>JAJNNQ010000026.1:29900000-31150000 GCA_027886175.1 Phylloscopus collybita | reverse complement strand
GTATTTCTTGCAATTTAGTGGAAAGTTAAATCTTCAAGTCCTTGTGGTGAATGATTGATTATTCTGCATAGCTATGAGCCAGTTATGCCTATCAGCATCTTTCAGGATGAGTTAATTCATCCTACAGTGGTAAACACAATCCAAAATAAAATACTGTGAAAGTAAGTGCATTTTTGTGTGTTGTTTGATTTTGATTTATTATGCTAAGCTGAACACACTAATAAATACAAATACCCTTTAGCATCATTGATAATTCAAATGAAATATGTTACACTCTTAAAACAGATAATATGGCTAAAAATAACAGCTATCCTTTTTCCCATAGGAAATATAGTCATCTGTAGCATCTCTTATTCTATCAATTAAAAAGTTTAAATTCTGGTAGTTGTCTTCAGGAATAGAGATTAAATGATGATCTTTTGATTTTTTTCAGGGCATTGAAGGGTAAACAGGTAAACTATGTCAATTTCAGGTTCATGACTGGAGCATCTTTTTGAGCTAATTTTCTCCCAGTCAGCATTTTCTCCCAGACAGAATTTGATTTAATAGAATGCCTGATTTGGCATAAAATTTAAATACATTAGATTACCAACAAAATTTAGCTTTTCAAATTCCATGTTCAACAGAAGACTGGAAGATGTGCCGTGCTAACAGGGCTTTCCAAATAATACTTTCCAGTATTATTTTCCATGACACTAGAGATGTTTACAAGATATATTTCTTTTATCATTAAGACTTACAACAAAATCTTGAATTTTAAGTAGGCTTGAAGCTGCAGTAATTGTAACAAAAAAGGGGTTATCAGTGATATAAAAGATTGTGAGAAACAAATAAAAAGTATTTTTCAAACCAATTTTTCTATTTTTTCAGCATGTTCACCATTTAACACTGACCACTTCAGGAGTTAATGTAAAGACAAACTGTCAGTTTTTAGCTGAGTGTCAAAAAGGCCTAGTGAGCAGTAAATGTCTGAGGACTGCATTAATTTTTAACTTTTTGCTATAAATCCATGTACTTATACAGACAAACTCCTTTAGATTAATGCCTTACTTGAAAGTAGGTGAGGTTAGATGGAGTAAGTACAATTCATCATAATTTTTCTTAAATAATGTAAGTAATCAATGGCTTCATATTTTTTCCAAGTCTTTGAAATATGGTAAATATACATTGACTTTCCTTGTTGCTTCTGTGGTTCCAGGCAGGGCATAGCACTCCACCTGTGACTCAGAGCCCAGTTCAGTATGGAGATCTGTATGCCTGGCACTACTCTGTGTTACTGAACTGCTAATACAGTTCACATTCTAAAATTTACATAGATATGAACAGCTTTGAAAGAGACTGAGGAAAACTCACACCTAGCAAGAGAACCTCCAACCTTCTTTAATGCATTGATTTTGGTCAGTAATTTTAGCTTTTGGAACACACATCCTTGTAGGGACTCAAATGACATTTAATGCAACTCTGTAATTTGTCCCTAAGAAAACACAGCACATATCACTTATTTTGTGATAGAGCCTTTTCAGCTGAGATAAATGTATAATAACACACTATGAAATGGAAGATGAAAATATTATGATACCATATGCTGGGAACTGGTCTGTGGTGAGCCATTTTGCAATAAACCATCAAAACCAGTTAATGATTTTTTTTGTGTACCTCCTTACAGAGAGAGTATGAGACACAAAAACAAGCCCTTGACTTATTATAAACATGATTAAGCAACAGCCATAGCATTCCTGTGTTATCAACCTTACCCTCATACTGAATGCAGAACACAGCACTGTCGCACACAACACAAAGGACTGACACACACACGAGGCGATGTTCCAGGCAGAGAAGAGAGGGATTTATTTACAGATTCAACATTTATCAGATTCTAGCAGTGACCATGGATTGGAGGAAAAAAATCTTCCTCCTCAACCACACTGGACGACTCAATAGTCCATCGACAGTCTCCTCCTTATGAAAAGAATGTAAACATTGCTAGACTTTATAGTAACAAAAAAGGTTATTTATAAAAAATTGTATCTGACTCCAAAACACAGAAGGCTAAAAATAAGACTTTACAAAACTCCTTAAAGGGAACAGAGGAGAATGGCAAAAACCCAGACAACACAGCACTACACCAGGTACTGAGAAGAAAACACTACCCCAGCTGAAACCAGGACAGCTGGCTTGAGCAGGAATGTTGGAAGGACCTCCAGAGGTCCTTTCCAGCCTAAAGAATCACTTGATTCTGTCCTTCTGAGTTCTTGGGTCATTCCTGTAAGGTCAGTTAATGTAAGGAAATCTAGTGTAAACTCAGAGCATGAAGGGTACAGGAATTCAAACATCTGTTGTTCAAGCCAGTAGCTAATGAGCTTGAACAGCCATAGCAGTTGGTTTGTTGGCTTTGACAGATCACTGATGAAATATTACATACTGCTGATGAATGAAGGCAAAAAAAAAATGTTTCAGAAAGTGGCTTATGTTTCCAAACACACTGAACTTTCTGTTCATAAACAAAAGCTGAAACTGAAACAAACACAAAAGGTAATATTTTCTATCTTCTTTATGATAATCCATTTTCTTATTTGAGTTATCCCAGATAACATGACACATGGAATGATTTAACTAGCTGATTCCAACATTCCATTTTTTTGTTTTAAATTTTAATTGCATATACAAGAATTTGTATTCATTAGCTTGATTTAATGCATCTCTTATGGGACTATTTTCAAGACTGAATAGATGTAGTGATTACTTGTGTGAAACTGTAACAGCTTGGTTAATGAAACTGGGATTAAGGCTTTCAGAGAACAAACACTACATAGGTGTACAGGGCAAAAGCATTTCTACCTTATAGTGGCAAATGAGATGATTTTATGAATTTTTCAATTGCTATAGAAAGTGAAGTAAACATAAATGTATGCAGTTGTATATGTGGCCTTCTAAAAGTAATCACAAATTTTCTTCAAAATGTATTAGATATGATTAATATCCTACAGCATTTCCAGTTCTATGCAAAAAAAGTGTATAATTCATCTATGTGCTGACTTAAAATTCAAAATTAAGATATAGAGTATGTAAAATATTCCATTTTAAAACCACCTCTAAATGTGTCTTCCTTAACAATTTCATAAATTCATATAATAAAATAAAAATTCTTAAATTTATCCCAGACTGGTTTTGCTGTTGAGCTTCAAATAATCTTGAAAAGATGAGGTGTGATAAGATGACAGCAATATTGCCCGTAGTTGTCTCAAGTCATGCACTAAATCACTTTTCCATTTCTCATTCATCACATAATTTATTATGTTGGATCTCAGTATTGCACGTATGAAACCTAGGTTACACTATGAACTTGCTGACATACAAAACCTGCTGCTCAGATGTTTCCAAATCATAAAAAAAAAAAAAATTAAAAAAAAGAAAAATTCCTGTATTTCTAGGTAACTGATAATGTTGGAAGCAATAGCAAGACATCAGATAATTAGGTTTATTTGTGGTGGTGATTGGTGGTGGTTTTTTTGTGGTTTTTTTTTTTTTTTTTTTTTGTTTTTGTTTTTTGTTTTTTGCTTTTGTTTTTTGTTTTTTTGTGATTTAATGTAATTTTAAGTAATACTTTCACACCACTCTGCAGGATACCCAACACCTGTAAATAATAAAAATATGCACTAATACGAAAATCTATGTATCTCTGAAATAATGAAATGAAATAGGTAAACCCCATGACTAAAAAATGAGCCAACAGATTGTGTGGATAGTGATTTACATATTTTTTTTAGAAACACATTTTCAGAATGCACATGCAAGGAAAAACTTTGTAGAATAGTTCAAGCAATGATTTTTTCTGTGGAAAGGGAGGAAGTAAAGTATAGGTAAAATCACGGATACTCATAATCATATAACTAATACCTAATACACTACATCTTGTCAAAGTTTCCATGTGGAGGTACAAAAACATGCTGAGGACTTTCATAGTTCAGAATGTGCCATCTGCTTTTGAAGCTGGAAGACCAAATAATAAACTTCAGCAGCTTCTGGTACAGATGCAGTGGTACAGTTCTAGGTGAGAGTTGGCCAAATTAACTGGATAATGTATTTAACAAACAAACTCTTTTAAGGACAGCTAAAGGTGCCCTTCTCATCCATGAGTAAATGCTCACATCCATACTACTGATTAAAGTGTGACAGAAAACTGGAAACAACTGCTTTCAATATGTTCACTTGGAAGAGACATGAAATGTAAGCGTACATAATACCATGATATAGTGTGGATAGGCACTATATTCATTAAATTCCAGAGGAAAATTCTGAAGGTTCTGCAGGTAAATAAGATGGAAGAGTGATGCTGTCACATGCAAGGAAGATTTTGATTAATGCTTGCTTGGAATCTCCCAAACAGAAAAGGATCTTCTGTATCACATCACAATTCAGAACAGACAAAGCATAATTTAGAGACAAAAATCTAAGATGCCTCAAAAATATCAGTACTCATATTCTAAAAGTGACAATCTACCTTACTATCTAGAAAAATCAAAATCCTGATGATCTGATTATCTCAATCTCTTTCCTGTTAAATTTCCCTTCCTTCAACCACTGAATTGAAGAAACAACATTTGCTCCCATAGCAGTCATATCACTTTAACCACAAAGTAGAGCAAATTTTACAACAGGCAAATGCATTTCAGAACCCACTCATAGTGGGTTCTGAAATGTGTTTGAATTAATGTTCTTTGAATAACTTTAAAGAACAAATCCATAAAACCAATCCAAACTACATTTCAAGTATGTGCTCAAAGCTTTAACTGAAAAAAAACAATACAATCTCAATTATGAAATCACAAAAAAAATTATACTCAAATGAATGCACATTTTCAAGCCAGTAATCAAATCACCCTAAAATAAACAGAAATAGAAACAACAAATGAAACTGCATTGAACCAGGTTTCTATTTTCTTTAGGCAAGGCAAAAAAAAAAAAAAGCAATCAGAGCTTTATTGACTTTCTTCTATAAAGCTGCCATTTCACAAGGATCATAAAGACAATGACTGAACATTTAAAATTCATTTAATCTTCATCAGGTTTGAGAAAATGGCCATATTAAAGGAAAGTAATCATACACTTAAAAAAAAGCAATAGCTCTAATCTATGGGAATGAATTAGTTTCCTGCACATGTGGATTAAAAAGAATAAGTTCGAAAAGGAGAGAATCTGCTTTTGTAGATGTTATTGGATGTGTTAATTGTGTGTTTAACCACTGGATTCATAGTTGCTTTCAAAACCGGAATAACTGTCAAATGTGATCTCCCAAAATAATGCAAAGTCAATGTAACAAATGTATTGTTCCCCTGTTGGAAAGCCTTGAAACAGTAACAAAAAATGGTCATTTACTCTCCTCTGACTATTTTCTTGCATTATAGGGGAAAAAAATCCCCACACATTAATTTTGCAGGTAAAGATTACAGATAAAATTATCTATCTCCAACAGGCTCTGAGAACACAAATCAACAGTTTTGTCATGGGTATTTTATAGCTTATGATACAAGATCTTGGGAGGCTACAACTGCCTTGTCAAGTCTGCTTTTTCCTTTGACAGAGGTTAAAGACGATTGCTGAAGGATTACAATTTTATTGCTGCTTGGTGAAGGATATACTGCTCTCTTTACATTTTAGAAGGACTCACAAGAATAATCACAAGTCATTTTGAAGGCCAAGCCCATAAACTCCAATTCATGTAAATTCCTGCTAGTCACAGTCTACAATCACACCTTGCAAGTTATTTAATATGCCACTGTTTCAAAGATACCAATATTAAATCCCAGTAAACAAATGAAATGTGTAAATTGAAATGACATTGTTTTTTAGTGTAAGAACAAGGATAGTGAGACCATAAATACAGAGGTGTTAATTTTTATATTTTATTAGTATTAGAATAGTTTATTATTACTGAGTGTATAACTCTATCAGGTGTTTTCTGAGAGAAAAAAAAACCCACCTCTTTATCAAAGAGATTAATAGAAGAGGAAGTGATATAATTGTTGTAAATTATATCTACTTTGACAATCTGTACAAAAATCCTATAATAAATACACTGTCAGCTAATAAGATTTGAATGTATACTATGTGACTTTGCTCCATTAATCCTAGATGTTAATAATAAGCATAAAAGGAAAAACATCCCTGTTTTAAATGTAGAAAAAGAGTAATGTCGAGATCTGTAGCTGAGAAGAAATAGAAGATGGAAATGAAACAATTTCTTAAATGGCAGCTCCTATTAGCCTTCCATATTTTGAAAAGAGGATTCATATTCTAACAAGTTTGTTTCTAAAAGAAGTGGTAAAGCTTGTGGTAAAGCTTATAGGTTAAGCATACAATTTAATAAAAAAACACTGAACATTCTCTTCTCCCCATATCAATCTACTCTGTGTACTGAGATCAACAAACCTCTATCATTTTAGAATTTATCAACATTTACATCACAGAGAAGAAGCTCAGAAGAAAAACACAAAAATATTCAGATATTGCTTTGATTTTTCTTTTTTGTAGTCAAAGGCAATTTTGAGAAGTCTAACATGCATGTTTCATGGTAACTTCTGCAGCAGTCTCTTTCACATTCCATCCTCTAACAGCAAAAATAGTCCTAGCTAAGGCTTCCTTAAATTTAATAATTTTTGCATTACGTTCCCCCACATCACAAATGTTTACAGTTCAGATGCAGCAATTTTCTCTAATATTTAAACTATGCAAAAAAAAAATCTTTATCACAGTAATTTAATATTTAATATTTTATATGGGTGTCAGAATTATTTCTAAACATTTCTGAAGTAAAGATTTAATATTTTATCATTATTTAACCTTACTAATATAAATATAACAAACCCCCCCCTATATTATTTCTGTTTTTCTTCTTACCTAGCTTGCACATATGAAATTCCATGACTGGAGAAGAGTTCATTTGTTACCAAAGTGTGATAGCAATACCCATCTTAAAATGATAAATGAACCATTCTGAGAACTATTGTTTGTATAAGATGAAAAACGACAGTAGTGATTAGCCACTCTTGTGTAACGCTGATAGTATGGTGGCAAATGTACATATGACAAGTTTTAGAATCATGGTTTGGATAAGACTTTTAAAACCACCAACTCCACCCTGTAATGTGAGATGTTGTTAGCATGCCCATTTTTAATTTTTTATCTTAAACAAGAGATTAGTCTTATACTTTGCACTAAAATGTGATGACAAATCTAATTTATTTAATTAGAATGTTTTAATTGATAAGGATAAAATATGAGACCTGCATTTGTAACCTCCAAAATTACATTTAAACAGACTTAATATGTATCTCTAAATGTATCTGGACTTTGAATGATTCATAAGTTCTCCAAAGGACTGAAGTAATTGTGTGAACTAAAATGTATTTTCAATCAATGGAGACTACCTTATAAAAAAGTTTTCCAAATTTGCTTTCCAACCTGACTCGTCTTTTTATCATAAAAAAAAAAAAAAAAAAAAAGTGAAATCGCATTTTATTGCTCAATATAGATGATTAAAACTCTTTTAGTGCAGCCCAATGGTAAATTCTTACCTTATGGTGATAGGGACGAGTACACCCTTGCTGACAGATTGGTTCAGGGATACAGTCAGAATGTTCTGAGAGTTTCCACAGCCTAATCGAACTGTTGGTCTTCCCTCCACAAGATACAAGTGAAGAAACTGCTCTCCAAAATTTCTTTCACCAGCTTTGGAAACAAAAATGGAGACAATCACAGTTCTGAAAGTGTGGGACCTCTCAGAATAATTTCACACTACTGGAACCCCATTATCAGACACGATGCCTATCTGACATTGGGGTCTCTTCTGTCCATATGCAGGACTTGTCTTGAGTGACTGAGAAAAAAAATCAGACTCTAAATCTCTGTATTTAGCTGATAACAGTTAAAAGTAAAAAAAAAACAAAACTAAGAGACAAAATTTACTTAATACCACTGTAGTTGCATCAGTCTTATAGAGATCTTTACACAAAATTGAACTTTTCTCTATATCCAGCAGTATCAACAAAGGTGACAATAAAAAAAATCACATTCATTCAGCTTTTCAAATTAATTATAGAAAACAAAAATTATAAGAGAACATCTCTTATAATAAAGATGATGAAAAATTCATCTTTCTCAATTAATGATATATTTCAGACTTGAAGAGAAGAAAAATTATTTACAAAACATCATACTGTTATTTGCACTCTTAAAAATATCAATAAAAATACGCTTAAGTTCACTTCCACTAAACAGTATATTATACATTGTAAAAATGAGAACAAAATATTTATATTAAGTGATGGATAATACATGGCTCTTCTACAAAATAAGGTCTGATACCTACAGTTTCAAAAGATATTGGGTGAATTTTCCCTTTGAATATGACTGTACTTACTTTATAAAAGGTAAGAGAGTTCCTGTTTAGAATTTTTATTCCCCTTTAAGATGCATAGTTAACATGTTAATCTGTTTTTTTCACTGTATTTTACTGCATTTAACTGAAGTAAAATGACTAACTGGGTCACAAAACTGAATTTACTGCAGGTATTGTTTGACAGACTACTGCCTCTGAGTAGGGGGCCCTAGATGGTGGCATGGGTATCAGATAGGTAGAAACTTTATGGGAGCATTTGGGGGACCCTCAGTTGTGGAGTGCCTGTGTTTGGGCGTGTGAGTCTTGAGTGAGTCTGTCCATAAACCATGAGTAGGAGTCCTTGGAGTGGCTCAGAAAGGCTGGGATCTGGGCTGGATTTCAGCTGCTGGGTAGGAGCCTGGAGGTGCTGGGTAGGAGCTCTCAGGGCTGGAGCTGCTGGAGGGGGCCACAGTTCAGAACATCCTTTAATATTTTTATTCAGAAAGGCAGAAAGAATGAGGGCATACTTGGGACTTAGAAAATATAGTAATTTGTAAAAAAACAAAATTATCAACTTTATTTTGGAGGACAAAACGAAAAATAAACAATGATCTTCTAGGAAACAGAGAGAGACAATGGTGCTTGCAACTGCCTGATCATTTCTTTTTGTATAGTTCCTAGCAGAAGCAGTTCACAATGTAAACTCCATCCTTGGAAGCAGCTTTCTAGTCAACATAACATTTCTTCAGTCTGTTACAAATTCTGATGACCTACTGAAGTCTTTTATGCTTAGACATATTTTGTATTCTGAATACCTAATTAACTCCAAAGCTATTTTAATTTGACTGGATTTCATGCCTTTGGCTTTTACAATTTCCTTCTACAATAGTCTGATAATTCTCTTTCAAAACATATTGCACTGCTTTTTAACCCTCACATAACTGATGTATGCACATGTTGTATTATTTGTTTCCTTA
Source organism: Phylloscopus collybita (assembly GCA_027886175.1). NCBI lineage: Eukaryota > Metazoa > Chordata > Aves > Passeriformes > Phylloscopidae > Phylloscopus > Phylloscopus collybita. The sequence continues at coordinate 31,140,646 of JAJNNQ010000026.1, read as the reverse complement.
TCTCCTCCCCTCCCTGCACATGCTATTCCTGCCATTTTCAATTTCTACCAATAAATACATCTGCAAGTCACATTGATTCAGGGAGAATGAAGTGGAGGTATATGCACATGTATATAATGTCTTGAAAAAGTGAGGTTACAGATGAACGGCTTGTTTCTCTTCTCCCAGTGACTCTGTCTGTCTATTCACATTGCCCACTAGTAAAAACTTGGAAGAAGGTCCTCATTATTACCAGTAAAGTAAAAAATCTGGGACATCTCTCCCAAAAGCAACATTACTTCTTGAAACTTCAGTGAGTGTTGCTACTTGAACTTCAGTCTAGGGAGCACTTTTAAGTCACACTTACAGGTGACTAACAGCATTCTTCACATTATTTGCTAGGTGGTATGAAACCCTTTGAAAGGACAATCCTTTAAATCTTTCTTCAGTGAGCATGAGGAGGCAGAGAATTTTGTTCTGGCAATGTGACAGAGCATATGCTACCTAGTGTATATGATGGAAGTTACCTTCGTGGGAAAAGCCCAAGTCATAAGGAAAACAGACAGGTTCAGGGAAGAGACAGAGATCAGGAAATATCTGAGTTAAAAGTCTTGTTGGCTATTAGGAGTAAATTATCCTGACCTGAGTAGAGATTATGCAAGGGGTTCAGCTAAAGAATCCACATCTCAGCAATCATCCTTTCACAGAAAACTGCTAGCTGTAAGGTTATTTTTGTACATCAGTATGACAACAAGCAAGTGGCCACTGGGCTCAAATGATTGCCTATCTAAAAGACAGATTTGAAGTCCCATTAAAATATGGGATAAGCTTTATTAAGAAAGAAAATCTATTTTGAGGCAGAGGAAGAATACTGTGAAATGCTCTGCTTGAAAATGCCAGCTGAAATAGACAAAGAGACTACAACCGAAATGTCTGAAATGCCCCTATTTAGTTTCATAAGGGTAAAGGGAATATGGGAAGATCTGGGGAACAGAGCTTCTGAGAGCACAGGAAATAATTTATGAGCACAACTTATGAAAAGGGAGCTGTTGTCCTTAAGGAATGCTATAAACATGGGCTGTGATATCTGAAATCCAATTGTCAGAAGTTATAGGCTACCATATATAGCAGAAGCTAAACCATCTACCCTTGAAGGGATTGTGAGCAGCATTATGCTGACTCTGTTAAAAGCAAAAATGATGAAGTAAAACTTTACAACTGTATCAGGTTTTTATGATCACTAGCAATATATTTTGTTTTGTGGCTAAATATCACAATTTACTTTGACATGTTGATGAAATTTAATCATGCAAACTAATAAAATAATTAAGGAATAGAATAGAAATTTTATGAATGCATTCTGTAGTCAACAAATAAGTCTTCTCAAATGGTGGCTGATCTTTATTGGCACAAATGTAATTGTCACATTCTACGAACAATCTAAACAGAAGGTAACTGCAAAAGTTCCAGACAGTTTTAGTCTGTTTACTGTTAGCATTTAGATGTTTCTTGAACACATACAGAAATAATTAGGGAAAATGTCATTATTAAGAATGGAAATACATTTTTCTTTGTATTAAGAAAAATTATAGTAATAATAGTAATTTTCTATAAATCACACATAGGCTTCTATGATATCCTATCTCTTTCCTCATATTTTCAACAGACAATCTGATTTTGGAAGTGTCTACAAGTCCTAAGTACTTGTTAATTTCAACTAACCATTGATAAAATTCTTGCTAATAAAGGCATCAAATAGGAAAATTATTTTTAACAACAATATGGTATGATTTATTAAAGTGACATGCCTAGCATGTATAATGATCTTCATATTCTGTCTAGTGATTAGCCTCTATGTAAGCTTATTTGCTGTATTCTCTATATTCATTTGTCTTATCTATATTTGCATATATATAAATGCACTAACTGCTAAAAGGTATTCAAATAATGCGTTGATAGTTTAAGTGTTCTGTAATCTTTATTTTAAGGCACATGACATGAAAGGGTAAAGAAGGCACAGATCATTTTTGTTCTTCACTGGCTAAGGTACTAGGTAAAGACAGATGCAAGATTTAATCCTTTTATGTTATGCTTATGATTTTGACTTAAATAGTCTCCTTATGCATACTTTCTGATTCAAATTCATTTGTGTATCAGTAACATCTTGTCTGAGATTTTCCCCTGTAATTAAATGTTTACTAATTATCTGCCAGAACAACAGATGTAACCTCACCACCACCTGGTAAAAACAGGTGTGTTTGTAAAATGTGTAATCTGAAGGTGGATTCATTTAAAAAAAATAACCAAAATGTGTAACAATTTTCTGGTAATGTACATCTGAAGGAAACATGTTTTGACAAATAGAAAGGTTTTTGCTTTATGAATTTGTGAAGCCCATTGTAACCATAGTTATGAAACCATTGCTAATATGCATAAATTAACAGAATCTAAAGATGTTGGGAATGTTAACCCTTAGAAGTGTGTGGTTCTTGTACCTAGTGAGTGCAATAGCCTCAAGCTGGCTTTCTGCTGATGGTTCATTCCTCAGATGTTTGATGGCAACACAGCTTCAAAACAGAAGCAGTAAAGGCAGGCTTTACTGCATTACTATTATAAATGGAAGAGCTGACAACAGCAGCTTCTCTTTTGTAGTCGATAGAAGTGAAAATGAAAGAAAGAGCAGGGAGAAAAAAATGGGGATGAAGGAAATATAGAGAAAGCATATGAGGGAACTCACAAAGGATATTTATCTGACAGAAGAGCTTCGTGCCTGCATACAGAAATAATTTTAAAAATAGCAATTATCTGTATAGGTACATGGAGTTCATTCATAAAATACTGGAGAGATTTTATTTACAAATTTATATAATATTTTATTTTAGATTCATCTAAAACTAAGTAAGAATTTTGATCTGAACCATCTTAAAAACATTTGTAACATTTTGAAAGGAATCTAATTATCTGGGAGACACAGAACAAAAAAGAAAGAGTAAAAACAAGGGAAAGAAATTGGTACTATAGAAAGAGGGGCAGAGATTCTTAAAGTAGATATGTAAAGCAAAGATCTATCTAATGTTAAACACAGTATCAGAATTCCGCAATGGAATGTACAGTCATCCATTACTTTCTGTGTCTGTGTTCCATAGCCAGGCAGAGATCCAAGTTTTACTTATTTACTTAGCTTAAGAGAAGTCTAACCTTGATAGAAACCCTAATGGTCATTAAAAGAGTGGAATATTGCAAATCACTTAAAAATCCATTTTAGGGGTAACAAAGGGAATGAGAATGCAAGTATGATATGCTACTGAGAATCTATGAAGAAAGGTGAGTTTTCACTGTATGAAAATATACAAAAATTATCCCAAGTTCCTGGAGCTACCCCAGCTCAATTTTAGGGTGGCAACTGAATTCATACCACTAATCCTGACCCACAAATCTTCCTCCTTTTTGGGTGCATGAAAGGAAAAGAAGTGAGCTGTGACACAGTCCATGGAAGACTCAGATAAGGGTAACTGGAAAGCAACGCACTGCATGGTTCTCCACTAGTGCTATTCTATCTTTCCAGAAGGCTGAGACACATATATTCTAAAGAATGTGAAGTCCTCAAAGTCCTTTTTGAAGTCCTCTTTGCTGAAACAAAATCTCTGCAAACACCTGAAAAATACAATATTAACACTTTTCCATAGATGGTGTGAACTAATAGCTGAGCATGTTAGGTTCAAATATCTAATTAGGTTAGATGCAGGATGGTACATTATCAAGAAAGATAATACATAGTCATAAGAATTGGTCATCTTATTAACTCCTTGCAATGAGCAGGGACATCTTTGACCAGATCAGGTTGCTCAGAGTCTTCTTTAACCTGATTTAGATGATTCCAGGGATGAGGAAGACACCACCTCTCTGGGCAATCAGTTCCAGTTCCTTGCTCTCCTCATTGTAAAAAAAAATATAAATTCCTCTTTATATTTAGTCTACATTTACATTCTTTTAGTTTAAAGACATTACCCCATGTCCCATTGCAACAGGCCCTGCTAAAAAGTTCAGCCCCATATTTCTTAGTACTCTTTTAACACTTAAAGACTGGATGGGTTATCTCCAGAGCCCTCTTTTTTTCCAGGCTGAACAAACTCAACTCCTTTGGCTTCAGAAAACAGCACTTCCTCCTGAGTATAGCAGACAAACTTCCATTATTTTTTGTTTGTTTGGAGTTCTTTGAGATTTTTAGTTCAGAGAGATGCTTACTCAGGGCTTATGTGTAGATAGCAAGATTAACTTTGGCTGGAGCCAAATTACTTTGCAGTGATGAAGCAAACAAAATCACTAAATGCCAAATATATTCAAAGTACTTCCAATAACCTTCCTTGAATTCTTCTTCAAGAGCAAATAACTCCACTTGAAATTGAAATAACTAACAAGTATATAAAAGATTTCAATATAAAGAACTGCCACATTACCACTTATCCATGATTCTTGGCAAATTTTGCAGTACCGTAGCTTAGGCAGTTGCAACAATAGCCCAGACATAACACACAAGGATTTGAGATACTGTTTTGAAAAGCAGTAAATATTAATTTTCAATTTGGGGCTAGAGTGTTTCACATCTAAAAAAATCTATTACAGATAATAATAAAAGACATTAATAATGTCGTAAAGCTTATATTACTTTTAATCCTGTCTTATAAATATGTACATAGCTCAGGTGAATTCACATATACTACTACCATATTAATATAAATGCAACAAAATTTAATCAGAATTATTTATGCTATATCAATAAGATATCTTTGTGTAGAGAAACCCTAGGAAGCTGCAGTGAATTGAAAATACTCGTAGTGATTTTGTCTTTGTGGAGTAAATCTATCAAATAATCACATTTTTCTAGCTCTTCTTGGGTTGGGGAAGAAATCACCTCACTTTCCATGTTTTCCATTTGCAAGAAATTGCAAGATAAAATATATAATGAAATACTCAACTGGCAGAGAAGTCTATTTTTTCTTGCTGACTAGTGAAAAGTGTACTTCTCTCTCAGAAGTTTATGCCATATATTGAGGAATGAAATATGCAGACAAGAAGCAACTTTTTTATGTAGTATTAACAGGCATACATCCAAGTCTGCAAGTATACTCTCTGGGGAATACAAAAGAATTCTCTGAAGTGTGAAATCACAGTAAGTACTTCAAAATATGGCAAAATTGCAAAACTTAGGATAGTTCTATAAATCAGGAATTTGGAACTAAGATCGCAATTATAAAAAGCAACACAATCCAACTCTGGAGAAGCTGTTTCTCTATAATAAGTTGTTCAAAACTTCTTCAACATTTGTATTTTAGAGCTGTAAAACTTACAACTAAAGTCACATGCTTACTATGTTATTTCTTGTCAGGAAGCTGCATTTTTTCTTGTAAGTTATGTTTTGCTCAATGAGTCATGAATTAAAGAACTTTCCAGAGGAACACAAGGAACAATGGTTTGAATTTTATAATGCAGCATGCATTAGAATACCAAAAGGCTTCTACTGCATTTGAATGACTCATTTTGCTGTTGAAGAGGAAATGCCAGCTGATGTACACTAAAGTTAATAAGGACCTGAAGGAGCTAAAGCAGATACTTAGCTTCAAGTATCTTTGGTACTCACTGTAAAGAATTGTGCCATTTAGAGCAGTTGTTTTCACTGTCAAGTACAGAGTTGTCAGATTGCTTGTTTCCTGCCCAGATGCAGTCCTGGTATCAGATACAGATGTCAGAGAAGGTAGCTCCAAATAAGAGTTTCCAGTGAAGGATGGAAAAAACAGTGCTATGTCTGAAACAAACAACAGAAAGCCAATTTTATTAATTTATGACGAAATAAAGTGATAAAATGCAAGCACATTTCAAAAGATCCATTTTTGTATACTTGTGAATATCACCATCAACTATATTATTTGCTGAGCATGCATATAAATTTATTTAATTTCAAACATTCAAATCAAAGATGCAGAAAATGAAAACGTTTCAGCATCTGCCTATTACCAGATGTGAAAACACCGTTATAGGAGTGATTACTTCTAGAAGATGCAAGTTAAAAAGGCTGTTATAAATTTTCATCTTTACAGATGTGTCAGTGCAGAACTTTTGTCCTATGACATCTCTGTGAAATACTTTTCATTTTCATTTCTAGACAAGAAACCCAGTTTTTCTTCATTTTCAGGGTACTCAAATTTTGGGGGTTTGAAATTATAAAGTGGATGCCATTGGGTAGTATATGTATTTTTCCACTACACTTCTCTGGAAGTGAGTAATTATTAAGAGAAATTTTTTAAGTGTGAAGGCTTAACATTTACAATGTTTATTGCATTCATTACTTTAGTCATTACGGTTTTAGGGGTTTTTTTACCCTGTAGACATGGTAATAGTATCATGAATGCAAGAAAAAAATAAACTTAAACTGAGGTTAGGCAGAATGTCTTCCCAATGCCTTAAGAATCCTATTTAAGATAAACATCTTGAAGATTGCCCAGCTTGATCACCAGGGATATGAATAAGGAATAAGCATCAAGAAAAATATTTTGAGTTCAGATAATATTTTTGCAAGGAAATTTTTAGTTTAATGATCTAAAACAATGGATCTGTGAGTGATGATTACACACAGGCATGATTAATACTTTTTTATTTTCATTTATATTCACTTTATTAACTTTTTGTTTGTCTGTGAATCTGACCACTGTCTATCCTCTGTTGTTTTTATTGGACTAAAGGAAAGGCCTAGCTACATGTGGAAGGACAAGTTGTTAAAAAACCTCCCACCCTGACAGCAAAAGAAAGGTAGGATGGAAAGCAATGACTAGTTATGTTTCTAAATCATAGGTCTGAAAAAGTCAGGATTTTTGGAGAAACTGGAAAAAGCTACGGGATGGAAAAAGGTCAGTACAGCACTACAAATCAGAAGCAGACCTACATGATTATGAGAGTGTTTTTCGCCTAATTAAATTCATACTTTGAAGAGAAACAGTACTGAGATCTAGCAGTGTAGTGCAGGGCCACAAACAGGATTAAGTCCTGGGTTCCCTTTCACATGAGGAAAGGTTGGGAGACTTGGGACTCCTGAGGCTGCAGAAGAAAAAGCTTGGGTGAATCTTATCATTGTCTGTAAATACATGGGGATGGAGAAGAGGGAGCCAAACATCTCTCTCAGCAGTGCACTGTAACGGGTACAAATCAAAACCCAGAAAATTACACCTGAACACATGGAAACTCTTTTTCACTGTGAGGATGGTCAAACATTGGCATAGGTTACCCAGAGAGGTTTGTCAGGTCTCAATTCTTGGAGATTTTCAAAACCTGACTAGGCATGGCTGTGAGAAACCTGTTCTAGGTGAGCCTGCTCTGCTTGAGCAGGGGGTTGGACTTGATGGTCGCAAAGTGATGATCCCTTCCAACCTCAATAAATTGATGCTTTTGTTATCCTTCACAGGGAGATTCTATGCACTCAACCTTAATTATTATTCTTTAAGTGCGGTGCCTTTAGAAACCTCAGTGTAATTCAGTACTCACAATACAGTGGTACACTGTACAGTGTACTGCAGAGTGGTACATTGAGCAACAAAACTATTAAAATGTTTTTATTTAGTAGTTTTTATGTAGTTTAAAAAATACAACTAGACAACTCAGAGAGTAACTGTCCACAATTTATCTTCTAAGTTTAATTTAATCTGTGAAGTTTCATTCAGCTGGGTGAAGGGAAGTGGGAGAAGAATGAGTGAGCATGGTATATATGGGCAATCTTGAAAGGAAGGACAATCTCCTTCCAAGTCCTTCAGGAAGGATAGCTCTCTTCAAAGGAGAGATCTTCCTTAAAGATTTAAAACTTTCCAAGGAGTCCAGCACCTTGCATCCAGAAGCTTTTGCATTGATGTATAGGCAAAACTACTGAGAAAAGATGCTTTTCAACAGTCGTGCCTACATCTGCAGTGCTGTGCACAAAGTAGCTTATGCTTCCATTACCAGTGCTGTGAAGTTCTCTCAGAAATCAGCAGAAGAGACACAGCAAATGCAGCAACTGCATCAGAAACAAATGCATACTTGGCAAAAAAGCCATCCAGAAATGCCAAGATGCAGAGCACATCCTCTTCCCTATGGCGTGCAGGCTATTAGCCTGCTGATCCTTAACAGTCATTTTCTGCCCTAAAGCTGTACAACAGATGCAGTGTGTTGCAAGTCTACAGCATCAGTAAAGAGGTCACTGAGAGCACAGGGATTAGTCTTCTGCTTGGATGAAAGCCCTAAGTGGGACAAAACTGATTGAGCCTGTGTATTAAGAGCCTGAAATGTATGTCTGTGATAAAGAACACAGATAGAATACTATGGGCAAAGCTGCCAGTATGGACTAAGTTTTTCCACTTTTCTCATTCTGCTAAACTCCTTATTAGCAGAAATTAAAGTCCCATGCAGCATTGACCATGACTGCACACTGGTAGGATCCATGAATCAGATCCAAAGAAGGGTGTCTGCTGAACTACAATGAACTAATTTTCAACCACATTATGAATGTATTTTAGCACTGCTTCCTAGTAATATTTACAGATTTTAATATTTTAAGATGGTTGCTGGCAAAAAATAATTTAGTATTTAATTTATTTCACAGGACAGGTTAACAAGAAGTAGTTACTTAGTTCCACTTTGGGTCCACTATCTGACACTGTCACCTCTGTCCATGATCACAAGGGATTCTTTTCCACTGGAGCAGTGGTCTCCAAAGTGAGTGGAGTACATGCAACCTAAGGGGTTTTCAGAACAATTAACTAGGATACAGGAAGAAATATAAACTTTCTCACATTTAAGGGTAAAAAAGGTTACAAACAATTCAAGGGAAAAAAATTGTAACAGACAGAGACCACAGGTCTGGGTCTGAATTAGCTGACAAACACATATTGCTAAGAATTATACTTTAACAATTTAACTGAAGACTCAAATTTTCTACTGAAATAAATAGATAATCTGGCATATTATATATGATGATTTTCACAATAACACATAGTACAAGAAGAAGTTGAGAAACACCAAGTTTCTATTACGTCCCTATCTGGCTTTGTCTTAGTCAGAAAATAAAGAGGAGTAAGGGGAAGAATAGAGTTTTCTACTGCTAGTAAAATGGAATAATTCTGTTTCCACTCCTACCTCTAATTTTCCCTTTGCATTCTTTGTGGTTGTTTATGACATGTTTGGCTTAGCACTGAATTCTATTAAATTCTGTTGAATTCTTTTTAAAATATATTTTTCAGTCCTGAAGATGTTAAGACTCATCAACTGCACCAGCCATCACTAAATAAATTCAAATGAGAACAAAGAAATACTTTTAACCTCACAAAATTTTAGAAGAAGAAATGCATTCATCTTCTGGTAGGAATATCAGACCAAATATCTGACTAAGCTTCTCTACAATCTACAGGGTAGATAACTTCATTCAATGTCCCTGGTCCTCTTTAATAATGAAAGCAAATGGGTAATCCTAGGATGTGATTATCCTCACCCTATCGTGACCTAAACCTGCCTATTTCTCTCTATTTGCTATAAAAGGACTTGAAGGTCAATAGTTTAGCTGTAAACCTGTATAGCAGCAATGTCTGAAGGTAGATGAACAATTCTCATTTTTTTTTTGCTTATGCATCAGAGGTAGATGGCCTGCAGAAGGATTTTCTTTAGGCAAAACAAAATTAGTACAAGAGTTCTGAGTTGAGATGCTAAAGATCTGAATTGAACAGGATGTCAGAATATTTAGTCAAGGGCTTAAACTCTGAATTTTCTGTTTGTATCTTTCAATTACAATGGTAAATTTCCTCTGAAGCCTATGGACACATTCTGTGCTTGTTCTTCTTTGCCATCACTCAGAGAATGTAATAGAAGCATAGGTGATAAAAACTTTTACAAGCAGTGCAGCAAACCTTTTCCATATTATCAAGAGTGGAGGTGTTCCCAGCAGGCAGAAAGTCAGTTAAGAAGCAATATCAAGGGTCTGATGAATACATGATCTGTTCTATCTATCTCATGCTTCCAGAATTTAACCACCTCAGAGTAATTCTTTCTTCTATCCTATGTTCACAGAGTGAAGAAAATCAAAGTGAAATAAATATGATTTCAGAAAATTCCTAGGGATTATGTCTGGTACATTTCAAATCTGACTTGGGTGTTTCAAAAAGCATCACACGCACCTATAACAGTACAGAAATACAGTAACCATTTCCTATGAAATAATTGATTATCTGAGTTCAGCTGTTTCAAGACAATAAAATATGAAACTAAATAAATCTTACCCTTGCTACTTTCATTCATTTGTCTCAATGCACAAAGGTTTCCTGCCTGCTGTAACTGAGCTCCTACATCACAAAGCAAAAAATCCTTAGAAAATAAAATGCACAAGTCAGGCCAGCCTGGTGCCTTTTTGATAATGCTCGCTGCTGCCAACTGGGAGGTCTGAAATCAGATCATTGACTTAATCTCTTACTTTGCAGACTGCTACGGTCTTTGAATGGCAGAAAGACAGTACATTTAATTGTGAAGACTCAAGAGAAAAGCACCGGAGGCAATGGATCACATAAGCAATCCTTAGAGCAGGACATCATTTTCATTGAAGGAAACTGCCATACAGGTGGAACAATAATAGAAGAAAAGACTTAAAAAAATTTAGGAAAATACAACAGAAAATATTTGGCAAGCATGCATCTGCAAAGGTACAATGACACACAGAACAGAAACAGGGATGATCAGAGGGACAGCTTTGCTTCCAAATGGAGAAACTGAACAGGCCTATTCAACATGCAGAGGAAAATGTGAGTAAGAAATGGCAGCTCCATGTCTTTGAACACAGCAGGTAAGGGCACTCAATTACTCAATTATCGTTACTATCAGGTCACAGGCTGGCAAAACAAAACAAAATTCTTATAAACTTTTTGCAGAATATTTGGGGCAATTTATTGCCAAAGATATTATGTGGGTCAAAGGGATATAAAAAACAATGAAAAAAAAATTATACAAGAATGAGGGAAACTAATCCACCAGACTAGAAAATATAATGCAACCACAGGTCAGGAAATCTTAGTCTCATTGATTGGTGGAAGCTGAAGTAATGTACATGGGGGAGAGTCTCAGTTGTCCTGTTTTATATATCCTTTTCAGAGTGACTGTTTTTTTCTCTGAGACAGGATATTGAGCTAGATGCCCTCCTGGCTTGATCTGGCTTGTGATTTTCATGTGAGGTGTTCTGCGCTGTGTATCACTACTAAGATTGTATGACAGAAACTAAGAGAGATGCACACCATTTAACATAAAGGAAATTAATGATTCCCTAGATATCTGAAGCACATACCAATTGCCATTACCCAGTACCTAGAATTACCCAACTCTTTTGACAGCTGTATTTCACTAGTAGATCAACCCAATGTAAATATGCTATTAGATTTATGTCAAGAAAAAAAATGCTGAGAGTTTTAGCATTCCTTAAATACAAAGAAGTTGAAGAATTACCTGCATGTCTGACAAAACAAGATCATAGTAAATCAGTTTGATGTTAACATGCTTTGTGAAAAAGAGACACAAAAAGAAGAAAAAGATATTTTCATATTCTTATTTTGTAGCTCACAATATTCCTCTTCCAATCTCATATTTTATGAAGAATATTTTTTTTTGCCTTGATCTTCAGTTGTTGTACATCAACAAAGTTGTAACTGCATTCATTTACAGAAGATGAGAACTTAGTCAACTACTGTGTCTGTGTGAAAGGATGAAAATGACCTGTCTCAGAATAAGAAGAATTTTATTCAGTTAATGGGCAAGAAACATTCCAAAATGTCCAGGTGAGATGTGCCGTGTAATTATTAAACTCTGTAATTTTTTCTCAATTTTGCACAGACGTGTAAAGTCCAGAGGTGTCAGCAAGTACAACAGACTGATATGGAAAAGAAAAAAAAGAGTATTATCAATTAATATTCAGTTCAAGACTTCGTGAAAATAGAAATGACACCTCCACAGAAATATAGAAAATAGTGAAGATGTTTTGTGTTGGAAAAATCCCAAACAATCTAGTTATTATTAGCTCAAATCCACAAATAGAATTAGCCTCTTACTGCCTGTTTTTCTGATAGTTTTGAAAACAACATAGTGATTTGTCTTTTTCTGTTTGATTAGTTTTGTCTCTAAAATTTATTACTTTTCTCCTAAGTGCCTTGGATTTTGAAGCGGAAAGAATATTCCTAATTGATACTTGTACCTAATCAAATGTATTTTACCACCTGCATTCAAAATGATGCATAAGTGCTTCTCTTTTCCTGAATTTGACATAGAGGAAATTGGGAAGCTATTATCTAATATTTTTTCAAGCTCAAATATTTGACAGGAAATATGATCTTCCTGCAAAAACACCAGAGTTTTATCTATTTTTAAAAAGCACCACATCTAGGAGGGAAATGAATGTTCTTTATATTTTACTTTATGTATTTCTATCTTTCCCAAGTAGAGGGGAAAAAACTCCAAGACAAACTCTTAATATGAAACCATAATTTAAACTGGAGTTGTCATATTGCACTGCTGTATTTGGTGCTGAAATGCTGGTTTCTTTGAAGGTCGCTGTGACACATATTATGGCAAAATTTAATGAAGCAAGACTTGTAAAAATCTTTTGAAGTTCCCTCATTAACAGACTTGTTCTGTAAAATATCATAGAAGATCTACTTGAACATGAGCTTTCACAGTTTTGATTCACATCTAATGAACTGGTAAAAGAAGAAAATGAAATAAAATATTGGTTTTCAGCAGGAAAAGAGGCAGCTGTCATAATATGTTTGAAAACTCATACTTTTCGTAATAGGTTGATGTACTAGAAGTTATCATTGTAATGAGCACTATTTGGTTCCACAAATGAATGGGTCAAATAACTTAATTTTCTATTGGTTTGCAGTGACTCTCAGCTAAATGTGTACATATTTTATTTGTATGATATAATTCTTATGTCTATCAAAATTCCAGGGCCTTTTTTGTTTTATTTTGTTTTATGGGGTATCAATGTGTTTTCAGTCACTTTAATTTTATCTCTGCCATCTAAGTTTAATTTTTTTCTCTGCAATGGTGTTTGAACACATAAACAAACATTCCTATCCCAAAGGATCTTAGAAATACTTGAAGAGTAATTGCCTATAAAAGTTTAATTTGGAAAAATATTCAGATTTTTTCAGTGTGTGTCATATTTAGTCAGTTGAAAAAGGAATCTTCCATCTAGACAACATTAAAGACTAATTTGTCATATGGTTGGCACCAGATATTAGATGATCAATATTAAAAGTGAAATGCAAGCTGTGGTTTCAAGAACACTAAATTCAATGTGCTCATGTAAATAACACAGTTTATGTATTGCTACATTGTGTATGCAGCAGGTTTTTATTACTTTCCTGGGAGATTTTGATGAGATTTTGATAAGACTTTCCTATTATTATTTAGCTATATAGGTACATAATTTACAAAATTGTGTACATCTAATCTAAGTTGTAAGAGTTCTAATCTAAGAGTTCTAATCTGAACTTGCTTTCACAGCTTCAGGGTGCAAACAAAATAGGAATATGAAAGCAGTTTCTTCTCACTCAATTATATTAAGATCTTGCTATGGCTTCCTTTGGGTATCATGTAGCTAACTCAAGGGCTTGGTGGAAAAAAAAATCAACAAATAACAGCCAAAGAAGAATATTTAAGGGTTAAAATTATTAACTAATTAAATTAGAGCAGATATAGAAAACAGATATTTCACTCTCTTTGTCTTTTCCTTTGAGGATTCAAAAACAGTAGTTTTATGCCCCCAATTTTTTCTTATGTAATTTATTTATTTTTAGCCTAAAATGCAAGAAATATAAAATGGAGAAGTATCTATATAGACATCTTACCCACATTCCTTTCCTTTATTTCCTAACATTTACCACTGTTACATTAGTTAGAACTCAAAAAGCTAGGAATATCACTTACATATAATGATCACTTTGAACATTTACACTAGAATGTATGCAAAGTTGGTCTTAAAAAAGTATTTTCCAATTGATTTTTAATGATTTACTGTGTTAATACTTAACAATAACAAAACAATAATAACAAATCTGAATTGTAGTAACTTTGAGTGTTTTCTTGGCAATTACAAGATAGCAACATTTGGGGGAAGCATGTTCATTTGCAAATAAATATATTTGCTTAATCCCAACAGCAATAATTTCGAAGTATTTTAATTGAGCTAAGCGTTGTGGGCACACAAACCAGTTCAGTCACATGAAATTGCTAAAGAATATAACAATTAAGTAAGCAAACTTATCTGGATTAAAATAATGAGGTGGTCAATTGAAAAGGCATAAACTTGCTTAATTCCTAACTTTTTAGCAGCCTTATTCAACCAATACTCTCTGACATCTTAGGTTTTAACTTGGCTATAGTCTTTAAGTGCAGTATCCCCATTCTCCCACTTCCAAAGCTTAACTGGAGTTAAAGTTCCAGATGAGATGTTCAGTATTAAAGCTATCAGATCATCTGCTTGGTTTTCTTCCATTGATTTGATGTCTGTGTTAGAAAACCTTTACTGTGGGTGTAGGTGAAACTAAGAGCATCTTTTCAGTACATCTGTACATTGCCTTGTTTGTGCAAACTCTGCACAAATTTTTGGACAGGGCTTTGAGCAACCTGTTTTAATTAAAGATGCCCCTGCTTTTTTTTAAGGGGGAGTTCAACAAGATGACTTTTAAAGGACTCTTCAACCCAAATCACTTCACAACTATGATTTTATTTAATCAGAAGTGAGTGAGCAGTAGACAAGACACTAACTGCCTTGCCATAGCTGCTACCTCTTGGGTCAGTGTAATCCTTTCTGAGGAGGAAGGCAGAAAGAGGGGGAAGACTCCTGAGGAACAACAGAGCAAGCTCCATTTGGAGACAAAAGAAGCCTACAGCATGGCTATAAACACAACATTCCCAAACCCATTTTTTCCCTTTCCATTCTGCTTGACCAAAAATACCTGCCCAAATTGAGTCCCAAAGGTAATAAAAGACCTGTGAAGAAAGTCAGTAGTTTTAAACAGATCTTTTTCCAGATATGACTTTTGTCTATACAGGAAGCTATTTAGTGGTTTATGTTCTATGCACAATAATTTTAGACAAAGATTTCTTTTGTATTTTGGGTTTCTGTCAGAAAGAACAGGAAAACAGCCCTTCAACTCTAGCTTTACTTGGGAACCTGAAAAGTGTTTGCTCCAGACTAAACCACCTTGTTTCAAAATCACTTCTGGTACTCTTTTCCCACTTAGTGCACATGCCTGTTGATTTCACCACATACCAAAATCTTCCTTTTGCTTAATTGTACAGAATTAGATTTTAGCACTACTGTTACCCTCTTTGCATTGGTGCAAGTGGATCTACTCCAGCAGGTTGTTGAAATTAAATGAATAGCAAGGTGGTGAGTGGAAGGACAGAGATCATCTTATCCCACAGAAAAGTATGTGCACACAAAATATTTCATTTTCTCTGTGGCTTACTGCAGATTTAAAATACATTAGTTTCAAGATAAACAAAACTACAAAACTTCTGCTTGATAGCAATTCAAATCCAGGTGTTCAAGCTACAACGCCATGATATAGTTTGGAAAATGCACTAATTGAAATGACACAAATGATGGAAAACAAATGTCAAGTTATTTTCCATCATTTACCAATAGTTGAGAAACAGTTTCTTGTGTACATGGATATTCCTACAAAGAATCCCAGGAGGTAAATACTCTTCCAACAACAGAAGGCAACAATACAAAACCAGAACATTTGTCATGGTCTAAAGTAATCCTTGTTCCTCAACACCACATAAAAGAGAATTTCTTAAGCAAGGTGAGAAACAGCAGTAGACCTCAAGTGTACCTAGCTTCATAAAGAAAAACACCCAGGTACTATTAAAAAATGACTTGATTTTTTCTGTTGTTTTAGTAATTGTTGAGCTAAGGAATTTATCTTGTTTTAAGGAATTAAATATCTATTTTTAAATAGTACGTCACATTCACTCATAGATCTTCAAATTTCTTTCATAGATGTCAATTATTTTCTTATATACTGGGATGACTTTCACTTTATTTTTAGGGAGAAAAAGTAATTATTCTAGCAGTTTTCCTTTATGAGACCTATTTAACAGTTGACTAGCAACTACAAAAAAAAAAACAACAACAGCACTGCAAAGCTGATACTGAACTCTTTGTGGAACACACAATGGACTTAAAATTTAAGATTTTAATGTAATATAAAATCAGGACAGTCTTCCCTGCAACTTGATAATGAAAAGTGGTAGATAAGTAATCATTGTTTCATAAAATTTAGGGAATTCTACATATTTTGGAAGTGAGGCCAAAGTAAACTAAGTATACATTTGAAAAATGGATGATCCTTTCTGCTGCGTTGCCAAAATACTATTTCTGACATTAGTACAAATGTCTGTGGATGGTCTGAGAAAAAAGTCTATCATAATAGGCACACTTTGCTGGTAAATATCATAGCTGAACTCACAGGACAGAAGGATGTTTTAGATAAGAGACGCTTAAGTACTGATTTACACCATGTGAAGGAATCTTGCTCCCAGCTAGGAGGACGACTGCCAACCAAAAGAAAAGGAGAAATGATAATTACATTTAAAACATGACTTTTTAAAAGTCCGCAGACAGACTTAAGCTTTAATCCCTCACACCTGTCCTAAAAAGTGACCTACACTGAGCTATCCACCTGTTTCCCCAATAATCCAATGCAGAACAAGAATTTGGAGTCTGTGCTGCCCAGTAGGTCAAAGTTCCAAGCTTCTTACTTAGGACTCAGAAATCTGCAGATGCCCTGGTCTCCAGGTCTGACGAATGAAACCCTGCACTTCTGGACGCCCATCAGATCATCCAGCAGCTTACAGAAAAGTAACAAACATATTGGGGGAGAAAAGCCCAGAAAAGAAATATTTTTTACTCATAGGTATAAAAGGCACATGAAATCATCTCTTAAGTCTGAGAAGGAAAAAAAAAAAGAAACAAAAAATAAAAATAAAACCAGAAAATTGTTTCACTTGAGTTAACTGCTTAGACCCCAACCAAATGGACATGTTAAAAGTATAAATCATGTTGTAAAAACTTACTCTTCACTTCATAAAACCCTATGGAACTGCAGTTCAAAATGGAGCTGTATCAGGATATTGTATCAAGAATCCACATCACTTCAAGGACTCAAAGAACTAATTTCTGGTTACAGGCAAGTGGAGCAATTGAAGCTGTTGAAAACTAAAAAGTCTGCTTGTTCTGAGACTTCATGTTCTGCTGTTCCTCCATGTGTGTCTGCAGTATTCAATGCTTTTCCTTTCCTGGTTTGGATCGATACTTTGTACAATAAAACGCTGTAGCACACCAGAACTCAGAGTCTCAGGACAAGTAACTTTATATTGTGCTTGACGTTAGCATGCCCATCAATTCCTGCATCTTTCTTAAGAAGCGAAAAATAAAAATTTTATGCCATTTATTACATCCAAATTAGAGGTTTAATATTTGTATATCAGATATTCTCCCAACAAACACTGAAAGATTGTTTAAAAATGAAGCTTCTGATTTTGTTGCAACACTCAGGATGCCCCTTTCTAATAAAATCATGGACAGCTCAGAAGACAGACTCCTTTATAATGTTCACAGAATCACAGAATCACTAGGTTGGAAGAGACCTCCAAGATCATTGAGTCCAACCCATGCCTTAACACCTCAACTAAACCATGGCACTGAGTGCCATATCCAGTCTTTTTTTAAACACATCAAGGGATGTTGACTCCACCACCTCCCTGGGCATACAATTCCAGTACTTTATCATTCTTTCCATAAAAAAAAACTTTTCCTGATAATCAACTTATCTTTTCCTTGGCACAGCTTAAGACTGTGTCCTCTCCTTCTGTCAGTTGCTGCCTGGAGAAAGAGACCAACCCTCACCTGGCTACAACCACCTTTCAGGAAGTTGTACAGAGTGATAAGGTCACCTCTGAGTCTCCTTTTCTCCAGGCTAAACAACTAGAGCTCCCTCCGTTGTTCCTCACAGGGTTTGTGCTCCAAGCCCCTCACCAGCCTCGTTCCCTCCTCTGGACACGCTCAAGCATCTCAATGTCCTTCCTGAACTGAGGGGCTTAGAGCTGGACACAGCACTCGAGGTGTGACCTCACCAGTGCTGAGTGCAGGGCAAGAATGACCTCCCTGCTCCTGCTGGCCACACCATTCCTGATCCAGGCCAGGATGCCATTGGCCTTCTTGGCCACCTGGGCACACCCTGGCTCATGTTCAGCTGTGGGACTCTGCCCACCCATCCAACTGTACCAGGTCTCTCTGCAAAGACCTCCTACCTTCCAACAAATCAACACATGCTCCCAGCTTAGTGTTGTCTGCAAATTTATTAATGAAAGATTCAATACCCTCATCCATGTCATCAATAAAAATACTGAACAGAACTGGCTCCAGCACAGACCCCTGAGGGACACCACTGGTGACTGGCTGCCAGCTGGATGCAGCACCATTCACTTCTACTCTCTGGGCTCAGCCATCCAGCCAGTTCCTAACCCAGGAGCAGTGAGTGCTCCTGTCCAAGCCATGGGCTGCCAGCTTTTCCAGGAGTGTGCTGTGGGAGACAGTGTCAAAGGCCTTGCTGAAGTCCAAATGGACAACATCCACAGCCTGGATCTGATACCCTGGCCCATCCTGTAAGTGCTGCATGATAACACTCAATATAAACTGTTCCATTACCTTACCAGGTACTGAAGACAGGCTAACTGGCCTATAATTACAACGTTTGGTATTTATTTCTTTAAAGTCAAAATAAATCCACCTATATGTTCCATTGGAATATTACTTCATTGTTACATATGAAGCTGGGAAATCATAAGATTTCATAAAGTTTCTGAGACGGAAGAGGTGAACCTACTTTTTGGACAAATACTAACTTTTCATTTTATTTTGTGAAACTATTCAGGCTTCAGCTTGATGTACTAGAATAAGGACACAAATGAAAGTAATGTCTTCCCTTCCAAAGTAAATACTTCTGATTGTCTTATCTTCCTTCCATCCATGAAGATTCCAGAACATATATTGTCACCCATTCCAACTCTGAGAGATTAATACTTCACCTCATTTGATATCAATTTTAGATTTAGCTTTGACAGTCTTTTCATCAGCTGCCTACTAAGGCAGACGAATACATGAGGCAAGATGATCATCAAGATTATGTGATACCAGAAACCCCAAAGTATTTGAGCTAGAAAGTCTGCTGCCTTCACCAATGGAAAACTAAAAACTCTTCCAGGTTCTCAGGTGGTGTATTTCTGTTTCTGACCTTAGAGCTGCTGACAAAACACATTATATGCAAGATGGCTGGTCAGCATTTTTTTTTTTTACTCAAAAACACTGATGTCTATGCTGCAGCAGGAATTTATTAGCAGAAAAGGTTTGAAACTCAAATACTTCTAACTATGTAATAGTATAACTGGCATATAGCAAAATAAATCTACAGTCTGATGAGCTTATAGGAAAATAACCAATTTTTACAGATGGCTATTTTTCACTTTGTTCCATTTATCACTGGCCTATGGTTGATATCTATTAAATAACAGTTTATCTACCATTTTACACTAATTTATTTCTATTACCTAAGATATTGGAGTATACTATCAAAATATAAAAAGATTAAACTTGCTTTTGTGTAGCTAAAATTAACTGAAAATCTAGAATAAAATTAATTGTTCAATGGGCCAGTCTTTTGCTGTGTTAATTAAAATGTCAAGATCTACTTCATGAAGTTCAGTACTTTTCTTGTTGCTGCTACCTATAAAGTTATTTTTTCAGTTTTAAACCTCAGATGTTCCACAGTAAATTTCAATGGCATGACTGCACTGGTTTTATCTGTGATAGAAGCATAGCTGTATGGTGCTACATTTTGGACCTGTGATGAAAACAGGATTCCTCATTTCTACCTTCCAGTTCTCCTCCCCATCCCACTGAGAGGGAGGAAACAGCTGTATTGGATTGAGCTGCCTCCTGGGCTCCTTAAACCACAACAGTGTTCTAGGAAAAATATTTTCAGGCTGTCTAGAAAGCATTGCAATATAAAGGTTGTTTTCATCTTGAAGAAACCAACTATCAATGACTCTGAAAAGAAGGTGAAGCTCCTTCCTCAGCCTTGGATACTGAAAATAATAGCTGGGAAGTATGCATCTGCCTAGAGTCCTAAGACTGAACAGTGAACTTTCAAAATAAACCGTAAAATCTTCATTGACTGGCAAATGCAAGAATTCCTAAAAATGTCTGAAATGTCTGAGGTAACAGAATTCAGAACAAGAATTTCTAGATTAGAATTAAATGAGGTATCACTCCCTTGGCAGTCCTTGTATACCAACTGTTTTTTTCCTCCAGCAAAATCTAAAAAGTCATTTTAGAATGATAGGCCTGGCAAAATGCAATGTGAGGTATTGAAAAGGAGAAATAGATGACGCAGATAATATTTCTGAGAGCCATTGCAAAAAACAAAATTAACCACACCATTTTAACTGCATCACTGGTGCAACCAAAGAATAGCTAGAGGTTGCACCAAGAATTTACTATAGTCACTTTTTGGTTCACAAGCATAGTTCAAGAAACATTCTTAAGTCTTTACCTCCAAAAACTACAGACCTGAACTGCACAGAGAGGAGCCTCTCCCAGGCTTTGCTCTTATAAAACAAAGCACAGTTACTAATAATTCCTTTCTGATAGGACATGGTACTTTAGGATGGGAAATCTTATTTTAAGTCATTGGCAGGACTAGAATTAATTTCATTTTGAGAAGTACCTGCACTACTGTAATATCAATTTCCTATAATTTTTTCTAAATCTAATGGCCAGTTATAAAATAACCTTACAATGTCACAACTCTGCCACTAATGCCACACAAAATCATGGTTCTCTGGTACATGAAAAATAATCCATGAAAGCAGAGAATAAAACAATACTGCAATCATATTTACTGCCCCTTTTAAATACACATTCCCCATCTGCCTTACTAATATCTGCTAGGCTATAAATAGGCATGTAGGAAATTGCTTCTTTTTCCAATCATAGATGAAAACTTGGTATGAGAGGAAAAAACAAAGTTAAAATGAACTATCATTCAGCATAGCTCAGATGCAGCTTAGAACAGTAGCAGTGCTGAATTACTTTTTTGAAAGAAACACAATCCCAAGACACACTGAAATGGTGATAAAATCAAAATACGGTCAGAAGAACATGTCCCAGCATAAGGAATACCTGCCCTTTTACTTTATAGTATCTAATAATTATTAATGAAAGTGCATGCTACATTTTAGTGCTGTTTGAGTTTTCATCTTTGAACTATATCTTTCATGAAGTCACACCTCAGATATTTTCTCCCTAACAGTCTCAGAGCTGATGGATTTCATATTGGAAAATGTAATTGAATTTCTGGATTTTACATTCATTTGGTAACAAACCTACTAAAAAGTACTACAATGGGTGAACTGCAGGTAAATGATCCAACAGAGGTTTAATCTAATTTGTCTGCTAAATCACTTTAATTAGTTTTGGACTGTCAGCTATTTCTTCCAAATTTTTTAAACAGAAAGATGAATGAAAACACTTATTTGAAAAAAATGCTCTAAGCACTTTCCTTAAGTCAAATAGCCTCCCACAAAGCAAAAAAGCCAGTGGAAAATAACCCCTCATGTCATTAGTATAACGCTTCTATTTTATAGCTTGGATGTAAGGCACAAAATAACTAACATCTGGCATTTTGCAAAATGCTCTCTACCTTTATTATCTAATGTCTAGTAGACTCAGACAGTAAGCAGTCTTGTTTAGACTGATTTAAATTCACATTTATTTTAATGCATGCCTATAAAATTTGAAATTTGCCATTTGGCTTGTTTTTCTACTGCGCTTACTTATGTCAGACACAGTAGTATAAATCCAAAATAAAGAGTCTGTAAAGCAATGTATGATGGTGACTACTACCACTAAGTGTGGGCAACCATTTTTAACAATATAAAGTATCACAACAATAAACTTATTCTCTTTTCATATCTTGGACCAAAAGAATGAAAATTTGGGATTTTTCTTTTATGCAGAGAATGTAAGTAAATGTTTAAAACCTCTTTATATAGTGCATGTTGCTTCATTTCTGAGCAGATTTTTGAAAGAAGTTTCATGATGATTATAAACAACAAATTGTGTGAAATAACTAGAGCATTTTCAAAATTATATCCAAATATAAAATGAATTTGTAAATCATGTTGGCATTGCTAAGGGCACACAATAATGGTCTTGGTGAGAGACCATGTTGGCTTTATTAGACTTGTTTAAAACTGTAGAAGAGGAATGAGAGAAAATGATAACAGGAACATAGACTAATTAGTACCTTCCTCAACCATCTAAGTCTTACAAGCTGATAATAATTGGTTTTTAATCTTTGGGAAGTTTTCATATATATTAAGAACTGTTTGGCCCCCTTTGGTAAAGAATGAACTATGAATTTATTTGGTAATGAATGAACTACTACTATGACATACAACTCTGCCATGAAACAAAAAGCGTGGTGACTGAACTGAAACTACTGCTGTAAAAATATACTGCCTGGTTTTCGATTAAATTCTCATGTTTACATTAGGAGTTATCTGGAACCAAAATATGTAGATCCTTCTTTGCTTATGTTTATGTATCAAGGAGACAAAAACCCAAAGTCCTGATGGATCAACAAACTAAGTTAATAAATTTTTCTCTTCAGTTAGAGAAGAAATCCTTCTGTTTTCCTGTGAGGGATGGAAACCAGTCACTGCAAGTCATAGATTAAAACTCTGCTAAGAGAAACATCAGAAATGGGATTTCCAAGTGGAGAAGTATGAAGGAGGAATCTGAATTTTTGTGGCTAGAAATAGTCGAGCTTTAACACAGGTGAAACTTGCATATGAGCTGAGCTGAAATCTTGGTGTCAAAAGAACAAGTTGAGCAGCACAGCCTAACTCAGGATTCTTTCCATGACAGGGGCTGAGTGGGTGTCACAGAAGACAGAAACATGGCAAGTACACAGTGATGCTTCTTGAAAGTATTCTGCCAGCCTTCATAGATTTGCAGCTCGTGGACTTTATGAGATAAAGATTTTGTCATTGCATTTAATGTCTTCTAAGGGACCTTTATCTCATGAATTTATACATGTTGCTCTTTGAACCCCTTTGTAAGGAGTTGACCCTGGCTAGATGCCAGACACCCACCAAAGCTTCTTTATCACTCCCCTCTGCAGCTGGACAGGGGAGAGAAAATGATGTAACGGAGGGTTTGTGAGTGGAGGTAAGGACAGAGAGAGATCACTCACCAAATACTGTAATACTGTCATGGGCGAAACAGGCTCTAATTAGAGATACTAACTCAATATAACAACAACAACAAAAAAAAAAAAAAAAAAAAAAAAAAAAAAAAAAAAAAAAAAACAAAACAAAACAAAAAAAAAAATCAGAGCAGGATAATGAGAACTAAAGTAAGACCTTAAAAATACTTTCCCAGCTCTAACTCCTCCCCCTACAGTGGCACAAGGAGACAGGGAATGGGCATTATGGTCAGTTTATCACAAGGTGTTCCTGCCACTGCTCAGGCAGAGGAATTCTCCCCCCTCTCCAAATAGCGTCCTTCTCACAGGCATCAGTCTTCTACAAACTTCTGCCACACAGGACACACTTCCATGGGGTGCAGTCCTTCAAGGACAGGCTGCTCCAGTGTGGGTACCCCACAGGGTCACAAGGCCCCCTGCTCCAGCACAGGCCTCCCATGAGGTCACAGCCTCCTCTCAAGCATCCACCTGCTCCAGTGTGGGTCTCCTCCAAGGGCTGCAGGTGGATCTCAGCATCCCCTGGCCCTCCATGGGCTGCAGGGGCAAAGCTGCCTCACCATGGGCTGCACCATGAGCTGCAGGGGAATCTCAGCTCTGGCACCTGGAGTAGCTCCTGCCCCACCTTCTGCAGTGACCTGGGTGTCTGCAGAGCTGTTCCTCTCACATGTTCCCACCCCACTCTTCTCTGGCCACAGTTACATCTGAGCAATAACCCCTTTTTTCCTTCTTAAGTATGTTATCACAGAGGCACTACCAGAATTTCTAATTGGCCAGCCTTTGACAACAGCAGGTCTATCTTGGAGCCAGCTGACATTGGCTCTGCTGGACATGGAGGAAGCTTCTGGCAGCTTCTCACAGAAACCACCCCTGTAACACTCCTGCTACTGACACCTGGCCATGCAAACCCAATACATTTTGCCTCAATACATCATCGCTGTGAGTCACATATATAAGAATTATCAGCAAAAATCCACATTCATCATAGAACCTACACTCACATCAACAAAACTAACCAAACAAAGCACGATAAAAATTCCACATACAAAAGCAAAATAACATCATGACAGCACTGAATGAAAATGGACAATTTACACAAAATCCACCCCTTGTCCCTTTGGTGCTGTTACTCAGATGTCTCGCTCACACCACGATGTAACTTCTACTATCTACAGTTTCCTACAGATAAAAAGCCCCACTGCTTAATTGCACTACATGAAGAATACAAGCAGAAGAATCTCAAATTATTTCAGTTAAGCTGCAGGTTTCTTTCCTCTCTGAACACAGTGTCTTTTAAAAGGCAAATCAACTCAAACCCGTGGGAAAATAAAATATGAATTCCATGAAATAGTTCTTTGGACATTCTTCTAGCAGAGATGACATTCATTCCAGGACAACACTGACCTTTTTTTTTTTTTTTTTTTTTTTTTTTTTTTTTTTTTTTTTTTTTTTTTCCTGAAAAACTTCATCTTTATTTTCAGAATCTGAAAACTCAAAAAAACCTATTATAACTTCCAGCACATTTGCTGAGTATAATGAGAAAAAAGCAATGGATTCTACTGTTGCCAACTGCAAATTAAAAAGTCTTGATGACTAAAAAGTATATAGGCATAGCAAAAGATAACCAACTACCATTTCCAATGTCAAAAGAAATAAAAAACAGTATCATCTGTCATGAAACTGGTTTCTACCAGCATAAATTTACAGTCAGAGCTCAAGAAGCCCTGGAGCCTCAATTATTTCTACACAGAGTGTACATTCTGGTATCATGGGAGAAATTCCTGGTCAAAACCCTCATGTTCATTGAGACATGTCTACTCTTCATCTCTCTATCTGTAAATGAAATTTAATTCATGTCTCAATTCATTGTATTTTTATTCTTCTCAGAAATACTACCATCTAATGAAAGAATTGCAGCTTAAGTAACTCATCTGAAAAAAGAGTATCAGAGGACATAGAAAGAACAAGAAGAACTTGTTAATTTTAAAAAGACAGAAGGAAAATCTTTTTCCAAATGAGCTACAATTTTAGAAATAGTGGAAATGCTGACACTATATTCATTTATGAATTAGATGTAGTAGCTTAAAATGTTACTGTTCTTCAACTGCTCATTACTGTCCTCTCAAATAAGATCTAATCATATAAGTGGTGATTCCTTTCATATTCCTTTACTGTGCACATTTCAGTGAACAGTAAAACATGTTAAGTTAAATCATACAAATGAGAGCATTGCAGAATCAACTTTTATCACCATGGATTACAATAATATCCTAAATTAGGATAAATTAGGAGAAAGATTAGACAGTAGACTTACGGTTTACCAAGTCTGAAAAATATCTAAAAATATGCTATTTGCCTCATGCATTCGATTTCATGCTTCCGAAAGCTAAAGAAGCATTCAATCTTTTGGGAAACAGAAAACATTGGAGATTTAAAATTTTATACAAACCATTAAATAAGTATTGCCTTGGGGCAGGCATGTGGAAACCATGGACTTGTAAAGAACCAGAACACCCTTGATAGCTTCATTAGCCCCAAATAAGAATAATGATAACAACGCCTAACACACACTCAGCAGAAGCTTCTATGGTCTTTGTGTCTTGATCTTACTTAATTAATGCTTTCTGCATTAGATTATGTTTTACATTATTATAATCCAAAGGCTGTCATTTCTAAACACAGTTTTTTAAGAGTTCTTACTTTCTCATGCATAAGGTATTTTAGAATGATCCTGACCAGAATTTTTCATACAAAAAACCCAGAAACTCAAATATGGTGGGGTTTGCAGTGGTTATATTTCAGATAATCAAAATGGTACTATAATTTATATGAGTGTACTGTCACATAAATAACAGCAATAAAATACAACACTTTTTTTTTTTTCTTTTTCTTTTTTTTAATTTTTTTCCCCCAGGATTCTGTTTTACAAAGAAATTTTAGTAACATTACTTTGTGTGAGAAAATTTGTGTCATAGTTAGGGGATGGCTGATGTGGTACTTCAGCCTCTACAGGTATGACACTGAATATTGATGCAAATTGACCACTAAAAATTGGTATAATAAATTTTGTACCAGACTGATTCTATTTCCTTACTTCTATCTTACTTACAGACGTGGGTGAGATATTGTATCATGGTATCAGTGGGGCATTATTTCACATCTACTAAAAATACAGTTTCAGCTGTTCAGCACTTCATTAAATGAAAAAACCTGAAATTTTTGACCATGTTTAATCTGACTCGTATCCAAAAGATGTTTCTAGAATGCTAGGATTTAACTGTAGAGATTTGCAGGAAAACAAGAAAATTAACATTCACAGATTAAATCTGGCTTGACTGAATTGGCTTTTATACCTCAGAAGTAATAACCATAATCCACACTTAGAATCATAAAATGTCGGGTTGGAAGAGACATTTAAGGATCCGTCCAGCTCAACAGTCATCACTTGGGAGAGAATTGCTGAGGGATGTCCAGAAAATTGACATTTCCATGTTGTGCGTGAGGCAGCTAGGAAGTAGACTGGGCAACACCAGATATTCATGCTTCAGGGAGGTGGAGCTCTGGTTATCACACAGTCACAGCACCAGGAGCTGTCCAATCTCAAGCTGCTTATACACACCAATTAACCATGTAAAACATGGCTCTAGGGACATCACTGTGAGATCATGAGCTTTCAATGATCTACATAAAAATAAAAAGATTTGGTGGTGTTAACTAATTTATGATTCAGTGTCAGTATCACACCATAACAAGTTGTACTACGAATAATTTTAAACCCATCAGTTAGCTTGGAGGCAGATTTGCCATGTGCTAGAGATAGATGCTTTAACTGTTCTGTCAGTAATCGACTAGGATGCTAGTATTGATTGTGCCCCTGCTGAAAGTGCTCTGCTCATTCAGGGAGAAGGAGGAGGGAACTTATAGTTTCGCTATATGAAACTTCAGCCCTGAAAAACAGCCTGCCATTGCAAAAGATACATAGATTTTAAGAATGATCTTTCTTAAATACCATCAAATTTCTTTTCTCTCTATTTTTAAAGAAATCCACTAAGTACACCAATTTTATTATTAACAGTGAAACCCAGATTTCTGTCACATAAGTATACAGCTGTGCCAGAGAAGTAGTAGTAAGGATTGGAATTAGTTGTTTGGCAAACAGACACTGCTAAAAACCATTGAAGGTACACTTAAAACCCTTAATAGATTTTCTTTTTATTTTTTTTTTCTTTTTTTTTTTTTTGACCTAGATGTTTGGTCAACTTGTGTAACAGTTGTATTAGGCTGCATTGTGTCAATAAAATTAACTGGTTACAAATAGATAGATTTCCATCAACAGAAAAAAAATCTGCATTTGTTCCTGAAGGAGAGTATATATTTTTGCATCAGTACTCTCTCCAAATTATTGACATATCCCCTGAAATGGAACCTAACACCTAAATATGCAAGCAGTAGAAACTATGTTGACAAACCCTACTTTTCTTAAGCATTCATCACTGTAATAAGTAAAATACACTTTACCTCACCAAATAAATAAAAATTGCATTATAAGGCAGATGATACAGAAGACTGAAAACAAGTGCAAATAGAATAGAAAAATGTGGAAAAGCAAAAGACAGAAACTGGCTCTGTCATTTTGTTATTCTTTTAAAGGACATATTTAATAGATAGTTCATACATATAATTTTATCACTTTATAAGCATTCTTGGATAAATCATAGGCCAAATACATAAATAATGAAAACAATATGGCAATTTCTATGTGACATATATGCAAGTGATGACAAATGCTGAGGTGCCTTATGACAGCCAGTAGGTTTTGCAGTGCATTCTGCATGATAGTATTTTTATCTTGTTCAAGTGAGAGACTTTTCTACATACTGACAGCAGTTGGAGAAGTTTTTTCTGGAAATTTTTTATGATTAAGTAATGATAACAGAAGGCATATCACAAAATCAGTTACAGCATATTTCATGGTACATCATTTACTGGGAGGTAAGAAGCAGTTTCCTCCTTGAGTGGAAACCTTCTATGGCTGGTGTTCTACTGCAATAAGTTCATTTAATAGCAACTCTGTCAAAAAAATTATCCACAAAGTGACCAAAGCAAAACTGCACCAAGTTTTGCATCATAAAAATGGGGCACGTAGTGAGAAGACATCTAAAAAGATTACTGTGTCATATTCCCAAAAGGATTCAAGTGAAAAAAATTGCCTATGATCAAGGTTCATTTGATGGGCCTGAGTCCTAAAATAGTAAGCTATTTTGTCAGAATCAGTAATCTTTCATCTACATGATGGTATGAGCTGATATATCAACATCTTACACCAGAGATCCCTTCATTAGTGATGGACCTGTATTTTATTCTTCAACCATCTATTTCCAACTGTTCAGAAATTCTCTAAAATGTACCTGTCTAGACAGAGTGAAAAGTTTCTGCAAATATGCAATATTATGGTCTGTGTTCTTTTTACCTGAAAGCAATTTGGAAATGCTGGTGAGAGGATGGATTCCTTTATGAAGTCACACAGTTAGCTAACTTTGGCTTATTTGTAAGGTGAAATGTCACAGAAACTTTATGAAAAATGGCCTATGCCCATGGAGGGAAAAATGGCACAACCATGGGAAAGAGAAGAGTGATCCACAGGGGTTGAAAGACTTCAGTTTTGTTTTACTGAGGGCTTTACTATCAAGTGAACGCTGCCAATGACAATAAGTCAAAAATTTCCCAGCAGAATCTGCATCACCATGAGAAAATCTAGGCCTGCTATACTTGGCAGCCTGGGCTAGAGCAACAACAAAGCAAAGGGCAGTGCAACTGGGGAAAGTGATTTAAAAGTAAGGTGACACTTATAACATCTTGTTATATAAAGTGGTGATAAAGCACTTGTAGATTATCCCTTTTTGCTTTTTGACATAAATTAAAAGCTTTGATTTTTATCAGTAATATAAGAGTTGTCCCTTGCATGACCCTCAAGTATGTTCACAACTTTCTTTATCTTTTAATCCTTTGGTATATCTCAAATCTTTAAAGTACATCCAAGGACAAAATTCTTGTTTTCCTGCATCTTTGCCTCTATTGAGTGCTAGATTAAAGTAATAATGAAAAAAATTCTGTTGTTTTTGCCTTAGGCTGATGTTGCAGTCTCAATGAAATGAGGGCTCATTATAAAATTTCCTGTATTATTGTTAGAGTTAAAGGAATCCGAATGATGCCAATGTGAAATATATGCAGATCCGGGCTAAACAAAATCCAACAGAATATAACAATTAACACTCACATGTGAGTTTGCCATTTCAGCATTATGAAACGATAGACAATTGCCAAATAATCCTCTTACATAAGGATAGCCTTCCTTATATAGTGGAAAAGCAGTGTTCCTGCTCAGGTGTTGACACTCATGAAGAGAAATCAGCCCTGCAGATCAGGGCAGTCAGGAAACCTACACATTCACCAATGGCCCAACATTGCTGGCCTTCAACAAAGGCTCAAACAACACACTACTCTCTGGATAACAATTAGAACCCAGCTTTTGGTTTTAGCTTGAGTTTAACTCTCCATAAGATGGGCTAAACCCTGCTGACTCTCAAAAAACCAATCCTGTCCCTCAGTGCTAAAGGTGGCTTTATTCTTACCTGGCTGTGGAGAATCCTCCAGAGTGAGAGGTGTGGCTGCCTGCAGAGAGAGGGGAGTGGCTGCCTGCAGCCATTGGCCACGGGAACTTGGCTCAGTCAGAGCCAAGTATTCCCTCTCTGTTTCTGTGACTGAGAGGGTCTCTGGTCACTGAGGGACAGAGAGTTTTGGGACTCTGTCTGGCTGGGAATGCTGCCCTGACCTGTCCCACCTCCTTTCCAGACTTTATTGCCCGGACACCACACAAGTACTGCTGCCAAGAGGCCAGGGCTTTCTGTGAGGGACATTTACCCTGATCTGCCTGGCTCCTCTCTCAGGCTGTTCCATCTCCCCCACCATGGGCAGTCCCTTGTTAGTGGTAGGGACAGATCTGCACTAGCAGTGCCCCTGTGTCTGAGTCTATTTGGTCTCCACATGTCCGTTCACACAATTTTATATCCCAGTTTACTGGTCATAGTGCTCCAAAGCAAAGGCTACTAGAAAAGGACTTAGTGACAATTATGAAGTGCTTGCTTATACTGCATTGATTGTATTAAATTCTAACAAAATTAAGTTCCAGCAAAATCCATGACCAGGGTGGCATCATTACAGATGTTCCGCTTTGGTGCAAAACTAGATTCACACTCAGCTGTCTCCATGGTACAAGCTTGACTGTAGCTTTAATAGACTGCATAGACACATGCTGTATGTGATATTGTCAAACAAATTGTTTTTACTTAAGGAACAGTAATTTAGAATCATATCAATATTTTCAATGTTTGATCCTGGTTTTTAAGTCTTGATTTGAGCCTGTCACCTATTCTGTTTCTATAGTTTTCTGTGCAGTTGTCTCACAACTGCCTTCCCTCAGGTTGTTCAGCAGATGAGTGGATTCAATCACTGAAGACTGGTCTAAATCTTAACAGTCAAATTCTAATATCTTCTGGAGTAGTGTTTCATGTCCTGCACTGTTACAGCTAAATTACATTTACAGTATCTGTGTTTTCGTATTTGAAAAGAGTATGTATAGACAGATGGGTAAATAGATAGTTTTACTCACACTTTGTTGAATTCCAATGTCCGTGAAGAACAACCCTGTGATCATTTAAGACTGAGGACCTTAATATTTCCTAAATTCCTTTAGCATTTTTAATAGTCTTATAAAAAATATTTGCTCTTCCTTTGTGCACTTCTAGGGTACAAACACATCTGATGAATCCTTTCTGCCAGTGGCAAGCAATGACAAAGGTATCCAAGCAGGCAAGCAAGCAAATGTGCAAGAGGACATTAGGACAGTTACTTCAAAAACCTCCTCATTTTTAAGGATTTTAAAATAGAATTACTTCCCAGAGTTGCAATGCCTGCCTGCACAACAGAGAATGAGGAAGAGAAGAACTGTACTATCTGCTGTCCCTGTTGGATGGGCACTGATCCATTCAGAAAACTGGCTCTGCACTGTGCTGTGTGAAGTCAGAACCACTAAGTTTACAGAGGCTCCAGAACAACTGAGACTGCAGTTCTGGTGATGCAGTGAAATAGGAAGGGCGTAATAGAGGAGATTAATTACTGAATATTCATACTAGCAGATAGGACAGTGGCCTGACAGCCATATAACTGACTACAGCTGGCTTGGAGTGCAGTAAGGTGAATGGAGTACCTATGCAGCTATGCAGAGGTATGATGGATACACAAAAACACCATGTACATTCCTAATTAATTGAAACCCATCTTTTGGCACTGCATGAGGAGTAGGAGTAAAATATATGCAAGCTATCACTCAGTGAGGAGCATTTTTTTTATATATTGGAGGAGCAGAAAACATTGGAAAACTCAAGCCATTGTTATAAAAACCCAAGTCATTGAATTTTTAATTGTTCAAGCCATTTGAGTTTTTAATAAAACTCAAGCCATTGTCTATTCTCTTGAAATCTCGTAAAAATAGCTAACATAAAATGTATCTAATGCAATTCTAACTATCATGAACTTATGAGAAAAAATAACTGATGCCTGTAGCTGCAACCTCCACCCCAAACTATCAAAAAATTAAGCTATTTAATCCTGAATCAAATTGAAGGCCCCTCCAGAGTTTCAGTTAAGTCTTTTTCTAATTAAGGTAGCAGGCTTACAGGCTTCTGTTTGCATTAGTGAAGACTTAGCTTAACATCACAAACACAATCCTAAGTACCAGAAAAGCAGAGGATATTCAAGCCTGGGAAGCTAACTCAGTGGGACTTCACTGTTTTTTTGAAGACATTGAGAAATTTGACAACATCAGTTAAAGCTGCTGATAGGTTTGAGCTAAGAAGAGAAGAAAATCACCCAGCCTCTAGAGCTCACTTTCACAATTACACCTCTGCACAGAGGGGCTAGATCGAGTAACTGCACACGATCAATATTTGTGTTATAGTCACGCCTAAAACTGAGTTACCACGGCTTGTATTGTGCAGTATTGTGCTACCACAGGTTTCTACCTTTCATAAGGAAGCCCCCATTTTATAGATGAACTAATTAGAGCTGAAGTATTTTAAAATATTATTGTTGCTATTTTCTAGGCTCCTCAGTTGGGAAAGCTCAGTACGACATTTTACAAGAGCTTACTTCAAATGCAGAACTTTCTGAGGAAAACAAAAGTGCATGCTTAAGAGTGATGAAATTCTTTTAAAGTACATCTTGTCATATTAGAAAGTCCATGGATTGAAGCAAAGTAAGAAAGTATTGTCTGCAACTTAACACTAGTGTTTGACTAAATATTATCCACCCAGCAGTTCAGGCTAAGTATTTTTATGACAAATTACGCATTTGATCCAAGAGAAGGAAGCACTTAATTTTTCACTTGAACTAAGAAGTGTGTAAAGCTGACAGTGATTTGATGATAGGATGTTCATGGGGAACCTGTATAGGAATGTATGCCTAATGGTTCACCAATAATTTGTCACATGCTTAAAAATTTCATCACACGGTTTCTGTAACTGTTTGCTACATCAGCTATTGACATCTTGTGTCAAAGAAAGATGCAACAAGTATGGTTGTTTTGTTAAAAAGATGAAAGTCCATGTACACTGGGGAAAAGTGATCCAATCATTTTTTAAATATTCTTTTTTCAATCCTTATTAAAAATTAGTTTACAGAATCCTTCACACCTTGAAATACAAGGATGTGAAATATTCTTGTTGCTAAATGAGTCTTATTAGGAAAATGATTAATATAGGAAAGAAGTTGCAGTACATTGCAAGATTAGTTTGATCAATTGGTAGAGCAAGCACAGTCCTCTAGCCAATTTTATAGCTGAAGATAAAGAGAGAGACATTTGTCTTTTAAACTTACAGACTGTAGCCTCACTGGATATCAGCCACAAGAGATAAGTCATGTGAGCACTCACAAAACACCTAATCTTAATTAGTAGAAGAGACACCAACACACATCACATATCTTCACTCTATGTTCCCTTGGTTCTAACTTAAAAGCAGTGCAACACCAAAGCCTGTAAAGACCTCTTCTTTCATATGCAAACAATCTGAAAGACAAATACATACTTCTAAAAAGCTAGGAAAATGTGCTGTCTGGTTAAAAGCTAGTCTTGTTCCATTTTGCCTTTTTTTAGAAGATAAAGTTTCCTTTCTGTCAGGATACATAGCACTGCACATCAAATAAAAGTATAATTAAAAGGACAGTGGCAGCAGTGACAACTTAGCTACTTACCCTGCTGTCAAGTTCTACTTTATCTTCAAACTGCTGTACTTACAAAATTGCTGGAAAAACTGCATTACTTTACCTGCTAGTGAGTAATGTTTGCAGTGTTTTAGTTATCCCATGCTTGTGCATCTTTTTTCACCTGGCACTCTGGTTAAAATAAAGATCTCCTATATGGTTTTCCAATGCAACTTTCCATTTTTACTAGCCTTTTTAAAGGACATACTCTCTGAGGTAATGGATTTAAGTGATTTACTTAGTGTTAGACCAGGGGGGAAGAAATCCCTGTGTCCCCCAGAGCAGTCACACTTTTAATCAAATATAACTCATAAATCACATTTACAACTTTCAGAGCTCAATCAATAAGATACTTTATAGTCTGTAAAAAAATTATCTGGAAAGTAGTAGAAGTACAAGAGGGATGTTACTGAGGGACCACACACATCTAGGCTCTGCACACCGCCAGTCTTGAGGGACTAAACTGCCAATTTCAGCAATGACTGATTTGTCCCAAAACTCTAATGCATTTATAAGCAGTGCATAGTTGGCTGATAATGAAGCATTCTAGGAGGCCATAATCAATAGTACTAAAGCAGAGTAAGTTTCCTGTTCAACTTTACCCTAGTTTGGTGACTATTATTAATACTTCTCTCATCAAACTTTAGCTGGAGACTTTTGTTCTCAGGCAAAAATTTTCATGGCTTTTCTCTGAAACAATCTCCAAGTAAGTTACAGAATACCAAGGACTTCTCAGTTCTAATTCAGTTACATGTCTTCCTGAAGTTTAATTTGCATATTTAATATAGAAAATTCTTCATCAAGTGCTTAATTTGTATACATATACTGAACAGTCTCCTGTAGCAAAAGTTGCCCTATTACACATTACTTCATCTAGGACTGATACATAAGTCAAAAAGCAAGTTCTGTAAATTACTGCTCAAATATCTGCATAACTTCAATTATATAGTAGATAACTTTCTCATAATTTCTGAGGCATGCATTAAAAACAAGAAATTAATCACTTCATTTTAGATACTTCAAAATGTGTTGCCTATTTGTATACTCCCCTAATGACTCAAACATACTGTGTATATTTTGTATGAAGATTTATTTGAATTTTTTTATGCAAAAGGCACCACAAAATTGTTGTACTCCATGCTAAGAGAAAAAAAAAAAACAAACAGGGAAATATTATCTCAACCTCTTTAAGATCTAATGACAACAGCTTTCATGAAATATAAATAAATGCCTGCAGCTGTTGTATCAATATTCAAATTGAACACATACTCCAATGATGCTAGGGAGTGCTGGCTAAGTGACTTCTAAGTGATAGACTGTTCAATAGCAAGTTTTCATTCAGATGATAATAATCTTATCAGACAGTTCAGACAGCTTTGCCTTTCATTCCTTTTTGAGACATCTGTAGAAAGTACTGGCAAATATCTGGATGATTTCAGTTTTTGAAGCCAGAAGACTAGAACACAACACAATATGTGAGAGCTGTTAGCAGCTCTTACAACACAGAGAGAAAAAAAAATAGCAAATAGTACTGATATACTCAGACTTTGCTTTAGAATGTAGTTCCGTTATTACTTTCAACAACTTAGATGGCAATTTTGTGTAAAGATAAATGACAAGGGAAGTGCAATCACAGCTCAGAAATCCATTTTCTAGCCAAACTGAAAGTGACTTCTAGTTTTAGGTCTATGAGGGATCATGTCACTCATTTAAGACAGTTGCATAAGCTGGAAATGTTAAATTAGGCTCCTAGTAGTGGCTGGGTCTTAAATGGGTTTAAATAATTATCCTTTAAAATCAAAACTGCCAGTAATTTTACTTTAAGAGAGGATGGGAGAAATTTGTTCGACACAAATAGTGAATTTGTTAACAGCCAAACATTCTTCAACCAAATTTAATGCTTAATTGTTCTATTTCAGTTTTAATAAGCTCTCTACAATGGAAGGTACCAAACCGGAATTGGAAACCTACTGAGGTATCTCTGTAAATAACGTGAAAAGCATCCCTCATACTGCAGGTCCTATGGTTTTCTGATGGACACAATGAATCTGTTTGTGATGTTTATAAAAGATTGTCTATTTATAGAGCTGCTTTGTTTTGTGACTGGAGATTCAAGTGGAATAGCAGAATGCTGAGGAGGGGAGCTGAATGGGTTTGAACTCTAGAAAACAACTGTTTGAGTCATGCATGGCATCCATGTTTTAGGAACTAATCAGAGCCTGAATACATACACACCTGAAGCTATGTCCAAGTTCTATATGTTGTCATATAGAGCCTTTGATTTTCCTCTGATAATATGAGAACAGTATGTCTGCTAAAATTTTCTACTCTGGTTTTCTGTAGATGTGATGGCTGAGTCAAAGGAAACATGATCTGGAGGCAAATCCTCTCCTCATCCTCACTGAGAATACGGCATATAATAAAATTACTGTATTTATTTATTTATATATGATCATAATCAGAGTCCTCTGCCTGGTAGACATATATGAAACTGTTGACAATAATGTATTTCTGGTATTCAGCAATTGGCAGCAGCAATTGGATGGACATACAGAGGTCTGCCTGCATGATCTTTGCTGAAAAATACTGAGGAATTCAATTTCTATTCAAACTTGGCAGGGCATGAATCAGATCTGATCTACAAGGCATGATGCTGCACTAATGCACACAGATGGTAGTAATTCTCCCAAATGTGTGAACTCCTATGCTAATAAAATCACATTATTCCTGATTTCTTCACACACTGCTTCAAGACAAGTGATTTTTCAGATAAAGTCAGAGCATGACCATCTGTCACTGATCATAAGGACCTGCATAGAATGGAGCAATCATGCAGCATCTGGTCAAAATATGACTCAAAAGGCTAATAAGGAAACATAATCTGGAATATGATATGAAAAATTATTGTATCATAAACCAGACATATATTATAGCAAGTTAAGTAACACTTATACTATAAGACCTGGACTTTCATTCAATCTGTACAGATAAACTCTGAATTTAGATTTCTCTCCAGAGAAATCACATCAGAGCTTCTATAGGTTTCTTAACATGTTGAATATATTCTGTGTATCCAACTTGTAAGATAATATTTTCTCTTGTGTCAGCCAATCACCAAGGAAAGATGCACCAAGATAAAGGTTTTTAAAAATTATTGTGCAATCGATTCCATTGAAACTGGAAGAAAGTGCATTTATGTAATTACTAGACAGGCACACTTTCTATTAATAACAAAAATGATTTGTTGCCAAGAGTGGATTATGGACACTCAATGTATATGGAGTGTGCTAATATAGGAAAATTTATACTTAAAAACTGTTCAGTGGAAATGAATGCTGAAGTTACTTTTTCCCATTAATGCATTAAATTTTAAAATCCTTTAGGAAAGAAATTTTCTTCTAGGAAAATAAAGAAGGAAAAAAAAGTCACTGATGACATACAGGTGACTGTTCCAGAGAAACAAAACTAAAAGCTTGTGTTCTGTGAAAATATGTAATGAATCAGATCCTCTGTGTCTGGTCTTAGATACTGAGCAGATTTAAACTGTTGATCAGAAGTATCTGTAGCAGGGTCTCATGTTTCTGTTGATAAACATTGTCAGAATGAGTGTGTCTGTGCTGTTAAGGACAGTTGGTTAGGACTACAAGAACACTGACTTCCTCTGGGTCATCTGCTAACCCTTTGCAGAAAAAAATGGATTTAGAATTAACATTTGTGGAATATGATTGGTGTCAAATATATTTCATTTAATGTTTAAGACCTGACGATTACAGCACCTGCTAATTCATTGAGCTTCCTGCTCTTAATGATATAGTATTAGCTTTCAAAGGCAACTGATCTGAATTATCAGACATCTCATTATTAGGAAAGGATGTAAATAAGGATCTCCTTGAGACAACCCTAGACATTTTAAAAGCCATCTAGATAAAGAATGGACAAGTGAATTATCAATTACCAAGCAGAATCACATCATCACGAACCCACAAACAAACAATCAAATAAACAAACAAAATAAACCCCAAACCCAAACAAACAAAACTATAGAAGAAAATGCAGCAAGAGTTGCACTGAGACAGCAGAATTCCAAGGTCTTAAAGTGAGTCTGAGGCTAATTCAAGAATATAGGGGAACTTGATTTTTAGTGTCCTGTGCTATTTAAAAGTACAGTTTCTGTGTCATTCACTGAATTTTTTCAGACTAAAATAGAAAAGAAAATACATCCATAACTGGAAAATCACTTATTACAGAGCATGCATTGACCTGCTTCTAATGTCCTGACATACTCTGCATAAACTGCTCATAGGGATAGGATTTTGCCCTTTGAAATGACTTTAAGTTTACTTGGAGGTAGAGGCAAGGATGCTCTTTTCACTTCTTTATCTGATCATTCTTTCTTTCCTCAAATACACTGTGTTGACTTAGAAACAGTTGCATTCTTTGATTTGTGACAGTTCATTTTACCTTTCTTTCAGTATATTTGGCTTTGTTATTTCTTCCCTTACACTGAACATTGTCAGTGCAAGTACCTCTTCTACTGTTAATATCAAACAAGTGAACAGTTTGCTTCAGGAAACTAATTCTTCAATGCTACGGGACATGATCTGTCTCCAAAATTTATCTCTTTCAAGTCAAACTCTTTCTTGTATAATCCAATTTAGTGAGGGTATTTTTCTTTGCTACCTTTGATTCAGCTTTATAATCCACTATGTATAGCCAAAGAAAACTATTTTTGTGGTCTCTGAGTGATTTATTTCATCTCAGAATATATACTGAGATGAATGTACTCTTCCTCCTTAAATCCTTTCCCCTGTTCCTTTGTCCTTATTGTAGCTCTGATGTGACATGTGCAGAGCATCAAGTTAAAGCTGGGTGGTAGATTCTATTCTCTGCTGTATCATATGTGTGATGATCCAGTGGTCACAAAAACAAGAAAAATAAGCAACAAGCTCCTGCAGATTTCCAGAGAGGGGCTTATGGAACAATCAGAACATAGAAAAGTACAGGCCATAGCTTTTATTGTCAAAGGAAGGATGAATAAATCTAGTGACTGCTAGTGTCAAATTGTAGCACAAGTATTCAGATATACTTTCTGAAATAATCTGATACCAGTGACCATAATTTTATTCAAATTCTCCAATTA
The DNA here is from genome assembly GCA_027886175.1 of Phylloscopus collybita. NCBI lineage: Eukaryota > Metazoa > Chordata > Aves > Passeriformes > Phylloscopidae > Phylloscopus > Phylloscopus collybita. The sequence continues at coordinate 31,101,817 of JAJNNQ010000026.1, read as the reverse complement.
TTTCCTAGCATTGTCTCTGTTGGTGGTGTATATGTTAAAAAAATTCAACCCCAAATTTTCATGGAATTTTCCCCTTCCCCATTTTCTCCATTAAAAATTAATTTTTAAGATCACAATGGCTGCTAATTAAATTGAATCCCCTGTTTGCTATGATAGTATATTGGCTTTTATAAGTGTCTTGGGTTATGGAACCCAAAAATGTGTATTCTATATCATTTGTTGAAAGCAGTTGGAGAGATGGGTTTTTTGGGTTTGTTTGTTTGTTTATTTGTTTTTATCTCTTGTTATTCTGGGAGGAGGGGGGCTAGATGCCTTCTGATAATGGGCCAACTGTTAAAACCAGGTGGGGCAGTGTTTCTTATCTCTTTCACCACCGGTCCTCCCTCCAGGGGGATATTTTCTGCTAATGGACCATTAAAACACCCCCAAGCAGTCAGCCCCAAACTATACCCTCCCAAAACCATACCCTCCCATTGTGAGATGCTCCACCCAGTGGGGGGAGCCAACCATTCCTACCTGGATAAAAACTGAGATGTAAGAACACAAGGTATCTGGCTTCACTTGATTCCCAGAGGAAGACTGGACCCTTCTCACCATCACTGGACCCTTTTCTACAGGATCATCTCTACTTCACCAGAACCAACTCTGCCACTCCAGGAGGACTTACTTTTGGACTGCTTCCAACACCCTGACCAACAGGGTGTCAGGTTGTAGCTCTGACTCAGGGTTTTCCAGAATTGTTGTTTGTTTGCTGGTGTGGTTGGGTGGTTTTGTTTCTACTACATTTGTATTGTTAGTATTCCTAGTAAAGAACTGTTATTCCTATTCCCAAATCTTTGCCTGAAAGCCCTTGATTGCAAAATCATAATTTGGAGGGCGTGAGGGCTTTACATTGTCCATTCCAAGGGAAACTCCAGCTTTCCCTGGCAGATACCTGTCTTTCCAAACCATGACAATAAAACTAATTCTTTGCATGGTCAGACATCCCAGGGTTAGAAGAGGAAGTAAATAAGCCCTTACAATACTGCATAGGGAAGTATTGATTGGAAAACTCACTCTTTTTTTCCTACACATGTTGTCCAAACCTATTCATTTTTTCCACAAATAAAGAAACTCCATTGTTCAGTCTTCATTTAGTGTTAGGTCTATGAGGGATCATGTCACTCATTAAGACTGTAGCAGAATTTCTTAGGGAACGTGGGCATGAGGTATTCTGGGATGAGATTTGAACTACCCCAAACTGGGCCTCAGTTTCAGGCCTGTCTAGAGGTAGACAAGCCTGTGGCACAGTTAGAAATTCACTTTAAGGTGTGTTTAAGCATTAGATAACATAGTTATAGTGTGGTTACAGTGACTTCCTTAAGGGTGAAATTATTTACGTTCTTTCTTACACTGAATGCCCATTAGGAAACATCTGTAACTGTAAGCTATCTGAAACGGTATTTAACCCCCCTTTCCAGAAGAATAAACGGAGAACACATGATCTAACCATGTTGGTTGTGTGTGTGTTGCTCTGACCATCTTTCCACTTTAATTAGGAGTTCCCTGGTTTCATATTACTATATATTACTAGTTCTGAAATTGCACCCAGATTTGTACCAAGAAATATTACCAGGAGATAACTGAATTCAGGTTTTGTTTTGTATTATCTCATTTTCAAAGTTACTTTCATTATCAATTATAGATAACCAGACAGAAAACAAATTATGTGTAGATAGCACATAAAAGCAAGAAGAATATTGAAGGAATATTTAAAGTAAAAGCATTTTATCTGCTAAGCATTCAGTAACACATCAGTAGCAAAGAATTTCACTTTCACTTCTAGTCTCACCTATATTCTGTATTAAATGGGGTACACAACAGTTCTACTGACCTAACCTTCCCATCACAGGGGCCACCACAAACACCTGTAGCCACAACCACTGTGAGCACCTTTATCACATAATGCATCTCCTGCTGACTCGTGCAAAATGAGCAGGTTAGTTCAGAGAAATGCTAGTCCAGGTGGATACTGCATGGCTCAGACTGCCTCTGAAAGCAGCGTGGCAGCTGGTATGTGACAAGCTCACAAATTCTTTGCTTCATCTGTAAAATTAACTTGATTGACTTTTAGCTAGTTAATTCAACTGGTCTGGACTGGAAATCAGAAATGTTTTCCACTTAGTCGGATTAGAAAAAGAGTGATACAAGTTTATAGCAGTGGCCACACACCAGCAAGAAGACTTCCACCTAAGTGGAAGAGTGTACAAAAGTAAGAGTGACTCGGCCCTAGTACCTGGACTACTGTGTCTGGTTTTGGGCTCCTCAGTACAAGAAAGACCAGGAGCTACTGAAAGGGTCCAGCAGAGGTCACAGAGGTGATTTGGGGTCTGGAGCATCTCTCTTATGAAGAGACACTGCAAGAGCTGGGCATGTTTAGAGGAGAAAAACCAAGAGGGGTTCCCCTTAATGCCTGCAAATATCTCCAACAGGGGCATCAGGAGGGTGGTGCCCAGTGGCAGGATGAGAAGCAATGACCATAAACTAAAACACAGAAAGTTTCATCTCAATATGAGGAGGAACTTCTTTACACTGAAAGTGGTAGAGCACTGGAACATGTTGCCCAGCAAGGTCATGGAATCTCCCTCTCTGGAGACATTCAAAACCCACCTGAGTATGTTCCCACATACTCAAAATCCACCTGTGTTGCCTGCTCCAGGTGACCCTGCTTTGGCAGGGAGGTTGGACTGAATGATCTCCAGAGGTTCCTTCAAATTCTGTGACCAAGAAATTGTCAAATAGAAGATGACAAAAATGTCCTTTCTTTTATACCGAGGCTCAAAAAAAAAGAAGATGCTGATTCAGCTTCTTTTACTTCTGTTCAAACTGCCCTGGGAGGGTTGGCAAGTGAGAAAGGACTGTAAAAGCTACAACAAAAATGAGGGGGAGTAAACAAACAAAAATGGTGACAGGAAAAGATACAAAATGATCATGAAGCTGAAATATAGAGATTTCTGTGTTTTCTACAAATATACACAATAACATGTGTATAGTTTATTGTTTTTTGGGAGAACAAAGCCAGAAAATAAAAAAGGATATAATATAGTATTATGCGGTCTGCAACATAACATTAAGGAAGAAAAGAAGAAACAGCATTGGGCAGGGTCAGTAAGAGCTGACATTTCTGATTTCAACAAAGAATCTACTTTTAATGACATTTCCCATACTTCATAGATGCTTTTGGCATTTTTTGCCCTCACTTTTTTTTTTGTTTGTTTTTTTAGTAGAGAGATATTGATTTTAACTTTTTAAAAGACTCATGAATCAAATATTTAGGTGAAAGACTCTTTTTGTTAGGGGAGCACCTTTTAGAGCAGAAAATGAAAATAGCCATGTTATGAGAAAAAAATTGTGATGCAGATAAATGAAGATGTTTCGAGAACATATAAAAATCTTAATGCCATGGAGACTGACTAAGCCTTATTGATTATTACAAGTAAGCTTCATCACTACTCACGGAGTCCTCTATGTTTTTGGCAAGTTGTTCACATGAAAAATAAGCTACAGAAATATAATAGGGAAGTATTAATCTACTGCTTCTGAAACTGTAACAATGCACCAGGATTTCAAAGTGCTGCTACTGGAGCCAGAAGAAAGAATGAAGAATATTGTGGTTCTCGAAATGCAGCAAACGTGATGTATTTTTCACAGGTAAAATGCAAACAGGTGCAGCTGTGAGTAAAGCTCCCTTTGAAACCTCATTTTAGCAACAACAAAGTAGCATGCATTCCCTGCAGTGAAATAGGATAATTAACACTGCAAGCTGAAAGAGTTTGTGCAAATGGCAAATATAAAACAAATATAAAATTTCCTTCCTCAGAGTTCTGAGTTTTTATTAGCATTCCTGTGTCCAAGAATTTTTTTGTTATCCTTTTAAGAGAACTTCAGCTGGATTAAGTGTAATGCTGATGACTACTTTTCTCTGTAACTCCTCATTTTACTTTACTTTTCTAAATTCATATTTTTAAAATATTTTCATTGTTCAGCTGCCCTATCATACAACCTCACAAATCTGTCCCAACTGCTGTTAAGTGCACAGTAGTAATTCTTTTATCTTGTTCTCCCCTCCTTTTGTTAAATGTTACCAGCATTTTAGCGTATCTAACTGGGACCAAAGGCTTAATAACCTTTTTAATGGATCTAAAATCCTAAACAAAGCAAAACAAACAAACAAAAAACCTGCCGGATGACCCTTGAAACAGACACATTTGAGCCAATATTTTGGATCAAAATGATCGGTTCTGACAAAATTTATTATTACTGTTCCTTTTAAATCTTTTTCCTTCCCAGCATCTCTGGATAAATTTTAGACCCACAAGCAGCAGTGCCTGGATTATTCATGGGAATATTCAGGCTTTAAATCTGGGCTAACATTTTTTCCCTTATTCTCAATTGCATTCAGGTTGGTCTCCAGAAATGTCAAAAAATGGGAGACTGATTCTGATCATCCAGAAATTAATTTCATATTCTTAATTCCTCTCTTGAGCCTCTCTGAATTCAGCTTTAAAGGAAGAAATTTATGCAGTCTGCTGGATTTCAAAGAACAGAGAATGAAAGGTCCCTTTATACACAATGTTTTTAATGCGTAGAAATTCTTGATTTTCTGCACCTTTTCTCTACCTTAATATTTTTTGTGAGTGGTTTAAAATGCTTTTGTATCAGGAGCAGAATTAATTTAATAGGAGTTTCTGTAAAACTCCTGTATAAGAATCTCTAAACAGGGAGGGTTGTGTAGTGATTCTACAATGCTTTTAGCTAGACATTCATTGAAGTACACATGTATTTAGTAAGAACACTCCCACCTTATGAGATTTTTTTTCCTATAACAACAACTCTGTAAGTTAAACCTCAGACAAACCTACAGTAATAAACCTTTTTAATTTTGCAACTGTGCTGCATAAAACCGAAAGCTCAGTAGCATACTCCCTTTAATATGAGGAAATGCACGTGAAGACACAAGTGTACAACAGGGACTGGGCATCTGATGTCAAATTCTGAAAGAAATTTTAAAAGCTTGTGTCTGTACACATTGTACACATTTTACTCATATAAATTGTTGACTGATTATGATCTTTATTTTGCTGACATTTACCAGTTGCTGAAACCAATTTTACATATGAATAAAAAGAAACTGCCATTCATTTACGATTTCCATAAGCTAATATTAAGAATAATGCCACATGTTGGAAAACAACTTTGGCAGTCAGATGAATCTGTAGTTTCCCATTTTGGTTGGTGGAAGCGAATACGGCCTATTTTTTTTTTTCTTTTTCTTCTTTTCCTGAGTTTATTTTTCAAATTTGCATATTTTTTATAGTACTTGATATGCAAGTGAAATTTATTATTTACTTATGATACAGTAGTTTTATTTTTGTCTTGTATAGGCCAAAAAAAAACCCATTAAAGAAAATTCTCGAAAAAGGGAAATACAAGTCACATAGGAAAACTGTTTTCATTTATGGAAATCATTGTTTAAAGTACAAATCTAACAGAGGCTCTGTTTTGGCAACGTCTCAATCTTTTGCTCTGCTTGATGATCTATTTTCAGTAATTCCATTAAAACACAGGGAGACTCCAAATGCTGACAAGTTTTGAACCTCTCCATGTTCTGCACAGAACTGATTTACATCATGTAGAATTCAAGTATGTATCGTGCTACTAGGAAATTTGCCTTCTGACTCCTGGATTTCCTGGGTAACTAAAATGCTAAGTAGCTAAAATGTTTTTGCTGTATAATTACTTGTCTATTTTATCACCACAAACTGTTACTACTACTACTACTACTACTACTACTACTACTACAAAAAAAAAAAAAAAAAAAAAAAAAAAAAAAAAAAAAAAAAAAGTAGTGGAAAGAAAAACTAGCTTTTTATATTACATAAAAGAAGTGGCTTCCTAAGAAGGAGGTTGGAGGCTTGAGGGGCCTCACAACGGTAATTTCTCAACACCTATATTATAAATTTTCCTCCTCTTTAAACACCAGCAGTTAAAGATTTTATGTAAATGCAGGCATCAGTGTTCCATGAAGATGCATGAAAAGGAATGTGTCAAGCATTCTTAATTGTAAATAGTGTGGGGTTTCATGCTGGAGTCAGAAATTTATGCTTAGGCCAGGAAACAGCAAAGCCATTTTCTCTTTAGCCAGATTATGTAAGAAGCCAGCATCCTTCCAAAATGGCCACTGGCCTTGGGAGGTGACATGGAAGGGTTGGCCAGGTGACATGGTCCTGAGCAGGACACTTTACTAAGGACCCTAGAGAATCCTGATGTTCACTTCACTCTCTCAGCTAGCTGAAAATTCCTGAGAGTGGTCTGGGAGCAGCTTCACACCTTGTATGAAGGAGTGAAAACCCCTCTGTTTTTAATCACAACATTCTTGAAATCAAAATGTCAAGGTAGTAAAACATACTGTTATCCTAAGTCAGTACCACAGATGATTTCAACTAACTACTAAATTAACTGTGCTGTAAAAGCACACACAGTCTTCTATGTCTCTTTCTTACAGGTTACATAATAAAGCTCAAAAACATTGTTGAATACCTCTCCTGCTTTATTACACAGTATCTCCTGGGGAAGAACTTAAATGAGTCAAGCTCTGAAAACAAGCATTGCCATACCGCCAGGGGAGACACAGCATTTTTGCAGATGACTTGATTATCAGGAAGTTAGCACAACAGAACAAATGGCTGCAATTCAGGAATTGCTGAAAGAAGGTTTTCCGAGAAAATGCCATAAATGGAGAAGTAAAAGAAGAAAAAAACAAGTATTTGTCACTTACGCAACAATGATTACTTTCCAATGAAAAATTACTCAAAGGACTGGGACACTGCAGCCTAATATGCTGCAAGCTTTGGAAAAAATCAACTTTATACTGATGTTTTCAAGTGGAAAATGAAGGGGAGAAAGCTTGTTCCCTGCAAACTGTAAACTCACCATTATATCATTTTTTTCTGCTATCTGTTCTTGCCCAGAATGGAGTTTGTTATCAAATTGTTACTATTTTCCTAAAAATTCTTATGACAAGAAAACATTCATCCAGGTTAAAGAAATAGTGATTCAAAAGCCAAATGCTAGAAATAGCAAAATTTCACAGGTCCCATCTATGGGATGAGGAGACAAAGATTTTTCTACTGCTTCAGCTGTTTTTTCCAGAAATGCTCATTCGTGCAAATCGTTATAGCAAAATGCTACAGCTATTTCATTTTTAATAAAATCCAAATAAAAATAAACAACTTTAAACAACACTTAAAACCAATACTTCTTATTTAAAATGGCTCATGACTACATGTGAATGGATGTGAATAAAAGACAGAGGATGTACTAGCAAGCTGACAACTCTATAAAATTTTTCTATAATTATTAACTTTTTTCACCATAATCTCTCAAAGCAGCTTATGCCCAACAGGCTCCATAATGTGTTTTACAGAACAGACTCATGAAATATATATTACATCTCTGTTAAATAAGAAAATCCTTTAGCTCTGCAGTGTAGCACGTAGCTCTATATTATATGCTGCAGCAGTGGACCCTACAGCTGTTCTGGAGCTCATTGGTTGTGGTAGATGGCAGCTGCAATCATAAATTACTTTACAGACACTGGGACAGCAGTTTTTAAGAGTTTGTTTATGCTTTAAAGAGGTCTTTCCATATCACAACAAACTCTTTCTCATTATCCTCCCCGTAGGTATAATTAAGGTGTCTCTTAAACTTCAGTTTAATCTCATATTTAGTCTTAACAATCATACAAAACTGTCACATCCCTTTACAATTTCATTAACTCCACTAGAGGGATTTGAGATGTAGGTTGATTTTAAGTAATAAGTTTATATGCATGACCAAACAAGTAACAGAATGGAGGGATCCTAATTGAGGGTCTGATGTTTTAGAATACCTGCATCCTGAACATAAATCCCATGAATCGCAGAGGTTCCTTACACTCTTAAAATTAAATACATGTAAAGCTTACACACTTCTCTGAATCTGGGACATAATATCTAAATCGGATGAAAATGAAATCTTAAGTTGCATGAAAGTTCATACTGACACTTGCTTCTGAAGCGGCAAAATTCTACAAAAATATTAAGGAGAACATAAGAAGGATTAGTCTGAAATAGCTTTACCTCTTTCCTGTGGACTCAGTTTCTTTTCCCTCAAAATCTTGTTTTCCTTTGATTTCAAAAAGACTTCAGCAAATTAATGCACATTGAAATTAAACTGATGGAACAAGATGTCGTTAGATTGGAGATATTTTAGACACCTTGAAAAAGTCTCTATAATTTTGTGAACTAGGAAGAGAAAAAGCAAGGACCATATGCTGAGTACAGGTGACTGTGAAGCTAATATGATTACTCACAGACACAGAGTGTAATAAAGTGTTAACAATTTACATTTCACAAGGTTTGCGTTATCTGATATGAAAGTGCAAAATTATATCCTCAAGTGAAAGTATAGAGAAGAAAATTAATTTATATAATTCCCTTTTGCATTGCTCACCCAAATATTTCTGCTGAATTATGTTGAATGGAACAAACTGTGGGAATGGCTAGCTATTTCCTACAAAAATTGGTATAATCTCGACTAGTGTATCAAATCCAGCATATGAAGTTAACTACTGGCTAAATCCTTGGTTGTTCTTAACTAGCCTACTCTGTTCTTAATTTTCAACCCCATCCCCCCAAAAAATCTTAAAATATAAGAAGGGAAAACGTACTATATTTTTTTTCAAATCTAGTCCAAAAACTAGAGAGTTCATTTTTAAGGTTTTACATACACAGATACAAATTGTGGGACATCAATAGGTATCTCATGAGTCTAGACATAAGCTGAGGTTAATGGCATCAAATTAATGACTGCAGGAATTTATAGAAATCGCCAAACACATTATTTTTTTTCCTGCTCACAGAGTCTTACAAGGTATGAATCATTTTGAAGGAGGACAAAATGAGTGAAAGAACCCTTGAACCCTCAAAAAACAGAGATTTTGGGGTAACCGCATCCCATTTTTTCTTTCTGGGTACCTGAAACTGAAACCTGAATGTGGAGATGAAAGTGAAATTGTTCTTCCTCAGCCTCTTTATATCATTTTCATTGGCTCACTTTTCTCTTTGATGGAAAATGTCACAGATTTGTTTTAAATCATATATACACAGTATAAATGCTATTGAGGAGATAAATAGTTCTACTGGAGACATGAGATTGTTCTAAATATGGCTGAAATGACAGAAATTAGACCAAATAAATTTCTTTTCAAAGCCAAAGATATAAAGGTAAAACCCCCCAGACTTGTCTGAGATGAATTATGGTAGTCAATGATGCAAGTTAGAATGTTAAATTAGGAATAACATCTAGAAAAGCATCTATTAAAGAAACTTCTAATGTTCAGGGTGATATTATCAAGTATTTCTCAGCCAATCAGGAATTCAACAAGTGTATCCTGGGGAGCAAATGTAGAAAAGTCTTTAGTGTGACTGTTCCAACTTAAATGCCTGCAACAGCCTTCCATTTTACTATTTTTGCAGCTTTGTCAAAGGAGTTGACCTTTAAGGAATGTACAGAATATACATAGGCAACATATCAAATTAAACAGATTTCCTGGTTTTAACACATGACATTTATATTCTTTTTTACTGAACAATTTACAAAACTTTTACCGAACACTAAAATTTTTGCAGACTTTAAAAATGTTAATCTTATAATTAATAGTCAAGGATATACTATCTTCACACATGCAAGACACTGATATTCCAAACCTATTGCTATGAACTTTCCAGTAATACACCACCATCTGCTCTCATGCTAAAGCAGAATCCTTGCAGTTTTTTCCACTCATGAGGGAATTTTACAATGAGTCAGATAACACTGATTACCTAATAAAGAAAGAATTGTAGATTTAATGTTAAAGTTAAAAAGCTTATTTATACAGGAAGGAAAAAGAAAAATGGGTAGCTCAGAGTACACTACCTACCCTTCATATTATTCCCTATCCATAAAATCCTCCCTTTCTGTTGGATGAAAGCAGTCATGTAGCACTCACCACTGAGTAATGAAGATTAATTTTATGTGACGAACATATCTTCTATGCTGCATTTTAATACATGTTTAAAATACACCTTGTACTAACTTCTAATTTCCAATTAACTTTGATAATTTGTAGTTTAAAAAAAACAAACAAAAAACAAAACAACAAACAAACTGGAAATACTGAAAGCAGTATTAAAGGGAACAGAGGCCTCAGATGGTTGCCCTTCCATGTTTATACTAAATCCTCACTTTGGCCCTTTGGCATACAACCAGTGCTGATAACTTCAGTTTGAATTTGGCAAATACACTGATTTGTATGCATACTTTTCTATTTCCTTAGAAAAATGGAGATAGACTACAATTTTCTAAAACTGTCATTTAGTGATATTTCAGAGGTATCTCTTTAGAATAAATACATTGTATATTTAGATAAACTGCCTTGCTCTAATATATCCGTGAGGACAATTATGACTTGAATGTATTTTTGTAAGGGCAGAACAACCTGCTGGAGCTTACTAGTTGAGGAACAATTGAATAAAAACAAGAAATCACATTTAATAACACTCACTAAGTTAAAACAGATAACTGATAATGACATCCACTTGCTCTCACTCTAGAAGGTGTTCTTATGCACTGTAACAAAAATAGTTACTAACAGACTGAGTGTATCTTACCATAGCTATTAAATTAACAAATTCACCCCTGCTAGTGAAGCCAAGAATATCTACAGAGGGGTTGTCTGTAAAACCCTGTGTACCCCGTGGGGACTGTTAATATGCCAGATAACTGTATGATGAGTTTCCTGCTGAAATTTAGTTACGACGTAACTAAAGGTAGGTACGAGGCAGATCACAAAGGTGATTAATGAAAATATATCACTGAAATGTACAGGTATACATAATAGCATGTTTAAAATAGATCACAGCTATCTTTAAGAAGTGAAAATTTCCTTGACTGTAATACAGTTTCTGTATTGCATACATGACTTTCTCCATTTTATTTCTCTCTAATTTACTTTCTTCATTGGGAAGTCTATGGTAAATAATTATAAAATTATTGCAGACGCTCTTACCTCCTGTAATTATGATCTCTCTCTCAGTTTATTGTAGAACAGGTCTCTGAATATCAAAGATTTATAATCTTAGTTCAGTTGGGAAAATTCTGGTTTCATTAGACTAAATTATCAATCTCATTGAAATTTTGGGATTAAATAAAGTTATTCTATGCTGCAGTTATTTTCAGCTACTAAATACAGGATCCATCAAGTCACATTCTGATCTATATAAAGAAGCAATGTGACAGCATGAGCTCTGGGATGTAGCTGCCCCAGTGAGCTCCCAGCTGATGAACATGTCAGATATGGAAACCTGGCTGACCCAGGAGCACCAGCAAAAAGGAGGAGGCTGTTCCCTGTACTGAACAGGGGGTTTTAGAGGGTAAAAGTAGAGCTCTTTGAAAAGAGAACTGAATTCATCTTCTCCACACACACAAAAAAAAAAAAAAAAAAAAAAAAAAAAAAAAAAAAAAAAAAAAAAAAAAGAGAGAAAGAGAAAAAGAGGGAGAAAAAGAGGGAGAAAAAGAAAAAGAAAAAGAAAAAGAAAAATGTTATTCTTCCAGTGCTAGAATTATTAGACAACCTATGTGGGACTACTAATCACTGTTAATATCTCACCATCATGTAAGCTGCAAGAAAGCAAAAGGCATCTCTTCCACTTTTAGGAAAAAAAATAGATTTCTTGTGGAAACTAGGTATTTGACCATTAAAAGGATGATATGATTATACAGCTGAAGTTATGTTCTCCAAAGCAGCTATTTGTTTCAGGGTTTCTTTAAAGCTTTTTTTTTTCTGTTTCATTGAATGAAATGGTTGCTGTTGTACCTCACATAGAGTCAGTTCTAACCATCAGAGATTTGGTTACAGCTGCAGCTTAGTGCAGGAGTCCCCTGCTTTTAATTTGCACTTGGGGTACTGATAACTCAGCCATATTTTCACACATGATTTTTAAAACAAAATCACAGAAAGACAGGAGGGGTCCCCTTCATTTACACAACTAAGATAAACTTTCTTGGAAGACATATTTCCTTGGAAGTGTAGTTGGTGGCCAACTATTTCCAACATATGAACTCTCCTGGCCTGCACTGGTTAAGCTTCAAAGGAGAAAATGGCTTAGAAGGCTGTATTTTTGAATGAGCAACATAAAAATAGTTTTTCAGTCAATGAAACAGAAGGTGCTTTCCCCAAAGCCTGTGGCACATGGAAGCACTCAGCCCAGATAATATCATTCAAACACAGATTATGTCAGTTATCATTAAAAACACCAAACCATAGAAGACCCCTGGAGACCGAGAGATGAGCTGGAAGGTCAGAAGAAAGCAGCAATCAGACACTGGGGAAGGAACCAGTGGAGTCCCACAGAGCAGTTATGCACACATACTGATATGGCCTACTACCTCAGGATGTCTGTCAAACTTCTGCTTAAATTGAACATTGCTTACTCCTGGCATAACCCTTGCAAAAAGCCAGAACCTGCTCTCATCCAAAATACCACAGATGATGCTGATAAAAAGGATGCCAAATGCATTCTTTGGAACACAGAAGGAAATTCTGGCACATAAAACATATGTAAATAAATAAAAAACTTTATTGAAATGCTGAAAACACTTCATTGAAGCACTAACTAAATATTTTATGTTTTGTGGAAACACACTTTTTTAGTTCTGCTATTTCATGTAGTTTCCACAGCTGCAGTGTATTGCAAGCAAGTGCAAAGGGTATGCCTAGATACTAAATATGTAGAAAATACTCAGGGGATTCAATTTTAACACTGAAAATTTGTAAATATACAATTTATTGCTTAATAAACATAAACTTACAAAGGCTACACTGTAAAATATTCTCTGAAATCTAAGCAACACATGATTTTTTTTTTTTTGAGCTGTCAGTGATTGCTTTCACATATAGTGAGTGCAATGACCTATTTTTAGACAGTAATACAAGGTGATTCTAGCTCAGATACACTGGCAGCCTGGCAAGGGCATTCTTAACTCTAGTTGCTTTTATGTAATACCATGGGAAGTTCATTAGGAGGATGATACAGTTATATAACCATATTCTAGAAAATTTTTGGTTCTTTTCCTGTACACCAGCAATGCCTTTTAGTGCTATGAGAATTATCTACTGTAATTTATTACCCACACTACCTTAAAATATAAAATAGTTTTCAAAGCCAGCTAGGAAATTTACTCTAAAAAAGAACTTTCTGAAAGGCAATTATGAAAAGCAATTACAATTGCAAAACAGAAATATTGATCAGTTTGTCTTATAGCCTTGATTCATTTTACAAAGAAACCACAATTACTAAAAGAATTATTTTTATTCAAATTCTAATTAAAATACATTCATTTGATTGATCTGTGCTTTATGAGCAACAGTAGTAAAAGTATAAATGAGTTAGAGAGTAAAAAAAAAAAGTCTTTTTCAACAAAGGATCTGACAGAGTGATGGAAAGACCCAGTCTGCAGAAACAGAAAACATAATCTTTTGAGGAAGTTAACTTTCTTCTGTCCCAGAAATAATACACTGGAAAATATACATTAAAACTGTACACAACAATTTTGCACAAATAATGTAATGGTTTTTTAAATTAACTTGAATTGCAGCTCTTAGGAGTGTGCCTGACTGATATCACCTAATTTGCAGTGTAAAGTAGGTGATATCTAATTTTCATCTTTTCATCTCCAAATCAGAATAAGACTTTCATTTCATAACTAACAGAGAAAAAAATTTAATCACAATTACCTTTTTCACAGAATCTACCAGTGAAGTGTAGTGGGCAGTCACACTGGAACGAGGTGGCCCCAGAAGGCAGAGAGAGAGGATGGCAAGTCCCTCCATTATGGCACAGTCCTTCCTGGCACACAGATGTTAATGCAGGGGAAATCTGAGAGGGCACACCAGGGTCAGACAAGTGAGGCACATCAGAAGAAACCACAGGGAATGCTGTTGACAGATGTGTGGGTACAGAGATTCTGAAAGGAGAGAGAACACATATCAAAACAAAACAAAACAAAACACAAAACAAAAAAACCCCACCCCACAACAACCACAAGATCTAATTTTGTTACAGCACTTGAACTTCAATTGATATTAGTTTTTGGGTTTTTTTAAATAGAAATTCAGACTATACTTAAGAAAATATGAATACATAAGGAATTCCCAAATCAAGTCCCTATCCAGAAAACTAGCAAAAACACAGTGAAGGTATTTTTTCCTGTGAGGGAGCAAGGAATAGCCTTCATGCAAGTAGCACAGTTTTTATGTGCTCTCATAATTCATTTTGGTGGATGTGAACAATGGCTGATAAATAAACACAGGCTTCACTTATTTAATAAACTCATTGCTTGAAGTTGTAAGGCAGTTCTGTAAGAGACTTCCATACAAGTAGGTCAAGCATACATAGCAGAAGGGAAGAAGTACAACAACACAGTATCTTTTAATTCACAGAAATATTGGGGAGAAAGAGGAAAGGTGAAGAAAAAGAGAGACCTTTTTGGTTTAATATTGCCTGTTTGTCAACTCTGTTTATTACAGGTTTTTGTTTCTACCAGAGAGCCAAACTTGAGACTCACTAAAACCGTGCAAATGTAAGGCTTCCAATTTACCAAGCACAACAACTCATACACAATTTTACTATGGTGAGGGAAAAGCAAAAAAATCAAGAGTCCCGAGAAGATTAATGACTGTTTAATAAGCCTATTATCAATTAAAAAATAACTTCTCACTGTATCTTACATAAGAGATAGACATTCTTCTTTCATCTTCTGAAGTTCAAGAGATACCATTTTTTCCTAGAAATCAATTTCTAATTCTGAATTTCAATCTAAAAACTAAAATCTAAATATCTTACTATTTATACCTCGTTGGTAATTTAAAACTTTGTGAAAATTTCTCTTATGTTTTAATGTTCTGCCAAAAAAAAAAAAAAAATCAGATGTCTAGAGCACCTCTCCTATGAATACAGGTTGAGAGATTTGGGACTGTTTGGAAAAGGTTTTGGGGAGACCTAATTACAGCCTTCCAGTACCTGAACGGGCCTGCAGGAAAGCTGGAGAGGGATTTTCCATGAGAGCATGTAGTGACAGAACAAGGAGGGATGGCTTTAAGGTGAAGGGGGGTAGGTTTACATTAAATATTACAGAAAAATTCCTTACTGTGAGGCACTGAATTAGGTTGCCCTGAGAAGCTGTGTGTGCCCCAACCATGGAAGTGTTCTAGGCCAGGCTGAATGGGGCACTGAGCAACCTGGTCATGTGAATGGTGTCCCAGCCCATGGCAGTGGGGTTGGAATTAGATAAGCTTTAAGATTTCTTCCAACCCAAATCTATGATTCTGTGAAAGGGAGATGAGGTTGAACTAAAATATCTCTAACATTTGGGGCAAAACAGAACATAGAAATGAAGTGTTTAATAAAATGGTTTTTAAAGTGTTTAATAAATGGTAGGCACCACAGTTAGCAAAAGACAGTATTTTTGGCAATGTGTCATTGTCAACACAAATATCAACAGTCAAATTTGTACCTATTTTGGTGAAAATGATAGCATAAAGCTGCTTTAAAAAAACCAACAAAAAACAACAAACAAACAAAAAAAACAAACAAAAAACCACAAAAAACCAACCAACAAACAAACAAACAAACAAACCAACCAACAAAAAAACCACAAAAAACCCAAACCAAACCAAACCAAAACCCACAAAAATTAAAAGAAGCCCTTATACTGGCCCCAGCTGTGCCCTTCCCTTTCTCTTTGTCACCTGCTCTTCTTTCAGCTAAAAGTTCTGCTTCACTATGTTTTAGAGTTGGGAGGAGGTCTTTAAAAGAAGCATTGGAAAGTGATGATACACCAGTTGATTGCAACTGCAGAAACAAGAAAGGTGGGGACACATTCAGTTTGACATTATATTCACCACTCCATGCATCTGTCTAGCTTCCAAATTTTTTACATATCCCATTTACAGGAAAACCGATTTTAATAATTTACTTTTTTTGAATCCATATTTTAGAAAGTACTAACAAACTTCATAATACTCTGAAAAAAAACTCCACTGAACACAACACATTCTGGGTAAGTTGCCTGATAATGTCAGTATTAAAATGGCTGCTTCTCAAATTATCAATACAGCAAAAAAAGGATACATGCCCAGAGGCAGTTAGGAAAGAAATGAAGGTGGACAGAGGAAGGAGACAAATAATTCAGGGCAAAGTAAATATCTAAGGACACCCAAAGAAAGGAACAGTAACTGAGAAAGAAGTGAAGCCTGGGGAAGAACAAAAGGGTACACAGGGCTTATGTGACAGTAAAGAGAAGATGTGCAGAGCCATAATAGTAAGGAAAACATTAGAACGGGATACTTAAGCAAGGATGCAGTATGCATCCAAAACACAAAATAGCCAAAACACACACTGTGGTGCTTAGCAATGAGGTTTTCAAGGCAGCTATTTACTTTATATGAGAGAAAAGCATCCACAAAATATGGCAGTCATCAAGGTGGCTGAAAATAAATACTTACAATATATTTGAGGCTGAGGACTTAACCAATAAAAGGCTTGAGACTTTAAGAAAATAAGTTACTTACTGTTTATTTCCATTTAGATGAATTGAACAACAACCTTTTCATTTATATAAATACAATGAAAACAATGTAATTGCTGGATTTATAACAATATTTTCTCCTAAAGGAAAAAACTCACATGAACTTCATGTAGGCTATTCCATTCAGATCAGCATTAAGGGTGTTAAGTTCTACCAACAAGCACAGCAAATCTTCTATTTGCTAGCACAGCAAATTAAAAATTCTTAGTCACCTGCTGCAATTACAATCTTTGATTAAAAGTAAATAAACCAAAAATCTTGATTTTATCCCCAAGCATAATTTAAATATTGTAGAAACTCTGAACTAATAGTAAGTTTACATTAAGATTTAGACATTTACAGGAGAAATTTATTGGGAGCAATTACTGGCATTTGTTGATTTTTCTGTTGCACTTGGAAAAAAATAAAAGTCAACAAGAACTACATAAAACCTGGGTAATTAACACAGTATAAACTAAGCCCTTACTACTAGCTATTAGAGAGACCATTTTTCTAATGACAGATAATCCTATCTGACCACTGCAAAATTTACTCCTCTGAACCTGGTCACAGCTACTGTCAGGGGTAAAGTGCTGAACAAGAGGGAGAGCTGTCTGACTGGCAGGTGCATTCTTGTCTCTACCGAAAGCACTGATTTCCAGCTGTGGAAGTTTCACATCCCCTTTTTGATGGGAAGCTACTGTTTTTCTCTAAAATAGAATCACAGCAGTGTGCTTTAAATGAAATTTTATGTGTGCAAGTAATGCAGCCTTGCTTCATTCTTTGGCTGACATTCTAATCTGCAGAAAAGAAAGAAAGGAAAGCTACTTGGTAGGCTGATTTCTCCCTGGTTCATTTGCTAATTTTTCACAGGATGTCAGCCTTTGCAGTGTTCTGGATGTTTTGCTTCTAGATGGTGCCTGACTGTGTTCGTGCCAGCAGCGCTTCCAGGCAGCCCACAGCTCTCTGCCTCACCACAGAAGTGGAGGAGAGTTTGCTGGGGCTGGTTAGAGGGGCAAACATCTGCAGCTGCGCTCTCAAGACCTTCGAGCTGCTGCTGTGAATAAGCAATGACCTCGCCTCAATGGATTTTAGCTAAAACATGATTTGAATAAAGAGCTGGGAAGCATTTAAAGTAAAATAGTAATTGAGGTGCTAAACGTTTTGACAAAGTGTAACAAAAATATATCAAGCAAAACTTGATTCACTGTTACTCCACAAAAGGCCACAATTTCTTTTTTTTATTTTCTTTTTCGATTTCCCAGCCTGTCGTTGCCTCTCAGGTCAATAATGCACACAAAGAATGCACACAAAGATCTGCTAACTTGCTGCAAGCATCAACACATTGGTTTTAATCTTTAAATGAGCTCAAAAAGTTGAGTTTTAAAGGCCTGCAAGCTTGTGTTTCATAGCTGAGTGCATGTAAACTTGAAATGCTTGTCTAAACAGAGATGTTAGTGCAATTTGAAGTCTTGTTTATTTTATATTACATTGTTTGCCACTGAGTGAGATGTATGATGAGCTAAGTGGCAGGAATATAGAGATCATATTGGCTGTTATGTTATTAAACCAAAAGCACACATACCCAAACCAACTGTGCTTCCCTCTCCCATATACTCTCCTCTATTCAATAAGAGCCTGATACTATCAGTGTGTGGAGTTGGAGGCACTGCAGCTTAGAAAGTTACCCAAACCTCTGGGATGCCCTGCTCTGCACTGACGTGGCAGTGAGGGGCTCAGCCTCGACAGGGGCTTACCTGTGTGCTGCCAGTTCAGCCCTGAACCAGGGCAGTGACCTGGGCCATGAGAGTGGTTCAGCCTGAAGAAAGGAAGGCTCTGGGGAATCTGGTCAATTTGTATAAATACCTGAGGGGGAAGGGAAGGGGAAAGGATGGAAGGAGATGCTTCTTGCTAGTGGCCAGGACATACAGCAATGGACAAAAACTGAAATGTAAGAAATTGCCCCTAAATATAAGAGAGTGTTTTGTTGTTTTTTTTTTTCAGGGTGATTGATCTATATAATGGACTTCAAACTGAGACCTGCAAAGAGAGCAGACTTTTTCCCCAAGTAATTCATTATCAGGCTGATGGCAGATGTGTCTACAGAAGCACTCTGACATTTCCCATGAAGCAAGCTGATGAGACAAGCAATGGCATGGGAGTCCCCATGATAT
Source organism: Phylloscopus collybita (assembly GCA_027886175.1). NCBI lineage: Eukaryota > Metazoa > Chordata > Aves > Passeriformes > Phylloscopidae > Phylloscopus > Phylloscopus collybita. The sequence continues at coordinate 31,082,954 of JAJNNQ010000026.1, read as the reverse complement.
GATAACATCTTCACTGCCTATATCTTCTGGTACTTATGTACTTAACATTTTATTACTGGAGTAATGGATTTAGCCTTATCTGATATGAGTGGGATAAGGCAGTTTGTATTTTTATCTTGTCAATAAAGTAGTTTGTGCTGGGAAGCAACTGCTTTTATTTGCAGTTTTCTTCAGTGGAAAAGTGTGCATCTGCCATATTTCTTAGGTTGTGACAGAATATTATTTTAAGTGAATGTTTTAGAATTTAGAGCCAAAAGAAAGATTTTTCAAGAGCATTAGCATGCATGGTATAATATAATTTCAAAGTTTATGAAACTGAAAATAACTGCACTTCATGGAAATGTTGGTTTAAACAGGAATAAATACCTAGTACCTTGAATGTAATTTGGCAAGAATTAATAAAGCCTTTTACAGGCTGTTTATTCCACCGTTCACAACCATGTCAAGCAGAGTACTTTAAATGGCATCTCACTGATTTCAATGAATCCACAGAGCAGTATATCTGTGCACTTACCCTCCTGGAGACACCATTTACATCACTCAACACAGTAATTGTGAAAACAATTCAAGAGCTTACCAGATATGGATTATTTATACATTGCAGTTTATATGTAAATCTGATTTCTTCACTCATCACAATTTCTGTTTTAGTTGGAAGTGCTGGGGGTCAGTTTTCTGAATAGAGATGATATATTCTCAGGCATATCTCTTAAAAAATTAAATTTTCACTGCATGTTCCAGACTGTGAGCCCAGCTTCCCCCTCCTACAAGCCACAACATTTGGTAGCAGAACTCAGCGATACAATAGTTGAAGCTTTCCATTAAAATTTTTGCAACTGGAATAACAGAAAGCTCTGTTTACAAATACAAAGAAAAAATAAACTCCAGTATGCATAGCAGTGCTAGATGGGAAGAAATGTCAATTACAGATAGATGAAAGTAGAAAGTAGAAAAGGAAATACATGTACTAAGACATATTCCTGTGTTTCCTCTAAAGTACATAGATTCCCATAACTTTGCAATGGATAAATAAGTTATTGAAGCAACAATACTTTATGTTGAAAGTTTAATAGCAAAAACCTTTCTAAACTAGGCATGAAAGTGAGTGTTCCTAAGATGATACTTGAAAAACACCCTTAGTCCCTAAGTTTAGGACAATTGTTAAAACAATGACTGCTAAAAGTGAAGAGCTGAATTTCTCTACCAAATCCAGTCACCTTTTTACTTGGCTTGCTTGAAGAAATAAGGGAGCATTAAATCTTTCAGTTGTTCACACTGATCTTAAGTGTAAAACGTTACCTGTACTGATGATCCAAGCATTAAAGACAAAAAAAGGAAAAAGGTAAAACTACTGAGCCCTGAGTGAACCAGTGTGCAAATCTTACACTTTCTGAAGTTTAAACGAATCTCAAATCTGTGTGAACTTCAGCTTTCTCTTTTACGTTTAGTCAATAATCACAGTTGGAAAACCTCCTACCAGTTTCATCTTAGCTGCTATTTAAAAAAAGAACACTTGAAAGGCCTAAGCATTGAATCTTTTTGTTGATTTCTGCAACTACTTTTGTTTCTTGAAACCAGTAGTTTTGAAAGGAAATAAATACTTTCATTCTCTCTTTGAAGGTTCCTTCAGCAGATGAAAAATGTTATTTTGTTTTTTAACATGACACTGTACTTGTCCTTCTGGAAGGCTCTGCAAAATTAGAATATAAGCATTCTGTTCCAGTCCTAAATGGCAGAGTAAATTGAACTGGAGAGATTGAGCTCCTGTAACAGAGATGCTATGACAACTATCTCAAAAATCCTGATTCCAGAATGGAGTCACTACTGCTTACCAAAGATTCTATCTTAGTTCAAGCAGTAATGATATTCTCCCACCTCATTGATGCCATCTATGATTTAGACTCAAAAATGCATGATCTACCTATGCAATATTATTGCAGTGTGTGTCTGTGAGGGACAAAGGAGAAGCACAGCACTACTAGATCCTGAATATGCAATTGATTTCCTAGGCAATAATTCATTCAAGCAGGACTTCTACATTGTAATTTTCAGGGTTATAGTAGCCAAACTTTAGTCTTTGCCCACAGCAAATATTCTCCAGATGGGTAGTGCGCTGCTTTGACAAGAAAAAAAACCTGAAACACTGCAAGAGATACACTTAAAAAACAATTGATAAAGTGGAAAAATACAGATCTGTACCCAGGTAAATATTCTAGCCCAAGGGATGGGGAACCATATGTGAACACTTTTCCTTTATCCATTTAACCCAGTCAATGCCTATTCCATGCAGGACAGAACAGACAAATGGACTGCTTTGAGGAGTTCTTACAGCACTTCTGGAAGGTGTTTGTAATTTCACTGAGCTAAGGACAGAACTGAAGTCAAGAATCTGATAAACCAGAAGAGTGCTCTTAACACCCATCTGGGGAATAAAAACAGAAAGAAGGGATGCACCAACACTGGATCTGTCTTTTACAGTCTCATTGCAACTTCTTCTGGGAATATTTAGGAGGTATTGTTCTCTCTTAGATACAATTATAAAGTAGAGGCATTCTCAGATCCTAAAAAGTGTGAGGAGGACTCTTAAGAGGATCAAGATGCTTCCAGAAATGAATGGCAGGCTGGAAATTAAATGTCCCCTGATTACATTACAGATAAAGTGCAGTTTTGAGAGTACTTTGCTTTTAGAAGTCTAACATAAGAATAGTTTAGGCTTTTAAATAATTTTTACAAATGGACTGCCTTATTTCTTTTAGGGTTAGTTTCCCCATGTGCTGAAAATAGTTCTTACCCACTTAATAGAAGTAGGGGAGATCTGCATTTTTGGTTTTGACTGGGATGGAATTACAGTAGCAACTGTGGGTCTGTGTTTTGGATTCCTGCTGAGAACAGTGTTGATAATATAGAGATGTATTAGTTACTGCCACACAGTGTTGGCACACGTTGAGGCCTTTTCTGCTCCTCACCCCACCCCACCAGTGAGTAGGCTGGGAGTGTGCAAGGGCTCAGAAGGACACACAGCCTGATCCCAACTCCCCAAGGGGACGTGTGTCATGATCAGCTTAGGAAACTGGGTGAAGAGGAAGGAACATTTGGAGTGATGGCATTTGTCTTCCCAAGTCAATGTTGTAAGTGCTGGAGCGGTGCTTTCCTGGCTGGAAAGGAAAGCACTCCTTTCTCCTTTCCTGGAGATAGCTGAGCCTCCACCTGCCTGTGGGAAGTGGTGAATTAATTCCTTGCTTCGCTTTGCTTGTCCATAGCTTTAACTTTACCTACTAAACTGTCTTTATTTCCACTCACAAGTTTTCTTACTCATTTTGATTGTCTCCCCAACCCCACCAGGGAGGACTGAGAAAGTGGCTGAGTGGGAGTTAGTTGCCAGCTGGGGTTAAACCATGACATTTTAGAAATATTAATTAAGTTTCTTGGATACAAAGCATTTTTCTATTCAAAGACTGTATTACTGGAGAAAAATAAGCATTTAAAAAAACATTCTGTATCACACACTGTAGGAATTAACATAAAAGCTGTCCTGAAAGCAAGATGGGAAAAATAAGTAGAAATTATTAGTACAGAAAGAGTTAAAAATGCAGAGTGCTGTTATGTATCATCTAGTCTTTCTTCCAGACTTAATTTCTAATTATATCTTAATGCTGGAGAATGGCTGACATACATAAACACAAACATCATTTATTCATCAGTAATTTGGCATTTAATTAATATATTACTGCATTCTCATTGAGTGCATAAGAAAGAGTGTTGTAAATATGACAGGTCAAAAAATCCCTGTAATATTAAATAAGAGAATGAAAAAATACAGTACTTGAAACATCCTAAATAGAATTTTACAAGGTAAAAGATAGGGAACTAAAATAATAGGCCTTATGTTATTTTTTTTCTGGGAGGAAGAAAAGATTTTATAATCAAAAAAAGTGCATGACAGATGGGAGAGTAAACAACAGCCCATAGTTAAACTGGGTATTGGGGTCTACTTAAGAACTGGTGAGAATAGAGCTGTTACCCTGGTTGTTTATGTCATACACTCCCACATGCCCTCAGTTCCCCCATGCCCTGTTATGTTCACTGGGTTTCCACTTTCACTTCTAGCAGGGAGGTTGCTGGTGGTCTGGGAAGCTCGAGTGGGAAATCATGTTTATTCACACTGAGCTGCTGTCTGTGGTGATTGGTCTTGGATGTTACCAGGCACCGTCCCTGTGCATCCCCCGGTGTTCATCTCCAGGCACCTCCCTTATCTTCAGTACCTTCCCTCTCTTCCAGGATCTTTCTTCAAGCCAGATTTACCTTCTTTCCTGGCCAACCTCCAGTCATCTGGGACCTCAACATTTAGCCAAAACTGATGATAAATGATGGAGAGTGGCTTGGTGGGTTCTTCCGTCACTTGTCTCAGTGCCCTTGGGTGAATCCCATCTGGCCCAACAGACTTCAGTGTCTAAGTGGTTCAGCAGGTCACTAATTGCTTCCTCCTGGATTGCAGGGGGTCTATTCTGCTCCTACCAGCTCAGGCAGCTGGTTGCCCTGAGGATAACTGGTCTTTCTCTTAAAGACTGAGGTAAAGAAGGAGTTAAGTACCTCAGCCTATTCCTCTCTCAGAGAAAATGTTCCCCTCAAGGAAATGGAGATTTTCCTTGTCCCTCCTTTTGCTGCTAATGTATTTATGAAAACACTTTTTATTATCTTTCACAGCAGTGGTCAGATTGAATTCTAATGGAGCTTTTGCCTCTCTAATTTTCTCTCTATGTGACCTAATGATATCCTTGTACTCTTCCTGAGTTGCCTGCCCCTTCTTCCAAAGGTGTTAAACTGTCTTTTTCTCCTGAGGTCCTGTGAAATCTCCCTGTTCAGCCAGGCCACCCTTCTTCCCCATTTGCTCCTCTTTTTGCATACAAGGTTAACTTCCTCTTTGTTATTGAAGAGGACCACTTTGTTATTAAAGATTGTTTTCTAAGGGACTTTCTGAAGTAGAGTACTGAAGAGGCACCCAAAGTCCACCCTCTGTAAGTCCAAGGCAGAGGTTTAGTTGATCTCCTTCCTTACTTCATTGGGATTTGAAAACTCTACCATTTGATGTTTGCTGTGCCCCAGATGGCCAATAGTCTCTCTGTGCTGAAATAGTGTGAGATCAGCCTCCTAAATGATGCTTTTATCTCATGTCACTTTATTAACTGCGGGCTTCAGGGTCTTCTACTATTGTTTGGTCCAGACATTTTCAAAGTGTACAACCACTTGTATTGATTGAAGTAGATTTCTGTTTAAGAGTAAAATGTTCAATTTTGTATATTCATATGTGTGTCTTTTTATCTGCTGGCTGCTGTTGTTTACAATATAATATATTTTTTCCCTACAGCAATATCATATTTTAGCATGTCCCAATGCAAGATGCAATGCTGGTAAGATGACTTTCCCTTCTTGGAATGAATGACTGTTAGGGTACACTAAACAATGTTATGTTTTTACTAGTGGGATTTTCCTAAAGGAAGATTGTCAAATGTTGGCATAAGTAACATTTATCTTTCATGCAATTGGAAAACTATTTGAATTTTGGCCCAAATGTGTTTTTTGTAGCAAACACTCTGACTTTTACCTGAGACTGACCAAATACTGTAACTATGATGTTGAGAACACCAACAAGAACCATCAATACCAAAGTAATTAAGAACTTTGATACTTATGACCTTATGTTCAATCTCTTTTCAATTCCTAATTCTCCAAGAACTCAAAATACCACCCCATATAGTCTTTTTCCTCCTAAATATTTGAAGAAATTTCATCTGCAAATAAAATTCTAGGATAGAATTCACTTTGTCAAACATTATTTGCCTAAGAGCATTGAAACTTGCTGAGCTGACCACCACTGGTTCCCCTTACAGACAATCTGTATGCAGAGAGGGGCATCTCCAGCTCATCACATTCTAAGGAAAGTAACCAACTTTCTCCATCAGCTAGAGATGGTACTAAATAAAACAGCTGTGATGAGTGAGGAAAAGTTCCTATTTCTGCTATGTCACACTTAAAATCATTTGTGTTTTGGTTATATAGCTGAAAAACATCCCAAACCACTTTTACATATTGAAAAGATTTCCTAAAAACATTTCCCATTGATCATATTTCTTTACAGCAAAGAATGGAGTTTACCTTACCTTTTTACATCCTAAAGTAATCTTTCTAGCACTTTAAGCAATGAAGGTTTGTAATGAAGAGACTGCTGTTACTTTAACATGTGTAACGGAATGTGACTCTAACTTAGGAAAATCTTAAAACATGGAGAGATAGTAACAAGCAACATCATCAAAACTCAGAAGTTTTTAATGTGAAGAAGTGGAAGGAAAAATTACAGTCCACAAACAAGAAATACGGAAACTCCAGATGCCTTGTCAGCAGATTTCTGTCTTTCCTTCCAGCACGTGGGCAATATTCAAGACTGCACAATAACTAAGGTCAAGTGCAGCAGAAGATCATGCCACTGCTCTGCATTGAACAGCTCATTTTTGATTAAAATTATGAATAATTAATAAATAGTTAAGAAATTGACTTGCCTTGATATGGTTTATTTGACAGAAAAATGTTATAAATGGATCATTCACACCCTCCCATCTTCTTATCAACCCAAAGGTTGAAAGGGCAAGAACATAGCAAGGTAGAAAACATAATAAACTAAAACTATGTTATATTGAAATTATCGGGTCATGCTATATTCCAATGTAACACTGGAAGTTTTAGATATTTTGCATCCATTGATCCTAACAGATTTTGTTTATCCTAAACACTATCTGAACCCAAATATGTCACTGACGGTTTGGACACCTGGCTGTGACTTGGCACTTGTAAAACTAATTGTCTTTCCAACTACAAAACAAGTATCAAAACAAGAGTAAAAAAGCAACCTGAGGCAAAACTGGGAGATTATTATCAATGGCAGAGAACACTTCTCATTTTTGCCTTCAAACTGAGCTATATTTTTCAGCCATTCTTTCTTGAGTAACTTTAAGTCATGAAGGGCAGCTATATTTAAAGCATTGGTATTAGTGATTGAAGAGGGTCATTGTACCAAAGTAGGTCAGATTTAATATCAGCCAAATGCTCAACATCATATCAATAAAACAACTTTATGAGTGCAGTCAGGTGGTTAAAAGATGTAAGATTTATGTGTAAGATACAAATATGCTTTGCTTACCTTCTTAATTTAAAAAAAACTTGGTTTCCTTGTGAAAAATTTAGACAACTCATTTAGCAATCAAGACTTAAAAAATGTAAGCTATAGATTTAAATTATGAAAATAAAGTCCACCAAAGCAAGAAGATTTTGCTTTGCCATTTGCAAAGGGCTTAGGAGGGCTTAGGAGGTACCAACATGCCTTTTAACATTAAAAAAAAATAAAAGAAAGTAATTTTATTCAATTAATCTGATTTGATAAAAATCTGTCAAAGGCTGCAGGCCCATATTCCCAAATTAGAGAATTTACCTTGCCCTGCTTATATTATAAAGTTATTCTGAGGGGAAAAAAGTTATTTATTGTAAATAAAACTAATCTCACTTGCCACCAGAACTATCTCACCACTTAAGAGTTCTGAATGCTGCCAAATTTCTTTCATATACTTTAATTCAGTCAAGCATACTTTATATCTTTTGGTTTATTAAATGGATTTTATAATTGATAAATGTTGGAAGCCAGTTACTGATGTCACAGTTGTGTTTATAGCACCCAGAAGATATTGAATCATTTCCTATAATTTCCATACAATACTTACTCAATTTTATAACATCAGTGAACTATGTTAGACAGTTAGTTCTAAGAAATTAATGCATTTTCAATTGACTAATGCAATTTGGCCCCCAGCCTTCATCCTTACAGACGTAAAAAATTCACATTATATCTTGCTACTTAAATATCAAATTTTTTGGCAGTTAAGGAATGCCAAGTCACTTTTTTTTTTGTTGAGTAGGACTGTGTATGGGTTCTAGCAGCGCAGTGTCATCTCCTATCTACCTCTTGATTTTAGCATGGGTATAGGGAGGGAAAATGGGGAAATCTGGCTTCAGAAAACTGGTCAGAAGCACATATATCACAACAAATTCATACACTGCATAGAGACAGGTATTTTCTTAAAATTAATTTTATCTATGTTAATTTCCTCTTTTTGGCACTGCTGGCAATTTTAACTGCTCATGGGTTTATGAGCTGAAAGCCTTCCTCCTCCCCATACATAGATAAACTACCTTAGCTTTCTGCTATTGACAACCATTGCTTCATTCAAACTTCAGAGTTTTGAAAGAAATCTGTATACCCATAACTAATAGTGTGTCTGGAAATTTGCCAATGACTTTGGAATTATGTGTGTAGGAGCCGAATGAGAGAAAACAAATCCCAAATTTATCTTTATATTTTATATGTAATTTTGAACAAACTTTCAAAAATATACATGGAAATTCACAAGTACCTACAGTTTAGCACAGATGAAATACCATTTTTCTATTCTCTGAACATTTTACACATTACAGAAATTATTCTTCTGAGAGTCAGATTTTATAACTGTTCATTTTGAAGTTTACACATATATTCTGAATTTCTTATGCTTGTGGTTTCTGCTTTTCATATGCCAGTGTATCTGAATATAAAAAAAGAGGGATTTTTATTCTCACAAATATATCAAGGTCTGTATTGAATATTAGGCTACATTTCTGAAGAATTTTTTCTCTACCTAAGAGCTGCAATTTCACTTTTAAAGAAGGAAGGAAGAAAAAAGGAAAGGATTCAATAGGATTTAAAGCTGTTCTTTTTCTGAATAGTTATTTCAACAAAAATCAATAGCATTGGGGGAGTTTAACTATTATACTAGTGTTTTACAGCTGCAGGGGGCACTGATGCACTGTTTATCTACAGTACTGCAGAGCAAGAGTCAGACAGGATATGATTAAACAGTCCTGCAGGTTAGAGATTCAGAAAAAAACCCCCCAAAACAGCCATATAAACTATTTATAATCAAGTAACGTCTTGAGAAATTAAGTAATTGTAAAATATTTTATGAATTTTGGAGGGAAATTCATGTTTCTTTTACTGGTTAATATATTTGTTTTTCTGCTCCTATCCAGTGGTTGTGGAGATAAGATTGTTTTCTTAACTTTACAACCAAGGTCCTTTGAAGGATGATATATCTTTCTAGTCTTGCATTACTTAATATTACAACCTTAAACAAACAATCCTATCCTGCACAGAAAATAAAATTTTGCTTAGCAGTTCTCCAGAGAAGCCCATTTATTCACTGTAGATAATAATTTCTTCATATATTAATCAGCCAATATATATACTACCTGATTCACCAAATCATTTAAAAAAGAATTTATTGCAATAAGAAATAATTATGTTTTTAAAGAAATATTTACATATTACTTCAGTTTATTTAATATTTTATATTATAGGACCTAGGAGTGAGGGCACCTAAGATGCAGAGATTTCTTGATAATAAGAGTGTAATTTATGACTCAGCAACCCACATTAGATATGCAGCCATGTCTCATTGTGTGTTTTGCACTTATTCTTTACTGCTTATTTATTCTTCAATTCCTTTCTGCACATAATCACTTTTTTTTTTTTTTAATGCAGGTTACATTAGAGTTCAATCTCTTCTGTTCATCTCAGGTCTCAGCACTTCCTGCATTTACAATGGTATTTCACTGTATTTTAAGTTAGGGCTGCCTAGAGAGCCCATTCTAGAAAGACATGAAGTATAATCTGAAGGAAGCAAAACAGGAAGAAGCCACTGCTTCAATTTGTAGTTTGTACTGATTATCATCATTTATACTACAGCTACTTTGGGGGGTTATTCCCAATTCAGACCCTTAGTTACAGATTTCAGCCATTGGTTCTAACATGCTGGTCTCTGCTGAGCTAAAGAAACCTACTCTGCATCTGTTCTTCTCTTCTTCACCAAGTGTGCTACCTTTGTATATACCATAATCCCTGCAGTCATACTTCAGCAAAAAGCCTGAGACACTGAATTACTGAAGTATCTTTCTGCATCCCTTTTTATAAAAAAAATCACCAATTTCTTTGAGGGTTTTTGAATTATATCTTTCATCTTTTATGGTATCTAGGATTTGCTACATTGCACATCAGGACACAGTGAAATACAGAACAACCAATATCACAATCAATAGTGTACACAGAAAGGAAATTGTTTTCCTCCTTTCTTGCTCACACACAGAGAAACCACATTTATCATTTTGCTGGAGAAGCTTACATTGAGTTGCTTGTCTAATTAACTAAAAGTAACTCTTCAGGACATCGCTCTCCCTCTGCGGTTTGGCCTGTTTAAAGTAATTCAGATATGAAGCTTTGTACAAAATTAATGTCAAAAAAGTTACTAATATTGCCTTTTTTCAGGCTATTCAACTAAATCTGCAATGTTTGAGCAATTTTAGATGAGCTTTATTTTAATTTAAATACCTTTTAAGTTAATTGCATATTATTATATCAAATTTTGATTTATAGGTTCACAGTACATAACATTCTAAAGAATATATTTTTGATTTCAATAATATAAGGGAAATCTTTAAAAATCCCATTTTAAAAGTTTTGATTCCTGATGATTTTTAGATTTGAAACAAACCATTGTTACAAAAAGTGCTCTGCCAAAGAAGAGTTCAGACAGTCTTTTTAATTATGGAAAATATACAAAGCAGTGAAATATTATTTCTGAGGGATTTTTTTTTCTATAAAATCACACAAGGTTTGATGACGATGCTTGTTTCACTTTTAACTTTGTTAAATGAGATTTTTTCAAATCCACAAATACTTTATAAGTCACAGTCCATGGTCTATTCACCAGCACAGTGAAGGACATAGAATGGATACCAGCAGAACGCTGCCAGACAGGATAAAACCAAACTTCCAAACTTTTCTCTTGTCATTCTGGCTGTTAGCAGCTGAAGGCAACTCAGAAGTTTTCTTATTTTTTTCTGTATAAAAACTTAAAAGTCGAAGAGGAAGTATTTTACCAATTCAAGTTTGCAGTAGGCAAATTATTTCTTTCAGTGTGGTTTTCATTCTGACTTTCATTCTCGCTGATTCTCTCTAATATGCCTCTCCACAATGCAGTCTGGTACAATAGCACGAGCACCTACAGCTCCATTACCAGGCACTTTCTGCACGCAACTCGGAAGTCATGGAAACCTGCTCCAAAGTTTAATTATTTCTGAGTATATAACAAAACACTTCCCTATTTCTGTAATTGGAATGACAGCAAATGCTAGCACTAAAGTTAAGTGTGACTGTAGTTCAATAGAGAAAGCATGCAAGATAATTTCCTTTTCCATTTGATTGTTTTTAGACAATTCATCATCTTATATACTTAGCTTTTCTTAACCACTGCTCATAATAGATGTAAGACTAGAAATACAGGGAAATAGTCTTAAAGCAAAATTTTGTCAAACCATATATGCGCCCATCTTTAGAACCAAGTTTTTGATGGACAGAACAAAACTGAGATTATTTTTTTCTATTTTAAGAAATTTGAAGAAAAGGATTTTATTATTCTCATACCTGTCTCGCTAGAAGCCCAAGTAATTATTTCAGGAAGCTACTGAGCTCTATCACTTGATGTCTTGTGTCACTAAGATAACTTTTCTTAAGAATTAAGGTAAAGTTTTCAAAGAGTATTTCAATGGCTATGACACATTATACTATTAATACTGTAATAACATATGTAGTAAAATTTTAAGAACTTTGAAGAATGGCTTTAAATTTAGCTTCTATTCTGTGCATCTCTGCAAGTTTTACAGGAAAGTTGGTATGTTGCCAACCTTTTTGTTATAGTTCTTGGAAATGCCTTCTATTTTCCCATTAATAATATTATTTTGTTTTGGGGGTAACTGTGCTGAAATCTAAAATGAAAAGGTTACATTAATTAATGAAAAAAATAAAAATATAATTAAAAATCATAAATCTTTAAAACATATTTTCTTGTGCTTTTCTATGCTTTTACCTTTTGAAAGCTGATAGCGTTCAAGCACAGTGCTCTTTTGGATAACAGAATTTCCAGGGAAGTATAGAAATTCAAAGCAATTTGGCAAAAGGAGATGAATACTGTTGATAACCTAGAACAACCCAAATGTTGTGGCAGCTTGTAATGTTTCCGGAACTGTGACCCTTGATATAAAACATTCTCCTTTACTACAGCTAAAAATATACAGCTGAAATGCTACACCTCTCCAACCATTAAATAATCACATCATCCACAGGTAAGAAAGGATGAAAGATTGCCATAAGGCTTTTAAACTATCTCAGCAGCCTTCTCATTCTGATCAGTCCTGACAGTAAGGAAGCTCCAGGTGTGGAGGATGCACTGTGCTGTCCTTTGGACTGTAATTCCTCCCAGAACTTTCCCACACTGGTCCACTCATCTCTGTCACATCCTTAACTCTCTTACCTCCTACGGAAGAACTTGTGATGACCTAATGAACTGACAGGCAATGTCTCTCACTTCCATGATTTGTGAATGTGCTTTGGATGGATACAGCAACTTTATACACCAAGCACACTTTGTGGGGCTTTGAATTGAGTACCACTCAATGTAAAGAGGCCATAGCATACAGACACTCTCACTGTAACAGAAGTCTCTAACACACATTTTTCCTTCCTGAAGTGGTTAGAATCTGAGTCATAGAAGGATTTGGGTTGGAAGGGATTTTAAAGATCAATTAGTTCCAACTGTCCACTGTCATTGGCCAGGCCCTCCCACTAGACCAGGTAGCATGAAGTCTGATTAAACCTGGCCTTGAAAAGTTTCAGAGATGGGGCTTCTCTGGGCAAGCTGTTCTTGTGCCTCACCACTTTCACAGAAAAGAATTTTTGCCTAACATCTCATCTAAATCTTCTGTTTAAAGCCAGTTCCTTTTATCCCTACATACCATATCCCAAAAGTTCCTCCCCAGCCTTCTTGGAAGCACCTTTCAGGTACTGGAGGGTCCAATAAGGTCTTCCCAGAGCCCTCCCTTCTCCAGGCTGAGCAGTCCCAACTCTCTCAACCTGTCTTCACAGGAGAGATGCTCCAGCCCTCTGATCAACTTAGTGGCTTCCTCTGGATTTCTTCAAATGTGTCCATGTCAACCTTGTCATCCTTGTGTTGGGCACAGCAGAGCTGGATGTAGTACTGTTAACAAATTTGGTTCTATACCATGAGTGTTCTGCTAAAAGTGAACCACTGTGGTCCCTCCCAGCCTCACCCATGCTGTGTTTCTGTGAATCTGTGATTCTGTGATGCATGAAGGGATCAGTTTATACACAACAATTTAGCATTTGGGGTGAAAGTAGCTTCATAAATTACAATAGTAAATTTAGTAGTCTAGAGTAAGAATCACCAGTAACTGGAGACATTAAATACTATATAAATAAACAAAAATAGATCCAAAGGTGTGATTGGAGTGCAAAAGCACTCCATCCAATGGAGCCTTTTTTTAAGTACAATAAAACAATACCTTATAAAGTAATGAAGTACACACGAGCAGTAGTAGAAAGACAATCTCATTTAAAAAAAACAAACCCGTGAGTCTTATTCACAAAGATATTTCTTTTTTTTCACAGCTGTGTCAGAGTGTTTTCCAAAATATTTAATGAGATATTATTTATTTTCAGTAACACAGTGTCTCAAGCATTGCATGCATACATCAACATATATACTTGCAAATGCCTCCTTGATAAAAGTGAAAGGAAAAAATGCATGGTATTCTTTAATACTTGTCTTATTAGGTTCCATACAACCTGGCAATTTCAGCAGAAATCACAATCTCATTACAATTGCTCATTACAGACACACACTAATGGACAGTAACTGTCGCTGGATTCTGTTGACAGAATTAAGAAACAATATTCACTTGGTATCATGCTTATGCTTATGCATTATAGGGGATAATTACAGAGGAATAATTAAGGTAAAAATAAACATCACTAACTACCATTATTAATCTAGAAAAGAGAGTTTTCTAAAGAAGATTAATAGTAGTTCTGTGGTATACTGATGAGAAACAATCTTTTCCAGAAACAAGCAGAGAAATGTAATGTTTACAAACACATATTATCTCACCTGCATATATTTGACACATAGATTTCTCTAATATCCATCAGAAACAATTTTCACAAAATACTTCAAAAGATTGAGATAAAGGGCTTGTATAACATTCTACAGTGATTTTGGGGATTTATAACAGTAGGAAAGATTGCGTCTGTCACTTCTTCCTTTCTTCCTTTTTTTTTTTTTTAACCCTGAAGTCTATCACTGAAAAGTCATTATCTGAACAGGAATGCTAGGAGAGGAAGAAAAGGCAATAGAAAAATAGAATTCATGTATGCACAGAGAGCAGAAAGGAAATTGTGAGGATGGCAAAACTCACAAAGGAAAAGAAAATATGGCAAACAAATACAAAAGATGAGGGAAATCAAGAAGGGCAAATCAAGTAAAGGAATGAAAGCAAATGAAAGCAACCCAGGCCCTGGCAAAGAAGTAAGAGGCAAACACACAGAAAAGTTATCAGCCAGCAAAAGCAATAGATGAGAGAGGGAAAAAGTAACAAAATAAGTGCATAAAGAACATCAAATTCTTGTTATCACTCTCTATGATAGAATTGTACAGAAGTGTTATTAACATATCAAGCATCATACATGTGGTGAATACAAATGAGTGATATTTTTAAAGCTTTATCTTCAGTTCTGTATTTCAGAAACATTTAGCCCAATCTCCGTGTCAACTAGAGAAAACTCATAAAACTTGTTGAATAAATAAAACTAAGTATTGTCAGTACTCTTCATGTAATAATTTTTTTCTATAATGTTGATGGGCAGGGCATTTTTTTTTTTTTTTGGTTTTTTGTTTGTTTGTTTGTTTTGTTTATTTTGTGTGTGTGTGTGTTTCAGAATTAAGCACATAATTTTGAAGTGTTAAGGAGAAAATACAAATGCAGGTAATGTAAGAATTGAGATGTTGGGATGTAAGAATTTAACTGTCAGTCTCTTACATATAACAGAAGCTCAATGCTTTTTATAGGGCCTTGCTTTTATTAACAAACTAAGATGTAAGTGGACAGAAGACCTTAAGCTTGAAACTCAATGATCTCTCTTGATTTTATGTTTGACTGACTTTAAATTTTTCAGTTCAGGTGGATTCATATGAAGAAACTCTTCAAGCCAACCCAAGTCTTCTAACGACCCTTAGGATGAACTCTAACATACAGTATGCACCAGCATAAACACTTTCTTTGGAAAGTGGAGTGGTAACACTAGGACTTTCATAACTGACTGAAAAATAACTTTCAGTAGATGAATTTTCCCTTTTTAAAGTATGCAGTTCATTCCAAAGACAAAAGTCAAACACCTTCAGATACCTGGTGTCAGATGCTCTGGGTTGTGATGTTTTACAGTATACTGAACACCAGGAAGTTCCACTGTGGAAAAAATGCTGAGAAATTGCACAGGAGAGTGACTTCACAAAGCTGTTGTTGTCTGTGGAGATTTTTGTAAAATGATCACAGGAAACTACAGAATAGAAAAGGGAGTGACCACACACGAGGAAGAGGATTTGGAGCTTGTTGGAAAGTGCATGAGTACATGAGTGGAAGGAAAGTGGAACTGAGGGCTTACTGAAAACATGTAGAGCTCTCCAAAGTGTATTGCATAGCACCTGAAAAAATTGCCATATATTAGGAAACCCATCAGTCCTCTTGATGGAATGGAACTTGGGTAATGCACTTTCAAGAGACTCTTTCCTAAATGCAGATAGAAATCAGAGTTTTTGCTGAAATAAAGCTCAGCTTCAGCCTGGAAACACATATTAAGATAAATTAATAAGGAAGCAAAATATTTTAAAAAATCTACCACAATTCTGCCCAATGGGCATCAATTAAGAACTTTGATTATTAGTTCCTCTCTGAGAGTCCAATTCACTTTGTATCCATCAGTAAGACTTCCCTTAGGAAAACAGTAAGCAATATTTTTCTGTTTCATAGATAGGATTCTCTTTTTTTTTAATGAAGAAACGGGGCTTGGATAGGTACAGGTATATATGTATATGTATATATTTTCTCTGTGTGTGTGTTTTTGGAACCTTTGAATTTAGTACAAGCAGTAAACAGTTACAGTAAACTCTTACAGCAATATATAGCAGTCATAGCTCCCAGACACTAAAACACAAACAAACTGCAATAAATACCAGCTTTTAATACTGGGACTCAAAACTTCATTTGTATCTGTCATCTGAACTCTATCCGGAAGTGATAGTCATTTTTCTTGCAAATCTATTCCAGTAACATTTTCTGAAACACTTGAAAAAGCTTTATATTGTATTAACACATCACAAGTATCTTTCTTCAGAAGAAGGAAAAAAAATAAAAGATATTTCATTTCTTAAAAATGTTATCACAGATCCGTTATTTTCAATTGTCTTTCTACTACTACTATTGATCGTTATATAATCTCTTTCAAAATTGCCTATAAATTCATAACTCTGACACGGGTATAATTTAAAGAGAAGCAGAAACTTTGACAAGATTTACATAACTATATAGTCTAATATAATTCTAGAAAATTACCTATTGGAACCTTACCTTTACTAATTGATACAGTTCCATTTTAACCTCCCTTGAAAGCCAAAGCTGCATAGCTCAGAGTACTTTATGACTGCCAGTCTGCTCTCAGAGAGTAAAACTCCTCCTGCCCATACCTTTTTTCTGCCTTTTCCTGTTTCACCTTGGTTACCTTTAATGACAGGAAGTTCTGATGAGTCCTCAGTGCACTACATCTCTCCTACCCGCTCTCTGTCCTTGTGCTATCACGTAATACTTTACCTATGAGCTCCATGCTTGAACAATGATGCATGTAAATAACAGAAGGATCTGTGCCAAATTAACTGAGTTAAAGCCTCATGTCTGAAACCTCAGTGTTTCTGAGCATGCACAGCAATCTTGCATTTTTCAGAATGATAAAGATTATTGCAAGTTTCTGGTCTTTGATCATATCCAATTGCCTGGTGCAGCCTGTATCAAGTATCTTCTTGAATTTAAGCAGAATTTAATACCTGCTTCCAAAATGACATGAAAGGTAATTTCCATGTTGCCCCCATCTCCAATTTAAAGTTAAAATAATTCTCTCTCCCTTGAGGTGTATGAGATTTGCATTAAATATATGAATTTTAAAGGAACAAAGAGCGTTTTTGCCACAATATAGCATTTTAGACAGTAGATAGTCAGATATGTATGCCAATGAAACTAATGTTATGGTGCAATTTTTTACATTTCTTAATTCTGAAGATTTTTTAAACAGTAACGTAAATCTTTGAGATAAGGAACATGACGTATATAATATCCTATGAAAGTACTGTCTTGTCCTGACATAGTGATTTCAATAGTTTTGAAAAGGTTAATGAACTGTCTCTAAAATATATTTTTGAAAGCTCTCTATATTCTTTGCACATATTAGATCATCATTTTGGTATTTTAAAATACAAATAGATCCAGTTAGAAAGATGGTAAAACACATTTGAATAAATTTCAATCTTATGAAAAAATCATAAGCTTAAAATTTACTCACAAACCCATACATTTTAAGAAGTGTCAGCATGTCCACAATAATGAAGTAATCCATGCAGCTGGGGCACCAAGAAGGACAAAACCCAGCAGAATAACTGAATGCCACTAGAGCATGTTAAATATGCAAAAGCAGGGCATTCAAAAGGATTAGAAGTCTACAAATAGGTGATGATATGTAGAAGGTCAATTAAAGAAAAACTACCACACTAAGAACAAAAACAGTGTCACTGAGTGACAAATACAGGGATGTTTTTGCAGAAGAAATTGGATTATTTTGTCTGTCACACTGTAGAGTTCTCTGCTACTATCAGGCAGCTCCAACTGTAGCAATACTGCATCTACAGAACCATATGATTTTTGAAAATAAAATATAAATTTCACCACACTTTCTAGTAGTCACTTGCTACTTGTATTTGCAAAGTATATAATCAATTATTGCCCTATTTAAACAACTTTCTTCAATCACTTCCTCCTTCCTTCTCAAAACAAATCCATCTTCCCCAGAAGCCTGTCTTGCAAAAGGGGAATGAGAGCTGAGCTTCACAGATGCTTTTAGGGAAGCAGACTATATTTAAGGACTGATGATGTCAAGATGAATGTGGGTTATACCAAAAGTGAAAAGCAAACAATGAAATTAGCTGCCAGGTGTGAGCAACTATGAAATTCTTATGTCACAGGGCAGGAATGAATAAGAAGAATGTCTGCCAGGCTTCCAAACAGTTCATCTCTATGGATTTTCCTCCCCCGCAAGGGAAATTCAGAACAATTTTAATTATCTGTTGAAATTAATCTGAATTTCAACAGACTAAGTACTACAATTTCTGTTGTTGAAATTCAGCTTTTTGTGATTTGGACCAGGGTGGTTCCAGGTCTGTATGGACTCCAAGGGGCTCATCTGCAGCATTCTGAAGAAGCAGGGAGGTAAAAGGAACATGTTGCTTAGCATAGAGGATTGAGAAGGCCCAGCACTTTTCCAACGTCCTTTTATGTACAAGATTATATCCACAGTTCATCTATAAAAAGAGTCATGTCATTTTACTCACCTAATCAGTAACATATGCATAATAAGTATTTGCAAGAAATAGTCATAGACTGTAATCACTGAGTTCTGACTCAAATAAATCAATCTTTAATGTTTGTGTTATACTATATAAGCCATATTTTTATGCTAATTAACTATGAAGGGGAATATAAGAATCAATACAAAATTCAATGAATCTTGGTATGTAGTTCTATAGATTATAATATAACAGATAACACAGCATTCTCTACTAATAAAAATTTTAAAGGGAAAAAGCTGTTTTTTTTACAAGCCACCTCTTTCATGTCTATATCCCTTTCTACATTATATACACAGACTAGGCAAAGCTATTCTCATTGCGTTTTTTTGCTTGTTGAAGGCTATTGATACTTAATGGAATGGTTATATAAAGTGTTCAATAGGAAAAACTGTAAAAAAGAATAGTGTCAAAAAGCTCAAGGATGTAAGCACTTGTATCAATGAAAGTATTATTAGAGGAGAATGAAAGAAAGATGGTAACAAGTCCTGATTGTTAAGTTATCCTGTTTTTACCAGAACTGCCTCTTGCCTATGATTTAGGACATCAAAGGTCTAATGCATATGCACAATGGAGAAAATTTTCCTAATGTAGTAACTAGAAGTGACAGCAGAGATGGTCTATGATTTTTTTCACCATGATTGTCAAAAGTTTATACCTGAATGAAAGACGTGAAGTAGCTTCCTCACTTGCTTTCAACCTTATGAGTTTCTGTTTTGCATGGAGGCACAGTTTCACAGACAAGAGTACATGCCCCCATTTTGATAAGGACATAATAGCTCTGACTAGGAAAACTTCTGATGAAACACTGTGCAGAAAGACAAGAGAGGACACATAGCTTCTTTCTTCTTTGGGGTTTATCACAACAGAGACTAGGGTTTTCTTTTTTGCTCAGGATTTAGACCCACAACCATTTGTTAAATACACTTAGAGAACATATTCCAAACAAAATGCTTTTGGAACTTGAAGGGTGCAAAGATTTATTTCTTCATCAAGTTTGGACAGAGAGATGAGCTGCTGTTCTAAATAAAAATGGTGGCAGGTCTGTGCAGGGACAACAATCTGAATTTTGTGATGAGAGAAAATTTTATTGGCAAAAGCTTAGATGACTGGGACTCGGGGCAGGTAGTTCATTAGTGGGTTTACACTCTTTTCGTAACTTTGAGTGGGATGTGTGTTCATTAAGGAGTTAGTGGTGGAGGTGAGTGCAGAGCTCAGATCTCACAGATCTTTAATTAATGACCTAATAGGTTACCACCAGCTTTTGAGGATAGTATTTAAGACAATACATGAGCATTAATTGACCTATTCTGTAAATTCTAGGGAAAAAAGTCATATGTAAAAAGCCATATATAACGTCCTCCAGAAGTCTAGGACATGTACATCCTATGACTGAAATGATATTCTCTTTTGAAAGACCTCATTATCTACAAATGCAATTCACCTCTGTTTTCCTTTGCTTTCCACTTTTCCATGTTCAAGCTTATCATATTCCAGAATAGAATCCTAATGTACACCCCTGTATGGCCTTTTATTTCAATCAATGCATGACGTGAACAGGCAAAACTGAATCAAGTGGGGTTTTTAAATGTATTCAGAACCAATGCTTTCCAGAATTTTTCACAATCTCTTGTAGAGTAAATGTGGCACCATGTCATCCATATTTGTAGCAAGATTAATGGAAGTCCCAAAGTCATGAGTAAAACACAACCAGCACATCTCCCCACTTCCCAGTCCTGTGTTTTCCTGCAGATTATTTTCTTGGTACATGGCTTTGGGGTGTGACAACTAACTCTGTATAATCTGTCAAACTTAATTGAACTACTCTGCAAAAAATAAAATCTTTCATTAAGAAAATGCTTCAAAAGCATAAAAGAAAGCAAGATATCTCTCTCTAGTGTTTTTTTTTGTTTTTGTTTTGTTTAGTTTTGTTTGTTTGTTTGTTTTTTGTAATGATGAAATTATCTCAAATGGTCACCCTGTGTAAGGAAGAAAGCAAAATCAGCACAAACAGGTAGTTTCTTATGATTTGGAAAGGCATAGAGGGCAGTTTACCTGCAATTGTTAACATTACTTCTTCTCACAGCGTTAGAGAAGCTGAAAGGTCCGACGTTATTGATTTCTATGATTTTTATACAGCCAGTGAAATTGTAGACAGGTCCAAAGATCTACAAAGAAAAAAAATCACAGGTTTTTTGCTTGTTGTCATTGTGATCAAGGTATTTATTTCTGTATGGAGCAATACATGGGAATGGTAAAAAGGGAAGATTTGAAATTTGTAAGTTTATTACATCCCTGCTCAAAAAATTTTTAGTACCATTAATCATGTTTCAAGGATGCATTAGGACCTACTAAAAATGGGAATCACTGCAGGGGCACGGAAAACACAGAGAACAGTTAGTTGTTATGTACTGCCAAGGACCCATTTTTAACAGTGAAGTCAGGTTTAGATAGTTGCAGAAAGAAAAATAAAAATATCTTGAGGAACAATTTGCTGAAAGCATAATGGAAAGGATTAGATGTTTTTTAAAGCCCAACAGGAGCATTAAGCCTGCCAGAAAGGCTTTAGGGCTAATAGACCAGCTAAGTATAAAGGGAATGTTCAAAGAGACAAGGCTCTAGCAGGAAATGTAAATGGCTCACCAAATCAAAATTTAATGAAGAGTAGTTCTGGGAGGTTCCCATGGTGGAACCCCTTTTTGGTTGGGGTAATCAGAGATCTGTCTCAAATTGAATAACTACTAGAAAATGTTGGGGATTTTTTTAAGAAAAACAAAAAGTGAACAGTGGCAAAAAAGGAGAAAATCAAAATTGTGCTTGCCTGGGATTCTTATCGGAAATTACTGAGGTCATCACTTAAAATGGCATCCAAACCATGGGAATGATAAACATGGAATATATATATATATATATATATATATATATATATATATATATATATATATATTTTTTTTTTTTTTTTTTTTTTTTTTTTTTTTTTTGGTGGGGGGCAGAGAGGGGCTAGGGTTTTTGTTTTGTATGATTTTGAAAATGGGGAAAAGACTAGGGCATGCAAGGACACACCTCAAACTACAGATCAGTAAGTCCCAATCCCATTCAAGACAGTGATTATGAATTACACTGAAGAACAGAATTAACATATATGTAAATGAATGTAACGAACAGGGGAATAGTTGAGAGGGTTTCTGAAAAGGGAAATCATAACTCACAGGAGGAACACTGACTGTGTGCAAAAGGATGCCTTGGCACATAGCCTTTGATTTCCAAAGGATTTTAACAAGTTTCTGTGTTAAAAGATTCTAAAGTAACTCAGTGCCCCTGGATAATAAGGAAGGCCTTAAATAAATCAGAAGAATGGTTAAAACAGAAGCAGAAAAATTGTTACTAAATGGTGAGGTTTCTCAATATGGAGAGTCCCTAGAAATTCTCTCTGCAAGTCTGTATTAGGGTCTGTGGTCTTCAACATGTATGTAAGTGGCTCAATGTTTTCTGCACTACTCAGGATAGCAAAACCAAAATCCTGAGAACAGGATTTCACAATGTGCAAGAGTTCCACAATATTCAAAATTATAAGATATGTAAGGATGATGATACATATGAGAGTTTTTGAACAGAGTAACTGTACAGACCAGGAATCTTCAGTCAGGAAAACCCACTGTCAATGAGAGAACAGAGCAGTGTGCAGATGAAAAAAGAGTTTTCGGTTTTTCGAAACACAGGATCAAAAGGACACAAAATGACATAAATCAGTGTGAAGATGAAAGCAAGGTAAGGAGTTTGCTTTTCGTACAACTCAAAATCAGGCTGTGGAACTCTGCCACAGTGTTGTGGATGGTACAAGTGTAAATGGGGTTAAAAAATCAATCATATTAAAGGGAAAGAAGAGCTGTCTCCCTCCCAGTAGACAGATAGGCTGTGCAAGTACAGTTGAAGCAAGGAGAATTGCTTTTCTCTGCACTGCTCAACCACTCTGGAACATAACACAGTGTGCCATGCCATACACTATAAACAGAATGAACTGGCCCTCCAACCCATGGGAGGGTTCAAAGAGTTCACTAACAGTTTATTGTTTATTTCCTTAGCAACAAAGGCTTACAGGAAATTGAGACTTTAAAGAGATACATTATTGCACTGCGACAATGTGGAAAGTTATGTAACAATCTCTAAGGTGGCATTTAAATTCAGTAAAGTTCAAGTGTGGCAAAGGGAAGATGGTTTCTCTGTGGAACAAACACAGATTATCATGAAGTTTCCTGAAACTTTAAAAAACCCCAGAAACCTCATTCAAGAACTGGATGTGGACACTCTCCTCCAAGTTACATTAAGAAAACAGTACTATTTAATATAACACAAGGGCTGACAGAGGTTATTCATAGGAATTACAGACAATAGAACACTCTCTCTTCCTCCTTTGCCAGCCACTCTGGCATGGAAATAAGTGTGATGGATTGCCAAGATGGACATACATTCAGCAGTCTGCTTTTGCTGCCATCATTATAATAAAATATATCAGGTAATCTTTAAAGATGTCTTGCCCTACTAAGCTTCACATTTTAATTTTTATCAGAGATTCTTGTTATTTTTTTCCCCTGCCTTTTATAAATAGTAAATAAAATAAATTTAAAATTAAGAGGATGCAAGATCTGTTATAAATTTATTATACACAGAACAGAAATGGTTACAGGATTCTGAGCTGGAAACTAGATGGGACTAGATGGTAACATTGCCCCCCCTCCAAAATGAACAGTTGAACAGTGTTTAAATACTGGCTGCATAGATCACCTTGTTAAAGTTCTGCTGGTTTTTTTCTCCCTGAGCCTCATATGATTGTCTCAGTGATACCATGCATATGTTTCAACAAAAGTCCTCTTTCTCGGGATTGTAAATATGAACAAACAAAAAAGAAAACAAAAGAAAATAAATGCAAAGGGCAGATACAATACGATTTTATGACAGCTACTGTGCCAGGTTAAGTTCATCCAAGACTCTGGTATAGGGAAAATTCACTATGTCAACCTATGGTCCATTTTGCACACTAAAGAGCAAATTAGTCACTTGGTTTGGAAATCAGAATTTAGCTGCATATTTCCCCAAACACTATAACAGTGAATATTTTAACAACATGGTTTCCTTCCCCTCACTACTGGCTGACCTCCAAATAATTTCTCTTACATTGATATGTGCATATTTTGAAGGTAATGTATTCCTCCAAAAGCAATCTTAAAATTATTACTTATTTTTTTAACTACAGCTGCATTATAAACATTTTGGTCAATTACTTGCATTTGTTCTGCTATGCTATCTATACAACAAACCAATATCTTAGAGATATATAGAAATAAGAGCTATTGATATATATGGCTTTTATTCTTCTGTGTTTGAGAACAGATACCTTTTGTGTTTAGCAGAATATTAAAATGTAAACTTCACATGTAGTTGAGTTCCCTTCCTTTTACAAAAATACATTATTATGCAGACAAAGTGTAAAACTTAAATTGCCTGAAAATGTCAGGGCCAGAGCAACACCAGAAATTTAGTTTCATAAAATTCACTATTCACAATCTATTCAGATATGTTTGACATATAGTAACCATGCTCTTTAAACGCCCTTTATGCTTGACAAAAATGAGTACAGATACTTACCTTGTAGGAAAAGTTCACACATATATGCCAAATCATTTATTAACATCCCTTACTGACGAGCCCAAATTAAGGTGCTGCTAGATAGAATTAACCGAGAAGGAGTTCCTAATGAAATGAACTTACATGCTGTCAGTTCACTACAGATTCATAAATAATATAATGAGGTTTTGGCTTATGATCTGAACACTTATTTGCAAAGTATGATTAACTGGAAAGAAAACAAAACATAGCACAATTATTCCTCATTTGTCTCCACTCAAGATAAATTTTATATATCTTAAAAATTCTCACTACAGATATTACAGTGTACCAGAATACACTATTTAATAGTCTTCCACATCTTTGTGAAATCCTGAATATGTCTGATTTTGGAGTCTGATTAGTAGAACTCTCTTCAATAGACTACAAAACTTTTTAAGTACAATATTTAAAACTTGAATAAAATAACTTGTGCACAGTTTTGAGTACTTTAATAAAATTTTAACTTGTTTTTACTAAAACCATGGTGAATAATTTAGAAATTAATAACTCAGAAAACCTTCAACTTAGATAACAGCTTCTTTAATGCAGTTTTGTTTTCTGCTAGTGATTAGAATAATTTGAAACAGTCATAATGAACTCTTAAATTAGGCAAGCCATAATCTGTATTCTCTTTAAATTGGCCATAAAAATTTGGCTAACTATTTCAGTTGTAACCTGCTTGAAGCCCACTGCAAATGAACTTCAATATCAAGCCCACTCAATAAAAATATGAGAATCAAAAATAATATGAAAAAACCCCAAAGAAACAAAACAAAACAAAAAAACAAAAAACATGTCTAAGTTTCATGGGTTGTGCTGGTGATGCTTCCCCCTAAACAAGAATTTGTAATTTGTTCTTTAAAAATGTCATTTTAAAACCTATCTCTCTCTCTTACGTACTGAAATACATACAGGACAAAATAGAAATATACAGACTATCAAATTAGCAACATGACAATCAGAATGGGCTTAATCCAGTATGACATTATTCTGCCTTTATATTTCACTTACTGAACACTGAAACTTGCCTGCATTCAAGGCAACATATTATATATGGGAAGTGTACTTTCTTTGAGCCCAAAAGTTTTCACGACTTTGTTAAAAATCAACATTAGTGACCCAGAAATTGTCAAAAAACATTTGTTGCCAATTTAAATTTTTAAAAAAATCAATTAATCCTCATTCATTTTAACTCTGGTTGTTCAAGCAAAATGGACAAGGCTTGTCTGGTTAATTTGCATAGCTACTAATGAGAGAAAAATGTACCTCCCTTTGAGAAGTCCTGCTGAAGTAGGCAGTGTCAGGGCGGTGTGTGTCTTTGATGTATCCATACTGTATCATTACTTTATTTCCTAATATTTACTTTTAATAACACTCTCCATACTCAGTTCAAATTTTAAACCACAAGCATTTTTATTGTTAGATAAAGGAGTATAAGCCAAAGAGTTTAATGACATTTCAAAATGTGTAGGAAAATGAAAAATAATATTAGTTCTTAAACAATAGTAATAAAAGAAAACACTTAACATATGGGAGAAGGAATATTGTTTCAGCTTCTGTCCTGGTACTAGTGTAGAAATGGGAAGGCAAAATGGAATATGTACTGATAAAATTGCCTATGTGCTATCATATCAGTAAATTGGGTGAAATACAAAGGAACTGAAATTTACTCCATCCTGACTCATACTGACTATGAAATTAAACACTATATAAACCTATACTTAACACCAATGTTTCATTCAATTTATATTTTAATATAACAGATGATTTTTACACTGATATTGTGATTATGAGCCAAATATCCCAAAATAATTTTAATTGGGTTATACTAAGACAACTAAAAAGGAGCTCAAGAAGTAAGTAAAATCCAGATTTTTTTTCATCCAGCTACCTCTACTGAATTTTTTAAAGAATTTACTGTTATTGCCCTGAATCTGCTTTTATATTCAATATCTGCCATGGGTATTGAATACTATAATTAGAATTTAATGAAACAAGATTAGTAAAAAATAATAATATAGGCAGAAAAGAGGGAGAAAATAAATCCCCAAACTGCTTAGGGTGGTAGAGGTTTGAATTTCTGCTCTTCATTTGTTCTAGCCACTCTAATCAGGGGTTACAAAAGTAGCAACCCTGATAGTTCTGCTATGGGAAATATTAATAGTGCTTCCAGTCTCCTGTGCTGTGGAGCAGGTAACTGAGACTATCATCTCACACTGGGTCTGAATTTGCAAACCATCTCCTGCATGGCTGTGCTTTACAGTGGAAACCAGACTGGTCATCTGGCTGGTCCCAGACTCGGGGGGAACCAGCTCACCACATAACTGACATTCACATTCCTCTTGCATCATTTCTTCATCTAAATTGACTGGCAGTCTAAATCTTGAGCATAAGTGTTTCACTGTCAAATTTCCATGATCCTGACAGTTCTAGCTCAGAATGGTTCATTAAACCACAAAGGATTAATTAAAATCAGTAAGTCTGAAAGATTCAAGAGTACTGATAAATTCCCTTACCATTTTTATGAAAGTTCATCCTTGGCCAGGATCCTTATCTTTTAAACTTGCTCTTGGCTTGCACTGTAACAAGTGCAGTGTTGCATTTCAGAAGGGATATGAAAACTCTGGTGTGAGGAAGGACCTTCCTAAGATTTATGACCAGCCATGTCTGCCCCTTTTGTAAACAATTTCAGTATTTATGCTTATAACCATAACACATGATTCACTTACTACCTTTGTTATTGCAGCTCTTAATAAGTTCAACTATTGTAATTTATCTTTTTTCAATTCTCTCTATTTAAGGTGGTACAATACCTTGTCCCTGAGAAAGACAGCAAATATATTGGCCTAAGAGGACTAGAAAATGTAGAGTAAAATTTGGAAAATGGACTTACTTTTCTTGAATAGTGCAGACTCTATCAACTCTGGAAATCTGTTCATCTCCCTGCCCTTCACCTTTGCAGTGACACTGAAGTCACACTTGTTGAACACCATGCCAACACATTTTACAGTATTACCGCACTTAGGAAAAGTGATCACTGGCTCATCACCATGAACTAGTCTTCAGACCAAGTCAGTCAGCTTCTCTACTTCTGGTTCTTGTCAAATCAATAACCAATCACTCAAATCTACAAACATTTAACACAAGAGATGTTTGTATCAAGCATATATGTTTATATGCTGATGGATTTGATGATTCTCATGAGTCATTTCCAAGACAGGATACTCTATTTCTAAAGAAAGATTCAGTGTGAAACACTTGTTAGCGAATTGTAGATGCTGAGTTACAAAAAAGGGAAGAGTTCTAACAAGAAGTTGTACATCTCTCTGACTAGATGAGATAACACCTTATCTAAAACAGAGACCTTTGTGTACAAAAGGGTGTCTTCAGAATGAAAAAATACCCATAAAAATGAAAATGTTCTGATAAAATAGGCTTTTCTTTGATGAATATATACGATATAATGTATTCAGAAGGGTCTAATTTTGTCTGACTCCTAAGAAAACTAAAGATTCTCTGTTGGAGAACAGGGAGAGAAGGAAAATTTCTTCATAAGTTTTCATGATCTGTCCTTTTTTATATCATGCCAGTATGCCTTCTAGAAACATATGCAACTGGTTTGTCTGGTTTTTTACACCTTAAGTACTTTTTTTTTTTCTAGTGCAATTTCTTAAGACAAAGGTGTTGCAAGATAACAGAATATTCCTCACACACTAGGTAAGGAACTTATCACCTGGCACACTATACCTTTCAGCAAATGCCTTCACTTCCCCAAAATACTCCAGAGAATCCAACAAGGCATATATCAGAACCAGGTGAGAAGCAGAGGTTTAAAGTGTTAGGAACATGGTAACAAGGAGAGCTGCCTGACACATAAGAAAGTTTTAAGGAGCATGTGGGCATTCCAAGGTTACTAAGGTATTAGTCACATGTATTTATGTGATTGGAGGTGTATCTACAGTGGACAGATAACATAAAAATGCTAAACAGGATGTGCCAAGAAGGCTAGGAATCCACAGACTTCCAAAATGCATTTAATTATCTTACTATAGTAAAACAATATGAATTGTTGTGTTCTAAATCAAATAAACTCTACCAAGAGCTGAAAATTTAAAGACTTTGTTATTTTTTAATTAAACAACTGGCAAATTACTACTCTTTTTTGTCTCCTCTGTCTTTCAGTTAGGTGTTACTGCCCTTGTGACAAATGTAGTAGAACAAGAAATTATATTTATAATTCATCTTATTAACATAGATTTAGATTAATGGCAATTTAACTTTACACAGATGAGAAATGGACATATAATCTGGTGGGTTTTTTATATCTTCTGAGAAAAGAAAAACTTTTAACAAGCAGTTGGATTTGGTTACCTAATTCTTTGGCTTAGTTTGAATTTCCATTTTGAGAGATGCAGTCCTGAGAGACTTATGACAATATGTGTTCACTTGGAGCTTTGAACTGTACTACCTACTCACTGCCAAAGACTGATGTTGACTTTTGTGGAGCATTTCCTTTTGCTCTAGCTCTAAATTCTATTTTTCCCCACCTTGACTTGTATACTGTTCATATACTTGTCAAAAGACACATCTAATCCTAAAATTCTCATACTTGCCCTGAGTTTCATGCTCTTAGACTCCTTGTCTAAAGCATTTATAAATTTAATTTGGAATTGATAGTCCCCAGGAAAACCACAGTAAACAAAAAGAACAGATTCATGTGAAACTACATTACACACTATGTGGTCTAGTGGAGAAATCAAACCATGTTCTAAAAACTGGAAGTTTAAAATAAGTTCTTCACTTATAAAAAAGAAAACACATTAAAATAATTAAACATGAATGGCAGATTCTAAACTGTTTCTTTACTTGCTTCCATCACCCAGATTCTGGAGGTGATTTCCCTCCTCTCCCTCCCTAATATTGCTCTAAGAGCAGACTCAGTGCTCACCTGTTCTATTCTTCGCAAGATGAAATCTTACCTTTTTTACTATCAACATACCTCAGGCTCTTATGCAGTACAAACACTACAAGGTCAGCCACTTTCCCTTTCTTGTTAAAAAAATTGTGAAAGTCAAAAAAGTCAACACTATTAAAAGCCCTTTGAAAGAGGTTAAAAAAAAGTTCATGCAATATATATCCTACTAAGATAAAATACTTTAATTTTCTATTCAGTCTTTAGAGAGATTACAAATGTCATTAATAACAGTATGAAGATCTGGAACTCTGAGGACTCTGCACCCTCCCTTCCACTATTCTGAAGCCATGGAATCTCCTACTGTCACATCACAGTGCATCTGACCATGTGAAATAATTCATTTTTCTTCTCCTGCCATTCTCTTAGAAGCACAAACGTTAGGTGAGGGTAAAGAACCATCTTCAGCAGACACTGAACCAGTACCCTATAGCTCCATAGTAGCCACCAATGCAGGATGCTAGGGAAAAAAACCAAAAAAAACCCAAACCCACATAAACAAAAAAAACACACAAAAAACCCCCCAAAAAAACCAAAAAAAACCACAACCCAAAACCAACCACCCAACAAAAACAAATAAACACAAAAAAATCCACATTAACAGATCACAGCATGGCTGAGGTTTGAGGAGACCTCTGGAAGTCACCTTATCCAATCCCTCTGCTGAAGCAGTGTTACCTAGAGCCAATCCTCAAGATCAGGTCCAGACAGGTTTTGAATATCTCCATGAATGGAAACTCACACAGCAATCAGAGAAACTTGTGCCAGTGCTCAGACATCCTCACAGCAGAAAAGCTCTGATATTCAGATTACACCTCCTGTGTTTCATCTTGTTCCCTTTGCCTCTGGTTCTTTCACTTGGCACTGCTGAAAAGAACATGGCTCTGCTCTTTTTGCAGCCTTTCTTCAGATATTTGTAAAATATTGGTGAGTTTTCTTCTGGAGTTTTCTCCAGGCTGAACTGTCCTGAACCTTCCAACAGGAGAGATGTTCCAGTTCCCCAATCATCTTTGTGGCCATGTGCTGGTCTCCCTCCAGGAGCTCCATGCCTCTCTTGTACTGAGGAGCCCAGAACCAGACACAGCACCCCAGATGTGGCCTCACCAGAGCTGAGCACAGAATAGAGTTCTCCTCCCTCAACATCCCAACAGTGCTTCTCCTAATGCAGCTCAGGATACCATTAGCCTTCTTTGCTGCAAAGGCACATTGCTGGCTCCTGGCCACTTTGCTGGTCACCAGGACTTCCTGGTTCTTTACTGTAAGAAATCTACAAACTCCTTCCTGTAAAACTGCACAGGATGCCCAATGATCTCAGATGTTTTTTCATTCATAGTTAGTAGAAGACTTTCCACATGATGATTTGGTTATTAGAATTTCAGCGACCATAACGGATAAGCTTCCATATATGAATACCCACACATGCACATGTGCATGCTCACACACAGAGGTTTGCATTCATGCACTCATTTATGCTGCAAACCAGAACTCTCTTCTAACTAAACATCTGGCTAATCCAAATCCCTCTCCTCCAACCCCATTAAAGGATTCAGAGTACTCTGCTCTACGGACATACAAGATGGACAGCAGGATTGTAGAACAGACAAACAATTTTCATCTTCACAAACTGGTTGTAAGACAAAATCAGCAGCATTATTTTTCAGATCTTGCTTACCTATGAGTTCACAAATGCCAAACAACATAAGCTTATGTGAATAGTCAGGATATTATTATCATTTCAGGTTTACATTGGCATTTCATCTTACAATTAACTTCTGTTACTTTTAAAATACATTCTATAAATGTACTTGGTTTTAATTTTTCATCTCTTATTTTCTTCTCATACTATTCAGCCCATGCTCTACACAATTGTCTGTAAAGCAGCATTCTGTAACCTGTTATAAGAATCTGTATAATGACACGTGGCATAACCACATATTGCTTGTTTCTGGTACTATTATACACAGAGAAAACAGCTTGCTGTATTTCTATATATGGTTCTCAGAAATTTGTAATCACAAACACAGTAAAGTAAGTAAAATCCAGGTAAACAGAGAGTTTTAAACCACGGAAGAGAGGGACAGGTACCAATAGAGTAACTTATCTTTACTACTTTTTGCTTTCAGAAAATTTACCATTAATATTAATAAAACTGGAAATGAAAGATTTTGTCCTAATGCTCCTCACATTTCCATTTCATTAAATGATTCCTCCTCCTACTCTGTTCTTTAATTTCCAAATCTCATTTCATTTAGATGAAAGAGCACAAAATAATAGCTGCATTTCCAATGTAGAGCAGCTGCCAGTTCCTTTGTTCCTCTCTTTTTTTTTTTTTTATGTTGCACACCAAAAATCACAAATTTACAAACAATGTGATCATCATGCTCTTCTCCTAATATTACAGCAGCTTAGTTAGCCTCTACTTTCAGAGCAGAGTGCATTTCCTGCTGGCTTGGCAAATGTGTTGTTTGACCACTTTCCAGGCTCAGATGTTCCCTGCATGACCAATAGGTACATTCAGATACTTAGTTTTAGAGTGAAGCCATTAAGCAAACAGCACTGAGGGGTTTATTTGCCAGGGATCAGGAATGGCCTCCATTTACTACAGTTTTCTATAAAATCTGCCTCTGCTACATTGTTTGCTATTGGGAAAAGGAAAGAAACAACACAGTAAAATGTCAAAGCTGTCAAGAAACACAAAGTCAATTTATTGTTACTGAAATAATGGAAACTTCTGTGTAGAAGATCAATGAGAATGGGAGATCCTGTACTAAGAAGTGAATGCAGAGAGAGATTGCTGATATTATTAAAGAAGTAGATTCTAGGCGAAATCACATAACTGTGAGACTAACTTAGCATACATAACAGGAAAACAAATGCTTTTGAATTTGGTAGCCTCTACTTCTCAAAAAAAAAAATTGTGTCTTTTTATTCATCAAATACACACTCAGCATTAAAAAACAACAGCAACAACAGCAACAACAACAAAAAAAAACCACAGAAAAAACCACAAACAAACAAAAAACCCCAACCAAACAAAAAAAAGCACCAAACCCAAAAAATCATATAAAAAAGAAAACAAAAAACCCCCAAAAAACAACCCACAAATCTTACATTGTCAATTGATAAATGTCAAGGACACTACAGAAACACTAATCATCTAGATTAACTCTGGAAGGAGCAAACAGGAATCACTGTAATTTAAACAGAATCTAGACAAACAAAACCGAATTTTCAGTAATGGTTTTCTTTTTTGGAAGGAAAACCCACAAAATTAAAGAGATTAGATAAAGAAGTGAAAACATCAAAGACAGAAGGTGTGAAATTTCCTTAATTAAAATTGCATGAGTGTCTGGCAATCACCTGTTGGAAGAGCATACTGGGAATAATGAATACACAGAAACCCATACACAAGGAAACAGCAAAGAATATAATATATGTTGGAAGTAGAAAGCATAAAGAATAAATAAAACTTGCCAAAACCTCAAACTGAGCTGGACCTGACACGAGCTTCGAACACATGGAGAAGAGTGACAGATTACAAATGAGAAACAGGACCAAGTTACAAATACTGCAGTTGTCACCAAAACCTTTGTCTTATTAACACTGGAAAAATAGTGCTAAAACTTCCAGGGTCAGGGTTTTCCTAGACAGTAGTGTATCAGTGTGATTTTGTAATAGGTTGCATATTTCATTTGCTGCTATTTAAAATTTGCACTATAGTCCCTTAAGAATAAAGTTTACACTGTTAGAAATATAAAATATGATTGGTTTCCATAATGAGCCAAAGAGTGGGTTCTGATTAAAAAAGTAAGTTTTTTCTAGGTCACAACCCAGATGGAAGACAATAGGCATTGCAGGAAACTAGCAGACTGCAGCTTAAGCAGAGAAGCTGAAACTACTTTTAGGAGAAAAGAGCACAGAACCTGGGCTCAGAGATAATGAAGAAGAAAATGGGATCAAAGAAGATGCAAATTCACTAAATTTCACAAAGGCAGTGAGAGACTAAAAACCCACCTGCAAGATCATGGTGGGTGGGTGAGGGTTGTGTCTAACCACTTTTCTTCTACTTTGTCTGACTTCATACTAAGCTTTTATTATGAAGAGATTAAATGTTCTAGGTTTTTTCTACCAAAACTTGGGATGTTTTTTATTTTGAAGACTTTTGGTCTTTGGTTAAAGAAAACCACGCAGAATTTCATGCCCAGATAACTTAGTGCAATTTAGGTCAGATCAAGGGGCTGCCAACTGTGAGGGTATTTATGCATCCTCGTGTTAAGATTCCACAAGAAAACCCCAGATTTCAACATTCATTTCACTCAAAGGTTCTCAAATGACTATTTTCATATAAAATATGTAAAAGTGACTTTCTACTGGCTGTCCTATTATTTCTTTGTAAAGAGATTATTAGCTCCTTGCAGAAGGAATGGTTCTTACTAGCTAATCAGACAGGGCTTTTATTTCTGGAAATACCTGTAGCTGGAAAGTCTACAGCAGGCCTACAAATTATCAATGACACCTAACAGAAATATAAGAGAAAATACCGTGTGTGATTCTTTGTAAGCATGACACAAATTAGCCACAAAGGTGTCTCTGAGGTGACAGTGGAGTTGAGGGAATATAGTTGGTAGAGCCCAGCTGGAAGATAAGATCCCTCCACTGTCTTGTCCCCACCCCCATCAGGATGGTAGAGAGAAGGGAAAAAGCAAACTCATGGGTTGTCATTAAGACAGTTAAGCAAATGAAGAAAAAAAAAAAAACTGATGCAAAAGATATTAACACCAGCAGGCAGGTTCCCAGACAGTCCCTGAGCAACAGGTACTTTGGAAAAACTTCTTCCCATTTTATCATTGAGCATGGTGTTATATGGTATGGGATATCCCTTTGGTCAGCCAGGATCAGCTGTCTCAGCTGTGGTTCCTCCCAGGCTCTTGACCACACTCAGCCCATTCACTGAGGAAAGGGTAAGAGCAAGGAGCAGAAGGAATCGATGCTGAGTAAAAAATGTTCAGCAACAGCCGAATCATCCCTATATTAGCAACACTGCTTGGGTCACCCATCTAAAGCACAGCACCATACAAGCTGCTGGGAAGAAAATTAGCTGCATCCCAGCCAGATCCAGGAGGGAGAATTAATACATATTGACACATTGCATTTATCATACAAAATTTCACAGATACATTATAATGTAGTTGATGTAATGCTTATTGTGAGTTATTGCATGAAAACACAATTGCCACTAAAGGTGTTAGAGAGATGCAAAGTCATACAAACACTAGTAAAAATGGTGATAGAGGTAAGAAATAAAAATCCAAGATACTGTACCAGAACCTTTGCTGCAAGAGCAAAGATTTTTTTTTAATTTTTTTTTAAATTTATTTTTATTTTTATTTTTATTTTTTATTGTTAACAATTCAGGAGGCACTATATGGTTATGGAAAATTAAATAAATGACCTTAGTGTACCTCATAGCAACATGGATACTTTTTCTTACTGAGTTTACAATTTTCAGAAATGGCAACAATTTGCTTCACATGCTATCCAAAGCATAGAAGTTTAATCAGTAAAAGTAATTTTCAGTGGGATTTAGCAGCAAATTGTCTTCTCTCTTTTTTTTTTTTTTTTTTTTTTTTTTTTTTTTTTTTTTTTCTGAAGAGAAACTCATGGATTTGCATTTTAATAGGATGAAGTTATACACCCAAAACTTCATGTTTGTGGCATAAACCACTCTGCTGCTGAAAAAACTTTCAGGAAAATCACACATATAAAAAAATAGGAACAGATGAATATTCAGATCAGTTTTATCCATTAAAATGTGATAAGAATTTTGCATAACATGCTTTTTTTCCTCATACATATTGAGTTTTGTGGTTTGATAGCTACAGTTGATGCCTCAAAATCTACCTTTATCAAAAACCCAAGTTAACAGATGAGTGAATTGATAGTTAAAGAAGACCAGCTCTTGATTTTAGCTGTGTGGTGTGAAGAATGAATAAAGAAACTAAAGGCAATATTTGTGCAGTCTCATCAATTGCATAAAGAACCAGTCCGAGAAATGAACCTACAGTTGCCAAGTCCAGAAGGAAAGAGTGGGCCACAAACCTAGGGAACTGCTGGTTGAAAGGGTCATTTAGGCAACCACTGCATTAGTTGCCTGTATATACTGACTAGTGCATACATGCTGTCAAATGTATGTCTGCCTTGTCAAATATCTGGTTTCTCCTGAAGCTGAAAGGGTCCTACTTAAACTACATGGAAGTAATTGCTCTTGCACAATCCTGCTTTTAGGTTTACACCAGCAGATTGTATCATCTCAAGGACTACAAAGGAGGATTAGAGGCCACAACCTGGTCTCTGCTGGTACACAGTCAACACAATTACCTTTTCCAGGGGGTAAATCCTAGCTCTTCTTTGTTCTTCTTCATTGTCTATAAGGAGTATAGTGGCCACTATCTCAAGGTAGATATAATTCAACCTTGAGACTGAAAGGAAAGGGTAAACAAGACCAATAAGACACTCAAAATTTATGTGTGAAACCTTGTTTTTTGTAGGAGGAAAGTGAGCCTGTATATATTTTCAGTACAAGCAGTCAGTATAGTCTGCCATCAAGCTTGTTACAGAAGATCCCAGAGTACATTTATTCAATGAATGATTACCTCCTTACCTCCCAGGCTTTGGGACTCTGCTTGGAAACAGTGCAATGCTCAAGTCAGTGTCTGGAAGGAACTCAAGGTGTTTAGATGACAGAAGTCTGGGATGAAAGCACTGAAGATCATTGCTGCATTAAGTTGCTTCACCATAATTTAAGCTTTGCTGGAACAGACTGATGCCAAACACGTCCTCTAAAGGCTCCTGAAAGTTGTCTGTTAACTGCTCAAGCCTTACTTCTTACTTATCATCAACCAGACCTGCTGAAACTTTCAAAAAGGACCTCAAAGAGTCACATAGAGGAATTAATGAAATGCCAACATCACAGATGATGCCATCTGTTGAAATCCATTTCTTCCAGAAAAACAGCAACTATGTCCTATTGTTGTTTGTATAATATGAGGTCATAAACCTATACCTACAACTCTGGAATGTATATTCATTTTGAATTGCATCAGCTTTTAAGATATCAGTGTGAAGGCACAGATCCATCAAACACTACAGATCCTGTATAGCAGCCTGCTTGGGTGGGCTGTCCACCCCATAATGCTGCCTGCTGCCAATTTCAAGGTAATGATCATTTTGTAAAAAGAGCTTCCAGACTGGATATGAATAATAGGCAAGCAAAGGTGAAGGTGAAGTACCTGACATGCTACCTGAGAAGGTTTTATGCACATACACACTACCACATTTCCAGGAAAATTAGGAAATTTGGAAACATGAGAAGCTGTTGGATAAAAAAGGCTGAACATGTCCAGCAGAAGGAGTAATCCCAAATGTCTTTAAGTGCCCTGGATTTTGGACACTGAATAGGAAGAAGAGACAAATGGTAAATGTAACTAAGGGAGAATTACAGCTGTCAAAGAGTGAAAGCATCACAAAAACACTGATAGTTTTATCCCAGGACAACTCCCATATCAGCACACACATCAAGATAAGATATCAAGATGTCTTGCCAACAAAAAAAGGGCTATAGCTATTGCCAGGATCCTGTGGTAATGAGCAGGAAATGTGGAATAATTAAGTGGCAACATCAACCAAAAACTGAAAATCTTAACATCTGGTCAATGTGGCAGCTATGGGAAAATAAAAGTCCTCACAGATGAAAGACAAAAACTGATCTTGCAGGCCTGTCAAGATTGTTCAAAGACAAATGATCACCTGGATTTGAACTTTCAAATTTATAAAAGTGACTTTCATGCAAGTTCAAAACAATGCTATCCCTTTTAAAAATGTTCTTTGAAATAAGGAAATTATCTCCACAGACAGAGAATCATATCTTTGTATATCATCAAATCATATCTTTGCATATCACAGAAACAGCACCTTTTTTCTGATAAAATCAGGGTACTTTTGCATAGGGTCTCTGTGAGAGTTGATGAGCAAAAGACCTGGGGTAATACGACAGGAAGGCCTCAAAGCCCCAAAAGAACTGTCACAGTTCTTTCAGTCTTTTCTTTTATGAGAGATGTTCCAACCCCTCCTCTACTGGAGATGCTCCAGTAAGTCCAGATATTTCTTGTACTGGGCAGGTACACATCTGGTCCCATTAATTCAGATACAAGCTCACCAGTAATGAAGAGAGAAGATAAATCCCCACCCATGCACTGTGAGAATGCCCAACTGGCTCATAGAGAGTTTGCTGCCCACCAGAAATCCAAGGTTCTCCTTTGCCAAACTGCTCCAGTCAGCTGACACCATAATGTACTTACTTGCACATGGGATTATTATTCCTCAGTTGCAGGACTTCGCAATACCCCTTTTTGAACTTCATGAGATTTCTAATTTCTCCCTATTTCTCCAGTCTGTTGAGGGCCCTTTGGATGGCAGCACAACCCTCTGGAGAATTAGCCACTTTCCAGTTTTGAATCAATCTTAGAGCTTGCTGAGGGTGCATTCTGTTTTGTCATCCAGGTCACTAATGAGGAAGTCAAAGAGTTTTGGACCCACTAGTAAATTCTGGGACATATCACTACTTACTGACCTGCAACTCATCACAACACTTCATTCAGCCTGGTCATTCAGACTTTTTTAATCCACCTCATTGTGAACTTCTATATACACCTGTACTTTGTCAGTTTTTCTATGAAGATGTCATAGGAGACAGTGTCAAAAATTTTACTGAAGTCATGGTAACAGCATCTACTGCTCTCCCTTGTCCACCTAACTGCAGACTGTGAGGCTGGTCACTTATGATTTCCTCTTTTAAATCCATGTTGATGACTTCTAGTTACTTTCTTGACCTCCATGTGTTTGGAAATTGTTTCCAGAGCATTTGCTGCATCACATTCCCAGTGACTGAGGTTGTCTAAACTGTAGTTTAGCAGATCTTCCTTCTTGCCGTTATCAAAGATGATTATATTTGTTCTCTTCTAGTCTTCAGGAATATCTCCTAATTGCCATGACTATTCTAAGATTATTAACAGTGACCTCACAATGGCATCAGACAGTGTTCTCAGTACTCCTGGGTGCAACATATTAAACCTCAGAGACTTACATATGACCAGTGTGTTTGAGGGATCCCTAACCTAATCCTTCTCACAGAATCACAGAAGAAACTAGGTTGGAAAAGATTTTTGAGATCATCAAGTCCAACCTAAGACCCAACACCATCTTATTAAACCATTAAGTGCCACATGCCATCTTTTTTTTTAAACACTTGCAGCCATGGTGACTCCAGCAGTGTTAAGTACTCCTTGCTCCTGAGTTTCTCTCTGTTCTTAGGGATCCTCCACTCCTGAAGGCTGGTTTCATTGTGTCCTGGTTTTGGGCAGAAAAGGGTTGATTTTTACAATAGCTGGGAGGAGGCATGGCCAGGACCCTAAAGTTATTCCATACCCACTCACATCATTACCAGGGGAGAGGGAAAGGAACTCTCTCTCACTTCCCAGGGGAAGGGTGTTCCTTCAAGTTGAAAAAGCTGGTGGGGTGAAATGGTCCAGTATTTGTTTATTGTAGAGCATTTCCTCTCAGTGCAGTGCAAAGTGGTTGCAGACGCTCTGGTGTTTTACAGGTTGACTGAGAGAAAGAGCTTGAACAGACTCCCTAAAGGTACTGGAATAGAAAATCTTCTGGCATCACACAGGAACACATGACATGCACTTTTTATCAAACAGATTTTTTTACAGTATATCTATTCACCTGAACATGTCCAGTTGCCTTTAGAAATGGAATTATATCATACTGATTTCCTTTTAATTTATTTTTTGTTTTCCCAAACAAGAAATTATCAATTTTTTTTTATTTCCCTCTATAGGAAATATTAATCAAAACAAAAAGGAAATATTAATTCCATACCAAACAGAAATCTGAATTCAAATATTTTATCAAATTCTCCAAATACAGAGTTTGTTTACCTCCCTCTACCCCATATGTTTTTAGAAGTGATCTCAAGGGAACAACACAGAGAAATTTTCAGTGATGCCTTTTAATTTGCTGAAGTTGCTACCTGGTTAGCTTCAAGCATTTAGTACGCACAAGGCTGAGTTCAGGCACTGAAATTAGGAAATAATTAAAATGATTTTGCAAAAAATACTTCCATAAAGCTAAATTCTGAGGGGATTTCAGTGAGACAGTGGCACAGCCATCATAATTTAAGAACTGCAAAAGACTTTACAATGTTATTCTTCCTTCCTTTCAGACTCAGAATCTTCAGGAGTTTGATTTCCCCATGCACACAGGGCTCTGGTTATTTCTAGCTGCATAAAAGAGCTTCTAGAGGACACAGTTAAAGCCATGCATATCAAAATCTCATATAAACAAGAACAGAAATAATCTCTTTGACTCGTTATAGTGACTCTGCTGAGAGTTTTGGACCACAAACTCATTGCTTTTAATATTCTGATTCAGTGTGGCTGCTCTTAGCCAAGGCCTGTTGCACAGATGGTCCTGGGCCACGAGCTTCTTAAAGTTCACTGGCTTCTTTTCTGCAGTGTAGCTATAACATCACCAGTTTGGGGGATCTGGAGCTCTGTAATAAGTATAATGATCTTGGCATTTCAGCATTTATCTAATGAGAATGAATTACATTTTTAATCTTGGTTATAGTAATCAGTTTATATTGTGGACTGCTGATATATACGTGGAATGCAAATGCTTTTTTTTAAATGTAGAGATGTTGATATAAACAGGATTTTTACCTCTCTGTGAAGTACAGCCTTGTCAAAGTGATTCAATTTATATAACCTTAAGTGTCCCCTTTAATTTGATGCAGAAGATAATCAGTGAGGAAAAACTTTGATTTCTCACCAGCAGTACTTTCTGGTCTGTGGACTTAACACAGTGAAGGATATTTCTTTGTTTTCTCATTTGAAGGTATTTTTTTATGATGTTAGGAGACTATTAAGCTTGAAAAGTTTAAAAGACATTTTAATAATATAATACCAGTATTTGAGTAATGTAATAATAAAATAATATAATGTTAAATACATGTATACATACGTACATACATGCATATATGAAATTCTAACTTCTATAAATCAACCGTAGTAAAACTTAAAATAGAAGTAGTAACAATATCATAGAATACAGTTGGAGAAATATACATTTTCACAATCAATGAGTCTGATGTTATAAACTTCAAAAATACTTCTCTTAACATATTTCTAATAAAATATGAAGTACAACTTACGACTGATAAAATCACCCAAATGTGGGGACCCTAAAAATCCTCTCAGGGAAACTTCCAGGCTTTGCCCTGGAAAGATAGACCATAGAGTTCCTTGCCTAGGCTGAAAGAGAAGACTTCCCCCATGGTGCCCTGCAGACCTACTGCCAATCTATCTTGGATTGCTTCCCCCATTGGCCACTTAACCCTGTCCACCCCAGCTGTTCATCCTTCATCCCCCCTATAGGTTTGCTGCCCCTTGCCCTGCCTTTGTACTGCCCCTGTGCCTTCAGAGCACTGGTTCCTGGACCCCATACTTAAACCAGTGTAGAGCACATGGCTTGCTCTTAGTCCCTGATGTCCCTTTGGCACCAGGAATAAACTTCTGCTGGAACTGAATCATACAAAGGCTCTTCCTGTCCTTCCTCTGCTGAGGCATGTGTGTGTGCATGAACTTGAAATGGCTCTTCCTGTGGCCTGCTCTGAGCGACACTCAGCGCTTTAAGAAGGTAGCAGCATTTTACAATCCTGCCTCAATGCTACACGCAAATTAACATAATTTTTTTTCAATACATACTTATTGAGAAGCATTCAGGAAATAGTACCAAAAATCTTTATACTTACTTTTATGTCTTTCATTCTATATTTTTAATATTCTCATTTTGGAATTTATTAGACATACTAGAAACATTTATTGTACATTTTGATTAATAGTCTATGCTTAGATTTTACAATAACTAGCAAAATTCAAGATTTCTGTGATCTGTATAAGTTGTTCTTGTTTAAGGATATAATGATTTCAGCAAGAATTCAAACTTGTTTCAAGTAGATAAATCAGTAATGAATTATCCAAACCACTTACATGAACATACTCAAATATAAGAAAAAGAATAAACAAATCCATAATATGACTATAAGCATGCTGATTAATGTAATTAGGGAAAAACCCCACAAATAAAATGTGTCACTGTTCACTACAACGCTCCATGTGCACACCTCCTTCCTCTAAGGTAAAAACTCAAATGCTGCAGTGTCCAAGATAATCATCTGCAGCCTTTTCAACACAAATTGACTTACAAAGAATAACACAAGCCAGCAATACACTATTTCAGGAATGTTTTAGCTTTTCCTTAATGGTATCACTTCTCTGTATGGTTTAGCCTTGAAGACCTAACAAAAACACATTCTTAAATGGTAAGAGCTACAGGAACACTAGTAACACAGAATCCTACATGGCAGGACTAGACACTTTCAGCAAAGTATCTGAAGTCTCACATGTATTTCTTTTTTGATCAATGGATTATGCAAGACTGTCTGTTACCATTATATGGTAGACATAATTTAAATTAGAATAAAACTGATTTACCAATGTAATTTCA
The DNA here is from genome assembly GCA_027886175.1 of Phylloscopus collybita. Taxonomy (NCBI): domain Eukaryota; kingdom Metazoa; phylum Chordata; class Aves; order Passeriformes; family Phylloscopidae; genus Phylloscopus; species Phylloscopus collybita. The sequence continues at coordinate 31,041,041 of JAJNNQ010000026.1, read as the reverse complement.
TTACATTTTTCTCTTTACTTGGAAAATCTTTTTTTAAAAAAATCAAAAATGCACATTCATAATATACATGCCTAAATATATTACAAAAATTATAATGCTAAAATTTGTGTAAAAACAACTCTCTTTATGCCAAACCACTAAACCATTCTTTATTTTCAAAAGAAAAGTAACTGCCTATGAAAAAATACCTGAGTTCTAAAAAAGCCAAAACCCCCAGTAAAACAGTAAGAATAAGATAAGCATCTTGAAGGTGGAAATATAACCTCTGGGATTTTATGATGCAAGAGTAAAAATAAAGAAAGGTGTAGGCTGCATCAGAAAAAGGCAGTATAATAAAAGTAGTCAAACAAATACATACAAACTGGCACAAATAATTTTGCACTAAAATTTCATGCAGAAAGAAAAAAAATGTATTAGAGATATATTATATATTTCCAACATGATGGTAGTATATGATAAATACTAAAGCAGGTTAGAAGGGGTAAGGCAGAAAAGACAGTAGTAACAGAGTTTAATTACTTCAAGCAGTCAGGTAAGAAATCATGACAGAATATGATGTAGGAACTACATTTCAGATGCTGTAAATAACAATTTCTTGGAACCATTAGAGAAACTATGAGAAATACAACTCTAGGAAATAATATGTTTCAATATTTCAAAATATAATCATTAAAAAAACCCCAAAACATTAGAAAATGACTATAATACACTCAAACTCTGTGTTCTCCTGGGAAGAAATCACACTTAAAAAGCCACTAGAAGGTTTAACTGCATCAAGCTAAAGTTATTAAAGATAAAAACAAATGGAAACCTCAACGGGTAAAATGCTTGCACGTTACAGAGTTCAGTAACTACATATGATCAAGTAGGGAAAAACATCAAGCATGACATTAAAGAAAAAAAAGAAAAAGGAGAGGTTGCTTGTCATAGTAGCAGAATAAAAAAGACTATTAGTCAACACTTTTCCAACCAAAATATGGGTGAAGGTTTAAAGGGTAATATCTGGTAAAATAAATCTGCTATTATGCATATTTAAAAACATTCTGGGGTATATTTTAGTTTAGGCTGAAAAAAGTACTTAAGCCGTAAAATCATAGAACATCCCAGGCTGGAAGGAATCTTAGAAGATCATCTGGTCCAACCTTTCATGTAAAAGGGAGGTTAGATGAGATTATCTAGCACCTGTCCAATCATGTATCGAAAACCTCCAGTGATAGGGGCTCTACCATCTTCCTGGGGAAGTTGTTCTATGTTCATCAAAACTTTCTAATATATGAAAACTAGGAAGCCTGGAATTGTGCAAAAAACGTTATATAACTTTTTAATTAAATTACGTTTGGTAGCAATATAGAAGAAAGTGGCAAATACGATACCAGCATTTCAAAAGGGACTATGAAAAGTCAAAATGATAGAAGCAAACTAAAACTCTGAAAATCTATATTCAGAAGAATATTGATGAATTTTGTAATGAAGAATGTAAGTAGAAAAACCATGGGACAATATCACATAAAGCATCTAAAATTTTGCTTAAGGAAGTTATTATGCTTCTCCAGTTATTAATATTCCTTGAAGACATTAATGGTCCTATTTAAGAGGATCGCCCAAAACCTGAGTCAACTTGATTTCCAAAGATGGTTTGACATTGTTCCCAAGCAGAAGTTCTTAAAGGAAATTAATAATTGTGGTAAATACAGGAAGGGTTTTTTTTTTTGGGTGGGTGGTGAACAAACTGAATAAAAAAAAAGATAATTGCCAATACTAGTTGAGTTTTCACACTAGTTAGATGCAACAAATATTGCCCATGGAGTCTTATGCTGTTAAGCACATTCACAACATATCTGACAACGTAAGAAGTACTTATGCTCAAAAGCGTGGTGATCAAAATTTATTCAGAACAGGTGAAACAACTCTCCAGTCAGGAGACAGGACCCCTGACTTCAGGGTAAAGCGTAATTATGTAAGAACAGAGCCTGTAGACCATGACTTGCCAATCTAAAGAAGAACAAATACCAGAATATGTGATAGTAGCCAATGAAACATTGACATGTAGAAGTATTTTTGGTGATGTGCCAAATATTTATTTAATATATAAAATGCATAAATATTTAAAATACCTTGAATAATAGTAAGTGGTGCTCTTAATTAAGATAAGCATTTAGGTGATGCAAAGACAGAGTCAATCATATTCTAAGTAGGACATTATAAAGTAAATAACTTGTCAGGATCTAAGGCTGCCGTGCCAAGATTCAAAAAGAAATCAGATGTTCTTTCAGGATGCAAAATACATTTCAAATTAACAAGCACCCTGAAAAAGCTTTTCTGAATATTGTAAATCACAAACCTGACAACAGAGCCAACTTAGAAGATGTATAATGTGTAAAGTCAAATTTAAAGGAAGTGGCATAAATATTAGGACAAACAATTTCATTCCATTTTTTGAAAAATACAGATTCTGGCATTGATACAAACAGGAAAAACTTACAGTTTCAGAAATGTAGCACTAAAACCGCAATGAGATTCTTGATAAAAGAGTCAACACAGTTAATTTTCATTTTCTGTACCACTGTGGAACCTTAAAGACCAGTGCATAGCTACTACAAGCTAAACACCTATATTTCACTATATCTAGAGGGAAGACTAATGCTTGGCAACTGGCTTCCACTTAGTCCATTGTGAGCTACAGCTTAGACTGATGGATCAGATAATTTTTTAAGTTATATCAAATATGAAATATTCTTTGGATAATTCCTAGGCAGATTTATGATCTAATTAAAAAAAACCACAAACAAACAAACAAACAAACAACACAGTCTGACTAAAAAATTATGTTAAAAATCATGTTTATGTTAAAAAACATGATTTAATACTTAAATATGTAAATTTCAGTTATGCTGTGGAAAAGGAAATGTTTGGACTTTCAAGAACTGGCCCCTCTAAGGTTTCATACTACCCATTCATTCTTGCTTATACCACTATAGCAAACAGTTGCAGTCATGTAACAGTCCAGTATATCTTGCAATCCTGTGACAGATTGGATGTTCTTCCCTTTGTTGGCTTCCCCAGGAATCTTTTCAGGCTGAGCACTGCAGCCCAGGGAGCATTAATTGGGTCAGGACCACTGTAATTTGCTCACATCCAACAATTACTGTAGCAGGATGTTAAAGAATCATGTACATATTATATTACTATAAATTATAGTGTGAAAGTTGCTGTCAGACCCAAGATTTATCAGGTAAGGTGAATGCCAGATAATCAAATCTAAAGCACTGTGCACAGATTGTACTAAATTCTCCCACTGCTTTGCAATGCTCTGGCAAGGGAAATGGATCATAAACTCTTTCTAACTAGACAGTTACAGAGGGGTTACTGTTGTGTTAGTCTATGGAAGCACAGCAGCTGTAACATAGAGCAAATTGCTTTTGGATCATTCCAAATTAAGGGTCTGATTCTGTATTTTGTAACACCTGTTTCACACTGTCCATTTCTTCACTCAATGCCACTGAATTCTGTGGATGAGTTATTAAAAGAGAAAGAATGCAATTTTGTATGTTTTAGCAGTTGGTAATTAAAATGTTTTAAACATTTTTATCTACATTTATATATATACCGGAGAAGATCTTATGATTGTGATATCACTTCATAGGAAGACTACCCGTGTTCTTACATATGCACAGTGTATTTGACACATTTGTATTTAAAGTACAAGCCTGCTAGACTGCTGTGGTCTCCTAGTCTGAGTCTTTAGATGTATAATGATTTCCATCTCACCTTAGTTTCAGCATGAACACACTGATCCTGAGCACATCACTCAATTATCTGTTGCCATTTCCCCACTGGTAACAGACTGATGTTCACATATGTATTTGCACACCTTCCCCTTAATCTTTTATCTTTTTTTTGAAGATTGCTCTCCTGGTGCAGAAGCTTCCTTTCCTTCTGAAACTTTCCTGTTTTAATACTTGCAAAGTTTAATTATAGAGAACTGTTTGAGTTGAAAAGGAATATGAAGATATAATGACATTTCACATTCTCCATACTAAAATACTATTAAATCTAGAAATATAAATTACTGGAATAATTATAGCAGCAAAAATAACAGTATTACTGCAATCAACTGCTGCTGCTGTAAGTATTTGAAAACAATCTTTAATTTCCCTTTGAGTGTACCAATCTTCTCTGCAGAGAAAAACCTATTGTAAACAATTAACTATACTAAAGCTAGCATGAAATTAATTATTCTGAAACATCTTGAGATTTCAGAAATAATATCTTTTTTCAATTTCTGATCAAAAAGGGATTTTTTTTCTGTGTGTAATTTGGTTTCTCTTCCTTTTTTGTTGATTTTTATGTCTTAAAAAACAGTGATAATAGCTTTAAACCCCCAATGTTTTAAAAATATTATGCTATTTAACTGTTAAGCTGATTTTGCCATTTACCTGTGGCAGGTCTGGACTATTCCCATCATATTTTTATTGAGTAAATAAGATAGAATATAAAAATAAGTAATAAAGCTGGCACAGGACTGAAGGGGATTTTTTTCACTGTGGTGAGACAGCAGGACAAGATGTCTGCCAGCCAGCTATTTATGGTTTAGCTTTCATTCTGACTGCTCAGCAATGGCTTCCTAGACTGTTAGATGATTCCACTATACTTTGCAAAGGACGGTTTACAGAATCATAAAAAGAATTTCTTGCTGTGCATGAAACAGATTGTAATGCTTGAACTTGGATGAATTCATTCAAAGTGTTTCAGTGCACGTATCTATGACCTTGGTTTCCACCCACACCTTCAGATCCTTCAGAATTCATACCAAGCCAAATAGTTTTTCCATCCTTGGCCTGTGGATAGCTAAGAGAACTGTAGATGTGTAGGAGGAAAAAGTGGCAGAGACCAACTGTTATGATCTGACTAAAACTCCCATTTCCCATCCTCCTGTGCCACTCAGAGGTAGGAGGCAGAGTTGGGAGTGAAGCTGTCTGGGACATAAAGTAAGGATTATCCACTGTCCTCCCCATGCCCACAGAGCCAGCCTTCTCAACAAGCAATGTAAACATACTGGTCAGGCAGTTTGCCTTTGGTAAATCCATGCTGGTGGTTCCCAAGGACATGCTTGTCCTTCATTTGTTTCTATTTTAGTTTCAGGAACATAGTTGTACATTGACCTGACTGGCTCCTGGTTACCCATCTTCCTTCTTGGCTTTTTTGCGATGAACATTACATCACATTTGTCTTTTTTCCCTGTCATCAGGGGCTTCCTCTGATTGCTCTAGGCTTTCAGAGGTAATGGAGAGTGGTCTTGTGACAACATCAGCCGGGGGAGCATACTTACAAGCATCTTTCTGGATCCATGGTACTTTATATGTCTGATTTACTTAAGTAGTCCTTAACCTTATTTAATGCTCTAGTGCTTCTCACCACCAATCACAAACACTAGGACTGAGATCTGGGAGGTTTGAGATATTCTGAATAGTGAAAAAATCTATTGGGTATTATGGCACTGCTTCCCCAGATGTCACAGATACCTTTTAAATTCATCATTGCTTAAGGGTAAGGCTCTGATCTCCTGAAGAGACTGTGGCAGAAACGAGAGAAATCAGTAGAGATGTTGCACCTTGCCTTACATGTTGAGTGCACTCTGACTCTAAGGAAAAACAAGTAATAAGCCTACAAAAATATGTGGAAAGAATGCATGAAAATTTCAGAGCTGATTAGGAAGATGTATAGAAAATCATCAGAGGAGAGAATATTTTATCCTGAGGGCTTTATAGGTCATCTCAAACTTCAATCAAAATGAAAGGAGAAGGAATCTATCCTAGAAATTAATCATTTAACATGAGCCAAGTCCAGTAACACATGACTCTCATGTCAACAGTCTCTGGTACTGACAGCTTGAAGTTCTTGTTAGTCAGAAACTGAAGGAGTCTAGGGTCTGAAGTCACTGTTCTCTGCAACTTCCACAATATTGGAGGGTAGGAGATCCAACATCAGAGTGAACTACTCCTATGAGAGAAGGAGCTAAAACAAGACAGTGTATTATTAGGTGAATACTGCAGATATCACAAGGGTCATTATCAAACTTGACTCCAAGAGTGATCAGAGCGCTTGCCAGAAAAAGCTGAGTCTCAGCTGGAGCAGAAATCTCCCTTGAAGCAAACTGCAGGACGAAGGTCAGAAGCAGATCTGTTCTGTTTCAGGGATGATGAAGGTTTTACAATAGAAGCCTGACTGCCTGGGTCTAAACCGATGGAAAAGAAACTTTCTGGAGTGGTTTCCTACTGCTGGGGTTGAAAAGCCCCCATAAAGAGTACTTGGACAGGCAGTTCTCCATTCCCTGACAAAAGGGAAAAAACCCAGCCTTTATAGACTATATTTGTCTTGGAACCTACAGACTTCGACAGGGAAGCCAAGGAAAATTGAACTTCTCTGAAGCTAGAAAAACATAAAAATTAAGCAAAATGAGATACTAAGATCAAAATGAGATACTAAGGTCAAAATGAGTACAAGAATCACAAATAAGCAAAGCAAATTAAGTGCAATAAAGGCTGAGATTATCTCAAACAGAAAGAAATCTGCAAGAAAGTTCAGTGGAAAACTAGAGAGGCAACTGAAAGTAGAGGATATATTTTTATCTTTTTGGGGAAGTTACAGGAACACGCTTTCCAAGTACTAATAGAGGTTAAGTAGCACCAACTTGAGCACTGATACATGTCCCACATCTTTTACCTAATTTAGATAACAATCATGAACCACTACATCTCACCTCTTAATCCTGCATTAAGAATAGAATTGAACTGCAACATTCTCAAAGAAGGAAAGCCCATGTTGATATGACAATCCAACACATGCATGCAAAATTTTTAGCAATAGATAACCTTTAAATTGTAGTATTTCATTGCTATTTGAACTTCTCTTACGTAAATTTATTTTTCTGGATTTTATTTGGCCTTTAGCTAAAGAGCTATTAGTAAAGAGCTATTTTTCATCTCAAAATTCTTTCTCATATACACATCATTTCTATATCCCTCAAACAAATTGCTTCTTTACTTACTCCAAAATACAGTACATGAATAGAACTTCTCTAAGCCTTCAATATAAATTCTTTGGGATATCCTCTAAAAATTTCTCTTAGCTTCTAGAAGATGGGTCATTTAAATATTGAAAATATAATTTTCACATATCTCATTAGCATGGATACATTTTTGTAGAAAATAAAATTCTACATACAGCTGATGATAAATTATTCCAGATGAAGTATAATTTGTGCATGAACATTTGAATTAAGGGGAAAGTTGTATAACTATAAATTTTACTTGATGTGTTATTTTAATGGCAGTATGAGCTACTTAGAAGTACACTTTTTGCAAAATATTTTACAACCTATAAAACACAATAACTTTAAAGTTGGATTTCAACAGTCTCGTCCTGTCATTGATTACTGTGCAATTTATTATAAGGTGAAAGCAATCTAGAAATGCTGCATTACAGCAGCAGTATCAAAAACATGCCAGTGGTTGAAATGACTCTATTTGCCGCACGATAAGATGACCTTCACTTACTGAAGAATGGAACAGAAATAAAAAGGTTAAATCAATTGCACAGGGTGAAGCTTACCCAAAATTATGGTTTATAAACAAAAACTGGACTACATATGCCCAGTTTTTACAGTGCACTGGCAAAACAAAGCCCCTGCAGTCTAACTTTGTTATGGTTGTAGCGTGACACCAATCCAAAGATCCCTGTTCAGATAAATGAGACCTGCACTACACCAACTCAGCGCTAACAGTTTAATTTATATCACAATGTGGAAAACACAAACACTCACAGATAGTCTTTATTATGTAAGGGTGAACAGTTTTACATTCTGGAAGCACATTTGGGAATGAGACAAGAGAGTTAAATAGCCCAGGTAGCAACACAGGCTGGAATTGGATAAGTGAAAGTCAGAAACCAAGTTGGAGCTATGTCACTGGCATCTTATGTCAAAAATTTAATTAAAAAAATTGTACATAGCTATGACAATAGCCCCTTAGATGCTGAGGTGCACTCTGTACTTAGACACCTGAGAAGATGTAGAAGGCTGAACCAGCTGCATTGAGAGCTGTGTTGCACAGGGGCCATGCTGCTGGAAGCTGGACTGAGGGTGCCAGTCTCAAATGAATTACAAGCCCTGGACCTTTGATCTGTGTAAGCATGAAGAGTTTCAGTGTCATAAACTGGAATAGAAATTGCTAACTATACTCATTCTGCTTTGGAAAAAAATTGGAAATCGCTTAAGTGATGTGTATCAGTTGTTGTGACTGCTCCACCCCAAAATCCTCTATAAGAACAACTGAGTAATAATTTTCTTGTCTCCAACTCTCTGCATGACCCTGTCGGTATTCTTCTTCCCTAACTCTGTACAAGCCCCACTTCATATTACTTCTCATCCCTGCATACCTGGTCACCCGAGCTGCTGTCTCTCATAGCTGTGCTATCTCTCATTGATTAATGCAGTTTCAGGGGTTAGCCTTCTCTTGCCTGGTCCATTTTCACACACGCCTCTCTGAGCCAGCACAGAATGCAAACAGAGACTCCTTTGTTTTGGAAACCATTGCAGTTCATACTCCTCACATCTTCCTCTAACTTTGATCATATTTGCTCCTTTACTCTCCCTACTCAAGACAGGACTTCAGATAACGACTTTAGACAATAATGCCCTTTTTGTTCATTTAACAAAGTCCCACACATGAGCAACACTCTGCAAGGGACCATATTCATCCCTTAGATGTACTGTACTTTTTATTTTTTTGCATGGTTTAAATCTCTTCAGTTATTACATATATACATGCATCAACATGCCACTCCTAAAAATAATACAAATTCAAATTCAAATATTATTATTATTAATAATAATAAATACCTGTTTTTCTGCATAAGGATGAGGCAAACCACCAACAAATATGGATCCTGTTTCAAGCCAATAAGAGCTGGACCAGTAATTTCTAGTTATACTTGTATTTGAAGATAACTTCAGGATTGACATTTCTGCTTCACATGATACCATGCCTTGCCTGCACAAATTCAGAAATAGGTACATTTTACAACCATATATTGTTTACATTACTGTCTATCTGACAAATCAATTAGGCTCTTACTAAATCAACGAGGAAAGAAAACCAAGTAAATAGTTGTTTTGTATTATAGAACTACAAATATAAAATAAGCTGTTTAACAAGCTGTAAGTTGACATTGTCTTTGGGGTTTGAAATTCCATTAAAATGAAACCATATTGTAAATCTGGTCAGTTTAATTGCTAAAAAAAAGCCAAAGCATATAAATGACTAAATAAAAAGACTTAGACAATTTTTAATAGTAACAAGACTTTGTAATTTGTAAAAAAACACATCAGTTGAACTGAAATATTTTAAATATCCCTCTTTCTCTCTCTCTCTCACACACACACACACACAAATTACAAACCACAAAAACAGTTTAAAACAAGCTGCATTTTGGAAAGTGCAGAGATACTATAATAATCTGTAATACTTATCTTCAAAAGCATCATTCCTAAAGCTAAAGTCAATAATATTAGGCCCTGAAATTAATATATGCGTTCCCATTTCCCTCTTCCATTCACATACCGTCTTAAAAATGTTGCAGTTAACAATGTGCATAAATTTTCAACAACAAACAGAAGGTAGCAAGCAAACAATTTGGTTTCTTTCAATTTTTTTAAAATTATGTTAAGATGTCATTTGCATTCCAATAACCAACTGGCAGCAATCATTTTATCTTCATGTAAGGATAATAAGGAAATATCAAAACTAAACCAATCTCTCATGGGGGAATTTCTTCCAGCCTTCCTTCTCTCTGTACACGAAACAAATCAGAGTTCAATCAGCTCTATACTTAAAGCTATCGAAGTGTCTTTGTAATATATGGGTGTCAAAAAAATCTATGTGAAAAATAGCACATATAAAAAAACCCACAAAACCCCAAATCCCCCCAAAAAAACCAAAAAAACCCCTAAACCAAAACCCAACAACCCGCAGTTCTGTAAAAGCAATTTGGGTAGGATGCAGCAGGTATTGTATGAATTCAGTTTATCTCTGACAGTGCAAAACAACCTTCTGAAAATTTTTACAAAAATGATCATTAAAAGTTTTCTTAACTATATACTGTCATACAGTAATATATGGATTCTCACACATTATTTCATAAAGTCCTCTATGTGTTTTTAACCAACATAATGGAGAGCTAACATTAATAACATTTGCAAACAGTTCTCTATGTTCTCCATGTAATTCTGTTTTGAGATACTTTCAGAACAATATGCAAACATGGTGATACGTATTTACAGAAAGGCCTATAAATATTTGTGTATGCAAAACAGCCTGTCCATCCTATGGCAAATAACTTCAAGTGGAGAATAAAAAAATTTTGGTTTGTTGCTAAAATCAAGAACGAAGAAGAGAAATAAATTGGGGTTTTGGTTTTGTGGACTGAAAACTAGCATGTTAATGGATTGATTCAGGGGATTTTTTTGTTCTCCCCATTCTCCCCTCAAATTTTTTTTGAACTTGATAATTAATAGATAACATGAATGCAGAAAAGGAGCTAAATGTTTCTAGAATCAAGGAAAGAAATGTCTTTCCTACGATGTTTTTTGGATATTATGCAAGGGCTGTCTAAGCACACACACAAGGTTCTGTAACACACCATTTTCATTAATGACTTACAAAGAAAGTTTGCTGATAATGTGCGTAATTGGCCCAGTCATTCTCTGTAGCTCTATTTGCAATGGTCAAGATATTTTTACTACTGTTTGAAGCCAGTAGGACATCTTGGATATATCATTCTACAGAAAATTGTGGCAGTGACACTTCAAAGGAAAAAACTATGATTTTGTAAATATCTAAAATTTCTTCTCTTCCTGATAAAATGATATTGTAATAATGAAAAAAAGCATAATAATAAGATAGCAATATTTCAGAAATATTGTAAATCAGACTTCTTTTAATGCAGTACAATTCTTAAGATGGAGTGAAAGAGGGTCAGGGAAGACTACTAGGCTTTTCTTTTTAACTATTTGACAGAAGTGTTAAGTGAAGTACAGCTGCTCAAACAACTTCTGTTCTTCTTTAATTACTATTTCTTCTACATGTTTCAGGATGTTAACGTGATAACTAGTTACATGACCATGTACGTATTTCTGTCACATAAACACCACATTGACGTAGTTCTTTTCGCATTAGCTTTAGACATATTTTTAGCTTGTCCCTAATAGCTTATATGACTGATATGTAAAAGTATTTTGTGTGCATATATCAAAAGAATATTTTTAAATGAATTCCCAGTATTTGGTGTCAGAAAACAAGTTAATACAATTCAAAGCATGAGCTGCCTTTGCCTTAAGCTTGTTAGAATGTCAGCCGTGCACCTCTGATTGTGTTTGATTGAATCTAGCAGGGTCTGGCCAAATTAGAATAATGACTTTAAACCATTATTGTTTAGCATTTGCTGATGATACAATCACCGGGTCATATATGCACCCTATGAAATTTCCATCAGGCTTTTAAAATACTTTTTCTACAATCAGCACATTGGGTGCTTTAAAGGTCAAGTAAGATGACAGGGCTTTTTGCATAATTATAAATTTGGAAATGCATACAGCAACTCTCAAGCACTTTTGCTGGGTAAGCTACCAGTAGTTGTGCCTCAGTCCAAGCGAGCAGTAATAGTTCACAGTTTCTTCATTTGTAATCACACAAATGTAGTGATTAAATACTGGCCTATTAATTATAACCTGAAGATAAATTCTGTCTAAACAGTACAAAATCCATTGCTCAATGCCTCGCAGGTTAGAACGATGGAAAGGTCAGACAATAATTTGATTGCTATTGATAAAACAGCCCCTAAACATGTCTGTATGAAATCCAAGTCCTTTTACATAATGACTTTACCTTCTGACATTTTTCAGTGATGATTAAGTGACATTTTTAGGATTATCATAAAATGGTAAAAAAGTAACAAAATAAATGGTAGAAGAGGAGGGAAAGGGGGACGTTCAGAAAAGGTGTTGTGTCAGTCATGCTGTGCAGTCTTGCTGGGAATAAAAATTCTTAAACCTGTTTTTTGTGACAGAAAAGGGAAATCTTTTGTTCTAGAAGCAAGATTGAAACTTTCACCTTTCTCTAGAAATTTCACTTTAATGTGGCCATGCTAAACAACAATAATTCACTAATATCATTGAACTGTTTAGTTTGTAATATTAGCATTCAGTTTATTAAACAAAAGCAAAAAGATATTTAAAACATCTCTACCAAATATAAGTTGTGAACCACCAGAAGTAAGGAAGTTTTATTATCATGTATTATAAAACAAATAATCCCTAATTTCCCCAATTGTATTGAAGACAATTGTTTAATTAATTCTGAGGACATATTTCACTTTCATTATATTTAGTTGTTATTTATGGATTTATTAACTTAAAAAAAACTGACTTGTTTTTCACTCAGTATCTGGAGGTTTTCATTTTCTGGTTTCATACTCAAACTGTTCCTTTCTGTAGAATGTTAATTTTTGTAAAATTATGACAAAGCAATAAACCTGCTCTCACTACTATCAAGAGTAACTTTTTCTTAATGCACATTTAGAAGGTTGGATCAATTTCAACCTAGCACTGGTTTTGAAATCTTTATGGCTTTTCAAGGGTGTTTGAGGCAACTTTAAGAATGGAACATCTGGACCTCTCTACTCAGAAAGTTTTACAGGTTTCAGTGTTGGAGGTTAACAAAATCTGACTGAATAAAGAACTGAGCAACTTCTTCTGACCTTGGATGGCCCTGCTATGAGCAGGAGGTTGACTAAAGACCTCCTGAAATCCCTTTTCCCAATTCTACAATCCTAAGACACTTAAACCTTCAGCAAAGAAAACCCCAGCAATTCCATACAAATAACATTTACAGAATAAGTAAATCTCTTATTACCTGCGGTAGATTTATCTAGATAGAATATCTGCCAGTTCACTCACAATCATTACATTTTCATTCTATAGTAAAATGCATAATTTGAGACTGCTGTCATCTGTTGGTGTGGACCTTGCCCTGCTGAGACACCAGGTAATACACACTTCCATGTGGCAGATGAACAAATTAGTCAACAGCATACTTTTTCTTTGATAGTGTGTTTCCTGAGCCTGAAATTGGTTTCTTGGCTGGTCTTAGATTTAACCACGATGTAACTAAACAAATAAGAACAATGAAGCTAATGATGCAAATTCCTCTAATAATGCAAGGAAGGGAGGAAATGATCTTTGTTTCCTATACAAACAAACAAACAAGCAAACAATTATAGTACGCCTTTGTCTTTTCACAGAAGTTACACTTACACTACTACACTGAAGTCTACAACTTGAGTTCAGATCCTGACATGGAACCATCCATATATTTACGAAGTCATCACTGTTTCTGTTACAATTACCATGGAAGTTAGATATTATCTTCAATTCTGAAACTTGTAAATTTTACTGGTTAGTGCAATTCAGCAGAAAGTTTAGAGTTGCATTTAGACTTGTAGCACTGTAATTTTAAGTGAATCTTAAAGACTATTTTTTTTATTAAAAAAATAATTACATTATGGGAATTCATATTTACATCAACTTGGCAGGCCAATGTTGTTTCTGACCTCTGTACCCTCTGTTCTCCTTAAGTTCTATGCTTATGCCAAAGCAGCCGCACAACACTGCACCCATTTTTAGTATCCATAAGTACCTTTTGATGTTCCATAGAAAATAATACAGAACAAAGCCTGATGTATTATTGACTTGTTATTAGAGTCCTATTTTTCTGTTTTTATGTTTCTGTCCCTGTGATAAGCTGCTTCAGAAGATAAAGCAAAAAAATTTAATTCTTATAGGTGACACTAATGATCTCTTTTGGGATCCAAAGCAAAATAAAATAGCTATGATAGAAGCATTTTTGTAATTTTTTTTTAGTTAAACAATTTGAAGAAGAAAACATCACAATAAACCACAGATCTGTCACTTGCATTATTCTAAATTTTAATGTCTAAGCTTTAAGGTAGAGTTCTGAGAATGTGTAGAATGTGAAGAATGTGATTTGTACCCAAGATGTAGCATGACTAAGTAAGCTTTTATCTTAAAGAGGCTGTAAAACAACAGTTTATATCAAACTAATTGGTGGCATTAAATTAACTGTTAACTGTTATTAGGATCAATTTAGTATAATTAAATCCACTGTGTTCAAGACATTACTAGGAAAAGGCAGTTGTTTATTCTCTGTTGATTCATAAGAAGTTTGTGAAAAATAGCCACTCTGGAAAATTAAAAAATATGGTCAACATCTTAAGTTTTAATTTCATATTGGGTTTTGATTTCAATTAAGATTTTTTTAACATTGCATTGAGGCAAAATAAAATAACATTACTTAGCTGAAAAAGGTGCCATAATTTTTAAACTTTTGTTTTAGTTTTGTTGATCAGTGCAGGGTGGATTTTTTTTTCCTGTACTCAGACAGCTGTTTAAGCACAAAGTCTACTTACACTATTCTCAATTTCACGAAACTAAATGCAAGATACAAAAAATATTAATGTCAAGTTTCTCTGACATGATTTCTAGGTTTTATCCATTTCCACTATTCCTTTATCTGTAGCATCTTAATTCTTGCTGAATGAGGAAAGTAATTGCCATAGTGACTTCAGAATAACAAAAGGTATTATGCCATGTCTGGCAATGCAGGACTGAGATCTTTCCTACACAGTTCAAAAGGAGTATCATCCTGTAGCATCAGCAGTATAACCCCATGATCGTTTACTGATAGAAATTTTGTTCCTGAAAGAAAGTTAAATTGATCATTTTAAGAAGACAAACTTCAAGCTAACATTTTAAAGAAATTCTGAACTGTGGGGCCTAATATCACAGTCATATAATATAGTTACAGGTGTGGTTTGAACAGCAGCTTAGGCAAAGGACCCTGTATGAGGGTCCCTGGCAACATGGGTCAGTAGCCAAACAAAGAAAGAAGAAAAATAAAGTCGTTTAAATGTGGAAAGAACAACCAAGCCTTTTGAGGCCAAAAGTATCCCTAAGAAGGCATTCTGAATTGTCTCCCCTTTGTTAGAGCAACTTATCCAAAAAGACATGAGCCCCCTCATTATGGGTAGACTTCATTTAGCACACAAGATAACTAGATTCTTAGAAGGTTATTTTTTTAAATAATGAAAATGTAGCAATAAGCATGATAAAATAAAAGCCTTGAAAGCAAATTTATTCTCCAACTTGAAATAAATTTTCTACTAGATACAGATGATCCTAAACAAAATCTCCCTTCTGTGGCCTTACAAGGCTCAGCTTAGTGCTTGGCACCTATAGCAGGAAGACCCTGCCTTCTTTCTTTCAGGATTTTCTGTCTGCGCTGTTGCTGCAGTCTCTGCAAGCTCCATCCTGCCCTTCAGGGAGATAAAGCTTATTTGCTTTCAGAAGAGGTGAAGTCTTCCTGCCTCCAGATAACTCTGACTGAAAGGGATTCATGTGGGATAAAGGAGAAAGCCAGCTTCCTTCTTGCTAAGTAGGAGTACAGAATTCACAGAGCACTGTCTGAGTAAACAAGACTGCTTCACTGCTTGTCCTGTTATTTGCATATCCTGCTTTATTCAGTAGAGAAAAGGATTGTTTGCATCATCTTTCAAATACTCATGCTGCCTCATATCTGCTGCAGTACAATGACTTTAATAAAATTTTATGTCTTTAGGTTTCTGGATGCAATGTGCAGTGCCTGACAGCATTTTTCTCCCACTACAGAACCGACTAATTATTTTCATTTCTCCATTTTCCAGACATGTCTCAAATAATAGAGTGGTGAAAAGGTATCTAGCAGACAAAAAGATCTTTGAGGTGAGAGTAAATTACACCTCTTATATGTCTTTACTGCTGGCCCAGTCCCGAGCATTACTTCAATACCTGAGACATAGGGTTAGCAGGGTCAGAAGGGAATCTTTACCCACCTTTTATTTTCAGATTTTACTGAAGTTCTGGCTGGGGTTTGCCAGACAGAATGATCTGTATACATAAACTGCCCACCAATGCTGTGGGTTTAGGAAGAGGTGACCACAGTAAAATGTATCTTAGGAAAATATTTAATAGAGGGGCTTAAGTGAAGTTAATGTTTTTCATAGGCCTCAAACAAAATATTGATCATCTAAGATATGGAAGAGGTCAAACTAGTGGTTCCTTGGTGGTCAAATAAATTTTCCTTTCTGGCCTGAAAATCTAAACCCAAGAAATTTTAGAAATTTTAACTTAGATAAAAATGGTAGCTTATGTTACCTTATGCTGCTGTGTTTGAATCATGTCATATGTTTACCCATAGAGAGAAAAAGAAGTTCTATAAATTATTTTTTAAAGCCTGTAAATTGTATTTTTATTTCTTACAGTGTATTTTTCCCACTAAGCTTCCTTTGTAATAGCTAGGATATTTACTCCTTATTAATATGCATATATTGTGTAAAATATATTGATATCATATATGAAAACCTAAGTTCTTTCAATCACTTTGGTTACAAAATCAAATACCTCAGTGCATTTAAGTGTATAAAAGGAAATAAGAGAATGTGTTTATTATATACGTTAGGTCTGCTTTCCTGAAACCAAAAATCCATTCAGAAAGAGAATACTGTTACATTCTATTACTTTTTATAAGGAAAAAAATATTTAAAATGTATTTAAAAAGTCAGCTGGTAATGGTGCTACTTTATTTTTAAAAATAGCAATTTGAGTTATTCTGGTAAGAAAATTTTGAATGTTCTGTGAAATTAATAATGCGAACAATAGAGTTAAGAACTATTGTATACATCACATGGGATAGAACAGGATTGAAATACTCTTAAACAGAGAACCAGCTAAAGACATGTCCTGAGGAAAAGCCTCCAGCAAATCGACACATTGTTTAGACAACATCTATAACAGATATGGCATTTGGCGATATCCAGCAGTCAGTAAGAGAGACAAGTTGTTCCTTTCCTTTTTGTAATAAAGAGAGACAAAGAAAGGCAGTTTCTAGTAAGAAAAAAAAATTCTGAATGTAGAATTAAAATATACTTTTGTTTTCCATAATAAAGACACTTCAAAGAACAGTGGAACCATTAGTTGTGGTACAGTAGTTCTACTACTGAAGTATAAGATCTTCTCTTTAAAAAAAAAATTCAGCCTAACTGGTATTTTAAAAATATCTAAGATTGTTAGAACATGACTGTGGTGATACAATGTACTTGAAACTTATATCTAGTATTTGTGCACAAAAATTATCTTTAGCTACAGAAATCTATGCTTATTCACAAAAGAAGCTGTGTAAATATAAATTAATACATGGTCTATCTCTTTCCTTAATAATTGTTCAGCAGCAGATAATATAAATGCATTCTCCTGTTCAACCTATGTATGGATCAACCCATGTATGGATCAACCCATGTATGGATCAGTTTTCTTATCTGTGCTTTTGGTGAGATGATGCTTTGCTCTCTAACACCTACAGAGTCATTATTTCCACAGTGCTCTAAGTCATTAAAAAGGGAGAATTATCATAGAATAATGCAATAATTAAGGTTGGAAAAGACTTCTAAGATTACCCAGTCAAATCATTAACCTAATATTGCAATGTACATCACTAAACTATGTCCCTAAGTGCCAATTTTTTAAAAAAATACCTCCAGTGATGGTGACTGAACCACTTCTTTGGGCAGCCTTTTCCAATGTTTAACAACCAATACAGTGAAGAATTTTTCCTAATATCCAACCTAAACCTCCCCTGGTACAACTTGAGGCCATTTCCTCTCGTCTTGTTACTTAAGAGAGGGGCCTGACCCCCACCTGGCTACAGCCTCCTTTCAGGTACATATAAAGAGCAACATGGTCCCCCCCTGAACCTCCTTTTCCTCCAGCTAAACAACCACAGCTCCAAAATGGAAAGATACATTCAAGTACATTTAAATTATAAAGTATTTATGAGATAAAGTAGAAAATAAAATTAGTCACAGGAGGGAATATTATTGGCTTGGTTCCTCCTCTACTTATCTGTGAAAGGATTAAAATCAAATTAACTCTCTCTAAATGTACTGTGCACGTTAGCAGAATGAACTGGAAAACATATATATTCTGACCAGCAAGATTTCAAAACTTTTCCTCTATTTAGTGTTTTTTGATTAGTATTTGGCTTCAATTTCACAGTTCATAAATCAGAATCTCCTTTGATTCTGATGTTGCTTAAATCCAGCATTACCATTTCTGTGGTACTGTCATGCTCTGCCAATGGGCAGTAATAGTGTCATTGTGTAACAGAAATCTTCAGCCCCCAGAAATTAGTTGTCCACTTTTTGAGCTACTTGTGCTAATAGTCAATCTATGCTGTTACAAAATTAGCACTTTTGCCTTTCACAAGTATTTCATAATACCCGTTTGGGGGTATTTCCTGCTCATCTGTGTCATTGTTACTGTATGTATTTGGTGTTGAATTTCTTTATCTTTGTCCAAAATCCCCAAAGCAAAATGAAAAAAGAATCCTTCCAATTTTCTTCATGATCAATTCATTCCTGTTTTCCTCTTTACAAACACAGCTCTTGACATCAGTATCAATATTTCCAATGTTTTAGTTATTTTCATTCCATATTAAATGAAAATGCCCAAATATATTCTCAAACCAGTTTGTTTTCAGTGACTTAACATCTCTGCAATGTATATTGGACATTAAGTAGCAGATATAATCTACTTAGGACTTAACATACAGAGAAAGTAAGAAAATGCAAATGTCATTTTATTACCAGTGTTAACATATCATAAATAAATTAGACTTAGTATAATAACCTGTACTTTTTCCACGTAACCTCCACTGATCTGGGAAAAGTCTCAGACAATATGAAAACTAGAAATTATTAGATAAGTCAGCACTTATAGTTCATTCACTCCTAGTTTTGCATTAGGCACTTTAGACGGAGCTGAAAAAAAAAGACCAACATGACTGTGGCTAAGAAAGTTTGTTTGTGAAGACCCTGTCAATGGCCAGTTTAGAGGTCCAGCAAATTCCTAAATGTTTTGTATAGAAGATAACAAATATATGACAGGCTAAACCCTGCTGGGTCCAAATACTTTAACTTCTTGCAGCTGCTACAAGTCCATTGAGAGCTTCCTTGGGAGAGACAAAGAAAATCAAAAGACCCTGAAGCTATTTTATATCAAGAATATATTTCTTACTGTATTTCATAAATATTGAATACAGTTCTCTAACTAAATAGCAGCAATTGCTAATAATGTGCTTTGACTTACACTGGTTTTTGAGGATGTGGACCATTAAGCAAGTTTTCATTAAGTAGACTATATGAAATTTACATGGTACATGAAACAACAGATGAGTGACTTCTTCACCCATAAGGTGTTATGATAAAAATGTAGGTCAAAGATCTGCACCTTTGTGATAAAATAAAAATCAGAAATTACAATAAAAGTGAAATAAAAAGAACAAAGACAAACAAAACAGAGAAGCATCTGCAAGATTTGCTACCCACTTTATCTATCATATGCTTATCTTACCTGCCTAAAAGCCCTAGGGAAAATATGAGGTTTGTAGCAAGTTGTGAAGGATAATAAATACAGCATACTTTGCACCATATGGATTACCTCAGACCCTCATAAAAAGCTGTCAAAACCAAGCAATCTACCTCCTGAGTGAGAATACATTGCATTATGGCATGATTAGAAAGATCTTTCTCTGACTAGAGGAATCAGAAGACTTTTACATCTCAAAAGCAATACAATCAATCATCAAAAGTCCTATAGGTAACTAGTGCAAAGCTCAAATTACAAACAATAGGCATTAAAGGAGAGGAATTAAACACTCTTTGAAAAGTAATTGCCAGATTTTGCAGTCAGTTTCTGATGGAGCATCTACACCAGATTTTAATCCTAATGATCTCAATTAAAAAAATTGCAATGTGGATAGACTCATATTAAAGAATGAAGTTGTATTCATGACATCTACTGCATAATCAATTTAGAAATGGATAAATTTGCTAAAGCAATTGACAATTATGATCTCAGACTAAAAATAAAAATAATTTTCATGTAATTGAGGAAACTATTTTTATCAGTACTGAAATGGAGAATATTGGGTCAAGAAAAGGCAAATATTGCTGCTGCAGTTTGGTTTGTTTCTGCAATACATACTATTTTATCAACTTGTTTTGATGACGAAGACTGAAGAAGAAAAACCTTAAAGCAGTTAATGGAGGCAGAATTATAAAGGTGGGAATGAGAAGATTGTGGTCAAACATCCCCTGCACTGCTAAGTAAGAAAAATTGTATCTTCACTATAAAACCAAACATGTAAACCTTCAAGTGCTGAGTCTAACATTTCCTTCCCTTCATAATATCCTGCAGTAATCCAATCCCTCTGGGATATTGCCCATATCCATTTTTCACTGTAGCTTACTTGCTTCCCTGGTAACATTCCTAAGAAAACCAAAACAATAGTCAGAAATGTGAGTGAAACATCTGCAATGAAGTTTCATTAACAGACTTAGTACACAACTACAGTAGTTTACACAGGAAATGGAATTCTCAGACACTGCTCTGAGGCCAACCTTGGCAACATGTTGGTTTTAGCAGCCAATGCCACAAATTAGACTAATCAAAATGCAAAAAGTTATGTCCTAAACCAAATTATCCAAGATAAACCAGATTTTGAAGCAAATACAGTCCTTATATTGTACCAAAATTTATTAAATTATTACAGTTTTTGTAGTCACAATATCCCATCATCAAGAAAAATGTACTTCAGCAATGCTGTTATTTTTCTTTCAGCATGAATATTGTGGTGAACCATGAAAACTGGATAAAGGACATAGTCTGACAGTAATATGCACATTTATTTGCAAACATTATATGGTGTGAAATTTATTTTATTCACAGAAAAATTATTTCTGTGGGATAAAGGAAACAGTATAATGTTCTCCTGTAAGCAGAAAACGAAGATACTATCACTATCTAATTTTCATTGTACTTAAACTTGTACTAAACAGCACTCACTACTTTTAAGTCTACTTTCATTTACTATGGTATTGTAGAGGCAGCATGCTCTTTGAAGATGGCTTATCTTCAGTAGCTGAAATGCATTGCTTTTCCTGAACTAAAAAGACAAATCCTTTCCATCACAGGACTATATCAAAAAAGCTCCAAACAATTAGGATTACATTAAATAGTAAAAATTACCATTTTCTTTCAAAAAATTATTTTTTTTATTGTTATTATCCCCAATATCTGCTCATAATGCTTAACATATGCACAATAAAGAAAATCCTGTGTGCATACCCACCATGTTACAATATGCATTATCTCCTACATTACCATTTAACATCACTAGTTTCCCAAATACCATTGTTCAAAACTTATTTATCTCACTGAAAATCAGTTCTGAGAAGATTAAATATTTTCAAGCCTCTAAAAAGATGCTGAATAAATTGCAGCAATTTTTTAACCGAAGTTATTTTAAGTTTTATTATGCTCTATTAAACTGCAGTTGATTAAATGAAATGGCAACTTTATAAAACAACTAACACATATTTCAAGACTGACTCTATCAAACTTAACTGTTAATAATAGATATTTAATTTCAATAAAGGAAAAAATATAAAGCATATATATACAGGATATATACTTAATAATTACCTCAACCACATATGAAAATGCATGAGCTGACCTTGAGAAGCAACTCCAAATCTTTCTGACATCTACATCACTAAGATTTTGAATCTTAGAATCATACAACAGAATTTTTTAGGTTGGAAAAGATCTTTAAGACCATCAAGATCAACTGTTAAACCAGCACTGCCAAGTCCAACACTAAACCATATCCCGAACTGCCATGACTACATGATTTTGAAATACCTCCAGTGATGGCGACTCCACCACTTCCCTGTGCAGCCTCTTTCAGTGTTTTACAACCCTTTATGTGAAGATTTTTTTCCAAATACCCAGCCTAAAGATCCCCTGGTGCAACTTGAGGCTATCTCCTCTTATCTGATTTCTTGTTAGTGGGGGAAGAGACTGACCCCCATCTCACTACAGCCTCCTTTCAGGGAGTTGTAGGGAGCTATAAGGTCTCCCTTCAGCCTCTTTTTTGCCCAGCTAAATGGCCCCAGTTCCCTCAGACACTTCTCATAAGACTCACACAATTGGCCTTGACCCATTGATTCAGTCTGCCCAGATCCCTCTGCAGAACATTTTTACCCTCCAGTAAGTCAACATCCTCACACGACTTGGTGTCATCTGCAGAATGTCATATTAAAACAACGTCCAGAACTATTTCCAGTCTTCTAAAGCGAGTAGAATGATTAATTATTAATTGCTCTATAACTAGGCTGAATCCCATAAACATTACGCATGCCTTCTTTCTCAGCAGGAAAAATAAGTGTGGCCCATTTCCTGAGCTGTCCTGAAATAATTCCCTGCAAAATGAAAGAAAGTTCCTTTCTTTTTAGGCTCAAAAGGGAAAACAAAATATAAAAATTACACTGGTTTTCTTTTGTCATGGGCTATTGTCATGGCCTGATTTAAAGACTCAAGTTATTTTCTACTTGATGGAGTAGGGGGAAAATGCATAGAATAAGTGTACTCACATCATGGTAATGGATCTCTGAGGGGTGACAACGACATGGCAATTTGAATGCCTCAGTATCAATGGAAAGGCTGTTTTTGTAAAGACTTCCATGTTACTGAGAGTTCAAGTATTCATACTTTTCAGGATCTTATATCTTTCTTAAAATGAACAACAAGGAATAACAATTGAATTCTAATGGATATAAACTGTCTAAGAAACTAGAAAATCTATGTCTCTACTCCTTATCCCCTTTCTGTGTCACTTTTGTCTTCTTTGAGATCCTCTCTTAGTTGTCGTTAATGGGCTTGCAGGGTACTTGAGCATTTAGTCTCTATTAATATAGAAGCTGCTTAATGATTTTATCATATTTATATTTCTTCTCTAAAAATTTTTTTCCAATTTACTTTCTCTATTTTGATAGGGAGAGGGAGTCATAACCAAGAGATAAACAGAACTCTGTATGTTATTAGATTTTAGAGAATCTCACTTTTATCAGCAAGATGGAGATACTGTGTTCTATTTCTTCCTGGTCACAGAGGAGCTTTCCATTGCTTTTAGCTTCCATTACCATAGCTTGGTTTATGGTGTTCCTTTTTGGGTGATAAGCACAACTGAAGTGGATTGGTGGCTTTTGCTCCTTGTATTAACTTGTGAATGTTATTGAGTGGTCTGGACCATGAGTGTGGTTTAACTTGCTGGAAAAAAATATGATAGCCATGGTAACAGAAATGCAGTACCAAAATTTAATTCTCCTCACTGAGTACTCACTGCCACATCTGAGGCATTAAGGTAAAGTATAATGGATACACACTCCACTACATTTCCCATGGAAGGAAAGGGGACAGTATTGCCCTGCAAAAGTTCTTCAGTTAACAATGTTTGGACAGATAATAGCTATAAAAGGCCAATTCCAGTAAAAGGGTTTTTTTCCATCTGTACTCCTCCACCAACTTTTTAAGGACTAACTTACTCCTGAGAGACAAGCAGACAGCTAGCTTGCTTTCTTCTTGCTGGATGAGAGGACTGGACCTATTTTAAGCTACATAATAGGAAGCAGGCACCCAGAGTGCCTAACTTTGATATAAAATGAAGCCAAAACTTTCACTTCCAAGGCTGTGTATTCTATGAGCATGGATATTTGGTCATTAGGTACATCTATGTACAAAAACAATGGAAAGCCTCCTACCTAGCTCATTTTCCTACCTCATTTTATTTTCATTTTGTTCTCCTTCAGCTGCAAGTATTGTTACTTTTACAGGAATAATAAATCCTATAACCTAAAATCCTAATTGCAAGTCAGTGACAGCAATGAAAGTCATGATGCTGCTTCTATCTATCTATCTATTATTTTTCCCCAAAGATTTTTCTGTAAGTCACACTCTCATTGTTGGAAATCTAACTATTTCCTGGACTGAGTAGCTTGGAGCTACTGCTCAGCATCTTCCCTGACTGAATGTTTATGTTTGCTACAGTAAATGATTTCAATGAGAATAAATTTATTTCCACTAAACACATCAGGGATGTGATGAGCACTGTCCAACTGTAGTTATAAACATTCATTCCAAGGATGTGTTGTAGCCTATACTGCCATAACATAATTTTCCTGTACATGTTCAGGTATCATAGTTAATGAGATATAATATCTGTGGAATTTACTAACTGTCCAATCTATATGATCTTTGAAACAATGATAAAAACAGACAACAGTAACTTACCTGATTTGCACATTATACCAGTGTCCATCGTTCACTCTAGCAATGGTAGTGATATTTTTGACTTCCACTGCTTCATCACATAAATAGAGGTACTAAAGAGTGGGAAAAGGTTTTAATTACACTATTTCTCATAACTAAACAGTTTCAGGCATAGAAACTTGAATTTTAAAATAATAAATGGTTTCCAAAAACCTGAAGGATGTAATGTGTATCAAGGAAAATGAATGTTTCATTAAAAGTTCTGGATAAGGAAGCCTACTGTGCCAGAAATATACAAGTACACATATATGCTTCCTAATCTGCATGAAAATACTTTAATCTTTGTGTATTGTACAATCAGATATTATGGGTCTGATTTGCAAAGAAGTCGACCATCTGTAACCCATCTGAAATTAATACTGGCCACGGGTGAGTTTTACTTACCATTTTATGGCTTCCTTACACTTCCAAACACGTAATGTAGCATGCAGGCTTGAGCATTTTGGAGCACCATTTAATTTCCTATACTAATGTGAACAAGCACTTGATTTCATGGTTTGTCTACTTGTAATTGTAGCTTGATTGTGAGCTTAGAACCATTTGTTCATTGGGCTTTAAATCTACATTTAATTGACTGGCTTTGTGAATGATTAAGTGAATTCAATTAGTTTTAACATGGCACACTGGGATCTCTGAATAGATTTGTGTCAATTAAAGTACTTTTATATTTTATGGTGCTTATGATATGTTAGAAAAATATTTTTCTGCATCATTACTTTATCATGAATACAAGTAAGATGAACTTAAAGCCATCAGCATTTTCTAAACCTTGGATAACTTACTGCCTGTGACTAATCCCAATTTTTTTTCCGGACAAAGTCACAATATAATAAAAGACAAAAAATCACAATGCAACAAAATAAAGTAAAAGGTAATTTTCTTCTTTTCTGTTTATTTTCAGTTTATGTAACTGTTTAGTGTGGTCATGGTCTTTAATCATGAAGGCAAATATAATACAAAATGCTGTTTCTAACAGACATTTCATAGTTCTTACAAAAAAATTACAGGTACTTCGGGAAACCTTTAAGAGGAAAATAAGAGTTAAGTTATGAGAAAGGTAAGTTTTCTTTTAGTATCTTTTTATAGCCTCTTTAGCATCTGCCAATGTTTTCATAAAGCTCTAGCTTTATCTCTTCCTCAGAAAAGATGGAATAATTTGTGGAAGGTAAAAATATACCATGATACACACTTTACTCTTTAAAATTTATAAACAAATATATTCCTAGTTAGTGTGTCCACAAAAGCCAAAGAAATGTTTTCTTTTTCTTGATGCTGTGGAACTGTGATTTAAATAATAGATGAAGTGAAAGATTTCTACATAGAGATACATGGTAAAGAAAGATACACTCCATTCCCTAACATGGTAAATTTTCCTATAACAATTCACTCAATTCCAATGGCTATGCCTACATCACAAACCTTCCTTATGACTATTTTAATGAAGTTCAGTTAGTTTAGGTATAAAATACAATAACCTAATTTGTATTACATGTAAAGACAAAATGTATATTTTTTGGTTTTGTGTTTTAATGTGTACTCTTGTGAGTCATATTGATCTTATTAGCCAAGAATTAGACATAACAGACAGCAAGTTGGACAACTATTTTCTTTAAAATAGATTCAAGATGTCAAGAATCTCTGTAGCTTTAGTTACTATCTTCTATAGTGAAAAAAGAAAAAAAATATTTACAGATTCTAACTTATTTACTTTTCCTTCAGTGGGAGATTTTGATACCTTACCTGCAAAGTACCATTATTGATGACAAGACGAATTAAAAAGTGTTGTATTGTTTCTGGGCTCTGTTCAATATTTAGGAGAAGTCCATGAGGATTATAGGTCTTAAATTCCAGGTGGATGAAATTCTGCATGTTCAAATGTAAGCCTTGAAACTCCAGGTAAGAATTGCCAGAGTAGTGAGCATAACTAAAATCTGTGAATAGAATTTTGAGATATGTAAGGATATAAAGACACTTTTCCTCTTCACACACTGCTTTCTTGTTCTGGTAGTGGTAGCAAAGATATATGATAATTTTTTACATCTTTCAAGGATTCAGATATGAATCTGAAAAATGATATTAGTTTTCTTCTGTCAAAGGTTAACATTAAGAGTTTATAAAACTAGACATAAAGGTTTTGGTCAAAATATATTAAACAAGCATATAGAACAATCTCTGAAAGCCTAGGCTACAAAGATGAAAGACTTGGTATATATCTAGCAGCTTTGGCTCAACATTTTTTTTTCAAATTTTCATCAAACCTAGATGCAAGAATGAATGGGTTTGAAGTCTTTACAGAAACTGTATAGTATGGAAAGGAAGGAAGACAGCCTACAAAATAATTATGAAGTTGGCATCTTAATATCAACTATTTATTGCTAGTGTAAAAGCTGAAAATTTCCCTTGGATCTTGTCCCAAGCTTGTCTGATTTACCTATAAATCTCTTAACATTCAGCACCCTGTGCAATATGTGGCAATGGCAGATGCAACTCTTATTTAAATTGAAAATGTAGTCTTCAAGCCCATCAGATGGCATATGACTACACTTAAAATTGGCTTCTTTTTATTTTTTATTTCTTCCTGCCCCTTTCTTTCTGTCTTTCCTTTTCCTACTCCTTTCCTCTACTTCTTCCCCTTCCCTTCCCTTCCCTTCCCTTCCCTTCCCTTCCCTTCCCTTCCCTTCCCTTCCCTTCCCTTCCCTTCCCTTCCCTTCCCTTCCCTTCCCTTCCCTTCCCTTCCCTTCCCTTCCCTTCCCTTCCCTTCCCTTCCCTTCCCTTCCCTCAAATACAATTATTTGTTTGATCAACTTAATGAGACTCATGAAAATGCAAAGAAATATTAACAATCTACTCATCTCCTGAAAAATGTTAATGCAGTACTATGAACCTGTATACAATACACCATGTATAAGTGAATTATTCCATTTCACTTTGATCAAATTTCACTCAATCATCTCTATTGGGGTTTAGAGTATGTCTGAAGGTCACAGAACTCTTTTTATTTTCCAAAACAGGTAAAATTTTCATCTGTTGTGACAACAACTCAAATAGCCAATATTTCACTATATATGCTTAAATTCTGGACAAAAGTGATACTGGGATAAAACAAAAACTGTTGATGTTGAACTTTGGTGTATCACTGTAAGAGTATGCTGAATTTTATCCTTTCACAACTTTGGATAAACCGATTTACAAAGTCAGAGTCACTCTGGTCAAATCTCAAACAAAGCTCTTAAGAAATTCTCAGTATTTTATAAGAATCATCAACATATGCATACATACAACATGCAGTGAAATAGACCAAAAATTTCAAGCAATACTAATAAATAACCAGTGCCGCAATAAAAGAGTTTATACAATTTTAAATGTATCTAATCCTTAAGAACTCTTTTTTGAACTATAAGCCTGTAGGTGTAAATTTCAGAAAACTTAATTTAAAAAATTGCACAGAAAGCTTTCTACATTTTATAGACAGAACAATTTCTCAAAGTAAAGGCTTTAGAGAATTATTGCCAATCCCTAACCCTTGTTTGTTTTCCTTCCTAAGCTAGCCACTGAGCTCTAAATCTTTTTCTCAATCTGTTTGCCCTGAATTGCCCCTGAAAGGTTTTGCTTATCCCAAGGAACCACTCAGTTATCCCCACACTCCTGAAAGCCTGATATCTAACCATCTCTTTTTCTTGATCCATTTAGAAGATCAGCTTGGCTAAAGGACACCAAAATTGCACACAACATCCCCTTCCTGCATTCCAAAATCCTTCTGCTACCTTCCCAATATTTTGGAGTTGGGTTGTTTTTATTGTTGGGCAGTTTTTATTTCCCGCATTGTTCAGTGTTGACATGTGAGAACAGGTCAAAACTATCTCAGCTTTTGAGAGATTTGCTAACACAAGGCATTTGAGACTCTAGATCTCACAGAAGAGTAAAATCTGTAATCATGAGGAAAAAAAAAAAAAAAACAAAAAAAACGGTGGGTGTGGGAACAGTTTATTCATGATTCCTGAAACTATACTTTAACTCTTGATAATTGAGGCAGACTGAGTTATCAACTAAAATTCAAGCAGGACCAAACCAGCACAAGTTAGTGGCATCTACCACTATATGTAGTTTTCTACATACATTTTTCTACATACATTTAGGCCTTCTATATGTAATTGCAGCAAGCACACAAAGCACTGTAGACAAAACTTGTTACTTTACTCTGACCAACACCCATTTCCATTTATCTTCATATTGCAACAAGTGATGATGCTTTGCAATCACAACAATATGCTTCACTAGTCCACGGATTTGAGGCCAGTTTGGCTTCTTCTGGGAAACACATTCATGCTGCTAAACAGAAAATTTTGTAAACAAATCATCTGCAGTAAAATTGCTGCAATTGCTCTGTGCCCCCAAATATGGAAAGAGTTAATGGGAGAAAGCACTGAAGAATATTTAGCAGGCTCCAGATTTCTGTAAAACCCATAAAAACTTGCTATTTCCATAACAAATAGTCTGCATAACTTCCCACAACAGCTATTAACATAAACCACTTGTGTGGTTTTATCTATTAAGATTCTCACATTGTTTGTAACAGTACACAATTTCTTTTTATAGAGCGTAAGCTTTGCTTATAATCCTTCTACTGCACTTAGATGCAGTTTTTTTTCATTTGACCTCTGGACTTGGCTTCCTAGACTGCTTTTTGTCCCAACGGAGACAACTCATCCCCCAAGCCTTTCGAAGAAAAAAAAAGAAAAATTGAAACTGTATCTTATATTTCCCTAAGAATGCCTAACACTTCCTTTCCTAAGAAACAGACAAGCCCTTTGGCCTATAGAATCCTCTCAGCTTTAGCTTGCTCCCCTGCGTACATCCAGTTCTCCATGTTTTTTGTATTTACTAGACTTCATATTAATGTCTGAATGTTAAAAGGTTTCAGATTCAGCTGTAATAGTAAGCAGATACACAGGAAGGTCTGAAATCCAGTTGGCAGGCAAGCTTCATTAACTCTTGCCACACCCTACTGGTTTTCTCTATTCCAATGAGAACCAGCTGCATCCGCTTCAGAATGGAGGCTTGCAAATTCAAAAATTTTTGAGAGCTACACAATTGTAAGTCTTGATTTTTAAAGGCAGGTAGATAGATAACAAAAAGTTTTAATATGTTCACAAGGATGTGCTCCTGATGATTGAGCTTTTGTCTCCATGTATTTATATGTCTAATGCATCCCCTGCAGTTTGCATGGACTCAGGCACAAAGAGGATTTTAATAATGTTGTTCTTTCTTCTGCTATTCTTTTTGTTATGGTACACCTGGGAACAAAATCCTCCTGTTCAAGCTATTAGTCTCTTTTTTATAGACATATATTTCATATCTTTTGTTATTATTTTAATTAGAACTATCTTACAACATTGAAATAGAGGGTATTGCCTATGGAAAGGATCTGACATGAAAAATCAGAACAATCAATTTTCTATTTGAAATTTTATTTTATTTTTATTAAGAAGGAACACATTTCTTAATAATATAAAACCGTGGTCATAAAAAACACTTATGTTCATTTAAAACTGGATAATGTCAAAAGAAAAAATTAGAAAAGCAAAACAAGAAAGAGCACAGACTGTTTCACAGGACTGTTTGCAGACCCCTTGAGCCCAACAGCTGACTTCCAATAGATGTCCATATTCCAGGTTTACACAAACAGCATGCAAGGAGCAGTGCTTCCCTTAGGACAGCATGTCAGCTTCCCCCATACCAATTGACATGAGTTCCTCAGCCAGGGTATGCTCACGGCCCACCACACTGGGCATCCAGCCCTGCTACCAGACCTGCTGTGAGCCTGGCTGGCAGGACCCAGTGCCCTGCCCCTCCAAAGGCCACACTGATGGCCATGCCATTGGCTGCCATGTTCCCTGTACAGTTCCTTCCCACTCCCCATTGCTGCTTGTGCAGAGGTCTCTCTGTGTGCTCTGGCAGCAGCTCTGTGTTGTCTGGTGAAGGAATTGTAGGGACAGACCAGGCAGCTGCCACCATCAGGCAGAATTTTGCATAAACGTAGAAAAGAAGCTGAGCTAGATGTAGAAAGGGAGCAGGCATGGCCAGAGGCCATGTCCCCACAGGTAGGGATGGGTGGGCTGTTGAGACAGGAGAGGCTGGAAACTTGTGATGGGCCAGCAGACATGCAGCTGCTCAAGGCAACGCTGAAGGCAAACAAGGTTCTTCAGGAGACCCTCAGAGCCAGCTCAGGCCAGAGCTGGTATCTGCAGAAAGGGGCAAAGACAAGTGAGACCATTACTGAAGACTCTCTTCTGTGAGGTACGGAGGCATCAATACAATAGTTATGCGAGACTGGAGGAGATTGCTGGCTTGAAACATTGCTGGCTTAAAACATTTCAGGCTTATGTGTGGGGAAAGGAACAAGTCAGTTCTTGCCCTGTCAAGGCAATGCTGTGCTCCACACACCCTGCACCCCCAGGGTGTATCCCAGCCCCTCAATGTGGCCAATCCCTGGCACATGGGAGGCAATGTTCCATACACTGACCCTGGAGCCCCTAACCCAGCTCCTTAGTGACAAAACAACCAGAGGTTTCACCTGGGGGAAGGGCCTAGGAAAGCTAATGGGTATGTAAGCCAGAGCACAAGGCACACATAGGTCTTGACCCTACATCGTCTTGGAATTTCTCTCAGGTGAGTGTCACTGGAACCAGAAGTGGTAACTATATTTGTTCTCTCCTATGTCTCTTCTCTCTTCTAATTTCTTCTCAAAGTTTGAGTAACTTAAAGTCAGATGGGTTGGAGTTTGCTAGGTGGAATGGGCTTAGATTTTGCTAAATTAATGCTTTGTGAAATACTTTATGTTGCTGTAACATTAAAAAGTTCCCAATTTTCTGAAGTTGGACAGTAAAGTTTTTATTTGTTTGCCCTCTTGAGAATATCTTGTCAGTGTTTCTCCCTTGCATCTAACTCAAGTTGCAAAAATTAGTGCTAAATCCTTTTAAAAGTCTCATTGAGCAAGCTCTGTGGCCTTACACCAATCCAACCTGATGTCCTCAGAGGCTTGTCTATCAGCTTGGCTGTCTGTCAAAGCAAGGATCTGGGATTCTACACAGGCACCAGCAGGCTTGCCCAGCTCACAGATGGTTAACCCTTATTACTATTCCCTATGGGCACCAACAACACTGCAATAGTAGCCCAAAGCACCAAGAATGACTGCAGAGCTCTCGGTGTGGGAGGAAGGGATGGGGGGCCTTCAGTCCTGCCAGCGAGCAGAAGTCTTGCAAGGAGGTTATTGAACAATTGAACATCCAGTCAGGCTCTTTGTGGACATTACTGACAGAGGGATTAGAGAAAATATTATTAAATTGAAACAGGTATCCTACCAGAGTAGAAACATACTTGCTGTCCTAACTACAAAGAATTCATCTCCCTATTTTTTTTTTGAAGACTCACAGAATATAAAAGCAGGGTTAATGGATAATATTAATCATATGATGCTTTTTTTTACCACTTTTAGAAATTTCTTCTTTTAGAAGTTTCAGGTGGCCTATGCATGTAGGAGTGGGGTTTGGTTTATTTCAATCTCAATGTTCTGAAAATACCTCAGCTTTCATTTTCACGACATTTGTTTTTTCTCAAAAAATCTAATTTCTTTGAAGTTTCATATTTAATGTGTCACTTTAATCATTCTCTTTTGCATTCTAAAATAAGAATCTTTTCAATCTTTCCAGCAATTCCTGAAAAACAGCCACAGCAAAATAATCCATGAGTTTTACTTTTTACTCCCTTAAACACAATACTCTACTTCATATTTGTAACCACCATTTAAAAGGCTTTAGTTTATTTTCAAATCAGTCTCATTTGCTGCCATACATTTCATTTAGTCTTTTCAGCTGAAACACCTTAAAGGCAGAGCAAAACAATGTTCCCCCACCATTATTTCTATTTACGGCTGCAAAGTTATTTCACTGTGATGTGCTTCACCTTTGGTTCCACACAACAAACTCACAATTACAGTGAATCCATGTTTTATGCTGTCACAGAAGTCTGTGTTGCATGACTAGCAGGGAATTATAGTTATGTTTTTCTCTCAAAGTTGAAATGTTCTCTAATGTGGCGTGTTAGACAACAATAAAATGCAGTTAACATCCAGAACGGCTGCCAGTGCAGCCCAGAAGTAGCTTTTGAGCAAAGAAAAACAACAGCTATGAATAAACACCCTTTACTGTTGCTTTTTCAGACTTACACAGAGCCAAAGATTTCAGTAGCCTGCAAAATTTTTCTGAAAGAAAAACATGACTGTTTTAGAGCTCCTATTACTCTACAAGATCTTCACTTCTAGCCTAAACCTACACATGCACAAACACATACATAGAATTCAGGTGCCTTAAAGGTATGGAATATCAGACCCTAAATCCCAATGAGCTCCTTCTATTTTCCTGAAGTTATTGCACATCTTTCCTTTCCTCACACGTGCTTCAGTCATGTCTGTTGATCCAAGTTTCGATTCCTAACTCCTACATGTCCCACAGCCAGTCTGCAATGCTTTTGAGTGAGGTCTGTACTCACCTTCACTTCTAACTCCATGAAGGGGACAGTAGGCTGAGTTTTCTATTAATTTTCAGGTTTTCCCTCATTCTGTTCAAGAGTTACAGTTGGCAACAACAAGAAAACTATACATGTAATATTTTCTTACACAATGAATTTTTCAGATTTTTTAAAAAATAATAATTCTGACTGCAGAGAACTGAAAATATCCTCCTTGAACCCAGGGAAAAGCGGGGTAGAGTCTTCTGGCAATAACCCATTTGAATTATAGGAGGCACCTGGAATACAATTAGTGCAGGAAATTGTTTTATTACAGTCAGAAAATTATTAATAGTTTCTGAAGCAGGATTCTGTTTCCTGCTGAAGTGTAGAATTTAAATTCAAATCTACTGCCTGTATCTTAATTGCAGTAATAGTTTAGTGAGATTAACTGATACTCGTGTGGCTGCTGCCTGCCAGTCCCAGAAGGGATTTTTCTCCATCTGGGCTAGCTCATCAACATACAGACAATGGAAAGAGGTGTTACATTCATGGCAGTCTGAAGTGAATAGAAGAAATTCTCTCACTGAAGGCATAAAACATACATACATATAGGTAAAAATCAGGAAAAAACATCAGCAGCATGTGGTTCTGCTTCAGCTAGACTGTGTTTTTTTCCTTTTTAAATGAACCGTGAGAGACACAGAGGAGAATCAAGCAGTATTAAAGCAGAAATCAGGAGCAACTCTTACCTTGGGGATAATTTAGCTTGCTCTCAGCAGAACTTCACAAGCCTTGCTAAAATCTTCCCCCCTGCTGCCCTTTCTTACAAAGCACTGGCAGCTGGCACACAGCCAGCACCAAGCCCAGTGCCACTGCTTACATGTTGATAACCCCCATAGCTAGAAAGCATTAGAGCCACCAGTGGGAGAAAAACAATTCTATCCAAAGGAAACCAGGTTTTTTTGCCCTTTACTCATAAACCAACATGCTGTTTTTCAGTCTCTTACAACTAGACTTCGAACAAACAGAATTGAACTATTTTTAACATAACTGTTTTAAAGATTACAACAATATTAATGGTCAAAGCAAGAAGAGTTCATAATGTGAATTTAAGATATCCTTTATAGTACTATCAGCTATTCCAAAGGGAGTTATCTTCCCATTATTCAGAATAAAAACAATTTATGTAAATAGCAAGAGAATAAAGATCTTGAAATGTATTGTGAGAGCTGCACAATTAAAGGAGGAGTTTTTAAGTCTAAAATACTAAAAAAGAAAAAAAAAAAAAGTCAGTAATCATCCCTTACCCCCAATACCAAGTCTATAATATAAGCAAGATTATTTTCTGATTGGAAAACAAAAAATCTGTTGTTAAATCCAGAAAAAGACAATATTTCTATCTGGCCAAATCCACTGCTAGAAGGAATAGATTTTTTGTAATTTGTTTCATAATATTCTGGTTTTCTATTGCAGTCAAAAAATCACCATTAGGAAGGTACATAGACTATCCAACCATGGGTATTGCTTTAAAGTGACATGTACAAAAATATTGTGTATTCTATGCATTTAATTGAGGATTTATGCATGGTATCTAGTAGCAGTATAATGGAACTCTCTGTGAATAATTTGTTCTTGTTCCAGATCCAGATATTCAGATATCTAACATTTTGATTTAGCAATTCAGCTTGAATTTGCTTAAGATTATGCAGCTGTGGGAGAAGTGAAATTCAGCTGATCTGCTGACAAGTATTTTCAGGAGTGTGCTTCTTTCTGTTAAAGGTTATGATATAAATTCCTGTGAAGTCCTTAGATTCAAGTCATGCTTATAATGAAAACCATCTCTGCCAGTCGCTGATGAAATAGTGTAGCAAGATGGCAATGTAAGGCTTGTGAACTAGGTACTCATAATTTAGTAGTTACTTTTACGTATTATTATTACAGTTTTATCTGTTCTGCATTTGTAAGTAAGTATTGTTGTATTTACCATGTATTTATCACAGTTGTGATTTTGCATAAGCTCATAACTGCCTAGTGAGTTGCAGTTAATTCAGTCAAGTGCATGTTTCTGTCTTCAGTGCACACTGTTTTGGTCACACCTATGTATGACATCTCTAAGGTTGGTGGCAGATGGGCAGGCTAATATCAGCTGCAGAATCTGTCTTCATCTTGGCACATGAAGCCTGAAAGTATTCCCAACTGAAGTTGTACCTTCAGATATGAACAGTATTCACA
The DNA here is from genome assembly GCA_027886175.1 of Phylloscopus collybita. Lineage (NCBI taxonomy): Eukaryota > Metazoa > Chordata > Aves > Passeriformes > Phylloscopidae > Phylloscopus > Phylloscopus collybita. The sequence continues at coordinate 31,005,907 of JAJNNQ010000026.1, read as the reverse complement.
GTATTACCATATCAAGCTTTTACAGATTGGGATGACACTCATGACACCAATAGCAAAGCCATGGTGTTCTGAAATAATACTTCATTCACTTCTTCTGGTGAAGTTGTGATTCTTTTGACTAATATCTTACATATAGTGCTGTGTCCAGTATTTCTGTATCCCCCTGCTTTCCTTTTCCCCAGTTAGACCATACAAATATGCAGCTGTCCCATGAAAGAAATATTAAAGACTCAATTAAGAGTCTGGTGAGCATTATTTCTGTTTCCTTCATCTTAAATCATGTATTAGAAGCCTGCAGGCTTTAATGCATTCTCTTCTTAATCATTTTCTAATGCATTCTTATTCTAATGTACTGTTTTCTTACTTGTTCTAATGAAGACCTGTATGCACACAAAGCATCAACAAAAAACACTCAGCAAATATTAAAAACACAAATCATTCATATGATGTCCCATAAAGAAGGCAAAAGATAGATGCATACATCTATCTTTTGTTACTTTCTATTTAACTTTCTGAATCACAGTGGTCTAGGGTCTGCTAATGTGTATATCTATGGAAACGAATGTTGCCATGAATATTAAAGAATACAAGTAAGAAGTGAATCATTAATAACAGACCACACCAACATTCCAACACATAAAAATCAGTGAATATTTTGAATATCACATAAAAAGACCTGTGATTAAAAACAGGGTCAGAAAATTTAGTATATATCATTTATGACACATAACCTTGTAGAGAAAACCTGAACTCAAAACTTCAAAAAGAGGGTTCATAAATTATAGATATAATTTAATACATAATATTGGCTGCTTCCCCTCCCCCCCCCCCCCTTTTGCATGTGATTTAGTCCCTTGCAACATACACATGCAAAGTTATTATTTGGTATCCTTTTAATATGGGAACTGACAGTTCAAAGGATGGGAAAGGTTTAGAACAATAGTTCTGCTTAGGTAACTTATCTCAAGATATGCATTTGAAGTAATTTATATGCTGAAAAATTCAACCTTACATTTGGTGTCCTAATGTAAGCACTGCAGAATGATTTCCCCTGTGTAGAAGAACTTACTGTGCAAAAGAAGGCCTTCCCACACATTTTCTATAGCACAGATTCTGTATGAATCATGAAGAGAAAATTAAAGTGTGAAGACATGGGACATTTTCCAAAATAACTACATGTATGAAATTTGTTTGTGATAATGAAAAATAAGTAGCTTCTTATTGCTTCAGAGCAAATGCATGGGTTTGTATAACACTTGACTAATATCTTTGGTTAAATGCAGATTGGACTCTGAAGTAACTATAGCACGTTTGAGATAGAGGCTTTCTAAATGAAAGAAAGATTGGAAAGATCCCCATTTTTTGATCCTAAGATCACATTAAACACAAAACAAACCTAACTGAGGGGACATGGCTAAAAGCTGGATGACTTAAAAATGCTGCCTAGATAGCAATCAGGGCTGCAAAACAAATGTTACCCATACAAATTTATCTGTGATTGGAAAAAAAAAGCAAATAGGTAAAGATGCCTGTTATCAAGATGACACAGACAATTAAGATGGCAAGAACAAGACTTTTTGCTTCTGAAGAAACCATGCACAATACCTATTATTCAACTGTGTTGATAAGGCATATGCTATACTCGAAGTTTTCCTGTGTACTCAAAAATTAAGATGACAACATCAAAAGCTGATCAAATTTAGAATACATTCAAATACACATATGGAGCAAAGAAAATGGTAGAAGATAACAGGCTGTCCTCCCTCCAAGGTAGCTGACAAATTAGGAATATATTGTGATTCAGATAAGCAAGTAACAACGAAGAAAACACAGCAAAGGATCCTAGATAGTAAGTGAAAGAGAGCAGAGAGAAGAAATCAGGAATGAATAGTAATGGAATCAGTCACTAAGATGAGTGGAATGTAAGTCTTAAGAACTTCAGAATAAAGAGGAATATGGATAACATTTCTGAAACCGTGAAAACAAAAAGGCAGGATTGTGTGTGATCAGAAGTCAGGTGGAAGCACATTCAAAGTGTTTATACTGTCTATCTGAAACAACAGAAGAATTAATTCAGTATGCAGAAGTCCTTGTCAGCTTTATGCTTATACTTGCACTGAAGTAAGATGAGGCAAGTAGGGGCAGATTCAAATTTCATGTCACACACACAAAACTGCAGTAGCTGTTCTTGCACTGATGGTGTGGTGTTGGCTCTTCCACAATGAAGAGGAAACCAAAGGGATCTCTAGAAATTCTAAGAGATAAATGAGAAGCCAAGTTTTTAAAAGGACCTTTACCTGCAAAGATCTTTGTCTGTTTAAAGTTTTCCAAATAATCTGTCCAGTACTATTGTTCAGATGGATGTATTCAGATATCTTATTCAGATTTAATTCAGAAAGGTCGTAAAGTAATGGCCAGAATAGAAATTGCCATACTAAAATTTATAATTAATTCTGCTTGGTCTCAAATTACTTACTTTAAGTGCAACTGGTGCATCTTAGAATCAAGATGGAATTAAGAAGATGATTAAAGACAATATCTACAGTTGATACTGTTTATCTCTAAGGTAAAAATTAAACCTCAATTCCTATTTCACAGTGAATATGATCACTTTTAGGCCCGTAATAGAAAATAATCCAAAGCTTCCATAGGATCACAGGATGGGTTGGGTTTGAAGATACCACAGTGGATCATCTGGTCCAACCTGCTTGCTCAAGCAGGGTTATCCTAGAGCACATGGCATCAGATTGCGTCCAGATGGTCCTTGAATATCTCCAGTGACAGAGAAAGAAATTATTCTTCCTATTCATGTGAAACTTCCTGTGCATAAAGTTTCCACCCATTGTCTCTTCTTTTATTGCTTGGCACGGCTTAGAAAAGCCTGGAAACATCCTTTTGACACACTCCCTTCAGATTCTCTTAGACTTTAATGAAGTCCACTCTCAATTGTCTCTTCTTGAGGTGGAACAGGCCTAAATTTCTCAGCATTACTCATAGGAGACATGCCCCAGCCCCCTAATCATCCTCGTAGTCTCTGCTTTGTTTCATATTTCAGCTCTTACCAAAAGCAAAATGTTTACTTTATATAAACACTCTATCTTCACATATTAGAAGTCTACAGTAATAGCTACTGCTGTGATGTACATCATTCATTTCTGCTGAGTATTCTACCCAGGAGATGCAACTTCAACTTCTCCACTAAGTTTTCCCATACATATTTCATTATAGAACAAATTAATTCAAAATATGAAAAAGCACCGTTTCTCTGCTTCAATTTAGCCCTGACTTATACCAGAGGTATAGCAACACTGCTGATGTCCTTATTAATCAGAGTCTTTCTCTTCCTCTTTTCTAGTATGTGGACTTAGACCACATTGTCATCCTGTTCAGTCAATGGAGGCGAACTCCCATTTCACTCAAACCAAAGAAAACTTTCTAAAAGAACAGAAAGAAAACTGCAAATTTTCCACTACTAAAATATTCTAGATCACTATCTTTTCTTAGTCACTTGGGGAATGACTTATGTCTATATGGAAAGTGTCTTGCCCTAGCAGAGAGCAGGAATTTTTGTTTAGTTCTATAATTCTCTGTGCCTGCAATAGCAACACCACTAAAACTGTGGTCTGCTTTAGGAAGGTCCGCTTACTGCTGTGAGTTTGAAAAGACCAGATCTCTATAACTTCAGGTCATGTATTTCCTAATATGCCTTTATCCTTTAAAGATGAAAAATAGATAACAATAAGCTGGTTACATAAGAATTGCTGTTTAAAATTTATGTTTCGTAACTTTTATATAATTTTCTGATGATGACTGTTTATGCTGTTGAAATTATATAAAGTAGGAGTAAATACAGTATATTTTTACATCTTGTGCATAACAGTGAAACCAATCTGTATATTTATTTTCTAAAAAATAAAAATCTTTGTAAATAAAGTGAAAGTAAAACATCAACTAATGTGCCTTACACATCTCCAATATCCATGAAATGTAAACAATCAAGACAGAAGTATTTGAGGAATGACCGAGGTACAAAATTACAATTTGTATAGGAGCTGGAAATAATTTAATTTCACAGTCAAGCCTTTGCAAAATTCTTAGCTGTTGCTTTTCTGCTGTTTGGCCTTCTGAATAATCTGGCAATATGCCAAGTACTTCCATCTAAATGTATTTGTTAACTTTCTCAGAAATTTAAAATTCGGCTCTGGTAAGCCCATGGTTTACATGGTCTATACAAAATACAATTTAAGAAAAACAGTATTGTCTCCAATGCCTGCAAGTAAAGATTACTCAAGAAAATCAAACTACAAATATTGACTTGTGCTTAAATACCACATAGCAACAATCACTGAGAATTTCTTGGCAAAAACTGAATCCTGTTTTGATTTAAAAAAAAAATCTGCAAAAACAGATTATTTAGGAGCTAGAGCATCCTATATTTAATATCTTTTGAAAGTTAGATGAGAACTGACAGCAGATACTGATATTGATAGGAAAACCCCTTACTCACACCAACTAAAATTTGGAAAAAATGTTTATTGTAATTTTGGATACAATGACATTTCATTCATCCAACTATGTTTAAATTTTTCTTCCGAGTCTAAGTTAGATTAATTAGAAATGTTAGGCACATTAAATACAGAGAATTGAAACAAGTAATTTCAGACACAGAAAATGTAAAAACTAAGAACAGCTGCATCTGATAGCTATTCTTTTTATAGGTATGATTAGACCAAAAATATTCATGTGAAAATCACTTGATTAAAGAGAAGCACTATAATATTTAAGATTCATTGTTTTCAATTTCTAGTATGCCAAAAGTAACAAAATAGTTGTAATATATTTTGTAACAACAGCAGCACGTGCTGTGCACACTTTGGAGGGGGATGGATATTAATGAAAATCAGAAAGACCGTGGAATACAAAAGCTTTGTCCTGAAAATTGGTAGTTGCTCAGCACAAAGAAATTTAGAGTGTAATCTATGGTATGGTGGTGCACAATGTTTGTATTACTTAGGATGGTCTTTACAGTGTTAGAGAAATATTGATTCTAAGTAGTGATGCCATTCATTGTGTCTTCATTAATTGGTTTGTAAAGGTCCTTTGTTTCTTTCTCTTTATAGGATGGGAAATTTATAGTCAATTAGGAAGTTAATAATGACTGGGAAGCAAATTTCTTTATATCTAATACTATAAATAAATATTGGTGAAATATTTAAAAAAATCTGGAAAACACATTGAAATACTCTCCCAAAATTATAAAAAAAATTAAGCATCTAGCTTGTCTTTTATAGCCTGCTCCTAAATTATTATTTTTCAATTTAATACTTTTAAATTATTTGATGCTTTGTGAACCAAAGCATCAAAAATTCATCTTATGTCTTTCAAATGTTCAAATTCAATATTTTACATGAAAGTAAAATCTCAGTATTACCAAATACTATTATATTATTAATATTATAATATTATAATATTATAATATTATTAAAATCTTCATTCTCATGAAGAAAACTCCCTGGCTTCTGTTTTCATGAGGTTCATTATGAAACTTTTCTTTCAGCATGGTTTCAAATTTTATCAACGTTCTAAGGACAAAACCAAAAATGGCCTGATATTTATAACTTGACTGTTGTAAAGGTCTGATGAGGATCAGCTTCTCACTGTAGAGGAAATGTGTTAACACATCTCTAAAACAGCACACTGAGCTTTGTCTGAGGACTTATAATTATTATTTAAAATACAAAGGAGGTTTCTCATCCCTAAGGAACAAAATACTAAGTCTTCTGAAGGAATTAAAAGCATTTCCTTCTCTTATATGTAGCATGCATATTGAATACATGACAATTCACACACATTTACAAGCAAGGTAGAGACATACATATTACAAAACCACTCTGCCTGGAGAAGTTTAACCTGCAGCTCTCATCTTCATAAGGCATGTCACAGATCATATACATATCTTAATAATGCCATTCTGCAGAAGTGAATGTAAAATCCACTGGGACAGAGAAAAGGAGGCAGATGAGCAAGGAATCTCACTCTGGCCTAGTGAATAAGGCTGTCACCTGGCTAGAAATGTCAGAGGACTTCTGTGTTGTAACAGGATTTTGACTACAGCTGTACCAGCTATACAGAGAAGAATGGAATTTAGGTCATCTTTTAACACTAAGAAAAGCTATGTTATAAAAAGAATGCATCATTTTTGGATGCAGCCTGAGAAAACATTTGTAAGAATCAATAATATTTGCAAATGAAGTCTGTGAAAGGCAATGGTCATTTATATTGATTGCATTAAGCTTATAAAAGCAAAAAGAAAAAAATAACATGGCTTTAGTGGCTCAAACCTCTTACTTAGTCTGACAAAAAAAAGTAAAATCAGATATACTATACTTCAAACTACTGCAAAAATATTTATCTAAAAATTGTTTGCTAATCTTTTTGTTTCCTTATATAATTCAGAGAATTACTGATTAAACAGCATCTCCTCTAGAGTGATCATGACCAAATCCCTACACTGTGTATTTCTGCCCCTCAAAATAGGATCAAGAAATACACAGTAATTGTGAAATTAAGCATTCAAAAGTAATAAACCAAAACGAAAACTTCCTTCTGAAAATGAAGCAGTGTCCATCCAATACTAGATAATACAAACCACAGAAGGCAGTAGCTGGGATGCTAAGCCCTCCTCAGCTGCCAGGTCTGTCATTAAGAATTGCATGCAGATCTGTCCACCTGGATGCTGAAGGCCAGAATTTTACACTGTGTGTTGACACGCACAATTGCACTTTAAAAGAACTAAACAGGGATCATTATTCTCTTTTACAGCAGTTCCAAAAGGTGACAGTAGTGGCACTGTTTATCTTTTATGCTACAAAGCAATTATTATACTGTTCAGCCAGCAGGAGACCCAGGTTCATTTTTTTCTAGGTCTAGGACTCAGTATCTCTATCCTCTATGCATTAGCAAATGTTCCAGCTACTAGATAGAAAGCTAGCCCAGAGGGCATTTTGTCCCTCGGAGTGGCAAACTTCATAAAAAACGTAAGTGAGAAGGAAAGTTTAGATTTTGTAACCTTAGATGAGGGCACTTATCTGAAAAAAGGGAGACACAGGATGACTCAGATATGTTTTATGGTGGATGAGGAGAGAGGAACTTCTCTAACATGATTTACCTGAATAATTTCAGATGCATCTCTTGAGATGAATCACACCCTAAAAACATCTATTTCTCTGCATAGAGGCAGTCTAGTGTCAGACTCCAGAACCTACCATAGGCGAAAAAGAAAACAGTATTTACATGGGGATTAGACATCAGTGTTTTAAAGGCCTCATAGCATATGCTAGGTAATTAATATGGAAATGCTGTATTAACATTAAAATTGTTATGAAATAAAGTTTTCCTGTTATTTGTCCCTTTTCTTAGCTGTTACACTCATCCTTCCTGTGTCCTGCTGGGTCTTATGGCTGACTCGTCAGTCTTCCTCAGGAGTGATGAGGGTGAGAAGTTGCAGGGGGTCACAGTCAGCTGCCAACATCCTCAGGTCTTCACCAGAAAAACCGTCACATTTCTTTCTCCTCAGGCTTGGTCACTGCTTTGGGTTCTTTTTAGTTGTTTCCCTGTTACAGCCCTTTTCCTTCTCCCAGACTGCCAGCTACAGCCTTTGTGGTGGTTTCAGTTTGAAACTGGGCAGAAACACGATTTTAAGGGTAGTGGTTTTGGTTCGCCAATCTGAGATTTCCAGGCCAACACACCAATTTAATGTAGTGGGTCTAGTGCTGGCCAAGTGCCCATGGACCCACTAGAATTATTTACTCATTTTCTGCTGTGAGAAAGGATTAGGAGAAGAGCAAAGCAGGCTCAAACTTTGAAGGGTATAAAGAAAACTTTATTAACAGAAATAAAAAAAAAGAATAATGAAAATCAGAATAAAACCTTCAGAACAACTCTCCTCCCCCCACACCCTCTTTTCTTTCCCACTGACAACATAAAGAGACAAAACCTGGGATTTTCAGTCAGTTTACCGCCTCTAGAATAGTCTTTCTACAGTTCACTTAGGAAGAGGAGTCTCTGCTCCACGCCATGGAGACTTCTCCACAAGAAACAGTTCTGTCATGGCTTCAATATCACAATGAATCAGCCACCTGGGAGATGGAAATCTGTTCACCATGTGAGTGTCCCTCCCTTCAACTTACGACTTTCCCCACAACTGTTTTTGAGAGCTCAGTCTTTGGCTACTGGGGTACACTTTTAAGGGTGAGCTATTCAGAAGCAAGGGTTCTCTTCATATATCTCTGAAATCATCTTCATCTCAGGGAAGAGAGGTCTTCTTTTCCAGGGGGCAAAGGGTCTTCACTCTCCTCTCTCTCTGTTCAAACTTCTCATTTGGGTCACAGCTACTTCAAAATCTGCTTTGCTTCAGCATGGATGCCCTTGCTCATGTTTAGTTTGAACACTTCACCCCCCCATGCTTTTTCATGAATTACAGGGATATTGTAGTGTATCACAGTCCATGGCCTTACCAAAAGAATTTCAGCCCAAAACTAATGCATCTCCTCATTCTCCTCTTACCCAAGATTTGACTCCTTCTTTACTGACCTTGGTATCTTCACATTGTTTCTCTACATGTCTTCACCCTGTCCTTTTCTCTCACTCAAGAGAGGATTAATGTTTTGCAAGTTTCATTTCTGCAGTAAAAGAGTTAATATCTCTCCCAGGGCCTGTGGATGGTCATGTGATTTCTGCTGGGTGGTGGCCAGAGCACTTGTGGTGGTGTATTTCAGGCCACGCTGGGAGCTGTGCCAGGATCTCAGGGGCCCAGGCCAGAGTGGCAGCAGCTGTTCCGGCTGCGTGGCTCTTTTCCAGCCCCTGCTGCATTCCATTCCAGCTGCGGGGCTGCTTTCTGCACGGGCTGAAGAGCTGCCTCTGGTTTCAGCTGCACCAGGACAGCCCCTTGGCAAGGTGACTCAGCAGCCTGCGCCCAGCCCAGCCTCCCGGAGCTCCTCTGGGGCCTGTGGCCTCCTCTCCCTGCCTGGCCACCAGGCTGGGGAGGGGAAAACTTCTCTCTCTAAAAGCCAGAAGCAAGAGAGTTTCTCCCGGGCTTGCCCATTTTTAAAATGTGTTTCATGGAGGTGTATTTAACTTTTAAAAGTGATTTAACCAGGTTTCAATCCTCAAAACTAGTCACTGATTGGTTTTTTCAGTCACAGAAGAAGCTCTTAGCAGCTCCTCTCAGAAATCACTTCCGTAGGTGGCTCCTTCCCTCCTCACCAAAAATCAATTAATTCAAAACCAGCACAGCCTTACAGCGGCCTTCAGCTCCACACCAGCCTCATGCACACAAGGGGCTATGAATTATCATGCACTGATGGAAGTGAGGGTGTCACCCCTTCCCCAGTGGGGCCACCACAGAGCTGAAGCTGGAGCAGGGGAGGCAGCAGCCACTGGCACCAGCACAGGGGTTAAACCAGCAACACACAGATTAGGCCAGAGTGAGTCTAAGCCCCTGAATTGCCAGGTCAGGGCAGATAGAATATTTTCTGGGCTATATGGAATACCTACATCCCATATCGGTAACATCATTTATCTCCAAAGTAAGTCATGATGATGTCTAAAGTCTTGCTAAGGACTATGGACTCTTAATGATCTCTTAAGTGATCGAGTGTAAGATGAATGGTATCTCTTCCAAATTTAGTCAACAAAGCTGACTTTTCTGATTTGATTAATAGTTACCTTAAATGTCCTTGAAAGCCAGGGAGAGAAAGAAAAGGAGCTGCTTGGGGCAGTATTGGCCCTAAAACTGGTAAAAAAACATACACCTTCAAGGTTCCGAGATGTATCTATTCACTTGTGCAGAACAAGAGAAGCTCAACTGAATGAAATACTGACCTCCATCTTCCCTCACAGTTCCTCCAAATCACCTAGTCTCTCAGAGAAAGAAGCTTCAAATTCAAGGAATGTGAGATGACCTCAAATCCAATGAACTTAAGAATCAACTACTATGATTTTGCAGATAAAATAACGAAGAAAGTTGTACCACTGCTTTTCTGGACACCGAAATACAGAATGCAATACTCAGTTTGTCTCATGTGTTTATTAAATGAATTCAATACAATTCAATACATTCCTCCAGATTTATATATCACTGATTCCCTCAGCCCATTCTTTGCTGTTCATTTAAAACTCACCTGAAGCACTAAATTGTGTAGTTGAATTTGAATAATTTTTTTCTATTTTTTTCTGCTCAGCTGAAGGACAAAAGGGATACCACATCAAGATTTTACTCATTGTCAAACTGAATTGTTTCTAGTCCTAGTTTCTATGTTAATGTAGAAAGTAATAATATATGGTAAACTTTTATCCACTGGTGATTCCAAACAAAAGCTTCTGACATTACTGAACCAGTAATATTCTAATTTCATATTCTATGAAAAATAGTCCATTACAGCCAAGTTCCTTGCATTCTCTCTTCTGCTGAGCAAGTGCTTCAAATTTGAGGAAATTAAACCAACCAGTTTTTCAAAGCCTTGAGAGACTGTTTACTTTTCAGTTATCAGAATCGAATGGAGTGTGTCAAAAAACTTTACTAATAAATATATATTTCAATATATATTTCAGTTGTTTTCAAAATTGCTAATAATGCCAAAGAAGCAAAAAATGTCACCACTCCTGAAGATATTTTAGTACATGCTCAGTTTCATCTACAGATTATTAAGGAAAAAAAGGCTATTTTAAGGTTGATTCCAAGCTAGCAGAAAACTCAAGAAACCACATATTTCATATTTTGACTACACTGGGCTTGTTGCAAATTGTGTTTCAGATTTGTCTCTCAGATTTATCTGCCACAAGGATTGCTCAGAGGCTTGAGTATGATAAGTCCCAAACTTTAGCTGTGTTTTCATCTCAGATATGATTTCTGGTTAAAAACCTAATCTTAATAAAAACAGCCTCATTTACCAGTGTCTCATTAGTTTGTGTAAGTTAACATATCTACTTTTCTACTATCAAAAATAGCAGCCTTCCATAACTGTTTAGTGTTGACTTTATGTATTTTACATCCTGTAAAAGAGAAGGGTACATAGCAAAATAACTTTATGGAATTTTTTCTATCCTCACCTATTGCTTAGTTCCTGACAGAAAGATAGTGTCTCAAAATTTTCCTACATATAATACTTTAACAATATTAAATTTTGTCATAGAAACCTTTCATTTGTGCATTCCATTGCTCTTAGGACTTTTTTCACACAGATTGTTCAATATGGATTATCTGTATTATCTGAGGAGAACCATAATAAAGAACTACATTTAAGCTGATGAATTTTCTCACAATTAATTTTAGGACAAGGAAAAAAAATGCAGTAGTAGTTCATATTGAATACATGTAATGAAATGGCTGTGGTTGCTTGGCAACCAGGATCAGACTTATGGGAGAACAATACCTACACCAGTCTGTAGAGGTTTTCCTATAACACAAAGATGTAGTTGATATTTCTTGATAGGTTCACTTATTCACTATGCAAGTCCTGTCTGTGTGTCTTTTAGTGATGAAAAATTGGAATTTATCTGTTTAGATTACTGATAGTGTTATATTCACTTTATTTCTTATTCTCAATCTCTATTGGCAAACAAGCAACCTTCAGGTGAATCTGTTGAGCAGATCTTCTGTCCAGCTTCCTATATGACTTTGAGTGTTTTTTGGAGCACTTTCCTTTGCTCATTCAAGAAGTAACTAATTTTGGGCCACTGCTGCTGGGGAGACTTTTTCAGAATGGCATCTCTTAACAGTAATGTACATGTTTCTGTTTGCTTTTACAGCACATTTCAGACATGGGTGTGTAACATATACCTGAGTCCAAAATTCTGTTTTCTGCACTGTGAGGACCAAAGATCATTGTGAGGTCCAGACTTGGAGAGCTAAAGGGAACTATAGACAAGAATACCTGCATCCTTATTAAGCTTAAACCAAGACGTGAACTCACCTTCAGCGTGAATGGCTGAGGTACTCTGTGCCTGGTCTATGTGGCACACATTTTTGTAGCTTCTGATCTCCTCAGTGTGAAAGAGTCCTGAGCTTGTCTGCTGCAAAATGTAATGGGAGTGGTAGACAGTGCTTTTTAGGGAATATCTATAGCTGTTCCCCAAGAACAGCAGTATGCCCTTTAAGAGGTGAATCAAGGAGACTGTGAACTGAAACTTTTTCCTGACCTAGTACTTCACCATTAGCATACATACAATTTTTATTTTATTTTATTTTATTTTTTTTGGTGGATTGAACTACTTCAGTGTTTTGGAAAAAGAAAAAAAAACATTCTCAGCAAAAAATACAACATATTCACTTGGAATATCTTCTTTTTGCTTGGAATACTGCAAAGAAGCTCCATTGCCTCCTGTGTTCCAGATGACGCAGTTAATGTGCTGGTAAAGTATTCTCTTGCCTGAAGTAGCAGTAGATCATTTCATGACAGATTAACCTTATAGCTGCTATTTGCTTTGTCAGGTGTGATGCAACTGTGCTTACATTTAAGGTATGAACTTCACTGAACATGTGGAGGGATGAGTGCAATGGAAGCTCAACATATAAAGGTTTTAAAAAAAAAAAGCAATCATTGTGCAAAATTAACTCTTTTTTTTGTTGAGGTTCCTTTCCATAATCAAGTGTAGCCAACTCAGAGCCAGTGTCTATCAGAATAAAGTCTTTCCTCTGTTTTATCATTGAAAAGAGCTAACTATTCAGAACCAGCAAGGATGATAAACCTTCCATCGTACTCTGGTACCTGTAGGTAAACCCTAACTTCACTTTTCCTTTGTTTACAGAGGACTCCTGTTTATATAAATGCATTTGTTTTAAATGAATGAGAATTCATTTAAAACCTACAGCTGTAACTCTTTAAGATAATTTCCTCAGCAAGTTAATGCTCCCATCCTGTAGACAGGTTATCTAATGATAAAGTACAAAACTTTAAATAACACATTTCTTTCTCTTAGGCACTAAGGCAAAACTCAGTAAGTTACAAGACTAAAGACTCTTCAAAGGGATTAAAACCAGACACAAAAGTATAGTACACTGCAGAATAAGCAAGAGAGTGTTTTATTATCTTTTTCTTCCACCTGACTACAGTGGATGAGTAAATCTGATTTAACTGTCATTTGATTTAACTGTCTGTGGAGAATAGTTTGAAACTAAAGGAAGCCATAAAACAGTAAGCCAAAGTTCTACGTTTTCTAGTTATTCTGACAGATACCCAGATACCCCACATTTTGTTAGTGCATGAATAAGATTCTGGTAGGTATGCTGAAACATAGACCTTTCTTTTCTGTTTAATTCTCTTACAGCAAAAGTGTTTTCCATTAATGGGCACATACAGATTGTGAGATATTCCTTACGGCTGTTTACAAGAACAGAACTATTAATGGGACTGCAAAGGGAAGTTCAGAATTAGTTTCTATATACTAATTCTAAATAATACACTTAGTTTTTATTATCTCTCTGGAGTTCACTCCAACTTTGGTTCCTCATTTAACATAATATCACTGAGCTGTAATACTGTTCCACATATGAGAGGTTCAGCAATTTAACTGTTTTAGTGGTCTTAAAGTGATTATACCTATAACGCAGAACTAGAAAAAGCCTTTTGATGCTTAACACCAATAAACCTGTCATTGTAGATCACAGAAAATCTATTATAGCAGTTTCTGCTTCAAATTGAGATGAGCAGGCAAGCCTTTTATGGCAATTTGAGAGGCATTTAATGGTGTGAACTGCTCTTCAGAAGCTTTTTATACATGTATTAAGTCCAATATAATACCTGAGCTTAAGAAGGTGACAAACATTAGCTAATAATTCTGTCACTTCATAGGTTGCACCAAGTGTTAAGGAAAATGGCATTGGAAGACTTAGCAGAAAATAAAACAAAATATACAATAGCTACCACATGCTGTCATTTTAAAACATCACAATTAAATGACATATCACATCATTACAGACCATGTCAAAAAGACAAGGGCAAAGAACTTTTATAAAGGACACTGGCTAACTTTGGATTCATGGAGGTGGCGCCTGGCCAGAACAGCAAGAAGAAATTGACTGGATCTGCTAGATCAACTGGAGAAGGAAGGCTTAAAGGCCATGACCCCTTTTTTACTCATTGCCAGTATTCTAAGGGGTTCAAGTTCATTTCACCCAATAAATGAGATTGGTCCATAGCAAGCTCTAATACACTTATGTATGTAAATTGCATGTCAGTAACTAAAAGTACACCTGTCAGTTTATCTCTACCCCCATCTTCAAAATTTACTCTAAAGTACACCAAATGTATTTTTAAAAAGGTGATAGTTTTTAAATGTGTAGCTAGCATAAAACTAACAGTTCTCAGCTAATTTAATAGATCAGAATATCAGATATCTATTAATAGTTCTGCAAGAGTGTTAGTTGTCCTGTAGTTGCCATGGTTTTGCAAGGTGTTGCACTTCGTGGAGGTTCCGCTTTTGGCTATTACATTTGTTGAAATGTGGTGAAACATTCTTTAAAATGGCAGTGTCCACTGGGCCTTGAGGTCTCCTCACTTGACAGAGATTTCATAAGCTCCGAGAGCTTTTTCACAAGAGATAAGAAATATATTAGGGATAGGATCCTCTTCAAGATGTAAATGCCTAAATGAAACTACAGACATTCTAAATTTTCACTATAATCAGTACTAACCACATTTCGATCACCTGAAACTGGTAACAAAATCCTCAATTACTTTTCAAAATTGAACTGAATCTCGGTCTGTGAATTCTTTCCTTTTATTCCTAGAGGTCCTACAAAAAATTGCAGAGTCCACTTAGTTCAGACCTTTAGTATAATTAAATACAAAACTGAAAATCCTGTAAGCAGAATCCTATTTTCTATTTGGAATGTCTTGATTAAATGTTGATGGTGCAATATGTGATCTCTGCTGATATACACAAGGCTACAATATAAATATATATTTTAGAATAAAGAAATGAAAACCACAAGCATCTCAGTGAAGAGATATCTATGGAAATTGAAAGCTGTCAGCCTTCCTAGATATTCTCCAGTAATTCTTAGAGTTGAAATGGAAAAGAGATTAAATCTCAGTATAGGAGGTCTACAACTCTCATTCAAATGGATTGACTCGGCAGAGTGCATCATGACTCTGGTATCAAGAATGCCACTGATATTTTAGACCTACACTTGACACTGAATCATTGTCTCTGTTTATGACTTTCAGCTAAAATTGCAAATCATGCAGGGGTATTTTAAGAGCATTTAGGTCTGGGAAACAAAAAATAAAGAGAAGATATTTAATTTTTGGGACATTCAAATCCAACCTGGTATTCATGATAGAAAGGTTTCCAGTTTCCATTTTTGACCCCTTATTTCTGAACCTTTCAAATTAGAAATATTCTTGAGATAGATATATAATACAGAAAGTCTGAATTCTACTTGGAAGTCTTTAGCTTATATACTTAGCTCATCTCAGTCATGATGTATAATTAAATCTCAGCATTTTTTATAATTGACATCTGAGGTTATCAGGGTTCTCCCCAGGTGTTTTCCTC
Organism: Phylloscopus collybita; assembly: GCA_027886175.1. Lineage (NCBI taxonomy): Eukaryota > Metazoa > Chordata > Aves > Passeriformes > Phylloscopidae > Phylloscopus > Phylloscopus collybita. The sequence goes on along the minus strand of JAJNNQ010000026.1, from coordinate 30,990,349 downwards.
AGTAACACATCCAAGCCTGTTCCATCATATTTCCATACAATCTAATCCAGAATGTGTTCAGAATTTTCTATTTACATTGAAGAATCTCAGCAGTGTCCTAAGATATCACAGGCTCAATACCTTGTCTTACTAGATCTCTGACATTTAGGAATAAATTCAGGAATAAATCTGTTCAATCAATCTACTTTATTTGTTAGACTACCATAGTAGTTAAGTATTAGTTGACTAATATTTGTATAAATACATAGAACTAAAACATATAGAACAAAAAAAAATCTAGGCCCCATTAAATCTGAAAGAATTCTCCAGCTAAAAGAAAAGCTTCATGAACCTAGCTGAACTACTCACAATTAGACAGGAATGGTATACAGAACTAACATTCAGTCAGCTGTCCTAGTTTCTGCCTGGGCCACGTGGATCAGCAGTTTCTTTTGACAGCACAAACTTGTTCTCTCTTAGTGAACAACTGTCAGCCTTAGTAAATACGTGATCAATATTCAGGGGTAAATAAATGTGACTTCATGGAAGACTGTGTGCAGAACAACATCAGAGAGATGAAACTACAACCGAAGATTAATGTAGGCACAGAAAAAAATTAACCTCATAAAGATGACATTAGTTAAGGAATTTTCTGTTCTCAGTCTTAGGTAAGCTCAAACAGGACTCTACTATAGACACAGACACCATTATTTGTCCTTGTGTAAAAAGGGATGCTCAAAGAATGCATGGCAGGAAAAACCCCATAACTGATAATTGCAATGCAATCCCCTTCTCATTTTTGCTAACGTTGTTTTCTGGGCCCTTTGTTTTTCATTTATACAAGACAAATTGTCCTTTACTACATTGAATGAGTTTGTAGAAAGCATGCAGGGACAAGACCTCTGATATAACTAATTAATATCAGTGTTATAGAGTATATTACTTCAGGAGTTGAACTGGAAGGTTGATTGAAAGAGCAAGCTCTTAGTACTTTATCAGGATACAGTGTTGAAAACAATAAAGCAATGCTGCCAGTAGGCTGCTACTGCACCTCAGGTGCCTTAAGAACCATGTATGTGGAGATGTTTCATAGTTGCAAAGTATAATACTTCCCTACCCAAGCCTTTGTGGTTTTCTGGGGATAAAATGAAGCCTAAATTCTCCACAATTTCTTAAACCATAATGTTTCAATAATCATATTAGTCAGTAAATTGAAATTCTTAGAAGGAACAGGTTGAGTTGATTATAATTGTAATAGAAGCAGCTTTCTTTCATTCATCACAGTTTTCATTTTGAATACAAGTCTTTTTATGGACACTCATCTACATGTATCAGAAAAAGTTGAAAAAGAAATCGTAACTTTGCAGTTGAGTAAAGGAATAAAAAATCGACTTGGGTATCTCCCACAATATTAATAACCTGCGCTGCAAAATTATCCTCACATGTACACAACCTTTATTTGTATTAGACAAATATGATTTTCTTGTGGAAATTAAGTAAAGTTTTAAACATGGTCATTACCATAGGTTGTCACTATGGGTTGTGAGGGAAAGCATAGTTTTTGCAGTGAAGAAAGAGGAGGAAATCAAATTCTGTTATTGATATGCCCATATTTTTTTTGTTGAACCTGAAGGACTTTTGCAAATAATGATGTGCACATCCATAGGAGGGAAAAAAATCCATTTTACTTTAGTGTGATCATCCAGCTGAGTAGTGTTTTTTTCTTGATAACAGCATGCTTTAAAGCCATGTTGCCAAATGTCAGGTTATTTTCATGACCAGGATACAGAGTCAGAAGCTGAAAAACCATTCTGTGAGAGACTGAAATGTTGATGTTTAATGACTCCAAACTCCATTTGTGGAGGCGGCAGGGTGCTTTTCTGAGGCCAGATTTGCATTCCCCAAGGGGAAGAGGTGTTTTTGGGTGTGTAGCAGCAAGTCTCTGGTCCCCATATGACAGAGGAGTGAGCATCCATCACCAAAGGTGACAAGCCAGGTTTTGAGGCAGGTAAGCAGCAGATCCTGTGAGGTGGGTAGGATAGTGCTTTTCATTGTGCCCGCTGTTCTCCCTGACAGCCTATTCCCCTCCTTGGGGAGAGTCACATTCACACAGAACATTCACATTTGCAGGTGGGCCTGACATTGTTCATCCTTTCTTATGGGAGATAACTGGCTCACCTAAGTTGACCGGAGAAGCAGCTGTCATGTCATAGAAGGTGTCATAACCCATAAAATACCCCCAAAACACCCCCAGACTAATTTCTGAAGCCTTCTACCAGAGGACTTAGAGCTCCTTCCCTCAAGGGTGGTACCTGGGTGTTCCCACTGAGCCTGAGTGTATATTAACCCATTGAATTCTATATTTCATGGGCTTTCCCTGCCCTCCACAGATGAAGACCCCAACCTTCATATGGACAAGACTGCGACCATCACTTTTCAACAATCAAGTCTTATCAAAGATCCATGACTAATGGTATTTTTCTACTCTTATCCTTTCTTTCTCTTTTTTCCCTCATACATTTTCTTAAGTGATATTTTTATGCTTTTATGTTGCTATCTTACTATAGTTAATAATAACTAAAATGGTTACATTCCTGATTTCTATTGTAACCAAACTGTTCTAAAATAAACCATATATATATACATATATATTTATAAACATGATCATTCAGTGTCCTTTCACTCTAATCTGCCCCAAGGGATCCATTAACAATAACCTGCATTGCTCTTGCTTTCTGGGGCTGGTCATTACACCATCCTTCTTGGAAATCTCACATTCCTTTTCCAGTCAGTCCTAAGCCAGCTCTGTGGGGAAATGGACCATATTTCCATGTGTCTGTAAAATGCCAATCTCACTTAAGAAGCTGCACACATTACAGGAAAAAGAAAAAGTAACTGTGTCATGTCAGTTAATTGAGTTGTATCCTTGAAGTTTCACACTGTTAGACAGTTGCAGGTGGAACTTAAAGCAAGCAGCTAAGGAAGCCAAAATATATAGGAAAGGCATTTAGGAAGAGGAGAAAATGTTTCCTCTACTACAGTGTATCTTGTTTCAAAGATTTTGGGGTTGTTTTCATTTTTTAATGTAAAAATCCCTACAACCAATCAAACAACCCCCAAATATCTAAACAAGGAACAAAATAAGTTTCTATGGAGATCATGGTTATAATTTTTCTTTTATTAAACATTTCATTATGGTATCTCTACTTCTAGTCTGACTTTTTTGCTTAGCAATTTTTGTCTTCTACTTAAACATTCAACACCTCGACCTATATAAATCCATTCCCTCAGCTAAATGCTGGAACTATTGCATCCCCATCTTTCCATAGCTTACAGAATCTCACAAATCACAGCTCTGCCTAGACTAGCCCTCCCCCACCGCCCATGCAACTGTGTCATGATTACAACATACTGTAAAAATCCCAAAGACCTGCTTAGGCATCCATAGTGACTCTTTAATCCAGCCTCTGGATTTCTCACCAAGCTTATAGATTAACCCATCATTTGTAAATCATGCCAAATGACTGCTTTTTCCAAGTTTAATCCTGCAAAATTTTCCCACAGAAATTTCTATTCCTATTTTTCCCTGCTTAATCTTTTTTTTTCTCTTCCCCAAGCCTGACTGGTTTGGGAATTTTTTGCTTGACTGTAGCTGTATCACAGTTACAGGAGACAATGAGGTAGGAAACCTTACAGACAATCATAAATCCTATGATTGTATCCTTGAGGGAAGAAATGATAGCAGCAATCACATGAGAGGCACTACATTTTACGTCTCTCCTAAATTCAGCAAACCCCAAGGAGGAGTTAAACACAGGTAATTTCAGCATTCTTGATCTAACTTTAAACTGAAATAACTCTGAAAAGACGAAATGCTGTATGCTTACAGAAGTCCCTGCAATCACTGTAACATCAAAAAAGCTTTTTATCCCCAAAAGCATACCCTTTACACACCCACATCGAGTTTGGCATGCCTACCTTGAAAAACTCAGGGCATTCTTGACAATGAAGATGAACTGAACTGATGTTAACCTCAGCATCTCACTTTTTACATTTTATTTATGGCACAAGGTCAGATCACTTGCTTCCTTTGCTTTAGCAAGGTGACAAAGGCTGACTGCTGGGACAATCTATTCTGCCTGACCAGTCATTGTAACTCACTAATGGATTATAGAAAGCACTACAAAAAAACCAGAGTATATCGAAGAAATCTTAGTAGAACTTACGTTAAGGGTATGAAAATCTTCAATAAAAGCACCATTTCCTTTTTAAATTGTGGTAGGAAAACTTACCAAATTACCATGGGTGATGCTTTTTTCAAGACAAATACAGAAATATTTTATAAGAGTTCTTGGGAAAAGTTCTGGATTTTTTGTTTTGTTTTGTTTTTATTCTCTAGTTTTTAAAGGAAGATCTTATAGGCAAGTTAAGACAGCCAAATGCATCTTACAACCTATTTAAAATCTTATTTACAGTTGAGTTTGAGTTTCTGTGAATAAATGAATAAGATCAAATCCTTTGTAATGGAAAATGAGCTTTTAACAGCTAACTTAATCTGGAGATGGAATAAGCATCAGCAGAGAAACAAATCTTTGCATAAAGGTTCAGAATTCATACTTTAATCAGGTTATGAAAGACAACTGATGCAATCAAATGTAATAAATGGAAGTAAATAAAAAGAGTAAATAATGAAGAGTAAACATGGTTTAGCATAAAAAATAGGTAATAAAATGCAACACAATAATGTAAAACTATTGGAATTCAGACTACAAGCAAAGCGTGGCTATTCTGGTATCAATTTTTCTGACAATAACAGGACACCTGAAGAGGATATGAAGGTAAATTCACTTGTAAATTGCATATAAAAAAGTGCACTCTCTAATATATTTTAGTGTCTTACCTAGAAGCTTAAAAATTTAATATAATATAGCTTTAAACCTTTGCTATTTTATCTAGACTAAAACAAAATAATAAAATTGTGAATGCAGAATATGCAAGTGCATGCTACACATGTACTTTCAGATTGCTGAAACAATATACATGTTAAATTTTATTAACTTGAAAACAGATTTATTAACTCTACAGTTATTTGTAAGCGTCTTTGAAGCAGTGCCATGTTTTCTAATTCTGTCCATACTAATTCTTTCTGCAGAATATATATGTATATACCCACATATACACATATATCTCCACTATATCATATCATAGGGTTTATCCAGAGTTGGCACATCCACATAAGTGCCTCTAGTGTAACAACAAGCTGATTTTACCTAAAAAGCCAGATTTTTGTAATATGTTGTATTGGTTGTTTTGAATACAAAGGCATGATTTTTCATTTTTCTATTACAAAATCCACGGGATACATAACTAATTCTCTCTTTACAGCAGTACAGCTCTGAATATTTTGGAATTAACATGCAGAATACATATTATTTCTGAAGAACACCTGTCTGGGAGTATCACAATGTAAAGTACCCAAGGACACATTGCTCCTCTTGGAGCCTGATAATCTTCTAATGCTTTTATAACAGACCAGGAACAATTTCATTCAGAATGAATTTCATTAATTGTGAAAGCTTATTAAATGCTGTGAATAGTTACTAATATGTGATCTGTAAAAAAATAACAAAAAAGTGGAAATATCAGTTTCAGCCTTATTTCCAAGAAAAAGGTTTGGGTTTCTTTAAGCTATGATATTATGTGCAGCATTATCAGGTCTGGAATGCACATATTGCTCCATTTAGTACTTATATGCATAGAAAACTTAATTTCTCTTTCTCTTAATGCTTATTACTTTGTTTCAAATTTGTCTCAAAGATATTCATTATAAAATACTTACGTGAAATCTCCTCACAGATTTACAGAAGATGACAAAGCATGCTCATAGCCTTGCCCTGACCAGGAGTACAATGCAAACAGAGGTCAAATTTTGCAACCCTGTTTAAAAGAACACTAGGAAAAGGATGAGAGTACAAGGAGCCTCAGCCTGTGTCGTGGACACCTGGTAGGAAAACAGTAGCAGAAACTACTCTAAAGATGCATCACCACTGTATTCTACAGTGACTTGATTGATGGGCTGTGCTAAAATCTGTCTATGAAAACACCACCTACACCTCTTGCTATCCCAGTGATTAGAGACGTAAGCTATAATAAATTTAAAGATGAGAGGGAAACATTTTTATGTGGGTGCAGAGGACCTGAGGTGCAACATTTCTGTGTTTGTTCCAAGCTGCTGGCTAGAGCATGGTGCTAACAGTGGCCAGAGCTGTGGGCTCCTGAGCTCAATAATGCCTGCTCATCACAGCAGGAGAGATGGGTCTCAGTTAATAGTGTATCTATCTGTGTATGTGTATAACATTTTCTTTTTTTCTGTCCCCTTACTAAATCCAACGTCTAAATGGCATGCTGTGGTGTTCCCTTCTTCTCTCCTGGTGGCAAAGGGGTTCCAGGTTTTCTGTCTCTCAAAGGTGGAAGAAAATAACTATTTACATGTAGAAAATACAAAGGAATTAAAAACAGGAACTGATTTATTTCAGTCCTCTTGTGTGGTATCTGATATAAGTTCCCACAAAGCAAGAATCATTAAGAATATGATGTTCTGACAACTTCTAGACATCCTGAAAGTTAGAGACAGAAAAATGTCTCTCTTCTCTGCTTGGAGAAAAAAAAAAAAAAAAAGCTCTGGGGAGATTTTGTTGTGGCTTTTCAATACTCAAAGGCGGCTTCTAAGATAGAGACAAACTTTTTAACAGAGCCTGTTCAACTGGACAAGGGGTAATGGTTTTAAACTGAAAAAGAGCAGATTCAGACTAGATACAGGAAAGAAATTTTTTACAGTGACAGTGGTGAAACACTGTACTTGTGTTTCCCAGAGAAGTGGTAGATGTCCCATCCCTGGGAACATTCAAAATCAGGTTGAATGGAGTTCTAAGTATCCTGATCTAGTGTCCCTGCTCATTGCAAGGAGGTTGGACCTATAAAATTTCCTTCCAAGCCAGACTATCTATTACTTATTCTATGACTGTTCTGTTCTGAACCCAGCAGTGTGACTTCAATAATGGAACCAGGTATCACATGTATCACAGCCATTAGTACAAGATATACTGATTTCCTCTATGTCTCCTTTGGAACAGTACTTACAAGAATAGTCACAGACTCATCAACTGCAGTGAAAAAGATCAGAAAGGTTTTTTATAGGTAGTGATTTCCTTCCAAGCACTTCCCTTTGATAAAAAGATATGCAAAAACAAGTAATTGTATGTTTCTACTACCAGATCTCAAAGCTCTTTGCTGGCAAGATCTAATATATATTAAGCACACATTCTATAGATGGTGTAATGGACACATGCTAAAATTACTTTTATGAAGTCAACACATCAGAAGCAGGAACTGAAAACAGAAACAAGATGGAAACAAGTGATGTTTTCCCTGAAAAATGATTGATACTGTCTTTTCTGAGAACCTTAGTAAGGCAGCTGAATTATTAGCTTGTACACTGTAGGATTTTACTTGACAGTCCTCAGATATCATCATTTGTATGAGGATCCATTAATCTACTCCTCTTTTCCCTATGAAGCATGACACATCTAAGAGTGCATTCAATCACACCCCAACCCCCGCCACCAATACAACCCATGAGACCCAAACCAGAATTTTTTTAAATGAATGAAAAAAACCCAAAAACCAAAAACCACAACAACAACAACAAAACCACTGCACTGCCAGACACCATGAATTTATGCTTATTACCTGCGCAATTCTTGTGGCATAGACTGTATTGCATAGTCTTTCTCTTTTTCTAATACATCTTTATGGAAATCTAATTTCTCCATGGGTTGTTAAAAATGTCAAGGAAAAAAGCTATCAATTGTTGAAACATGCAATTATATTTTTTTTTTATTAACAACAAACAAACAAAACACCTCCAAACTTTTTAATGGCCTTTTTTGTAAATGATATACTTAAAAAGAGAAAATGCCATGAGTGTCATTTTCTCTATTTAGATATTGAATATGCATGACAAATCAGTAAAAGTAGGATTATCCCTGTTTTTTAGTAGAAAGGGGTTTCTGGCTAAAATAATTAAATTAATGCAAACATGAAAAATATGCAGCTAGTCTATTAAAAGTGCATAAAGACAAGCCTAGCACGAAAGTAATGCACATTAATCAGGAGTTAGTGAAAAGAATTGAGTGAATCCTACAAAGTCTTATTAATGAATCTGTTGATTACAGTTCAGGATCATGAGAAATCTTCTGAATTAGTAATGATTTAATTATTTTTTTGCCCATAATAAATAGCTAAAACACAGAATTGACCATCAAATGAACTTTACTGTCTGTCTTTTAAATTTGTTCTCCATATAGACTGCAGCTGAAGAGAGAGTGAAAGTTATAACATGGAACTATAAAACAATCAAGAACTAATTAACAATTCCTGTGGTAGGTCTGCTATGCTACAGATATCACAAAATTAAAAATAAAGCAAATGTGTTCACAGGTAGAATTTTCCCCTGGCAAACATAATGTGTAGTTTATACTCTTGTGGGGTAAATTTGTAAATCACTGAAGAAAAAAAAAAATGGCTAATAATAAATTATTAACATAGCAACAAAGGAGCTTTCTATAACTTATGAGCAAATATTAGTATCTAAAATGAAAGGATTGGGGAAAATGGAAGCAGATAAAACAACAAACACTTTTCTCAAGTTACTCAAGTATCTTCCACATTATTTTTTTTATTGCTTTAACCTTCAGCTGCTCAGATCCTGCAGTTGAGGTGGGCTCTACAGCTGTATTTGCACTCCCCAGGGAGTATACCATGTCCAGTAAACAAAGTCTAGGAAGATCCTGTGAGTGTCCAGTAATATAAGCCTCAGAAGCAGCTATTTGGAAATTAAGATTCTGTCATTATAAGGAAAAGCTCCTGTGCATTTAATATTCTCCTTATCAGATATTTTTACCCATACTTTTTAATAATAGGTTATTTGGATTGTGAATGTTATAAAAATCACAGGCATTTATAATCTCAAGAAGAAAAAGGTAGAAAAAATGAGAACACAGATAAAGCTTTTAAATATCAAATGTCTTAACTGCCAGGGTCCCGTTTTCTTGAAGGCAAGAAGGAGGGAGAAACGTTAGCATGGACTAATATCTATCTATAGCTTTGCAATTTTTATTGATGGTTAACATCAAGCATGAGAAATGAAGCTTTAAATAGGTTGCCAGGCATCCACAAATATCATAATGTATCAGAAATTTGTCATTTGTCATCAGATTTATCAGCTGGCTCCTGTAACATCTTTAGAGCAGCCACAAAGGATGCTATGAGTCCTACTGCTAACATTATTCTTATGGATCCTGGTGTTTCATGGAAGAAAGGTTTGTAGTAACTTCTCACATGTATTAAAGCATGCTCAGCATTATTAATTGGTCTGACACAAGCAGTATTTTTGCTGTATACAATTGAGCAAAAAGCCTTACTCAGTGCAAAGCTTTCATCAAATTATCTACCAGTAGAAGCTGCCAAGCTGATTGAAAGTGTCAGTGAAAGGGAGAAGTGATATATAACAACACAATTTTCATTGCACAAAGTGGTATTTTTAGCCTTTGCAATTTGCACTGAAACTCATTATTCTTCTCCATTATGGATAAAGGGGAAACTCTGTAAGTGCCCAAGTCTTTGACTTCTCTAATTTTAAATCTAGCTCAAATGACTGTTTTCTGCAGGGAAATGACTAAATGATATACAGCCACTCACCAAGAATTTGTCTCCTGTTCACATTTATGGAAAGCTATCAAGAATTAAACTCTGTGCAGCCATTACACTGGTAGAGATGTTAAAGCTAGGACTGTGCTACATTAGATGCAACATAATGAAGGATGTTGCATTGCAGTCAGTCTAGAATTGATGTCACAGGACAGATGCCTGTGTCACAAACACAGAGAGCTACAGCACCGCAATTCGGTACCTGCTCGGTTGAACATTTCTTGGCGCAACATAATCACTTGCCATCCCTTTAGCTTCTTTTTGGGAATCCAAACAGGCTGATTTTTAATTTTTTTTTTAACAGCAGGATTTTATTTAACTTCTCAGACACACAGTTTGCACAAAACAATCTAACAGTACTCATAATATGTACACAGATAAGAAAACTATACTAGCAGTTGATGGGAACATGTAATACCATTTGAAAAGCATAAGAATTATTTATATATTTTTTCAAAGTTAAATTAAAGTAGTCAAGGGGTAAATTCAAACTAGTGAAATCAAATCATTCATAGAATCACAGAACATCCTGGCTTGGAAGGAACCCACAAGGATAATTGAAGTCCAAATCCTGTCCCTGCACAGAACAGCTCCAAGAATCCCACCATGTGCCTGTGTTGTCCAAGTACTTATGGAACTCTGTCAGGCTTGGTGCTGTGACCACTTCCCTGGGGAGCCTGTTCCAGTGCCCAGCCACCCTCTGGTTGAAAAATCTTTTTCTAATATCCAGCCCAAACCTCTCCTGACATGACTTCAGGCCATTCCCTTGGATCCTGTCACTGGCCACCAGAGAGAAGCTATAAGTGCCAGCCTCATATGGCTTCCTCTCTAGGCTCTTCCCCATTTTTACATCCCTCATTTGGACACTGGCCATTCACTGGCCTTTTGTTACTTTGGGGGTTGCTTATACTGATTATTATTGTGATTATTACTATTATTTTTATTTTATATCTGTGCTGTGGCTCAGTTTTTCTAAAGTTCTGCTAAAGCCTTCTGATGTTTTACTTTTGCGGTGGAGTTTCTCATGCAATTTTCATCTAAATAATGATTATTTTGCATTCCTTTCTGGAGGAGGAGAGAATTGATGGACTGTTGGGTTGACCAGTGTGGTTGGACAGGAAGATTTTCTTCCTCCAATCCACGGTCAGTGTTGGAATTCCATAAATGTCAAGGTCTGTAAATAAACTGCCACTTTTATTGCCTTGGACATCTCAGTGTGTGAGTGTTTCTTTTGTGTTGTATTGCGACACTGTGTGCTACAAATATTCAAATCAAGGAATTTCAAACAAGTGTTTTCTTGAAAATATATTTCCCATTATAGAGACAATGCAGCACATCTATAAATTCCTTATTTAACAAGAAATATTGAGGGACAACAGATGCCTTCAATAACATAAAAAAAAAAAAATTAAAAAATTCAAAAAGAAGTTTTAATTAATTTCTTCTTTATTTCAGAGTCACTTATTTGAAGGATTTACATTGAAGCTACATTATAGTAAGACTGTAGTGAAATAAAGAAAATAACAGTTTTGGCTCTGCAGCACTTTTCAGGGGGTAATCCCCTAAAGCCACATGGCCACAGAGGATAAAGAAATATCTTACCAAGTTTACACAGAAACCAAGTACCTGACTTTTAGTTCAGTGAACTCTTTGCTAGACTGCACGAAAAAATTTGCAGGCCTCACTTGGAAGCAAGAAATATTAGAGGTCATGGCATACAGTGACAAAGGTCTTCCCCCATGTATACCTCTACGTGTTCCTTCAGCAGAGCCTGTATTTTTGTCTCAAGATCTGCATTCCAGTGCAAAGTGAACTGAGATATATCTGTTATGCAGCTGCAAAACTAAAAATGTTTTTGTGTGAAATGTACTAAGGGAAAAAATAAGCTTGCTACTTTCTCTATTCTAGCTTTTTCTATATTTCAGGGTTGAGGAAATTCAGAACAAGCATATACAGACCAAGGTTAGCAGCACACACAAAACACATTCAGTAATTATCAGAAAGAAAATAAAACAACAAAGGTATAAGTTACACTAGAAGTAAACTGCAGCAAATTCTTTAGAAACCAATAAATTCCCAGTAGAAACTAGAAATTGCTTTAGAAAGGAACAGAACCACCTGTCTTCTTTCTCCAGGGTAAGAGCATGAGGATCCGAAATTGTCATTGAAAACTTGCACTTGGGACACTTGGTTTATAAGTGTGAAGTTGAAAATATGTGCTTTCTACTGATGATCACAGAGTCTAGATGGGATCTTTACAAAGATTCGTGACATCTGTTCAATGCTAACAGCATTATTTGAAAATTTCATAGGAATATTGGAACTCAAATGTTTGTCTACTGGTTCTATACATAAGTAGACCATATATATATAAAATACCTCCCCAAAACACTGAATACCAGTACAAAAATCTGTGTAACTTTTTATCTTGCAGAGGTATAACTGAAATTCCCTGCATAGGTAGACAGTGGTGACTGAAGTCCACATGATAGGGAGCAGCAACTGCTCCCTATCTCTGGAAATCGCAAGACATAGTTTATAGTTTTGCAAGCCAGATATTCACCATGCTTTATTTCTATAGAAAAAAAACCCAAAACACTGAATCATGAAATGGAAATTCATGAATGGTTTAGGTTATTGTACAGCTCCAGGAAGCAGTTACTGGGAAACCCCAAATCCATTTTGATTTTCTCTCCCTTTTCTCAGTCCATTGGCAACATTTAAGTCGAAAGAGCTTTGCAAGGCCTCTCAGGCCAGCAGGCACTTGAGCTCTCAGCTCTGGCTTGAGTCACTGAGGGGAGTGACTGCAGTAATGGGTTGCTGGTTGCCTCTATCCCAACTCTGTGCTCATCCTCAAAACACAGTCAGCTAAATGCAGATATGAAATATTTAAAGTTACTTAGAATTTCATGGCAATTTTATACCACATATGCAAGTTCTCTAGTAGTAGGTTGTGGTCATCTGAAACCTGTAAGTGGATTCGAGTACTATAGCATTACGTTAACCTATTATAACAGAGGGACTTAAATGTAATAGAAGAAATAAAGTCTCTAGAACAATATAAGTTCAAGGTTTTAACGAAATCTACACACATTATTATTATTATTGAGATAAATCATTTGCTCAAAGCATTGCCATTTAGAAGAATGTATTATTTTGTTAGGCATTTACAAAATTGCCTCTTAAAAATTCTGAGTTTAGGAAGTAGGCTTGCTAAGATACTAGTATGAGGAGATGGAGAAGCAGCACACCAGATCCACCCATATCCACTTCATTTAGTATTTCCAAGTGGTTTTTACCAGCAAAAAGGAAAAAGGCTTTACAGAATGCTGAAAAACACTGGTCACACTTATGGGTTTTTTCTTATTTCATAGCATACATTATTATTCTAGTCCTGCCTGAAGTGTCATACAAGTTGTACTTGCCATTTTATTAAGGTTGATTAAAAAAGAAAGAAAGAAAAAAAGAGACAGGGTAGGTATACTTCAAAAACAAATGGCTAAAATATCTTGTAAATTCTGTGCCTGGTGGTGCATGATTGTTCAAAAGTTCATAAGAAAATTATTTCCTTGGTGGAAAGAGGTCAGGATCTGAAAGTCAGCTTGATACCTAATCAAGAAAAAGAACAAAATCACTAGTAATAAAGTTTCTGCAGGTCAAGAATTTCCTTGGGCAACTTCTATGGAAGCTGACTATTCCCAAAATAGACTTTAAATTACATCTTTACAATTCTATTATCTTTAGTATAGTAGAATTTGAGGATGTAATTTGATGAGAAATCAGTTTGATAAAAGACCCTGCAAATAAAATGGACTTCTGATGACTATATACAAAACAGTGTTGATTATAAAACATCAGAGACTAATTCATTAAAAGTGTGCCAGTAATGTACAGGGAGCATATAAACAAGTAAACATAAAAGCAAGTTCAATGACTTTTTTAATTATAGTCATTTCAGGACTGAACTATATATTGAGGGAAAAGAAGGGGTTGCATTTTCTTTCTCTTATTTGTCCTTTGCCCCAAGTACTGGGCATAGGTTGCTCAAAAAGTATTGTTACTTATCAGTGGCATACAGTCTTCCAAATGAGAGCCATAAGGTACAGACAGGTATTCACACAGAGGGTTACAATATGGAACGTTTTTTAATCATCAGCATGTTTTAATGATAACAGAAGGAGCCTGGTCTCAAAAAAAGAGGATTGAACAAACAAAAGCATGGAATTCTTACTGCCATTTTCTGATTTTGTGAACCTGTAGATATAGATGAACATGAAGGAAGAATTGGTAGACAATCAAAAAACTAAGCCACAGGTAATTAAGATAAAAGAATGAGGTGTGCAAAAATGAAAGACTGCTGCCAAAGAACTGTAGATAAAATTTCTCCCCATTAATATAAAAGAAAATTAGACCAGTGACAGGGGAAAAAAAAAGTAAGAAGATAAGAAAACAAGTAAGAAAAATAATATATGTCTGGAACAAGAAGTAAGTCAGTTGAAAAGATTAATAACACAATGGTAGAGAGTGTCAAAGACAAACATTCTAGGGCAAGTGGTAATTCAGAAGCGTTTGTTCTTTACCTTGGAATCCTCTGGCAGAAATTGCTATGCATCCTTTAAGAGAACTTTCCTCTATCTCTGGGTGCATTGAAAAAGCAGTCAGTATATTGGTTTTGCTATCTCTGTCTCAGGACAGTTTTCTGTTAACACATTCTCAATGAACTCTCAATGAGAATGAAAACTTTAAAAATTGGAAAAGATTTATTAATGCTAACTTATGAATTATATTTTCTATTTTTTATTTACCATGGGTGTTTTTAAGGACTTGATTGACAGTAGTCTTCTAAAATTCAGAAATTCCATATAAAGTCCAAAAACTATTTTGACCACCCTAGTAAATTATTGTTCTCCTTATAGAACTAAAACTATACAATCATGTGAAATCAATGTTTCTCAGCACAAATTTGCTTACTCCAGAACTAAGAAACTGTTTTTATATCTATATCTATCTATCTATCTATCTATCTATCTATCTATCTATCTATCTCAAATCATACTAGTACATGGATTAAGTTAATGGATACATTCAGATTTCCAGGTTGAACAAAATAAACACAAAACAGATATAGGCATACAAGATGAAGGTACAAGTGTATAAGGATTGCCAAAAGACATTTCTTACAGAGAAAATTGAATAGAAGCTTTAAAAAACAAGTCAGATTAAGTATGAAGGCCTTCCTTGGACGTTTCTATATGTTGAGCTGAAATTCTCTTAGGCTTAAGGTGTGAGAAGAGGTATGTAAAAAATTCCAACACATGCAAGAAGTTTTCTTTCATCTTGTGACAGCCTTGTCTTTTAGTCTGATTTTCTCTGGTTCAAGAAAGCCTTTTTTTCCTTCTGTATTTATGCAGTAACATTACTATGAGCTTCAGCAAAGTATAAGATGATATCTTTTCCTCTTTTCCTTTTGTGAGAGATTTTATTAGGATTTTGTCATCACACAGTCACATCACACAATATATGGCTCATTCACTCTCTTCTTGACAACACTCTGTGTATTTAGTTTTTCCCTAAATAATTTTTATAATCATCTTAAGAAAATAGGTTTGTCTATATGTATGAATCTCAGAAGAATAACACATGGAATGGAAAATTTTAATATTCAGAAATGCATATTAATTGAAAGAAAAAAGACACATTTCTGTGTAAGCTTAATTTTAAGCAATTCTGCCAGATGTAGGACACTACCTTGGATTCACTGTATCTTCTAATGAAACTTCAAATTACTCAGAGACAAGTTAGAGATGTCAAAATTAGCATACAGAGATCTTAGTACCATGTCCACAGCTGTAGACCATTAGATCTCTCCAGAGTGACTCAAGTAACAGCACAATAAAGCAGGAGAGAGAGCAAAGGATAAAAGGTTATACAACCTCAGTTGTATAACCCTGAATTATCAAACCTTAAACTGCTTAAAATTTTGGTGTCACTTTGATAAGAACAGAATTTAATTCTTCAGTAAGAGACAGAGGAAGCCATTCTGTTTTACAGAGAATTGAGTACTTTTTGCCAGAACAGTACAAAAACTGGCACAATTTTCTGTTTCACCAGACTATAATGATTTCACTGGAATTTCTTGTCAAATATCTATAGGTGTAGATCTGTGGGGGATCATACACTTAGTTCTAGTCTGTGGAGGATTTTATCCAGTAGTTTTCCAAATATGGGTAGCTGCTGATGACTGAAGGAGATTCCATGACAGTCACTGTTCTATTTAAAACTTTATGATTAGTTTCTATTATGCATCAAGATACACATCTCATGTATCGTGACAAGCTTCTCAGAGTTGTACAGATGCATGCCTTAGAAATTATTTGTTGCTTAGATTCCTTCTACTAATCTTCTGGGCTCTTTCAAAGGATAAGATTCACAGAAATATGTAATCATTTGACATGGTTTAATACTTACCTTTCTGGTTCCTGGCACAGAACTCCAATTCTCTTTGCAGGTAAATGCTTTACAAATGCCCCAAGTCAATTAGCAGAAGAATCACAGTAGGCACTGAGGAGGATCAATGCAAAATTCATTTCCTGTCTCATTTTGACTAAATCATGAAGCAGTAACCTGAGATTGAACACTGGAAAATCACTGAAATTCATTTTTTCGTTTAACATTTTAACCTTAACTGAGGTATTTCTAAAAGATTAAAGTATTATTTTTTTTTAATCTGTAGAGAAAAATAGTTCTTAGAAAAATAAAATTCAAAATAGAATTTGGAGTAACTGACAGAAAATTTTCTGCTTTTAAAGCCCTTCAATACAACCTGCTGAGATCAGCTGGAGAAATGTTTACCTATTCCCAACTTAATATTTTTTTTAATTTTAGAATTAAATATTAGAGAAGTGTAAGGCCCTTTGAGAGCATAGAAGCCGTATATGGCTGTACTGATGGGGCTTTTATTAGGACTACTTATTTGAAGAAATCCCAGTTTTCCAGCCATCTCCCTTAAAATGAGCACTCTCTTGTTCCAAACTATATTTATAAATTTTTTATTCATACTACACTGGAGCATGCCTTCTCTGCCCTTCCTGCAAATTCAAAATGGAAGCACCAGCTTCTCTGGCAAGTTTACGTCTCTCTTGTGTACATCAAATTTTGTTCAATTACCTATCCCCCACTCCAAGTACATGATAAACAGTTTAAGAGGAATGGTTCTTGAAAAGTTTGATACAGCTTTTAGATTGTTGAGTGCAGCTGCCTGAAAAGATTTTGCAGCTGTGGTAGAATGGAGAAGCTACTGACATTCAGAGACCAGGAAACTGCAGGAGCCAGCAGCGACAGATTGTGAGCATGGTGCCATTGCTCATGTAACCAGCTATTGGGATCATATAATTTGAACAAAAAGCCTTCAGTTGATAGATCATTGTATTTTCAGAATTTCCAAATAACAAAAGCCATTATAGAGAGCTTAAGAATGGTGTGTATGTGTTTGTTTGTTTGTTTTGTTGTTTGTTTTTTTTTTCTTTTTTTTACTACAGTGTGCATTAGGAAGTCTAAAACGTAATGACCAACACATTTATTAATAACCAACACATTCTGAGAGTGCTTTCCTCTCCTAGAACAAAGAGGGAAACACATTTTATTGTCACAGGAGAGTATAAAGCTGTCTATAAGCCACGCATCACCAAAACTGTAAGTTATGTACATTGCTTATAGCTCTATCTTTACCTCTTACTGTGATTGACTGCTCCTCTCTTTTACCAACACATCTTTTAAAAACATTTCTATTGATCAAATTTTGCCTTCTCTTTCCCTCTTCTAATGAAATGTCAGACTGTTATTTTTTTTCAATTTCTCTCTGATCATCATTGTCTCCTGCCTCATCACACTTACGAAATTTTCCCCCATGTGCTTCTTGTGCATTAAATAGATTGATATTCTAATTGTTTATGCAGTGATGGTGTTGTTTTACTGGTATTAAAAGCTTTACTGGATCTAGTCCTTGAATAAAGGTCCATGTTTGCACTAAAGTTCCACAAAGCCCATGAAGGGTCAGGCATCAAAAATGTTCTGAAAAATGATGAACTGCAATCGGTAGGATAACCAGAATGTACAGGCATTTTTGATTTACTGCTCCTGAAGGTTGACTCTATCTGTCAGATCCCTTCCTGAAGAAAGGGGTCAGGATCTTCCTCAATGTACTTGGTTCTTACTCTGTTCTTTCTATGAACTGCAGTGCTAGAAGTGCTGTAGCTGCTATCCACTTTTCATATATTGTTCAGAGTTAATGAAAGCAGATTTCAATCTTTGTGAACTGAGAATAACTTCAGAAGCTTGAAGTTATCACCCAGAACCATAAAGAGAGTAGCCAACTTTGCTAAAGACTCAGATCTCACTGATGCGTGCTAAGGTGTGAACGCAAAACTGACTGTACCCAAGAGAGTAGATGAAGAGGAATCCTGGAATCGTTACTTTTCTGCAGTGAGATGAGGACTAGCCAAGCACTGTAAAAGTGCTCAGTGCCAACTCTCTGGTGCAAAAAAGAAACCTAATATAAGTTTTTCATCAATCTGAAAAAGAGCAGTACTGAAAAGTGGACCATTTTGAAAAAGCCAGCATTGAAACACTTCTAGGGATGATCCGACATCTGATTCATGACTGGAGGACATACTTATATAAAACACAACAGGGCTGTAATTTAGTATGTTCCTGTTATCTTCCAGTGGCTAGACATTGTTCAACACTAGCTGTATTTCTCTCTTTTCCAAAGAAGCTAAAAATGCTATTGCCTTCCACAGCTTCACTTTTATTCTGGTTTGAACCTTTTTTCTTGGAACTTTCATCTGTGTGGATGTGGAAGAGGGGAAGAAAGCACGAAGATTTCTCTCTAGTTTTGTTTTTCAGTGCAAGAACTCACTTGCCCTAATTGAAATCTCCCATCTTATTTAAAGGCTGCTTTTAATTAAAATTGTATGTGCAAATACCTGCATCACTACTGATTCTGCCTGTCTTTGTAGTCTGAAAGCTTAGATTTAATTCTCACTCTTCCTGGGACATAGTTTTGCTCAAAATAAAGAATCTCATGTCTCTCCTGTCTCTAATGAAGACCTGGAAATGATGAAGGGGGTCACTGAAAATAATGGTCTTATCACGAGAGCAAAGGATCAGGAGTCTTGACTGAGAAGAACCTGATCCTGACAAAAGTGATGTTGTTAAATTGCATAATGCCTACTTGGTGTCCTTCTGGAGGCAAGAAAAAAATAATTTGCTACACATGTGCACACATATAATTTACGTAGATTTATAATAGGAACTATGAGTAAGGAGAAATTTGATCATAAACAGTGAGATACCTGACATAAAATAGTTAACAGTTACTAAACTTATTTCTACAGTGAATTGTAATTTATACAGTGCAGTAAAAGTCACAAGTGACAAAAATAACCATGAAATTTCACTTTATTCTGTTTTTAAGATCAGGTGCCCACTATGACTCTTCAGCCTTCCTGGTAAAAGCTAAAATAAGTCCCTCAAGCCAGAGAGCTACATTTACCCCTTCAGTTATGTTAATGGCTTAAGTTTCTGAACTTATGCCTATTACACCAAATGAAGTGAAAATTATGTAGGAGGCTCTTGCAATATTGACTTAAAGAACAAGACAAGGAAATAGAAAGGTCTCATTAGGCTTATGCACTGGTGATGTCCTGGTACTATGGATACTCAGAGGTCTGGTCCAGCATTTCATAGATTGACAGTATAGAACTGGGAAAACAACATAGAAGGATGAATACCTTCTTACTAAATAGAGAAGAAAGAATAGTAGGAGAGATGTCTAGAAAGCTATGGGTGACATGAGAAATGTTAACAAGGCATTCATCATTTTCCAACAGAAAAAAACAAGGGCATTATTTTAAGTCTATATTTGCTAATCAAGAAAAACTAGCAGGAAATGCACTAGTTTGTTTTCATTTCTACATTTTTTTTAAATTTTTTCCAGTCATTGTCTACGGTTCTATTCTCCCAGGATAGGACTTGCTACAGTAGATATTAAAAATTGTCTTTGGAAAGATGAGAAATGAACGTTACATTCAGTGTTGAATTTAAGCAATTGAGCAGTGCTTACTAATTGTCCTGAGCCCATAAAGAAGTATACTCATATTCTTTTTTTTTTTTATGCACTTGAAATGTAAAGATTAGAAAGTGCATTGAAAAGTGGTACAGAGAAAAACATTAACAAATAAATCAAATAAAATTTCTCACTTGTTCAATTAAGAATCTGCCATTACTGGTCTTTCTTCGGAAGCAATACTGCACTTTTATCCCAGTAATTTTCTTGAAATGAACCTGTGCACACTTTAAAATGAAGAAATGCTGTCATATAACCAGTGCAAACCACTGCACTGAGACGGAGAGGAAAAACAATCCACTGAAGAAATACTTGGAATCTGCACAGTGATGGACAAAGACCAGTATATTAGGTACATATCTGAAAATTTTATCTCCAAGTGTGTAGACTTAGCACATGCTCAGATGAGCACCACTCCTTGGGTGCCCTTTCTGGTGCATAAGCTTTACCACAATAGCCATGCAGTTTTCATTAGGAAGTGCTCACACTCCTTATGTATTGTTCACGCTTATGATGCTGTTTGCATTGATGAGAACATGCTTTGGTCATGGTCAGGTGCTAACCACTAACAGGTTAAGCTATGTTATGTGCATTTTGTTGTGTTCTCTAATGCAAAGCAAAAGATACAACTGCTAGGTTTAAAAAAGGAGGTGCAGGGAGGGGTGGGAAATGAGGTGATAAGAATGGCATTGGAATTTTCTCCCCAAGAAAATCTGCCATAATGACACCATCAGAATTTGCAGGAAGATGGACATGAGAATGGCAGCACAAGAACAAAGGAAACATACCATCACCACCAGCACACTGCTGGCTCACACTCAGCTTGCAGACATCCAGGTTCTTCTCAGCAGAGCTTCGGCCCAACCTACCAGCTTGTTTTCCTTTTACAGGCCGTAATGATAATTTAATTCCATTGTTTCTACTTCACATGGACCAGCACACTAAGTGGACTGGCACTACTTCTTCCTAAGAGCTTCTTCTGATTTCTCCACAACCTTGTATTCTAACTCCTTCTGACTAATCTAGTTACCTCTGTGAAACACAGACAGCTTAATTTACACAGCCTTGTCTTTCTCTGTAATTTCAGTGTTTATAGCAAAAACTCCTCAAGTTTAAGTCGTAACTTAGCATTACTTGTATGGTTATGAATTTACTTCTCACAACTGTATCCCTTTTTCAAAGAAGAAGGTCACTTGGTTTGCTCAGCTAGAGAAGAGGAGACTGGGGGAGACCTCATTGTGCTCTTCAACACCTTCGTGAGCAGAAAGAGAGGGGTAGGTACCATCTCTTCTCTCTTGTGACCAGCATAAAGCTGAATCAGGGGAGGTTTAGGTTGGATATCAGGAAAAGGTTTTTCATCGAGAGGGTAGATGGGCACTGAAACAGTCTCCCCAGGGCAGTGGTCACAGCACCAAACCTGACAGAGTTCAAGAAGTATTTGGATAACGCTCCCAGGCACATGGTGTGATTCTCAGTGTGTCCTACACAGGACCAAAAGCTGGACTTGATGATCCTGACTGGTCCCTTCCACCTCAGCATATTCTGTGATATCACGATTTCTGGAATTCTCACTTGTGAAATCTTTCTGGACATGTAAAACCACCCAGAACTCAAATATTAAGAAGACTGACCACACTATTTACTACAGAAAATTATTCTGTCTTTTAAGCTCTAACAACAGGTGTTAAACCCATGTTTTTAGCTCTGACTATATGTAATACTATCACCTCACTTACAAAATCAGCAGTTTAGCAACCTCTTTTAATATAGCTTAAGCCAGTCTTCTGCATAATATCCCACAGATGCTTGGAGAGCTTATCCTCTGAGAAGGGCACCTCTTTAGTTAACTAATTAAGTCTTGAATAAATATTCTCTACTTACAGCCAGAGTAATGGTCTTTGTCACAGGAAAGGAGCATAAGAAATTTTAACAATTTGTGTACATTGATTCTATTTCTACTCTATATATTTGAAATCAGAAAATTGCTGATTGGGCCACTGCAACTGTAGTTTTTCAGATGCTGTTCAGTATCCCTATGACACATCTTTCTGTATGACTGTTCTTCTCTGTTGTAGAAAAATAGAAGGTAGCTCATTGCTACAAAACATTCAGGAGAGTATGTAACATTATGTCCTCCACCTGCATGGAACCATATCTAACTTTCCAGAGGTAATCAAAGCCATAGATTCCTCAAACTTCCCTCATCTCTTCCAGACCCTAAGCAGTAGCATGGCTATTCTCCAATATGTTAAGCTTTAAAATATATTTTTAAAAATATGGTGGCATGTACTCTGAGAAAAAAAATGAAGTCCAATCTATCACTCAGATTTACACAGTTGCTACATGCATTATATGAAGATGATTTTAAGAAGTTTGAAAAGTTCTCCTAAATACAGTTCTACTTGTATTGCTTTGCTAATACTGTTGGAAATAAACACCTTTCTCCTGCCCCTTCCTTTTTAAAAGGCAATAACTAAGGTACAGACCAGATTAGGTTTCAGAATTTTGGATCTACAAAGCATTCTTACATACTAGGCATACTAGCAAATTCACGTAGGTTTGAAAATTCTTTTCATATTAGATGCCATAAATTACCACATATTACTTGGGGCCTATTTAGATTGTAAAGATACTGAGATCTACTAGAGTGATGAATATCATCTCATATAGATTGAATGAATTGTAACAACTAGAGTTGCTTGAGTATTCCTTTGCAAATTCATTCTTCTATTGTGAAAGAGAAAAAGGAATGGTACTGCTTGCAACCACAATTTCTCCTTTAAGAAATGACATCATTCACAGAATGTGATATTTGAGCTATAAGAAGGGAGGATTGTGTCCCTCTACCCTTGTAAAAAAATAAGGTAAAACTTAAGTCAGTATATTTTAAAGGCTCTTTTGTGTTCTTTGTTTTCTATTAAAAGGCAGATGCTACTTGGAAATTAGGTCAAGTTGAAAAATCACAAATTATAAAAAGCACTTGCATCTTCATGTTCTTTTTATAGAATTTTACTGTGTTTGCCAAAAAATTTAATTTACTGTCACCTAAGTTCAGCATAATCCTAATTCTTTCTCATTTCAGTAAGTGATTCGGAAATACGAATAACTAAACCTCTCTGGAAATATGTAAGCAATTGAAATGTAAAACAAAAAACCTAAACTCATCGGTCGGTGTAAAGTAGGTATTGGCAACTGATTCTCTGAACACTTTCATGCAATCCTGTTGTCTCTGATAAACTGAACATTACACAAGTAGCACTCTCAAAATAATATTTAAAAATTAACTGAATTGTTAACAGCCCTATTCGGGGTTATGTTCTTTTTTTCAAACACCCATGCATATGAGTGGACTTTTTCATTGTTTAGATGTTTGGACAAATTACAGTTTATCCTTTATATACAAATATACAAACAGAATCTGAATATTTATATAAATATTCTTTGCTCATATAATGTCTACTGACTTTCCATAAAGCCAATGGACATTAAAAAATAAAAATAAAAAATAAAAAATAAAATATGAAGGTACTTCTGCTTGATCTCAAGGTTACAGGATAGATATCAATGTTTCATAGCTCTGAAATTAACTGCTGTGTAGGGTTTTTTTGGCTTTTGTTGACTTTTTTAAAGTTGTTGACAGTAACATTTCAATTTCAGTTTTATATAGCACTTTACAGAGTTACACTTTGAAGCATTATTACACAAAGAAAAGAATGGCATTCACATCCTGATGCTAAAATTTACTTCAAAATGAAAGCCAGTTCAGCTGACTCTTGATGGAGGACCACTTGTTTATTTGCAACAGGGGTTGCAAATAATAAACAAAAGGTTCATTAGTGTCCTAGGGTGACTTTATGATGCTTGTATCCCCAATCGTCTCTTCTGTTTGCTGTATGTTAAGTTCTGTACCTTTAAAATGGTTCTGGGAGCAAAGGAGGAGAAAGAAGCAGCAGCAGTTTGTTTGGAGAAAACTGCCTGACTCCCACACGGCCTGGCTCCGGCATTCGTCTGAGGCACGGACAGTGGTGGGACAGAGATCTCCTCTGCTTTTAGTTAGTTTTAGCTGGCTGAGGCAGAGAAGTTCCCTGGACTGATTTTTTTTCTTTTTTCTTGAGACTGTTTAAATCTGCTCTGGACTGAAAACCCCAGAGGAGCAGCGAGGGCTGGCACCTGCGGCCTGCCGGGCCTGGAGCTGCGGAGGGAGTGGGGCTGGTGAGAGACTGAGGGAGCTGAGCTGCACCCACGGCAAGGACTGCCTCAGTTTGCCATCTTTCTTCAGAGCAGCGAGAGGTATTATTGCTTCATATTGTTCATTTTTTTTGCTTGTGGGCATCTTGTTTGTTAAATAAATATTTTTTTTCCACTTTTCTCCAAGGAAGTTCTTTTTTCTCTGACTGGCTGGGAGAAGGGGCTGTTTGGGTTTGCTTTCCAGAGGAATCCCCTCTGGAGTTTCCTCCCAAATTTGCCCTAAGCCAGGAGAATCGGTATCAGAAACTACATGATTTTAAGACACACTATACTGTGAATAAATTGATTAACTTTTGATCAGAAAGTTGTAGCAAAGACAGACTCAGAGAGAGACAGAGAGACAAGGGATAGAAACAATGAATAAGTGAGGAAGGGAGGAGGTCTGAAAACCCCAGACCTTTCCTTTCCCTATCACTTTACTTCCACCATACCTTCCCCCAAAGCCCACACATTCACTCAGCTAATTAATAAGTTTGTGAGCGGATAAAGCACTCAATACTACTCCTTGACTTCAAAAATACCACTGAGAACATCCACTTGAGAAAATATATTGGCTCAACTCATAACATGTTATGTAAGTCAAAACAATATCTAATTTCTCATATTTTTCACTGTGCAAGATCCCAAGAGTACTTAAATTTCTATATTTTGGAGTATTTTCTCCAGTGATTGCTTACACTGAATCGATTTTTTTATTTAAGTCAGTGAACATTTATCCTATTTCCCTGACATTCACTTTGTCTCCTTTCCCCCTCTACCTTCAAAAGAATTTAACCAAAGTTTATTGTGTTCAAAGACAGGTTCTTTAATGTAGAGGCTAACTTAGTGATGACAGAGGCTTTATCTTCTTTGTTCATAGTTTATCCTTAGAGGGATGACTCCTAGCAGCAAAGAGGAAATACCCATTAGCTTTTGCCCCTCTACTGCATTGCTAGTGAGCAGAAACACTGCAAGAAAGGAGGAGAATGGTCCTTCCATCAAAGAAAATCTGCCCCATTGGGATAAATACAGCAAGATTTACTATCAGAAAAGATTTTGTGACAACAACAAGGACTGAGAGGTATCTGAGAAGAGCAGGGAGCAGGAGCAAAGGTGTATTTCAGCAGTGGTAATATTTTTTTCTTGAAGGGACTAAGTACAGACTACGCAGATATTTTTGCTGTCAAACCTAGCCTCCAAGTTTTAAAATACCTAAGACCTAGAGTATGTGAAAATTCACAGTCCTTACATAATTAGCTTATTTTCAGAGAGACTGTGATATTACAAACCCAAGCATTATACAACTATGCTTTCAAGCAGTCTGTCCATAATTTCTCCAGCCATAATACTACTTTATATAAATAGATAACTAAGTCCTACATCAGTGTAATAGCAACAACACCTCTAGGTTTAAAGTATCTTGATTTTGCTTCATGACATTCTAGAAGTTTCCTTTCTCCAGTGTAGAAAAAAGAGCACCTTTTCTCTTACACTGGTACTCTCTCCCTATTCTCAGCCCCTTGCTCACCTTCTATTTTAAACCAGCAGAACAGCACTTGCTCTCACTCCTGACAAAACAATTGGCATGTTAATAAATTCTCCACAGCAAATATGTCATGGAGTAAGTGCTCTACTTATATTTGCAGAGAAGGGTATACTCATTGTTCCGAGCTATCAGTAGACTTCATTTTTGAAAAAAAACCAGAGAAATGGACAAGAAGGGGCTAAAATACATTGTATAACTTCATAAATATTATTATTATATTATTAATAAATATTATTCTTATATTATTCCATGAATTTGCAAGTCCATAAAAGGCTGTGCTTTTAGCATTGATTCTGCTCAGTAAAAGTTAATCTTCCTATGATCAAAGAGAAAAGAAAAAATTAGCAGACAGTTGTATGAAAAAAAAAAATGCCACTGAAATATATAACAAGAACCATCCTGTCAAAAGGTCCAGCTTGCACATCCTACCTTGTCTTTCCTGCTTCCTGTTCAAATGAGTCTTTGCTCTCCTGACATCTTCTGTGTTGCAACTCAGGAGTATTCACAACTCAGATCTCCACTACAAACCCCTGCTTCATCCCACTGCATCCCTTATCCAACTTTTTCTGTCTATTAGCCCCTTCATTTTCTTCCACCAAAAGGCCAGGTTTTGCTTCTTACTCTCCATCAAAATTCCTGTGTAATTCCTTGATTTCCCTATCTGCATTTTCCATCTTCTGTCTACTCCTCCCTGTTGATGCCTGCAAAGGCTGCATGGACACAAAGAAAATTACAAAGCTTTGCATTATGTTTTAGATAGTTTCCTGTGAAGTAGGGTTTCATAAGTCAAAAACCCAAACATACAAACAAACAAAACTTTCTGGATCCAGGAAGACAAGAGTTATTGCTGAATGATTTCCTGGGGTTATGGAGCCTTCATGTTTTATGTTAAGACACTGTGAGCTTTCCCTCATGGTTCTAGTTTACCCATTAATATTTTTTTCCACAAATAAAGACAAAAGGCAATCCTGTTAAAAATTACTAAGAATTTGGGCATTCATGAAACACAGAAGATAAGACAAATACAGAGTAAAGCCGTATTGCAAGCACAGAGCTTTGTAAGAAGCTTTCAACAACTCCTAGCGAAAAAATAATTTCTTTTTAAAATGTAGGTCTATACAGCATGTATTCACTGCCCTATAAAGGTGCTGCATTTTCAAAGCCTAAACCAGTATTTCTGTGTTGAGCAAAATGACCCATGATCAGAGGTCTTTTACAAACACAATGATCCTATATTTCTATGATTTCACTAAAAGTATAACTTCAATGTAACATTCCATTTGAGACAAATTCAGATTATTTTTTACCTTTCTGCTAAGCAACAAACTTTATTGGAACATCAAGAAATATAGCATAGTGATGATTAGGGTTTACTACACTTTTCTCCAGCATACACGAAGGCAATATCATGAACTACCGTCATCTTCTCCCCAGGAGAGGTTTAGTATTCATTCTCTGTTACTGTGTGGACCTAGAACTCTTTACATTCTGAGCATTTTCACATTCATACTTATTTAAGGAGTGGAACAGAGTAATTATTTTACAGATGTCTCAGTTTCAAATGCTTCTGCATTAGCTGATTAGCCATTTTAGTTGCATTTTAGCCATTTATAACTTTAAATATCAAAATCTACTCCTGCTGCCTGTTGATTAAATTTTAAGGATACTTCCCACCTGTCCTATGAAAGATGTAAAACTGTTGTAACACAATACACAGTGTACTCCCTTGTCAAGTTACACAACACTAAATATTTCAAAGAGTGATGCTCTTTAAATGTTTACAAAGAAAGACCAGAGTTGGCACTACAGTCTTGTGACTAGGGAAAACTCTTTAGGATCTCACTAAGACATATAAATATCTCAAAGGTGGGTGCCAAGAGGATGGTGTCAGACTCTTTTTGTGGTGCCCAGTGACAGAATGAGGAGAAACAGCCATAAACTAAAACACAAGAAGTTCTACCTCAACATGAGTAAAGACTTTACATTGGGGTTTGCACAGCACTGGAACAGGCTGCCCATAGAGGTCATGGAATTTCCCTCTGTGCAGACACTCAAAATCCATCTGGATGTGTTCATTTATCACCTGCTCCAGGTGTCCCTCCCTTGGCAGGGTGTTTGGACTGTATGATCTCCAGAGATCCCTTCCAACCCTAATGATTCTGTGAATCTCTGATTCTGTGACAAGCAGAGACACATTATGAAAAAAACATAAAAGACAATCAGGAAATCGGTAACTTTTCAAATACCAAATAGACCGAAAAAATCCTGGAAAAGTGGGAAAACTGGAGTCTGTTTTGTTAGGTGTGGAAAGTTTATTGGTTGTTTTTAAGAGCTACATTAAATAGCTTTTCATTTTCCAAAATGATTTTGGTAGAAATCCTCAAACCTTGAAGAACAGGTCTGTGCTTGACTGAATAGGCTCTTTTCATCTACAGTTCTGTAACCACCCTGAGGGAATTCAAAATGCTCATAATGATTTATATAACAAAGTTTACTCAACTCAGCTGTCAAATACAATTTCAGAACAAATACTGAAACCAGCATAGCTACTGTAACTTTCAAACCTGAAACTGATGATTTAATCTTGTTGGTTATTTTTTATAAAAAGCTTCATTGGCATATTACATTTGTGACTTTAACTGACCAAACATTCAAAATTTCTATGTGGTGCAATTGTTTCATTAGCTCTGCCTTAGTTAACTTTCTGTATTTCCTTTCCACTAGACAAACCTACTATGCAGAATTTTCTTCAGGGAAAGAGAATATAAGCTCTTTTTTGACATTAACTGTATCTCAACAGCTGTCAAGACTTGGGACAAGTACTACATTCTTGCTGTCACAAGGAAGCCAAAATTTTAAGCTCTGTTTCTCTAACAAGATCAAATTTTTAGAAAGGGAAGATAAAATAAGTCCTAGGTTTCATGACACACTTTTCCGTTTCTTAATCATTGTGTTGGCTAAGAGCAAGAGTCCCGGAACACTTGTTCTAAGTTCTTGCAAAAAATACCTTTTTGCCTGGAAACTTCTACTCCAGGGGCTGTGAGAGGGAAATCAACTTGTGAAACAATAAGGCCATATGCCCTTCCATGTGAAAACCCCCATTTCAGAAGTTATCTCTAGGAATAGACTTCAACTGATTTTATGCCTTCTTTGAACTACTCATGGGAAAAAAAAAAAAAGGTAGGGGAGAGGGTAATAAAATCAATTGTTCACAGCAGCGTTGCAAGGATCTTCAAGGAAGTGAGTAACAGACTTTCAAACAAGTCTTCTTTAAAGTAGAAGCAGAAATATAAAACTATTAATGTGACTGTAAAAGGGACAGACTATGTTGGCATTTCAAGGTAAAATAAATCAGCTACTGAATTTCACTTGGATAAGCCTGAAATGGTTTGTTCTTATTTTTTTGTTTAATGTTGATTTGTGATGACCAACCAAGAGTTTCGTCATAATGAGGATGAAACTCCAAATTTTATCACAAGAAGTGTGACAACTGCCTTATTGTTTAATTTTAGGAGTTTTCATTCTCTGGAAGTCCTTTAAATGAATGATTATAGAAAGGTAAGAACAGACCAAACATAAAAATCTCTTTGCTAGTCTCCTACTGTTCTTCAGATATAGCTTTGATGGCTTTCACACTAAAACCTTTGATCTTCTCTGATCAGTCAGTATTCTATTACATCTCTTTAAACAGAGATGGGAAGACAGAAACTTCAAGCTACAAACATCTATATTGTATCTTTGATGCTATAGAATCTTCCATTTATTTTCTTAATAGTTTTTAACTCTTGATTTGGGATTTTTTTTTAATGGTTACTCTATGCTGAGTTGACATTTTATACAAATATCAGGCATGAACTCCAAAAACTGCTCCTTAGTCTGTCACTGTAAAACTAGTCATGATTTTTTAATCTTCCTACTGTGCCTGTGCACCATTTGAAACTTATGTTCAACTTCATTATGCCATTTCATAGTACAATCTCACAGTGTCCTAAGACTCTTCTACTAATCTAGTTAATCAGTTCTTCAGCTGATGAACTTGATTTTCTCAGTGAACTGTTTTTCCTTCCACTGTTTATTCCATTTTCAAGGCATTAAAGAACTTACTGCCTTGTAGAGTTTCACTACCGATCTTCAGCTACAATAAAAATTTACTGTTTCCTATCCTCTAGCTGTTGCCTTTCCTTAAAAGTCTGTTTAGGACTCAGCAGCAGACTTGTGGAAATTTAGAAAGCTTCCATCAATCCATTATTCACACAATAGTTAACTCTTCCAAAATTGCCAAGAAGTTTTAGGGCAGAATTTCTCTTAACTGCCCCTGCTCCACCCCCCCACCCCCTCCATCAGACATGTTGATGGTTCCTAACTAGGTGATATTTAGCTGTGTGTTCCCCAACTCTATTCTTAAGCATTATTTCTATTACCTTACCTGATACAGCAGGACATCAGTCTTATGTCTTGTAGCTTCCTGGAGCTATCCTAAAACCATCTCTGTTATCACAGTTAATGTCTTGACTGAAACTGACTTGTCATTGAAGACATCAAAAATGCCTAACGCTCATTTTCTCTGTTTATTCAACTATTGCTCATGTAGTTTATTTTCAAAAAAAGACTTTTTGAAAACTCATATTCAAAGAAGGAATCCAACCTAAATGTTTCCTCAGTTTCTTATAAGTGCAGACAGAATAAAGTGCAGAAAGATGTAAAGTTTTTCTGTTATGTCCCTGGCTTCTCCATTTTTTTAATATTCATTCACCAGCCTTGCTCACTGACATTCTGCTCTTGAAATACACAGGAAAAAATGTGTTAATAAATAATACACATTGTGCTTGTTGTTCTTCAAAGCCTTTTTGAGCTCCCTTATATTTTTGTCTAGACTAAGAGTTTCAGAATTTATCATCTTTAATGTTCTTCATTTAGAAAATCCTGAGCCATACGAGTTTCCTGAAGCACTTTTTGGCATTCATTTCTAAGTATTCCACAATGACAGATAATTTTTATCATGGCTGCTTTAGATCTGTAAAAAAAGAGCATTAAATATTCAGAGAGGAGGGCACCCAATTTTCTAGTTCTGTGATTAGAACAGCCAGAACTGTTTTCCATCGCTGTTTCCATCGCTGTTTCCAAAAATCATAAACATATTTTAAATGCAAATGTGAATGAGATAAAAAAGCATGGCTATAAAAGCCTTAGTGGATGAGGCTCTATTCTCCTTCCTTCTCTGGCATATTCCAGCATGTTGCACTGCATAGGAGTTCCTAAATTCTTGTATTCTTTTTAAGTGCAAATTTATACCTTGACTGTCTGTGATACTTGATATCTGCTAAGTAAACTGACAGAGGATTAAATCAACAACACGAGGCATCACAGTTGGTATGCCTTATAAACAATAAAACATCAGACAGACTTTAGCTAATTTGGAGACTGGACTTTGATCATATTGAGTAGTAGAAAGTTATAAGGAACCTAACAAATAAGTTATACATCCTGGCAATAAAAAATTCTCATTAAACCCCTTGCTTTGCAAATACTTGAAAGATGAATGTGTTTTACTTTAATTTCATAGTTAACTGCCTTTCTTATATTATTCAATAAATATACCCTATATTACTGTCTTAGGGTGACTTTATGATGCTTGTATCCCCAATCGTCTCTTCTGTTTGCTGTATATTAAATTCTGTACCTTTAAAATGGTTCTGGGAGCGAATGGGAGAAAGAAGCAGCCGCAGTTTGTTTGGAGAAAACTGCCTGACTCCCACACGGCCTGGCTCCGGCATTCGTCTGAGGCACGGACAGTGGTGGGACAGAGATCTCCTCTGCTTTTAGTTAGTTTTAGCTGGCTGAGGCAGAGAAGTTCCCTGGACTGATTTTTTTTTTCTTTTTTCTTGAGACTGTTTAAATCTGCTCTGGACTGAAAACCCAGAGGAGCAGTGAGGGCTGGCACCTGCGGCCACCGGGCCTGGCCCTGCGGAGGGAGTGGGGCTGGTGAGAGACTGAGGGAGCTGAGCTGCACCCACGGCAAGGACTGCCTCAGTTTGCCATCTCTCTTTGGAGCAGCAAGAGGTGTTATTGTTTCATATTATTAATTTTTTGTGCTTGTGGGTATCTTGTTTGTTAAATAAATAATTTTTTCCACTTTTCTCTGAGGAAGTTTTTTCCCTGACCGGCTGCAGGGAGGGGCTATTTGGGTTTGCTTTCCAGAGGAATCCCCTTTGGAGGTTTCCTCCCAAATTTGCCCTAAACCAGGGCAATTACACTTAAGGTCTCTTAAACTGTATTTTTTTTTCTCTGTATTAGAAAACATAAGGTATGCAAAATAGAAAGTTACCAGATGATAACTTTGCCTATCAAGGAATTAGTACCACCCTGGCTAGCTTTGCACTTTTCAGCTCAAATATTGTACACACTTGTTTGCAAATATTTCCAGACTCAAAAGGAATTCAGGAAAAAAGGCAAGTTTTTGTTAATTGGAATTCTCTAATAAAATTCTGAGACAGTGTTTTTAAACTATGTATTTGTGCTTAGATCACTGTCAGAAATTAAGAAAATCTATATATTGCTCCTATTTGCTCTTTTTTTTCTCTTTAATTTAGGTGTTGAAGCATGAAGGATGAGAAATAAATTGACTAATGAGGGCCACTCTGTCAGTCACACTTGCACACCTGAGCTGGGACCGAGCTGCCTTTGCAGCTACATCCCCACACTCACACAGTCACACCAGGCTTCTGAGCTGGCTCAAACACAGGTTTCCCACAGCAGAGTCTCAGATGAACTGGTCTTGGTGCAGTAACTAAATAAGATAAAACCAGCTTGAGCTGGTGCGTCCGAGAGGGAACTCCAAACAAAGCACCCCCAGGGCTTTTATCCCCACACAGTCTAAGCACAGGAAAGTCTGGAACCCTTGGCTTCTGCCATGCCTCTGAGTGTCCAGTCCCTGGCCAGGCCACAGGTCCCCAGGCCCTTTGCTGGGCCAAGGGTCAGCGATTCCTGGCCTCCCACCTCGGGCTTGTGGTCCCAGAGCTCAACCTGTGCCTCCCACTGCAGCTGCTCACTGAGATACTTGAATACTTCTCATCAGAACATTCTTCCTTTTCTTAAACAAACTCAAAAGTGAAAACAGTTGAGAATCAGTTGAGAATGAATTACAGTTTGGCTATGCAGCCTTTTTATAATCAGCTTCATAAACAACCTACAATCACATTTTCAGGGGCAATTTCTCTTCTCCTTCTGTTTCATACATTGTCAGAAAAGAGTAACTTTATAGCATTGTGGTTGGTGTACTCAGAATCAATAAAAGCCAGGGACAAAAGGCAAAAGGACAAAACGAAGAAACCAAGAAATCACAGAAGAACTAGGTTGTTCTAATGCAAGAAGTAAGGACCTAAAAAAACCTGTACCACCAATATGTGCAATTATCTTGTATAGATTTAAGTGGAAAAAGCAGTACTTCTAGTTTGATACCATGACATAATGACACTTTCAATAGCCTTTGCTAACTGACAGGTAAATCCTTATTCAGAAAAAAGAAGAAAACTCTTGCACCATCCAGGCAATAGATGTATATGTGTTTGATAACAAAATAATCTAGAGGTTTTGGGTTTTTTTTCAAAGGATAATGCTAAAATCTCATCCAAATTTCACAAACAACTCCAGGACTACTAAATATCATTTTTAATCATTGTAACCTATGAAATCTAATGTCTAGCAAATAACAGAGTTTAGGATTCTAATAAGTATTTTCTTGATGGGCCTATACTTTTTTTTTTTGTCTTTGTAATAGAAATATTAGGAGACCAAATGTTAATATACAAGAAAAGTAATTACTGATCAGTCTTATCTCTCATGTTAGACACAGCAGTTTTAGAATATGTGGTAAGTGTAACATGTAGTGATCTGTAAGATCAGATGTTTCATTGTTGTAGACTCAGGTTGTATATTTGGAGTTTAATTGAAATGGTGCTTCCACTTAAAAATAATTTTGCTCATGAATAAAAGCCAATGTGATTAATTAATTTAAACTCCATTGTAACTTTCTGAGAAAGGGCAGGCAAGTTTCTATTCGATTACTACAGTGTGGTAGTGGATTGATTTTAATTTTACATTTAGAAGCATGAGTTATCTGCCTAAGTAAAGCCTGTTGATCTAATTTCAAGTAAAATGTCAAGACACTAAAAGCAAAAGGAATAGGGAGATCCACAATATTTAAGGGCAGTTTATTCTGAAAAGACACTCAGTGTAACTCCTTGGTTTTCTCCATCTAATTTCAAAGGTTATATTTCACAGTATCGGAAATTCTGACTAGGATCTGAAGGTGAATAAACAAGGTTGATTTCTGATGAAGCATTTAAGAATCTGCCAGCTTTAAAGGCATGGCTGCAAAACTAAGGCAGTGGGGATGTCTGTATCCACACAGCAACTTTCTGTGTTGATGAGTAGAACTCTGCAGTTTGTTACACCAGCAGAAATCAATGTCCTTTACAGACAGAATAGAAGCATAATTTCTTGTCAAATCTGACCTTAAAAATAACATTTATGAAATGCACATATTATAATGATCATTAATATAAAGTTACCCTCTGATCCCAAATGGAAAATGCTATTTCAAAGTTTACTAAGTTTGAACCTTACAGTTTAAACTAATCAAAATTTGACAAATAGTAGAGTACATTAGAATATTTTTTTCCCCTTGAAACACTGCACTGTTTTTCTTTTGAGCCTGCTGGGGCTTTAAATTGTGAAATCAAATCTCACCTCATCATCTGTCATCTCCTGGGAAACAAAAACATGTTGACCTTACCTCCCACTGCTTAGAAGGATGAGTCATTTATTTGCTTCATTTCCACAGATGAAATGCACCTGCGCAAGCAGTTGCTTACATTTTATAGGCCAGTGCTGTATTATGCCCCGATTACATTCCCAGAGATTACCCTATGCATTAGGCAAACACTTCAGTACTTGAGGAATTGCTATTGCTTTTTTTGTCACTTTTACCATCTTTTTTCTAACACATGAATGAAAGTGTTACCAGTAATAACCTAATCAAGCTTGTATCACATTTGCTTCATAAAGGCATTTTAACTGATTGGTAAGTGAAAGCTGCATATAATAGTAGCCTGTATTACTTAAAAAAAAAAAAAAGTAGTTTTTAAAATAAGGCATTATCACAAAGCAAAGATTTGGGAAAAAAGTATTCAGAAGTTTTATAATGAACTTGTTGACTATGGGTGGATACTTTGCAATCTCATCAAGGTAATGTTTTATTTGTATAACTAAAGTTATTTTACTGCAGTAAATGTTGGTATTGAAATGTTTTTGTTTGAAATTAGTAAAGAGCAATAATTAACCACCCATTACAAATGCAGTGGATTAAGTTTTAATAGCTCTAAAACATACAGAACAATGTTTATAATGCTAGAGTTCAGTGAAATGGTTATTCAAACAGCTTTTACAAATTAATTCTGAGAACATCTGTATCATTTGTATGACCCACACTTGCTTACCCTGCAAATGGGGCATGATACTTTCAGCAGTTGCTATAGCAATAACAGTAATGATTTTTAAGTAACTGTCTTGGTTTGGAAAGACAGGTTTCTGCCAGGGAAACTGGGGTTCCCCTAGAATGGAGAATGTAAACCCCTCACACCTCGCCAAATTATAATTTTGCAATCAAGGGCTCTCAGGCAAAGATTTTTGGGGATAGGAATAACAGTTCTTTACTAGGAATATTAACAATACAAATGTAATAGGAAACAAAACCACCCGACCAAACAAGCAAACAAATAAACAACAATTTTGGAAAACCCTGACAGAGTCAGAGCTACAACCTGACACCCTGTGGGTCAGGGTGTTGAAAGCAGTCCAAAAATAAGTCCTTCTGAAGTGGCAGACGTGATTCTGTTGGAGTAGAGATGATCCTGTAGAAAAACGGGTCCAGTGATGGTAAAAGGGATCCAGTCGGGGGGGGAGGGGGGGATGGTGGGGTGGGGAAGAGGGTCCAGTGGTGGTAAAAGGAGTCCAGTGGTGATAGGAAAGGGTCCAGTGGTGGTGGGAAGGGTCCGGTGGATGAGAAGGGGTCCAGTCTTCCTCCCAGGAAATTGGGTGAAGCTAGCAGCTTTCCTGTCTCTGTGTCTCCATTTATCCAGACAGCAAAAACTGCCTGCCCCCCCACTGCCAGGGGGATGTGATCCATCCCACAAAAGGGTGATAGAAATGCAGATGCACCGCTCTGGGGGCAGGGGTGCAGGCTTGGGGGGGGGGGGCGGGGGGGGGGGTGCTAATGGCCCATTATTAGAAGGCGTTAGGCCTCTCTCCCACAGATGAAA
Source organism: Phylloscopus collybita (assembly GCA_027886175.1). Lineage (NCBI taxonomy): Eukaryota > Metazoa > Chordata > Aves > Passeriformes > Phylloscopidae > Phylloscopus > Phylloscopus collybita. The sequence goes on along the minus strand of JAJNNQ010000026.1, from coordinate 30,954,384 downwards.
ATAGAATACACGTATTTGGCTCCACAACCCAGGACAGTAACAAAGAGGGTCCTTCAGTAAAAATCACTTGAAATAACTATCGAAGGATAACTCAATGAAAGACTGTATAATATGCATAAACAAAGTATCTACATTTTTAGAAAGAAAAACTCATAGAGCCTACAAAGATTTTAAAATTGGCGTAGCAAAACATATACAGCTAACTGAGGCTTAGCTTCTGCAACTTGCATACAGTAAAATCAAGTTCATGACAGGAAACATTACACCCGTTAACAAATGCTTGTAGGACTGTACACAGAACTTGCTTTCTTATGAAGCACATACCTACAGAAGCATGGATATTTCTAGATATGTAGTCTTATTATAACACTGAGGAGTAAAAAAAAAAAAAAAAAGACCCGCCTTCCCGCCTTTCAGATGAGAATTCTGCTAGTGGCATTGAAGCAGTATCTTATTGTTTACATTGAAGCTCAAGTGAATATTGGTTATATCTGGCATTATGGATATGTTCCAGAACAAAACCGGCACAGACAACCGAAACAAGAAACCTAAATATAAAATTAAAAATACCCCAAATTAATGAGTACAACATCAGCCTTAGGTGGATGCACCAATAAACTTTTTATGCTTACTATATGGGAGACTCCCAGGAAGAAAAAAAAGTCACTCTTGGAATCATATTTATTTAATAGATGCGAACTGGCATGTTTAAAGGTATATTATAAATAATCAGAACAATTTAAATAATTATTTATTTTACTTGTACCTTTGAGAAATGTTTATTCATCTATTCAATAGAAATCTCACTTATGCAGTGAGTACAACTCACTGTACTGTTGTTGTGCCATTTATGTTCAAATCTAAGTAAATATTTTAGTGAAATCATCTAGTTACAAAGAAATATAATTCTAAAATGTAAGAGACTTAAATATTATTTACAGTTGAGAAAGAGAAGATAATAATATGTACATATTTTTCTTTCATTTCTGAGCCTTTATTGATTCTTGTATTAATGCTGATGAAGTAGGTTCAAGCTAGCAGTTACTGGCTCAAATTTAGAAATGTATATTGTAATAATTATTTTTTAGATGTCTGAAATACTTCATATTATGATAAGGAAATGATAAAGAAAGGAGGTTCTAACTATCTTAAGAAAACATGCAAAGGACAAGAGCTGTTACTGCACTAAAGGCATGGCCTTGTTTCTCTGCTGTATGTTTCCAATATTCATTTTACACAGTTACACAGCACAAATTAGCAACTCGATTTAAAAAGAAAGATCTCCAAAATCCAGGAGAAATATAGAAGATACTGTAACTGTAATTATAAAAACTGAAAAGATAAAAAGAACACTTTTCACAAGTTGGGATACTGGAGTTGGCAATATTTTCCAAGACTTCAAAATTCATAAATGTGTTAAGATGCCCCAAAGCAAAAACTCCATCTCAAAAGATGGAAAGTAACAGCATTTCATTTTATGAAAACTCAGGAATTTCTATGAGTCCCAAGATGTCCAAACAATGTGTTTACTCAAGTGCTTCACTGTGCTGCTGTGTCAGACATGTTACTACGCTTTCGAAGAGAATAGGAAACAGAAAGGACATGATGTTAAATGAGAAGGGTGTCTGCAGCCATTTATTTCCTATATTCTCAAAGACTTCCCCTGTGACCCCATGCCCTGGGGTGACTTTTGGTGTTTGTATACCCAAGTGTCTGTTCTGTTTATGCTGGACATTAAGTTCTACAGCTTTAAGACTGGTTCTGAAAGCTAAGGGGGAAAAGAAGGAGGGTGCAGTTTGTTTGGAGAAACTGCACTCACTCATCTGCATTCTGCTCCTGGACTGTGTTGTCTGCAGCACAGACAGACAGCGACACAGAGATCTCCTTTGCTTTTTTTGGTTTTTAGCTGGCTGAGGCAGAGACACTTTTTTTTTTTTTTTTTTTTTTTTTTTTTTTTTTTTTTTTTTTTTTTTTTTTTCCCCTTTCCTTGTAACTGTTTAAATCTGTTCTGGACTGTGAACCCAGAGAATACCCAGAGCTCATATCTGTGTCCCACCAGGGCCCAAGACAGCATTTTCCAGCAGCACCAGAGGGACTATTAAGGGATTGGGTGAGCTAAGCAAGCTACATCCATGGCAAGGACTTTCTCAATTTTTGCCATCACTCTTCAGAGCAGTGAGAGGTTTTGTTGTTTGATATTATTCATTTTTTATGCTTGTGAACACTTTTCTTGTTGAACAAACTTTTTTTTTTTTCACTTTTTTCTCTAAGGAAATTTTTCCCTGAACCAGCTGGGGGAGGGGCTGCTTGAATTTGCTTTCTAGAGGGCCCCCATTTGGAGGTTTCCTCCCAAAATTTGCCCTAAACCAGGACACCCCAGAAGTAATTTGGGGATGTAGGCTAGAGTAGGCAGACAAACATAAACCTGAACATGACAAAGCAGATGTGTTTCATTCTAAACCAAAATTCAATGCAGTTTCCATGCCAGTAGTGCCAATTCCTGATCAGCCATACTAGTTAATGGAAGAATAACTGAAAAAATGATCTAAATTATTATCTAATATATGCTTTGCCTGTAGAAGCAGGTCAAGTAAAATACAGTGAATTTACACTGAAGTGCTCCATACTCAATATAGGTATAACTTTCTCTGCATACTGTGGTTGGAGGATGCTGGTTTTATTCCTTGACCAGGAGCTGGCAATTCTAATACATACAACATGCTGTTAATATGAACAATCTAAATCTTTAAAAAAAAAGTTTGAAGGCTGAATTTCTAACCAAGCAATTCTTATATATTTATTTATGTGAGCTGCTGAGGTTCATTTCCTGGACTATTGACCATATAGGAATGTAAATTCTTAAAGTCTGCCAAGTTCTTGTCCTCACATATTGTTTCATACAATTCCTGAAGCTACTGTGTTTAAGTGAATGGAAGATAAATAACAGAATTTAACAGTTCTTTACTTGATCCTGAGAAAGTCTATTCAATGTGGGAAAAACAATCCAGTGAGGTTACGGTGAAAAAAATCTCCCATAACTGAGGAATTTTGGATGAGTCAGTATTATAGAACTTGGCTTTATTTTTTAGTTTTGAACAGGAACCTATCTTTCAACATGATGGCTGTCCAGTAGTCTTAAATAAAACCTGTAAGGTTTAATGGTTCAGAGTTTTAGAGGTGGTCAGGATTATAACTTAGCACCAGAGCATTGCTGATAGATACTTTATTTCCTTCCTACATTTGAGGTTAAGGAAAAAGGTGGCATATAAAAGGCAAGCAACTACTAGAAGACAAAATTTAACTTATTTTAGACAGAAGAATTAACTTAAGAAATGAGTAGAATAATAGACCTGTCTGCTTCAATGCATGATATGGAAAAAAAAATTAAACCCCTTCATTTCTTTTCCCCTGCAGCTTTTTGATATAGACCAATGAAAACATAGGCATAGTTAACAAAATCCATTTCTAATCCTGATAATGCAATTCTTAATTTATATTTTTTAATTTTGAAATTCAAAATTTTTAATTTCAAAGTACTAAAATAAATTTTATAATAATAAAAAAAAAATTTGGTCTAGAAGAACCACATGGGTTGTAACCACATTCACATAAATCTAGTCAACATGTAAAGCTTGTTTACCAGATGGCATAATAGCCACAGCTAAAAGCTGCAGTTGAGTGTCTAAACAGGTACTGATTCTCCTTCTTCCAATTATTATGAGAACTCATGGAGAGATAGCTGAACTAATCAGATTCAATGCATCTTGGAAGAGTTCTATATTTTTGGAGGCTGACAGTCATTCAGATTTGGAAGTAATGATATTTCTAAAGGTCTGAAACATACTCTGCTTATATGAAAAGGGTTTGCAGAAACCACAGAAACCACAAATGCCAGAATAACTGAAACATCTGATGCCAAGGTTAACTTTCAGAGGAAATACTGGAGCATTGCATAACATGAAGTTTGAAACATGCTGTTCGGAATAAAACACATGCAGCAGATTGTCCAGTATCAGTGTCTTTTCTCTCTTCAACAGAGAAAAAAGAAAAATCATATATTGGATAGTTCTTACCCCTCAAATCAAATGCAGATACTACCAGTCATGCTGAAGTTAATTCTTAAAAGAATGTTTAAGGTATCATTTTTTTTAATATTGAGGTGTATATAAAACCCTATATTTTCTTCCATACCACTAATAATTGTCTTTTGTTTAAAATTCCCTCAGAATTGCTTCTATGTTAAAGTATAAAAGAGTTAAATACCTCTCACCAATAAAAAACCCTATTATTTTTACTAATATTTACGAAGATAAATATATTCAAAATAATCCATTTATATTGATGATTTTCAAGTGGTCTTTGGAATCCAAAGAGGTCTCAGTTAATTGGAAGCTAGAAAATGTTGTCCTGGTCTTCAAGGAGGACCCTGGGAACTACAGGCCTGTCAGTCTCACTCCAATACCCATCAAAATCATGGAAAATACAATTCTGAGAAGTATTGAAAAACACCTGGAGAGCAACACAGTCATCAGTCACAGCCAGCACAGCCACATGAACAGGGAGTCCTGCATATCTAACTTGATTTCCTTCTACGACAGGGTAACTCATCTAGTTATCTAGGGAAGCCATTAGGTGTAATCTTTTTGGACTTCAGCAAAGCTTTTCATACTGCCCCTCACAGTATCCTTCTGGAACAAATATTCAGAAATCAGCTGGATAATTGTGTTGTGTGGTGGGTGAGAAATTAACTCCAGAATTTAAAGACAATGCTACCCATGATGCACAACACTGGAACAGAATTGCTGTTTTGTGTAAGGAAAAATATTCTGATTCTTTCATTCCTACTTACATAATGAAAGACTAGATAGGAACTCATATTTCTAAAGTGACTACCTTCAGTATATTTTATCCCCTCCAAACTTTCCTGACTTAATTATTGTAATACCAAATAAATTATGAACAACAAATAGTTCTAAATGATCATCCTCAAATTATTATTTTAGAGTTAATAGTGTAAAACCTGCTTGTGATACACACAATGACTGAACTGCCATATGACTTAGTGTTTGTGATACTTTAAACTGCAGCATCTCTTTGGTATTTGAATATATGAGAGTTTGCTATAATGCAAATCATGATGTAAGTAAGGATTAACAGCCTTGCATCTGCCCAGCCTGGAAGAAAAAAAAAATTTTTACAATAAATCATGCCAAGATAAGCTAAAACATTTGTTTTCTTTAGCCCAAAAAGCCAGAAAATAGTGACTGAAAAGCTGTAAGGTACAAACTTTAGATGAAGAGCAGCTTTTTTCAGCTAATAAGAACAACAAAACAGTTTTAATTTGGTATATTCTTGATCTATTTGGATATGCAGAATAGGCATAGCATTTTTCTCCTGCAAACAGACACTTAGCAACTGCTTAGTTATACATAAATGGACAGTGTTAGGAACAGTCATTTAAACGTATTTAAGGCACCTCTAATTTCTGAAGCAGAGCTAAGACAACAAAGACTTGAGAGAAATTGCTCCAGCTCCACATTATGTACTTGCTAATAGTGAAAAATGTCTTGTACCTTTCTTTTTGTGAAGAAGAAAAAAAGAAAAGCTATGTATGAAAAATTGCTGGGAAGTAAGCCAGTGACAGGGCATCTTACTGTTAATCAGGCACAATTATCTCCAGAGTATTGAGTAATCAGTTTAATCTTTATGACAAGTTGACCCATGTGACATGAAAAGAAAAAATAGGATTGGCTTATGAAGTCATTTTATGTTTTCCATAACTGCACATAAAGATTTAATGGCTACCTGAAATAACACAAACCCTCTGGTCAAAGGTCTGAGGTGCAGAAGCCACTGTTGCTTACAACTCTACAAACCTGTTAAAATTTGAGGTGATGAGAGAAAATGGTGAGGCAACTTGATACACTGTAGTAGGGCTACTGCTTTACTGGTGAGAAGGTATTACCTCTTGCTTCCACCAGGGTAAATATGGAAAATTTTAAGATTGATACATTGACAGAAGCTGAGGGGTACCCAGGAAGAGTACAAGCAACTTATTTTTCTTCAGGCTAATAACAGGTACTGTTCCAAGTTTTGTTCCTAAACATGTCATCCTGAATATCCTATCTTGTTGCCTCACCATGCATACATTTGTTTTATCTTGTCCTGACCCTAAAACATTCCCCATCCATCTACATCATATGATTTTCCTTTTTACTCTCCCCATCCTACAATTCCCTTCATTACAAACATGTCACAGCATTTTGGAAGATTTTGTTTTTTCCTTCTTTTATTTTCCAAAGCACAGTAGCCTCTTTACATCTGTATAGATATGACTGATCTCATAACAAAACCGAAACTTACTAATAATGGTCAGCCAACAGTTCCTCTATTTACTGTAATGTCCATGTAAGCAGAGATCCGGCCAAAGGAAAAGAACTATTTCCATTAATTTTTTTTTTTTTTTTTTTCCTGAGCAGGAATTCACATTATTTAAACCAGTACAGGTTAAGTTTGGTAAGATTTTGGACAATGTTTTTCAATTACAGGACTAGAGATCTTGCACTAGAATCCAGCAGTGCAACCTTCCTATTGTACTCCTCTCCTTGGTTCAGATCCCAGATACCATGAGAACTTATCACTGCTGGTGAGCAGTTACTCACTCAAGGGAATCATACAGGAACCTCTCTACTTCTAACTAAAATGAAGGAAAAGCTGAACTGACAGGGTTTACACTTCTTGAATGCTGCTAAATCATCCCTAAGGATTATTTAACTCCAGGGACTCTAACAGTATCTTTGAGAAGCAATCTGTGCATTTGGGATACTTTTCATATTATACCCAATAATAGGTTTTTTGAACAAATAACAAGAGAAAGACTTACTCAGAGGTTCTCATTACTCTAAAATCCCGTGTTATTTTAAACTGCAGAAGTTGGTCATTATGATTTATTTTGAATATATTCAAAATAATATTTAAGAGCAAAGAATAATTAATTCAGTGATTGCACTAACTGCTATGAAATGTAAATGCAAAATGTGACCTACGTGGAACACCTCATATCTTTTATTTGCTATTCTTCAAAGAAAAGTAATCCTAATCCTAATCTTTTAGGCTCCTCAGAACCCACTGCACAAAAGACATTTTAAGATTTTCAAAACCGTACAACCGTACTTCAAAAAGTACACTTGCTATGCTGTTGAATGTTAGCCCACATATTATGAAGTTCGGTTTGTTTGAAAACCTACAAAATAAATCAATCTTAACATAGAATGCTGACAGTATTCAAAAAAATCAGGAAAATATTTTGACTTACTGGAAAAACAATGACCCCCTTAACCCAGAAATACTTGTACTAGTCAATGCACATTTTTGTTGTTTTGTGTTTGGTTTTTGTTTGTTTGTTTGTTTTACAATCATATGGAAATAAACTATGCCTGCAGGAAGTTTCTTAGAGTACTATTTTTCAAAGAGAGAAGATGCTATTGAGGATTTTTCTGTTCCAGGAGTAAGTGATGCTCATAGATCTCATTGGCTTTGAAACTAAATGACAGGAGATTCTGATTGGCATGCTTTTCTCAAATCACCTCATACCTGAAACTCAACATCTGCTATCATTGGCAGGTATGCCAAGAGTTTTATTCCCAATATCATGATTCTTTCTTCTTTAAAGTAGCTGGGAATATCAAGCACAATGAACCTCTGCGCAGATGGACACTGCAAAGCCTAGAAGACATTTAAATATTACTAGAACACTTTTGATGATTAGAAAATAGAAGATATTTGTCAGCTCAAAAGGGAATTTAAATTTATTTTGATACAGAAACCTAGAAAATACTAAATTATGTATAGTTTATAAATGAAAGGTTTAATTTCTTTTAATTTCTTTTAATTTCTGTTGTGACAGCCATTTACATAGAATTCCCACAGATTTTCCTATATACCTGGCTTGCTTAGAAGTCTGAACACAAAGCAATCACAATAAAAAATACACTTAAAAGTTAGAGACTATCAAAATGCAGGGCAGCAGGTTGCACTTAAGTAAAACCAGAAGTAGGCCAAGCTTGCAATTAATTTTCTGGGTCTTTTTTATCAGAACTCTAGGGAAAATGACTGCTTGTGAAAGAAGTCTGGAAAGTTACCAAGTTCAAGCTTCTAGCAGTTACAAATACAGTACAAATAATGGATCAATGTTCAAAGCACTCACTTTGCATGAAATTCCATGGTAACCTACATAGCTAGTAACTTCACTATGTCAAAAATAATTACCTTCTTGATGTAGCAGATATAATGCCATATGTTTAAAAACAGCATATGATTACAGATATTGAGAACAGGGAAATTACAATGGAATGAATAGTAATACATCTGGCCAAACTGATAAAAGGCAGAGCTTAAAGGAATAATGAGAGTGATGACAAATCCAGTGAATATAACATAAACAATTCAATATGATAAAGCAGGATTAGAAGTCAAAGACATCATGTAGTTTCAACATTTTTCAGAAACCAAGTGTACACTGCTGTAATTGAATAGAACTTGATTAAGGAGAAAACTGAAAAAGCATTACCTTATAAAGAAAAACAGTGTGTAAAACTCAAAACCCCGAATTTTGCTTTGTGCTAGGAGCATTTATTCAATAATGTCATCAAAATTACAATTTTTGCAGAGTAAGATTTTAAGCATAATAATACATGAAGAGCTTTGTAGTAATGTATCAATTTGATTATTGTTGATATATGTTCAGAACATATTTCATATGTTAGGCTGTCTTAAAAGGAATAATGAAATATTGAACACAGGCAGTGAAAGTAGGTGACTTAATAGAGGGATGAAAATCCACTTCATTAAAGTATTTGTTTAATGTATGTTTTTCTCCATAATAGAAGTAAATCCAGTTAGCTGCTGTGTAGTAGCAGATGTGTTGTTAACATTCATATCTGGTTCTACCAGGTTTTGTCTTTCAAATGTCTTTGTGAGCTCCACGATCCACATACATTACACAAACAGAAAAGTCAAAACAATATTCAATTTCTTTGCTAAAACCAAAAGTACAAAGAAGCAGAATAGTATATATTAAGGAAAGAAGTTTGCATTCTATCCCAGAACAGACGTCTAAAGCAGATGGTGCGATTTTTCTTCATTTATTACGGGGACATAGTTTACACAGATTAATTAATGGATAGCTACAAGAGAGATGAATCCCACTCTCGATGACTAACTAGATACTTGCATAGAAGTAAATTCTAAGAGTTTATTTAACGTGTCTGAAAGGCAATTCTTACATTACATTACAAAACCATTACAGGGCACCACAGAATCCCAGAATAACTGAGGTTTGAAGGGACCTCTGAAGTTTATCTAATTTAACCTCACCTGCTCACAGTAGGGTCAACTACAACAGGTTTCTCAGGACATTGTCCAGTTCAATTCTAAATGTCTCCAAAGATGGAAACTGCAGTCTCTTTGGACAACCTGTTTCAATGCTCGGCTACCCTAGCAGGAAAAAAAGAAAGAAAAAGAGGGAAAAAGAGAAAAGAGAGAAAGGAGAGAGAAGAAAGAGAGGAAAGAAAGAGAGAAAGGAAGGCAGGAAGGACAGAAGGAAGGAAAGTTCCCTGTATTCAATTTGTGTCAATTGTTGCTTGTTGGGCAATTACTTGCTGGCAGAGCATGGGAAACTGAAAAAGTCATGCAGAACTTTGCAGAGTGCTAACAGACATACGATTGAGAACTTAGATCACCCTCTCTGGTCACATGAAAACATTTCTATAATGATAATGTTTTTTTCTAAGAATAAATATATTTACAAAACATTTACCACAAGAAATGTCACGGCAGTGGAAAAGCACACCTGGAGACCAGATCAAAAAATACATTTTTCTGCCTGATATATCTCATCTCTCATAGTCCTTTTCTAGAGGTCCCTGCTACTCCAAGGTATCTTAGAACTTGCTGTAATATATCCACTGATTGTCAGATAAGAATAACTATTCTAAAATATATGAAAAGTACATAGTACCCATTTTTCAGAAAGTGCAAAACTGAGTGTGTAATCAGTATTTTTTCTCAAGTTTTAGTAATACAGGTTATTAATAAATACACTAAATCTGTAAGTATAGAAGAGTTCATCAGGTTTAACAGATTGACACATTTCTACTACTCTGGATACACAAGTGTATTAAAGATCTTACTCATCCAAGAGCACTTCTCATTTAGCTTTTTAATAGTCTTATTTCTTCCAATAAGAAAGACATAGATTTGCTTCTGCATACACATAAGTGCAGCTATTACTTTTGGGGATGCATTGTTGTTCCTTCTCTATTTTTTCCACTATAAAACCCAATCTAACACCACCACCCCACCCCCCCAAACAACAACAAGAACAACAAGAGAAAACCCAAAGAAAAAAATATTTTAGGTCATGTCTTGATCAGTTGTAAATCCACAGTGGTGTGCTCAAACAACTTGACCTCTTGACTACAGGCACAGTATCAGGAGGCAGTTCTGGCAGTATGAATTTGACCTGTGTATTTATGTATGCATACTGAGAACGAAATCTATGTAGACAAGCATTCACTGGTAAACAACTGTATTCTAAACCCCATAAAAATGTTTTATTTGTCTTTTGACGCCCTTATACATATCTTTCCTGGTCTAGAATACATTTTTCCCCCCCTAAGTGATTTAAAGCAATGATATATTTTTTTTTTTTTCCCAACACAAGCCCTCAAGCAAAGAATGAAAAGCATAAAACCGAAAACCTCTCCTTGGCTTTATGGGTATTCGCTCTGTTTTATAGAAGTATAGTATAAAAATGTAGATCAAACCAATCAATATTGCCTAATCCTTAATTCCAGAATTCTTAAATTTTCCTGTTGTAATATTCTAAAGTACCGCTTTTAAGAAATGAGGCCATCATTTGCCTCATTTTGGAATAAGAAATGGCAAGATAATTATCCCGCATACAAAAAACTTTAATCTCAAGAGATACATATTTTTCTCAATGCTTATTTTACCATAAAAATGTTGATTATACCTATATACTACAACCATAGAGACACCTCCTGAGTTCATATATAAATACGATGAAAGAAGCACCTGAAATCCTGAAAAGATTATTGTAGTGAGGTGAAACTGTTCAGTTGCTGATCTCCTGTCAGTATTATAGCATCCTCCAACCTGCTTTTATACTGATCTAGTAGCCTGTGTGGCAGAACGTGAAGAATAGCCATCTGTGTCAGGTATGGTAGCAGTTGCCATATCAGCTGCTGCTGGATGACAATAAATCTCTTCCAAGCACCTGGCAACTTTGACAAACACTTTTATCTTTGTATAAAAACACCCCACCACCTCAAAAAGTCCTCAGAAATAGAAGTGAAAAACTCAACGGAACACCAGCTGATAAAGGCCAGAACCTACTCGACTGCAGATGTACTGTGAAGTCTAGGTAGCAGGGCTTACTCATGAGTTCTTTATCATGCACAGCAGTTATTTGTTTCAGTACAGTATCGTTAATGTACTTGTATAAGACAGAACTTGAACCAGGATAACAGGTATGTAAAAATAAATGATATGTCATTAAAATTTTACAAATTTATGTTCGCACAGATGTGACTTGTGCCAATAAAACAAGTAGGATATCTTATCATTAGGGGATTCAAACAATGATAACTTTTCAGCATATCCATCAATAACTCTATACCTGAAATTTTTGGATGAAGATGATATACATAAGAACACTTGATCAGATTGTTTTAAAAATACTTTAAGAGTTTCACCTACATATATGAATAGATGTGTTTTGAACCCAGAACTACTATTAACTATGTCAGTGAAAAGTACTTCTTGAAATACACTACTCAGCTGAATGTTTCAGAAAGTACCCTGACTTCATGAACAACAGATGTCCATGTCCGGATCACGCAGTTTTGTCTCCAATATTAGCTGAATTTCCTCTGTTTTCAGCTGTTTAAAAGTAGCTAATCATTTTTTAAAGTTTACATTTGTCTCTTTAAAGAACATAAGTGATGCAAATGATGATTATAAAGAGATGGTCTTTGAAGAAAAATAGTCAGACAGTATCAATCAAAAAATGGAAGATGAGTATGTGATTCTTGTGAAGGAAAAGGCAGAACAAGCTGTTCAGTCAATCAATCAATCAATCAATCCCAAAGAATTCTGTATACCAAAAGCCAACATGCTCTAAAACTCATTTACCCGAAAAAAAAACCAACAAAAAACCCAAACAAAACCCCAAAAACAAAAACACAAAGCAAAATCAAAGCAAGAAAAAAATCAACCAGAAAAAAAATCCTACCAAAACAAAAACACAAACAAAGAAAACCCTATCAAAACAACAAAAGAGTACTCAGCTTGTTTTTCATAGAAGTAATCATTTTGAAGAGATATATAGGCAAAATATTCTGAAACTATCTGTAAAGAGAATGCCTGATGCACGCTACATGTATAATACTATTTTTAGTAAAATGAAGAGGCCACCATGAAGGTACAATCTTCACAATAAAATGTTGCATTTCTGTTACTTTTGACTTTTTTAAAAAAAATTTTTAAAATAACAGGAAAGGCAATTTTTGGTTTTCCAAAAACATCACTACAAACAATTAGAATAGCAGAGACTTTGAGAGGTTTGTCCAATATATTTTTAGTCAAAAAAAATTACTTGCACAGAAAAAGAAGCTCTCAGAAAACATGTGAACTAGGAAGAAAGAATCAAAGACCCCATGGAATAAGTCAAATTATCTTTCTCTCCTGCTGACTAGCCAAGGAAGAAAGGAAGATTGTCATTAGAATCAGAGATTACTGAACACAATATGAGCCATATGAAATAGTACATTGTGGAAAACTGAAAACTCAGCTAAGAGAAAGTAGAGTTTTCCTTACTGGATGTGAAAAATTCTGGGAAAAATTCTTTTGAGACAAAAGAGTAGTTTTACAGTTACATATAAATGCAATTAAGAAAGGATGTTGGAGTAAATACAAAAAGATAGAGGGGAATACATGAAATTAAAAAAAAAATTAATAATTAAAATTATTATATTTCCAATAGTCTTACCATTTTAGAAGCATTAACAAGGAAAGAAGTTTGATATATGCATTGTTCAGAAGCTCTTTCTACTCACCTTGGGACACCTCTTCCTCATGAAAATCTGGAGAAACATGTTTAGACCAAAGTTCCATAGACACAGCCAGTGCTGATGGAAGATCATTGTCTAAAATTTCAGCAGGAAGCCCTTCAGCTACTTCAGTGAGAAATTTCTTGCTTTGGGGCATAGTAGGTAAACAGGTGATATTGTTTATTCCATCAACACAAAGAAACCCAGTGGAGCAGGAGTGTATAAGACAATCATTGTAATTAAGCTCACAGCTTCGTCCCTGAAAGAGAGTTTTCAAAAAAAAAACCCATTTTTGAAGGCAATTTACATCTTATAGTGATGTTAGTTACAATTATTTCTTTCTTCTGATTCTAAAATATTGTTTGCTTATACTAAGCTGTTTACATTTGCAAAGGGAAATATCATGTGGAAAATATTCCTTAACTAATTTAATAGTATAGTTGTAGATTTTAAATTTTATCTAAGTGAAATTTTGACTCTGATTATCAATAAAAATAATTTCCCTACAGTCTCTTAATTTCCAAGTATCAAAGACAATATTCTTACTATAATAAAAACTAGTTAAAATAATAATCTTCAGTTAGTATGTAGGTTTACAAAAGACTTTTTGCAGTGGACTTAGCTGTCTAAAAACCTATGGCTTGCTCTGACTTGCAAGCCAATGTTCTCTCCTTTTGTACATTGCAGCCTGTTGTTTGTTGTCTGTTGTTACCAAATCTGCACACAGCTCCCTGTTAATACCTTGCATTCACAGATAACACTTAGAAAAAGAAAAATATAGTGCCAGTCTCAAATTGGACCCGGCATTCATTTCCTATTTTTTATCAAGAGTAACAATTCATGGGAAGTCAGAAAAGTCCTCCCATGTAATAAAGTAAAAATATTCATATTCAGTGGCCTGTAAAAAAGGCAAGGAAATAATTATGCGAATTAAATGCATTCTTGAAGAGTAAAATAAATATATGCTGAAGTCAGGCCTGTGTTCATTTTGTTTTCACTTCTGTTGCAACGAACTAATAGGCTACGTAAAGAGAGGCAGCAAACAGCTACCCTAGAAAGATACTACATACTTGGATAACTATTTAAAATATGCACACTGTCATCCCTGAAGACATACATCTCTGACAACATATCATCATGTGGTAATTTCTGACTGAATCTTCTCCTGCAAGTGGGGCACATGTAAAAAAATCCAAGCCTTCTCTAGAGCTCAAGAAGCATGTGTTCATTATACACTTTGCTTCAGACAAATGCTTAAATAGTCTTTCATGTCTACCTGGCTAACTATTCACACAGAACTTGGGACACCTTGCATTTTCCAAGATCTCTGTCAACTCTATTATATTAATTTATGATATTAAGAAACAGTAGGAAGGACAAGAGTGAGAGAGGAAGAAATGTAGACCTGAAAACTGAAATTACTTTTTTCACAAGTAATTTAAATTATTCGGAGTTTAAAACAGAAGAGATTAAATTGATGGGTTTTGAATGATCTAGATACATTCATGGTTGTTTCAATCAATTTCTTAATTTGTTTTGGCAAGCAGATGAGCTATCTGGTAAATTCATGGCATCTCATAAAATCGCTCACTGTTTCAGTGTTCTAAAGCACAAAGGAAAAACAGGCCAATTATTGTGACACTTTCAATGCATTTCCTCCTTGCTCTTTTCTAATTCCACACATAGAACAAATGATCAGTTTGAGCAAGCTCATAATCGTTCTTAATCCTATAAAACTTATGTTTCATTCTGACTTTCCTGTGACAGATTAGTACATTTTTATGACTACTACATTTAATGGCAAAGAGCATTTGATTACGATTTTATGACTCATAGAAACAAAGCAGATGTGGATAACCTCCAGTGTGCATGAAGGGTACATTAAGTAGTCATAGATAAATTTGATAGCTTTGAAAGTGCCTCTAAATGCCTTAACAATTTCCATTCAGGGGGATGGAATCATTTAGCTTTTGCAGACTTGTATTTGAAAGTAGGTATATGACTATAGATGATTCCACTTAAAAAGTAAACATTTATTTCATATACCACTGGCTATGCTTTTCTTCTCAAAATTTATGAGATTTCACAATCTATGTTTTATGATCCATACTTTGGGTAGCAGGACAGATATAGACTACAGAAGATTTACATACACATTAAAGCTGGAGTTCCTTGAATACTTATTTCTCGGTGAGTTTCACTGTTTCCACTTCAGACCTACTTATGGTTAGGAACCAGGACCCATTGAGGACTAACAAATATACCTCTTGAGGGGTTTAGACCATAGCTTCTTATCTTGGACGCTGAAGATAGGTATATTAAAAATGTTTCTGTGGTGGTCACCCACTGTGTTTTCTTACTTTTATATTCCTTCCCAAAGCATAGTGGAATTGGAGGGACTGAAGATGGAAAAATGAATAATGGAATAAAACCCAAAGATGATACATCTTAAATTTCAGCTGCTTCAAAGGCTTGTTACTTTTCCTTCTGCAAGGGCTTGCTTGTTCTGCAACATACTGTATGATTAAAAGCTATGTACTAACAGAAAAACTGCCCCCATGGGTCAAATATCTATCTAGCTCCTTCATCAGTGAGCTATTAATGAATACTTTGGGAAGAAAACAGGAAGAAAACAAGCAGAGCTAGCATCTGGTAACTCACCGAATATACCATTCCAACTTTTGGTGATAAGTAAATCAAAGTCTCCCTGGCCCAGGCTAACATTCAGAAGAGTAATTTGAATAACAATTAATCTATCCACCTTCTAACCCAGTTTTGGGTTTATTTGTACTTCTGGTCTCTACAGCATCACACAAACACTGACTTGAACCAATAAATTTTACACTAATTGAAAAAATAATTTCTCTAAGCAGAATTTAATCTTTCTCTCTGGTGGTTTTATTTAGAATTAAGTTTTGTTTTGTTTTGTTTTGTTTTGTTTTGTTTTTTTGGTTTTTTTTGGTTTTTTTTTGTTTGTTTTGGGGTTTTTTTGTTTTTTTTTTGTTTGTTTGTTTTTGTTTTTTGTTTTTTTTTGTTGTTGTTTTTTTTTTTTTGTTGTTGTTTTTTTTTTGTGAGTCATAAATGGTAAAAAAAATGTGTAACTGACCTTGTCCATTACAGTTGTTCATGTAAGATAAGCATGAATATTTAATGAAAAAATAAGATTATTTTAACATAAGGATCTGACTGATTTCCATATAAAAAGAATGGCCCTCAAGTGATATATCCTTCACCATCACTTGGAATTTTTTTTGAAAGCCAATCTTCTTTAGAAGGCAAAAAGACAACAGTTACCATGGTCTGTGGGAACTATCAATGTTACTCATTCTACTCTGTAAAAACCACCTTTCAAAAATGGTATTAATTTTTATGAGATAGCTTTTTCCTTCTCAGAATAGTTTGTCAGCAAATTTAGTCAGCTTATTTGCATTTTTAAGATTCATTTTTACCTACCAAGCCCTTATGGTAAAATACAGACTTTACAAAATTGTAGACAAAGAGTCACTGGAACAGGGAGAAATTCCTGGTGAATTCCTTGAAAATAGCATACGTCACTTCTGTGATTCCATTTCATTCAACAAGTATATCAACAATTCTGAGCAAGCTT
This sequence comes from Phylloscopus collybita, assembly GCA_027886175.1. Lineage (NCBI taxonomy): Eukaryota > Metazoa > Chordata > Aves > Passeriformes > Phylloscopidae > Phylloscopus > Phylloscopus collybita. Next base: position 30,937,644 of record JAJNNQ010000026.1, on the reverse strand, counting down.
AAAAAGAAAAAGGCTTACATACAATATTTTCTGTGCAATGTTGAATAGCCAGGTAAAAAGAAAGATAAGAAAGAATTTCAGCAGCTCACCACAAATCCTGGCTTGCAAAAACAGGAATAACCAAAGCTGGGCTCCTTTTGAACACAGATACCGTGTATGCAGGGGTTGGACATGCACTCATCAACATCCAACTCACAATGGAGGCCCTCCCATCCTGTCAGAAAAAAAAGCAAAGCAAACCCCCAAAGCGAGACTCAAAATCTACATCAATTTTCTGAGTGTCAATGGAACAAAGCTATGGGTAGTTATCATCCATTCTCACATATACAGGGATATACATGTATTATGGGACGAACATGAACTCTTTTGGGATGTGTTTTCTCAGAGAAGAAAAAAATAAAGGAAAAAAGTTTAAAAGAGAAACTTGGAGATTACTGTACCAGATGAATGAGGAGGAAAATTTCTGAGCAAGTACAGCTTTGTGTTTGAACACTATGAGATTCTGTCTTCTCACAGTTCATTAGTCAGACTACTGGAAATTTTATCGGTACGTATTTCTTACAAAGATTTTCTTTAAAAGTAAGTACACCACAAATTAAGCTAAATACTCATCTTGAAGCCATGTTTTAGAGAATGCAATTTAAGCCTGTCTGGAACTTGCTCCTTGTAGGCTAAGCTGCAATGGAATCAGTCCATTTGCTTGGTAAATACAAGCCAAGAATTCTGTAAAATATGGCTGGTTATTCAAGAATATCACACCTTCTACCATGATATTCCCACCACCCATTAGAGATTTTTTTTCTTCATTTTATTATTTCTAAACAAACTAACAAAGAAACAGCCCCAAAAGCCCCCTAGCAGTCCTCAGCTGTTACAAATCTGGTTGCCACTGTTCAGACTTTGCCTCAGAGCATGCATCGAATGGATTCACCTGTTACATCCAGAGTTGCTTTAGCTGCCCTGGTAGAAGAGCAGTCTGCCTAAAGACTTCACCATCCAGACTCATCCATGAGCCTGCTATTAGTTCCAAAGGCTGCTGTTGTTGTTTGTCTGAGGTACTGTTAGAATACAGTTTAAATCTCTCCATGCTGCTTCTGCACCTGAACAGCCTGAAGCTGCAGCCACAGAATCTGAATGTGCATCTATTATTCTAAGGGTATGGGGCCTGCTACTGGGACAATAGCTGACAAAATTCATGATCCATTACAAAACGCATTTGTCAGAGCTAAATCCATTCCCTTTCCTGGTATCTCATGCTGTCACCACATGCTTCACTTTGTTCTCTGGAGGTTTTTTGGAAGGCTGCAATCATCTGCCTTGTTCCTATTTCAGTCTTGGTACTATCCCTTTTCCATGTCATTAAATTACAACAGGGAATCTGTTGAGGGGTATAGCAGAGTATCTGCCCAGCTCTTTCCCATTGTTGCCTTTACAGACCAGAAAATCCCCACTCCCTAAATGGTCAAAGCCTGAAAAAAAGCAGATTTTTTTCCCTATGTATTCTACTTTCTCTCTCTGGATGATATTTTTTTTTTCTAATCCCTTTCTTCAGTTGTGAAACTTTGAAAAAGTTATTCCTCTCAAAGTTTGCCCTGCCACTTTGAATTCACTCCTTTTCAGAGCTGTAACCTTCTCATCTCTTCCGCTGTTTTAGGGACTCATTTTTTAGAATAACATTTGAAAATACTGTATTAATTAAAAAAAACTCCAAGATATGCAAAAATTTTGTATATACTTAATGCATGTGGTTCTTTTTCTGTGTTTTTACCTGGTGGAAAAGTAATTTACAGATCTTTCACCCCTCCTAACTTATGGTGTTCTTAAAAAGAATATAAAAGAAAGACAGATTATGCTTAGGCTGGTGAGTGTTTAAAACATGTTAGCTGTAGGAGTGAGTTCCAAGACCCCAAAGAAGTTTCTACTTATACCAAGAATTTGGATGTTGCATAGAGACAGCAATCACAGTCCTTGGCTAGTGAGCAATTTTTAAATGCCTATATTAAAATATCTTTGATGTATTATTTTAATAAGCTTTAAAAATAAGGAAAAAAATGGACTTGGCAATGTATTCTGTGTGAAGCACTTTAATGACTAAAAAATACATCTTTTAAGTTTTTAAGTCATTAATATCAGTGGAGAGGGATATGGCCATATGTAGTACCAGGTGGATACATAGTACTGAAGTTAGGTCATGACTCAGATTTTTAAGATCAGAAAGATCTTTATTATCATGAATTCTGTAGGACTAAGTCCAAAGATTTTTCAGTCATTGGTTCATACATCAGAATTATAGTGTTTTTCTGAATTATCAAGTATGTCTTTGACACTAAAAGAAGTTGCTAAAAATTATTAAGCTGTAAGCAACATAGTCCTACACATAATTAGTAAGCCAAAGATACTTCGATTTAAGTCTTACATGTTAGAAAATCATTCCTTATTACCAATTAAACAAATTAATTAACTGCCAAATTGACTCATTATTTGCATGTGTCTATTTGCTTCAGTATCTTCCATACCTTTTTGAATAAAATTTCTTACATATAGTTTTGTAAACTGCCTTTGGATGAATTCAAAGTGAAAAAAAATGGAATATATATTAATATTCAATTCACTATGTGCTTTCTTTTAAATGTAGAACAAGTATGAGTAGAAAGTCTCTAGAAAAGTGTAATATATAGTCACTTGACTTCAGGAGAATTTGCTATATATGTTTTTGCTTGTAAATTGAAACCAACAATGTGAACATATTTGGCACAGAGTAACTAGATCAGATATATGGAGGTAGCATGGGTTAACAGATTATTTATCATCTAGAATATATCTAAATAATCTCTAAAATAACCAATAAGAAACCTTGTGTCAGTGCTATCACAGAAATCATTCAGCAGTGCAAGTCAGTAAAATAGTAAATAGATTTAAATTGAAAAATTACATTTTCAGGAGGCAGGTATTCATATATTTCTTAATTTATGAGTAACAAACAGAGCAGAATGCTAGTTATGTATATGGATTAGAAATAGTACTTATGTTGAGAAAAGGCTTTTTATTAGTAGACATGACAGGAAAGTGTAAGTAGTACTGAACAGATTAAATTTGTGATTGCATGAAAATGCAGGCCGATTATGACCTTTGTTTTGTCATAAATGCTAAATCTCTTATATTTTTGTAAGCCACTTGACCTGTTTTAGTTGATCTGTCAGAACTAGAAAAAAGTTGCCACTTTTTAAGAAAGTGCCTTTTTTCACTCTATTTATAATGTTTTTAAAAAATTCTTCTAATCCCAGCCAGCAGAATAAGCATGAGTATGTCTTACAATACCAACACTGAGGATAATAATAAAAATGTTAGTTAAAAGGTTCAGAATTTCTTTTTAGTCAATCTCATTCTACAGGTAGTGAAATTATTTTGCTGTTAAACAGTGACTATTTGATGGTTTGGTCAGTTAGTTACATGAGTAAAGACCACAAACAATAAGCCTGGCTCTAGGATAATAGTTCAGACTCCTTCAGTCAGCTGGTTTTATTTTGAAGCCTTTCTCATATGTTTACTAGAGTAGTTAATTTTCTTTATATTTCATTCAAAAAGCTTGCCAAAGAGACAACATTTTTGTACCTTATAGTTCATATACAACAAAAGAGCTTGGCATGATTTAACAATTTTCTCACTAGTAAAACTGATAATTCAAAACTATCATTGTTTAAGAATGCTCTGTCATATGGCAGTTACCTTGTTGACATTTACAAGTGTATCCATTGATATGATCAGCACAGGTTGAGCCATGTAGACAAGGTGATGAATTACACTCATTAACTTCTATTTCACAAAATTGTCCTGAAAATCCAGCAAGACACCTGAAGAAAGCAACATTCCAAAGTGTTATACTGTGCATAAATATCATATAAATTTGTGGAAAACAATGTGTCGAAAGTATGTGCATTAACAAGACATTGTGCATTTTTTTCTGTTTCAAGGAGTATTTTACTGGAACACTTCCAAGTTTCCTGTTGTGATACATGCTGATCTTTTAAGAGATTTATGATGGCAAAATCCATTCAAAAATTTCACATCTGGATCATAATCAAGCATAACAGTCTCAATTAGAGTGTATTGGTTCTATCAAGGTGAATGCAAACCTTTCTTTATGTACTCCTGGGAGACTGTCTACCAAAATAATTTAACTAAGTAACTGCAGCCTATGTTTGAAAAACTGCTTGCTGACAACTGTGTACTATCAAATGTAAACTACAGCATAAAAGCTAATCTTCAGGGGCCAAGCTTTAATTATTATTCTAGGTATAAAACATTAGTTTTCTTAAAAAAACTCTTCCGTATTTCTGTGGTTGTAAATTCTATGTGATAATTGATACCAAAGTAGTTCCATCTGATGTCAAGATACAGCTTACAAAACTTACAAGACCTTTAATGTAGTTCAAAAATCCTACTAATCTGATTATTGAAACATGTCTTTGTGTATATACACTCAGCTTTATGGATATATGCAAATATGTTCTAAAAACAGGGTCCCATAATGGTATTACTAACATTTACTCTTTTGACATGTGTTGTACATGGGTATATTTCACATGAGACAACGTTTTCAAAAACTCCTTTTAGTAACTGGGTGCTGCACGTCTTGTATGTTGTCTTGGGTCCAGTGAAAGGCACAAAGGTTTATGCCCCACTTAAGATGGAGATGAGTACATTACCAAACCACCTTTGAGTAAATCCGAGTAGTCATGTCACCTACTCCTCAAGGTGCCACATTGAGTGAATACAATGTATACAGTTAGAATGAGGTACCTGCAGTGCCTACCTTAGCTTTCCAGATTGTGAAACAAAAGAGGAGGATGGACCCTGAAAAACATGTGTGACACCTTCAGTGGGATCATTACACTATGTATCAGGAATTACATTTTGGTTTATTTTTGCTTTGACTGTTAGACTATGTTTGTTTCACTTTGTATGGAGTACACTCTGGGTAATGACAATTTGGAATCTACCAAGACAATGACAACAGAACAGATTTATCAAAGTCTCTTATCAACTACAGATGACAATTATGGCACACTGCTTTGAAAATGTACAAACTGAAGCACACACTACTATTTTTCAATTATCTAGTCATAATATATGAGAGAAAAAAACATGGAAAATACACCTTAATGAGTAAGCCATAAGCCCACCTGTTTTTTGGTTGAAAACCTCACGGAGAAGATACTGTTTGTCCTTTGGTCCTATTTGTAAATGTCAAAGACCAGTAGATAAAACACAACTTCACATACCCAACATTAACCACCATTCTCCTATGCTCAGTGGAATAAGGGATGCAGATGATTATTCTGCTCCCTGAAATTTTAAATAGTTTTCTTTATATATCTTTGTCTTTGCACTGTCTACAGACCATATTAAGAAAAAAAAACCAAAACTGAAGGGAGCAAATTTTCCCAGATATGAAAATGATGGAAATACTCTACTAGGGGGAAAAGGCAACCAGACATGGGGAATACACTGCCAGTTTAAATTCAATTTAAATTTAACTTTATGATTTGGTGTAATTATATGTATTTTATCTCAACAATAAAAAATAACAGAATAAACTGGAATAAATATACAATTATGTAAAATATCTAGACAGAACAACTACACCTATGTGTATCCAAGGTGTGCAGGGCTTATTTTTTAGTCTGTAAAAGCCAAACATTGAAAAAAGGTCTTTTTAAGAACTCTCCCGTTGGCTGCTTCGATTGGGCACATTTTGATATGTAGTGTGTATACTTGCTGAGGAGTAGACAACAGTAAAGACTACAGCATCTTACTGAGCTCCTGTGGTCATAACTATTTGGAGCAAGAATGATTAGTGGAGCAGGTTTCTATAACTCCCATGGAGAGAATCAATAGCATGGAATCAGCTAGATATTGCAGGTTACAGCCTGGGTGAACTCTGTGTAATTTCCTACTCAGACAAGCTTGAGACTTCAGCGACTCAAGGCTCTAGAAAGCCTTGAGGCTTCAGAGGTATAAACTATACAACCAAGGGCCTAACTAAATAGACAGAGAGATAGAAAAAAAAATATATATATGTGAGTACCTATAAATATTTGGCAAAATAACATATTTTATACTGCAAGCTTCCCAAATATTTATTAAATTTATAATACCATATAGAGTGATTGTGGCACCACCAGAAATAGAAAGGTTTTACAAATAGGACTTTGCCTTCAAAGTGGAGTTTAGATGGAAGACTTAAACCTATGAAAGCACTTAGATACCCAGTATATCAAGTTCTACATATATCAATATGTACAAGGTGCCATTTTTCTATGTCAGACAATCATTCAATTTATAGTATACTTTAGAAAATTGAAAGCATTTAACATACTGGCATATTATATTTTTTTGGTAAAAACTGGAATACCACAGTATTCAATTTGCTTCTGTTCAAAAAGCATGATGTGATGTGATAAATTCTTCATGATTGCAAAGACAGCCACGCTATTAACTGAATTATTCTGAGCAACTATTAAACAGCCAGACCTAAGTTAAAACAAATACTTAGTATCAGCACTTTCCACAAATTTCCCAAAACTGCAACAAATTTTACCCTTTATAAAGAGTTTTAATGAAGTTAATACTTAAGATATGACAAGCACTGCAATCATTTCTTAACTTTTTGTTCACTCCCACCTTCCTTCATATCTAATCCTTTTCAAAAAAAACCAACAAAAAACAAAAAACAAACAACCGAACAAACAAAAAACAAACAAACAAACCACAAAAAAGCCCCCCAAAACCCCCACAGACACAAAAAAAATCCCAACTTTTTTTTCTGCCAATCCACTAGAAAGAGCATTTTAGAACATTAGAACAGACAGAAACAGTAGAATTTAAATACGGCTGACATTAGAAAGGTTAAGTAGGTATGGAATACTGTTCTTGTGCTATAACTGGAAATAAACCTAACTGAAATACTTTGGTACATATCTCTATGTGGTGGTTGGGATATGAAACAGCAAATAAAGATCAAAGCCATGCACAGTGTAAGGACAGATCCTACACCTGCTACAACACCCTCAAAATGCCACGAGACCCTTTGTTCTGTCACCTTTTCTACCTAATGGTTGAGGACGGATCTATTGGTGAACTGCCAATAGGGAGGGGTACAGGTTCTGACAAACAGGGACAGGGCCAACAGGCGCTTTTCTCCTGGCACTGAGCCAATTGCAAAGAGGAAAAACACAGAACTTTCTGGCTAAACTTCCTAAAATGTCCAAAGGGAAACCAAAACCCTTTCCTTATACAGAACTGCCCACTCGGGAGTGGGGGGTGCATTACTACATAGGAACATTCTGAAAACAAAAAACAGAGGCTTTTAGATAGCTTTCATATAAAGGTATGATCACTGAAAGTCTTGTATGTTGATTGCCATGTAATAGAAAACAATTTATGTTTTTGTAAGTAAATGCATATCTAGGTTTGTCAGCAAATAACTCCGAGACCTTATCTGATAAATTAAGCTAATGCACTGTGAAGTCTGAGCTTTTCAATATGCAGAAAGATCAACATAAGATCAATAGTTTGGTACTGAAAGGCAGCAAAAAATAGTGCTCATTTGCTGTAAGAATAATGCATTCCCAATTTATTTATAACTGGTTTTAGGGATTTTGACAAAGATCTTTCTCCTTTCTGTCATTCCCTACAGATTTTTTATCTCATATAAGATGCTGACATATTGTGGTGCAAATATAATCTCTTTTGTGTTCTGCCTTTATATCAATCATTATCAGGAGTAATTATCTTAATTTGAGCATATGCCAATGCAATAGCTGAACAAAAGACTGAAAAGAGAGAATTAAATGAAGGATTTTGATCTATGACAGTTCTGGCTACAGTCACAGTAAAGTATTTTCTTTGTTAGTAAACTTTCAGCCTCAGAGAAAATCTACAAGAATCCAAAAGTCAGCCACATTTTTCTCTACAACATTGATTTATATCCTCTTGTAACTTACTTCTCTTTGAGTCTGTTTTGTGTCTCATCTTTGAGTCTATTTTTTTACCTGTACCCTTTTCCTTCTCTCTCCCTCTCTTTCTTCATCTGCCTTATGACCTTTTACAGCTTATGAATAATTTGTGTATCAGTGAGATGAGGTTCAGAAAAAACATGGTTTCTACAATACAGAAGTTTATTAGGTTTATCTGGAGCAATGATTAACAGCAATTGTACTTAGAAGAGAATGCTTATGCTGTAACCTTTACTTGCCTATGTGACTCAGCCAACCTGGTAAAATCAATGAATTTTGTGGACCAGTCCACACTATGAAACTTTTTGGGGACATTAGTTTTTCTTTGTAAGTGGTAATCTTGATGACTTTTGTAACGTTTTGCTAATACCTCTAGGTTAGATAATTAGGATGTTGGGCAGAATAACAGATGAATGTGAAAAGCATATCCTGAGAAACTGCCTTAGCTAAAATAGTCTTGTAAATGTGCAATCTCTTTTGATGTTAGTCATGATTTTTCTTTTTTTTTTTTTGGTCAAATCTGCATTTTCTGTCAAAAATAAATCTAGTTAACCGCTCTACTGTAACAGGCCAGATCTGTCACTGCAAATTTACACTGGGATTGCTATACATTATTAACAAGCTATGAAAAGTCACTGGCTAAATGTCATGGATACTGAGATATAGCAGCTCCCTTGGGATTCATATAGCAAACAGTTTAGTTTTAATCATCTTGGATCACAAGGTGCCTTGACATTTGCAAGGCAACTTTTTCCTTTTTAACTTCCAGTGGAATCATACTTTTATTATCTCAATCATAATTCTTAACTTCAAATGTGATAGAAAGTTTTACTGTCTAAATTAAAGAAGTGAAAAATCGATCAAACATGGACCTTATAATTCATTTAATCGATGCTCATATGCCAGCTTGGAAAGGAAAAAAGGAAAAGTAAGGAAAACCAGATAATTTAACCAGCTTCACAATTATTAGAGACGTTTCCTGTGAAATACATAACCCTTAGCACTACTGAGGCATGACCTTCATGTGAAGTATTAACACTACAAACTTCTGCAGAACCTTTTTAATTTTAAAGAAAAAATGAGTAAAGGCACTGATTCATTTTAAATATACATATCATTACAAGATGATTTTTTAAAGCTTTAAATTTTTGGCAGGGGGAAAATTTTTCTAGAGTGGTAAAAGATTCTTTCTTTATCATACTTTGCTCTCTAACAGCTAACCTTTTGGATAGTAAATTTCAATTTAGTGGAAGCCGATGCATCATTTTTGCCCTTTTAAGTTGGATTATACAGAAAAACTATAAAAAACCACAAACATTTTATTTAAATGAGGCTTTTTTTTTTTTCTCTCAAGATATACTAGGACAAACGAAAATCCTGGCCCTATCAACATTAGTTTGAAAAATTAAATGTCTTATTTGAAATTTACATTATGTTCATAAAGTTTTGAATGTTCAGATCTTTTTCTTTCTTTCAAACTTAGCTGCTCTAATTTCTGTGGGTTTTTTTCTTATCTTACAGATCTGCCTGTCTGTATTAGCTCAATACACACATTTTAAAAAATGTTGTCTTGTAAATGAATATATATGTAAAGTATTGTCATCAGGTCACACAATGAATGACCACAACAACCCATTCCCCTTTATCCCTAGACCACCTGGGGAAAGGAGAAAGAGGTACAGGAGTTGGGAAAAAGGAGTGAAGCTAAGCCTATGAAAAAGGGATTGATGGGATTGCAGAGCAGAGATGGTTTATTCTTGTTTGTTTGTGGTTTTTTGTTTTGGTTTTTTTTTTGTTTTTGTTTTGTTTTGTTTTGTTTTTGTTTTTTGTTTTTTGTTTTTTTCCCTGACCATCCTATTCTATTTGAAATTGGCAATGAATTAAATTTTCCCCAAGTCAAGACTTTTAGGCAGTAGTTTCCTTGTGTTTATTCAGACCTATGAGTTTCCCTATCTTATTTTCTCTCCCCATCCTACTGAGAAGAAGGTCTGGAAGAGCAGCTGGGTGGCATCTGGTAACTAGCCAAATTTAAGCCACTATAACATTCTGTGCTTTTTCAATGATTTCTATATAAGTACTGAAATTCTCAATTTATTTTCCTACTTCAAAAATTAATTCTGTTTATGGCAATTAAGACAAGGCCTTTTCAGGGCTTGCTAGAACCTCGGTAAGGCACCTATTTCAGAAAACACTAATATAACATGAATTTCCTCATAAACTGATCTGTACTTCAGGCATATTCTGCAAAAAATAACCAACCAAACAAAAACTTTAAGGCAGAATTATAAAATATAATTCTCAGGTAGGAAAAATTTTGGTTTGTTTTTTCCTTCTATTTCTCACAATACTACAGTTGGTGATTATAACATTAAACTTGTTCATATAAAAAACCTATTGGCAGTAGAATCTGTTACAGCATTCTTGTTTCATCTGTCAGGTGACTGAAACTTTGCTATATTTGTTTCATTAAAAGTGAGATTAATAGCTATGGGCATGTTACTGTGAAGCTGATGGAGTATTCAGAGAGGAAGTTTTTATAATTGTCTAATAATGGCCAAGTTCTTCATTGCTTTAAGAATTAATTTATAGAGGCAAGTCACTTCAACTGAGAAACCTCTTTTTCAAATGTTCCACTATTCCAAGCTTTGCATCATGCATTTTAAGCAACTTTCACAGTGAGCTTTTCCATGACATTGCATGAGCACAGAAAATGTAGATGCTGGACAGGTCACATAATGAGCTTAGCTTGGTATATACAGTCCCATGCAGCTTTTATTGGTTACAGATTTTGGGCTTTTATCATATTAAGCTCAGATGCAGGCATTCTCTAAGGAACACCTGAAAATGAAAGTACCACAAGAAAGTAGATTATCTGCTGTGTGGTCATCCATCTAGTCTGAAGACTGTGGATGCTGCTGATGAAGCAACAGACAACCTAATCAACATGTGTGATGTTAAATAAATAAATAAATAAATAAATAAATAGAATACGTGTCCTACTTCTCATGGAGTCTGAAAAATGGAGAGGAGAAAGAAAGAACATTGACTTCTGTGTGCACATGTATGTGAACTCAGTGATTTCTGCGATCCTATGTTGGATCAGCATGGACCTTTTTGGTACTGTGGTTTCACTAATGGGTTAAACTGATTGTCTTCCTAAGACAAATGGCTCTGGGTTCAAAGTAGTATGAGTCAGCTGCCTTATCACTAATACTACTGAAAAATGCTTCTCCTGATGTACTTTGAAGCATGCTTCTATGGAGAGAACTTGAGAAAGCAGCCACTAAGGAATTCAAACAAGTCTCCTGAGAGCTTTTTTCTCAGATTATTTTCTCCAAAACTCTTTCCAAAGGTGATGCTGTGATTGCTAATTTTAGAGCACTGACAATGAAGCTTCCCCAAGCTACAAGTATAGCATATCATGTTGCTTTTTTTAAAAAATTTCTTTTTCTTCTGTATTCTCCTTGGATGTACTGTCTAGAATGAAGCAAGTTTATTAACTCTGAAGAAAAATTTCCCATAGAATGAGGTAAAAATAAATTATAGCTCTCCATGGTGGTCAGGAAATGTTAGTTCTATTTTAAAGAATATTGAATGTGAATCAAAAAGAAAAAAAATAGTATTAGCACACTTGAGTGTATATTTGGTTTTAAAGTGTATTCCATTTATTCATCTAAAGTTCTGTTTCTATTATATCAGACTCAGAGTCCCTACCACAGTTCTATAACCTGAAATAACAAGAGTCATCTTTTTTTACTTTCTGCCGTCTTTCTTAGTTTATGGGAGAAATAATTCAATTATTAATGTAATTTAGGGTGGTTTGAAAATAGTTATTAGAGAAGAATTAAGTTGAAAAGAGCAGTAGTCTGCATAGTCCAAGAGTCCCAGGTTCAGATCTTGTAAATTTTCTGATACTCAGGAACTTCTTCATATTCATCATTAGTTTATATTCAATATCTTTGCAAAGGTAAAATGAATTTAAAAAGGGTAATTAGTATTGCCATTCTTTTGGAGAACTACTTTTAGAACAGGAGCCACAAACCACAAGGATTGGGACCTTATCCATATGTTAATATTTAACAGCCCCATATTTTCACTAACAATCAAAATTTATCATAAGCTTACAAGAGTCTCTGACTTGTTTAAACATATCAGGCATTTGCCACTGGATTTTGACCCCATCTCTTCCCCATATAATTACCTATGATTTATATTCACAGGGGTAAATGTAAAGAATAATGAACTGATACATCATCACTTTGTAAAGAATGAAGGAAAAAGAAGCAGCTCATTCTTTATCCCCTTGGAAAGGTGACCCTATCAGCATCTTGAACTGGATATACTCTAGTGCAAGACATCCTTCTTCACAGAGGAGAAATGTTGCATTAAAAACCCTAAAACAGATTCAGATTGTTTAGACAAAATTGGAGTTGGAAGCTTTGCAACTTTTCAGCTTTCTTTTTTTCAACTTTCTTCCGCTTTCTTCATCTTTCTTCTTAACTTGTAAGAAAGTTAATAGGACAGAGAACTATTTACCTCTATAGAAAAAAAGGAAAAGACCATGGAATCATAGGACAGTTAAGGACTATATTTAGAGTTTTACTCGTGACTATAATAAGTGCAATGTGGGCTAAAAACCAGTACTTTTTAACTACTTCAGACACAGTGTTACTCTGGAAATGGTTGAAACTTATTAATTAATGTATATCAGATTAGGGCCTTTATTCTCAAAGAACGTTTTGAGACAATCACAACACATACTAAACATTTGCTAATAAAAAAGTTCCATTCTTTCTAAGGTCAGTCTCATTATAAGAGACGTTAAACTTTCTCAGTCCACTTGGATTCAACCTTTATTTTCCCTATGAGAAAAGCAGATTTTACTGCCAGTAAAAGCTCCCACTGTGCTTAACATGGACATTCTTATTAAGTGATAAATTATGTACTTGCTAAATCACAGTTGGTGGGGTGTGACAGCGTTAAAGGAAAGGTTAATCTGTAAAATATCAGGCTAAAATGAATACAGTAAAATAACCAGAATGGCTAAGCCTTGATGAAAATATATTAGAGTTAACACACTCCTTTCTTTATTTTATTAACCTACCCAATTGGAAACTATATGCATTTCTTCAAACACAGTAGTGTGGGCAGAATTAAAGGAGGAGCAGGAATGTACATGTGTGTGCATGTGTCCTTGTAGAACTGATGAAAAGCCAATATTCAGCTGTTTGATGAAATAATCCATATTTGCAGTGAGATTTCATATAGAGGAAAGCTAACATCTGATCAATCCTTTCTCACACAGAATCTCTCTCAGCTTTTTACTAATAGTTCTTATACATAAAGGAATAAGATAAGACAGGTCCTTAGCTGATGTAAACTCCTATAATATCAGTCTTGACATATCTCTCTTCTATCTGGGCACTCATTCAAAATCTAGGATACAAAAAAACAGATTAATATCAGACACTGTTTTCTTATTCTTTATTTACTTGTCCAATGTTCTTAGTTTAAATTAGCTCCTGCGTGTGTGACTGTGTGTACATGACTTTGTTGAGAACTATGCACATGAAAATGAAAAATTTTAATTAGTCGAGTTTATAAAATAAGAGCTCACAAAATGCTACAGGAAAACAGGAAAAGAGAGCTGTTGCACACAGAGTTAACCCTTCTGTTATAAAATGTTCTGTACTACTTCAGTTTAATTTTTAAATACTATTTAAAAATAGTACTTAATTTTTAAATACTGTTTTAAAATAACCTGTACTTCCCAACTCTGATAATACAGATAAAACACTCAAAATGCAGAACTGTGAGCACCTCCTTAGCAGGCTGCTATTTCTTGTCAAGACCAACCTCCCTACTCCCCATAGTTTATTGCTAGAATCTCCAGCGATTATTTCACAGGATCACTCTCAGCTGATTCTTTGTGTTAGTAATTTTGGCTATGAATTCTTCAAAAACAAGTGAACTGTAACAAATTCCATTTCAGAATATATTCTCAGTTTTTACAAATAATATCAATGCGTCTCACTTCTGTAGTCCTTTAGCTCAGTAAATATAGTATTGCTGAAAAAGAAACCACAGGGTTTGTTCTAACACTGCAAGGCTTTAGACTGGGGCTTATCTAACCTGATTTGCCTGGACTTGTCTTATGCTTGCCTGGAGCTTTGTTTTAGTTTTTATAGGTCTAGTAGACTCATAGCTAATTTATTTGAGTTTTACTTTTCTTTGTATAGTGGTGTGCTGATATGTCTCTTTTTACAATAATTCTGATATGGCTCAGATAGTGGTAACAAGTATATTCCAGTGACACTTTTTTTTTTTTTTTTTTTTTTGTGCATAGAATAAATTATGTGGTATTTTGGAACACAAGTACTGGATAACAGTTGATGCCTTGAAAAATATAAACACAGGATGGGAGATCAAGGCTATCAGGAAATGATCACTGCGTAACTACTGATCATTGAAGAGATGATACATTTGAAGCTAGGTGGAAATGTCTTTAGGAATAACAAAAGACAAGATTCCAACATAAATAAAACACCACTTACATTAAAAAAAAAATCAGATGTAACACAGGAAAGGAAAAGAAGCAAGGTACAGGACATGTTAGAAAATGCTTAAAAGTGTACCCTAACATAATCCCCTGAAGTACGAGAAAGAAGAAATCCCCACTGAATCCCTTGGCAAAGGTTTCAGGATGACAATGCACCATAACTCTTTCTCCCTGAATGAAACCAATGGAAGTATAAAGTTTGTCTGTAAGTTTTCACGCATTAAACTATTTTTACCATGACTGAACTTCAGTATCTGGGTAACTTGCATAGTAAGCCCTGGAACTTCTGTAACTGGACGAATACATTTTTGGCAAGATTTATTATTGCAATTAGATCTACAGTAAAGTAAGTCTTTGCATACAAAGCATGTGTCTTGTCCAGCTGAGACACTGAAATTTTAGTGTGACATACTAGTAGAGGCAAAAGGACTTGAACTTTAATTGAACCATTTTTTCCTCAGCTCTTTCTCATATCTGTAGTGCATTCTATATCCACAGACTCTGCTGGGTACTTCTAGTATTAAGCACTATGAAATTTGGAAATACTGACAAAAACTAATCCCTTCTCAACACAGACTGACAAAAGTGAAGCAATAGTGTCACCTGGCAAAAAATGCTACTTCACAGAACACCAGGTTGGAAGCAACCTCAAGGATCATCTGGTCCAACATTTCTTGGCAAAACACAAGTTTAGACAAGAAGCCTCAGTACCCTGTCCAGTTGAATCTTAAAAGTATCCAGTGTTGTCCAATCCATTACTTCCCTGTTGAGATTATTCTGATGACTGATAGTTTTCATTGCGAAAAAATTTCCTCATGTGTCTAATCAGAATCATCTCAGGAACAACTCACTTATGACCTATCATCTTTTCCATGTGATCCTTGAAAAAAGAGTCTACACGTTCTTTGTAGCCACCCTTTGGATACTGGAAGATGGCAATAAGGTCCTGTAAACCTCCCACCTAAGCCGTCTTTTCTCAAAACTGACCATACTCAGTTCTCATAGCCTTTCCTCATAAGGCAGGCTTGCCAGTTCATGATCATGGCTAATAAATAACTGCTACTGTTTCTTTGGCTGATGTGAGAAACACAGAAAGTTTTCCCATATGGTGGTCAGGGGAGAAGGCTGGTGAGCTACCACAGCAAGAACAAACTATGATATATAAAAAAATGCCTTTAATGACTAGGAAAAACTCATTTAAAATCAAACCTGTTACTTTAGATTCCCCAAAAGCATGATCAGACAATATTGCAATCTGTCCAGATTACTAGCATCCACAGTGATTTCTGTAGTGCAGACGTTCTAGGAGAGCATATAGCTTAATTTAATAGTAGCAAAGAACACTGTCAAGTTAGTTTATTTATCAGGGGACACATTTGACTGCCCCCAATGTACTTAAAACCCTTAAAAACAGCATTTCCACAGAAAAAGTCAGAGCATCTTCCCAAAAGAATGGACAAAGGTATAACAGTTCTCGGAGAGCTAAAAACACAATGAAAGAAATTAGTGGGAAAACAACTGTGAAGAACCACCTGAATGCAAACATTCTACTGACTATGCTATTTGTAAAGTACTTATTCTTTATTCCAGATGAGTGTTGAAGAATCATGTAGAACAATACTACATGCTACTTTTTAGAAAGACTGCATAGGCATCAACGGGGATGAAGTAAGGGTTATTAACTAAGAGCTCCTTCACACAATGACTAGAACCTTCGTTGATTTTCATCTTATACTGAATAATTGCAAGATCCTGCATAGAAATAAAAAAATCTCTAGACTTTGTTACTAGTACATATCTTCCATAACACATGCACAGAGAGTAAAGCTTCTCAAAAATACTAGTGTAGATGAAATAAAAAATGTCACTTTTTTCCCCTCATATTCACATCTTTTTTTTTTTTTTTCTTAGCACAGGATATTCCCCTCCAGGGCAAGCATAGCTATTACATGAAAATGGAAAATTTGCATCTAGTATCTTACAAATATTAATGACTATCTATGCCAAGTTACCAATGCTGCTAAAAACAGATCATACCCAGATCCTGATTAAAGCTAAGAACTGGATTCCCATTCCCACGCCTTCACTCTGAAAAGGATAGAATGAGCATAATCATAAAGATGGTGTTACATAGTGCCCAGTTATAAATTTATAAATTTTTTTTTGTGTAAATAATGTATTATCTATCTTAATCCATCCCTTTTCACTGCCATTGACCTTCATGTTCTGCTGTCTACTTGAAACACTTCTATTACAATGCAACTATTTTCCTATTTTCTTGGACTAAGTTGGAAGTTCTTTTCAAATCCTTATCTGCCTAAAAAGTGCATCTCCAACCTTGAACATCCACCTTATCTACCCAATTTTGTGCATTCTACTTGTTAAACTGTGTTTAGAACATTTATACTCACTAAAGGTTTAATTCTTGCCATCTGCAGTGTGTAGTGCCTTGTGCTTTTTTTTGTTTCCCAGTATTTCGTTGCTACCTATAGTGTTATGGGTGTGATTCAGTCACCTGCATAGAGATACCAAGGAGCCATTTCAGCAATCTAATGTATTCCATCAGGCTTCCTACTACATTTCCAGAAGTGCTTAGCTTTCTCAGAGGTCCCACCTCTGTGAGTCTAGTTACCACCCTGTGTGTGTCTCAGATTCAGAAGGAAAATTGACTACAAAACACCTACTGTCCTCCAATGAATGTGATTTGTGCCTTTAACAGTAGAATACAGACCCTATATTTACCTGGCACTGCAAGGTCTCAAGATTTGTCTCAGCTTGTTTGGGTCTGAATGGGATTTACTTTGTTGGAGCATCTATGCTGAGCTCAGTGACTGCTGCTTCCCCCATTCCAGCTTCAGCTCTGGGGATGCCCCTCTGAGGACAGTGTCATACTCGCTCTCCAAGTGACTGCCAGAAAAATCACAGATGTTTCTGGGTGAGTGGTTGCATTAAAGAAACCAAGTGGCCTCAAACAGTGAGAAGAAAGAAGCCCCCACCAGCAGCATCCTGCTCCTCCTCACAGAGAAGTCATCAGCATTTTCATGGCTTGTCACAGCCTACACCAAATTTTGTATGAGGAAGACTTTAAATGTCAGCCTTTACTGTATGGAGAAATATTGGAAGTGTGGGCATAACACCAAATAAAAGGCCAACTATTAAAAAAAAAAACAACAAAAAAGGAAATTATATAACTCTAATTGCATTTGCTACTGTGTTTTTGGCAAATTACTAGGCAATTCAGAGCACCAGCATGATAAAACTAGTTCATGGCTCCACTACATATTTTGTGTTCCTCTTTTCCTAACCCAACACTGATGGCAAACCTTTCTAGACAATGGAATGCCACCCACAGGGCAGTCCCCATGCCTTCAGTCTCTTCCATTGCACTCCACAGGTCAACCCACAGTCCAAAATGTAGTGCTACGCCTGACTTTATCTAATGAGATAAAAGCTTGAAGCTGCTGTAATACCTTCTCTGCAGAAAGTGATAATGGAAGTTAAGATCTCATGATTAAATACTCAGGAAGAGCAATCAGCACTTGCATTCAAAGATTTGATTTAACTGATTTCCTGTACTTTTAGTCATCCTTTCCTGGCACTCACAGAGCTACATAAATTTCTGTTAAGAAAGTTACCCAACACTGCTTTTATTTATTTTATCACTTCTTCAGGCCTTAGTCTCTTGAGTCAGCCATGTCCTTAGTATGCATTTTGACATGTGTCTGCCCACTACAAAAAATCCACTGACAGGGAGTGAAGGGGGAAATGTGGAGACTTGGAAAAGAGGGGCACCCTCCCCTTCCCTACCAGCTGACCTAATAGGGAGGAGTTAACAAGCAGGATCCCACCTATCAGGCACTGGCTTGGAGAAGCCCTCAGCCATGGAAAGGCCCTGGAAGCTGCCAGAAGGGATGGATAGCCACAGCCTGAATCCACAACACGGCTAACCCAGAGGAAGGAATAACCCACCTCAGCAGCTGCA
The DNA here is from genome assembly GCA_027886175.1 of Phylloscopus collybita. Classification (NCBI taxonomy): domain Eukaryota; kingdom Metazoa; phylum Chordata; class Aves; order Passeriformes; family Phylloscopidae; genus Phylloscopus; species Phylloscopus collybita. The sequence goes on along the minus strand of JAJNNQ010000026.1, from coordinate 30,919,085 downwards.
GGGATCATGACAGGCTGCTGAAAAACAAACAAACAAGTTAACCTAGCCCCGAATATCAGGTCTGAAAACAAAAGCACAAAAAGCAGACAAAAAATAAAATAAGTATAAATAACTCCCACAAACAATATGGGAGAAACACAAGGAAAAAAAATACAAAAAAAAAGAAAAGGCAAGCAAAAAGTTCTCTGGGATAAATGCTATCTAAATAAAAAAATATCCATAAATTTCCTGAGAATGGGAAGTTCACCATAAAAGCTGCTCTAAAGAAGGGAAATCCCTACACAAACCAGCCAAAAAAAATTCCCTTTCTGCCATTTTCCTGCTCCTGGAAACACTACCTTTGTGTACCACCTGGAGAGTTAATGCCTCATGCTTGCACAAGTAGGGGTTGATGAAGGAAAAAACACCTTCCTGAAGCATCACTGGAAGTGGAACATGTATGTGTTGAGTCCATGCTCAGATGCAGAGGAGTTTTCAGACCAGATGGCAATCAGAAATGTCCTGCTTTGTCCTCTGTACTGAGGCTGAGCTAGGTCAGTAGAGACTGAGTAATGTTCAGAATCTGTAGTTTCTTTTGGGAATTACCACAAACATAACCATTTTGGGGAGATATTTTTCCAGAAGATGATACTAACCTGCTGCTTCCTCCTGATGCCAGTGAATCAAATTACTGAAAATCATGTGTCCAGCTCTGAACCCAAACCCTTTTTTGCCATATAATCCCCACACCAAACTTATCTCCCCAAACCTTCTACTGTACATTTTTCAGTTGTGCCACAGACATGTTTTTTATTGTTTTTACTCACTCTGACGCTCTGCTGAGCCATACAAAAAGGCTCAAATTGCTCCAACCTTTACAACATTTATGCCTGCCTTACACTACTGTTCTTCTGCTCCACACAATTAGGAATGCTGGGGCCTTGCACAACTGAACTAAGTGGCTTTCTAAGCCTCATCTGCTCATTCTTTTGAAGTCAGTAACTGCTCACTAGATAGATGTTATAAGTAATATACTTCTCTTTGTGGCTCTTGCTGACAACAAGAAAAACATTAATTTAACTTCTTTGGCTGAATGTGAACTAAAGCCTTAAAAGAAGATGACTTTGCTGCTGTTGCCCTACAACTCTCAAAGACAAATGAAATACTACAGGGATTCTAGAACAGTGACTTTTACAGGAGAAAATAATTTCAGATACAATGTGCCAAGCCATAAAAAAATACTAGTTCAGCTTTATGCATATTATGTCTCCTTGACCCTGTTCAATTCTTAAAAGGATGCATATATTTACAGAACTTAACAAACACTTTGCTTCCAGCTGATTTCTCTCTGGCAAAGAAACTACTATTGAAGTGTTGCTTTTTTTTCCTATAGACTCAGAATAATACCACTGATATATTTATTGTTGTCACTGTTATTATCATTTGTATGAACATCACATCAAAATAGCCACTTCATGATCTGTGAGTCTGTACACATGATAAGAGAAAATACTAGCCAGAAGAAAGGGAGCATAGTCAAAGAGAAGTGAGATACTCAAGGTCATGCAAAGTAAAAGTGAGAAAGAACTGCATTTTTATACCCCTAAAAAATCCAGAAGCATTCCATATGGTAGCCTTTTTGAAAATAACATAAACAACTTGTCAAATTAGAACAATCTAAATTTAGGACGTTATTCTACATAATGTAATGTAGCTCTAGCTTAATTTTTTCAGTGAATCTGTAGTGACTTGCTAATCTGATCTACGTAAACACAGAATAATCAGAAATAATCATCAGTAATTGATTAATTCTGATGTTGGTGTATAATAATTTATATTTCATAACAGTGCCTTATAGAACATTCAGCCACAATGCAAATGATTAACCAGCATTAGAAGAGGGGACATTGTTGTATAAATTAACTCCTGAATCTTTTTCAAATTTTCTTTTTTTACATATATATATAATAGCACAATAAACACTGAAATAATACAGAGCTAAGTATGTTTATTAAGATATGTAATAATTTCAGATTTTTACAACTGCTTTTCTCATACTAGTTGTCAGGAAAAATTTAAGCCATTCTTTGTGTTTTCAGGCTGCCTTTCTTAAAAACATTCCACAGATGGCATTTTTGACTAGTGCTCTGCAGCAATGATTTATAAAAGTTGCATAGAGACTTATGAAACCCAGTTAATATTTAAAGCATGCTTTCAGTGGCAGCAGGAAATTATCCATCTATGTCAATAATAGAAAATAGCAGCAACAAAAGTTTCCTTGGGAGGTCTGCCCTTTTGAGCACAGGGCAGTTCACACATCTTGTAGAGAACTGTTCAATGTGTACCCTGGGTGCACGCAGTGCCTCCTCTTTTGTTTAGGCTCTATTCATCACACCTCAAATTTTCCATATGCCTTCATTCAGTCTAATGTGGTTTACCTGTGTGATACTTTGCACTCTCCTAGCCCAAAGAAGAAATATCTCTAACTACCCTAACTCCTGCTTGTATTTGTATACCTGTTAATCAAGAATAGTTTTAAAAATAGCTTGGGTCTTTTACAAGTTTAAATAGAGAGTATACACATTAAGATTTTTTCATTGAAGAAAAACCATAAATTGGACGTTCGGTTTGACAAATACATCTGCAATCAATGTTTTGCATTTTTGGCACTTCTAAGTCCAATGTGTCCATTTAGAAAGACCCAAAATGCAATTTTATAAATACAGGTGTCATTCTATATTGCTATATCTAAAAAACAGTCAACAAAAATTAAAGTATATTTAATATGGAGTTAAAAATATTTCTTGTTACAGTAGAATTCTACTGTCATTAATAAATATTGACAGAAAATAAATTTTAATAAATTTTAAACTGAAAAAATATTTTAAAAAGTGGAAGTTTCATATTTTTCAGTGTTTTTTTTTTCTCTTTGAGCAAATAAAAAGTCATATTCATAAGTGTGCACACAGCCTGCACACAGACTTTTAGGGTAGAATAAGTCCCTGCAGGTACATAGGCTTCTTCAGGTAAATATTCTAAACCAGGAAAGTGATGAAATCTTTCAAGAGCAATCACTTTCTCTTTTTTTAAACATAAGCAGAAACTATATTTATTTGTATACATTATTAATTCTCTTTCATTTTTAAATACATAAATGCACTTACATCCATATAAACACCTGTGTGTATATTTAAATTGCCTCTATACAAGAAAACTGATTTGCCATTATGAATGCTAAGGTTTGCAGATGTCTGTTACAATTTTAGCGCTACGTGTCAGAAGAAGTGCAGTTGAAAGAGTTTATTTTGTGTTCTGAGTGTTGACTTCTGAATGAATTACAAGTTAGCATTCTACGCAGATTCTCCAGAAATGATTAAGCAAGCAAAAATTTTAATACTTGGACATATTCAGACATGAAATCCTCTAAATTCATGAAAACCTCTTTCTAGGGCAGGCACCTGATTTACGCATACAAATGTCTGCAACTTGAAAACTGCATGTGCATGTTTAAGCACATGTATTGCTGCTGTGACCAGATGCTTTGATCTAAATTGAATGTTGGATTTTCTTTTGCTTCTGAATGAAGAAGATGCAGAAAACCAGGCAGCAGTTGTCTAAAATGGCCCTGTAAAATGCAGCTGAGGTTTAAATCAGCAGAGATACCAGTCTCAAACACCTTTACATACACAAACAGGTGACACTGCTGTGGTTTTATGACAAAAAAAAAAAAAAAAGATTCCATAGACAGTTGTGTTAAATCTAGCAGTTGTCAATTATAAAATTGCAGAAGTTTCAAAATCTCATTAGGGCTGACAGTCCTTTTGGTTTTAGGCCATTTATTTCACGTGTTGTTGTGGGTTAGGGAACCAAAAATGTGTATTCCATTTCATTTGTTAAAAGTAGTTGGAGAGATGTTTTTCTTTCTCTCTTGTAACTCTGGGGGGAGGGGGGGGCAGTTCCCTTTTGATAATGGGCCAGCTGTTAAAACCAGGTGGGGCAGTGTTTCTTATCTCTTTCACCACCCTCCTCCCTCCAGGGGGATATTTTCTGCTACTGGGCCATTAAGGCTCACCAAGCCATCATCCACAAGTAATCGTCCACATTCCATCATCCCATTGTGAGATGCTCCACCCAGTGGGGGGAGCCAACCATTCCTGCCTAGATAAAAACTGACACGCAGGAACACAAGGTATCTGGCTCCACTGGATTCCTGGAGGAAGATTGGACCCTTCTCACCATCACTGGACCCTTTTCTACAGGATCATCTCTGCTCCAACAAAACCACATCTGCTGCTCCAGGAGGACTTACTTTTGGACTGCTTCAAACACCCTGACCAACATGGTGTCAGGTTGTATTGTTCTATTTATTTTATTTTACCTATTTTTCCTCTCTTCTATTAAATTGTATCTCTGACTGGGAGTCTCACTGGTTTTGCTTTCAAACCAGCACACGTGTTCAGAGATTTTCTAGAAAGCCCAGTGTCCAAATCTATACAAATGGAAGTGCTGGCAAATTGCTCAGGGTATTAACTATAATCTCATATTTCAACTTTTTTTTTTTTCTGGGAAAACAAAATGCCTGATGTGGCTCTCAACTTTTCTACAAGGCAGGACTTAGCAAAAAAGAAATATTCTGTAGTCTTCTTTTTTTAGATGGGAGATTGAAACACATGTATTTTGCATTTATCAGAAATTATTATTTCAGGGTTATAATATTCAATAGTCCTGATTGTATGGCCACATAGAAAATAGTAATGAGAGTGGTATAATAGTGTAAATAGATATATAAGGGTCCAAAAAAGAAAGAGGAGGCATGGTGAATTTAGTAATTCACCAACGCTTTTGTATTTTTACAACTTCAGTATCTTGGTAATAAATAACATTTGCAAAATAGTAAATGTTACAAGTAGTTCTTTGTCATGGAAGCCATTTCAGATATCTTTTCTTAAAAAGAAGAAATGGGTGATGAAAAAAACCTATTTTTTGGACCTGAAGAAATAGTGACCATGTATATAAGAAAAGACAAAAAGCCAGAACTGTAATCCAAGTATGAAATATGGATGCCCAAGGAAAAAAAGTAATTTTAGCATTCCTTATTAATAGTTTGACCTGTTAAAGATATTAAAGAAATTATTGTCATACTAGGAATTGAGTATATCTAGTTCTATATTGTAATAAATTTAAAAATTAATTTCAATATGGATCATAATCCTTAATTACATTAGCATTGAACTGTTTTCCGTCCTATCCAACCTTTGCTGTAAGCCCTGCAGACTAGTATATTCTAAGCTCAGAGGGACTGCAGCCATTATCTGTTTAAATTTGTGAAAAAAACAAAACAAAATCCAGACCCAAAACAGATCATGAAACTGCCTCAAACAATTTCTTTATTAAGCCAATCAATTTCTGTTTAAGCAAATTGTGTACATAAAGCTTCCTTTTTAAAAATATCATGTGTTGAGTCCACTATTCTGCATTCAGCAACCAGAAGGATCACTGCTTCAAGAACCTGTTTGAGCTTCACCATTACAGACAACTACATCTGTTAGAAATTTCTGTTTTCTTTCATCTGGTTTTCTTTATCACATGTAGCATAATGTACACTTAAACATTTCCATCTCAAAAAAAAGAAAAGATACTATATATTGTGTTTTAAAAATGGTATAAATCTTTGTGCATTTTGTTTTAACTTGATTACACATAGGCTCTGTTCTGATCAGCTAATAATGTATTCTGATCTGCTTGGATGTTTTATTGTGCTAGTAATGAAGAATCCCAAAGGGAGACAATCATCATTCCAGACTATATCCTCTCCTGAGCAAGGGTTAAGCCTAATTTAGTTATTTTGCAGTGCTAATACAAGTAACAGGCAAATAGATTAGTGTTTAAGTATTCAGAGAGGCCATATAGTTCTATCTTCAATATTAAACTGTTTGCCACCTAACCTGGGTATAGAAAATGCTTCCATTTATTTTCTCTAACTTCATGAATACTTTTGTGGGTATGCAGGGAAGGAGCATTTAGATCACTCTTGACTGTGACTAGCAATAGAGGTGGTGATGATGATAGACTACTGATGGGCTAGAAAAATATGCTAAGACTTAGTTTTGGTTCTATTTTTATTGTATGTTCAAATCTCCTATACAGCAAGTACCTCACATCAATGTTCAGAGGGAATCACTCTGATGGCTAGAAAATGTTACGGTGAAAATCATATGTGTCTATACATGTAAATGTAGGTGTATATTCCTCTCTGTACACATATACACACATATATACATGCACACATATACTGTGTATGTATTTACACACAGAAACTGAAAGAAGCATAATGGAGAAATGTTCCGTATATAATTTACTTGGAAGAAATATATAAAAATTTAAGAATAACCTATTAATAGATAAAATATATTTCATGATCCAAAAAATATTTTGCTAAGTAGTGTTTTCCAAATATTTTATTTTCATTATGCATTTAAAATACAGATGTAAAAGAATTGCTTTCATTGCATGAAATAATGAATCACTCTCCGGAACTGCTTATGGGTGTTGGTCTCTTCTCCAAGAAGAATCAGAGGAAAAGACATCAAGTTGTACAGGGGAGGTTTAGACTGAATATCAGGAAAAATTTCTTCACTGAAAGGGTGGTCAAGCATTAGAACAGACTGCCCAGGGAAGTGATTGAGTCTCTGACCCTGGCCGTATTTAAAGATGAGTAGATGTGGCATTTAGGGAGGTGGTTTAATGGGCGACTTGGCCATTTGTACTGGATTTGTGGTTGGACTCAATGAGCAGAAAATGATGGCTAATTGGCTTAGGAGGGAAGAAACTTTTCGAGATTTATCCAAGTTGACTTGACCAGCAAGGCCATTGTCCTGACCACTGAAATTAAAAAGCAATCAGTAGTGAAAACAGTGGTCCCTTGGGGGAACATGTTTGCAAACACACAATGCTGCAGGAATGGTTGAGCCTGAAATAGAGAGCTGCAGGTAAAGGCCAGACTGCCAGCCAGGGATGGGACCAGCCAGGAGTGACTGTCCTGCTATTCTAGGTCCATGGTGCTGGGTTCTTGGAAGAGGTTCTGGGGCCTTGGTGAATATGAATCTGTTTGTGTGTATGGGAGTATGTGCGCTGTGGAATAGGAACTTCTGTACTGTTGCTATACTCATCCCACAAAGTAAATTAATCTTATATTTTATGTTACTGAGGAGTGTGGTTCTGTTCTTGCAGTCATGCCAGCCTTAATTCCCCTGTTACAATCTGTTTGGGTCAACACTACACCAACAATCAATACTAATCAAGAATGCAGTTTGCCTCTCTGATACAGCTTTAAATCAGTGTTAAACAAGGGTGCCTAGTATACAGAAGGTATATGGACACTGGTAATTAACTTTTTTTTTAAAACACAGCCTTATTGCTAAACTGAGGAAAAAGAAGAAAGTTTTTTATAAGATCCCAGTATAGGTCAGAGTATCGATTATAGCATACAGAGTCTATAGCTTTTAAAGCTGTTAGCTTTTTTCAAAAAACAGATGCTAAAAAATTATTATCTCTAAGATGTCTTCACTACCTTCACAAATTGAAGTATTCTTAATCCAGTAGGTGGTGTATACTTGGTATTTATATATAAAGCTAAGATCTCAATTAAGCAAACAAACACATATGCTTGGGTACCTAAGGCTTAAACTGTTAGCAAGATGTGATCTGATAGGACAAGAATTGAACATCAAATCATTTGATTCTGAGGATCTCACATTCTGACTGTACATACTAAATGATTTTCTTCATTTATTAAAACTTTAAATTAGTCATGATCTAATCCTGTGGGCAAACCCATTGTATTTAGAGATGTGGTTTTGGAACACATCTTCTGGTTTAATTTCTTCAAAATTAATCCTATTTGTGTACTTTGAGACCACTTAATTTTATGAATCAAAGCATAGTAAGTCAGTCAATGAAAAGCTATTTCAAAAGTGTAATCTACATAAAGCAAAACATAATGTATATGTTATGTTCTTATACCACATAATATCTGATAAAGACCTAACCAGTACAATTAGTGAAGCAGCTCAGAGAGATATACAGCTGACATACTTAAGGACTCATGTTCTTAGGGGTATGGGTCAATGACCCGCTGCTCTTGAGGCTGAAGACCCAGACTGCCACCAGATCTGCCAGAGATTTGCTAGGATATTGTGAAAGTTTTGGGTACTCTAGGGCATTTGCAATGGCATTTCTATGAATGCATAGGGACAGAGCCCGAGTCAGACACTTGAGCTCCAGGTCTCCAGGGAAGCTTGATTTGCCTTTCTGACTGCAGTAACTGCACTGTTTTTCACTGACTAGAGTAGTGGCATAGACAGCTGGCTGGCTGTGTGTTATTTACACCTAAACACAGGGACAGGTGGAAATTTAAATGCATATGTTTTATTCTGAATATAATCACAACAACTGTCTTCATTGCACACAGAAAGACACATCACCTTAAGAGTGTCTTGCCACTTTCAGTACCAAACCCAACATCACTAATATAGCAAGCTAATTTTTTTTTTTTTTTTCATACTCAAATGTCTGGTCTTTGCCAAAAGGTAAAATGTTATTGCTAGGGTGATAGGCCAGATTTCACAGAATGGTTTGGAATGAAAGGGACCCTCAAGATCACTTCATCCCAACACCCCCCACTGTGGGCGCTAGATCAAGTAACTCAGGGCACCATGCAGTTGGAATGGCCTTGAATTCTTCCAGAGATGAGACATCCACACATTTACAGCTTCTCTGGGCAACCTGTACAAGTGTCACATTGCCCTCACAGTGTAGAATTTCTATCTAATACCTAATCTAAACCTATACTCTTTCAGTTTAGAAAGAGTCACTACATGCCTGTCCTGTCACTACATGCCCTTGTAAAAAGTCCCTATCCAGCTTTCTTGTAGGTACTGGAAGAGTTCCTGTTATTACTGCCTAGTCTAACAAAACACAAAAAGGGTTGTTCTCCAGAGAAATCTGCCTGACTAAGAAACATCATATGAATTACATTAGGTTTTACAAACCAAAGTTTGTGGCAGTCTCACTCTTAATGGGGGAGCATTACCAAAGCACAGGGCTTCAAATAAGTTGTGGGGGGAGGGTGTTGAAAGGCTGTGCTCAGCACCTTATGAGAAACACTTCAAATGGAAAGATGACATAATCGGTTCATAGCACCCGTGTTTAATCTCTGGGGGTCTGGGTTCAAACACAGAACATCAGTAATGGAATGAGATGTGATCCTGAACTAATCTGTAATTGAAATTCACTCACATTTGAAGCACTCACATTAGGGAAGCACTTATTATACCTCGGTAGAAGTAGGACTTTACTTAAAAGCACTGCACCCATTAAATAATTTGGAAATAGAGAGTTATGGAATACTACTAAGCATCACAAGAAGTCACATAATATTAATCACTGGGAATGTTGATGTAGATCAGGTGTGGAAAAATGTGTATATGATATAAAAAACCTATTCTTATGGATACTCATTTCTAATGTTCTTATGTAAGAACTTGTGGCAAGAATAGTAAAAATAACAATTTAAACAGAAGTAGAAAATGTCTTGCATTGGGAGAAAATAGATAAACTGCCCATTTTATCTCAGCATGTATTCATTTATGAGGTTCTGTTAAAAAAAAAGCTATGGAGACAGAAGTCGATTGAAATAGATTTTAAGAAGAATTAAGTAGTTATCCAACATTCTTATTTTTGTAGTGAATATTAATATTCCCACGTTCAGAAACTTTTGTCTGTGATCTTAATTCATGTGGTTTAATAAAACCAAAGGAGTAATCTGTTTTTGTCTTCAGGAAAAAGAATTTTATTTTCATTTTTCAGTTAATTCACAAAATGAAAGTGACATCTTTTATATACCTAAGTAATTCTGAAGTATTGTTCTCCTGTGACTTGTTGATCCACTGTTTGTACCAAAGCTCAGTGTTCAGTTCTTGTTCACCTTGCCCATCACTCACTATAGTCAACTATCCAGCTCCTAATCAAGGCAAGTTCTTGATGTCCCCTGACAGGTACTTTGTTTTGCTTAAATTCTTTCTATCTCAGTATAAGTTCTAAATTAGTTGTTTCTTTGATAACATTTTTTCCCCTAATTTTACGTTAAACTGTAATTCTTTCTTTCATTAAACTGCATTCTTCCTGTGAATTCTACTTTTATTCTTTATGCTTTTTTCCTTGTTCCCAACAGGAACTCTTCCACAGAGGAATGATTAGTCTCCCAGACAAAAAGAAAACTTCTATGGTCTGATTTTCAATTATTCATCCTGCTATTTTTAATTATTCATCCTGCTATAAGTGTGTTTTAGTGTGCAGATGTTTTAATTAATTTTGTAATTGTCTACCTTAATGTCCTTTGTAATTTAAAGACCAAAATGTGAGAAAGGAACTGGATTTGGAATTGACTGAAGAGAACATTGAAGAATGATTCATTTCTAAATAAAAAGTAGAATAGATGAATTTCATATGACATACTTTGTGTTGAGGATTTGGCAACCAATTTGATATTTCATTGTCAGGAATGTCATGCCAGCTGCATGACTCTTAGCAAAAGACAATAGGATATTACATTTAGTTGTCTTGCATCTTCGACCAGGCATTATTTTCCTGAAACTAAATGGGCTATTGAAGAAATGTGCCTGAACATTTAAATAATTTCCCAGAAGACTGACTCTTAAGTATAGATCTCTGTTGTCCAAGGAAAATCAATGTGGATTTCAGGTTCCAAAATTAAAAAGCCAACCAACCACCCTCTGGAAAAAAAAAAATGGCACATGTATTTTCTATCATAATCAAGGAACAGTTCTCTGAGTGCATCGGAGTGCACAAGATTGTGAAAACAGCAGTGACCTAAAACTGCTGAATCATAACTTACATTTAATGTCTGGGCAAAATAACAGAAGCCTTAGTTTTTTTGTGATGTGACAGAGATTTCAAGGGACAACAAGTAGGAAAACTTGTCAATGTGGCCCTTATGCTCAACTGGTTTCCAGACATCATGTTACGCTGTACTATTGTTTGCCTTTCAGTGTGTGATCTGAGAAACTGACTGCAAACTGACATGTAAATCTTCATAGATTAACTTGCTTTTGAACCATCAAATAAAGCTCCAAAGACTGTGTTAAGGCTTCCTGGATCTTTTTTTTTGACACTCTACTTTTGCAAAGTAGGTCTATACCTGAAGAATCATCGTGTGAAGTTTTTCTCAAACAAGTAGGTCACTGACTAGAGTAACAGGAGCTCTAATGTACCACCTCTCTGATTTTGACAAAAACTATACTTATAAGCCGGTAAATTCCAGTTTTAAGTCTGTACTGATGACTAACCTACTCTCACAGAATTAACATCAAAATCTTGGAAGTCCCAAAATATTCATTACAGGCCAATACAGATTTTATTTTTTTATATCCTTAAAGTGGAATTTTCTCAATTTCCCATTGAAGTCACAATCACTGGGGTTTCGACAGTGATACTTTTAAGACACTCTTCTAGTTTGTGTATTTTTCTAGTTTTCTTTCTTCTTGTTTTTTTAAAAAAAGGATTGATGTCTTTAGAATCTTTTCTTGAAAGAACACATTCCAAATGGTAGGTTGCACTCCCTTTTTAGTAAGTATCAAAGGGGCAATCCAGCATTACCAAATCAGCTGCTCTGAACCACCTCCAGGAAGCACATATTTCATGTTGTTATCACCAGTACTGTGTAGTGTGAACAGCTCTCCATCTCACTCTCCTTAAACAGACATCACTTTTGTATGCCAGAAAACCTCTACATGGTAACCACATTTAGTTTTGCTGCATCATCATCAAAAATACCTTCATAGATAAGATACAACAGATTGTTTCATCTTTGTAAGTCCCACAACAAAGTATATTAAAAAAATCTGTGATAATATCTAAAAACTTTTCACATAACAGCTTGACTTCACCAAAGACAATAATTTAAAATTAAATTTATTGTTTCTTCTCTATTTGACTGTAAATTGCATCTGCCTGTGCAATGTAAATATCATTCTTTGTACCTGACTCAATCAATTCAGAAGGATATGTGAAATACATCTAGGATAGACAGAATTAGCAAGACCTGGAACTATTACTACTCATCAACCCACTAATGTAATACATATTTTATCTATTAGTTTCAATTATATTTGTCTTAAGTAGATTTTAAAAAAACGTTTGGTTTCCTTCCTTAACAGCCTATATGAGTAATAGAATAAAATACTAATAAAACACTGTAGAAAATTCTGATAGGAAGAGACAAATAGCAGACCTCATTTGCCAAGTAGCCCATAATCTATGACTGAGCCTCTTTCACAGAAAGACAAATAAGTAAAACAATAAAGGAGTCAATATCGTGGGAAAATAAATCTGTGTTGCTCTATAAAATATATTTTCTAACACAATAAATTGTGTCCTGTCAGACAGACTTTTATCAGCCCTTGCCTCACCAACACTCACAAGTGCTTTTACATTTATTCAGTGTGTTTAGATGGAAAGAAAATAAAGGAAAACAGGAAAATAATAAAAAGTAAATATGTAATCTGTCATTCTCTTCATACAGTTGTATTTTTTATATATAACACAAAATAAGTTACTTTGTCTTTTATTTCAAGTTAGCAGCTAAATAATTCATACATTTGTGATAACTAGTCTCTTTTTTTTCTTTTTAAAACTTCATCCTATCTCCAAATTTGCCTATTCTTCAGATGATTTCTTCCCTTCTAAATACAATATTCCAGCAGGTTTCAATTGCTAGGAATAATGAATCAAGAACCTGCAAAAAAACTTGATGGTGGGCCAGAAGAGCACAAAGACAACTCTCAGCTAGCTCAGGATTTTAGAGTCTGAGTAGAAAAGGAGCTTTTTCTCTATACATTTTTGTAAAATGCTTGCCAGAGCTTAGACTTTTGTAACATGAGACCAGTCAGACGTAAACTAAATTTTGCAGAAACAGCTGCAGGTAATGGAAATGCAGTTGAGGGTATATGTATCATTCCATATGTTCTTGGTGTTTGACCAGGTAGGCACTTCAATATGAGCTTTGTGAAAGGTCACTCTCTTGGATGTTCTCCAGGATGCACTGGCATCCGTTGTCAGTTGGCTGAGAAGTTAAATTTCACAGTCCATTAGTGTGCTACATCTGGAGGTCTTTATGTACATTCTACATAGCTGTGTTCTTTGCAGTCTACAGATGGGGCTAGAATAAGACAAAAGAGGGAAGATCCTCATTTGTCAGAAGGAGAAACCAAGAAGGACTAACAACTCCCAGCCATCTTTATTTGGGACATGGGTACTGGTAAATATTTTAGCATCATAGAGATAGGAAGAAATAGTGATGTTTAATTAAAAACCAACCAACCAAACAACAACAAACAAAAAAAATCACACACACACAAAAAACCCCCAAACCCCACAAACAAACAAAAAACCCACAAAACCAACAACAACAACTACAAAAACCCCAAAACAAAACAAAAACAAACAAACAGACAAACAAAAACCTCCACAACAAAAATTCTCCTCAATATAGTCAGTAACTTAAAATGGTGTCATTTTGAAATGGTGATAAATTGAATAATATAGAAAATTGAAACAACTCTGCTTTTGATTCACTGTTCTGCTTAGTCAGGTCACTACGTAGGTGCATAGTCTATTTGAATTCCCATGGAAAACTTAACACTGCCTCCACGTCGGTGCTTGAGCAGATTGTTCCCACTGGCTTGAGTGTGTGTACTAACTATTTGAGGCTATTTTTTTCTATTGACTAGTGGCAAGCGCCACTGAGCCCAAAGACTGAAAAGCAACTCCAGTGTAAAGAACCAAATCCTTTCTAAGACAGAATACATAGATGACAAATCTAGCTCATTTTCTAAAGACAGAGTTATTTACCTTAACTGTTTAATAAAAGAGTCTTGTCTGAGCGAAAAACAATCCCACCCTACTTTTGGTCATACATGGAAAATTTTCCAAAATCTGCCCTAATGTTGTTCTTAATAACATAATTGTGAAAACATAAGCCAGAAAAGGTTCCCTTCTGACAAAAATATTAATGTTATCCCAGGCTGCATTAAGAGAAGCTTTGCCAGCATGTCAAGGGAGATGATCCTTACCTTCTGCTCAGCACTGGTGAGAACAAATTCTGAATACTGTTTTGGGCTCCCCAGTGTAAGAGAGAAATGGACCTCGTGGAGAGAATGCAGTAAAGGACCACAAAGATGATAAAGGGACCAGAGCATCTCTCCTGTGAGAAGAATCTGAGAGACCTGAGACTGTACAGCCTGGAGAAGTGAAGACTCAGAAGGGGATCTCATCAATGTCTACAAATATCTGAATGGAGAGCATGTAGAGGACAGACCCAGTCTCTTTTCAGCAGTGCCCAGTGACAGTACCAGAGGCAATGGGCACTAGCTGTACACAGGTGGTTCTGTCTGAACATCAGAAAACACTTTCTCACTGTGAGAGTGACTGAGCCCTGGCACAGCTTGCCCAGAGAAGTTGTGAAGTCTCCATCCATAGAGAAATTCTAAACATAGGTCGACATGGTCCTAGCAACCAATTCTATGTGATGCTGCTTGGAACAGGGCCATTGGACAATATAACCTCCAGAGGTCCCTTTCAAACTAAGCTACTCTGAAACTACTACAGAGAAAAAGCTGTGTTCTGTATAGTAAAAATTGCAACCCCAGTCTACAAGAAATAATGCAACTATTTTAGCTATTACAATAAAAAAAAACAAAAAAACCAAAAAAGTCTCACAAACAAACCCAAGCAGAAAACCCCAACAAACCAAACCATTCAGTGCTGCTATGTCAATCAAGTTATAGGCAAAATACAACTGCTACCATTTCCAATTTAACCCAGGGAGGTAAATGCACTGTAAGATGAATTTTATTCTTTGAAAGCTCTATGTTTTGAAAGGCTATCATTCAGAGTCTTAATCAGAGTGAATACATGCAATCCCCATTTTAAGGCTTTTTTTTTTTAGGTAATGTACAGGAAAAAGAGATTCAAACCAATAAAGCATTAATGACATTCACATTTGTCATGTAGATATGATAGGCTGAATACCAGTTTAAAGTCTGAAGCTGAAACTGGATCAACCAGAATTAACACTGAGTATACAAGCTTCACTCAACACTTGTGCCAAAACAATTGTTGGAATTAGTTTCTTTCATAAAAACAGATACATTCAATAGTAGATTAGCAGCAGGCAAATAAAGACTAAATACCAGAAGGTACTACAGTTGGTTCAGTGACATTCTCTATAAACTAATCATAAAAATAACAAAAATTATAGGATTATCATTTGAATGCTTAGCTTTATCTTTACTAAGAAACATGCTACTAAGGGCAATGATCATGGGGTTTTTTTCAGTAATTTAAGGCATGAAAAAGAATTCACACAAGATGCTTACTTTATATGCACACTAGAAATTCTAGAATAAATATTTCAAAGCTTTAAAGAGCCACTCAAGAAGCTCAGGATTTTGTCAAAGACAGCATGTACTCAAAGTAATTTCTGGCTACAGCGCTGACAGCATATTACAAACATGATCAGGAACAAAAATGATTATGGGATAGACTATCAGAGGTCTCATTCTTACACTGTCTTTTATGAAGCCAAAAGATTTATAGCAAAAATGGTCTATCTCTTTGGGGGTATTGTGCTCTCAATGCCTTGTATAATATGTTCTTTATTTGGTTTTGTCTTCCCATTTTCTTCCTTCTGTTTAAGTTGCAAGAAGGCGGCAAATAGAGACTGTCATCTGTAGCAACATTATTATGTTAAATAGCTTTGCATTGACATCCATATAGACTGGTAGCTGTCTGATTATTTTATGGAAAATAGACAAAGTTAAAACAATTTTCATGAGACTTAATTAAGATCTGCTCCCCAAGTAGTAATATGAGAGGATGATTTTTACAACTGCCACTAGACTTATACCTGGTCTTAATCTCATTAGAGAATAATTTAGGACAATATCTGAACAAAAAATAGTTGAAAATAACTAACACATACCTAGGGAGAGACTCAACCACTGATATGCTATGAAAAGACTGAAAAGTATTTCAAAATAATTAAGCTTCAAAAATGAGGCCTCTTCAAAAGATGTAGCAGTTACTAGCTATCCATTTCATACAAGTAAAATATTAACCTTAAATATATAATAAATCTGAGTTCTGTCTGTTGGAAAGCAAAAGAAAAAATAGTTAAGAACCATAGCAACTGGAAGGACAGGCTAGCAGTAAACCCTTGATTTATTTCTGTATGTAAAATGATCCTGATAGTAAAGATTATCTTACTATAAATGTCTTATACTATACATAAGTAAATTTATCTCTGAAGATTAGACTGTCAAATAGGAAACTTTATATGGTCACATTTACAATGTAAGTCTTGTTGACTATGCCCTGCTAAGTGAATGGGAAAGTAAGCACTGACTTGTATAGAAGTAGGATTAAGCTGTAATACTTGAGGCAATATGTACCATTTCTGTGGGGATAATTCAAATGGCACATTATTATAGCAGGGGGAAAACAAATCCTTCACTGAGCTTTGCTGTAGGCCTGTGTGGTTCATTTAAATGTAGCACAACTCCAGCTTTTATAATATATGGTCCACAAGTAAAGTAGGGCATCGTTTCAGAGTGAAGCTAAAATGTTTGTCATGTGAATTGTAAACAACAAGCAACAGGAAGAAAAAGATAATGGAAGCAAAATCACACATCTCCACACTCCAGTTTTGCTACAAAATTTTAGTTTAAGCAAAAAAAATCACTCACTTTAAACAATGGAGACTATCTAATAGAAACAGCACATATTAATACTGTCAGTGTGACAGATGGTTCTGCAGTACATAATAAAGTAAAAGACATTCTGACGAGAAAGAAGATGTATCTGATAATTTGCAAATCAGAATCCTGGCAGCACAGCAAGGGGAAAATGAGTGCACTTTATGTTGGTGCATCTTTAATGCTTCACATTTCAAGACAATACAGGAATGGAGGTGAATATAAGTACTCAGAGAACTGAAAGGGGAAACAAAACAAAAAAAATGTTTATCTGCTACTAATGCTGTATGTGTGTGTATATATATACACACACTGTAGCAGATGATACTCTGTACCCTGTAGCAGATTTTAGTTTGAAAAAAATAATTCTACATTTCTAAATAGCTCTGTATTATCTGTGTGCAGATATAGGCACACATTGAAAATATTCTAATAAGTAACTTTATTCTAAAAGTATCTTTAAAATTGATACATTTCAAAAGTCAAAGGTTCCAAGTTAGGAAGAAGTAAATCTAAAACATGCTTAATTACAAAAATTTCTTTGTCTTACACTGTTGTTTTAACTTAAAATGTATACTAGGGATGCTCAAGATTTTTTAATCAGTGTTTTCTCCAAAGGAAATCTTTCCCCTCAAAATACCAAATAGACTTAAATTATATTTTCAGATATCTAGAAAGGGTTACAGTTAGTATATGTTTTTACTGCATAGTATATACACAGTATATATCTTCCATCTCCAATGACAAATTTCAGGGTTTATTTTTTCAAAATATACATTAGTTAGTGAGCTTTTTAGAGAAAAAAAATATGCTATGTTCAAAGTATTTTGTCTGTGACATGTTTCTTGAAGTTATCAATTTGTACTCATGTTTAGTGAGTTTAATGGAGTTCTATTTAACAGAATTCTTTGCAGACTAATCACAGAGACTCAAGAGAAAAAGGCAATAATGACTAATATTCTTTTAGTATTCTTGACAACATCTATACTGTTTTGTCTGTAGACCTATACGGGTATCTTTTTATGAACATCTGGTATGAACATGGATGATGAAAAATGGTAAGATCAATGAATTTGGCTTTTATCCTGAAAAAGGGAGGACAAATGGGATCAGAGAAGTTCAGTGAAGTTTATAAAATATTTTTTTTTAAATTGTGTGTGTATATAGATGTATTAAAAATAATAAATCACTGCTGGCAGTTGTACAACAACACAGAGGTAAAAAATGCATAACCTCAGAAGAAGACCAAAACAGCTGCTACTGAGTTTCTGAATGGTGTGTACAGCTCTCAGAAAGATTTATGTTGACATCTGAGACTGCAAATTTCCATTAGAGTCAGACATAGGGACACAACTCTCATTTACTGTGCATAAAAATGTATGAGTCCTGCTAAAGGCATTTCATGTATCATAAGGATATGGGATAAAGGTGCTCTGAGAATTACTGCTCACTTGACCATTTTATGATTACAAACTAATGGCAATTGTTAGGCTGTAAACTTGTAGTTACATTAAGTAATTTATAAGCTGAGCATTATGAAGTGCTGCTCTATCAAGCCTGACAAAAAGGTAGAGATGCTGTATCTCTACCCTTTGCAAAATATTCATATGTACTTGAAGTTAGGTCTCTTAGTTTACATTTTGTCACTATATAAGTGCACATGAAGTTATTAAGTTAAGCCTCTAGGGTCCAGGTCTCTATGCCTATATAGACACCAGAGGTGACCCATGGATTTTTTTGTGAAGACAAATACTTTTTTTGCAAGTATCTTCAGAAACGCAGACAAAAATGGATGGCACTACAGTGTGTAATGTAAAACTATATAGAAATGTATTGAGTTTGTATGAGCAGGTTTTCTTAGCCATGGAGATTACAGGGGTGGTTTCTGTGAATAGCTGCCAAAACCTTTCTCCATGACTGGGAGAGGCAATCCCAGGCAGCTCCAAGGCTGCTGTTGGCCAAGGCTGGCCAATTAGAAATGATGAGAAATATTTAATAAGAAGTTATTGCTCAGATGTAATTGTGGCTAGAGAAGAGCGGGGTGGGAACATGTGGGAGGAACAGCTCTGCAGACACCAATGTCAGTGCAGAAGGAGGGGCAGGAGGTGCTCCAGGTGCCAGAGCTGAGATTCCCCTGCAGCCCATGGTGCAGCCCATGGTGAGGCAGCTGTGCCCCTGCAGCCCATGGAGGGCCATAGAGGGATACAGTGATCCACCTGCATCCCAGGGAGGGGACCCTCACTGGAGCAGGTAGATGCTTGAGAGGAGGCTGTGACCCCATGGGAGGCCTGTGCTGGAGCAGGGCCTTGACAGGGACCTGCAGGCCTGTGAAGAGAGGAGTCCACACTGGAGTTGTCTGTCCTTGAAGGACTGCACCCCATAGAAGAGTGACCCACACTGCATCAGTTTGTGGAGAACTGTTGCCCGTGAGATGGACTCACATTGGAGAAGTTCATGGAGAACTGTGTTCCATGGTTAGGACCCAATATTGGAGCTGGGGGAGGACTCCTCTCTGATCAGCCGCAGAAAAAACTTGTGATGAACTGACCATAACCCCTATTCCCTGTCTGCTGGCACCACCAGGGAAGGCGGTAGGGCTGGGAGGGGGAGAAGAAGCAGGGAAGATGTTTTTAAGGTTTTATTTTACTTCTCATTACCCTGCTCTGATTTTGTTGGTAATAAATTTAACTAATATCTCTAATTTGAGTCTGGTTTGCCCATGATGGTATTTGGTGATGGTCTCCCAGTTGTTATCTCAACTTTTGAACTCTTGGGGTTTTTTTACCTCCCCTGTCCATTTTTGGAGGGGAGTGATAGAGAAGCTTTGGCGGGTATCTGGAATCCAGCCAGAGTCAACCTGCTACAAGAAAGTGTACAGTAACTAGATTTAAGTGACTCCGTTTTGAGGATAGTCTAGGGAGACAAGTGACATAAAGATACAATGAAAACACAATTTAAAGCAAGAGCCTGCCAATTCCATTTGACAGACTTTTCAGAGCTAGGAATTAATACTCTAGTAAGTCAGAAATGCAGTAAAAATGGCTACACACAGATTCAAAACTTTGTTGGAGTTTGTATAGACAACTGCTGGTTTGGCTTTGTTAATTTACTTTCTAGTAGCTGTTATGGTGCTACATTTTTGATTACTGCTAAGCAGCTTGCATAGCCTCAGGGCCTTTTCTGTTCCTCCAACCATCCCACCAGGGCACAGGCTGAGGATGCACAAGTAGCTGGGAGAGGACACAGCTGGGACCGCTGCCCCAAAGGGACATCCTGTACCGTATGATGCCATGCTCCGCAATGACAGCTATGCAAAGAGGAAGAGAAGGATATTTGGAGTGATGGTGTTAGTCTTCCCATGTCATCGTTACATGTCACCAATCCCTGCTTTCCTGGATATGGCTGAATACCTGCCTGCCCATGGGAAGTGGTGAATTAATTTCTTTTTTTGCTTTTTTTTGTGTGCAGCTTTGTTTTCCCCATTAAACAGTCTTTATCTCAACCCACAAGTTTTCACTGTTCTACCCTTCTGTTTCTCTCACCATCCCAACCCTGAGAACCACTGCATGATGTTCAGCTGCCTGCTGGGGCTAACAGGCAGAAGTTACAACAAAGTATTCTTCTCCAGTAATCACTAATTAATTTTCAATGGACTGCTTTTTCATTTAAATTTACTATGATGCATAGAGGTATGTAAAATAAATGGCAGAAAAGATATCCTTGAAAATGTGTCCATCAGCCTTTAGTAATTTGCACCTGGTAGATGATACTAATTTAATTTTTTGCTAATGAGTGAGATAGAGCCAGTCAGAATCAGTCAGAGATAAATCTAACTGGTCAGCTCACTGATTTTCTCAGTCATCAGATTTTACACACTGTATGGTATTAGCTTGTTCCATGACTAAACATCTCTCTATTGCTGATTACTGTTTCTAAAGAAATAGTCTTTATTGTTAATATTTCTTCCCATTTCTGAAACAGAACTGTCATTTGATTATCTTTTTTTTTTTTTTTTTTTTTTTTTTTTACGGTATTTCAAATATAAAATTACCTGGATACATTGCTTTTTTCCAGGATTTAGTGGAGCTGATGCCAGCATTCTGTATTATCAAGAATACAATGATCCAGAAAAAAATCTTACAATATATGAAATAATTTTTCAAGACACTGAGGCATGTCAGTCAGTGGGTAACAGCAGTGGCACACAAAAAGTCACACAAAGAGGTGAATATTTTTGATGAAGAAACTAATGAAACATGAAAAATAGGAAATAAACTGAGAAAAAGGTAACATTAGAACAATAAAAATGACACATTTCTAAAGAACTGGTTGGTCTGTATAGGAAAGTATTTTCTCTCTCAGATAGAAAAGTTAGTTTTGCATAGTCCCACGTGACAACTTTAAAGCTTAAATATCAAACACTAATATATGTATTTTAATTCTTTGTATCCTGGACTTCAATAAAAAACCCCAAATTATAGTCTATGTCTAGATAAGTCCTAATATATGGTACTCGACATCTTCATCAACTATACCATACTTGTGCTAAAGCAAGAACTTTAAGAGCTACCTGAAGAAAGCATGAGTAAGTAACATCCAGAACTGCAACACATAAGACTTAAACTCTGAATTGTGTAGAGATGTTCCCAATATTAAACATAGATTTTATATCTCTAGATAATTTAATCTCTACAGCAACTGATTTTAAATTTTGATTGTAGCTCTAAATATACTTTTAAGCATTCTATTGTCATCAGTAAAACATTGCAAGTAAGCAGTTGCAAGTCAGTTCCCACTTTCCATCACATACACACACACAATACTGGGGTAGATTTAATGATGTTAAGGTGAAACATAGTTCAATTAAGGGTCAGGAAAGGTATTTAAATAGGAGTTAGGAGTTAATAAACTGAAAAATTCTACAGAAAATGAGCAATTCTGAGAGAAAGATACTCCAGAGTTATCTAATGAGATGGCCTTAACAATGAAAGTGATGGTACTACATGTGTGAGGCTAAAAAAGGCTTCAAATGAAAAATTGTGGAGAAAAAATAGAGAAAAGATAAGAAAAAAAATAGAAAGAAATCAGCTTAAATTCCTATGGTGGTACTTCCAAGTGATCCTTAAATAGAGGAAATAAAGCAAGCTTTTAACACTGGAGCTGTTTGTATCATTCATATTCCTTGTAAAAAAAGCCTGGGCTTAAGATGCTCAACTATTCTGAAAATCTAGAGCAAAGACAAAAAGTAATTATTCACTTGATCTGCATTAGGGGAGAAAAGTCTGTGAAAACCACTCTTATACATACAAATTTACAGAAGACCAAGCATCTAGAAGATCTACAGTAATGCAGGAGAAAAACTATAGAGAGATATCTCTCCAACATTCAAATGCTCAAGTTAACTGAAAAGATGGGTTGTCAATCAGTGGTAGGCCGTGACATGTATGTCTTCTTTGACTTAGAAATGTGGTTTGACTGCAGAAATATCACCCTACATTAACAGCAAATGGATAGTCATAATTAATTTCAAGCAAGGAACTATGCTAATTTCAAAGATTTATGAAGGAAAATATTATTTATTCTGTAATTAATATAATGTGAATTTGGAAGAAGTACAACTATTATCCAGATACAAAATAACAGAGTTATTTTGTCTTTAAATATATGAAGATAATAAAAGCAGCCACTAGATTTATGAAACAGATGAAATAAATGTGAAATATAAAGTAAAATTAAAATATATTGACTTTGTGATTTATTTAGCCTAGACTATGAATTTAACATTTTAATCTTAAATTTAACAATTTAAGCTCAGTCTTCCAAGGAATATCTGCTTTTAATATATTAGGACCAACATCTCCTCACTTTTAATATTAGACATTAAGCTGTTCTTTCACATTTCTTTGGTGACTACCTCTTTGTATCAGGTAAAAAAAATCCTTTACCTGATACAGGGTGGTATTCACCAAGGTGCAAAAGGAGTAACTGAATAATTTGATCAATGAGAAAGAAAGAATTATTCAAAGACAGAACCTGAAATTAAATGCATCTGTCCTCTTCCCCAAGATTTCTGTTTTTCAGAAATTGAAACGAAAAGGATGAAGGTAAGTTGTAGTTTTTCTCATTGCTACTTGTATAATTTGTTCAGTGGAACCCAATAGTATGATATTTGCCTCAATACAATGCTTGTAAATATAAAAACACTGGAAAAATACTCCAGGTACTTCAACAGCTTTTCTGGCCTTACAGCTTAATCCAGTGTTTTAAAGGTTTCTTTGTACTCATAAATGTTATCCTTAATAACTAATGACTTCTTTGGCTTTTATATTCCGCAGAGGCAAATGATTTTTATAAGAGCTTAAATTGGAGAGGAACTGGGACTGAACTAGCTGATCTTTTTTAGTCAGCAAAACATAAGAACTAACGTTCTCTTAATTGACACTAAAAAATCCCTCACTTTTGGTTTAGGGCACTACCATATCTCAGGACAATTTATAATGAAAGGAAATATTTAACATTTAATTTTAAAAATACATATTAACACATAAAAACATGTCTTTAGAAAGGGAAAACATTTTTTTTTCTGTTTCTCTTTTCTACAAATATATTATGTTTTCTAGTGTTTTTCTAATACTCCAAGGAGTTGGGAAGAAACTAGAGCTCAAACCTGTTCAGTGGAGGGGCCATAAATAGAACCGCTGACACCAAGTGCTTCTGTTGAAAACCACCCTGTGTTACTATGAAATGAATTACCAGAAAACAAAGAAGATATCCTTCAGCAACCAGTTAAAGGTAAGTAATAATGTACCTATTTATTGCATCATTTTCAAACTGATCAAGAACATGCACTCATGCACAGTTAATGACACTGTGATTCATTTCCTGCTCCCACAATGAACATATTGCTATTTATTAATAAAGTTTTTAAAAGTGCAGCGATATTAATTCCAGAGTTGCATCAAATATATATTTTTCTCTTATTATTTGAAATATGTTACATAACTGTTAATTTGCAGAGAAATTAATGTTTTTATCAATCAGAGATAAATCTTTGGTCAAGTACAGATCCATTTAATTCACGAACAAGCTTAGCTTGGGTCAGCATCAACACAAGAGGTAAGAACACTTACATATTTACTGTGACTGATCTATGCTTAGAATCTATGTGGTTCATTTTTCTTCTAAGGGATTTATTAAATATTTAAACAAAGAACTGTGATGATTATGTGACCTGAGAAGTTCATAACTGAATGATCCTCCAAAGGGTTCTTAGTGAATAGATTAGCTTCTTAAAAATGAAATAGCAAGAAGATTCTATTGAGCTTTTGGTGGTGCTATTCTATCTACTACTGTGACTGCTGGATACCAAAGTGGTTGTGGTTGCAGGTTTACTTGATAACCATGTAAATTAAAAGGGAGAACAGCTAAAATGTTGCTGTGAGTCCTGAAAGGAGTGCTGCATAGTGGTATCAAAAAGATGGGGATAACAATGAACATAATTTGAACTGCACAATTTTTAAAAGTGGGAATAACTTGTGACAAGACAAAATGCAGCTTGCAAAACTCCATATGAGCCCACATAGTGCAAATGATCTCACACAAATTTTTAATGAAATTGACCATACACTTTGAAGAAAATGTGGAAATCAGCAATGTTAAAATTTCAGCAATACTTCCATATTTGTTTGTTTCTGTTGTTGTTTCCATTTTCTTGAAAAAAATGTTTCATAGCATTGCCAGTGATGATCTATGTCAAAGAAAATGCCATAGTAGCAGTAACAAGTGCATATTCTAGCAGGAACATTCTTACTGTACTGAAGGCTACTTTGCACAGAAGGAAACTACTTAAACATGAATGAATAAACATCAAAGACTAATAACACAGCAGGACTTGGTCTTTACACCACCTTGTGTAGTTAAAAACTGCTATTTCGTTATGCTAATCATTTAATTCCATCTGTTGAAATCCTGCCAGCCACATGTCTAACATAATGACGGAATTTGTACTTCAGTGTCATTCACATGTCTACCATGCCTATGAATTTCTTCCCATGGATAATGCTATAGTTGTATAAAATAAACTGTAATACATGTCAAAATGGTATGTGAAACATATCAATGGAGAAGCTATATCTTTTTAGGGGAAGTGACACAATATCTTAAGAAAAAAAAATAAAAATGCCTTTGCCAGCTCTGCAGACTGCAGACAGTTAGAGACAGGTGTCTCCTCCCCTCAGCAAGTAAAACTACTCGGGCAACTCCCAAGCACTCCCAGTGCAACATATGCTGCTGCTGCAGGTGTTGCTTTGGCAGCACTGTGAACTTAGCTCTTAAAAATGTTCTTGCTCAGTTATCATTTTGTCAGATGGCCAACTATCTTCCTGAGGAGAAAGACAAAATGGCTGAGGCTGGACTCCAAATGTTTTGCTAGCATAGATCCAATGAAAGCTGGGGGGGGGGAATCACACTTCCAACAACACAGCTAGGGGGACTAAGAACTGTGTCATTCAAGAAGGCGGTAAGTCTGGTGAGGAAAAAGTTCCTTTTGCAAGCCGGTATCTCTCCAGCAGAGGGCTTTATTGGTATGATTATCCTAAAACTTCTCACAGTGTCTTCAGCCATAGTACACTGGGATTTTGTAAAACAAAAAAACCCCACAGTTTTTTCTTGCTTAACATGGAAGGCTGCTTAAAATAAGTGTTATTAAAGTCAGAATAACCTCTAATAACAAAATTTGTCAGTTTAAATTAAGATGTTGACTTCCTTGGTAACTTTATTATATATGTATATGACCATGTTCACAGAGTACACTCTTCCAGATTATCTGTACAGAATGGTATAGATGGCTGATATTCTAAAGAACAAAATGTCAGCTTCTCTTTATCCAAACCAAAGATTTAAGGAGGTGATTTAAACACCAGTAAACTTTTAAACATTTTTTTCTTTATTAAAAAAATGGGGGAGACGTTGATTTTTGGTGTTTTTTTTGTTGTTTGTTTGTTTGTTTGTTTGTTGTTTTTTGGGTTTTTTTACATGGGTAGCAGTAGGGAAGAGGTTAAGTTTAGGTATTAGGAAGAAAATATTTACTCAGAGGGTAGTGAGTCCTGGAACAGGTTACCCAGAAATGTTGTAGATGCCCTATTCCTGGAGGAGTTCAAGGCTAGATTAGATAGGGCCCTGAGCAATTTAGTCTAGTGAGAGACATTGCTTCCCATGGTGGAGTTGGGAGAGTTGGAATAAGATGATCTTTAAGATTCCTTTCAACGCAAGTCTTTATTTATGGTTCTATGTTGTAATTTAGCAAAACAAGCTAAATTGAGAAAATTTCTTTATGAAGTTTATGTTTGCTTCTTGTAATCTTTGCTTAAAATTTCAAAATGAGAGTATGTGTTCTTGCAGATGTCTATGGGATTGGATTGAACTCCCTTCCTCTCCTCCCTGAATATCTGTACACTCAGGCTCTGTTAGAGGGAACAATTTGTCCCCCAAAGTTCAATACTGGGTCCAGTACTGTTTATTTGTCAATGACTTGGATGAAGAGCAGAGGCCTCCTCAGCAACTAACAACACAAATCTGGGAGGAGTGGCTGACATCCCAGAGGTCTGTGCAGCCCATCAGAAGGACCTTGACAAGCTGAAGAGATTGGCAAAAAACTGTCTGAAGCTCAAGAGAGGCAAATGCAGGGTCTTGCACCTGGGCAGCCCCACATGAAAATTAGGATGAACTTTTTTACTGTGCGGTGACTGAGCACTGGAATAGATTGCCCAGAGAGGCTGTAGAGTCTCCCTCACTGCAGATATTCAAGAACTATCTGGGCACAATCCTGTGCCATGTGCTCTAGGACAACACTGCTTGAGCAGTAAGGCTGGACCAGATGATCCTGTGTGACCCCTTCCAACCTGACCCACACACTGTGATTCACACCCTGACTTCTATTTTAACTCCCATGATGATAAATGAGGAGGAGATAGGCAGGAAGGAGTGGAAGCTTTATGGAAGCTTTAACAATATATCAACTACTATTCCTGAGTCAAGGAGGTGAAAGGATGCAGCCCACACCTAAGAATTTGTTTACTACAGGACTCAGGATGCTTCCTCTGTGAGCAGAAAAAAAAAATGGCTCTGAATAGTATATAATTTATGTGGGAATTCTAGCACCACCCCAATATATTTTTCCTTATTTGTGCTAGCTTCCAAACTCAGACCATGGCTATGAGATGTATTTCCTGTAGCATTTTCTTACTATTTTTACAAGTTTGGATTAATTGCAAGCCTTTTTTTCTGCAAATCTGTGTGTATCACATAAGTCTCAATAGACTGATGCTGCTACGTTTTAAACAGAGTGCTATATTGTACTTCCCATAGTTCAACTAATTGCTGTGCTTTCACTTTCAGTTAACGTTGTTTCTGAACAAGTGCAAGGTTCAGTGTGGCCTATGCTTAATAACTTCAAAGAGCTGCCTCTAGAAAATTCAGTGAGTTAATAAAATGTATAAATAGTAAATGATAAGATAATGCATGAGAAAACTGTTGAGTGCAGAATCATGGATATACTAAATGCTTTCAGAGAAGTACTCAATATTCAATAATGCTTATCTTGGCTGAAATTCAGTCTTTGATACCTTTTACAATAATATGATCGATAAGTGCTTGTAAGCCTTCAAGAAGTCTATTGAAGAGGCTTTGTCCTCTTGATTGGTGCTTTTTTCCTTTGTATTCAGTATGTTGTGTGAATGATACAAAGTCAAACTAATAGGAACTTCTGAAAGAAACACAAGGATCTACTTTGCTTGGGGGAAACATAAATTCAAACTGGAAACAAAGATGAATGAAAATTATAACAAATTTACAAGCTTTAATATTATTTAAAAAATTAAATATTGAATGTGTGTCATGTACTTAGTGGTTATGTTAAATGATAATGGTAATGGTAAGTGTCAAATACTTAACATTCAACATCCTCTTTCACACTGCATATATGATAGAATCACAGAATCAGAGGTCTGGGTTGGAAGGGACTTCAAAGATTTGCAATCCCCTGCCATGGGCAGGAACACCTTTCATTAGACCAGATTGCTCAGAGCTCCACTCAACCTGGCCTTAAATATTTCTGAGGATGAGTCATCCACAACATCTCCAGGCAACCTGTTTCAGTGCCTCATGACTCTCACAGTAAAGATTTTTTTTCCTAATATCTAATTTAAACCTACCCTCACTTCAGTTAAATTCCATTCCTCCTTGTTCTGTCATTATATGCTCCAGTAAAAAGCCCTTCTCCAGCTTTCTTGTAGGCTCCTTTCAGGTGCTGGAAGGGCACAATTAGGTCACCACAAAGCCTTCTCTTTTCCAAGCTGAACAATCCAAGCTCTCTAAGCCTTTCCTGATAGGAGGGGTGCTTCATCCTTCTGATCTACTTGGTGGGCTCCTCTGAACTCACTGCAACAGGTTGATGTCCCTCCTGTGCTGGGGACCTCAGAGCTGGATGCAGCACTCCATCACCATGTCACACGATTTCAAAGTTATTATACATAAAAAAATAGTGAAAGTAAATAGCAACATTAAGAACCATTAACATCCACACCATCTTCAGTTTATGCTGTTATATTTTAATGCAACATTTCAATGTCTACGTTTTCAAAAATAAAATTCAGGAGCTCTGAATTGAAGACTGTATATATTTTCTGAACAGCATGAAGATTTCTTGTGTATCAAGTCTTCTGCCCACACATTCACAGTAATGTACAAAAGTCATTAGTCACCATTTGCTTCAGAAACTAAATTTATTTTTTCCATATAAAGGCATGTTATTTTTTATTTCCAGTGATAAGGCTTAATGTAATAATTTAAAACATATATCTTAGACTCTGCTTATGCAGTATTTAGTACTGGAATTGTAGATTATTCATTTATTTCTCTAAATAAACACTTATTTTGCAACAAAATAGTGTACATAAATATGCATATATGTATGTGTGTATAAATATATATGTAGTCTTGCTGGTGTCAGTTTTCATAATGGGATTTTACTGTAGGAATCATGAGAAAAAGAGATGTCTGGAATAATATAGCAAAAGCAAATGCAGAATTCCTCCACTCCCTGCCAGCTATTGTTGGTCTCCTATTTGAAGGATGGATGCAGCTTGGAGAGGATTTTCTTTATTGTTTTAAAGCAGCTGTCTCTGATTCTAAAGAAAACATCATGCTGAGCTACCAAGAGCTGCATTCATTCTCATTTGAAAGCAGGTCATGCATTCATCTTTGCTCTCAATTTCTGAATAATCACAGCAATATGTGCCACACATGCTGCTTCAGCTCTCTGAAAGGACTCATACTGGTAGCATCCCTTCACACACTTATTAGTGGTCTGGGCTTGTCTTCCTTTTTAGATTCTAAGTTTGCACACTTGCCACAATGAGGCAGTTGCAAAGTCTACCTATGTCATTAACTGATCTTTTACTTTTAGGTAGAAACACTCAGCATTTCCCTGAAAACAAAGGGAAAAATAGTATAATCACTGCAAATTCTCTTAATGCTTCTCAAAAGGTATCCAAAGATTTGAAGCAAAACCAAATGAATACCAGCATAATACTTAACAACAGATTTAACAGTGTATTTTCATCTTCAACTGGAGCTTCATTACTGAAAATTCAATCTGGGAGGCTATTTAGATCCTATCCCCAAAGGTGTCTATTGTTCTGTATCAGTCAGTGACATACTCAAATTAGTACCCAAAAAGCTCTCAAAATTAGGAAGCATTGATTTTTACTTTTAAGTCTTTTGTTTCTGTACTGTACATCAACCAAAGAGAAAAAAGAGAGTTAGCAGCAGCAAATGGTAATTTAGTTACATATATTTTTGTCTATTGTACTCTATTCACACAGCTCTAAAAAATAAATTCAGGGAAGACAATGCAAATTGAAGGCCACTAAAACATTACACAGACTACTCCATTTGTCCCAATTTGACTGTATAACAATTACAACAGTGATAATCAACTAAGGTGGTACGATGCTATTATTTGAACTTTTCTACTGATAGCAGTTCACCGTAGGTATATCTATGCTTGTGACTGAACTACAAGACAAAGCCCATGCTAGTGATTTTACCACTCTATCAAAGTAAAGCATTTATTCAAATATTTCGAGATGATCCATCTGGGTCTTATAGTGTGGGAAATTAACCCTTTCTAGGTTCTACAACTTCTACTATTTTAAGCACACTAGCTGTTGGAGGCAACTTAGAGAAGACTCAAAAGCTGGACAAGAAGGGGACAGGAATGTTAGGGTTGTAACACGGGATGATTACATGCAGGTGCTTTTATTGAAGAGCTCTGGGAATCAGCGGTACAGACCCAAATCTGACTCCAACATTGGATTTGAGATGAACATGTTTTATACCCTTTCTCTTATATAACTATATATTAATTATTAAACCCATATTGTTCTATTGTATACATTGATCTTATCCACGCATGAATTTTTGTAGTTTTCATCAGGTCCCCCAAACATCATTTCTCATGATTCTTACTATGATTAAACAATAATCATATTAAATTACCAACAATCATTACATTTAACAATCATATCATTTGACGATTACACAGGTGCAGTTGCACATGATCTAGTACAAACAGAACTAAACATTTTTTCCCGAGGCCTAGTTCCCTTTCCCAGGCCCAAACTTTCTTTCTACCCACCCTGAATCTATTCCCATGATTTTAGAAACATTTTATCCCTATGCTACTAAAATTTTGACCCTACACTATCAGGAAGACTAAGCAGATGAGTCTGGAAGACATGCCTTGGATCAGCCTCTTTGCAAACACATCTATTTAACATTTCGTGAAATAAGTGTTAGAGAAAAGTCAAAAAAATAAGCAAACAAAATGAATAAAAACAGAACAAAACCAAAATCACAAATCAAAAACTAAAACAGCCAAAAACTAGCAAAATAAGAAGTGGCTTCAGAATAACACAATGGATTCTTTTATGAGATCTTACAGGGAGTATTATCCGTGAATCCAAGGAAAATAGTAACTGACAAAATACACTTTTCCATTAAGAGGCACGCAACCATAATTATCTGGATTACCTTTGTTTGCTGTTCACTAACCAACAGGACAAAGGTAGATGAACTGTGCAGCTGCTATCAGAGAATCATTTATATGCTGGTGGGTAAGGGTTATTGCTACCATGTGTTGTAAAGATTGTAAATTTTAAAAAAGTGTGTACCTGAAGTTTCCTAACTGTTTCAGTGTAAATGAAGAAATCGGCAATGAAAATTTGTACTTCTCTATTTTGCTTATATCAGTGGTCAACCACCCACAACAAATTAAGAAAAAGAAAGGTAATTGGTGAGGAAAATATAATGGCTGTTTTAGTACTTATAACAACATAGATATTAAAGGTGTCAGTGGCCTTGGGTGATTTATTAGCTGGAAGAAGATTAATATTATGTTTACCTTTAAGAAGAAAAAGTGGAATGGAAGACTGCACACTATAGGCCAATTATCTTTATCTCTGTCCCTAGAAAGGTTATGGGCAAAGCTTCTGGGAACCCATTTCCAAACATATAAAGGACAGAAAGTTAATCAGTGGCATTTAGCAAGTAATTATGAGCTCCTCAGCTGCTCCTCATTGGACTTACTGTCCAGACCCTTTTTCCTGCTTCTTTGGACATGTACCAGCACTTCACTCTCTTTTTTATCATCAGGTCCTAAAACTGAACACAGAATTCAAGGTGCAACCTCACCAGAGCTGAGTACATGGCAATAACTCCATCTCTAATTCTGCTGGCTATGTTGCTTCTGACATGAGTCAGGATGCCTTCTGGACCACCTGGGCACACTGCTGGCTTGTGTTCAACTGGCTGTCAACCAGCACCTCCATGTACTTTTTCGCCCAGAAATTGATTCCCCTAACAACTGTAGTTACTGTTAAGGACTGAGGCAAAGAAGGCATCAAGTACGTCAGCTTTGTGTTTCTCTGTTTCCACTGTTTCCCCCCTCACATCCAATAAGGTACAAAGATTCTCCTTATCCCTCCTTTTGTTGCTAATGTATTTATACAAATATATATATATTTTTTATGCCACTAGGAAGATCAAGTTTTTGTCAACCTTTGGTGCTTCCAATTTTCTACCTGCATAACCTCATGACTTACAACATCATAGAATGGTTTGGGTTGGAAGGGGACCTTGAAGATCACTTAGTTCCAACCCCCCTGCTATGGTCAAGGACACTTTCAACTAGACATCCTTGTAAGTCTTCCTGACTTGCCCTCCCTACTTCTAAAGGCCACAAAAGGTCACAAACTCTTCTTTTTTATTTCTGGAGTTCTAACCACAGCTCTCTGTTGATTCAATGTGGTCTTCACCCCAGCATGTCTTTCAGCATATGCATGGTATGAGACGGTCTATCCATTTTATTAAGGTTATGAGTAAAAAAAGAAAGTTTGCATTTCTTTGAAACAAATGAAAATAGTATTTGTTACCAATATTGGTATTCATAGAATTTCTTCCACTGTCTGATTTTCTCCACTATTTTCTATTTTGTCATGCAACCAGATTGTACCAGAAAAATTCTCAACAGTGTCTAATGTACCATGTCTGGCAGCCTTCCCATTGGAGAGAATGTCAGGAAAAAAAAAGCCTGTAGATTGCTGGGATTACTCACCAGTAAGCTACAAATTTAATTTCTCAGTTCAAACTGTTTTTGTTTGCCAAACCTGGCAAGACCTAGAGTGAAAAACAGATGCTTCTCATTTGTTTCCCCAGTGCCTACAATCTCTCTAGAGAATGCATTACAATAATACAATTAAGGCATTGCACAAGGTTTATAGTGTACTGTTTTTTTAAAAGTTTATCATTGTAAGCTAACTTTAGTGCTTGCATTGCCAATGTAGTGTCTAGAGTGCCATAGTAATTTCGTAATCTAGCTAGCTGCAGATATTTAAAACTGCTGAGAAATTTAGAAAACATAATACAGAACAAATTTTTTACCAGAATGCAAATAAGAGTGGGATAGAAAATTGGCTTGCACCTTACAATTGCACCTTTAACCTTTTCTAAACCTTGGATCAAATATCACTAAATAGATGGAAGGAATGAAAATAGGAGACACCTATTTGCTGATGAAGAAAATAATCAAACATTGTAAAAGAATTGCTGATGGCCACAGCCTCTTCACTCTTTTTTGGCCGTTTGCAGGCCAAATTTATTATTGTTAGTTTTTATTATCCTTCCAAATGAGTTTAGTATTTAGAATAAAAAATAAATATTTTTTTCCAACATACCACTGGAAGTGAAAAGTTTTATTTTCTGCTCCTTACTTTCATAGCTTTGCAATTACCTACCATTGGTCTTCTACATTTACTTGGAAAGCAAAGATGGCTGAATCTGTTTCCTGAAGTCTTTCTGTTCTCTGTATTTATTACTTGAGAGAAAACAGCAATTATATTCCTTACTGTAAGGCCATCACAAGAAGATTGTTGATGAGAAAATGAGAAAAATAATAGGAATACTTAGTAGGAACCACAGTACCTAGTATCTGAAGAACATATTCTGTAATGGTCACAGAGTACTGGCAATCATGCAGGAAACAGTGTTTCAGAGACACCTATCCAGAATGACTTATACTTGCTTTAGATAAACTGAGTTCTGGAAGAAATCAAAACAAGGAGACATATAAAGCGATATACATGACCTAGGCAACACTATTAGACATGAACATCAATGCTCAATTTTTAATGGTAGACTTGTGAAAGAAATCTTGGGAGAGGTTTTGAAATTTAGTGGGTACAGAAATGTCCATATTTAATGTAAAAATGTTTTAAAATAGCCTTTATGAAGGATCTTGAACTTATGCTTCATGGCAATCACTACCTCCAACCAGTTAAAGTGAGACGTATATGTGATGGCAGATGAAGAGTTGGGGAGAAAAATATTTTTCTACTGAACTCCTTAAGCATTCCTCTGAAGTCAGTACAAGATCAGATAGAAAACAAAATGAGGCTGAGATCTGACAATAAATGGCAGTTCCTATGTTCCATTTTCTTTCCCCTAATTCTTTAATACAATAATGAGTACAAAGAACTATGTTTCAATATTAGAAATATTAGAAATTGATTGAAAATTATATCAACAATAAAAATAAACTTCAATGCTCAAACCCTTAGAAAAATTATTTTACAGGAGTTATTCATCTTGTTTCTAGCATCAGTGCTTCCTAAGTTATGATTAACTCAGTATGAAGTAATTCAGGTGTACACAGCTGGAGGAAAAAACCAAAAACTATAGCTGGTACTACCTGGTACTGTGTATCAGTACATTATCTTATGAAGGGAAATGGCTATTCCCCTGGGTCGTGCTTCCAGGAAATGCACCTAATTCACCAGTGCAGATGAATAGAAACTGGGTGAACACTGATTTTTAGCTGCGTCCTACAGAACTGAAATTGAGATTTTTCAGCATGAAATCTTCAGGAAATAGCAAAGAATTTCAGCTAAACCCATATAAAGAAAAAATATGTAATTCCAGTTACATTAATCTACACAGTTTCTGACAAGAGAAATTCTAACAGAATTACATTGTGTGTCACATTCAGGCATAGAACACAATGCCTCATATATATATTAAATTTGAGTAAATATAAATAGTACTTGTAATTACTAAAGAGTTTTATAAGAAGTATCCTTCGAGTATTACTACTCAGCCAGATGGACTTATTTATACTTATTTATAAATATAGAATAAAATTCTAAGGTAGTAATTAATCATATTCAAGCATACTGGCATATACATGCGCTTGTAAAAAAATTGTATGGCTTCCCTAATTCTGAAATGTCCATTTCCAATGTTGAACTTAGATGGAAAAAACTTTTTTATTATTAATAAGGACTTTTAAAATTACCAATTTACCTGGATAATACCCTTTTTTCCCTTTTTTTTCCCCTTCTCTACACCCTTGCCCATCTCTACAAAGCATCAATCAATACATCTGAAAGACAATGGGAGGCTGCTCTTAAAAAAAAAAAAAAGGTCTAATTTTTTTCAGACCTACTTCATATTCTCAGCTTTTTAAATGCAGGCTACAATAAAATGAAATAGCCATAAGCTACCCTCTAATTTTTTCAATAAATGCCCTTTAAAAAAGTGAAACTCAATCAAGCAATCTATCCATCAAATAAAACCTGTGGAAATTCTGTTGTTTTAAGCAACCTGAAATAGACTGGCTTTCAAATTCTTTGTGCTACTAAGGTCAACAGACAAGTGAATGCAGTTTAGAAAAAAGCCTTTTTTATACAGACAGCTTGAAGCGGTAGTACTTCTATCTTGGCCTTAAAAGAAGTAACATTTTCTGGTTTTTATATTTCTTGTAACTATTTTTATTGTAAAAAGTGAGCACATCCATTTAATTACTAAAAATACCCTCAAGGAAAGGATTTTAGTAAACTGTTGTCCTGAGTTGGCAGATTTCATATGAAACACAGCTTTTTTTTTTTTTTTTTTTTAATTGAAGGCTGTCACTCATGATGCAAGGTAATAAATGTTTTTAGGTTTGCAAAATGCCAGTAGGTTTGAACTCTGAAAAACAGTAAATAAGGAATTTTAAACAATAACATATTAAACATTGTCAGCTCTCACATTATATGAGTTGTTATTTTAATATAACCAAGTACAATAATTTTATTTTTTAGTGATGTAATTTCTGATAGGTTTGTTGCTGCTTTTGTAAACAGTCACTATAAAATGTTCAATCACTTCACTCTTAGCATTATATTTGTCATTTTTGTACATGTGCTTAGAAGATGCATTTTACAAATAAAAAAAAAGTCACAAATATCACAAAGTTTTGAAGATTAACAGCAAAAATATCAATAGTGACATGTCTTTTAACCACTTGTGCAATATGCCTTAGTATTTTACATGGTATGCTGAATAAATAATCTAAATATCTTAAAGCACTGTGAAATTTTAAATATTATTCTAGATCTTGGATTTTACTTAGGCATTCATGTTTTGATTAAGTCTTAATTGAATATTCTCTGTGTGTGACTAGAAAAAAAATGAAATGTTCTGTTACAGGTACATTCTCACCTGTTTAGTCCCTGCATCTTGTATAATGAGGATGTGAATGTGATTCCCACTAGCTATTTTTATTTGGCTTCTGTATCATAAAGTCACAAAATAACTTAGCTATAAAAACAAAACCAAAACCCCAAACCGATATATACCTAGGGTAGAGGCATCCTGTGTGCTTTCAGGCAATGAATTTCTAAAAGGTTTGATTAAAAAATAGAATATAACAATTGGCAGTAGCTATTCAGATGTAAGATTTAAAATGGTTTTATTCTGGGACTGGGCAGATGGGTGATTTGTATTAGATTTGTGTTTTGCTTTTGGGTGTGTTTTTATTCCTACTAGATTTTAGTGCCTCATTTCCAGACACTGCTGTCTGCATTTTTGTAGACAATGCTAATTCTCTAGCAGATTGCACTTTACTGTTGAATTTTAGAACAGTAAAACGATAAGGAAAGTGGGTAATTTTAACTAGATTAAGTGCTGCCATTGTAAATATCAATAGTAAAGGCTGAAAAAAAGATAGAACATGCATTTATTAAAAGAAAAAAATATATAGTCATGTTTGGGATATGTTTCTTAATGTCTTGCCTTTCTTCATTCTCCACTTTTACAGCTTCTAGCCATTTTCAATTTTATATATTTCTCTTATTTAATTAATAAATATCACAGTGGGTATTTAAAATTATTTAATTGTCTGAATATCAAAACATATAATCCACTTGAGTGACAGAAAGATAATTTTTCTCTACCTTTGCCCAGAAGCTCTAGAAGACAGATATTCCATCAGGCATATTGTACACATTATGCATCTTTAGATACATTATTGGTTTGGTTTATATATTTATTCCAATCCTGTGATCTTGGCCTTCTGGTTAATTTGCTAATACAGGCACAACCCCTCTAAAATGGGTCTGTGTTGCTTCCTTGTGACTATGGTAGATTTCTTTACTCTTTATGCAACATCATAAAAAAAGAGCACCATATGAATTTGATATTCTTCTCAAAAATATTTCTAAAATAATTCAAAAAAATAATTCACTTAGAGAACTATTTTTTTGTAATTACATGTTAATCTTCTTTTGATTACAGTTCTGTTTATAGTTGAATATGTTGGGGAATGTTAATAGTAAATGCAATTTATTAAATTAATTG
Organism: Phylloscopus collybita; assembly: GCA_027886175.1. NCBI lineage: Eukaryota > Metazoa > Chordata > Aves > Passeriformes > Phylloscopidae > Phylloscopus > Phylloscopus collybita. The sequence goes on along the minus strand of JAJNNQ010000026.1, from coordinate 30,882,042 downwards.
TTTATATTAGCAGCTATCAAATAAAGACTATGACGGACTTGTTCCTTTTTCCTTTATATGCTTGTCATATAAGTAAGAAAATACAGGACATTATGTGCATTTTTATTATACTATTTCATTTGGTATTCTTACAGTTAGTATTTTTCACATGAAGACACCAGCATTTGTCATTATAAAAAGGATAAATAACTAGAAGTTTTCATTATCATAATTTACTATTCTTATTGATCTGACAGTAAGAATGAGATTTTAACTAAATAAAAAGTATGATGTAATGAAAGATTATGTATACATATATGTATATGCATTATATATATATGCACATACATATATATAAAATAATGATACATACAGTAGCATAGACACATGTAGCATGCTAACTTTATCTAACTATTCTCCATGGAATAGTTCATCACAATTTAGTGATCAGCCAACTTAAGAATAATACAGAAACATTTGTGTTCCCTTTTCTCACAGCATCAGTGAAAATTTAGTTGCTGTTATTATGGGAGGAATAGAGAAGGAGAAGGAAAACATGCCATTCTACAAATCACAGAGTGGCCCATAGCCTGGATACTGTGTGTACTTCTTGTCCAGTTGTCTTAGTAAAGGAAAAATAGTAATTAAAAAGCCTTGAAAAAGGGCAACAAGGATGACTAAAAGTTTGTGATGGCTTCTGAAGGAGGAAGGACTGGGAAAACAAGAAACCTTTACTCTAGAAAGGAAGGGACATAGGACAATGTGTGTCAGTGACCCACAAAAATAAGAAAAACTTGGCTTGGAATCATCTTTTCATTCAGTTTTTCCACACTAGATGTGGGATAAAGCTGGCAGCAGCAGTGGTTAGATTTTTAAAAAAGGGACATATTTTTCCATGAAACAGGTGAGACGTGGGTCTTTGCTGTACCATATTGACACAGAACAGCTGATATGGGCAGGGATCTATGGAGATTGCCTAGTCAAAGCCCCCTCCTCAAAGTAAAAGTCTATATATGTTCAAGGGAAGACCGTGTAAGTAGAGACTCACTGACTTTACTGAACAAATCAAAACAGGCTCAGGAAAAACTCCATTTGAGAGGACATGGGAGAGTACTGGAGGACAAATGGCATGTGCACATTCCATATTTTTTCCTGGCAATCCCCTTTATGGCCACTGCTGGAAATAGCATACAGAGTTATATGGTACTTCACTTGAATCCATACACACTTTCTTTCGTTTTCATGTAACCTAATACATACACACAATGCAAACACTAAAACATTCATGCTTCACTAAGTGTAAAGAACTAGGCAGTCAATTATGAAATAAGCTGAATCCATCTTGTTATCTACATATAAATAGAGTGGCATCTGTTCTCATAGATGAAACAGAGTGTACTACAAAAATATTGAGAGCTCACACAAATGTGAGAACCTATTGTTTTATGACTTGCCACTTTTAAGAGATTCTAATGGTCCAGTGAAGTTGCTTCTTCCATGTAAAAAAATGACTTGCTTCTTACATCTATTTCAGTGCACCAAGGGACTTAGATGCCTAGCTCTGTGTAATGTGTACTCTGCAACTTTGGTCAGACCTTGCCAGCTGTCTTTCACCACCTAAATGAAATGCAGCTTTTCAATTAGCAATCTTCCAGTGGAAACATGCTTTTTCTGTTACCCAGCATACAAGACCCGAGTAAGCCTCAAAACAAATACTTTACTATCAAGTCACTTTTTGAGTTGATGGGGGCACACAGCTGTGTAAATGTTCCCCATGTTAAGCCTTTTGAAGTACAGGAGAACTTTCTGTATGTTGCCTGGAGGTACAGTTGACATGAACAACTTCAAAGAATAGTTCTATTTCCTTTGGGGTAAAAGACTGAATGTACACTACTGATAAATTACATTTCTGTTTAAAAACACCTACCAAATCCTAAACAAGTTTGATTCTGAAAAATATTTTTTTGATACAGTTTCCTAGGTTGCCCTACAAGACAGCACTTCTAGGGTCCCCCCACAACTGTTTGCTTCATAATACTACTATATTGTTTATTTACCTTATACAAGTTCTCAGACACAGTTCTACATTACCATTTCTTATCTAATATGCTGTCTGCATACCACAGCCACAGAATAATACATCTTCCAGACTCCAGTTTTCTCCTCATACAGCCTCTCCATGCTTGAACTGTTTTAATCCCTTTCCTAGATCCCTGTAGATGTCCTAGCTAATTATGTGGACTGCTGATCCTTGCTCAAACAGTCAAGAAAATTAGAACACATAGATACTGGAAACAAGATGCTCTTAAATCTAAACTCTGCTTCCTTATCAGTAGAATAAAAGAATAGATAGGTAGATATCATAATGAATGTTTAAATGTCTACTTTATTTGGAGGAAATGTAGAATAAAAAATTTCTATTTTAGATTTTTTCTAAGATCTCAGAGCTGAAGGAAAAAAAATGACTTTTTTTGATCAGTAATTCTGTTGATCAAATATTCATTCTTACCTGTCTTGAGTATAAAATAATCTTGTAAAGATGCTGCCAAAAAAGTTTCAGTTCTGAAACAAATTATCTAGTTACATATATAACTATACATATAATCCAAAAAGCGGATTTAAAAAGCACCAGTCCTTCTTTGTGAATCAGAAGATAGGGTTAAACTTACTTGTGGTGCTACACATCTCCCAGACTCACAAGCATATAACAATAAATACATTAAATTATAACTTACAATGATAAAAAGAAATTATGAAAAAAGATTGAAAAAGATAAGTGACATCAAAAGTTTCCTCCATTTTCCCTAAAAAGACCATGATTACAAACTCCATATGTGCTATAAAGTGCTGAAAAAGTACAATGAAGCTATAATGTTCAAGAACATAATCTAAGGCAAGACCTGTTGTAGGAATGTTGACATTATTTTCACCTGATCAGTCTGAAACACTACACAGATAACCCTTCCAAGACACTATGACTTTGGAACCTAATCAGCAGGAAGTACCTGAAATGAACGTTTGAAAAAGACTAATGCAAGAATTAGTGGGGAAGGAAGAATATTTATTATTTTTATTGTGCTTACATTTTGGAATCCCAGGTTAACTGAATGGTCAGGGACCAAAAGACGCAAAAGTGGAGATGAGTCAACTGTGGATTAAATACGATGAGAAATTTCAGAGTATTTTATGTAAACAGGTTCTCTTCTCCAGAATGCTTGGAACATACCATGAAAAGGCTTTGGAATTCCTATTACATATTCATTATATCAATCATATGTATATGGGATTGGATTGTCTTCTGAAAGGCCCCCTGTGCCCAATGTTATCTTTATTATTAATTTGATGATTCATATAGTGTTTATTGTTGTGGTAGCCAGCACTTTTAATTGAGAAGACTGAAATACAAAGGAAGGTAGGTGGGCACCCTTTCAGATGGTAATCTGTTTCCTGAAGCACTGATTCAGTGGCAATCTGCCCAGGATAGAACTGAATTACAACTCCCAGCATCCCATTCATTTCCAATGAGTTGTTTTATTTTTAAATCAAGAGTTTGAAGACAGAAAGATATTTCAGATAACACACAATTCAAGGACTATCTCAAAGGGTATTTTTCATATTCATTTCAGGAAGAAGCCTGTAGGGTTGTTCATGTAATTGATTCACAGATAATTCAAGGAAAGTTGAAGTGTTCATTGTACTACTGAGTAAAATATCACATACATCATCGCTGAAGCTGGCAGTGGGGCTCACAGCTAAGGCAGCCTGACACTTGCCCATTACTGGACCATTTCAATACTTCCTATTTTCTCATCTACCAACCACAAAATTGGAACATCCCAACACATATCCCCAAAACAAGAAGACTCTAAGCAATACTGGATTAATGTCCTTTCGCTGTCCTTTGCAATCCAGTGTGTAACAGGCATTAAGATTCATTATTTATTTCAATGTTTATAGTGTTTTACTAGAGTAGGAGTTCCCTTCCTTTTTTTTTTCAATTCCACTTTTTTATCCCCCATATAACTCCTATCCTCCAGTCTGAGCATTGTTCAGACTGCTTAAAATATGTGAATGGAAGGGTATAAAAAGAGTAGGGTTCACATGGCAACATTCACAGTACAGGAGAAAATCTGACTTTATGATCTTCTTATGTTTCTTACTTCTATTTGTACACATTATTTGGAAATTGCTGAATGATAGGAAAGGGAATTATTATCTGTTTTCTAAAGTATATCAATATAGGAAAGGAAATCAGCTGAAAGAAGTCCTTTCCCTGGACCCCATCAGAAGAAGCTTATATCAAGTATGTCACTTCTTTCTGCAGAAATATAACCATATCTTACATCAATTTACCATACTGTAAGTAACACTCATGAAAACCTTTGTAATCGTGGCAACATTAAAACTCTGAATATAATTGCTTTCAAATTCCCTGACTCTGGTTCCATTAAGTCCTCCTGATGGTCAATGCTGGGCTCAGAAAAAAGTGCAAGGTAAATATCCTTACAATGTTTGGCATAAGCTCCCTAGAAGAAGAATGAAGAAATATATGCCAGTTCATTTAATTCAGAGGATTCATCTGTGAAAGATGAAAGAGTGCTGCAGTACCTAAAGCTTGAAAAAAGGAGTCTAGAGTGAACATGAGCCGGGAAAGAAGAAACAGGAGAATGCACAGGAGTGAATTTTCAAACTGGCAATCAAACAATAATGAGCAAAACAGTTCATGAGACATCTGAGTCACAACTGAAGTTTTTATGCAGGTAGTAGCCCACTGCAGAATCAAGAGAGTGTGAATTACTTTAGCACGTATTGAAAAGTCTAAGCTAAACCATAATATTTTTTGAGTTGTCATGAGATGAACATTTACTCATGTATTTAAACATACACTATTTAATATCTTCATCAATGATAGTGGGATCAAGGGCATCCTCAGCCAGTTTGCATGACACCAAGCTGAGTGCTGGAGTTGATTCACTGGAGTAAAGTACCCAGAAGGACCTTAAACATATGATTTTATAGGAGAAAGTATTTATGTTTTTCTCTTAAGAATGTTTATAAAATAAGCTCTTAGTATTTAATATTTCTACAAATGTAGCAACTGAAAAGGGACTTAGATATAAAGATTTGACATAATGTAAACAGTCTATAAAGTAGCCTAATTTTAAAGCTATATTGCAAGTATATAAGATATAAAATTACATGTATTTAGGCAAAAGTCTTTAACAGCTGGAGAATGATGATGACGGATCTTGGGATGTTGTTTTGGATATGTGTCTGTGCACACATAGTATGTAATTTACCTGTCATTTAAATTTGATTGTAAGTTCATTTTCTCTTTGAGTACAAAACACGAGTACATACATATCTGTAACATAATAATTTTAAGTATTTTAGGGTGACTCTATGTTAGACGTTTCCACACATGATTCTGAAAAGCACTAGAAGATAACTTTTCAGATAGAAGGGTCTGATGTTAAGCGGTGAATGGTTTAAGATAACAATATTTTTGAGCAATAGATTGAGCACCAAATCCATTTGAGTTCGTATAGAGCACAGTAGTGCCCTGAAATATTAACAAATTAATGTGTATTACTAAGGCATTATGAATTATATGACATTATTCATACTAACCTGCAATGAAATGTTCTTCCAGGCCCATCAACACATACACCTCCATTGTAACACAGAACTGAGTTTGGTGTGGACTCACTGCAAACATCAACATCAACTTCACAAAACCTTCCAGTGTAACCACTTGGGCAAGCACAAACAAATGCATTGATGGCATCTTGACAAGAACCTCCATTAATGCAGGGAACAGATTCACATTCCTGAGAAGACAAATAATAATACATCGATTACACATCTTTAAAACATGTAAGTTACTTATTCATCTCAACAACAAGTGCAAGAGACTGAATCTGGATATTAGAAAAAATATTGGACTTTTTTATTGTCTGATAAACAGAAGTCTCTAATTTGAAACAAGTTTTTGTTTATATAGAGATCCTTTGATTACAAGTCACACTCACTAAACTTGCTCCTACTCATTAATCTTGCAGAGATGCAAATATAGCTTTATATAAGCAGTCTTACAGCCGAAAGTATGTAATCCCACTCATGATTAAATTTTTAAAGCATGTTTTTGAGCCACAGTCTATACAATTATTTCATCTAATTTTTTACATTGGGGCCTACTCCTGTAAAATAAATGCATTAGTAAGGCAATTGTGGACAGAATAAAGAATTATTTATGTAAATAAACACACCCAAGCCTTTTATCAATATTTCCTGATAAATATTTTCTCATTATCAATTAATGCAGAATATTGCAAATAGAAACATGTTTATGTGTTCACATAATAACAATTTCCTCTGATAAGGCAAATGTAAAAATCATCAAATTCAACCACACAAATTAGCATCAAGTTAATATTTCTCCAGAATTATGTAAGAATTTAGTTAGTGCAATAACCAGTTAGTGCAATAACCAGTGCAAAAAATGTATGTTTGCCCTTGATCACAGAAACCTAGTTTTTACCTGTATCCCAAAGGATTTGTGTTTTGTAGCTGCAATCCAATAGTCTAGCTAAACCCAGTATTTTAAATTTATTTTCACACTCCCGTAACTTCAGAAGGTTTATTTCTTTAAGGATATCCAAGGGCACTCACATTTCCTGCAGTACTACAGTAGCTTTGACAGAATGTAAATGCAGATATCCATGGGGAATTGCAAGAAAACAACTTATTTTCTATAAGCTCTCCAGCTGAGTGTATATAGGATGATTTATTAGTGAGCATTACATAAGCTGATTGAATTATATATCCCACAGGAAGATGGTGATAGTCCTACAGACTGCCAAATTTCCTGTGTCTAGGTTCTAGAACTAGTCTTTTCTATATTAATTACATTTTTTGTTGGCAGACGTTAGTGTTCTTTTTTGTTTATAAAAAAAATCTCAATTCTCAGTTCCAACTGACTTTTTTCTATTCCATTAACTTGTCTAGTCTTCTTAATTTGTTTTCACTTGTGTTACCCACCACAAACCCAAAATTCATTTATTCTCATTAACAGAATAAATTAAATCTATATAAATTAACGGATCAAATTTTTACCTAATTGTGATTCAAAAATTAAAGTCCAAAAAATACTAAAATCATCAAAGTAACTAAGGATAAATTCAGAGCTCAGACAAATGTTCACAGCTTTGATTCAATACACTACCACAGTTGTCCCCAGTTGCAAGCAATGCAAAACCGTTTTATTGTCTTCTGTGAAATGTATTGTTCTCCTAAGATTTTACAGTAAGATAAATGTCAGTTTGTAGGAAAGAAATCACACATATCACTTTCCAGAACATTCTGATGTGCTGCAGTTAAAAGTTTGTCATTACACTTGCAAAAAACCAGAGTACACTATTACCAGAGACGAGCTGGTCTGCACTGTTCTTAACTCATGCAAGAAAATTTCGTCAGGGAAAAGAGAGAACTATGTTAAAAATGCCACAGATAACTTTATCCCAAAGTTGGTGAGCTACCACACCATCAGCAAATGCTGTAGTTTGTAGTCTAAAGAACAAGGACATGAAATGACAAACTGAAGTTGCACGACACCTGTTACCAAGTTTTGCCTATCTTAGATCCCACCAGAGACCGATTTTACAGCACAATATTAGGGAATAGCTGGCTCTGCAAAAAATTCTCAGCTACTCTGATTATCTGAAGACAAGTTCATTGAATTGAAATACCAGTGCTATTTTCACTTTGTCTTCCTTTATATGATAGGAGACTGAATCTTAACGATGACCCCTAACCAGACAGCTGCCAAATCAGAGCAAAAATAGTAAGGACTCAAAAGTCCTAGAAACATTGCCTCTCTTCTTCCATACATTGGGAGAAAAATACTTTCTTGGTCACCTCAGTTGCCCAGTTCCCAATCTAATAAGATAACTTTTAACCTTTTCTTCCTTAGAAGTGATCAGATAAGGAAAATTGTCTCTAAATAACAAAAAAAAAAAAAAACTACAAGAATAATATTAACAAAGATGAGTAATTTTAGCTTTTTCAAAACACAAATTTGTTGATATATAGGAGTGTCACAATTATTGACTTATTTATATCTAAATTTTTACCTTTTTATTTTCATGGGGTCTTTTCAGTCTTTACTAAATCTGAAACTTTAATTTGAATGGGAATTTAAAAATCCATAATTTTTAACCTTCATAGACAAAACCTTAATCTGACAGAAAACCTCTTAAGACTTTGTACAACTTCTACTAACAATTTTCTAGCAATAAATGTTTAGGAACAAAAAGAACCAAAGCCACACACACAAAAACACCCAAAACCCAAAAAACCAACCAACCAAAAAAAAAACCCACCACAAAGAAAATAATGTCAAAATGAAACTCCCTCAAAAGGCACAAAATTACTTTCAGCTCTGTGTTGGACTTCTCAACAGAATTATTCCATTTAGAAAGCAGAGAACATGCCAAGACCTCCAGGTCCCACTGAGCAGTCATGACACTGAGAGGTCAAGGGGCAACAACTGACAGCTTTGGTCCTAACTTGTTTTCTTCCACAGGAGCTCCTACAAACATCAAGTACTACTTTTAATTACTGTTCTCTCAGACTTCTTAATTTTTTTTCAAGCCCTACTTTAATTTTCAGTTTCCTCTGAGAACACTGAAAATCTCGTTGTATGACTGGGGCGCCTTTGGCTCGCCCAGCTGTGACCAGGCAGCCCAAGGCTTCCCTGTGTCCCTGTGTGCTTGTGCCAGACTCTCCAAATCCACACTCACCCAGCCTCACCACCCTGCTGCGCTCCGGCCCAAGCAGCAACACGCCCAGCAGGCCTGGCAGATGGCTTTGTTTAACACAAGAAATTGAGATAACTGAGGTATCTTTCTGGTGCAGTCCTGTTAAAATAGCTTCATAGCTGGTTGCAGCTGGATCCAACCACCCACCACAGGGCATGGCTGAGCCCACAGTCAGGGCAGCGGCCATGTATTTAGGAAGCATATAAAAATGTGAAGAAAAGCATCAGAGACAAGAGTGAGAAAAAAATGTGAAAAAAAACCCTTGCAGGCTGAAGGGTCAGAGATTAAGGAGGGGGAGGCAGTGTCCACCAGGGATCCCTGGGAAGATCCTCAAGAAGACCATTGTGAAGCATGTTGGCCCCTTCTAGCCCGCAAAGGATGTCATAGGAACAGATATCCACACTGCCACATGTGTGACCATCACACCACAGCAGGTAGATGTGCCTTGAAGGAGGCTGCAACCCATGGAAGACCCCATGCTTGACCATACTCCTGGCAGGAGCTGCAGTGTGTGGAGAGGAGCCTCTGCAGAAACATGTTTTCTGTCAGGTTGGAAGGAAAGTCTTTTAGTTTTTCATTGAATGTAATTTAATCTTTCCCAGGCTGAGTCTGTTTTTCTTATGACAATAATCAGTGACCATGACCAATCTCCCTGTCCTTATCTTGATCCACAAGCTTCTCTTATTTTGTCCCTCTCTCTTGATAAGGAGGGGGAGTTCAGGGGTGGCTGTGTGGATGTCTGGCAGCCAGACAAAGGGAACTCATAATACCTGGGTATTCATAGGCTGTAAAACACTCTTTTCTGTCCTATCAGAGCAAGTAACCTGTCTAAATGGAACTGTAATGCCTAGCTTTCCTGTGACCATTATTGCTCTTTTTCCCCTTCTGTTTTGTTTGCTCCATTCAAGGGCAGCTTCAGGCAAACCAGGGCTACAGCCTTACATACTGAAGGAAACCAGGACAGAAAAGCTGCTCCTAAGGCCTTATCTTCTCATCTTCTTGTTCTGAAGGGGTTTTTTGTTTACACTGTCACTGAAATACCCCAAAATGCTCCTCCCTTATTGACTTCAGTTGGGGTGGTCTGGTTATTCCCAAACCTCCCTCAGCAAGGGATGCCCAGTACTCACAATTTACAGCACACCAATGCTCCCCTTCCTGGCTCATGTTTCAAAGCATGGATGGCTTTAATAAGCTCCAATGCAAAGGAAAGAAATTATTTAACAAAATAAAAATTATGCAATTGTAATTATTTGTATAGAGTTTTCATCAAGTCTTCACTTGTCTGACACACTTTATTTTCATCCAAATGTCTTTTGAATTTTCTCACATCTGACCTCCTAGGAGTAAACCAGAAGGGATCCCTTTCAGTAGGCATTTCTTATTCTAAGTTTGTTGGGTTTTTTTTCTGTGAAGCATGGACTTTCTCCATTTTGACCTAACATGGAATCCTTTGAAATTTTGTGCTAACAGGCAATGAACCTGTAAAACTTTTTAAAATTATAATGGAAAAGCTATCAACATGAACTCCCATTGGAATGCTATGGAAAAAATGTCTAATTCTACCCTTAAGTCTTCAGAGAGAGTAACTATGACTTACACTATGACTTACTAAGACAGGTGATTATTTCTCTTTTTATGATTAGTGGAAACTGAGATATTGTGCCAAGTTCTAGAATCTGTTTACTACAAAGCATGTAAAAAAATGTAGACTATAACATGATCTAAATACTAGCTAAAATACTTCACAGTAAGTTAAATCCAAGAAAATAGCACCTAACAGAATTTTTAGGACAGAATTTTTTTAAAACTATTATTATACCATATATATAATTTTCACATGACACTGCTGAAAACACAGTATATAAGGGTTAAAAAATATTAGAAAAATTTATGGAGTATAGATTCGTTTCTAGCTATTAAAAACAATAATCAATGCTAGTTCTTTGCTATAAGAAGTTCCCGGATTCTTGATGGCTCTATAAATGGTCTCAGATTTACATAACAAACAAAAAAATTCAGAAAGAGAGAGAAAGATAATGGTAGTGCACAGTTATTTCCACAAGAACTATTATAAATTGAGTATTTAAATCCCAGAGAACGTCACTACAATAACCATCCAGATTCCCTAAATCCAGATATATCCAGCAAGAGGTAAGGTTCAACTTGACTACTGAGGATCAGTCACTGTAACACTGCTAAAAGTTGGTCTTCCACCTCATTATGTTTTAAAATAAAGCTTGAGGCATCTCTAAAACCTATGTTCTAGGTAAATAAAATTTAAATATAAGTATTAATTTCCATGGAGTTGTAAGTGGATGGAATATACATACTTCTGACAGGAGAACAGAATGATGATTTTCTGGCTTTATTTTTACTAAACTATGTTTACATAATTCCTTATTGATTTTCCTAGCATAGCAAGGCAATTTAAAAATCAAGACAAGAAAGTGAAAGAACATTGCAATTTCTAGTTATACAGCTCTTTTAAGGGTAAATTTTCTTAAGAATCCTTAGTTCAAACAATGTCATACAAGATACATTACATTCATTAGAGCACCATAATTTATTATTTCTTCTCTGTATTTCCTGTTCTCTGAATGTCATGGTGTAGTAAATCTTGTTTGTACTAGGAAGAAAATGACTATCTCTTAAGAGAGTCCACCTTGGCATGGCACAGTTCAGCGATTCTGCTGGCAGGGAATTGTTCTGAAATCTGGACTCTTAACAAGTGACCTAGAAAGGCACTTTGCTCAAGGCATACTACTTCCATATCCAAATCTGTTGGTCCATACTGACATCTGTCTTTGGAAGTGAGGTTCTTCTGTCTAAAAAAGCCCAACTTTCTACATATTTCATTATTTTATCTCCAGTTTCGTAATCCATAGCTTGAAACAATCCTTGGGAACACATTTTGGAAAACTAATGAAAGTAGTGAAAATCCACTATTTTTCAAAACAATGTGTCTGTTTGTCCTAGGTTACAATGTAAAATTGTGCCCAAGGTATGTATTCTGTCCCTATGAGCCCTTGGAGCCAAGGTGGGGCAGTGTTTTCTTTATCTTCTGTTAACGAGCCTAACAATGCCTTGCCACATGACTCAGAGATAACTTCCTCTGGGATTTATCTCTGTTTAATGGGCCATCAAGGACCCACTGCATGACTCATAGAATGAGATCATCCCATTGTGAGATGCTCTGCCCAGGGGGAGGAGCCAAGCATTCCCACCTGGATATAATCCAGGGTTTGAGACATCACAGGGAGCTTTTATCCACTGGACTCCCAGAGGAGACAAGAGCTACCAGACGGAATCATTACTTTGACAAGAACATCTCATCTGGTTCCACTGGATTCCTGGAAGACTGGCCCTTCTCACCATCACTGGACCCTTCTCTCTCAGGACCATTTCTACTCCAGCAGAACCACATCTGCCACTCCAGGAGGACTTACTTTTGAACTGCTTCGAACACCCTGACCAACAGGGTGTCAGGTTGTATTGTTCCATTTATTTTATTTTACCTTTTTTTTTTTTTTTTTCTCTTCTCCTATTTAATTGTATTTAATTAATGTGGGAGTGGGAGTCTCACTGGTTTTGCTTTCAAACCAGCACACTGTTCAACACTGTTTCTTAAAAAAAAAAAATCTAGAGGTGTAGCACATTTTACCTGGGCTTTTTAACATTATTTGTTTAATAGCTCTTAATATGCTTGTGGACCTTGATATTACATAAAATGTTGAAACTGAATATAACAATTTAATATTCCTGGATTTTAGGATACACTTTGTTGCTAGAGTATCTGTGATGCAAGATCATACTATGATAACAGTTGATAGGATTTTCTCATGTGAGAGATTAGAAATATGCCTGTCCTCAGAGGGCTTAGCACTCTGGGAGTGAACTTGCTCTTCAACATTCTTGTAGGTCTTATCCATTTCTTTACTTCTCCAATCTATATTATCTATTTTTCCTATTATTTTCTATTTAAAAGACTCTCGAATTTAGTCACTCAGACTTAAAATAAACTTCCTATGTCATGGCCAGGATGTCTCTGAAGTATTACACGTGCTGAAATTGTCCTGTGGGTCTGTAATTACAGACTGTGTTTTGCAGAATAAAGTGGGTGCTTACTTTTCTTCCCACTCTTAGATTTACCTATCTGCATCTTGTGCATAAACCACATTATTTCTTTTGCTAAGTTAACCTTAGTTTAGCTTCTGTCAAGACTTACTTTGCCAAATGCTTTTTAAACTAGTTAGGTAAAAATACTCAGGAGCGTGAAAAAGCCTCAGAGAAGCATGAAGAGCATCCACCTTATCTGAGGGTCTTTGTGCATCCACAAGTGTTTCCCAAACCCATGGCTTTTGTGCAATCTGGCTAGTCCCAATGAATAAATATTTATTTGCTTGATGTAGCCTCTGTGTGTGCATAAGCTGTGGTGCCTTTGCGCAGAAAATTAGTTGATTTACACATTTTACAAATTATTTCTATCTTTTATAAAAATAGATTAGCAAAACCAGATTAAAAAATAAAAAACTCTAGGATGCAGTCTGATCACAGTTTTCTATCAGATACAAGCCAAAGCACCAACAAGCTGAATATTCCCCTGTGTAAAGACTCTAAACGCTTTTTACTTTCTTTTTGACAGGATGAGACAGTTTTAACTGAGCATGGGAGAAGCACATCTGTCAATCATTCATGATAGCAAAGAAAAAAGCACAAAAAAGTAAGAAGTAATGTCTATTATTAATCATAATTGCTTCTACTGCACAAATTATTAATATAGGTTTATCAGAGAGAAAATACAAATTTTCTCTTATGTACATTCATTTTACCATTTCAAAAATATGCAAATACCAAAGGAAATCATGTGTATTGAAACTGATTCATATAGTGCATATGTTTTTACTCGTTCTTGAGTGAATTCCTAGGGAAGTTCCAATATACACACTCCATAATTGATATGCAAAAGTTATAGGCTATAAATGCCAAGATATAAAGTGCTTATTTTGTACCTAAAAGTGTTAGACAACCAGAGAAAGTTTTGAAGTGTATTTTCTTGAAAACTCTATAGCAACATAGGCGGGGATGGAAAAATCCAGGGTAAAAAAAAAAAAAAAAAAAAAAAAAAAAAAAAAAAAAAAATCCAGGGTAACAAAAGTAAAGAAAAAAAAATCCAACTATGCCTAGGGAAATACAAATACACACATAAATATATTTTATTTTTAAACTGGTTGTTTGAATCATCTTAGTTGCTGACCTTGTAATAATCACTCAGCCATTCTCTTACTCTCCCTCCTCCTACATGACAAGGAAAGAAAACAAGATGACAAAGTTCCTAGATTGATAAGGACAGAGAGATCACTTACCATTTAATGCAACAGGCAAAACAGAGTTGACATGGATAAAATAATAATTTATGTTCATAGAACTACAAATAGATTTTGGGCCAGTGAGAAACAGAAAGAAAACCTAAATTCACACTCCACTTCTTCCCAGGCTCAACTTCGCTCCTGTATTTTAAAGTGTTCCACCTCCTCGTTTCACCCTGAAAAATTCAGATGGGGTAGAGGGAGGGATCTTAATTTGCACCAGATACTCTCTGCTGTTCCTTCCTTTGTCCCACTTTTCCCCTGCTTCAGTGTGGGTCCTCTTTATGCTGCAGGGTGAAACTGCTCCTACATGGGCTTCTTTCCATGCATCACAGTTCCTGCCTACAGCCTGCTCCTGTTGGGGCATTCCATGGGATGCAGCACTCTCAGGGCATATTAATGTCTTTAAGGGGTCTTCCCCAGGCTTCAGTGCAGATGTCTGCTCTGGCATGGTTGTCTCCATGTACTACTGGTAAATACCTGCTCCACCATGATTCTCTTCAGGAGCTACAGCTCTGACCACCTTTTCTGCAACACCTCGAGCTCCTCTTCCCTCTCATTCTTCAATGACCTTGGATACTGCCTGGTTGTTTCCCACACTTCTTTCCCCACTCACTCCTTTCTCTCCTGAGCAGTGTTTTCTGGACTTTCTTAAATGTGTTTCGACAAAAATGCCATCATCTTGAGTGAGAGGTTCAACTCTCCCCTGCAGCTGGTTGGTTGGAGCTGACTCAAATGGATTGTTTCCAGCATCGTGCAACCCCTGACTTGCTCTCACAAAAGCCACTCCTGCAGACCCCCATCTAAAAAAAATCTTGGCTCCTACACCAAATGAAATCACATGGCTTTTAATATAAAGAAATGTACCTTCAAGTGGAGAAAAAAAAATCTGGATTAAATCATTATTATTTTTAAAAACAAAGGAAGTGGCTGAAGATAAACTAGAAAAAAAAAATTACAGAGCATAAGCCTACCATGATTATTGTGATGTGCACACCTCTACATAGTCAAAAAGCCTAGCTGATCACTGTAAGAGTTGCATAGGCATGATACATGTCTGAGCAGGATGTATGCAATGATAGAACCCTTAAAATATGACACTTATAGCATAGTGTAATGTGGGAATCACATTGCATGCAAATAGAATAACTATCAAAAAATGAAGTTGTTACTCTGACAGACTTATCTGTCAAAGGTATATGTATAATGTTTCTTCCTATGAATTTCTAATCTCTGCATTTTCAAACATCTCACTATGAAATATGATTATCTTTTGAATATAATTTTATGATGTTGTCTACAGGTCATTTAATCTCTCGTTTCTCTTCAAATGGAGAAAAGCATAAATCATGGATGTTCCAGGAGAAAATATTACCCAAGGGTAGCCTGTATTAGCATTGGTAACAGCTGATAATCATATAGATTTGCAATATCATATCTTATTATATCATGTTCAGCATTCTGTAGAGCTGGGTTTCTTATTTTCTGACTTTTTCGTTCTGTAAAGGAGTTTGGAAGCTAATATTCCAGCTAGAATTATTCCTTGTCTGACATTGTTTTTCAACAGAAAAATTATGAACAATACTTTACTTATGTAATAGGACACATTTTTAGTTATATAGTACTATAAGTTGTAAATTAAAAAAAAATAAGAAAATCTCTGCATTCATGCATAAGTTGAAAAGAAGTTTCTAAACCATTTTGGGATGTTTTTGACAATTCAGTAGCACAATATTAGAAGCCAGATAGCCTGAAGGAAGGTTCATGCCAGACTTTTTCATGCCTGGTTTTCTCATGAGACCAAATGCATTTAAAATGTTCATATCCCAAGATCAGATTAAACTCTGTTTGACAGAAAACCTAAAAAAGTTAAAATCAATTCAATACTTTCTGCAAAGTGTAGTCAATATTGTAAACTCTGTTTGTTGTTCTGCCAGATGTAGTCACCTTCTACAAATTGGTTTGCTGATCGTGGGAATCTTCATAGCACAGACTTATATACATGGGTCCCTTCTTGTCCACAGCCATTCCCCATGAGAATATAAAACTATTAATGAACTTCAGAGGATGAAGTGGGCAGTATATTTAGTACCCCATGGTTTTGTACCATAGAATTCTACTATTGCATGGATTTTGAAATTTAAAGAGAAGTCATGGCAACTTTCAGTTTAGAGCTATGCACCTTGAAGCTTACTATTCAAATATGCAGCTAAACTACAGCAAATGAGACTCAGGTAATGAGTAAAACACAGATAAAAGACAAATGATATTCAGGTAAAGTTGGCTTAGCTTGCTGTGGCTTTCCAGATTTCATTTACACTTCACCTTTAAACTTCTTTCAACATTTTATTAATGGTCTTTTCTAATGCAGTGTCATGTAAGCAAAAATAACGTGCTTCTCAGAATGGATTTTAAACAACCGAATTTCTGTCATACATTTTCAATATACTGACTTCAGAGGTTAACGAAATAAATATGTTTCAATGACATATTACCCTTTCCCCTATAATTTTAAAAAAAATTTGAAGACGTACATTAATATTTATCTCACATCTTGAGCTGGTCCATCCTGGTTCACAAGAGCATCGATACCCATCAATGAGATCTATGCATCTGAAATACAAAAGAGTGTTATTCAGCTGAAGCTCTGTAATTCCAGATTCAGCACTAGCAGTATCATTCCATGCATTTCAAAATAGTGGTCAGATGTAACCTACTGTAATCAATGGTACTTCTCAATAGTTTTATAATGGATTTAAATATGTAGAACTATGGGTGCTGAGGCATTTTGTAAGAATTCTTATTGTCACATTAGAAGATATGTTTCCATTTCAACTGTTGGCATATAACAGCTAAAAGTTTGCTTTTAAGTACATTAAACACAAATTAATCCTCACTTACTGAATACTAGTTATGGCAATGAAGAAAAATGCAAGAGAAATTGAGATAGTGTCACTATATTACATTAGCTTAAGCAGGCAACATCTGTCATCTTTAAGTGTGCTTATACTCTTACTTTATGGAAGAACATAGTTAAAACTATATTTATCAAACTTCTCGTATCATCAAGTCTTAAATATTGTTAGTTAGGTACATTATCATGTAGATAATAATAGTTAAATAAAAATAGGCACCTTCCATGAAGACAAGGATTTGGCAAGCATTCATTAACATTTATCTCGCAGTGTGTCCCGATGAAACCTCTCTTACAGTGGCATTTGTAGGAACCGATGCCATCAATGCAACTTCCATTGTTGAGGCAAGGAGAAGACATACATTCATCTATATTTACTTCACACCTATCACCTGTTTAAAAATCCAGAAAATACAACTAAGCTTTAAATTCTAAACTCTAATCAATTAACAGTATATTTATTAATATTAATATTTCCATGTAATTACTTTTAGTTACATAGATTGTTCATATAGTTCATGATATTTATCAATAAAGAATATCCAGCTGGAGTTACCTATAGTCTAAATATAAAAATAAATGGTTATATTGACATATATAATGAAAAACCATAAATATAAAGTATTGACATCATAATTGTGGCAAGGCAAGAATGCTTTAAGTACCAGCTTGCAGTTGAAATTGAAATTTCAAGATTAAATTTGTTACACAGTTTTCAGAAAGTTGAATAGCACAGGTTTCCTGTAGGAGGAATATAGAACTAAAATGGTATGTCTTGGTGGTGGTCTAATTTCTCAAAATGAAATTCAAATGTGGAGGTTTTTGATAAATGATGCAAGACATAAAACCGCTTGAAACTGGTTTTTTTTGAAGACATTCACTAGGAATGATATGGTGGTGCACTTTTATGCTTGTAAATGCCAAAACTTCCATCAAAATATCTTAAAATGTTAGTATTTTACAAAATAATAATTGACAACATGTGCTTAGGTCTCTTTGTAGGCAGTTACTTCCCACTGCCTGGGAGGCAGCTAAGTGTCACACAGCTTGCACTCACAGTAGGATGGGGGGGAAAAAATAAAAGGTAAATGTGAGAAAACTTATTGGTTCAGATGACACTTTAATAGGCAATGCAAAAGCCACACAAGTAAGCAAAGCAAGGAGTTTATTTATTGCTTCCCATGGAATTCACTGCTTCCTATTTCAGATATTTGGCCATCTGCAGGACCTTAGAGATGGCTGCAATTTAAATCCGGAATTTAAAAGAGAACACTCTGGAATGAGTTAAAGTAATCATTGACAATTATTCCATATTCACCCATGCTTCTGTTACAACTTAATCTCTTGAAAAACAAACAAAAAAATATATTTCCTTTGCAACTTTGTGCCTAGTTTATTAAAAAAACACATATCGCGAGATATAAGTAAGATTAAATTCTGCCACGTAAGATTGATTCTGTTGCAAAGAATAGGAATGCCTTGTAATGGTATTTCCATATTTTGCCCCTACTTGGAAAGCTTTAGCAATATTAATAGGGAAAATGAACCTTTAGCCCTGCCAGTGATAAAGGATTCAGACATCTCTAGAGGGTAAAAGTTCATTTTGTCATTCCCACCCAAGAAATAATTTCTGAGATTTGCTATGAACAAAAACATATAACCATTACAGTAATTATGGTACAATGGGTTTAAGGATGAAAATGAATACATGTATCAAAGGAAAATTAATTAGATTTGAAAAAATAATAACCAAAAAAAGGTTTTTCTAAGTGTTAACTCTAATAAAGAAAATAGCCTTCTCAATACTAGGACCTCAAGTGTTCTTGCCAAAATGTACAAACTCAAACTAATTTTGGTAGTTCTTACAGAAAATAATTTACATGTTTAAATATCTCCTTTAAATTCAGCATCCACCTTCTAATACCCCCTGAACAATACATCCCTAATACATCACAAATAAATCCCTAACATTAATTCCTTATGATCAGTGTATTAATCCCTCCTGATATGAATAAACATTTTCATTTAAATTATTACTATGAGCAAAAGTTTACAATTTTTGCACTGTAGACAAAAAAGGCTGGCAATTGGTTATGACTGTCAGTCATCATTCGCTCAGACTGTTAGTCTGTCATTCTCTTCAAATGTGACTGTAATTTAATTTGAAATCTTTCTACTTTTTTAATCCTTTTTCAAGATATGAAAACTTTTAATTGAAATAATCTTGCTGAATACAACCAAATGTTCTATAAAGTTGGTAGGAGACAGACTATAAAACCACATAACAAACACTTTGCTTAAAATGTCACCTGTAAACTTTTTCATAGCTCAGACTGTGCCAGATGTGTTACTGGGCTGAAGACACCTCTTTGAGCTCTGCTTTACAGACCATACTGACTTACCTTGCTAGAAATAGCTCCTCCACACATCAAAGAAAAGGGAAAAGTACCTCACACATACCATGTGGGGGGCATTAAGGTATTGATGGCAAACTGGAGGCTCCCCCACAAATCAGAATGATGCAGGAGGCAAGGAAATGCCATAGATGTGAGAAGACTAATATAGATTAATAAGACTGACACTAAGATGAAAAAAGACAATTATTCTCCTACTCTTTCAAGTCATCCATTCATGGGAAATATCAGTCTGTCTCATATCTTAATAAGGAAAACTCAGCAGCTTTTTCCATTTCCTGCTCTATATTCAACGTGCTTCACAACTGGTGATGCCTCAGCCTTTCTTGGAGCTCATTTACACAATTCTATAACTGCATCCTAATCTAGAAAATTTTACATCTTCCATCAAGACTTTCACCTGCATCTTGAATTGTGTGTTCAGTTTTGGGTCCTTAAAGAAAAGGGCAACAAAGCTGGTGAAGGGTCTGGAGCACAAGTCCTATGAGTGACTGAGGGAGTTGGGGTTGATTAGCCTGGAGAAAAGGAGACTCTACAACTACCTGAAGGGTGGTTGTAGTGTGGTAGGGGTTTGTCTATTCTCCAGTTTCTTGGGTTATGGAACCAAAAATGTGTATTCTATTTCATCTGATAAGGTCACTGAGCTTGTTTCTGTTGATTTCGTGAATAATACCAGAAATTTAGATTTTCTATTTCTGTTTTACTTTATGTCAGTAATAGACCTATATCAAGCCAAATTAAATTTGCCCTGATTGGACTGCAGTAAATTTGAAAGGTTGCCACCTATTTTGAAGTACCTTTTTCTTTGTTTAGACAAGGTTTGATTTCCACTACAGAGAACTTTACAATATAAGATTAGACCACAGGAAATAAAGTAATTAAAACAATTAAAAAATTCAATTTCCTTGGTATGAAACTTTGACATTTGTTTTCATTAAATATCCATTTGGGATCTTATAGTTCTTAAGAGCCATCCATATGTATCTATCTTCCCATTTAATTTAAAAACAAATACAAGAACCAGAGGGATAATGTATAAAAACATTAGCTGTAGCTTGCACGGTTATTAAGATATTCAAACTTTAGACTGGAGCGTGATTTCTTTCTTCTCTTTGTTTGGAGGAACATCATACTTTCTTATTCCCCTAGTCTTGGGCTCTGCTTGGGTTTCCATTTATATGTTTCCTGCTCCCAGGCTGCCAGCAATAGCCTGGCAGTGGTGCCCAGACACCTCATTCTATCAAAACCCCCTGGTTTGTCAGGCAGTGACAGGTGGGGGATGTCACCCCCTCCCCAGCAGGGCCATCCCAGAGCCAAAGCTGGAGCAGAGCAGGCTGCAGCCACTGGCCCCAGCACAGAGCTTAAACCAGTGACCTGATCAGTCCATGGCAAGGTTGAGCCTTTGCACTGCTGGATCAGTGCATAGCTGGGGCACCCCCCACTGAGGGCAGAAATATTTACTGAAATACAAAATGAAGAAATCAAGCTACACCTAAAGATATAACAGTTAGGAATTAAGGTTTAGTTGACAGTTGAATAAACTTACAAAAATGGAAATAGAACAAGACAAACCTGAAGATCGTGCAAGTAAAATCTATTAGTTCATGTCTGAATATTGCAAACATCATAAGAAGATTAACACAGTTGTCAGTATTTCCAGAGGAGACAATTCCACATTGTCACACTGTAGCTGGGCAAGCTGCAAATATCAATTCAATATCTATGACTTTTTAATTTCGATTTTAAGAACATAGGATTTTGTATGATCAATTACTTTATTAAAACTGAGGAAATCTTTTAAAACCTAAAGATAACTGAAAACTTGTAAGTGAAAGACAAGTTTATAAGAAACAACATATGTCTCATTTGAACTAATACAATTCAATATGGAGAAAAGAATTGTATTGGTATGTTGCATTGAATATAATATGTATATATTTCCTATAATATAAACACACTCACCTATCTTACAGCATGGTCATTGTTTATTACTTTAACATTGTGATATAAAATGGCATGTAAAATGAAATAAGGGAAATTTGAAGAGCTGTACTATGTGTTAAAGGCATAAAGAAAAAAATAAAAAAATGTTCTATCATCACTCTGAAGTAATATAAGCTTTGTGTAAAAAAATAAAATAATTTTTGATTGCAAATCACTCTATAACATGAATGCCTCCAGGATACACTAATATTAAAATTTATAATTATTATTATCACTATTATTTTCACTATCACTATCATTATTATTTGCAGTGGTAGTACTTTTGATTTTCTTCTCTATTAGACATGTTTTATGTTGTATGTAATAGTCTTATTTAAAACTGAAGCATTTTTATGCATTTTTTAGTCAAATGACAATAAAAGTTTGCTGTTCAGCTAAAGATTCAGCTTCTATTTCTCTTCTTGGGACACAAGAAATCACATTTACTATGAATTAAACAGTGTATTATTCGTATTACCATTTAAATGTTCAATCAGATATGAGAACTATTCTGTGCTTGGAGGTTTTCCAGACCCAACTGGACAAAGACTTGACCATCCTGTTCTGACCCCATAGCTAAAACTGATTGGAATCCTTCCAACTTGATTTGTGCAGCTTGACCCAGTAACCTACTTAGTGACAAAATGCATAGGATCAGAAGTATGACATGGGTGCATGGAAGCAGATGAAAATGCAACAAGAATGTGATGATGGTATATGAAAAATTACTTGTGACTAGTAGGTATTTTATTATACTCTCATAATTTTCTTACACTTTTTTATAAAAATCTGGTCAAATTCAACCTCTCCCAATAAAAAAAAAAAAAAAAAAAAAAAAAAAAAAAAAAAAAAAAAAAAAAAAAAAAAGCTACCATGGCCATATTTTTTGGAAATAAGGAGCTCTTCCTTACAGTAACTGTTTTAAGGTATAGCATGTTGTGTTCTACAAAGCGAAACCACCTGCCCGCAGTCATTGCTTTACATATTTATTGTTGTGGCTGACTGAAACATCCACAGGTTTTTAAGTGATGAATTGCTTGTTTCTATCTTACTAGTTCTATCTGATTAATTTGCTTCTTTCTAACTAGTTCCCAGTTGTTGTGGGTTAGGAACCATATTCCCCAACTTAGTGCTGCCACTGGAACCATGCTGTCTCTTCCCCTTCCCCCTCCAACTGGAGACACAAAAGGCAAAGATCAAGAGTTGAGACAAGAAAAAAATATTCGAAACAGCAATGAGATAAGGGAATTAACAATGACAACAGAAATATTAATAACAAAATGTACAAGAAAGAGAAAAAAATTACTTGGAAAGCCCATGAAAATAACAAATACTGTACAGTTTTCCCGCCAGGTTTTCTTGACTGGAAGGAACCCCTTCTCCCCAGAAGAGAGACTCTCTTTGCTCCTGCTTCCAACAATGACCTGAAGTGCTTTATAATAACCCCCCAGCCTTAGTCTTTCTAAGGCTGTTATACCCCTTTCTAGCAACTGCAAAAATTATCCCTGTCCTGGCTGAAACCAGTCAGGAATATTTCAGCACACAGTAAAACAAACTGCAGCATGAGAAATAGTTATTGAAATGTTCTTATATAATTTAAAATATTTTATTTTAGAAATACTACAATAATATAATATAAAAGATATTAAGTACATTTACAACTTACACAAAGCCCAAAGAAATATCATGGAATCACAGAAGAATAGACTGGCATTGTGATGTGTAATGTTCCTTTGTGGTGTTCTCACATTAGAGCTGCTTAAATGTTCCTTTGTCTCAGTATTTGTAGCAGATTTGTGTGGAAATTGAGATCTCAGTCCCCTGGGCCTTAGTAACTCTTACGAAATAGAGACTCCTTTAAAACATGCTTGTCATTGTTTTAAAACAATGACATACTTGAATACATTCAAAGATCCCAAAGTTACACTGGTAGAAAAGTACAAAGACTCTCCAAGTTAGTAGTAATAACTGGGGAGCAACTCTGACATTTGTATCAGGACTTTCTTAATTTTTTTGTATAATTAATATAATTATAGGTACAATAAATACATATTTATTAATTATAATATACAATATATATTTACATAATTAATACAAAAATAGGTATAATTAATGTGAACCACTGATTTTGGCTCTAGTAGCCCTAGATAGTTCAAATTCTCACCTCATAGCTTATGATGATAAAATCTAGATATAATCACTTAGAATTGCAGAATTCTAAAGTTGGAAAATACCTCTAAGATCATTGAGTCCAACCATTAACCTAGCACTGCTCTGTTCAGTGCTAAACCATATTTTCAAGTGCCACATTCCCATGCATTTTTAAGACTTCCAGGGATGGTGGGTCCACCACTTCCCTGAGAAATCTGTTCTAATACTTGGCCACCGGTTCAGTGAAGACTTTTTCCTAATATCCAATCTAAACCTCCCCTGGCACAACTTGAGACCTTTTCCTCTCATTCTGTCACTTGTTACCTGGGAAAAGAGACTGAGCTGCCCCTCATAAGTCTTGTGCTCTAGACTCTTTACCAGCTTCACTGCTCTTTTCTGGAACTGTTCCAGCACCTCAATGTCTTTCTTGTAGTGAGGGGCCCAGAACTGAACACAGGATTTGAGGTATGGCCTCACCAGTGAGGAGGAAGTGCTCACTTGCCTCACCAGTGCTCACTTTACCACAAGCTCTCAAATGTTCTCACAGGATAGTCCTACCCTCTGAATTCTTTATTTTAAGCAAATCCTTTCAGTAAAGGGTTCTACATATGTTTTACCCCTAGACACTGACCTCATAGATTATAATTATGTTACCTGTTTCTGTTACTATCTGTTTATCTGGGTGTTGTCTCAGTTCTATTAAATATTTCTGTTCTGTTAAATAATATGTGTTTGTTCTAAGATACATGGTATATATAACATCTAAAACATAAGGCAAACCACAGAACTTCTCAGCAGAACTTCCATAATTAGGATACAATGTTTAACATTAATTCTATTCTTGTGTGACATGCTTTCCTGAAGGAATTCTTATTGTTGTTGTTATTATTATCATCATCATCATCATCATCATTGTGTCAACAAGACAGAAATTACAAGAAGGGTGTCAATAGTCTTGGACACCTAAGCAAAATTCATTATTTTAAGAGAGGCAACCAGCCTTTCCATGAAATCCATAGGCAAAGTTAGGTGCTGAAGGACTTCAGAAACTAGAAAACTGAAAAAAGAACTATTAGCATATGTCTAGGCAGTGCATTCCTGGGAAAGGTTCAAACATGAGTGCATGAACACTGCCCCTTTTATCATTATGATGTGGTGTTTCCTATGTAGCTGCTATTCTTGAAGAAAATTCATAAATAACTTACTATTTCTTTTAAGCAGATAAAAATAAGAAGTAGAGCTCATTTTATTCCTCTTTTACTGACCTCTAGAAATCCAGAAAAAGAAGCTGGTTCTGTTTGAAGACAAATAGTAATTAACTGTAGGACACATTGGTGAAATCACCTTAGAATTGCTGTACTAAATAAATTTAAATTAGATAGTAATGAGCATGAGGAACAAACACTTCACATTTAGATATTCTTTGCCAAAAGACTGGGATTTTTCTCCCTAAAGGTGCAGATCTGTGACTCAAAACAATTATATTTTACAAAACAAGGGGAGTGTACTGTCATCCAAGTTCCTAATCACAGATTTTATTTGTATGCACAGTGAGAGTTTCTGTTGCCAAATTGTAATTATGAATGGACTATAGGATTGCATATTTTGAGCATAATCTATAAAAAAATTAGGTAATCATTAACTTCGTCTCCTTAAGGACCAGAGACTTTGCATACACTACTGAGACCTTTCTTCTTACAAATAGGATTTTCAGTTGCTCGGTAACTTCATTTCTATACCTTTCTCTACCTTACTAGTTGGAAGTCACTGCTATTTGGTATTATATCTTTTACTGACCACATAAAATGATTTTTTCCTCAAATATGAAAATATATTCTGGACTATCTTCTCTTGCTGCTAAAGCTGTAAATAAAATATTTTAAATCAAGTTATGGAAAAGTCACATCCAAAAAGTGAACTTGAGTTTGACACAATAGTCTAACTTGGTTTCTGTTGTGTCATATGGAACACTAGGCCAAAAAAATTCTGGTACTCAACTTCTATATTTATTTCCTGTAATTCAGTACCCTATGGACTTAATCAGAAGGTGCTGGCTTATGTCCTTGAAAGGATAATATGCTAATATGTCTGACAGACATGGGAACTGGAGAAGGTTCTCAGTGACTAGGAAGAGAAAACGTTGCTTTTCTCTCCAAGAAAAGCTGAAAGGATGATCTGGGGAGCAACAAGTCAGTAAGTCTCAGTTTAATCCAATCATGGAGAGTATCCCAGTAGAAGCCATTCCTATGAGAACAGGAACAACCATAGATTGAGAGTGGGCCTACAGAGAACTTGACAATACTGGTGGAATAAAGATTGGACATGAGCTGTCAATATGTACTTGCAGCCAGAAAGTCAATCATGTCCTCATTGTGGCTGCATCAAAAGCAGCGTGGCCAGCAGGGTGAAGGAAGGCATTTTTCCCCTCTACTCTGCTGTGGTGATACCTCACCTGGACTGCTGCATGCAGATCTGGACTCTCAGCTCAGGAAAGGTGTGAGACCTTTTGGAACATTTCTAGAGGAGGTCATAAAAATAATCAGAGGACTAGAGCACCTAGCAAGAAAGCCTGAGAAGCTGGGGTTGTTCACCCTGGAGAAGAGAAGGCTCCTACTACAAATTTTCAATACTTAAAGAGGACTTACAAGAAAGATGGGAACATACATTTTAATAAAACTTGTTGCAATAGGACAAAATGCAATGGTTTTAAACTAAAAGAGGGTAGACTAGATATAAGGGACAAATTATTTACAATGAGAGTGATGAAGCACTGGAAGAGGTTGCCTAGATGTGGCAAGTACTGCATCCCTGGAAGCATTAAAAACTGGGCTGGACAGGGCTCTGAGTAATCTGATTGAGTTGAAAATGTCCCTGCTCGTTGCAGGGGATTTAGACTAGGTAATCCTTAAAGACCACTTCCAGCCCAAACTGTGGTTCTATTAATTTATCAAGGGACGACCACACCTGAATAATCAGGTTGCCTTTTACAATGAAATGACTAGGTTTGTGGAAGAAGAGCTGGAGCTCTTTGCAGTGTATGTCACTTATCATGATTTTGGCGTGGCCTTGACACTGTCTCCCAAAAAGTTCCTGTACACAAGTTAGGACTTTATAGTCTGGAAAGATGGACAACTAGATTGCTAAAATGTTGGCTGAGGTGAATTGATGATATTCTATCAGGAGGCCTGTTAAACAAGAAGCATGCTCAACTCTGCCATGAGGCTTAGAACACTGGAAGGCTTAAGACTGGTCTTTAGTTGTAACACTTGAAGAAAGAAAACTTTGCATGCCACAGATTCTTCCATGTCTTTTGTCACAAGGTCCTCCTCCTTACTGAGAAATAGATCCATTTTTTTTATTGGCCTTTGTTTTGTTTCCCATGTATATATAAAATGCTTTCTCGTGGCTTTGCACTTTTTCTTTATTCTCAGCTGTAGTTTAGCTTTTCCTAATTTCAATTCAACACACTTGGGCAATGACTTAATTTTGTCCTAAGTAGCCCTTTCCTTTCACTGTGCCTGTCACTGAATGTGTGCTTCCTTTCTGCATCTGAGCTCAGTCAGGTGTTTCCTATTTATCCTGTTGGCCATACCTTCTTGAACACTCTCCTCCATGAACAAAGAGGAGCAGCAATGGAGCAAAGCTGCCACCAGACTAAGACTTAACTGTTTAAAGTATGCCTTAAGGCTCTACTTAGTAGGCCATAAGTCACTTTGAGAGGAAAAAGAATGTTTGTGTCCTGGCCTTGGCTCCCAGGAGCGACAGCTAACAGTTCAGACTTGTCACTTCAAGCCAAATACTCAACAAGTATTATGGTGCAATAACCTTACTGTTCTAGGTTCTTTCTGGTCTAGGAAACCTTTGCTGAATAGTGTTCAAGCTCAACAATTCCAGCAAAAGTGCCCCCTCCTTTCTTCACAAATCAGACAAGACATTATAGCACCTCTCAGTAAAATGCATAAAGCAAATTTGTGCCCTTCTTATGGTATGTTCACCAAACCTAAAGTTTCTGAAGTTCCCCAAACTTATGTAAATGCTCTAATATTTAAACTGAAAGACAGACACCACAAACTACATTTAGTACAGAAATGCAGGTCTGTCAGACTGCATGTTGAATTTGTTCTCAGTGTGCCAATCATTTTTGACCTCTTTATATATAAGCTGTCTCTTGCTTTAACATCTGAAGGAGAATGCCATTAGATTCCTCCCCTCTGACTAAATAAGTAGTCACCTCAGTTAGTAGTGTAATTACTCCTTCCACTAGATATCAATAGCAAGAAATGCAAGCAGAAGCTTGAGGAGAGCAGATGCAATCACTACTAGAGCTGACTGGCAGTAGAAAGCTGTAAAAGCAGCTAGGAAGGTCAAAAAGATAAAGCAAACCTCTCTTTTAACTAATTAAATTTTGTGGGACTTTTTTTACTGGGTCAACCTATTCTATGAAAAATGGAGCAGAGTTTCCATTGTCACATAGACAAGATGAACAGCAGGTTCTGAGGCTGATGATAAGAAAGACTGGGCCTCAAAAATGATGTAAAAGATAAAATACAAGCTGAGTTATTTAGGCCAAGATTTTGATTTAATTTAACGTATAACTTAAGTACACACTTAGTCACTTTCAAATGTCAGTTTGTACGCATCTCATAGAGAAGACAGAAAGGGCAGATCTGTACTTAACAGAATAACTATTTAGACCTAAGGAATAATTACTGCTCTGCAGAAATGACTGAAATCAGTAACTTCATGGTACTTAATCATTTTTTGGCATCTTTTGGATGACAGCCAGTAATTGGCAGTTTGAACTAGAATTTTGAATTTGTGTAGCTCATTTTAACACACATTCTATTTTAGCCACTGAAATATTATTTTTAATATTGACTGGAACCTAGAAAGTGTTGATGGAGGAGCTGCAAGGCACCTTCTGTGAGAAAAGAATAGGAATTATCTCATGACAGACATAGCTCCCTCTTTTAGTTTAAAGCCATTCCCTCTGTCCTATTGCTACGTGACATTTAAAAAGTCCCTCTGAAACTTTCTTGCAAGCTCCCTGTACATACTTGAAGGCTGCTATAAGATCCCCCTGGAGCCTTCTCTTCTCCAGGCTTAACAGTGATGCTTTAAATTTAAGCTTTCATATTTTTCAGATTCTGTGCTGCCTAGGGGTCTAGCTCTGAGCTTCATATTAAGTGTCAGTAAGCTCTCTTCACAGGGTAGATAGACAAAACAATACTTTTCCAGCCTGAGACCAAGGACAGCCATTACAAGCTTTAGGCCCAAAAAGCATAAACAATGGTGAATTGAAGAGAGCAAACAAGGAGGATGGAACTTCATAAACTGAAGCTACAATAAGACAATTAACCCCAATATGCAAATGGACCAAGACTTACAAAAGTGTGAAACCTCATGACTGGTTATCCATTTCGTTACTATGTTGGGTCCATCTTGGGTGTAGGCCTGGCCAGGCTCTTGTACTGCCCAAAGTGTATCCTTTAAGGCCTTTTAATAAATACCTACTTTACTCTTTAACTCTGTCTGTTCTAGGTCAGCCTCTGAAGGCATCAACAACCCCAACCTTTTTAGCCTGTCTTCACAGGAGAGGTATTCCAATCCTCTCACCAGTTTCTGTGACCCTTCTCTGGACTTATTCCAAAGGGTCTGTGCTGTTCTTGTGCTGGGACCCCTGAGCTGGACACAGTATTCCAGATGGGGGCTCACATGAGCAGAGCAGAGAGGGAAAATCACCTCCCTCAACCTGCTGGCCACATTGCTGTTGCTGCAATCCACAATATGGGTGGGTTTCTGGGCTGCCAGCACACACTGCCATGTCATGTTGACCTGACCCCCTTGTCAACCAACAGTTCCAATTTGGGATTGTCCAGACCCACATGCAAGACCTTGCACTTGGCCTTGTTGAGCTTCATGAGGTTCCCATGGGTTCACCTCTCCGGTGTGGCAAGGTCCCTCTGGATGGCATCCCTTCCCTCCAGCAAAGGGAAACTTGCTGAGGGTGCACTTGATGTTACTTTCTATGTCGCTGACCCATGAGTTTTTTCATCTTTACTTTCTTTTCTTATTCTGTTTTATGAGAGTGTCTGAAAGAACAGCTGATGATCAGCTGGCAGCAGGATAAGGTGAATCCAACACATTTAAGAAAACCCAAACACTTTAGTCTCTCAAAAAGATCTTAAGATTGTTTTCTTAACCTCAAATAAAGAAAACCAGAAAGTAAAGTCTTAAGAATAATCAAGTCTTTCGATGAAGACAGTCACAATTTGGTAATCCTAGAAACCTTTCAAATTAAGCAATTTAAAATTAAAAAACAAAGTTCTAGAGTCAAAAAACTTGTATTTTTATTAAATCCATTTTGCAGCAGAGTTGGTGACTGAAATACTTATGGTTTATATTTGAATATAAAATAAATTTTTCATTAACATGAAAACTATTTCACTTGAAGCATGTCTGAATCATCCGGGTTATATTCTGACATAAGATTATTCAGATGGCAAGATGTAGAAGAAGTGATTAACACCTCAGTCATGAAAGTGACCCTCAGGGCAAGAAATCATAACACATTGTGTTTAATTACTTATTCCTTTTAAAATTTTATACTGAGCATCTGAAGTGAAATTAATAGCAGTATTTCATTAATTTTTTTAATATCAAACTCAGTGAAATATTGAGATATATTTTTTTTCTAATTTTATTCTTTACATAATTATGTAGGAGTGCACATTTAGAATGCAATGTCAGACCACTTTATATCAATGAAGATATATCTGTACTCCTAGGTTATATTTTGCTTCTAGTTTTAATTTGCTGATTAAATTCCATTTGATTTATAATTCCACAAACAGTCATGAAAGATCCACTTGTTTACAGTGTATCATCAGATTCCCTCACAAAGAACCTTGGTAACCTATCAAGCCAAAATATGTGTTACATGCCCTTTGATGTCCTTAGATTATGAACAAGTTTCCTGTATTTATAGTAACATTTATGAAATCAAATGATTCTGGATTCATGTAGAGAAAATCAGTCGCTGAGTAAGACATATTTCCAATGCTATCTTAGTGTAAAAAAGGCTATGGAAGGTCAATGTTTTCTTACTCAAAATATATATCCTCTGTGCATATTAAGTCTCATAGTTGGTACATTACAAAGCAAAATGTTTAGTTGTTTGTTTCTTTAGATTTGAAATATAAATTCAACAGTTGTTATAAGCACTAACATTCATTACTGCAGCTGACAAATGGCTGTTAAGACAAAACAGATTTTAGATTCAATGCCTCACAAGGCATCGTTCATTTTATGTTTTTCTGTCTAACACTCTGGTACCACCAAGGTACAAGCAATAAGCAGTAACAGCTGTGATCTTGAGTAAAGAGCTATTCTACTTCAGACTTTCAGAACTGCTTTATGAAATCACTTTACTTCTTATTTTGCTCTAGGAAAAAAAAACAGTTTCTAACAAGTCCAGATCACCAAAGTTTTATTCTCCAAAGTATCTGGTGTAAGGATTTTAACCAGGGGGTATAAGTGATATTTAGAGCGTAGGAAGACCATTGTTGCTGCCAGTGAAATCATAACAGAATATACCTGTGCGTTTTTACTCTGAATAGTGATCACCTTTTTTAAAAGTCTTTGTGATGTGCAAAGAATTAGATTTTATATCAGCAGTGTAGATAACAAGCTATATTTTAATAGTTAACAAATTATTTCTAACATATTTTTATTAAAAATCTATTTTAAATGAAATAAAATTATGAAAAATATAAAATAAATCCAAAATAGCATAAATCATGAAGAACTTAAAATTTTAAGAGATACATTATTTGTCAAAATTTTAGAGGCAGCAGAGCAGAGATCAGTGTCTAAAGACTGCCTTCTCTAAGACAGTAAATCACATGATGACCAGAAAAAACATTCAGAATATCTAATAAAAGTAATTTTTAAATAAGATTTAATAAATAAAATTAAATATATTAACACAATTTGGCCTAAAAAAATTCAAAGTATTTTAATTCATTCCCAGTTTCCATTCATTTATAAGTGTATAATACTTTAATGGTTGATGATTAAAATTCTCAGTATATTAAAACATTTTTTTTAAATTCAGCTGATCATTGGGAACAATTTATGCTGTCATCTGTCTTTAAAGGGACCTGATCTTTGAAAGAAAAGTTGTTCCTAAATTGCAGCTAATTAGAAAAAAAGAATAACAAAAAACCCAGAACAAAACCCAACATCTTATCCTTGTTGGTTAAATATGTTAGGGAAAAGCACTAAAGTCAAACTGTTTTGTCAATAATGAAGAATCAAGACAAAAGCACACCTGCAGATTGCTTGTTCCTTTTCAAATTAGAATCTCCTAAGCGCTCATGTGCAGGTGTCTTGTCTTTTATAAATATAACAGGGAATTCTTACAGAAACATGTACATAAAGGTTAATGCAACTGTTTTAACATTTATTTGTTAGAAGCTACATCTGCAGCACCACTGCCTAATAAACAGAAGTTTCTGTGACACCCAAGAAGTACTACTCAGAACACAAGCGAGCTGAAGAAAAATTGCAGGGGGAGGCTTTAAAAGATTTAAGCAGGAAATTTTTTTTTTTTTTCATTTTTTTTTGCTAAAATGTCAAGGATAATTTTGAAGAACAGTGCACAAGTGATATGCGAACTAAGATTTGTGGTGAATGGAAGAAGAATATACAGCTATATAGAAATTCCCCTAACTGTACTTGTTCTTTGTTCTGTGGAGAATTAAATTCCTCTCAGTTCAGTGAATGCAAATTACATCCTTTTTTATCTTGTACATTATGTGGCATTCATCTCAGGCTGGAATAGATAGGAAAAAACATTTTATGCAACAATATGCAGAAATGAGTCAACTTGAGGAAACAACTGTAAATATTTCTGCATTCATATGATCCTGTATGTTTTCATGTTGCTTAAGATGGATCTATCAAAACATTGTGTATGAACTAACTCAGCAGCATACCGAGCATTTAAATAAAAGTCAACATCATTTTAGTGAAATTTTACTGCATCTTTACTCATTGAATATTTTGTCATGACTCTGTAAAAATGTAAAGGTTAGCACTAAAGGCAATGGTGTCGATCCAACAGGTCAAAAAGTCAAGGTCTTTCTATGGTTCTGTGCAAATTTAAATGACAAGGTAGCATTTTATTGTTTGCAAAATTTACTC
The DNA here is from genome assembly GCA_027886175.1 of Phylloscopus collybita. Classification (NCBI taxonomy): domain Eukaryota; kingdom Metazoa; phylum Chordata; class Aves; order Passeriformes; family Phylloscopidae; genus Phylloscopus; species Phylloscopus collybita. The sequence continues at coordinate 30,849,209 of JAJNNQ010000026.1, read as the reverse complement.
TGTATCTATGGTAATATTTTTTTTTCCCTGGCTGAATCAAAAAGAATACACATTAATTTCCTTTGTACTGTACAATGACTCATTTCAACTGAATGTATGGGTGATTAAAGAAATTATAATTCAAATCTTAATATAGATAATATTGAGCTACTTCAAAAGAATTAGATAAAATTCTACTTAAGTTAGTATTGATTTACCCTCCAATAAGGAGATTATTTTTTGTTCTTGCTATAATATTAAAACCATGTAAAACCTGTGAAATAAGCTTCTTGACTGTGGTAAAGAGTAGATCATACCTGTGAATCCAGGTAGACAGAGACACCGATAGCCTCCAAGCCTGTTGATGCAGCTTCCTCCATGTAAACAAGGCAAAGTTTCACACTCATTTACATCCATCTCACACAGAGACCCATAGTATCCAGGTGCACAATTACAAATGAATCTTTAGAAAAGGGAAAATCAGGTATGTCAATGGAAGTAACAATGGGACCTATTGCAATATTTTAAAGCCATATGTATCTCCTGATGCCAGGTGCCCCTAATGGTCATCCATATTAACATAATGAAGAGTTTTCTCATTTCCATGTTTCTAAAGCAAAGAGGGTGATTTACTTTTTGTTAAATTAATAGAAAAACTTGGCACAGTAATTTTAACTGAAGGTATAAGAAATGACTTAAGGGCTAATGATCTTCTGGCACAAGTCTCTGAATAACTTGCAAAGTGCTGTTGAACAAACACAAGTTTGTTCAACAATTATAGTTTTATTTAGTTATTATATATAACTCAATATAGATTGAGTTATAGCAATCTAACTCAAGATCATTTTTTTCTATTTCAGTCTTTTTCCAAATTAAAAAAAAATGCAAGAAGGAAAAGAACAAGTTGTGCAGAAGACATTTTCTATCTTCCTTTAAGGTCACATAAGAAATAAAAAAACTGAGTCAGTAGCATTTGCTTACTCCATTTGAACTTGAAGTAGGGTGAAGGTCCCATCCAAACAAGTTAACGTAAGGAAATCAGGGTAACTTTTCAGTTTGTAATAACTAACCTGTTTATGAGATCCAGGCAAGTTCCATTGTTCTTACATGGTCTTGATAAGCATTCATTAATCTCCACCTCACACAGGGTCCCAGTAAAGCCATGTTGGCAGGAGCACCTAGTAAAAAGGATGTCACTACATTACTTTTTTAGGTCACTATAAAGATTCTGGAAAAATATGGCAGATTTTGAGAGGTATTAATTAAATGGTACCAAAATCATGTTTGTTTTTAACTGGTAATTGCAAAGGGCAATACCTTAAAAAGCACCAAAAATTACAGTGTCTGGAGCCCAGTAAATTAGACTTTTGTTATCATTAGATGAAAGCCACAGGCTTTGTTCGGACCCCATTGTACAAGGGCTTACTTAAAACTTGCCTGAGCTGCTTTTCACTTGTTTTGACACCTGCCCTGCAGCCAGCTCACTGGTGCCTCTCATGCTATAGCATCAGCCCTGAAACAGCATCTATGGTGTGGGTGTGAGACACTGAGATGACCATGGTGTTACAAATAATAGCCTTTTATGTTCCACTCCTGAAGGATGGGATTACATCCAGAGGGACCTGGACAACACTGAGAAGTGGGCCCTTGGGAATTACATGAGATTTAACAAGACCAAGTGTGAGGTGCTGCATCTGGGTCAAAGCCACTCTGATATCAACACAGGCCGGGGGATGAACAGATTGAGAGCAGCCCTGCTGGAGAAGAACTTGGGGGTGCTGGTGAGTGAGAGCTCCAAGAAGGCCTGAGACTGAAGATGGAAAAAAACCCATTGTGAGCATCATAGTTCTCCTGACAAAGACTTCCAGATGCCAGTGATTTGCAATAAGATTGCCAGTTCTTGAGGAGGAACAAAATCACTGATCACTGGATGCACACAAACATTGTGAAGGTAATCATAATCAAAGAGACATAATTACAAGATTTCTTATATGACAGCTATAACTACATTCTTCATGAAGTTTTGCTATTAATTTTAACTCAAATTGTTTGTACTATTGTAACTGGACTAACAACATCTGTGCTTTTTTAAATTAGATCCTTATGACTTTAATTAGCCCAACAATATATTATTGCAGTCATACTTATGGTTTATATATATTGCTTTTTGCACACAAGAAAATTTAGACTATAATGTAACTATAACCCCCTCCCCCCCCCCCCCCATCCCCTCTTCCTTCACTGAAGGTCAGCAAACATTAGGCAGGCAAAGTACCAAAGGAAAAGCTAGATGATAAAAAATCCATGTATCATATCTGTCAGTCAAGTAATTCTCCTGACCTGTAGTGGTTGATCCCATCCACACAGAGACCTCCATTCTGGCATGGATGGGAGATGCACTCATCACTGTTCACTTCGCAGTAAGTACCCTCAAATCCTGAAACATAGATTTCATTAATTGTGAATGAAAGAACTCCACTACTTGATGCATATAAAAGGGTCACAGATTATCATGGAGGTTTGGCTATCTGAGCCCAGGACTAACTCAGACAATGAAAGTGGCTGGCCTGGGAAACCTCAGCTGCACTCAAAGCTGTTTAAGAAAAGCCTGAGAGAAGCATCAGCAATGGCTACCTCGTTGGAGCATTTAAGCCCATTAAGCATTTAAGAAGATTGTTGCCCTCGGTATCTGACTGAGTTGTGTTGCAACCATGGCCAATGCCTAGCTGTGTACTATGCAGACTTTGGCCTACAGACAGGCTCCCTGGCTTGACCTTGGATCTTCACCATTCCCTGTAGCCTTGACTAGCAGAATAGCATCCTCTGCTGTTCCTGGACACAGCCACTGGAGCTGTCTTGCCTGCCTCATTCTTATATTGCCAGACTTCTGTCTGACCTCTGCTTCTGAAGGAGCCAGCCCTTATTGCTCACTGACCCTAACATCAGGACTACAAATAACCCTGAAAGACGTTTTTCCAACTATTTTTGTTCCTTAGCTTCAGCAAGTAAATTTCCAGACAGTATATGAAGTCTCAATGTACTTTAATGCACCACGGAGAACAGATTTGGATAGAGCACCTGGATAAATATACTGGGGAAATGTAACCCATTTTAAAGGACTAAAAAAGCTTTCTTGGAGAGTGTGGGACAAAATCAGAAACTAAAAGCTAATTCAGTAATTACTATGTCAGAGAGAGTAGTGGGAGTTAGAGGACCACATTTATTCAAAGCAGTCAGTAGCTGAGGAAACAAAAGAACCAATTGGTTTTAATATTTAAATGAAAAAAGTGATTAAGATCTTATCTGCACAGTACATCACTTGCATAATACATTTGCCTATGTAAATGTTCTACAATATGTACTAAAATGAAATAAGACACTTTAGTGTCTTAAGTGATGCATGAACCCTATTTCTGCTCTTAGACAGTATACTATGTCTTATAACATTTGCATAAATATAGGTGTTCTGCTAAATGCATACTTGTGTTTAAATTCTATACATACAGTGAAGAAACTATAGCTACTTAGTTGAATTTTGCACAAATTTAATATATTTGTTTTCAGTTGATGGAGAAATGAAGCCATTGCAAAAAGCAAACTATTTGCATTGTATGACTAATTTGCTGATTGCAGGTGTCCTAAAGACCATTAATAGAATTTGAACATCACTTAGATGAAAAAATTAAATTGAAACAACTTTAAATCTAGCTATTGAAATGCAGTATATATTGCTATAAATATGGCAAAGGTTTTAGTGAATTCTTTATTAAAACAATAAGCAAAAACTATTATCTGTACTTTTTTAGATACCCAAATAAAAATAATCATCTTTTTTTTTTTATATTATGTATTTGTGGTTTTCAAAGTACTTAATGAAGGTGGGGAAATCATGAAAGACCACTGTCAGAATAATATGGCTTATTTTTATCTAGAAAAGATAATGACTGAAAGAAATATAAGTGTCTTGGTCAGAGTTGAAGAGAAAGCTGTAGAAAGAAATCTCTGCTGGTACTCCAATATATGCTCTAAATATGAGTCCACACCAAAAAAGTTGGTTTTTTTTTCTTATCAGGATAATTTCTGTTTAATAACTTTTGTGCCTGATTGAAATGAACTCTTAATAATTGCTGAAGGTTTCACAGTAACGTTACTATAAAGCTGGAAAAATAAAGCCTGGAACATGTCTCAAACTAGCCTTTCAATTATAGTCACGCTGTGATGATGTAATTCTTTTTTTCAGAAATTTCTTGGACATGAAGGATACCCTAATTTATTTCTTACTTGTATGTATCACAGAAAACAAAACAAAACAAAAAACCAAAACAAACAAAAAACCACCCCAAAAAAACCAAAACACCAACAGCAACAAAAAGCCCAAATCAAAACAAAAAAGGCCCAAACAAACCACCAAAAAATCACCAACGTTCCCCAAAGACTATAAAAGAATTGTCATAATAGCAAGAAAAAATGTCTCAGCGTACTGCTTTGAAGAATCTCCCTCAGCACAGGCAAAATCGTATTCTGAATGGTTTAGTTTATTATGTGCAAATGGGCCTGAACCAGAGTGAACCATCCAAATACTTTTCTTATCTGTAGCATGTATAATCTGCATCTTAATGCTGCTGAACCTTCATCTTATCCCTGTCTGTAGTTTAAGGAAAAAAGGAAGGTAGATGAACAATAAGCTGGTATACCACAGACAAAGTAAAATCCTAGGTTGTATGAGTAGGCAAAAGTCACTGACACACAAAATATTCAGTAGGTGTTTGATGCATGCCATTCAGTGCCACTGAGTAAGAGCAGATAAGATGATGTTTCTCTTAACTGTGGTTTAATTAAGAAATTGGAGGTCATGGTGAATGCAAGACACTAGGACTCACAGGACTATTTGTAGTCAACTTCCTTATCTGTAATTTCTCATTTATTTGTAATGTTTGAAATTCCTAAAACTAAATTTGATTACTGAGTGGAAGGCTGTCAATGGGCAGGGTAGAAGGAACTTCACTGAAAAGGACACACTGAAGGTAACCCTATATAATATTATAAATAACTCACAGATATGTAAATACATTTTTAGCTTTATAATACTATTGCAGAAGAATTGTGAAGATAACAAAACAAAACTGAAAAAAAAAATTTAGAACTTTTATGCAAAGTAACTTCTTACTTTTTGTGATGCTGTAGAATATTTAAGCAAGCATCTAAAAAACACCCCCACATTTATCAGATTACAATATATAAAATGTAAAATGGAAGCATTGCTCATTCTGCTTTTGCCTGTCATCCTCTCTGGTTATGGATGGTTTTATGGTCTTTTTGAAGTAAATAGTACAGAAGTGAATATACAAAGCATTATTTAAACAGATTTTTTGAATGCAGTAGTACATCTTTTTCTAGCCCATAGCAATGTATCAATACCTTGAAAAGACATAAAATAAGCAAACATATAGCAGGCATTCTACTTTAGCTTTTTTTCCTCCAAATGGAGAAAAAAAACCCCATTTTCATCACAAAATTTTACTGTCAACTACATCATGAAATAAGCAATGTAAGTATTCAATTTACTATGTTTTCTTATGCTTACTGACAAATTATCTCAGTCCCTTTTTATTAAAGAAGTAATTTTTTTCTTTTCATAATGACATATACTATTAAAAATTGCAGACAACTACTTAGATGATATATTGATCTGTGATGAAAAGTTGTGAACTAACGCAGTAACTTTTTTGAAGGAATTTTTAGCATTTCTAGCAATTTTCCAGTAGAATCAATTAAAGCCTGCTTTCAACTAAAATGCTAATTCAGAAACACACAAATCTGCTTAAAAGGATCGCAAAATATTATTTCATTCATATTTTCTGCATGTCTTCTAGTATATATAGAATTTATCAAGCTTTTATAAAGGATTTTTCAAAAAATCATATGGTAATAAGCCAATTTTAATTCAGCCCTTAAATATGTTTTCAGAGTAAATTACAAAAAGAAAGCAGTTCAACACTGTGCACATCACTTGTACAAACAGGAGAGGTCAAACTTCAAAATAAATACTGCAGTTATTAATAAAATATTTATTTTAGGAATATTCTTGTCCAATATCAATTATATTACCTCTTAATTCAAAAGACTACTCAAAACTCACATACCTAAGTGGAACAGGTTTAAAGAATTGGTAGTTTATTTGCATTGAAAATGAGATTCCTCATGAGTCTAACATGTAAGGACTCTTGTATTTTACGAGATGGTTATCCACAATTTAAAGGGTATTTTAGATTATTTTATATAAGCTACAACGTGCTTGTCATTATCTAGAAGAGCATGGTCTAATGCCTATACTCTTTTTCATTTACCCTCTATTTTAATTATATATGCAGTTAAATTGCATCTTTTTCATGTAGACCTTTTGGGGAGTTTACAAACAGCGGCCTAGGCTCAGCTATGAATATTTCAATATTATTTAAATTCAATAGTTTTGCTTACTGTCCTGCCTTGCTTTTCTGTTACACTAAGTTATCATTTCTATTATTAAGATTAATTTTAAGAATGGAATTCTCCAATACTGTAAAGGCATGTTGATAAATTAGGCAATAAAAATTCTGCTATTTGCCCTAAGTTTTCTGCTCCTGCTGTTTTCTTTGCATTTAGTGTATAGTATTTAAGGAGATTCAGTGGTGGCTATATGATTAACAGCTCAAACCCATATGTCCTCCCAATTGTCTTCATCAAACCTTTGCTTACCAATTACTGGCAAAGTATTTGAGGGAGGTTTCTGTACACCTCTTGGGAAACTTGTTCTACAGCAGTGATTCCTAAGATTTTGCAGTAATGGCCCTCCCTACAACATTCTTGTAACATTGAATACACCATCAAACAATTGTAGAGATCATAATTTTTTTTTAACTGTTTAACCTGCTTGTGTGGACATTTAACTTAAAGTCATGGTCTAACACTGTTCCATGATCTATGATATGAGAGCCCAGTTGTTTTACACAGATATTATAATCTATCTCTTTGCAGGAAGAAAACCTCTATATTAAGGGCAAACAGCTCAAGAGGAAGTTTTACATTAATGATATTTATAGAATTTTAGAACTCTTTATAGCAAAATCAGATAACTGTAGCTCCCCAGTGTACATACAGGAACAAAGATGCAGCTTTGTTTTATACTACAGATAATCATGACTTCATCACCTTCCTACCAATTTGCTGTGATAATTCTGTCCTAAACTAACATCTTACATCAACTTTGATTCTGCCCAATTCACGTTCTATCAACTTTTGTCTTCTTTGACCTAAACAGTGTGTATTGTCTTTTTCTTCTAAATACGTACCACTGTCAATGGTATAATATATGGTCCTGTTGTACCCATCTCAGATTGGTGTTCTATGGATAGTTTTTAGAATTTGGTTAGCACGGCTACATTTTGTGGTTCCTGTTATACCAGACTTTCTAATGACCAGACTGTAAACTACTGGCAAATTTAATCCACATGCCATTTACTACCAAGTCAAGTGTTTTGGAGTAATCTACCTTCGTCAGTGTGATTGCCTTTGTGATCAGGTCTGTAATCCTGACAAGTTTATCAGGAGAAAAAGGGAGGAACATGCAAGACAAAAATAGAGAAATAATAGAAAAGAGGACAACAGAGGAATTAGATTTCCTCAAACTGCTTTCAGCTGAAATTCTGCATTTTTCTGTCTCTCCTATTTTTTGCTAAGAGTCCTGAATAACTGGTTGCATTTTTCCTAGCATGAGTGATCAACTCACTTTATGAATTATGCCTTATACTCCTTTTCAATTCTGAAATTTTCACTTTCCAAGATTTGTTAGCAATGTATGCTACTGATTCACGTAACTGCCCTATGACTTCCCCAAGGATTCCTAGCTGCAAGCTTCAAGAATTCTTAAAAATTCCATCAAATCTCCCAGAGAATCCTGGCTTTATATATTTATTTTTTTTTTATTCTGCAGAAAGGGTGCACAAAAATGTTTGGAAAAGATTACTTTTTCTGAAGAATGTTAAGAAAATACTTGAGTTACATGTCTCTCTATAGATCATTTCAGAAAAAGGTTTCAAAATCAATATCTTATGTCAAAAGCTGTTTTTGAAAAACAGCTTTTCTTAAAGATGCTTCACTAAGCAACTTGCATACCTTCCCAGTGATGTTTGGGTTTTTTACTTCAGCAGCTTGCAGTAACATTTACCTTAATAGTAAAAAAAAAAACCAAACCAATGTATAATATGCTCCTTCCTATATCCATATTATTATGGATATTATATCCATATCTTTGCAGCTTAATAAAAGACAAGTAATAGTATTGTCATGTAACACTGCAGTTGTCTTCTATCCTTTATCCCTAAGAGACCCTTACCTTTATAGGCATAACAGTGAAGACTTCAAAATTCTGCTCTGATTCCAGTTTCAGTAATTGTACTCCCCTGTTACTTAAATTTTGTAAATTTTCAGTGCCATTTTTAGTTAGTTAATGTATTCTTCAATTCCTACATGGAAGTGATGGAAGCATAAAACAATGTTCTGCACAGTTAAACTGTTGCTCCGTTCCACCTTAGCAGTTCTTGTACATTTAGGGAGAGATTGTGTCTTTTAAGCCATGGCCCAGGGAAGCTGTCAGCACCTGCTGTGATTTGGTTTGTTGTGCATACAGGGAGCAACCCGCTGTATCCATTAAGCAAGGGAAGATTACTTCCCTGATGTGCCAGGCCTTCCTGACAGCTCAGCAGGAAAAGAAACCATTTCCAACTCGCTCCAATTTTTGTACTTTCACCAATTTGCATATATTTTCTTCTAAATCTGCCTGTCTGTTTTGTCAATTTCGTTTGTCTCTCCTGGCCAGATGCATGTCTATCTCTATGTCATTGCAAAAATTGACTGAGAAATACTAATTCTGAGTGCTGAATCTAAGCCACCACAGATTTAATAAGTATTGTAAAATAAGAAATTAATAATACATAAACTGACAGCTCTCTTTCCAGTCTTCATGGACCTGTTGCAATTCATGACGGTTTTATGTTCTTTGAAACATATTCTTTTCTTCTTACATTAAAGATAGCGATAAACTCAACATATATTGGCAATTTTCAGAGCACAATAGAAAATGGAAGAAATTAACTATTCCAGTCCTCACCTGTTTTGCAAATGCACATTGGATTTCCATCTACTTGTGCCAAGCAGGTTGAATTGTTTATACATGGATTGTAAGGCAGCTCACAGGGACTGAAGCGCTGGTGGCAGAAGTCGCCAGTATAAAATGGAGGACAAATGCATACAAACTGCCCCGGCTTCACAGATTCAAAACACGTGGCTCCATTCAAGCATGGTTCAGATTCACATTCATTTATATCTTCACTGCAGTCTGGCCCTGTCCACCCTGCTGTACATGCGCATCTGAAGGGGCAAAACAAAAAAAAGGAAAAAGAACACTGACGTGGCTGAATAAAAATTAACAGCTTACCTCAATCACTTCCAACCCTTTCTATTTTAAAAATAATGAAAGAGAAAACAACAACAAAACAAACAAACAAAACCAACCACAACAAAAAACCAACTCCAAAATAATAATATATTCCTGTAACTACCTTTTCTTTTCCTGGCAATCATATTAGAATGCATTATGAATAAAATTTATATTCAGGTTATTCTCCCAGACTTTATCTGAGCAAAAGCAAAAGTCACAGTATCACCTGGTCAACAATCTGGTTTAGGAAATGTGGACAGAATCATGTTTAGACCATTTTTAAGATGAAACAACAGCACAAATTATCAAATATGAAAATATTTTTTTTTTAAATGTTAAGGATTAGAAGGACATCTTTTCATATGTGGAAAACTAGTAAGTACGTCAATTTTTGGGATGAAATGCATCAAGTAGCATATCCAGAAAACTTAAGAAAGAAAGTAGGAGTCATGAAGTATCCCAATTTCATTGTGTTTTTTCTCTTTTTTGAATGCTTTTCAAAGAAGCATTGTGAAGATCTGTTAGTGATAACTCAGAAGAGAAAACTTGGACCAAAATCTAAATTACATCTGATAGTAAGGAGCCTTTCTTCATGAATTAGATAAATATATTTTCCTATTCACAATATAAATATAATATGGTCTTGTAAATTCAAAGAAAACAATTTGCTAATGCTTTCAAAGCTTGCAGAGCCAAATTTTTTCACTAGCTGCAATAAAAAAGGCCTCTATGTACTTTAGAAGTCATACATTCCTGTTACTTTCACTGTAAATAAAATTGAATTTAATTTTATTTTTGCTGCTATTTGGCAGGACAAGAGACAATATGAAAGATGAACTATTCCAGCTCTTGTTTACTTAGATCAATATTGATTTCAGGTATTAAATCATTCAAATATATCTTCATAGTTGTAATTTGATAAGATAAATTTAAATAAGAAACAGGCTGTTCAATGGACAATCTGTTATGCAGTTCTGTTCTGTAAAGTAAAAGTATTGCTTGCCACATGAAAGACAAATTTCACCCCTTAAAAAAAACCAGTTTTTCTTTCAAATTTTTGTGTTCTGTGTTATTTATTTGTGGGATACAATAACCATATCACATGAGATGAAATGGATATTACATAAGAATTCATAATTTTAAAGGCCTGAGTATTTTAGCATTAAGGATTCAAAAATTAGGATACTGTATTTTTCTCATGTTAAAAACTAATAGTTGTTACAATCAAAAAACACTCAGACATTCTTAAAATAACTGACAAAGATCACATTTCAGGACTCATTTCTTAAGATATTCAAAACATACATTTGGAAATATGGTTAAAAATAAATAATTTTTTAATTCTCTGCTTATGCACAACAAACATACCTGCTTTTCCTATACATGGGAGAATGCATTTATGATCTAGAAGCAACATCCACTGAACAACACTGCATGCTCAATCAGTGCTTTACTGAATTTTCTCTTAAGTTGTCAATATATAAAAACATCAGACTCTTACAAATTAAGCATCTCCAAATGTCTCATACTGAACACAGGAGAACACTCTGACCCAGCAGATCAGAACATAGACATTAATTGGTTTACAGCTGCTCTTTTTTTTGTTGACTTCTTTTATGAAGTTGTGAATAAATTACTACTGATGCACTACTACAAATTGGTATGTAGCACTTGGCTATGCTTCATTTTTAGCTTAAAAATGGAGCTCATTAAATGGAGAGCCTTTCACTTCATATTAGGAGAACACAGTTCAGTTCTGACCTGGTCCGACTTTATGGACATAACCGAGGTGCAGAGGAGCAAACATTAAACAGGTTTCATTCCCTTTTTTCCCCTAATGAGTTTAATAACTGCCTTTGAGTTATCAAAACTATTCTGTATGACTACAGGGAACACTAGGTCACTGAAACACAGCAGTTATCTACACTACACAACTAGGCAGTCCTACCCTGGCTTCATGCCAGCTGCCAGCTGAGATGCAACAGTCAATATTAATGCAAAGGACACAATTAATAACCGAGCTTTTTTGTACTTCTTTCTGGATTATTAAAAAAAGTTATGGGAGTCCTCATTAAATGTGGAAAAAAACATACATGGAAGCGTCTAACCTGAGGCCCAGTTTTAAGAATCAAGACAAAATTTTGTGTTAATGAGAACTGTTATTTTAAAAAAGGTAAGGATATTAAAAGCAAATTATAAATTAAGCTATTATAGCCGGTACTCTTGGAAATTAACTGATCAAAAACCCAAACAGACAAAAACCAAAACAAACTTTTTCAAAATGACTTTTTTTCACTCCATTAGAAAAATCAAGATTATTTCTAGAATTCTCAGGGGGGAAAAAAAAAAAAAAAGCTGATATATGGTCTTAAGACCTAAAGATAGTCAATGCTGAATTTCTTTCTATTGTTTTACCAACTTGCCAATATAAATATTTTTCTTTCCAATAACCAAATCCAAATACACTCATTGATATTAGAAAACCAAATCATGACTCTTTTATGCAAACTATTCATTTGAATAATATGCACCCAACATACTGCTTAGATTGTGACATGTGTAGAGCTCCTCCAACACATATAAATCAGCTTCATAAGTATTATCGCTTTACTTTTCATACATTTCTCCATAAACTGAAAAGCTTTCTATAGAAACACAAACAAAATGAGAGGGCATTTAACATTAAAGTGAAAATTTAAAATTGCAAACTATAGTCATGAATTGTATCCAGAGAAGTAATGTTAATGTTGTAAGTTCCTCTGTCTCTACATGATGAGTTAAGTATTAAATTTAGTTCTTACCTGCTTGAAAACTGCCTATTACTTCTCATATTGCAGTGAAATATACCTATATCAGCTGCCTTATATTCTACCCCTAAAGGTCTTAAGGAATTAAATAACAGGGAAGAGTCTTAAGAATACCTGAATTGTTGGTTATGGAAAAAAGTTTCTGAGATTCATCTAGACTCCCCTGCTCAAAATAGGTACAACTTGAATTTTCTCAGGTCTGTATCAAGCCTGATTTTAAGTATCTCAAAAATGGAGACTCCACAACCTCTCTGGGCAATCTATTCCAGCACCTAACAACCCTCCCATTAAAAAAAAAAAAAAAAAAAAAAAAAAAAAAAAAAAAAAAAAAGTTATTTTTTATCCTCATGTGGAATTTCATGTAGTTTACCTTCTGCCCACTACATGTTATCCTCAGGGATAGCCCTGAGAAGAGTCTGCCTCCTTTTTTTCTCACCTCCTTTTATCAATTATTTGTACATACTTGTGAGAGTTTCTCTGAGCCAAAACCATTTTTCAGCATGCTAACTGGAGAGGCAGTCTCTCCTGAATCTTAAGATTTCTAAAGTGGCTATCAATTAGAAAATCATATTGGTGGGTTTATTCCAACTTAGTTCAGCTAGAAGCTCTGGAAAAATGCCAAAGCTGAACAAAAGCACATGGTGTGACTCTTAGTGATGGTCCTGTGCAGGACAGGAGTTGGACATGATGATCCTTGTTGGTTCCTTCCAACTCAGTGTATTCTGTGATAAGCAGTATTGCAGATGAATATTCCAGAGCAGAACAAATTTTAGAAGAAGCCATTTTTTGCTTTTAGACCTTTTTTACAGTAGAAGAATACAAGAAACCAGTCTTTTTAGTCTTCTGTATTAAAAAAAAATCAGAAAATATCCATCAGAGCACTTATCTTTGCCACAGATAAAGGTGGTTTTTCTGACAAAATTGCAGTATTTAAGAAGTACCAGAACTGCTTTTTCCTCAGTGGTTCAGTCAAAGCAACAGGAATTCTATACTGAACTTTCAGCTTCAGTGTGCCCATCATTCAACTGCCACTTTGACAGATTCTTGATGAGAAATGGCAAGACATTCAGTGAAGTTTAGGTCAGCCTGATAGCCATACAATACATGCAACAATGGGCCTTTCTATAGTAAGGATTTATGTTGTTTAGTGCATTCAATCAAATCAAGTAACAGCCTGAGAAACCACAGTGCTCAGTGACAAATTTATTCCTTGTAAGCTAGAGGCTATTGGATCATCTGAAGTAGTGAAATAAGAGCTTGCTTTCAATACATGCATAGCTTGAAATTTAGGGCACCAACACACACCACAAAGCTCCAAGGACATACACTGCCAGTCACTACAAAGCCTTCAAACACTCATGTTTCTATCTCTTCCTTCCTCCTACAAACATATTTTTTTTCTTTCATACTCTGAAAGTTTAATATGTTCTTTGTTCCACAGACAACTTCCAGACCTGTTTCACCAGCTTCAACCTGCAAAAGCTGTCATGAGTTTATCTCTGAAGTTCTTCTTGTGCTCCTAATTTTCTGCTCTCATATGCCACCCCTAGACGGTCTCCTCCTCACCCCTATGCCTCTCCTCCTCTCCTAAATTCATTTGAGCCTGCATTTACTATCATTACCGTTATTCATTCCCTACTTTATTCCTAGAGCTCTCCATTTGTAACCAATCAAATGTGACACGGATTAACTAGAGAAAGTATTAACCTGGGCTGCAGTGCTTATGCTCTGATGGAATTAACAGAGGGATATAAGACAGCAGTGGAATAGTCAGGACCCTGAATTTTAGGAAAGGAAACTTTCAGTTGATTAGCAGTTTAGAACAGATTTCAGTGTTTGGGTCCATGAGATCCCCCACGAAACTGCCTTCAGGGAAAAGGGATCTGAATAAGGCTGGCAGCTCTATAAGGACTTTTTTTTTTTTTGGGCATAGTTCTTGACTTCCACATAAAAGAAATCATTTAAAGAAGGCAGAAGACCAGCATACCTTAGTGAGTATCTCCTGGGAAAACTGAAGTGTAAGAAGGAAATGCACAGGTGAGGAATAAGAGACATTTGTACTGGGAAGAATATTGGATGTTGTCTGCCTATGTAGGAGTGGCATTAGGAAAGCTAAGGCCTATTTGGAGCCTAATTTAACAAGAGTTGCAAAGAATAAGAAGGGATTTACAGGTATGTTTGCCACAAAAGAAAGGTTAAAGAGAATGTACCTCTGCAATAAATAAGACAATTATTGAGAGCTGGCAACAGCTAACAGAGAGAAGACTGAGATATTCAACATTTTTATTTGACTCGGTTTTTACTTTTAATCTCACTTCCCATATCTCTGAAATTCATGCTAGGTACTGGGGGACTGACGTCCTTCCCATCCCAGGAGAAGGTCAGGTTTGAGGAACCTGAATATACTTAAGTCCATGGAACTCCATGAGATGCACCCCAGGGGCCTGAGGGAATTGGCTGATGTAAGTCTCTCCAAAAGATTAATCCGTAAGTCAGCAAAGACCGCTTTGTCCATTGCAGAGTAAACTGATAGATGAACATAAATTGCAAAAATTATACTTAAGAGAAAGTCCACCTGTCTTTATCAGCTGTTAGAATAAGGCTATGAAGCTAAAAATTAGGGAAAGATACATTGTTATCTTTGTCATACACACATACATACCATTTTTTTTAACTGAGATGTAGATGCTGGCTTATGGGGAAGTATGTACACCACCTGCAGTCTACAAGTCAGATCTGAAGTGGTGGCTAAGAAAACATAGATAAAGTACTTGGGACATGGTACCAGGTAATAACAGACATGCATGGATATTGACCTCAAACTGGAGAAAAATTATTTGGAAGGTATATTACTGGGAAGAGAGATAAAAAGATTAAGTTTCTGCTACCTTATTAGTGTCTAAGTGTGTATTTTGCATTTTTGATGCATACACAAAGACTTCAAAGGGCTTACTGCAGTTTTCATTCCCTTCCAGTTCAATTGCTTCAGACTTTTAATCATTGTTCTTTTTCTCATTTTTAAGATATACTTTCTTTGTTCTGTATACTTTCCTCCCATAATTCTCTGCTCATATTCTTCCCTTTGGTAACAGTAACTAAAATTTATTCCTGACATTCTGTGTATTCAGGAACATTACACTACAAAAAAACCCCAAACAAACATATTTTAGAGGAACAGATAGAGAAAGTTGTATTTGTTTGTTTCCCATATATTTCTTCCTTAATCCTCTATTTGAAGCTATGAGTTCACACAATCACAAGGTAACATTCAGCTCAATGAGACAGCAAACTATATTTCAGCTTTTGCTTTAAGCTCTGCTTCAGCTGCAATGCACACATTTCTGTTGCAGGGAACAGAATTTTACATGCTACATAGGGTATTTATGCTTTCAACTCCCAATTTTTTTTCATGCTGCTGGTTTTTTTCTCTATTTTCCTGAACCTGAATATATGATGCATCTTATATCAGGCTGGATGCAACTTTCAGACTACTGGACCCCAGAGATGAGGTACACATTCATTTTCTTTTTGGATCAAACTATTTCCTCTTTTATCTCAATAAGAGTAACAGCCACTCATCCTATCTACAAGGCCAGATGAAATTACATTGTTTTCTGTTTCAGCTGGTAAACATTAAAATAATTAAAACCTAATAAAACTGTAGTTTAGAAGGAATTAGAAGGAATGTTTGTGCTTTAAAAGCACAGGTACTGAATACTTTGAATACTTTCATTAAAGAAAGAAAACAAAATAAGTAAAAAACTGTAATAAGTAAAACTGAAGATTATTGCTGTCACATGGGAGGATCGCTTGGGCAATATAACTTGGAACCAGAAAATAAAACATGGTTTGGTATCTACAGTCTAGTTCATAGACCATGACCATGGGGGAAACAATTGTTGAAGTTCCTTCCCATCAGTCTTGCCTACTTAAATTCCTGTCTTAGGTGCAGGAAAAATTAATTCAAAAATACAAAAAAATTGCTCCAATGTTTTGGGTGCATTTTTTACTCTTGCTTTAAAGTTTTGCTTATAATATAAGGTGTTAGAAAAACTGTTTACCATGCTCAAATTTTTTAAAATAAATTATAACAATATTTTAAAATACTGAATCATTCCTTAAAATTTAGCAACTCCCATCTCCCATACTTACTAAGATGTACAAAAAGGGTATCATAGTAATATGAAAATTTTGGAATACAGCTTAGCAAGTTATCATGCAACACAGGGTGAAGACAAAGAAAGATCTTTTTAAATTTGTGTTCAACTTGTCAGATGATTTTCTGAGTAGCAGCATTAATTTCTTGAATTACTACAGACCCCCATGGAGAATATATATCCATTTTGGCATGTGAAGCTGCTCTTTTGAATAACATTCTCTATTAACTAAACCCACATTAGACTTCAACTTCCTTTTGCTCCTGACAAAATGCAAAGGGAAAAGGACATAAATTCTTTTTTATCTTACCATCTTTTGTCACTAATACCAAGAGTTGCATTCTTTGCCTATGTACCCTTCACCCCTCACTGGAACAACAGTCAGTACAGCAACAACAAGGTAATACAAGATTTCACCATGCAATCTGAAAGAAATTTTGTAATTTGCAGCCTTTTTAACAGGCATAACCTCTCCGAAGATTTGTCAAAGAGGAAACCCTTAATTTGTGAAAATAGAGCATCAGTAAATCAATGCTACCATGAACAGTAAGTAAATGATCTGCCTCCAATATCTTGAGTGGTACTGATTCACTTTGGTAGAGAAAAGAAAGAAGCATTATTTTATTCTTTCAAGAATCAGAGGGATCTGTTGTCACGTGGCTTCCAAGAGTTACAGCAAGTTAATCTCTCAGACTCAGATGTTGAATAGTTGAATAAATCAGCTATCTGGATGACTCTCCATCTTTTAAGGATTTTGAATAAAAGGCTTCCATCTCCCTCGTTGCCTGTTTGCTTGTGTTCCTCTCTCTTAATTTAATGCTGGTCTTTGATGACAACTAGGTTTATTGCCGCACATGTGGAAAGTGGTATCTTCAGCACTATTTCCCCTTGGAAATCTCCTCCTCTGCTCAAGACTGCACTGTAAAGAGCCTAGTTGTTATGGAAAGCAGCTCAATGCCTTTTCTCAGTTTTTATTGCTCTGATATTTTCTGAGAGTTACAGGTAACTCTTACAGTATTTTAGTATTGATTTTGAGACAAGTCCTCTTTGACCTAAGAAATCTGAAAGGAAGAAAAATGTTGCACTGAAAAAGTACAAGCTATCACCTGAATTCAGGTAACAGCTCCTCCAGGAGAAAACATTTGTTAAATTTGGGAAGTTTAGCAATGCAGCAGTAGTTCTGTCAATTGACCTCAAAGTTCTTCACCCCATATACAGAGATGGCACCGATTATAGAAAAGAAAAATGAAATCTTTGGGTAGAGTGCTCACAGTGGAAGGGGCTTTTGCTCAAGGGAAGAAGAATAAAGGAGATTTTTCCTGATCTGTTCCCTCAACCAAAAGCAATCAAAAAGGGCCAAATAAAGGTGACTACAATTGCAATCTCTTTTAGCAATAATTAGCATGGCAACATGAAGTGCTAGGTAACATGCTCCAACTCTGAAATTTGATGAAGCCCGAAAAACACAATTCTAACTGTGAAGACAGATTACCTTGACATTTTGAGATTTTGCCATGAGAAACAATTGAACACAATGTGCACCAATTCAGAAGTCTGTGCACGTGACGTCTGCATAATGATATGAGTGGATGAGCAAAGAAATGTTTGTCTCCTTCATATTGCAGTTTTTGAACTCTGTAAATCATTTAAGCAAGATGTCCCTATCAGTTTTGCGGGGTGGGAGTGTTTTCAATTTTCTATGGAAAATTTTTAATAGAATTTTTTTTCAGAATTTTTGATTGATCTTTACCTAGGATCTACTCAATTCCAAGGAAGAGAATAATAGAAGAAACAATACTCCTATGGCTCAGTCTGACATCAAAGAACCATCTGATCCAAGAATAGAAGCAAGGATATAAGAAAATATTTATTTGAACAAATGGATTAATGTATTAATTTTTTTCCTTTTTTTTTTTTTTTTTAAATATTCCAAATATAGAAGACATTGAATACTTTATGCCTAGAACCAGTTAGGTGCCTATAAAAACTGATAATCACGGATAGATATAGTATTTATTATGGCAGAATATATCAGGTCATCATGACATCACTTAACCATATAATGTCTATATTTATATATTTGACGAGAACTATTGAAAAAATTTCAACACTCAGCAGCAGTCATGCTAACATCAACATTATAAATTTTCCAAAAAGCCTATAGAAAATAAAACTCTTTGGGAAGGCTAGAGAGCATCATAATACTGGTAGTCTAGAAAATACTTTGTAAATAGATTAAGAAGCAGAGATGTTTCTATTTCCACATTTGTTATTAGAATAACTGAAAGAAAAGAAAAAAGGACTTGCACAAACTGACCTTTATTAATATGCCAAATTATAATCTCTTACCATATACCTAATGGTGCAAGAGGATTGTAACCACAAAAAAAAAAAAAAACAGAGGCAGTAACACTTCATCATTCAAGATGAAATTGACCAAAGATCACCTAACACAGATCTTGATTAGATTAGCCAAAGAATTTCTATATTAATAAAACCTTTAAAATTTTTTCCAAAGTGTAAAATATCCAAGCATATAAACAGTAAAAAACCCAAAATTAGGCATCTTCAATTAAGACAGTATTTCTCAAATTCGTAAAAAAAACCAGATAAGCAAACAAACAAAAATATCTTCACTGCCTAAATACTGCAGTCATACATGATGTAGCTATTTCTCTACTGCAGATTGTTACAAAACCAAATTTGACATGCCATGTCCTGACAAACAGTATTTTGAGAAAATAGTTTTGTCCTTATAAAGATTATTTTCTGATAAAAGCTATAAAAGCAAACAACAAAAATTATTTTCAGTTCATCTCCAAGACTCAGTTATGTCTTTATCTACCTTTGATATCTACTGTAATATAAACAATCCAACTTTGTTTTATGGATGTCTCACTGAGTTATTTCAATAGAGCAAACCTATGAAAATTTTATGACTGTCCTTTCTAGACAGGGAATGAACAAGTCCAAGAGACCTACATATAACAATGCATAGAGAGCTGTGATTTTTGTATTTGTGGTCCCTTTTCTCCACCTGTGACCTTCAAAGATAAAGGCTCACTTTTATAACTCTGATAGATTTTTTTCATATATCCAAACTGGCATTTAGTCAAAGAAAATATAATGGTTACTTTTCTTGCATTAGTCTGCTTGCTACTGCTGAAGAGTGAGCACTGGTTTATAGAGGACCTATAACAGTGTACAACCTGTGATTGCAGTCTAAATAAACTCCTATGATGCTTCTATTGATCTAACAGAGCACACACTGTAAATCCCAGACAAATCCAAAAAGACAATTAACTAAAATTTTATTACCCATAGAAACTAGTGGTGGGGAAGCCAATGTTGATTTTCTAATTGTATTGTTGTAATGGGTTAACATAGTTTAGATCTTGTTAGAAAGGACTGTCCAATCAGGAGTCTTTTTTTTTTTTTTTTTTTTTTTTTTTTTTTTTTTTTTTTTTTTTTAATTGGCAGGTGGTTTGACCACTGAAAAGTAGAATACGACTTTTGGGTTATACTCGTATAAAGCTGGCAGTGTGGAGAGGGGCTCTCTTTCTTCCGGGTGACGGACTGAGGTAACATCTCCCGGAGGGCTGGGCCGGCCGGGGCAGGCCCCGCTGCCTTTGGGCGGCCGGGCCGGGGCCCCGCTGCCCGCTGGGGGAGCCACCCGGCCGGGCCTGGGCCTGGGAACGGCAGCGGCGGCTGCCACCGCCGGACCGGGGAATGTTCCACCAGCTTTCATTCCAGCTCCCGCCAGCGTGACCACGTGAGCACGTACCAGAGGCCTGGCAAGTTTAACTCTTTCCCTCATTTGCTCATTCCAGCAAATGAACCTTTCCAAGCATCGGCTTTTCCTCTGGAGTGAAGACAGATACAGTGATTGAACTGTGAAAAACGAC
Organism: Phylloscopus collybita; assembly: GCA_027886175.1. Lineage (NCBI taxonomy): Eukaryota > Metazoa > Chordata > Aves > Passeriformes > Phylloscopidae > Phylloscopus > Phylloscopus collybita. Next base: position 30,828,886 of record JAJNNQ010000026.1, on the reverse strand, counting down.
GTTTCGCCTTTTTATATTGGTTTATAAGTTTAATAAAAATAAAATAAAAATAGACAATTAGGAGCAGAAGAAGATAGCTACTCAGCTGAGGGTGTAAACCAACACACCTTATTCCAGATTTCTTGGTATTTAAGAATCTTTGTGTTACATATTTAAAAGAGACTAATGCATATTTAAACATCTGTTTTGTTTATCCGTTTTAAGAGTCCCCAACTATTGCAGCTTCTTTAGCTGTGCTTGGTATCTATTAGCCGGGCTAGGGGTCATAAATCCTTCTTGGCCATAAAGGTTCAATTGTTCTTTATCAGCAATCTTATCTCACAGGAATGCAGGATGATCCCTCCTGCATTTTGGCTTGGTCAATTTAGATGTTACAAAGAAAAAAACCTTAGTCTTTTGTTTTTACTCTATGCTACAATTAGAAAATATACCTTCATTACACAAATAAAAGGAAATACAGTACAATCTTCTTACATTATATGTATAACATTCATCTCAATATTTGTGAAAAGCCAGCTCCAAAATACGCATTTATAACAGAACCGTAAGGAGACACGGCATGGAACTAAAGTCAGTGAAGAAAGAGTGAAAAAGATTTTCAGGCAGAGGAGGAGGAGTGGCTAAAAATCTGGCTGGACTTTTCTGGTAACATGGAGACTGAACTAAACTATTCCTTTAAACCATGGAAAAAAATACGCATTTTGAGGAGGTGATTGTTTTATGTGTAGATTTTTGAGCAAAGGTATTGTGTGATGGACTGAGTAAAATTGATTTGATGAGATGCTGGAACAGAGAGATGAAAGCCTTCTGTGTGCAGTGAAGAAGTGAAGAGATAGCTCTGTTCCTTGAGATGAGAAAATTCTTTGCCCCTGAAGTAAAACACCTTTAAAAGGTGATAACCCAGTTTGCAGTGTGTTGAGTACACGCCTGTGAAATGGGTGGGACTTCATTGGTTTGCAAGTTTCTTTTTTTTTTTTTAAAGTCCTTGCAGATGAGGTCTCTATTGGAACCAAGAGAGACTCCTTTCCTGAAGAATTGATGAAAGATTATTTTAAAATGGTAAAACTGACTGAGGTGGCAGGTTATGTCTTTTTGAGTGTGGAAAAGCAAAAACTTGGAGAGGAAGGGAAGGATGTTTTGAAAGTTTCATCTTTCATCTTTCTTTTTCTTGATATTTTTATCCTTTCAGTGTATGTAAATAAACTATCTTTGTAATTTGAAGATAAGCCTGTTTTGCTCTTTATGTTCTCCCAGTCACATGAAATATAGTAAGTGATTGAAACCATCACAATTGTGTATAGTTTACTTATACTAGAACCATTTAATGTATGATTTTTACATATGTACATATGTTTCATATTGTACTGTCATATATTAGCGATTATTTTTAAGATGCAATTGTTTAGCTGAATAACTCATACTTTTTCAAAATTGGTTTTCTAAATATACAACAATGCTCTTCTCTAAAACCAATTTTGTAATTCCTATCTCATTCTAATTTTTTAAAAGATATTGTGACTGTTATGCTCTGAAAATAATTCTCTACTTCAAAAGAAAATTCCTCATAATTGAAAAAAGAAATCTTGGTGTTCTTTTGACTGTGAAGTCATTTCAAGACAAAATAAACACATGTAATATCTTGACATCAAAACTAACACATTTAATTTACAAAAAATTTTAACCCTTGACCAATTTAGAATTGCTTTAAGAACACAGGAAAAAGGAACAATACCTTTGAAACCAATGAAATCTCTTCCAAGAAATGAAATATAGATTTTACTAATGACCTTTCAAAGCAAAGGAAAAAGTACAGTTTTCATAGTAATGAGAATGGGATCTAAGCTCTGTCCTTTTATGTGGAACTGTTTATTGCTGATTCTCCATGGTTCAAAAGGATATAATGTCAGCATCAATGCCAATAATCCTTGAAATATTTTGTTCTTTTGTGCATGTATTAGACACTGCTGATGCATGAAATATCTAATCTGTAGCTAACAAAGACAGATGGTTTTCCCATTCATTTCTAATGAGTAATTTTTAAAGTGTCAGCAGCATTTTTTGTTTATTTGCTTGTTTAAACTTCCTATTTTATTAAGGTTTTCTGAATTAAAAATGGGAATGTTCCTTAAAGGACCAGTTAAATGAAGGGCAAAAGAACAAGCAGGAATGATTCTAATATGAATCACGTGCAAAAGAAGTGTTACAATATTAGGATTAGAAATAATGAGGTAGTGAAATCTGTCTCGAAGCTTTTTCCAGACATTCTTTGTGTGCATTGCCTATCTTACTTCTAGCCATTCTAGTTTTAATTCTCACCACCCCACACATCATCACATCCCACGCAAGATTACTTTGTGGTGGCAGGATTTTTTGCTATTGACCAGAACTCTAGCTACAAAAGACAAGCCATTGAATTTCAGTTTTTAATATCACTGCTACATAATGTGACGAGGGATGAATTGTGTTGAATATGGTCTTCGTTCCAGCAATTCAGCGAATTTTGTGTATGAGGATGTTATTGTAGTGTCTGAAGTCTTGCTAAGGTCAAGAGAAACAGCATCCCTGGTCCTCTCATTATCTGTCAAGCCAGTCATCTCAATGAATGCTATCATCAGGAATGCTTTCCCCTTTGTGAAACCATTCTTCTTTTTCATCATGTGTATAGAAACAGTTTCAAGGGTTATTTGCTCCATCACCTTTCCAGGGACCAGGGTAAGGTTAACTGGTCCACAGTTGCCTAGATCCTCCTTCTTGCTTTTCTTGAAAGTAGCAGTCACATAATCCATTCCTAGCCCTTTTTTTTTTCTTCCTTTATCCATTCCATTCTCTGATGTATTTACATAACTTTTCTTCTGATCCTTAGGAATCTCTCCTTGTCACGAGATTTTTTAGAGGTAATTAAGAGTGACCTCACAAGGACTTGAGCCATTTCCCTCAGGACTGATGATATCTTCTATCAAGAGCCTGAAGCAGAGAATCTCCCAATGTTTGTCATCACTCATCCTTCCTTGTGGTGCACCATTTATGATAGTTTTGGCGTCTTTTCTTCTTTGCTGAGGTCAGGATGAACGACATGGGAAATGTAGATGTTGAGTTTGGACTTGGATATTTTTTATTTCTTATCTATTTACAGTATTTCTAGACTAATGAGCCATGAACTTTTAGAAAACGAAGGTAAAATGGAGTGCTTCTAACTCTTTTCAAGGTTATTTAAGCCATAATCCCCCAATAACGAGATGACACCTATATTATTTATACTTTTGATCTAATAATGACCACCCAAGGCCTGCAATGCAGACCTTTTTTACCCAATTAGGGAAAACACCTAAACCCATGAAGAAGAAGGAAGAAGAAGGTGAAGAAGGAGAAAGACAACACCCAAAATCCTCCATCTTTACTCATATTTGTTACTATACACTAAAACCCCAAATTCTAAGTTTCTAGGACTCCAAAAATTGCCTCATGGCTCAGGTTTAGCTGATTTAGATCCTTCACTGGATAGCGATTCTAGTTCATCCTCTGGTCCTGGGTCACTAAGCCTGCTCTGCAGTGGCAGAGCTCAGATAGGACAGGAACCCTCATCCTGTTGCCAAGGTTACAAGCTTCTAGCCTTCATTGTAACTGCAATCCCCATTTCCAAAATCTTATGCAATGACTCTTCCTGGTTCTACTTCACTATGTCTGGGAATCCAGGTTCTTTGTATTTTTATGGTCTTGGAGAGCATGATATTGTCCCCATCTCAGCTTCACAGACTGCTAACTGCCTCCTGAAGCTCCTTGGCAACACAGATCCTCCTCCAGCATACAAGTGCTTCCTCCAGGCAAGGACATGATCATCTGATTGCAGCCTCAGCTAGAGGTTCCAGGCATTTCTGCAGCTCCAGGCCTAGAGAACTGCAACCTCCCTGAGGAGCTCAGTCTGGTTTGAGATCTCTAATGGGTTGATCTAGTTATTCCTGTGGAGGGTCAGTGATAGTGCCCTGCAGCACCTCACTACCTAAGTACACAGTGTCCTCAGTGGTATTTCTGGCTCCTTCTGCTCTGTTGGCTGTGCTCTGGGCTTGGCAGTTACATACACTCTTTCTAGCATTTGCTGAAAGCATGCTTGGCTGTCCTTAATGTGGAGTCAGCTGGAAATAAAAAGCTTGAAGTCTCCATAAATCAAGAAAAGTTGGCAACAAAGCTTGTGGGACACTGCTACAGCTTGTTAGCAGTCACAGCCTTCTGTGGCTATCCCTTCTGGGGAGCACCAGGCACCCTGAAGCTCTTCCAAGATTCACAGCAGTCCTCTGATGACCCCAGGAGTTCCCAGGCAACTTAGCATATCATAAGCCAGAGCCCATAAACTGCTGTGCAAACTGCTTTGTTTTTTAGCTCTGCTCATGTATTAGTACATTATTGGCAATGAAATTGTTTGACTGCCCTACAACAATGATGAATTTGGGTAACTTATATTTACATTTCATACACTCTCTAAGCTGTGCTTGAGGTACCTTATTATTTTAGAAACTGGTTTTTACTCCCTCCTTTTAACCTGTGAGTTCATCAAATGATCATTTTATGTCTCTTTGGGTGTTTGTAAACAAAATACAATATAAAACATTTATTTAAGACGTGTCACCTAATGATTAAATTACAGATTTAATTCTACAGAACAATTCTACTGTTCAGGAAGAAAAAATTGTTGAGCTAATTTTGGAGTGGGGGATGGGTATTTTCCAGGTACTTACTGTGTTTTGCTTCAAATTCTAATGTTATATTGGGATTTTGAATAAAAAATATTATTCTTCTTTGAGAGGACTGTTGAATTATGGCTAAAATATGCCCTAAGGAGTGCAAAATGTCAGTGACTGTTTGTTAGATGCTCCTGAGGTGGCACATCAATATTTTCTTGTTTGCTAAAGGCAATAGAAACCTTAAAGCTCATTTCACTGAAGTATAACAAGAAGCACACTAGACATTTCCAGTTGTTAGTAGAATTACCAGAGAAGAACTATAAAACACTTGCTAGCTGTGGAGGAAACACTTACTTGTGCTTTCACACATTTCTTTAGCCTAATTCATTAGTAAGTCTCCTGACTGTCCATATAAATCTTTTAAAGATGGTTTTGAGTATATATGTACATAACTTGGTACTAGGATGAAATAAGCCCTACAACTCTGAATGAAAGATAAGTCAGAAATGCAACGGACAAATGCTTAGCAAGAGAGGAAGAGTTGGCCAAAGAACCCTGAAGAAATGACAGATAAGAGATACTGATTGCAATAAAATGCTTGTTTGTTTGCTTGCAAATGATTGCAAGTATTTGACATCTGGGATCATTAAATACCAAGGTGATACCCATCTATGGGAAAAGCTGCTTCTTGCTTTTGGGGAAAAAATTAAGGAGGAGTATAGCAGTAGTTAAAAGGAATGTGAATAAAAAACAGAAGGCACACTGAACACAGCATTAAAATTATAATCATGTAGTGACTTCCTTTAGAATTCCATGATAGTTTAAAATGAATTTATTTAGAAATGAGCATGTCCTTAAAATGCAGTGTGTAAATAGACATGCTTTTACTTATAGATCTTTCAGATATTTACACATACTGAACTTCAGAATCACCTGCTTCTTCAACTTGGCACAGAGCAATTCTTGCATATTTCTGAGAAAATGCAGAGGTTGATTTCAACTTTGTTTTGCTTATTTTTTTCCCCTTCTGGAAAGGATTTGTTTGGAAAAGTAGTGTGCTGTGTAACAGTACTGCAATTAAAGTGATGCATGACACTGAATATATCCTAATGACTTAAGACTGGTCTTTTCTTTAAGAGCTTAGCACAGGTTACACTAATGAAAAACTATTTTATTATTCTGAAAAGACATGGCTTCAAATGCTAAGAAGCAAAGAGGGAAGCAATAGGGCAAGATGTTGTACTTGAAAATGTACTGAGAAAGTAACAAGGAGGCAGGATAAGTATAACTCTGGTTGACAGTATGGTTATCCAAATTGTCAGCTGGCATAAATCATTATCTAAGTAAAGACAAAGAAAGATGATCATGGCATGGTTACTAATTGGAGAAGCATTGCTAAGGAAGACTAGCACAGTTTGAGATGAGTTCTGAAATCATTCAAAATACCCTCTCCTCTATGAACACAAATTATCCTTTCAACTGGAATCTAAAGTGGTGTAGGATAACCATGGCCTCTTACAGGACAGGATAAAGCACAAAAGAGTTTAAATGGAGAGCATTTAAATACAGACAACTTTTGCACACATTAGCAATAATTTCTCAGAAGTGCATAAGGAACTTTAGCCTCAAATTTTAAGGAGACGTTGGGAGTTACCAACTTTCATCCTTGCAGAACTTAGTGGGAAGGAGAGGTTTCATCATTTTATAACACAGCCAGGTTTATAATATCCATAACTGTGAAGGAGTAAATGGAGACCTATGATATAGTTGCACAAACAGGATGTAAGAAAATGTGCCAAAAGGAAAAATATTGAGGCTAAGAATGAGCAGGCAAGAAAAATGTCTGTCTCCAAATCAAAACAAGCAAAAAAACCCCAAACAAAATAACAAGGGGTCCTGATTGCAAAAGTAAGATATCAAGAGTGGATAAGATAGCATAAAGAACTGGATTTCAGTTTCACGGAGATTATAAAAAGGTGTCTTAGTGGATGGATTAGAGTGCTGACAAAGGAATAACTTTTTTGTAGTCAACTGAAGCAAACACTGAACCTGTCATTAAACATAAAAGATAGAAAAATGATGTAAGAAAACATACTTAGGTAGGTGTTGTCTGGGTTTTTGCTGTTCTCCTTTGTCTTTTAAGAAGTTTTTCCAAAGTTCTATTTCAGCCTTCTGTGTTTACCTTTTGCAGTCTCATGATTTTACATAAACAACTTTCTTGTTGCTGTAACTGTCTACCCATGTTTACATTCTTCTCATAAGGAGGAGACTGTTGATGGACTGTTGTGTTGTCCAGTGTGGTTGAAGAGGAAGATTTTTCCTCCTCCAATCCATGGTCACTGTTGCAATTCTATAAATGTTGAAGGCTGTAAATAAACTTTCCCTTTTTTGCCTTGGACATCTCAGTGTGTGAGTGTCATTTCTTGTGTTGTATTGCGACAGGTAGGTCTAATTTCCTGATTGATATGGAGAAGTCTATTTGTATGTCATAAACAGAAAAACAGCAGCAAAGCACCATTTTTATTCTTTATAAAATACTCAACAAGTATTGACAAAATGAATCTGTGGATTTCAATGTGAATATACAGAAAGAACTGAGTTGTTTGGAAAGACACTTGATTAATTCTCCAAGTTCTAATATAATGATTACAAACTAGTTCCAAACTATTCTACATCATTAGAAACTCCAGTTCATCCATAAAATTGTTGCCTATTATTTGGCAAGAAGAGTTGAATAGATTTTCACTCAAAAATTGGTAACAGCAAAGGAGACATGGAGGCTTTAATTAGGGTTTGATGTTACTAGGGCTAAACCTCAGAATTACCAATACAGTAGAGAAAAAGGAAGGAATTTAGCTGATACTAGATGAATCTGTCCATTAATGTTCAGAGCCATAATTTGAGATTTCATATTATGAGAATGAAAGTCACATGGTCACAATAATGAAATTTTTCTAAATTAATTTATTTGCCATGTGCCAAACTGAAAACTGAGAAGGAAGAAAAGGATATTTCTCATTATCAGCTGAACACAAAAATTAAGTTGAATGAAAGGGGACGTATTAAAAACCATTCACATCCAACAATTCAGTCTTGACTACTGGTTCAGTATCTTTCTTACCTGATTCTTTAAAATAAAAATATGTATCTGAGAAGGCTTTATTTTATTTTTTTCTTTCTTTTAATTAATGTAATTTACTTTTCTATGATAGAATCCAAAAAGAAAGATATTCAGTGTGACAGATTTGTTGATACTTCAGTTTTGCCAGATAGTTTTCATTTCAAGATTCAAAAATTAATAGACCCAGATAAAGAAAATAACTCAAAAGTGAAGTTTTTTAATTATTATATTTTGTATGATTATTGTCTTATCACATATTTGAATTTGATAGGAAAATATTTCATTTTGAATCATATTCACTTTTTTCCTATACAAAAATATATTTTTGAATCTGTTGCACGATAAATTAACTGATGTTTTCAGCTGGAATTGCAAATATTTAAGGGAAAGTAAACTAATAAAGATTATCAAAGGTAAATTTATCTATGCCTTACATTAATTTAGGTTGTGATATCAAGTACCAGTCATTATGTGGCCAATTTCAAAGAAATTCATAAAATTCTGAGTATTGCTGCCAGCAGCTCAACTTACAGCAGGAAAATAAACAGTGCCAAAGCATGGCCACAGGCAAGAAAGCTTCAATGCCTATCATGGATGCATTTTCAGAGCACTTGCTGGCCTGACTTTGGTCCAGACTAATGCCTGTCCAAAACTGTGCCTGGGCACAGCTCAAGAACTGCAATGATCTTTTCTGTTAGAAAATTATAATCCAGTTATCATGTTTTAAAAACTACATTTAAGTTTAAAGACGTGGCTGGACGTCCCCAGGTTCAGGTATCAGTTACTGCCACTCCTTAGCTACCATAACACAAACACTTTGTCTTGTTGATGTAGCTTTTAAGAGAAAAGTGTTAGCAAAAGTAATAAAAACCAACACATTTTTAAAATTAAGAGTAATTATTGTCTTTTAGCATGTCTGAGTACAAACAAGGACAGCTCTAATAATTGAAATGAAATTGCTTTATAATATAAAAATAAAACATTGAGCTATACTAATTTTCCTTGGTGTTGCCAAGTCTCAGAGTCAGTTTCAACTCTAGGTATCCCTGAAGATGTTGTTTTGCTTGGTGTAACCTGTCCCTTGTATACGATGATGGTATGTCAATGGTATGTCTAATTTTCCTGTTCCATTGTGTCAACTAGGACAAATAGCTCTGAAAGAAACATGCCTGGTGTTTACACTTCAAACCAATTTTCTTGTAAACATTTTCTGTAACAGTTCAGTATTTGCCAAATGCAGAAAAAGTACTTCTTAAGCATTTTTATTGTCAATAAAGAATAGGAAGTCTTTGGATTTGTGCATAAGTAGCTGACCCAGCTTCGAGGAAAATCAGAAGCCCTATTACCTTCTGCAATACATATAATATTCTAGAGGCTGGAAAAACTGGGAAAATGCAAGGTGAGGATTCATGGCTGCAGAGTATCTGTTCACCTAGAATTGCCCTTGAGGGTGGTAGACTACAGAGAACTACAAGCATCAGACAAATAAGAACCACAAATATTAAAATATTTAACAATTATTTTTTCATTCCAACAGACTCTAAAAAGAGGGAAAAAAGTAATTAAAAAGATTTTTACAAGTTTTTTCAACATTGCTATACCTTCTGTTATTAGAATAAAAATATTTTACCAAACTAGGAAGTTTAATAACACATAAAAATACAGCTCTAAGAAATAGCAAATCATTTTGCTTAAGTTCTGAACATAAACAGATTAAAAAATATTATATATGTTATGTCATTTAAATTAGTTATGTTTGGCTACTTGAGGAATCATTTCTCCATTGTCGACTGTGGTTAGTTACCTTTCTCATTATTTGTCTGTATTACCAGGAATATAATCACTGTACAACAACTAGACTATGTACCATGTACAGTTATTACACTGAGCTCTATATGCAGCCACATCAGTGTCTATTAAGAATTTACAGGAGTCTTCTAGTATTGACATCATAATATAGACAAATCCTGGCTTCATCAAGCAGAAACTGATTACTAGATTTTTTATGGAATCCTAATCCTTGTGCGACAGAAATAAAATAATTTTTAAACCATAAATGTATGCATGAAGTAAAGATTGCGGTTTAAGTTAAAATTAATATGGTTAATGTCAAATCCTCATGCTTTGTCTACAAATTTTAGTTAAATTAATATTTTGTTGGTATTTTAAGCCACAAGGTGGCAGCAATGATATGATCTCCTCATCCAACTGCCCACTATCACTGCTCTTACTCTTTAAAACATCTCTTGTGTTCATAGGGCAAATATGACAGAAAGAGATATTATATTTTCTTTAAAAAAAATACAGTTCCAAACTAGTTTACTTGCTAAATGTTTTTTAAATCATACCTTTTTTAAAAAAAAATTACGTTTACCATTAATTGTATCTGCTGGCTTCATATGAAAGTACAGTGAAGCACTGTATCCATGACACAAATCATTTGCCCATTTGTGCCATAACACCATAACACTTCCTTCCAAAGCTGGAAAACAAAACAATGGCTGTATGCATGAGCCTGGCCTTCCTGGAGCATGACCATTATAGTGAGGAGGTGCAATGCTTACCGATAGCTGTTGAAAAGGTCCATGCAGGTGCCATTGTTCCTACAAGGCTCTGAATTACATTCATTTGATTCCTTTTCACAAAATTTTCCTTCCCATCCAGGCAAGCAATCACACTGGTATCTCTGTAACACATTAAGTAAAATAAACAACCTCTTACTCTTAGCATTTTAATATAATTACAAAAGTATTATTACTAATCGTTGGAAGACATTAACAGACAGCAAAACAACTTTAAGAGTTTTTAAAACCTGAGTGCATAAATAAATTGCCACAGCATATTGATGAAATGTGTAATGTACCAGCATTGTGACATCTACAAGTGTTTAGAGACTGCAAATAACTTCGTTGCATTTTAGTGTTTTTGTTATTGATATTTGGAAAGAGAGACATTAATGCTTCAAAGATATATGGGCTATGATATTCATATAAACAGCAAAGGGAAAATATTTAATTTTCTAATACACTTTAAAAATACAATAAATTAAGAGTCAGATCTCTTAAGGGAGTCCAGATTGAGCAGTTGACCCAGACCTTCTGTAATGATACTCTTATACTCTTCTGACAAATTAAAAGCTTGAAATATTTTACTGGAGCAAAGATAATAAAAAAGAAAGGAAATTACCAATTTAACATCACACTCAGTATGATTGTCCTGGAGTACAGAACAGCTCCACTGACACCAGTACTTCAAATGAAATTATTTACATGTATATTGCATTATATCTGGTCAAATCAACTTTTGCACCAAACCAACTTGTACATAGTGTATTTTTGATTTTTATTTTTCCAACTTCATTCTGCTTGTTTTGTGTTCACATTCATGATCATTGCTATGTTTGCTTGGGACACACCCATGATTTCTCTGACATGGATGTTCTAAATCCACTGAGATAAACTTTAAAAGTCAGGAAATAAAATTGAAGGGTATCTTTCTGAGTTAAGATAGGGCATGAAACAGGGGAATATGAAACCAAATTGAGTGGGAATGTTGGTCTGCTGAAGGATAGGAAGTCTCTTCAGAGTGATCTGGACAGGTTGGATCAATGGGCCAAGACCAGTTGTGTGAGGTTCAGCAAGGCCAAATGTTGGTTCCCGTTCTTAGGCTCAACAACCCCAGGCATTGCCACAGGCTGGGGTAAGAGCGGCTGGAAAGCTGCCCAGCAGAAAAGCCCTGGGGGTGCTGGTTGACAGCCAGCTGAACGTGAGCCAGGGTGTGCCCAGGTGGTGAAGGCCAGTGACATCCTGGCCTGGATCAGCAGTAGCGTGGCCAGCAGGACCAGGGCAGTGATTGTCCCCCTGTACTTGGCATTGGTGAGGCCACACTTTGAGTGTCCAGTTCTGGGCCTTTCACTACACGAAGGATATTGAGGTGCTAGATTGAATCCAGAGAAGGGCAACAGAGCTGTTGAAGGGTGTGGAAAATGAATCCTAAAGGGAATGGATGAAGGAGCAGGGGTTGTTTGGTCTGCAGGAAAGGAGGCTCAGGGGAGACCTTATGCGTCTCTACTACTACCTGAAAGGAGGTTGTAGCAAGATGGGGGTCAGTCTCTTCTCCCAGGTAAGATGTAACAAAACAAGAAGAAATGGCCTGAATTTGCACCAGGGGAGGTTTATGGTGGCTATCAAGAAAAATTTATTAACTGAAAGAATAGTCAAGCTTTGGAACAGGGTGATTTGGGAAGTGGTTGAGTTACCATCCTTGTAAGTGTTAAAAAACATATGGATCTGGCACTTGGGGACATGGTTTGGTGGTGAACACAGTGGTGCTACACTGACAGTTGGACTTGATGATCTTAATTTTTTTTCCAATATTAATAACTTTATGATATGAGACAAAGATTTTGTAAAAATATTTTGTTCTTTTAAAATGTAATACAGAGAGATGAACCTGGAAAGAAAATAGTTTGCTGTGAATTGTGCAAAAGAAAGAAAGAAGAAAATACGTGTGATACCAATTACATTACTAGTCCACATGTTGGTGTTTCCTATTATACATTGACCCCAAGATTAGCTCAGTTGTTTACAGCATGGTGCTAATAACATCAAGGTTCAATTCCCATGTGGGCTATTCGCTTTGGAGTTGTACTTGACGATCCTTGTATGTCCCTTTCAAGAATATTCTGTGAGTATAGCCATACCCAAATATCTCAGTTCTCTGCATATTCATCAGTGTCAAATGGGAAAAAATAGGCACTATTAATCCATATCCACAAGTAACAATCAGATACCTCTTAAAAACTGTTCTGTTGTCAGGTAAGGTTTTTCATTTATTCTAGGAATGTGAGATAACAACTTGTTTCCAAAAATTTCTTTCAAGAAATGGATTGCAAAATGAGAAGTGAAAGGAGGCTTGCAAACATTTTTGTTTAGAAAGCAGCAGTATTTTTCTAGACTCACTAAAATTATCTGTCAATCAAATGCTGAAATTCTGTTCTTTGCGGATTTTTCATTACATGAGGATTGTCACATCAAGCACTAAACATTGCTCACATTTATATATATCATGCATATGTGCAGAAAAACCTAAAAATTCTTACACGTTATTTCATCTCTGTGTAGTTTTACAGTAATTGAACGTGCAATGTTGCAATAAACTACATGTAAGCAGATAAAAAGGATTTAGATACAGAGAATTTACAGAGAATTACCTGGGAAGCCTAGTGGACACCAGGCTGGACAAGAGTCAGCAATATGCCTTTGTGGCCAAGAAGAACAAGAGCATGCTGGGCTGCATTAGGAGGAATGCTGCCAGCACATTGAGGGAGATGATCCTTCCCCTCTACTCAGCCCTGGGGAGGTGACACCTTAAATGCTGTGTCAGTTGTGGGCTCTCCCAAGAGAGATATTTGAGCTATTGGAAAGAGTCCAGCCAGTAACATTATTAAGAGATTGACACATTTCTTGGATGAGGAAAGGCTGAGAGAGCTGGCATTATCAGTCAGGGCATAGCATACACCAACAACATAAAATGACAACAAACTGCCTAGTAGAAAGCATGCAATGGATCAAGCAAGAGACTAAAGGAGTAGAATTTGATACCTATTCACATGTAGTTCCCCTTTATTTACTGCAACTATGTATTACTATCCACTGGAGACAGGTTAAAATAAATGGCAACTTTGAATTCCTGCAAATTGTCTTTTTGTCCTCTAAATAACACAATAAAAATGCATGAATAACACTATAGTTATTTATTCCTTGTACATAGCTCTCCCTTGTACAACATGCTTAAGAATGGATTTTACCAACTAGGGAAAAAATTTCTGATCCCTTGCACATGTACCCAGAAACACATATGCACATGAGCATGTCTTTGTCCAATTAACTGTGTGTTGTGCCATTTAAGAGCATTTGCATATTTTCCTTTCTCCAACACTGTAAATGAAGAATTAATCATTTCCTTAAGCGCTAGTCAATGGTACTGCACTAGGAAATGGCAGCTGAACCGCTGGTAAACAGAAACTGCAATGAAAAATGTTCAACACACACAACAAATATTTGAATTATGAACAAGGGAACATCTTCGAGCCTGTCCTGTGTATGTATAGATTTAACAGAATTTTTATCGTATAGATATATACTCCAGATCCTTTTTATCATATAGATATACTCCAGAATTTTTATCATGTAGATATATACTCTGTGTTTTCCATGTCTAGAGAAAAAAATGGAATCAATTTAATTTTTAAAGATACCCATGGAGTTGAAGCATTTTTGGGGAGATTTTAAAGTTCACAGAAAGAACAAAAAATACCTCCCCTGGAAACACACAAAAGATAACATAGAAGCTTCCCTTTTTTCTGTGTGTTCTAAGTTCTTCTGCTGGACCATTTCTTGGGGTGCAAACCTTTTTCCATTAAGGCCAAACAAGATGAACCTATTGTAAGACTACTTATCATTGCCACATAATAGGAGATGTACTCCAGCCTCTATAGAAAACTCATAACAAAACTCTTGTCTGTAGGAATCAGGGCTTTTTTTTCCCACAGAAAACCTTCATGCAACCTCATTTTGTCAGTGCTAACAGCAGTTCATTTAACCTTGTGAAATAAATGTGAACATAAAAATGTAAGCATCTGTGAAATCATATTTGCAATTGCTCTAAACCATATTGAGATCCTAACATTATTTATGCAGCCTTTTTTGTTAATGTAAGGGTCTTTTCTGAGTTGCTACTTTAGGGCTTTACTTTTAAGTTATTATTGATTTAGCTATTTGCATAATCATACATATTAACTGAAAAAATTAGATTCCCATTTGTCATTATGGCATTGTTTTCATTGTGTGTCTGTTTGCATTTATATCCTAAAAAAAGCAAGCTTGTTTAAAAACAAAACAAAATAAAGTTGAAAAACAAAACCAGGATATCTGTTCATTTGGTTTAACATTTACTTTCATTTTTACTATGGAAGTCTAAGTGAAAACAAGACCTATGCAGAATGAAGTCCCAGCAAATACACTACTTTTCTGCCTTCTGATAATGAATTATTTACCTGTTCTTCACAGGTTTTCGGAAGAGTGAATGTATTAACCGTGCTGCTCCACAAATTAAGGAAATTTGACTTCTGACACAAAGAAAGCTCTGTTGTTGCTACTCTAGAAGACATACATGGCTTGCTCTAATATTGGTTAATAACTCTGTAATAATCAGATTGCTTAACTCACAGCAAAGAAACACCTTTGGGGCCAAGTGTCATGAGGCTTGCTATATGATTATTAGTACTGATGTTAATTGGAAGAGCAATTATAAGAAGTGACATAAAAGAATAAAGTGAAGAAAGTGTGAAACGTATTCAGAAGTGATAAAAAGTTACAATTAAAAATCTAATTTCTAAATAGTACTACAAGTGATTGGTTCTGATAAGACTATTATTTAAAAATCACCAAAATTATTTACTGAATCTTATTATTAGACTCACTAACTGATGTATTCTTATGTATTACTTTATTAAAAAATAAGGCTTTTTCCTATTTTACTCTTGCTATGTAAGTTACAAAGCCTATGTAGTGTTTTGTGTTAAGCACTTAAAAATGTGAAATGCTAGGGTAAATAACATTAAGTACTAGCTATCTACAGAAGTTGAAGTATCATTAGGAAATGCTAGGTATTTTTAAAGACTTCTAAATGCTCTGTTTTTATTTATATTTCTTTTCCTATAGAGTTACATCTTTAAAATGCTGACCAGTATATTTATTTGTTCTTCCAAACCACTTACATTCTTTTGCACCCTAAGTTATTATAAGTTATATGTCATCTGAAAGGATAAACAAGATTGTCTTTAATTCAAATTTTAAGCAAGGCTTACTGGAGAAACAAAGAACATTTTAATTTGTTTATCTCTCTAACATTTTAAATAATGAATAAGTTAAATTAACAAGAATGTATATTTAAAACAGCTGGTACAAGTAAAGCATACTAAGTTGTAGTGGGTTTTTTACTTTACATTGTGATAATTGTGTCTATTGAAAGCATTTAATAAATATATGCAAAAAAGTAAGATTTTCATCATATTTGAATAGCACACCAGTAGTAAAGAGAAGCTTACATTTTCATTCAATGCAGGTTGTGGCTTAAGATATGGCTTGTATCTAGACATGCTGTGTATTTATAACTGTAAATGAACTGTACTATAATTTGTAACCACGAAGCAAATTATCCTAAATGGGAATACTTGTTATTGGCACTGCAGGTCTCTATACACAGCCATTTCATAGAATGGTGCTTTGCTAAAAAAATATAATTATTGGTGCATTTGATATTGATAATTTTAAAATGACACTTTTTATAAAAGTATATTTGGTGAAAGTTTAGTTGTCTTAAAATTGATTCACAGCTAATACTAGTAACAGGCTTCTCTTAAAATTATTTTAGATTTCATGTTACATTTAACATGCAAATAAATTCTGGCCTATGCCTTTCCAACTTAATCAAATATTTCCATCACTGCTCAGATATGACAGTTCTCACAGTCCAATGGAAATCTTGTTGAGGTTAGTTTTCTGTGTGGAGATTCATCTGGTACATGCTGAGGCATGCAAACATGCAACACGGCTTTTACTAGTATTGACAAAGATATTCCATTTGAGCATAGACAATGTTAAACATGTATATATTCTGTTTGCAGAAAAAAGGAAAAATACTTGATAACAAATCCAAACCTCTGTGAATTTATACTTTTCAGTAGATTCAAAATGTTTTTTTATGAGATGCAACAAGAAATGTGAACATTAGAAGACGATAAGAGGTATTTAAGAACAATCATTAATATAAACAAATGTTACAGTCAAAGTGTTTTAAAAGTTGTTGATGTGAATAAGGAAAGATTTTTCTTAGGAAAGATGAAGGCTTTAAAGGGAAAAAAAAAAAAATTGATACTGGCCCAATCCAGTATCCAATAATTTTATGACAACAAACCAAAGTCAGTTTGAGACCTCTTACATAATTAATAATTGGTGATAAGTCTTCTTTTGTCTCTATTTCCTGACCTCTGCCATTTATTCTATTTATACCTTTCTTTTGTTTCTCTCCTTGAGAGCTTACTAGGAAATGTGCCAATCAAATCATCTTCAACATGACAAGTGCTGAACAGTACAGGAAAACTAATGAAAAACAACAGCCTCAACTTGTTTGTGCAAAATAAACCAAATAACTAATCCAGCTAGAGACAGACATTTGAGTATCAGCCTTTGATTGGTGTATCTGGTTTTACGTTTAGCTCAATTGTTCAATGACTAGTGAAAGGTCATGAACACATTCCTGTTAAACCAAACTACTGACAGGAACCTGAACCCCCCCTAAAAGCTTGTCCAAAATTTTCAGTTTGCTCCTGCATCTCAGGTAACAGGAGAGCTGTGGGAATTAACTGTGATATGCCAAAGGAATAGTCTAGGTACTGACAGACAGAAATAACATCATGCTTTTGAATTACAAACTAGGTGTTGCAGCTGGTAACTTTTTAAATAAAATAAGAAAATACAGAAGAACAACTACTGGTTTCCATAAAACAAAGCTATCTCCTGCCTTAACATATCAACTCATTCAAATTTAAATCTGTCTTAGTTTGAAAGACAGGTGTCTTCTAGGCAGGAGCAGGGCCTCCCTTGGAATGAAGAATTCAAACCCCCTCCCTCTGAATTATTATGATTTTGAAAATTAGGTGGGCTCTCAGGCAAAGATATGGGGATAGGAATAACAGTTCTTCACTAGTATGTAAACAAGGCAAACAAAGAACAACAACCAGAGCATTAGTAATAAACAGAGCCCAGAACCCAGGAACAGCTTCCCTGACCGCCACTTTCCCCGTGGGTGCAGTTCCGGGCACAGCCGGCAGGGGCGCTGGTGGCTCCCTGGGCAGGGCAGGTGCCATGATCCCCCCGCGGCTGCAGGGGGCGCTGTGGTGCGGGCTCAAGGAGCGCACAGTAATGGCGGCTTTGTCCCAGACCGGAAGAGATGGAAGAGATGTACCAGAAACTCCAGAGCTGTGGCTGACAACATGGGAGGTGTCGGCAGGCAGGGGGTGTAGGCTCCAAAGCAGCGAAAAAAGACTCAGAGCAGTACCCAAGAAGCAGCAGGGGGGTGGGACAACAGCGACCCCGCTCCCAGCACGGTGACAGGCCCCTCTTTAGTGAGGCAGGAGATAACAAAGTCCTGGTTCAGTGGCTGCTCCCAGGAGCAGAGGCTCACCTCACACCAGAAGAAACAGGACCAAGCTGGACTTCTATAGCAGGAGTGAGGTCTTTTCCCCAAGCAGCAGCCTGGCTGTCCTCTCTCCAAAAAAACTGAGAGAAACAGTGAGCAGCTACCAGGGAGACCTAAAAAATAAAAGCATCCAGATGCTACGACTCCTCCCCTTTGGCCTCTTTGTTCTGCTTAAGTACGTATTAAATACCCAGTAGTTAGTTTCCTAACAATTTATGGGGAAAAATTCTATAAGTGAAAAAAAAAAAAAGAAACAAATCTAATCTGCAACAAGATCTTAAGCAGACAACCATTATCACATCAGTACACTTCAATCACCACAAAAGTGTCTTTTTTGCCAACCTCTGGCTCAAACACAGGGGAAAGTTAAAGAAACAGGCTGTTCCAAAAATACTTCAAACTAAATTCCTTAGAAGCACCCAGACATTCAAAATATTATTTGATGTCAAGTCTCCTCTTTTGAACCTTTACTCATTCCATAATTTATACAAAATCTAATTATAATAAAGCATATTATAGGAAAGTCATTTAGAAGAATGAGAACATGGATCCACACTCATTTAAATTTGCAACTCTTGTGGTTTGGCTGTGCTTGTCTTCAGAGATATGCCATCATTCTTTACTTTTTTAATTAGAAGTTTAGATTTCTTTTTTAATTAGAAGGAAATAGAATATACCCAGAAGTTTAAAATACAGTGGAAACTTCCCAATGTATTTACCTCATACATCTAAACAGTTGTGCATGTCTTTGTGAGAAGGTTCAGCATTTTTTCTGTCAAGAGTTTTGTCATTCTGAGCCCAGTGACACAGCTCCTGGAAGGACAGTGGGTGCCTGGAACCAGACAGGTTTGGCTTCCCAAAACAGAAATTCCAGTGTCCCCAATTCTGATGCACTAAACACAGCTCAATTTTCTAGAATTTACTCCAAGACCAAAGAAAAAACTGCAGTGTTTCATACATTTGTGTTTGATACGTGTTCTCTGTATTAGAAACTAAATCTCAGCTCTCTTTTCACCTTTTCTTCACTCACAGCTTTCTATTACCAAAACTAAGAGTATGCAATTGCTTGCTAATGCATAACTGAAGTTGGTTCACACAGTAAAAACTTGGATCAGTCTGTTTGTCAGGGTCACCTAATGATAGCTGCATCCACAAATGAAAATTTCTAGCAGCTTCTGATTGCAAGAGATTTTCTGTAATACTTATGTTCTCAGAATACTTGTTGTAAGAATCAATGCTTTCTGGGAAAGGCACAAACTGTGTCCGGCAGTCTAATTCACTTGTTGTAAAACAATTTAGAAATAAGTCACCAAAAGTCAAGTACAAGCACTCCTTTGAAATCCAAATTATTGAATTGAAAAATCAATGAGAGTCTACTCTTGAGGTTTTTTCTTAAAACTCTATATCACTTAAAAAATTAATAAAGAGGTTATGGGACAAGAAATAAAAGAGATAGATTTTAATTTGCCAAGGGTTGCAACCATTTTATAGATGCATTTTCCTAGATGGAAGAGAGAGAGAGAAAAGGGAACTGTAAAAATGGAGACAGATCAGATAAACTGAGGGCTAAGAGCATTACCAGCCCTCCTCATTTTTATAAAATTATTCCAGTGTTTTTCCTCTCTGCTTTAGAATGTCTTTGTCATACTTTGTCTTGAGAATCAGAACATGATTTTAAGACCACTGCCTCCAGATTTTAGCAATGTATTTCTCCTTTTCCTGAAAAATACAGGTTATTTTTCAGCATACTACAGGACTGTTAAGAAAGGAATTTCCATTACGAAACATTTGTACAGATAAGAGAAAAGGCAATAGAATTATTACAATGGAATCCTAACTTAATACTTCACATTCAAATGTTAAGAGTTGTCTTCCCCTCATTCTCTATCTTCCTAATATGTAGTTAAAATTAATTTTAGTGTTATTTAGGATGAAGCAATAAAATATAAATAATTTCTGCCATAAGTTGACTATACTGTGAGTTTAGAGAAGTAATACTTTAAGAAATTACGACTTTGAATTTTATGGTTCTATCTGTATTTGGTATGGTAGAGGTTAACCACTCTTTACCTGTTAGCTCATATTTCATACGAGAGAAAAAAAAAAGGCTTTTCTCTCTGATAGCAGGAAATTTAAGGGCTTTCATTCTAATCTTATAAGGCTGTAAAAATATTTAATCTTAGCTATAACTTTTTGTGTCTCATTTCCACTCCCTGGGAGAGCTTGATCTTATTAAGGGCAATCTTTTGCAATTTGCATTTTGCTAGCCTTCCTGGAGTTTGCCTCTTATTACTTTAATGAAGTTCTATTTCTGGATATTGAAGGTGCTTGCTTATAGGACTTCAGGAGGCTCACACCTTTTAATGGTATTGCAAACACTGTACCCAATTAGCAGCATATTGATGGGATCAGCAACTCATCAATAAGCCACACAAAAAGATTATTTGTGACTGAAATTTTGATATAAATGTGATATATTATTTTTCTTTTCCTATTGTTGTGATTGCAATTGTGTCATTATTAGGTCACAGACCCTTTTTTTATTTCTCTTTTCTCTCTCGTCTCTCTGCTCTCCTCTCTCTCTCTGTCTTCTCCCTTCTTCTCTGCACCACTAAAGATATAGCCTGTTCTTCTACTCATGCAATTCTACCCAGGTCCTGGTGGGAACTGGATGAAGGGTTGGATTTGTGCAGCCATTGCAGCTAATGGGATGATTCTGAATGATATTGTAATCCAAGAGGAAAAAAAACCAAAAACAAACCTAAAAACAAACCTCAGATTGGAAGTGCAAACCTGATAGGAACATGAGGAGACAGTGGTGGATCCTGGGGGGATGAATTGAATCAGAGAGATTTAAATAGGGGAAAACATTAGAAAAATAGGATAGGCAAGACAGGGATTGACTGTCTCTGAACAGACTCTGAATTGAAGATACAGAGCAACAACAGGACAAAGGGACATAACCTCTGGCTAAACAATCATTATTAGCATTTGTAGATCTTTTTCAAATCTGATTTTGATCATCTTCTGTTAATAAGTTAAATTATGAATTGAGGAACGCTGTGGAGAAATGTGTTTCATGCAGGCTGAAAGAAAAAGACTGCAAGAGCACTATGAGAACTGTCTGTACAGCACCACATGATATTTTCTACCAGCCATCTCAGGCAGATAAATATATGACCATAGTTTGTCAAGACTTACATACAAGATCCCTACTCTTCCTTTTTCACCCAGTGTTGTCTTTTTTTTTTTTTTCTTTCTTTTTCTTTCTTTTTCTTTCTTTTGTTTTTTTTCTTTTTTTTTGTCCTGAAGTAAAGCAATTCTATGTGAAATAATGTTAAAATGCTGGAAAATCAAAACACATACGCGTATTAAACTATTAGAGAGCATCCAAAGGAAGGCAACAAGGATGTTGAAGGACCTTGAGGGGAAGCTGTATAAGGAGTGCCTGAGGTCACTTTGTCTGTTCAGCCTGGAGGAGACAGAGGGGAGACCTCATCACAGTTACAAATTCCTCATGAGGGAAATAGGGGGGGGGAGGCACTGATATCTTCTCTTTTGTGACCAGTGACAGGACCTGAGGGAATGGCCTAAAATTGTGCCAGGGAGGGTTTGGGTTCGATATCAGGAAAAGGTTCTTCACCTAGAGGATGGTTGGGCACTGGAACAGGCTCCCCAGGGAAGTGGTCACAGCATTAAGTCTGACAGAGTTCAGGAAGCATTTGGACTCTTGGGCACATGGTTGGGACTCTTTGGGACAGTGCTCTGCAATGTCAGAGTTGGACTCAATGTTCCTTCTGGGTCCCTTTCAACTCAGCATATTCTGTGATTCTGTGATGTACAACTCCATTTGGTTTAATAAAGAAGGAAATTAATTCTCTCAATGCAGTCTCGAATAGAAGTTATTCAAAGAATACATTGCCATTAAATATTATTCTCACAAATTACTTATTTTTCAGGAATTCCCCAACATTTTTCACCATTTGCAAACACAACAACTAATGCTAAATAGTTGTTGTATTGCTAAATAATAACTAAAGTTTTACAAAACTTTGTTATACCGTGCTTGCTGAAACTCATTCCACTTGTTTATAACTATATGGTTTCAAAATAATATTTTCAACCAGAGAAAAAAATGAGACACAGAAGACCTTTTTGCATGTACAGCATAACTTTTTAAAAATATTTTATTAAAGATATTGAGATACAAAAAAGCAGATTATCCTATCTTCCAAATAAAAACCATTTAGAATTATTTTTACTTTATATATATCTCACTAAATTATAGGTTTGGATATTTCACTTTGACCATGTGACCAGAAGAATGTAAAACTCTAAGTTGATGCAACAGCATAAAATTTAATTCTTGATATTAAATCAACAGTATTCTGGGTATAGGGTTTCTTTTTTTTCTTAACTTTAACTGAAAACTTTAGTACATCACTTTAATTTTTTTCCACTAAGTTAACTCTGATACTACACTTTTTAGACTAGTTTCTTTGAATCAGATGATTTAAAAAGTAAATGTATAGCAGTATAATTGCTAAAATACAAATGTAAATAAGTTATTTATCTCCAATTGATATTTATCTCCAATGATTGTTTCTGAAAAGTATATGAAGATCTAGAAAATATCACTGCTTTAAAACACTGAACATTATAAGTAACTTTAGAAATAAAAATATTTCAAGAATTGTTTCTGCTCTTTTTTCACTCAGAGATGTTTGAAAGATAATACAGCTGAAGAAAACACAGCAGAGCTCTGTAATATTCTGTACATCAAAAAACCATGAGGTAATTGATAAAAAGTGCACCAAAACATCTTGCTGTTTTGGTATTTCATTAAGGCTGCATACTCTGAACAGGAATAAAGAATATTTGTTTACTGATATGTATGGAAAAAGCCAGTATAAGCACTATTCTGGATTAGCTGCTGACTTTTATTCAATAATAGATGAAGAAGGAGGTCTCAATTTTTTAAGACAAACAGGATGGTGCTTATTTAGAATACAAACTCTTAATTCATAATGAATAGTCCATCTAAAACATGCAAATGAGAAGCTAACTGGGACTTTTGTGGAACTAAAATAAAATAAATAAATTTTTTAAAAAGTAAGAAAATGTTTGGAATGACCATTTCATTAGAAGGAAATTACAGCATAATAAAAAGTACTTGAGTAATGAAGCTGGTGAAGGGTCTGGAGCACAACTCTCATGAGGACTGGCTGTTTATTCTGGAGACATAAAGGCTCAGGGAGACCTTATCACTCTCTGCAACTACCTGCAAGCAGTTAACAATGTGGGAATGGGTGTCTTCTCCTAAGTTACATGTGATGGGAAATGAGGAAATGGTCTCAAGTTGCACCAGGGAAGGCTTTTGATGGGATTTCAGGGGAAAAAAAAAAAAAATGAAAGTGTTATCAAGCACTGGAACAGGCTGTCCAGGGAAGTAGTTGAGTCACCATCCCTGGAGGTATTTAAAAGTTGTGTAGATGTGGCACTGAAGGACATGGTTTAGTATTTGGCACTGCTGGATTAACAGCTGGACTTGAACTTGGAGGTGTTTTCTACCATAGCTGATTCTATGATTTTAACCATGGCCTGGAGACATTCCCAATGTAAAATTTCTCAGCTATAACCACATGAGCATTGCTGTGACTTTTACATTTCTGGAGAATGATGCTTCCTAATTTTCCTAGTTTTGGATGGGATAGAGTTAATTTTCTTCTGAGTAACTGGTACAGTGCTATGTTTTCGATTTAGGATGAGAATAATGTGGATGACTCACTGATGTTTTAGTTGTTACTGAGCAGGGCTGACATTAAGTCAAAAACTTTTCAGCTTCTCATGCTCTCCTGCTACTGAACAGGCTGCGGGGCACAAGGCTGTGAGAGGACACAGCTGACCCTGACTGACCAAAGGACAGTTGTGATGCCATGCACAGCATATAAAATTGGTGAAAAAACTGGCCAGGGTCTACTGCTTGGGAATAGGCTGGGCATCAGTTGGTTGGTACTGAGCAATTGGTTTTGTTTGCATCACTTTTCTTTCTTGGATTTAATCTCTCTAATTATTTCATTTCTCGGTCCCCAAGTTTTCTTATTTTTAGCCCTTCAATTCTCTCTCCCCTCCCCCCATCAGGATGTGGAGTGAGCAAGCAGCTCTCTGGTGCTTAGTTGCTGTCTGGGGTTAAACCTTGACATAGAAATTAAGTCTGCAGTGCATTTTTCTCTCACCTACAGGTTAGAGACAAAAAGAGATAACAAAGATATTCTGATATACCCTTGCTAAAGAAAGGCTGTGTTTGATGTGTGTTCTGCTTATCTGACAGTTTAGAAAATGAAGGAAATTTTGGAGTTGAGAATCAACAGCATCATAAGAAAAAAAACATTCATCTGACAGTAGTAGTGAAATAATTGGGGCAATTAAAAACAAAAGATTTAGACAACTATTGTAAGGAGGAGATATATTCGGTAAAGACAGGGGAGAAGAACCTAAGACTGTAAAAGTCTGGGTTTTCTTAGCATCCATGACATTCAGTACACCTCAACAGGATCAAAACTAGTATTATATCAAACAACTATTGTGTATTAATTACTCAGTTTTAAAATAGATTTCTAAATATTTTTTCTGATATGCATTTATTTGAGCTTTTTTTTGTCTAAACCCAAATTTAGTCTAAATTTCTATTATGAAAAGCAGTTGGGAATGGAGACTCCATTTAGGTGGAGACACCTAAACTGGTGGTGGTTGTGGTGCACTTCTTGATTCATTCTTCATAACATTGAAAGCCATGATTAGTATTACATTTTCTTTTGTTGTTGTTGTTGTTGTTGTTGTTGTTGGCAAAGGGGTGTTTTCATTGCTAAAAGATCACACTAAATACCTTGTTTCTTTTTTTCATTGCTAAAAGATCACACTAAATACCTTGTTTCTTTTGCACAGTTCCTTCCTCTCCCTTTGGTTCCTTTCTCTTCCAGCGTTATATTGAACAAACTTAAGATTTTTTTTTAATCTCTCTTAATGAAAGGCACGCAGGCACTAATAGAAATAGTGTCGACTTTTTAATTGATAAAGGTTTAGTGGAGAAAAACTGACAGCCTGGAAGGTAGGAAAACAAACTGGGCATACAGCCAAAACCAACAGAAAATATAAAGCTGTGAACTTGGAAGCTACAGGTGTGCATAATGAAAGCTGAGGAGAAAGATCTGAGTTTCTACATGGTAGCAGGTACTGAGAGAAGGTGTACTTGGCCTACTGTTCATAATTACAGTTATTAATGAAGTTGACATATTTAAAGCATGAAAAAAACAATGTCTCAATTATTGTTCATTCCTCAAGCATGAAACAACTATCACAACATGACTAAAAAGCATATGTCCACAGCCAGAGGAGACTGGGAATGCTGCCTAGGTAATAAAATTAAAATGCCAGACTCTTTGATATGCCTTTTGTGTCTTTCCCCTGTGGGTACATATGCAGAATGTGCATTTTTGTTCTCTATAGCACTGGGACTTTTGCTTGCAGATGCTTTTCAGTTTTGGACTTAGTAAGAAATAATTTCGTGACAGTCATCCCAGATGGATAACTAACCAGCAAGTGGCAACAGAATAAACCAAAAAGTATATTGTGTTTTTCTCTGCTGTACAAAACATGGCATTGTTTCTCCCAACAAAAGACAAAAAATCCAAAAATAAAACAAAAGCAGAACTAAACGAAACAAGGAAAACCAAACATCTTCTTACCCCTCACGCCCTCAACCAGCTCAATATTTGAAACTCAGTCTCTTACACTATATTTATATTTTAGGACTATACTAATTTTAAGAGGAAGTTTGATATTTCTGAGCTTGTTTTTAAAAATACTGCATATATTTTATTAGAGTCTGCAAATGTTAAAATCAGAAATCATAATATTAATCTTACATGAGAAATTGCTAACAGTTTTGCAGATCCTAAAATTGTTCTACAAAGTCTGTAAAGTGTAGATACTTGTTTCAGATATAGCCTATGCACTCATAAATTGAAAGAAGCCAGACCAGTTGAAAACTTTTGCAATCCTTCACCAATGGTCTCATTCTTTTCCCTCCCTCCCTCCCTCCCTCCCTCCCTCCCTCCCTCCCTCCCTTCCTTCCTTCCTCTCTTCTTTCTTTCATTCTTTCCTTCTTTCCTTCCTTCTTTCTTTCCTACTTTCTTTCCTTCTTTTTTTCCTCCTTTCTTCTTTCTTCTTTCTTCATTACCTCTCTATCTCATTGCATTTGAGCAAGGTTATTGAACACCACTCAGCACCTCAAGGAACACATACCAAGAAACAAAATATCTTCATCTGTAGTACTCAGAATGAAGGAACTGAAAATAACTCCTAACTAGGCCTGTATTTCCTATCACTAACTAAACTACATCAAGACAGATGTTACACTGAGATATAAGTCAAACTAGTCATGCAGTGAAGCTGCCTAAAGCATCTAGGCACTCACCTCTCAAAGAAAATGGTATAGTACTTTATATTGTATCTGTCACTGCAGTGCTAACAACTAGCTGGTTCAGTTCAGTTCAATAGTATCTCTCTGCCAACAGGCAGACTGTCAGTAAGAATGGTCTAAATTTAGGGCTTTTAGGGCTTGGGACCATATGCAGAGTTTCTTCTGAGCACAAATGCTGGGTTTTATTGAAGTGGTATGACATGCACTGTTATGGACCAGTAAGAGTTAAACTCTTCCAATCACTTGGCACATTTTGTCTGGCTCTGTTAAATGGATCACTGATTTTCTAGTGGGCACAAAACCAGACAAACATATGGACAACATTTCTAGGCAATCAGTACATTTACACTTAATTTGAGTATCTCAGCTGACTAATGAGGGACAGACTTAAAGCCAGAGATTTCCAAGCTGTTGTCCATACTGAGATCACAAACTGCTGTTTCAGAAGACTTGCTCTTCATGAATCTATTGGCCAAAGCAATTTAAAACCAACCATGTGTTCATATGCTTCTTGTTGTCATGGTTCTTACGGCTCAGACTCACTAATGTTTTCATTTACCCAAGTTTTGGACATGAATTTCTCAGTTGTCCTCACTTAATTGTGCCTTGCCATACAGTGGTCTCAGTGCACACAAATCCAATCACTTTTGAAAGAAACTGAAACAGATAATGTGCCCACCTAATGCTCTCCATAAGTCCAGAAAATAGCAAGCGCCTCCCTCCAAACAAGTATGTAGTTCGCAGCCCAGTCTCAGCACCCATTTTTTCACTCTGGGGCTCTCTGTGTTGCTTGCTAATGTAGCTTTACCCTTAATTCATGTATGCTATAAAATATGGACAGAATTTTTCCTTCTTGAGTTTTGGAATCTGAAATGGTTTGGATTTCTGATGCCTTGTGCTCTGATCAACAAATTCTATGTTTACAAACAATGTCCCCACTGTGACTACTTCATGCTTTCAGTGAGGTACCTACATAACTAAATTTACAGATCCATTTACAGAACATTTTTTGTTTAAGTAAGAAAAGCATGGAAATGTGACCTAAAGTCATATATAATCTAGTCACTAGTAACTACAAGTCTGATTCTATCCTCGCACAAGTCAATCTTAAACGTTTTAAGATTGTATCAAAAGAACCTGAGCTTTCTATCTTTGAATACTTATTTGCACTCAAGTCAAACGGTTGTTAAATAAACTACTGCTGCATTTTCTAATGAAGATATTTTAGTCTCACTGTCTGCTGACATAATTTTCTCCACCTTACTGATTTCAACAAGTGTGATCCACCTTTTTATCAATTCTCAATGTATAATATTTCTTCAATTCAATTCTAGGATAATATTTTTGGTTTTTTCTATATCTGTAAACAATTCCCATAAAGATTTATATCACTGTAGTGAAAGGTATGTATTAAACTCAAGGTGTTTTGATGAGATACAGGTATTAAGTTTCTGTATTGTAAAATTATATATAAGTAGGCACTGAAAGGGACCTCTGGGGATTGTCTCTTTTCCCTGCCCTGTTTACAGCAGGGTCAACTATACCAAACTGCTCAGAACCTCATCCAGCTGTTTTTGATAAATCCAAAGAAGGATACTTCACTTCCAGCCAACCTATTTCAGAGTTATCTTTACAGTAAAAAAGATTTTCTTTACATTTTAATGGACCTGACATTATTTCAGTTTATGGCCTTTGCCTCTTTGACTGGGGATCACTGTGGACTGAGAAAAGTCTGGCTCTGTCTTCTTTACTTGCTGGGGTGCTGCAGGGGTTAATGTACTGGCACCTCAGATGGGCACACAGACTAATTTCTCACAAAAGTGTGGTAGTTTTCTCCATGACTCTGTCCTCTTGGCACCTCCTTATTTTTGTGTATAGAGAGAAGTGGGCCTGCTGCAGTCCTAATGTGATTATCACTTGCACACTTTGCTTGACAACTATCTGAGAAGTCTATCACTTCTTCACTTGATTTTGGTTGACCAATCTATAGTGAAAGGGACTTCTGTTCCTTTTGATCAAGTCAATCCCACATCTTCCTAGCCAGTCCCGTGAGAAGGTCCCATGATCCTGAGAGATGAAACTCAATATCTATACCAGTTATGTAAGCATTGTTGACCAACAAGATTTATCCACACTCTCTCAAGCACTTCCTCTCGTTGTCAGGATTGTAGAGAAAAACACTGGAGCACCCATGTCCTTTTTCATGCTCCTGGAGGCATGGAGTCACCCGTGGTGTGTTCCAGGTCTGCACTGGCCATATCGTTAGTTCCTACATGGAAGAGCAGCAAGAGATGATAGTCCCAGGGCTGGACAAGCCTTGTTAGTCTCACCACGGCATCCCAAATCCAAGCCCTTGGAAAGCAGCAATCCTGATTAAACAACAGGTAGTACTGGCAGATGGGGGTCTTCATCTTCAGCATGGAGTCCCCCTCTACTGTCACTTGCTGTTCTTTGTTTTGCTGCTGAGTGCTTCAGGCTCAGCCAGTTTGGACACTTTTTTGGCATAGCTCCCAGTCCCACATCTGCTACAAGGACAGTGAACCTGTTCTGCATATTCATTAAATAAAAAAAATATGATAAAATTCATAAATGCTTTTCATGTTTTGTTGCTCCTTGATTTCACCTCAGGGGGAGTTCTGATGGAATTCTCATACTTTTTTCTTGGTTTGTTTTTGGGTTTGGTTGTTTGTTTGCTTTTTTATTATTCCCAGTACAGAAGATCTAGCAATTCCTGAATAAAAAATGTGGCATTAATTGGCATTTTCTCAATTAGAAAAAAAGTAAGGAAAAAAAAACCAAAAAAAAACCCACAAAAAACAACAACAACAACAACAACAAGAAAGAAAAAAAGGAAAGAACAAAAAACAACCAAAAGCAAAAACCAAAATGTAAGTGGGATGCAAAGAATTACTCCATGTCACCTCTGTATCTCAGTCATCCAGACACTTGATGGTTTCACTGAGCATGTGTGAATGAGTGAAAACCAAACATGAGATTAGGAACTTTTTTCCAGGGAAATTGCAGTGGTATTTCTACTTCAGACTACATTATAGATATAGATACTAAGAAAGTGAGACTACGTTAATGTGGTGCAGCTTCTGCTTCAAATTGTCTTCTTCACCTATAAACAGAAACATTTCTATACAAATTAACCTCAAAAAGAGTACTAAAATGAAATAGAGATACAATGTCTGACTAGAACAAAATTAATCTGGATGGAAATACATCTTATTAAGATGTTCAGGGGGTGCTGACTGATATTAAAGCTGTACTGAAACAAACATAGTAATGTATTTATGCAATATATCAAGTCTTTGCTTAGCATAAAATATTCATAAATTATTTAAAATTTTAGTAGAGAACTCTAAATAAGATCCAAAAATTGATGAAGATACTTAGCTATTTTTAAAGCATTGGCATCATATTTCAAAGAAGCAAATGCATATGTAATTACTGCTTTGGAAAGCTTCTGGTTAGCCCCAAGATCTGATGGGTGTATGTACAAGTATGTGCCTGCATAGGGCTTCAATAGCCCTTGCAAAATGTCTTTGAAGGCAGGACTTGAAGTAATGTGGTAGAGTAATGAGGAAATAATCAAAACCTATCATGATTATTTTGAATGGAAATTTTGGTCAAGAGTTTTGATTTCAGTCAAACCCACATCTGACATAATCTCACATTTTCACAGTTCCAAAACAGACCTGCAGAAATCAATGAATATGATTACTTACTAAATGAATGAAATGTTTTCCCAGTGCTTTCAGAGTTAATTCTTCTGTAAAAGGACAAGCTAACAGAATAATCTTGAAAGTTACTTTTTCTGGGAAATGTCTCAGCATATTTCAGAATTGTAACAGATTCTATACAACCGCAGTATATCTTTAATATAAATTGGTTTTCAATTTTTTTTTCTCTGAAAGAGGATAGCTAAGCAACAGAATAGCAATAGAAAGAAGAACAACTGACTCTTACAAGTGCCTAGTAGTACAAGACCTGGTAAATTGTCATGGGTGTTCTTCAGCTCCCTCTTTTCCATTGTCATAAGCAAAATAGGATAAGGGTCAAATGATAATGAACAAACAAACAAATAAATAATACTGCAAGATATGGACCCTGGGCAGGGTCACATTCCACTAGATCAGGTTGCTTCCAGGGATGGGGCATCCATAGCTTCTCTGAGCAACCTGTTCCCGTGACCTATCACACCCACAGTAAAAAAAAATTTAAGTCAGAATTCTTCAAATAGAATATTAAAATCTAAAGGAGGATGGATAAAAACTAAAATAAATGGGATAGCAAATCTTTCTTGGGGCTATTTTCCTTTCCAAGTGCTATGTAATTTTCCCAAGCCTAAAGAGGTTAGCAGTTAGAGAGACCTAATGAAATTAGAAAATGACCTCCTAGTCTTTGGATGATAAATATTAATACATAACTTGTCAGTTGTAGACATTTTATGTGAATTATTTAATTATTTCACTTTTTTTTTTTTTTTAATACAAACAGAAATAAGAGACTCTTCTTATTCCTGCAGAACTTTTTTTTTTTTTTTTTTTTTTTTTTTTTTTTTTTTTTTTTCTTGGTGAAAGAGACACCATAGTGTAATTCACAATTGATGGAGTGGGAGGAACACTCACATTTTCTCTAGAAAAGTAAACAGCCAGGAGCAAAATTATTTCATATATTTCAAGTGAAAGAAAACACCCCTCCTGCCATATGGAGAATTTATTCCATATTTCATTAATTCTTCCAGTTAATTATTGTGTGTTGTGTGGCAAGGACACATACCCAGGAAGCTTTCAGAGAGTCTATGAATGAGCGCCTATGAATATCACCATTTAAGTTATTTCAGAATAATCTCCTTGTGGACCCATACCTTTCCATAGTATGTGCCATTACATACTTCTCTGCAGCTAAATGCCTTTTTTAGAATTCCCTTCCTTATGAATCAATGAAATTTTTGTAGTTCCAAGTCTCTGTAATACCACTGCCAGTCTTTTAATGCCTTCAAAGGTACAAACTCTTCATTTCCCACCTCAAACATAACATTAGTCTCCATACAGGGCACAAATCAAATTTAGGGTTATGCTTTCCACAAGTAGGCTACAATTCTCCAGCTTCTTCCTTATGTTGTGAAGTTCTTCACTTCTTTCCCTGCCATCACTGATTCTGTCTGTCCAGCCTCCTCACTGCAGGCAAAACTTTAGGCACACCATCTGGGACTACCTTCCTGTATCTTTACCACATTGATTTGCCTTCTGTTCACAAGTCTCATTGGAAAGCCAATCTTTAGCTTCCTCTTAATCTCCATTTCCTCCAATGTGACAGTTTTATTCATTCTGTAGAGTATTTAAAATACAGTTTATGAAAAAGAAAATAGAAAGCTTTCACTGCTATGGTATTTAGTGACACTGTTGGTTGAAGCTACAATTTTTTATATATGTCTGCACCTTCTTTCAAAAAATATCAAATTAAAACATGTTAAAATAATGTCATAAATAAAATAAATAAATGGAATTATCATACTTGTTTGCCAAAATCAACATTCAATTGCATGAGTAAGGCATAAGCTATTATAATCACTCTATCCAAGCAATGTATAATATCACAGATCAATACCTTAGGACAATATCCTAAGTCAATAAATCAGTTAATTTTGTGTATTCCAAGTTAATTTTGGATTTCCAGTAGTTAATTCTGTGTATGTCTTTGACTCAACTGGACTTATTAGAGCATAAAGGAGTACACCCAATAATGACTAAGTTTTCAGTCTTTTTACTGTTACATTCACTATAGTACAAGCCAAAGAGGGAGGCATATAGACAGATATTAAAAAAGCCTTTTATAGAAGGGCTATGAAGACACTGTTCCTTGTTTTTTGTTAGCTAAATAGAAGTGGAAGATTAAATATTTCAGGCATGGCAAGACAAATCTTCAGGGCAGCACAGTAAGTTGTATTAGCAGCAAAAGTTTGCAGAAATACTGTGGCAGTTGCTAGTTTTTAGGTGAACTACAGCTGCTGTATAGCTCTTTTCTAGAATGTGTAATTGTCAATATGACTTATTTGTCCAGCACTCACAGTTTCACCACATGGGTACTCTGAAAGAGGTCAATGTATAAGATTGAATCACATGGAAGTCAATTTGAATTTATTTGACCTGGGAACCAGTAAGAGCTTGTCATTTGTTATGTACACTGGACACCATTCATGGTATGTGGTCCGACTTTTGATAAAGTTGAATTTCAGACCGACTTCACTGGCAGTGCTTATTTGCTCTATTTAAAGCTTAGAGAAATTCCACGCCCACAGAAATCTAGAAACTTCATTGATGCAGACCTATCTAGCCTTTTATTTCCTTTCAAGTGCCAGACCACCTGCTCTCATCACCTAGGAAAATGATTCTCCTGAAGCACCTTAAATGCTTCTCAATATTTTAAAATAACATATAGGTTTTGGAGATTATTCTTTTTCTTTTCTATATTTAGCATAAAGTACAGAAAAATCTGTTTTACAAGGAGCTTAAGTGTAGAGTACCAATTTAGGAAATTGTTTTAGGTTAGTCCAAAGACATGACTGATTTCTTTTTGGGTAACATAAGCTGTTAACAGTTAGTTACTATGTTTTTTTTAGTCCTCAATGCCAAAGTTCTTTTCAAATCTTTTTCACAATTTATGCAATGAGCTAACCTACTTGTGTGTTATGTTCTTGAATTTTATCATATGGAATAAGCCTCCTATCTGTCAATTCTTTTTTGCTATAAAAATAATTTAGTAGTAGTCTCTCTCCATCCTTCACATAAGCCTTCCGTACAACCCAGAATATAAGTTCCTAAAAGACCTGAATTACATGATTTCACTTGTTATAAGAACTTTTTTCCCTTTACCAATTTAAAAACATAAACAAAGCAAGAAAATATTTCTTCTTCTAGTTGAAATTGGCATTATTGTGCATTATGTTATTGGAGAGCTCATTTCCATAACATTAAATTTTATTGAAAAGGAAATAATTGCCTTTTGAAGCACGTAAGGATAGAGTGTTAACCACAAGAAGGACATGGGACACAATGTAAGCATTATCATGCAACTATAGCTACAGTTTATATTTTTTATTTTACCATGTGGTAAGTACAGAGAAACTATAGCTTCCAGAAACAGAGCTCTGAAGGAAACATCTGTTATAATTTTCTGTATGGATATCCACATACACTAAAGTGACTCGATTTGCTTTATAATTTGACATACAGAACAGCACAAGCAAAAACTGTAGTCAGAACCATTGTGAAGCTACTATTGCCTTTTCTTTTCTTTTTTTTTCTTTTTTTTTTTTTTTAATGCAAATACCCCAAAATAATAATTTATGTTATACAGACTATATAATGCATGATCTGATCTTATATAAATCATTAGGGACCACATATCTTTGTGTATTGTCCCCCAACAATACTTTGAATTAATTATTTTAACTTTTTAAAGAAGAATTTGCAAATTACTCTGGTGAAATCCTACCATAAGGTAGCCATTATTCAAATGCTGGCTGGGCATCAGTGGGTGAAGGTGTGAGTGATTGCCTTTGAATCACATGATTTGTTTTATTCTTTCTTCCTCCACTTTCTGTTGCTTGTTAAGCTTTTATCTCAGCCCACTAGTTTTCTTCTGTTTGCTCTTTTCTATTGTCTTCATCATCCCATAGAAGGGACAGAGTAAATACTTGGCTATGTGGTCCTTAGCTGGCAGCTGGATCAACCTCTCAAGAGTGTCATTTCTTGTGCCTGTTCTTCCTGATGCATTGTTAAGATAACATTGTTAGCTAATTTTAAGGCTCTATATTATACCACTTTACCAACACCAAAGATGAAGGATACATACTGCAAGTGTCATTCTGACAATAGCAATTCACTCTTACCTGGAAAAAATTCATCAAAGTATTTGAGCTGCTGGACTGTAGAATGAAGCTTTTATTAGCATAAGGGTAGTTGATTAATTATTCCTGAGCCACCAGAGGGTCTAAAATGACTGACAGTGGCTTGTGCTGTCATATAACTCCTCACTGGTATATAGCTCTTGGAGAACTGGAATTTTCAGATGCAGTAGGAAATCAGAATCTCCTAATGCCGATTGTAGTTGTATGATTAAACTCTGTATTTCACCTATCCTGATCTCCCACCAGAGAAGGTTTAGATTGGATATTAGGAAAAATATCTTCATTAAAATGGTGCCAAGCATTGGAACAGGCTGCCTAGGGAAGTGGTTCAGTCACCATCCCTCAAGGTATTTAATGGGCGTGTACTTGTGGCATTTGGGGACATGGTTGAGTGATGAACTTGGCAGCAGTAGGCTTGCAGTTAGAGTCAGTGATCTTGAAGATCTTTTTCAATGTAAATTATTCTATGATTCATCCCACAGTCCAGTTATTTAATGCCACCCCCCACCTGGAGAGCCAAGGTAAAGACTGTGAAGTATATGTTGCAATTAGAGCAGAATTCTTTCTTACATGGAGATCTTTGGTCTTTGACTTGTATAATAAGGCTGCTGTAATATACCTTTGAAAGAAAATGGTATTAGATGCAGAAATTATGAAACACTTGAGATCTCCATCTGTTTTTAAATCTTCCTTTATTATGCTTCAGTTGTTTCCTATCCTCTAGTTTTTTGTGGGTTTTTTTACCTTTTAGAGGAGGATGAAGAGAGCCTATATTGTTAAAAATTAATTTTCTAGGGGATTGTTAGTTCATTGTCTGATCTTTTACAGCTGCTGTGGCTGAAGAAGAAGGAATGGATTTTCTTCCATTTTTATGAATATATGTTAATTCATTAATCCTTCTTGTATTGATCACTGAGGAATCTTGATATATAAACAGATAATATGATTTGGAAAAATGTTGGTACCCTTTGATAATGAATACAATAAAAAGGACATACTATGTGAAATAATATAGTCCCATATAAACTGAATAATGCAATCACTTAATGAACAAGTTTTTTGGTCTCTTTTTAGATTCAACTTAAAAGATGATCCACATGAAAGTTATTTCAGAAATGTATATAATAAATGTTAGTTTAAGTAAATTTACTCTGGGGAAGAGTATACAAGGAGAAATTTAAGTATTAGAAATACTTCAGAATAGAATAGAATTAGAATAGAAATGAATTACTATTACTAAAGCAAAATAATATGAGAAATTCCCAATTTCTGTTCAAAATAACTTTTCCACTTAGCAGAACCCATTCTGGTTGGGAAGAGTTTGACAGTGAAATTATTTTGCTCTCAAAAATGCCAAAGAACAATCTTGTAATGAAAAAAATACTGAAGATATTTAATCTGTGTATTAGCCAACATCAAAATGAATCCCTTCACATAAATGATTGTTGTAACGTGACAACATAGGTGAACAATTTTGAAAAAGCCTGAAAAGGATCAACACAGAGTCTAATATGACACCTTGCCATTAAGTTTCTACAGCATTTACTTTTTGTAGATAGTTATCCACACAGGTGTTTTGAATGTCATGCTTTCTCAGAAACAGTGAGTTTGTATGGATCTCACTGATTTTCTGTGCTGTGTTCCACTTAAAACAAAATTGCATAGGTCTGTGACAAATCAGGTGAGAAATATATAGGAACTACAGAACAAAAATAAACACAAATAAATCAAGGGAAAAAAGGATGAAAGACACATGAAGAAAAAATTAATGCAGTGTTTGAAATTGCAGTGGGCTATTATTCTTTGTCATGTTAAATTTTGCTCAAATTATTAAACTTTCCTGGATCAATATTGGAACTCATTTGGTGAAGCACAGCCAAAACTCCCAAGGGAAAAATATATATTCACTTTATTAAAAATCGTATTTTTTGCCATTTCAGATACCTTGTTTTTTGGGGGAGAATGTTGTTTATACTCCATATAAAATTCCATTTTGTCAGTCTCAGTTAAAAGATCTGCTGCAGTTAGGAATAGTACCTGTAATGTCAATATATGCAATGCACTCTCCTAGAGAATAAGAGAGCAGATGTATTGGAGGCATAATTTTTTTTTGTGGAATGCTCTGTAACCTGATTTTAAGATGGCAATATGTGTCCAGTATGAGATCCTGAAATATTAATTGCAGTCTAGTGGTAGAGAAATAAGTATTTACAATAACATCCAAAGGCAATAACAAAAGTGTCACAAACAGTGGTCTCCACATCAAGCACTTGGTTTTGTCCAAGGTGTTGACTACTTCTTGAAATGTGTTAGAAAAAACCTCAAATATTGTACAATACATAAAGTGTTCTAACTGTGAAAAAAAGCCACAGCTCTGGAAATTAGAGAATTTGATAAAATTCTTTTGAAGCAGCTAAGTTTGGTTCAAGTGTAGGAAATAGGGACAATTTCAGGTTACCCTCAGGATTTGTCAGAAAAATAGCACAATTTTTTCATGCATATAATAACACAAATAAGCAAACAAAAACAACAACAACAACAACAAAAAAAAACCAAACAAACAAAAAAAAACAACAACAACAAAAAAAAAAAAAAAAAAAAAAAAAAAAAAACAAACCAAAAACAAAACCAAAAAACACCAAAACCAACCAAACAAACCCTACAAAAAAGCAAATCAATCAAAGAAATCAACCAAGGAAAACCTCAAAACCCCACATGTCTCTTACACTTAATGATTCCTGAAACTGCAAACACCTTCAGCAAAATGCAGCAGTCACTGGTTCCTACATGGTTGTTCAGTTCACCCAAAGTGGAGATTCAAATAGTGGGCAGCTGAATTGTGGATTGTGCTGTCTACATCCTCAACGATGTTTGGTTGGTGCTTAGACATTTATTTCATACCATATATAGACACCTACAGTTAAGCTTCATAATATAATTTGAATTCTATATTTATCAGTTTAGTATTCTCATAAATGTGCCAGTAGAAACTAGAATAAGAAGGAAAAAGCTGTCCTTTCTCCCACTTTTTTTTTTGTTTTTTTTTGAAGTGATAATTTCTCTGACAGCCTGAGTGTTTCTTAAGGAAAATATTCATACTGTATGGTCTTAGTGTCGCTGTTGAGTAAGATGAAAACAAATTGCTTCTTGACAAATTCCTGGAAGGAGTGACAGAGAACATGGGCCACTTCTGGTGCTGAAGTTTACACAATGTGAATCTCTGTCTTCTTTCCCCTCATGGAAGAATCAGGTGACAGAATGATTTTATTTCTGAGAAAACAGAAGTTATTTTTAACACATTTCATATCTCCAAAACTAATATATCTGAGGAATTTTTGAAAATAAATGCTGAAGACTTAAAGTACATCTTGGGTAAGATACTTTTTAAGTCCCTTTGAAGCCAGGGCCATTGGTGTCATTTATAATGAGGTCATAAACACACCTAGTAGAAAATTTTCTGCCCCTTTTGAATTCCCTGTATACATTGACCCAGTAACTGCTTTAAATGATAAAAACACTCCTCTTTCTCACTTCCTATAAAATTAAACAAAAATACCAGTGTCTGGAAAGCATGATTATAAAGCCCCTGATATGTGGCTATATGGATCAAGAGAAGGTTTAGAACTCAGAAAAAATATTGCTTTAGATTTTAGAACAAAAACTTGAGAATCATTTTAATAAAACAAGAAATTGCTACTAACCAGATGTAGATCAACACATGTAGAATTGTGTTCACAAGCATTGACTATGCAGTCATCAATGTCTTGGTCACATTTCAGTCCTGCATATCCTGGGTTGCACAAACAATAGAAGCCATCGACAACTGCAACATAAATAGTACTTTAGTACTAAGAGTCATAACAACTCAATATAGTAAATTTACTAAGTTCCAGTTATGAACGCTATCTGGAAAAGATTAAGACCAGCTTTACTTAAATAGTGTCGACATTTAAAAAAATCAAAATAAACTAAATGTGGTCTCAAAATATCTTTTAAATATGAAAACAGATTCATGTAGTGCATTTTACTTAAACAGTGGAAATATTTTGATTCAAGAGCTATAAATCCATGAGTTAAAAACTGATGTTATACATAATGAGTAACTTTCCATCATAAAACAATCACAAAATACATAAGATTCTATCTTTAAAATTATAACTAGGTAAGACATGGCAGTTAAACAATGCTTGGTTTGTTTTGTTTTTGTTTTATTGTTGTTATTGTTGTTGTAAGGAATGCCTCATTTTATACCACTATATTAAGGGAAAACTTACTTAAACTGAATTTTTCTATGATGTATTTTTTTACAAGATAATCATAAGAATGCTGTCTCTTTTTCATCATTAGTGATCCAAAAAGAGAGGAATCTTTAGAGTGCTCATGGAGTTTGTGATAGTAGTAATTGCACTTCTTGTAGGCCTGCATTTATTTTAACCTCAAAGGGGTCCCTGGATTCTTCATTATCGCTGAGATTTACCATAGAATCTATTCTACCATCATGTCTGTATGCACAGCTGCTACTGTATTCATTAAATGCTTTGAGTCCTCCAGCACAGGAGCATTATTCATATGCTAAAAGCTTCCCAGCTTCCTTAGGAGTCCAGCTTTCTGCAGCCAGTGCACATAGCATAGAGGAACTCAAATGTCCGCATGATAAAACTCAAGCCAGAGGCACCACAAAGACAAGCTGTTCCCCCCAAAATTGGCACATTGTCAGCATGAAGAACTTTAATACAGTTCATCTAAATTCTGGTTCAAAAATATCTCTAAACCAATGTAGACCATGTAGAAAACATCTGTAAATGTAATAGGAAATAGCCTTTTCTAGGTAGAAGATGAAGTCACTCGCATTGTTCCCAGATAAGGAGAGACAGGCTTTTTAAGATATTTTATTCAAAATTATTTTTATTTTAACTAGGAGAGTTTTAGACGATGATGTGTTTGGTAATTTAGGCTCAGTTCTTTAAGATCTCATGTGAAACCAGTAAGCTGATAAGGTCTTCTGCAATTTTTTCTAAAAAAAAGCATTTTATGGAAGTTCTTAAATCATCATTCTTTTTTAAAAAAGGATGTGTAAAAGCAGGAGAGAGATGTAGAAGAAGACAAACAACATTACTCAGTGCTTAATGTTTGGACCCTATGAGGAAACATTGAGTCAACCAGGCTTTGCTTTGTCATAGACCTTCAGGGAAGTGTTCATAGTGGGAGGGCTATTTAAAAATAACTTCAAGGATAGTTGCACAAATGACATAACTGAAATCCCTTAGTAGTGCTGGGAGCTATTATGAGGCAATGGCCAAAAGTTACAGCTCAGGAGATTTAGATGGGATTGGAAGAGTTGTGAGCATTGCCAGAGTAGTTGATTGGTGGAATACACTGTCCCAAAGAATTTATGAAATTTCTGTCCCTCTTTGAAGGCTTTCAAAACTCAGCTAGAAAAATCCCTGACTGACCTGTTCTAGCACTGTTAATATTCTAGCTTCATGCAGGGTTGACTACACGACCTTCAGATGTTTTTCAGCTTTCCAGTCAGCATTTTAAGATCCTCTGAAAATTACTACTTCTACTTTTTTATTTTTAAGCAAGTATATAAAGTGTCTGATAGATATTAGGGTAATCAAGTTGCTTCTAAAGCCTTTAAGTACATCTTGCAATGAAAGAATAAGTTACACAGTTACATGCAGAAGGTAAACAGGCACACCCGTTTATATTAGTTTGAAATTAAACAGAATTTTTTGACTTTATTAGAATTATGACATATAATGCCTAGCTGCTCCATGAGCTCTTTTTCAGCACCTGAGTATTCTCTCATGAAATGCACAATGTAAGATGTTTTTGGTTAATTTAGGTATCAAAGGAGACAGCACAAATCTCATTAAAATTTCTCATTAGCTACAATTCTGACCCCCTGAACACAAAAACCCCAGTGCCGGGAGTTGAGGCATTTTGGCAAAAGTAATTCTTCTGGTACAGGCTGTGAAGCTTCAGACAAGCTGAATTTCAGTAAATTATCCACTGTTCTCCCCAGAGCAGTTCAGCAGCTACAGACGCTTCAAGAGAAAGACTACTCTGCATTAAAG
This sequence comes from Phylloscopus collybita, assembly GCA_027886175.1. Lineage (NCBI taxonomy): Eukaryota > Metazoa > Chordata > Aves > Passeriformes > Phylloscopidae > Phylloscopus > Phylloscopus collybita. The sequence continues at coordinate 30,788,346 of JAJNNQ010000026.1, read as the reverse complement.
TGAGTAACCAGACTGAACTCACTGTCATAGCAGTATCCATGGAGGCAAGGGTTAGAGCTGCACTCATTGACATTGATCTCACAGCGTGGACCTGCAAAGCCCTTCACACACTGGCAGTGGAATCCAAGGGGAAAAACGTCCAAATTCATTTCTTCTATGCACACAGCTCCATTCTCACAGGGATTGCTGGCCTCACAAGGCCTAAACTCACAGTTCAAACCTGAAAAAGAAAACGGCAAAGCTGTCAGTGTTAAACTAATGAATATATCCCTGCAGCTGCTGCCTATTATGAGCTTTATTTTCTTTATAACCCTGGTTAAAATCAAGTAGGAGGGTCTCAGAGGTACATATATGAATATTATCATGCAGAAACATCTATTTGCTTGGTATAATTAAAAAAAAATAAATTACTATTTATGTTTTGCTTGTATTACTTTCTATGATACAATACATTTTAAAATCTTAATGGTGATCTCACAGGTTTTGATAGGTAGGTATATCTTCCATCTTTTCTCCTTACCCTAGTGCTTTAAATGGCTCAAAAATGCAGTTTTTTAGAATGTACTTAAAAATGATTAATGAATTTTGATTGAAGCTTCCTGTTATTTCATCTTGATAACCTGTTGTCACAACTGATAACCTGTTGTCACATGTTGAACATGTGAATTGTTCATACACTAACCCATAATTCTGAACATGAATTAAATATATGTAACGTTGTATAATTGTTCTGCTTACCATCCATGACTAAATACAAATTATTTTACTGAAAATTTAATCATGAGTGAAGGCCTCCATTATTTATAAAAACTGCATACAATAGAAAATCTCACACAGTCCCATTGTACGCTTTCCTTACTAACACTCTTCTATAGCAGATTACGTAGTACGTTTATCTGGGCAAGGAACTGTGTGATTGTGGATCTTGGGTCACAGATGCCCTCATCTAAATCTTTAATTTACAATAGTTAGATGAAAAGAGATTTAAAGGCCCTATTAAATGAGCCTTAATTTGTTAGAACATAAGCAAAATTGTTCCATGTTTTCCCTACTGGTAATGGAAATGAGGGTGGCAGAGACAACTGAGATCAAATGGGTTTGGTTTGTAAATCTGCCTTTTTCACTCAGTGTTGCTGGAGGCAAGTCTATTCTTTCAGGCTTACTTTCAGACAGTGCTTAGTGACTCTCAGGGCTATAACTAACTGCCCACAAGCCCCTCTGAATCCCTATGAAGCCTTTCAATGACTACTGAAACTGTGTCTATGCTATGCTTTCTGGTGGAGATTCCCAGGGTTTGCTGTACTCCAGGCCTTCTGCACACTCCAACAGTGCCTTTGCCCCAGATATGGTTGCCCAGCCATTCCTTTCTGCAGCAGTTTCTCCCTGTCCCAACAACCTTTCTGTTCCTCAGACAGGCTGTAACCTTAACCCAGTGATGGGCAATGTGACACTACAAGACAAAACACCTGGGTACTCATGTGGAAGATATAATCCACACAGTTATGCTATAGTGGGTTGATTTTGGTAGCTGACAGGTGCCCATCCATCCGCTCTCTCATTCCTCCTCAATAGGCAGGTGAAAAAAATAAGAGAGAAAGCTCTGCAGACCATGATAAAGATAAGGACATCATTTACAAATTACTGTAATGGACAAAATAGAAACAACTTGAGGAGAACTGAATCAACTGCCAATTAAAAATAGCATAGGATGGTAAAAAAAAACCCAACCAACCAAACAAAAAGTAAACAAGAACAAAAAAGAACAACCAAAAAAAAAAAAAAAAAAAACAAACCCAAAAAAACCCAAAAAACACCCACCAAAAACAAACAAACAACGCAACAAAAAAACAAAACAAAACAAACCAAAACAGAAAAACCCAACCAAGCAACCAACCAACCACAGAAAAAACCCACCCCAAAAAAAACCGCCACAAAAACACACAAAAAACCCAAACGCACAGATAAACCCACCTTTCCCCACCCCTCTTCCCAGACTCAACCTCACTCCTTTATCTCAGACTCCTCTACCTCCTCCTCACCCATGAATAGCACGGGGGGGATGGGGAATAGAACTGTGGTTAGTCCGTGATAGCTCCTCTCTGACCTTCACACTTTTGTCCTGTATCAGTGCAGACCCCCCACAGGCCACAGCTCCTGCCAGGAGCCTTCATAACAATGAAACAAACACTCTCCAAAATGTCAGCAGGATTGTAGGTGTACTGTAAGACAGTCATCTAAGGGCTGAATTCTAAATGCTTTTAATAACAAGAACAACAAGTAGCAACAGAACTGAGGTTAAAAAATCCAACAACCCTTTGACCCCAAGTAATGATGCTGACAAAAGAGGAAAAAACAACACAAGTTGTTCCCTGTCTTTATGCTTATGATCTCTTTGGTGTGGGATGATCCTGATAAAGACAGCCAGCACTCTCAGTTCATGAAATTGCACAGCAAAAGAAGCCATATGGCTCATTGAGATTTTGCCCTGAAGTTTCCATATTTATATCATAACAGCTTGACATGAGTGAAAACCCTGCTGATTCCTAAAGCGGAATAACACAAACAAGCTTAACACATGGCTCACAGTCCTAAATTGAACTGTCAGATGATCCAGTAATGCACTACTTAATTTTCTTTACCTGGAGAGGCAGCTTTACCTTTACATCTACCTTCTATGCACTTCCTTTTCTCTTTACGCTCGTTCAGAAGCCCATTTATCTGTTTTCCAGCCACACCTGCTTGAGCTCCTGCACATTGGAAAGAACTGTGCTTTGAGGAAATGGTCTTTTAAGATAAATCAGTGTGCTCAAGAAAAATCCTTTTTCCCTTCAGTGCAATCTCTAATGGGAGCTTGCCAAACAGATTTCTAAGCAAATGAAAATCAGCTCACTGAAGTTTGGAATCATTATTGTGCTACTTGAATTTTTCATTTCTCTTAAGATTATGAACTCTATCATCTCACTGCCAGAGTTCTTTTCTACCTCTACATCCCAAACTGCTTCTTTCTTATTCACAAATATAGAATACAGATAAATATCTCCCCTAGTTTTCTCACCCTGCAGTTGCTTAAAAAAATTATCAATATGATCAATTATTTGTCTCTTTCCATGTTGCCTTTCCAGAAAAAGTCAGTGTGGTAATATCCCAAGGAGAACTAATGCTCCTAAGTCTTTTTTCCAGTTTTCTAAAGATGACTTCATAAACTTTTCTTGATCAAGTTATCTGTAGAAGACATCCACCACAATATTTCTTTAAATGGTTGCTGTTCCACTCTGCCTGATCTACTTGAGTGATGTATCAATGAAGACTTACCTGTGACATTAATCAGATGTTAACCCCCAGGATACATATCTTCCTACCAGCAGTGCTGGGAAAACTCTCTCTGGACCCCCACAGTTTTTGCCCCTGCTGCTGGAGTCCCTTAGTCACCTTTGATATGCTTTGGGTCTCTGCTGGTATAGTCTTTGGTGCTGTCATGGACAAGCAACAAAGGTAAGCAAGTTCTGGTAATCAGCCAAACTCTGGTAATCTCTTTCCCACACAGACCTCTGACATGCAAATAAACCTCCTCAGAGATCAGGTCTGGTTACCTGGTACCACTCTCCCTCAGAGAAGTGTTTTATCTGTTGTCAATCATTGCTTTATTTTAGTGATAGTGATGAGGGTATATGTGTCAGACTCAGACAGTTTACTTCCCCTTCCAACTAAAACCTCTCATCCAGCTAATCAGAAAGAATCCTCTTCCAGCCTTCACAGTTGTAGTTCTCCCCATACCTGAGTGTATGGGGAGAAAGAGACTCTACCTCTATCTACCCTGATCTTCTCCTCATACTACTGCTATGGATATCAGGCTTTCTCCGTTCAGGGAACCTAAAAAACCCCAAACTTCTTCATCTTTCATTCTATTGTCACTGATCCTGTGTAGCCTATGCTTATTCGCCAGGTCATTCCCCTGGCAGCATGGAAACTAAACTAGGATGCATGGCGAGGAACTCACGCAGCTTCCTCCCATGGTGTTCTGCAAACAGGAGCATGAATCTTGCTCAAGGTATCTCCCAAGAAGGGTATGAATTAAAGTGAAATTTGTGTAGATTTGAAATTACACCAAAACTATTTCCTGACAAAAAATAGATTTTTCCCCTTTTTAAAGGAATTAGGGATTACGGATTAGAAAAAATCCGTACTTATTTCAATTTAACTATAGTAAAGTGAAATGGCACAAAAAATACCCCCTGACATTTATAAAGAATGGTAAGTTAAAATATAGCCATAAAGTAGTTTACCAAATGAGGGTAAACCACATGGAGTGATGCTAGTTGATATTAATATTATAATATTTTTTAGTGCCTTTATTTCAAAAAATATTGTACAATCTTTAATTAGATAGTCAATGTCTTTTTTCTCCCACCCAGCTTTCATGTACGTAATTTTTCATTCCATGAAAAATTTTTTCCTCTGCTACTGTCAGAAATGGCAAAGGTTTCACTCCTATTCTAACTGGAAGATTGGTAAAACAAAAGTTAATAAAATAATAAGATTCTGTCTATCCCACTCAGTCCTTTTCCCTGAATCAATTAATTTTTAACTATCAGTGTTGAGAATTAATAAGTAAAAAGACTTACTCAGAGAATCCCCAACTGCTGATATCATCTTAATAAATTTCTGTTAAGTAATTAATTATTAATTATAATCAATACAAGAAGCCAGAAAACAAGAAAATAAAATTGGATTAGTTAATGTGGATTTTTTTTTTTAAATACATATTCACACAAAGATTAAGTTTGGATAGGAGTAGGTTGGATAGGAGTAAGCAGAGGTAGTTGCATACTTGCTAAACAAGTTTACTTGCTGCTGTTGCTCTCAAATCAGCATTTTTTTAAAAAGCTGTAAAAAAAGATTTATGATTATAGATAAATCAAACAACAAACAGGTAATAGGTTGGTTTTTTTTAAAGAAAAATAGCTTAATCAGAAAATGGTTTTTATGTTTTCAGGATTTTCTCTTCTAAATATTAAAGAATTTCTGTACAAATATTTTTCTACAAATATTTTGCTCTAGCTGATTGATTTCAATACATCTATTTTGTGCTAAACCTGAAACTTCTCACTTGATCTAAAAAGTTTCTGAAACAGCAAGATTGTTAAGAGAAAGGAATGCTGTGCCAGGAAAACTGTTTATAAACTGTCTTCTCTCACTGACATATCATAATTTTTAAATTTGGAGTAAAAGGGTAATGTTCACTTAACAGTTAAATGACAAAAAAGAGAATGTCCAACATATGAAATGTGAAAGAATCCATCACAGAAATTAATTAATTACTTAATTAATAACTTCAGCTCATCTTTTCAACTGTGCTTATTTCTTTTAGACAGGTTTAACTGTTTTGCTTGTTTAATTCTTAGCTACATTTTAGTGATTGCAATATTAGATTGTCTTTAATGGGCAACTAAAGGTCTCTGTATTAAAATAAACTTGAACAAACCTCAGAAGAATATGCACAAATGATTAAATTAAACAGACGTCTGAAGGACAATTTCCTTTACTGTTACACAATGTACTGCATTAATTATTATATGTCTTTATCTACATATAAGCATATACTAATGGCATATAGTATGCTTCTCTATTAGCATACTACATATAAAAAAATAATTTATTTGGAAAATACTCTTTTTGTTGTTTAGAAGTGAGAAGCATATTGCATATTTAGAAATTTCATTCTGCTGATATTAATGAGTTTCCTTTTCTACTGTATTTGCTTGTAATAGTTCTAGGGTAAAATTCCTAAATACCATAAGTGAACACTGAAAATAGATTTTATTTTGCTGAAAAAGACTGTCCTTTTAAGGCTACTACTAAAAGCCAAAAACCTAATTTATAAAAATGATATAGAAAATAAATTGCCTGTTATAAATTTCTATTTCTTTATATGAAACTATTGATATTTGTTTGTTTTATTTGCTTAGCATAAATGTGCACAGTTATGTTTGGATGTGTAGTACTGAAGTCTTCTATAATCAGAAGTGACATCGCATCAACGTTGTTATTCTTTAGGAAAATCATCTAATAAATAAAAGATTTGCTACTAACATTTTAAGGAATGAAATCTGACAACAGTTTTCAAAATCAGCATTTTTCTGTAAAACTATGGCCTGAAAAATACATCTCATTTCAGACTGATGGTACAATTATGACAATATCGTGAAAATAAAATATCTACCAGAAAAACAAGTGTGTCATTTGGATGGCAATTTCCTAAATTATAATAAGTAGTCTGGTAATGGTGTTAAATATTCATTCATGAGGACAAGAAACTTTTAAGAACTAGCAAGCAGGTAGCAGCATCAGCACTGTGATTTTGTGATCATAACATCACTGCAACTGCTTTTTTTCAGTCTTTTTTAAGTTACCTTTTAACAACAGAGATGAAAGACACTTCTAATATTGAAATTAATCACTACTCTTTTGAAAGATAGACTAGATACATTGAACTCTTTACAATAAAAATAAAACATATTTAGTTCTGGTAGAAAACCCAGCATACAAAGGCACTATAAAGCTATGTAAAGTCATGCCTCCCCACTCTCTAATCCCTGCCCCCATTCTATATGCAACTTAATGTTTTTCCCAAGATTATCCTTTTGAAATGAGCAGATACAACAATTTGAATTCAAGTTATTTGAGCACTTCAGAGAAATAAGTGGTTTTGTTTTCATCACCTTTACACGGCTCAGTAGCTCTTACTCTCAAAGGCTTTCATAGACTCACCATAAAATCCCAGGAACACAAATGAGCAAGAAGTCAGATACCTAAAATCTGAGTTCCTTGCAACTGTAGGTATTAAATGTCTTAATACTAAATATAAAATTGTCTCCATTAAAAGTTCAAAACTTTGAGAAGCTTAGTTTTACCTCTAAGCTTGCTATTATTTTAAAAACGACCTGCTTATCTTGATCTTCTATGGGACACAAGAAAAGAAAATATCTCTGCAATGAGATGATTAAAGACTAGTAAAAGTAAGTACATTAAAAAAAAAAAAGAAAAAAAAGTACCCTAGAAGTGGGTAGGAAATAGAAAAACAACTGAAGCATGCATATTTTCCTATTACTTGAATTAAGCTGAGTATTATAATAATAGTTTAAAACCATAACAAGTGTCTTCTTGCACTTCAAATTTATAGCAAAACCATTTTTTCCTTTGGAATCCAAATTCTACTTTCCATTAAGGGTATTGCTTTGAAATTCTGTGTATAAACAGTGGAAAGACATTTTCTCTGAAATCCATACTAATTGATGATCTTATACTTGGTTTTGTTTTGTTTTTTTTAAAGAAGGATAGCTGAAAAAGAATACTTAGCATTTTCAAGTAAAAATATATTTCCTTAATTAAATATTTTAATGCAGATCATGCAATACTACTAAAATAGAGTATGAGAAAGACCACATCACAAACTTTAAACTGAAAATCACACAGATATATATATATATATTATTTCTCCATACCTGTATAAATTTCTGTAAAAATAGAAAAAAGCAGAAGTTGAATATATTATTTAGGTGCATTTTTTTTCTTCAAAATACACAAGTTTATAAGGTATAAACAATGAAGATATATCTGTATACACATCTGTGAATTTCACAGTTCACATAAAAACATGCTTCACTCTTCAGAAACCAAAAGAAGAATTTCACTTTGGAAAACAATTAACAAAACATTATTTTGTACTGAAATATATGAGAATGCTTTTCTTTTCATTCTTCATCTACATCAGCATTCAACTGAAATTAATAGCACGTGTGGAAAACGTACAGAAAACTTGTATCAAATTTAGGTTTTCCTTATGGCCTAAGATTTGTGGGTGTCAGTTTGAGTTGCAATATGGCTACCTTTAGTTCTCAAACTCTTCTGTGTTCCAAGATCACACTTGTATTTTCTTAAAAATTGAGTGATTAGACAAATATTATTTATAGCCTTTGATACCAAGATTATAAATTTATTACTTTTATTTTTTGTATTGACAGATACAGATGACATTATGCCATAAATAGGCTCACTATGTAGAAAAATAAAGCTAAAAACATTTTCACCAGTAGTCAGAAAACTCCTCTGAAATTTGGTAAACTTTTCTTTGAGCAGCAGCAATGCCTTCATAATTTGCAGGGCAGCCCTGGAAAAGGTAACCATGTTTTAAGTCTTTAAAAACAGTAGTTTGCACATACTTTCTGGAAAACTGAGGGCCAGAATTCCATTTGCAATGAATAGAATTTGTATCATCTCCATAACTTAAACCTACTTCCTGAACAGAGGATCTTGTACACCATTCTCACAGAATGACTGATGAAATTCAAACCCCGTATTGGCTATGGGTGACTGGATTTACACACAAAGTATTCCCAGATTACTCATGGCTGTAAAGGCTTAGACAATTTTTCTTGTAGATCAAGATGTGTCCCAAGGTGCAAACTAAAAGCAGAGTTGAAACTGCAGCACTTACCTCACTGAATTTGTATGGTCAGAGTTAAGCAACACAGATTTTACAGATGCCTTTGTGTTCTCGGTGCTGTTCTGAAAGGCCACAGCTCTCCTACAGACCTTGGCATATCTGCCAGACCCTTGTGGATATCTGATATACCCAAAAGCACCTAAACAGCCACTAGAAATGGCTAGGAAAAAGGCTCTCTCTCTAAATTGTTTCATTTTGGACACAGAGGCAGCTGAGTTTATTCATCTAGATGGCAGCTTTTAGGAGCAATGCAAAACCCAACAGAAATACCAGAAAAGCATTCCAAAGTCCTGCAGTGACTTCATATATGAGCCAACAGCAAATCCCAGCTCATACTTATTTCCATTTAGGCATTACATATCCTTTATTGTTCAGATGCAATGTCTGCTTTCTAGGTAATATAACCCAAACATGGCCACTCTGCTTCTCTTCCCTCAGAAAGCTCCTATGTGATACAGAGGGCCCTTCATTTATTTATGCATCAATTTCATTTTTCCCCTAAATAAAATTTTATTCGGCTTTTAAGTGTCAAGAGAGAGGCAAGCCAAAATAAAACCTGATGTTGAACACAATATAGTGGTTTGCGGTCTAACACAGAGATATGCTAGAGAGAGCCAGAGGTGTTGCAAACCTGCCTGTTTGCATAGATGGGGTTTGGCACAGGAAAGAATGAGGTTTGGCCTATGAGCAGAGGAAAAGTAATTGCTCCATTATCTCCACTCCAGCTTTTTGCCTCCATGAACACTTGCATTTCTTACTTATTATCTGGTTTGTAATTAGCTGTTCCCATAATAGAGTGTCCTGTGATGAAAACTCCATTATTACTCTTGGTTTTGATAGACTTAAGCATTTTTTTCTGCTGAGTTGCCTTTCTTACTTGTTTACTTTCTTTTGCAACATGTTTGATGGTCAATTACCATTTTTGCTTTGATCTTAATTGGAACACATTTGGAGACATGTGTCATTAAGGCTGCAAGAAATAAGTAGACATTTCCTCAGAACTGAATTTCAATTTTCCTCTATAATTGCATATATTTGATTCAAAAGGTCATACCTATTAACAACATCTAGACAAAATACATAGAGTGCATTTTTTGAAATGAGTCATGTAAATAATTTGGATCAAACGATAAAAACCTTTGCTCCATTTATTAAAAACAAGTTACTAAACAACTTGTGGTTTTTCTTTTTCTTTTTTAAGGTAAAAAAATCATGCCAACTCTCATAGCATTATCACATATCCAATATACAGTCTCTGATTGAAACTAGAATTTTAATGCTTTCTTCCTTCCTGAGCTTTCTTTGGGACCAGCAGATTACCGGCTCAGTCAATATGTCACAGGAATGTTAGTTCGTTTCACCTTTGCCTTAAATACAAGCGTAGAAAATGGGGAAAAATCGCAGTTCTGGTGTGGGAGTGCAAGATCTGTTCTTAGTTATCAATAACTAAGAAGAAAAGAAGAAGAAAAAAGCAGCCTTTTAAGTCTTACTTGATCTTCTGTAAAAATGAGCTGGTCTAGACACTGTAGTGAGATCATTCACCTTCTGCATGCTAAGAATGCTGAAAAGCAGCTTCCCTGATACAGGGACAAACTCGCTCTGCTACATTCTCAGCAAGGATTGCTGTCTAATAGTTGTGAGTAACTTCATTGATGTGGCTTAAAATATGTTGGCATTTCAAAGCTCTGAACAGTAAGATTTAATAAATTACTATGAACTCAACAGTTATTATTTGAATTTATCTCAATTTTCTTACAAAACACTAAAACCACCAATAAAATCAGCATGGATATAAATATAGATAAAGCTAAAACCTTTACTAATTGCAGTTCTTTTAAATAGGTTTGAAGTTTTAATGGGACAACTCAGTATTTTCTGACAGAGTCATGGGATCTTTAATCCTACCTTCTGAGAAGTTGTTAGGACCCCTAAATGAGATACAGCCTCACCAAGTTTCTCATTCCTGCTCTCTGCCCAAGGACTTAACATCAATTCTGTAATAACTGTGATTCTGTTATAGAAAGGCTTCAATTTTAGAATAAATATCATAATAGAAAACTTACTAAAATAACTTCCCAGCCAGTTAATGGATCAAAATCTTAAATAATATTAAGAATATTAAAATATTTTGTCTTGCATCCAAATCAAGTTTATCTTTTTTCCTTCTCCCAGTTCCAGTTGCTTTGTCAGCAGTGAATGCAACAGCTTCTCTCTTCTCTGTTTCTGAAGAACTTCAAAATGTCCACTGATACGAAAATGTCCGAGATGCATGACTTTCACTGCTGTACCTCACTTATGATAAAAAACAGTGGAGACATTTCTAAAATGCATATTTGCAGGTACTAATATATTACAACCAAGCAGAAGCAACTGTACCAGACATATTAAGTTCTATAAGTAAAGAACATCACACTGCAGTGTATGCAAGTGGCAGCACTGCCATTTCAGCTTCAAATCATGAGGTGTGATAATAACTTGTACTACACAGGTTAGTGGCAGAACACTGCTGAAAGTCAACAGAAACAGAGAACTGGAGTTTTATACGTGGATTGTCATGTTTGATTAATTAGAACACGCTCAAAAACACATACAGAACTTCTGGCATAGACAACTATTATAAATGGCAAAAGTATATTATACAGACCTATGTGCTATATTTTTTTTTCTGTTTAACCTTAGTCACCATGCTCAGTGGGGCTCAGTAGCTTCTAGTATTTCTCTGGGTTTACACAGGAATCTCTTTCTCTAACCAGATTAATAATATAATACAGTATAGATTTTCTTCTGTTAATCAAATCTTGAGCTTCTCCAAATCAAGGTCAACAGATTTATGATATAAAAGCACAGGGACTTTGAATTTCATTATTTTGTACCATATCGGGACTACAAGTAAAACTCAATAATTTTGGAAAACAGAAAATCAATTTTCAACTCCACAAGGACAAGGAACTTGACTGAAATAGGAAGAAAATACTTCAGCTATCATATTTAGTAATTAGAACATTATTAGATGTTTTGAAAAGGATGTTATTTCATATCTGAAAGTCTTATAGGTTCATTCAGTTTTCTCTTGAATTATACATAGGTGGACTGCTAGTACCCTAAAGCTGTCTGAACATTTGGAAAGTCAAATATAGTAATTTCAGTGGCAAAACTTCCAATGAAATACTAGAATTTATAAAAAGACCATGATCTTTTTATAAACCTATATTATAAATCTACATTTATAAATCTACCATAATTTTTTATAGATCTATAGATCTACATTACATGGGAGGAAATCCACTCTCAGGGAAACACTAATTGAGAGGAATGCCTTAGTTTTGTTAGGGTTACACCAGCAGCATCAGAAGATATAATTCCTCAGTGCTCTCTAATCACTTTATGAAAATTAAATTTTCTAAAAAATAGGTGGTACCCACCGGAGAAGTCAAACTTAATTCACATATCAGACATGTAGAGTTAATTTTCACAACCTGGACTAGAGACATTTGAAGAAAAATCTAGATATATATTGTTGCCCAAGCATATTTTTTCTTAAAAGCCTTTGATGTCTTCCATTATTCTATGCAAGCAAATGGAATGAGTTAAAACATTTTTTTCTAAGTAGACAAATCTGTGCTTTAAAAGACCCAAACAAAGAAACACACTGTTCCTCCCAAGAATAATACAAGAAATTATGAGTATGCAGTAATACTTTAATAAATTTCTGATGATTTTTTATATTTATATACAACCAGCATAAAAGTTTTTAAAATATAAAAAACCCATTCAGGTTATTATAAAGTTTGCCTCACATAAAAATGAATAGCAGTTATCTTACTCTCAGAAGACTTGAAATGAGAAGAAAGCAAAAATATGCTTTTTGTTTTTAAAAAATGCGAGGAAATGAAGGGGAAGATAAAAGGAAAAATCAAAACTCTCTGGTCATAATCTTCCTTAGCCTCCTTGTCAAAATAAGCAAATAACAATAGTCAGGGAAATAATAACAAAAGCAAGATAAATGTATGTAAGCCAGTTTCTATATATAGAATCAATTTCTAGCTTAATCTGACAGGCTGTCTTTTGTATGAATGCACCTGAATGTCCAAATCATGCTCTGAATTCCTTATTTCCACATTCTGTATAGTAGAGGCCTTCTACACATATCCTGATCAGCTGGTACATGTTCCTGATATATGTTCCTAGTAATAGTGCATACCCTTCAAGTCAGATTTTATGATGGAACAATCAAATCATTGCAATATACTATGGAAATACATCTTCAGATTGCTTTCCAGGTAAATGGCAGCATTTGTAATACAGCATTTTTTGTTTTCCACTGAGGGTATCAGAAGCAAGAAAATCTGTGAAAATACTCAAAACTAAAACAGGTGTTCCTATATAATTTTTGCCATTAACATCATGTATGTACTCTCTTAAGTAAGTAATTCTGTAATCTGTAATTAGTGCACACAAAGCTGTCCATTAAAATACCTTGAATATAGCAAAACAATTTGAAAACAGTTTAACTAACCATTATGTTGGCTTCCTGTGAATCTGTTAAAGGCTACATTTACAGCAGTTTAACACTAAACAAACAGATGGTGTGAGACAGAGGTAGTGCTTTCATATGAAACTAAATCTACTTTTATTTATACCCATATAAATCTAGGCAAAATCTGTATAAGAATTTGATCTAGAAAGGTGTTGAATAAAGCTATAAAGAAGCACACAGCTTTAGACAGCCTGCATAAAAAAAATCTTATCATAGAAAGCAATCATAGAATCATTTATATTGGACCTATATGACCTCCAAGGTCACCGAGTCCAACCTGTGACTAATCACCACCTAGTCAATTAAACCACAACACTAAGTGCCATGTCCAATCTTTTCTTGAACACCTCCTGGGATGGAAATGGTTGTACTTCCCTGGACAGCCCATTCCAATGCTTAATCACCCTTTCAACAAAGAAATTCTTCCTGATTTTGAACCTTTCCTGGTTCAGCTTGAGGCCACACCCTCATGTCCTGTTGCTGCCTGCCTGGGAGAAGAGGGCAACCCCCACCTTGATACAATCTCCTTTCAGGAAGTTGCAGAGAGTGGTAAGGTCACCCCTGAGCCTCCCCCTCTACAAGCTAAGCAACCCCAGCTCCCTTAGCTACTCCTGATATGACTTACACTCCAGAACCTTCACCTGCTCTGTTGCCCTCATCTGCACGTGCTCCAGCCCCTCAATGTCTTTCTTGCAGTGAGAGGCCCAGAACTGGACACAGCACTCCAGGTATGGCCTCACCAGTGCCAAGTACAGGGGGACAACCACTGGTCCTGCTGGCCACACTATTGCTGAACCAGGCGAGGATGCCCCTGGCCTTCTTGGCCACCTGGGCACACCCTGGCTCATGTTCAAACTCCGTCAACCCCAGGTTCTTTTCTGCTGGGCAGCTTTCCAGTCACTCTGCCCACAACCTGTAGGAATGAACAGGGTTGCCGTGACCAAAATGTAGGACCCTTCACTTTGTCTTACTGAACCTCATACCACTGACCTTGGCCCACTAAACCAGCCTGTCCTGATCCCTCTGCAGAGCCTTCCTAACTTCCAACAGATCAACAATCCCACTCAACTTGGTGTCATCTGCAAACTGATTGAGGTGTCATTGGGCCCCTCACACAGATCATTGACAGAGATATTAAACAAGACTGGACCCAATATTGAGTCCTGGGGCACCCCAATAGTGACCAGCCATCACATGAATGACTCCATTCACCCACACTGAGCCTGGTCATCCAGCCAGTTCTTAACCCAGTGAAGAGTGCACCTGTTTTTAGCCATGGATTACCAGCTTCTCCAGGAGTATGCTCTTGGAGGTACTGTTGAAGGCTTTGATGAAATGAGTGACAACATCCACAGCCTTCCCACCTATGGGCTGGGTCACCTGGTCGCAAAAGGAGATCAGGCTGGTCAAGCAGGACCTATCTGTCCTAAACCCACATATCTGTGCCTGATCCTCTAGCTGTCCTCTATGTGTCATCTGATCACCCTCAAAATAATCTGTCCAAAATCTTGCCAGATGCCAAAGCCAGGCTGACAAGCCTGTAGTTCCCTGAATCTTCCTTCCAACCCATCGTGAGAGTGGGCATCACACTGGTCAATTTCCAGTCACCTGTGACCTGCCCAGTTAGCCAGAACTGATGACAAATGATGGAGAGAGTTTTTGGTAAGCTCTTCTTCCAGTTCCTCAGTACCCTCAGGTGTATCCCATCTGGCCTCATAGACTTGTAACTGCTTCAGTGGCATAGCAGGCCATTAACTATGTCCTTCTATAATGTTCTCAGAGGATCTCAGTTATAGTCTTGCCATCAGGGGCTTACCTTTTCCGTTGAGTATATGAGACACTGCTAGTCTCTTGAAGGATGATTACAGAAAGGTTGACTTTCTGAATTTTTAATTACTTAAATACCTAAATGAATATCAAAGTCTGCTGGAAATGTGGTTCCTTTTGTAAGATGTACTCAAGAGATTAACTTTCTAACCATGTACTGAAAATTATTCTATATCTTTCTGCATAGAGACAATTCTGATACTGCAGTTAGTCATTTACTTGTTATTGTAGTGGATTTTATTCAGTAGAACACAAATTAAAACTAAAAAAAAATGACTAACTAAATTTTGACCATTAATTAAAATACGAACAAACATGAGTGTTTGTTCATGAGCTCATGAATAATAAATTTTATTCAACCATCTTCCCTAAAGGGGAAAAGTCCTGCTGTCTCAACATACTAGGAAAATGGCCTTTTAATGATTGTTCTGGAATTCTAAGTAAGTATCATTATATTGAACTGCTGGAGGAAAAATGTGTTTAACTTATAAATCAATAGGTGCTTTTAATTGAGACTATCACTTCAAATAGATTTGCTCAAGAACACCACACAATTTGTTACTATAAATTATTTTAGCAGTAAGTGTTTAAATTTAACCCCAAAATTTATATGAAAAAGGTCATAATAACCTTTGCAATTTAAATATATTTCTTTTAAAAGCATCAAGAGAAATAATCATACAGTTTCTGGATTCCAAGGTTGCTATAGATTGTTTTCTAAAAATGATAAAATAATGTAGAGAATGCCAATAAAATTAGAGAGAAAACTGTGTAGAAAGCCAACCAATCTTTGTGATGGCAGCTTAATGGGTATATACTTCCTATTACCTACATAAGAATTTTTATTCTGTTAACAAACTGATCTTAAAGTATCAATTTTGTTTAATAAAGGAACACACCTAGCAGATGTATAAACAATGTTCCTTTCACCTTACTTGCAGCTGAAGGCACATGTGGCTGGCCACTTTGAAAGTTTTGTTGGAGAAAGTGAAGGACTATTAATGTTGTAGGAAGATTGAAATGCATTTAGACAAGTTAAAGAAATGCCTTCTAAAGTTAGTTATGTTTGCTTTCCCCTCTCCCTTGGTGTTCATTACCTTTAAACGGAGCCACACATTGGCAGAAATAATTACCAGGTTGGTCAATGCAGGTGGCTCCATTCTTGCAGGGAAATGAAGCACACTCATCTATATCTGTTTCACATCTTGCACCTTTGAAAAGATGAAAGTTTTGAACACTTACTAAAAAATCAGGTGCCAATTTCTAATTCATTTGCACCACAAAAATTTCAAGCAACTTGTGAATGTAGCTAACATGCATTAGCCAAATAAGCAACCGTGCTAATATCAGCATCCATTCTGTTCTTATAACCAGAAATACATATCAGCTTATTTCTGAGTTGCTAAATGGTGACTAGTCTTCCTTATATGTGCAAGCTTTGAAGGCCTTTTTAAATGCAGACTAATTCATCTTGTGCTATGTAGTTTACAGCTGCAGTCAGTGTTCCAGTTTGTTGGAACGTAAATTAAACATTAGACCAGGGCAGGTAAAGAGAAATGACAATAAAGCACAAGCAAATTAGTCAATAATTTCTTAATGGATGCTTTGTGGACTACCTGGCTGTGGAAAACAAGGTTTACTATGAAATCAACTCACCAGTAAAACCAGGTAGACAAACGCATTTATAGCCACCAATAAGGTCTGCACATGATGCATTATGAAGACAGGGAGAAGACTGACACTCATTTATATTTGCTTCACAAGTTGTACCTATGAATGTAGAATCAAGGAAGGGGGAAATGAGTTATTCCATAGCACCTTTTGGTAAAGACCGACATTTATTTTAACTGAAGATAACTCAACACATCAGAATCTATTTGACACCCTTTTTATATTCAGATCCGGGTGTTTATGACATGTCCATCTTCTGAATGTTTAAGTTGTTCATTAATTTTTCAAAAATATTGAAAGTACAGTCATCAAATAGTTTACTAAGGCTTAAAGCAGACAATTTTCTTACTATATAAATATAGAAGAACAGAAACCAAATTACATTAAGTATAATTAAGTACACATTAAGTATATATTAAGTATAATAATTACAGGGGCATGAGAGGAAATACTTTTTATGTTCATGATAAGGCAAAAGTTATACTCCCCAAAAACTGTGAAAAAGAAATCTGTTATAGACAAGAAGAAAATGTATTCCGATCTAGACTATAAAAAACCCACATAACTACTCCAAGTATAAAAATACTTTATTGCTAATATTTTTCAGTGAACCAAATTCTTTATCATTTGAAGAATAAATGAAAAATTGCATCAATTGCATGATTCGGGAAGTTAAAAGCATTTAAAGAAATAAAAATGCAAGCAATAATTTTTCTGAGTATATGAGTGGTAGAAATGTACTATTTTGCACTGGAACATTTGAATTATGGGCTTATTTGTATTGTCATGATTAAATATCCATGATGTTTTAAAAATGGTGCTTTAAAAAGAAAATGGATACACTTTCAATTCCTGATCTAAGCCAAAAGCATAGCTGCAGCTATTAATGCATCCACTTATCAAAGCGATTTTTCATATAAATTTTTCATATAAATTGTACAAATATGCCAAAACCAAAACCTTTACCACGCAGTCAGATTTTTTTCTCAGTTCAAGGATATTAAAGCTTCAAAATATTTAAAAAGCTTGCAGAAAATTTCGCACAATTTCACTGAATCCCATAGATCCATTTTCAAAGCCAAGACACCAGTTAGCAGAAAACACCTAGTTCCATGCTATCATGAAAAAAAAATAGGTAATTTAGCCAAGATACACTTCTTCTAACTGACATGTTTATGACTTCACATGACACTCATATATGAATAGATGCATCTCATCTGATATGTTAAAAAAATAGTGTAAAACTGAGTAGGTTTACAAACTTATTGTTCAGTGGAATTTTTTATACCTTCAAATCCATCCTGACAGATGCAACTGAAGGCATTCAGGTGGTCAACACAAGTAGCTCCATTGTGACAAGGGTCACTAAGACACTCATCCACTTCAATCTCACAGTTATGACCTGGAAACAAGTGAAGGATTTATTTAATTAGGAACACACCACTGGTGAATCATCAGTGCAGGCAGCAACAACAAAATGAAATAACTGAGCTTAGGTACAGGGAGCGAGATTTTACCAATGAGCCATATATTGTCTTTGGGGAATTAATTTTTTTTTTGATTAAAGGAAAAAGCAGAATATAATGTTCAATGAAGATTTTGTAGAGTCCATTACAGATGTACTCAAAAACTTGCATATTTTAAGGGCAAGAAAGCACTGAGTTTTCCTAAAACATCACAAGTGTAAATGGTTTCCAAGAAAAAAAAATAAAACAATACAGTCTTTATCATATTATTTTCTCATTTATGGTTTAATTTATTAATTTATGGTTTTGTTTTAAAACTCGCTATAGGAAATATTGGGAAATGTTTTAATTATGGACAAATATTTTCTTATTTTGTAAAAATTAAAAATCAGAAAGTTAGATATTGGCATGCATTTGTAAACATGCAGAGGAAAAAGTATTGATGTTGATTTCTAGCTGTGAATGATGTATCTATTTTTTTTTTCTGGCATCAAACTCATTGTTACTAATGCTTCAAGACAGATAAAGCTCCTGATTGCTTCTGAGGGATTTTGAGGGTTTTAGTGGACCACAGAAAAAAAATAAATTACTGCTCCACTGTTATATAGATATGAGTATAAGAATTGAAACAAACTTTTCACTAAAAAAATCTCACCAAGGATTATCACAACATCATACAATTTTATTTTATATTTTTATAATAATAAAATTAATCAACCATAGAAATAAGAGAAACCATTTCATTGCATTAAAGAAACAAATACTACAGCTCTTAAATTGCAGATTATTTAATCTAAATCAATGCTTATGTAAGGATGTAGAGCAGCAAGTTAAGAGCTATGCAGTCTTCTCAAGATCTCAATTCCTACAGTTGTCTGTGTCCTCCTTGACTATTGAGGGAGATTTTAGAGTCATCTTATTCCTGCTTTTGGAGCCATGTCAAAGTTCCTGGAGTTAGACAGGATGGATCTGGGTAGCACAGCTGATCTGCCGCTCAGGGAATTCCTACTGCCCTTGATTATTTCACCATATAGTTGATCAAAAGTACCTGTACATGTATCTAGAAAGATTTGGTTTTTTACACTGTCATCTGAAAATACCAAGTAAGTATGCTGACATAACCAAACTAATTTTAATCTGGTCAGTCTAATGACAATGGCCTGCAGGGTAGATGCAAACATGAGTAGTTAAACCTGCCCAGGATCTTGGATGTAGGTTTGGCAGTTGAGACCTTTGTTACTGCAGCCTTATTATTACAGAGAGCAAAAAGGGGATAAATTAAGGCCAACTTGCATATGGCTGGGAGTTCAAATCACATCAATGTAAGACAGACACCATGTCTAAAATAGTATAAAGAGTAATTGGAGTGGAAATAGTCCCTTGTAGTCAGTATTTTTTACAGCTGAATACTCTTACTCAGCCAAGTACTTTTGTGTGCCAGGAAACAAAAGTTATTTCTGCCTGAATCAGAGGCGCACTGCTAAATTATCTATTGTTACTTTTGAACCAACTTCTTTTCTCTGATTTAGGACTGACTGAAATGAAACATGTTAAACAGCACTTCTATGAACTCACCTATAAAACCAGGAGCACAGAAACAAAGATAGCCACCCACAATATCTTTACAGATGCTGGAGGCTCCACATGGTTGTGATAGGCAGGCGGCAACATCTGCTTCACATAACTCACCAGTAAAACCTGTCAAAAAATAGAGTAACAGATGACTTAGGAAATTTATTACATTTAGTCTGAGAAAACAGACAAGTCATAGAACAATAAAATGTGTACTATTCTTATGTTTTGAAATCTTATTTAGGATAGAGTAAAATATTCCAGTTTCCTTGAATGCTCAGTTTCCTTGAATTTTCTTGAATATTCTTGAGTATTTCCTTAAATATTCAGTAAAATACTCAGTCTCATAAAAAAAGCAACTCCAATGGAACAAAGTCATTATGATAAAGTCAATGATAAAGCTGTACTTCAAATTATAATAAAAATCATTCAAAATAAAATGGGCATCAAGGAAATCATAATTTTCATTGATGAAAGCATTGTTATTTTTGAACATACGCAATAAATAGGTGCAAGTAAATATTTTTTGTTTGACTGATTTTTTTTGAAACCTAATAAATTTATTTAACTAAGTGATATAAAGCAGTTGAAAAAATCAATCCGTGTGTGTAGCTAGTATCCAAATGCTGAATATAAATGCAAAGTTTCAAATTTTAGACATTTTGGTTTGGTCATAAAAACTAGCGAGGCGTAAGATGTACACTTTTCTGGTCTCCTATTAGCTGAGCACTTAAAAGTTTTCTAAATATTTTTAGTGCAACAAAGATCAAAATAGACTGGACTAATTTATTATAATATAACAAGTGCAGCATGAAAAACCACTAAAGACTTAAACCAGAGATCTGGTTCAGTGAGTTAAATATAATGAATTCCAGTGTCTTACAAACTTAGATACCAAATCTGGCTGAAGATCTGAACCTCACATTTAATTTAAAAATATATTTATAAAGTAATGCCATACTTCAGTAGCATGGGTATCAGTATGACAAATTCCAGTATGCCATTGAGTTGCCCCATATCTGACATTGTGTTAGTAAAATTTTTAGACAAAAAGAAATACTCTTTAGTCAAAGATGTTCAAATAAATCTGTATCCCTACAGTATACTCGATAGCTTTAAAAACTAAACATAACCTAGTTTTTACAGTGTTTATTAAGTGCAGTTGAGTATAATAAATAATTACAAAATTTCACAAGTTCAGTACTGCTTGGACATAGTTTTTAAACTAAAAGAAACATAAACTGTGTTCTTAAGGCATGACTGAAGACCTCCTGATCTGGAAGATTTTTTAACTTTTGAACATCTTGTTACATGAGGGAAGACAGCAGCTTCTGACCATCAGGGTAGATTGCTGGAACATGCTGCACTTTACAAATTCTGGCTTGTTGAACAACTCTTTGAGGCATAAATTCAAGGCAATGCATATTAAAACTGCCCTACACATGCAGTCAGTTTCTAAATCAGTAGATGCAGAATGGTGACTTTAAGCTATGTTTCAATTCCATCCTAAGCACCAGCTGTGCAATATTCTTGAACAGCTGAAGTTTTTCTCCTTGTTGATTGCCATTAAAAATTTAAGTCTCTCATTTTTGCCTTTGTAAATGGCTCTTAACATCTGCATAATGAAGTACTACATAAACCTAATATAAAAAAATTATGGTAAAGAAATAAAATGGAAATGTTGAACAATGATGGTAACAGCTATGCACAGATATATCTATAGCTGTTGCATGTGTGACTTTCATCAAAGTAGAGATAATGAATATAGAAAAGCCAACAGTTTTTGTTTTTGTTTTTTTGCTTGATGAAATAAAAATTATTATTCATAATAACTTTATAGATTTGAAATAAAAGTCTTAACCTATGTATCCTTTTATTTCTGTGTTATGAATTAATTATCAAAGTATTACAGCATGGATTACTGGGCTTTGAGCAATCTGATCTACTTAAAGAAGTCACTATATTAAGTTGAAGAACAAAGGGTAGTGGTTTCAGGGCTCAACTTTAATATTAAACATCTGGTTATGTATAAGGCTTCTCATCAAAACAGATTCAGTTGCAGGACTTAAGAAGGTACTATTTCCTACAAAAAGAAATGAGCGCATTTTGATTTATTTTTCTGTTACAGATATCCAAAAGATATTTCATAAGTTTAGATAAGGAAAAATTAGCAACAGAAAATATATATATATATATTTAAATGCCACATTTACATTCTTGAGACATTTCTTTTTGACAAACCTAAATGCCTCATGACAAAAGTGATTTTTACTAGTCAGACTACGACACTTAAACTCTCCAGGGAGATCACTGAATTGTGATCAGTTCTGACATAGTCCAGCCACACAGTGATTTATGGCAATTTCACTACATGGCTCCTTATATTCTGGATGGCAGGTACATCTGAAACTATTAACTGAAACCTCACATTAAGGGTTATTGTCAGAGCCAGCAGGATTTGATGCGCATTCATTCACTCTTATTGAACAAATACTACTTCTAGGGAAAAAGTTTTATGGTTCCTGTTAAAATCACATCTGAGAAAAGCTTAAACAAACTGAAAGGAAGAAAGAAAAAAAGAAAAGCCAGAATTTAATAAATTCATGTAAAACCCAGACAATATTTTCATTGTCATTTGGATTCTTACATAACAGGTTGCCAATTTCTCCTTATTTGTACTGAATGTGGTAATAATTATATATAAAACCATTTCATTAATTTGATTTTTGGGATAGAGGGGTTGCAGTTGTTTTTGTCATTTAATATCTATCATAATGAAATTCGGCTTTTGGGTCCCCTGGAATTACAAATATAAAAATTGTGCTTATTGAAAAAAATTATACAAAATGTAAAAATTGTAAACAATATGCAATTAATAATGGTATTGTTGAACAAAACAGAAAAAGGGCAATAAAGAGGAAAAATCACCACCTTGGCATGTGTATTGGGTTTGCTTGGCCAGGTTTTGGTAGCAGGGTGGGGGTTTACTGGGGTGGTTTCTCTGAGAAGTTGCCAGAAGCTTCCGTGATAATATTTAAGGAGGAAAAAAGTGATTGCATGGATGTAATTGTGGCCAGAGAAAAGTGGGTAAGAACAATAGGAGCAGCTCTGCAGACACCAAGGTCAGTGCAGGAGGGGCAGGAGGTGCTCCAGGTGTCAAAGCTAAGATTCCCCTGCAGCCCATGGTGCAACCCATGGTGAGGCAGCTGTGCCCCTGCAGCCCATGGAGCTCCTCCATGCCCATGGAGCAAAGCAGATGACTGCAAGGAGGCTGTGAACTCATGGGAATTGCATGCTAGAGGAGGCTGCTGACAGGGGTTTGCAGACCTGTGGACAGAGGAGCCCACTCTGGAGCAGGTTTCCTGGTAGGACTTGTAGCCTTGTGGAGGAAATCACACTGGAGCAGGCTGTCCCTGAAGGACTGCATCCCATGGAAAAGGGACCCAAGCCTGAGCAGTTCATGAAGAACTGCAGCCTGTAGAAAGGACTCACACTGGAGTTCACAGAGTACTGTCTCCCATGGCAGGGCCCCCACAACTGAAGCAGGGGAAGGACTCCTCTCCCTCAGAAGCAGTGCAAACAGCCTGGGGTGAACTGGCCATAATCCCCATTTCCTGTCTTCCTGTGCCACTGGCAGGTAGGGGAAGCCGGGTGGGGGAAGGTGTTTTTAAGATTCTGTTTGACTTCTCATTTTCCTGCTCTGGGTTGGATTAGTAGTAAATTCAGTTAATTTTCGACAGTGACAGTAACGTGTAAGTGATCTTTCCCAGTCCTTATTTGAATTCAGTAGCCTTACCTTATATTTTCACACATCCCTCCCACCCCCCCTTATGTTTGCCAAGGACAGAGATAAAGTGCCTTTGACAGGTACCTGGCATCCAGCCAGGGTCAGCCCACCACAACATGAAAGGCAGGGAAAACAAATAATGCTCTTGCCTCGGTCACAATAGAGCAGTTTCTTCTTGTATTGTCTATCTCCTCTAATAAATAGATGTGATTGCTGTATTGAAGAAACCAATCACAACTATAAGAGACACAGTAGAAGATGCAATTTTCTCTGTTGTATCCTTCTTACATATATTGTGTCTGCAACTCAGAGAACAAAACCCGTTAATCCTTGGTAAAGGCAATTCAAACTTCAACAATTAGATTAGAATAACAGAGTTGTCTTCTAAAAGCTTTAAAATTTCATGTTCCAAAAGGTAAGAAACTGAGAAATCATGGCAATGCAACTTTAAGAAAGTCGTGTTCTCTGAAGACTGCTCATTTTCACAAGCAGACATTCTGATCTAACAACAGCCACAATCTGAAAAATTCAGATTGTTCTGTTCTCATGAGAAAATGAACTGCTTTATTTACAGCAGAGGTTGGGGAAAAGTCAAAATTTGTGTTTATGTACAGTCTGAAAGAAAGTTTAACAAGCAGTAAGACTTTCACGAGTACTTAGGGTGTTTGTACATCATTTTTTTTCCTACATATGTTAGTCCTGCAATAAATAAATAAATAAATACTCCAAGGCAAAAGAATGTTAAGATTTGCAATTCAATTTTCTGTCATAAGCTTTGAGTACTTCATGAGTATTAGATCTTTTGCAAAGTTTTCTCAACTAAGTAATAAATGAAAAAAATAAAGCTTCTAGGCCAAAAGTCTGTTTTTATCCCATCATGTCAGCATTTTCTGATAAATTATGTTTCATTGGCTATACCTCAAAAAGCTATACTGGAAGCTGAAAAGTAATTATTACAATTTTGTAATTGTAATTGGTTTGAATTTTGTAGTAAGATTTTCTGACTGGAAGACTGAAAAAGCAGTTTTTCAGCAAAAATTTCTGTGCATCATTTCAGCTTAATTTATTCTGGAGAGGAACTTAAAAGAGCAGTCAGTCCACCTTCTGCTTACCACTAACTCAATTTGATATCAACAAATACATGTATATTTTAAAATATTCTTCATATCCCAGAAGTACTGCCTCAGCCATATTAGGTTATTTATGGTAAAAACTAATATGACAGTGGTGGCAAGCCAATGTCCCTGACACAGGCAACAAAGGTGATTTCATATAGGCTACCAATGGATTTATTCTAAGACTAATTCTGATTCAGAATTCAGAACTGATTCAGACAGTTCCCAGGAGACAGATGCCACAGGCAGAGCTTACAGAACCAGAATCCTGCCCTGTGTGAGGCTGAATCCACAGCCCTTTCTGGCCCTCTTCTACACTTTTACTAAGTAATTACTGTTGGCCAGTTTGTCCTTGTCACCTCTGTACTAAAGCAGAAGTTCTTGGCATAGGGACATTAATTTCCCTTCACTGATATATTTGGAGGATCTGCTCAACCCTGGAGATTAATTTTTAGCTACACATGGTTCAGTTATGCTCCAACACAGGAGAGTTAAAGGGCATTGTTATTTTCATTGCATGAATGTAGTCCATCACAGAATCATTGCATACCCAAATATGAGCTATCTGACATATTTAAAAATTAAAAAATTGTCAGAATAAATTGAGTTCTTTGGAGGTGAGAAACAAGATGCACTCTAATAGTTTGGTCACTACTGATTGAACACAAACACAAGTGCATTTCTGATAATAATCTTCATTCACCAATGAAATCTGGCATTATGGATAATAACATAATGTCATGATCGAAATCTGAATAGCTACAGCTCCATATAGAGGCACAAACCCTTTGGAGCAATAAATATTAATAAACTTTGTGAGAGATGTAGTGGTTACCAACACATATTCCAGTCATATCCTGTGCTGACTCTGTATGCAGAGTATACATCAGTAACATATTTTAGAGTACTGTGTTCAGATAGCTTTAATTTAATCAAATTTTATTATTCATATAGGTCATATGACAGCAAAGCAGGCAGGGCACAACTCACTGACGAGCAATACAGTCCCACAGCACCTAAATGAGAGAAGCTGAGGAGGTCCATTGCTGATAACCAGGTCTAGCACACCACAGTGATGACCAGTGACATCACTGCAGTGACAAAGCAGGCCTGAAAAGAAGCCTGGAAGTCAAAGCCAGCAAGGCAAGGTCAGATTGGCAGGAGCCTGCTGGTACACTCTGGTGTAGAGCAGGGAGATACATCACTTCTAGCACAAGCAGAACTCTCAGAAAAATATCTGAGGGTGGAGATTCCTTTTTCAACAACACAAGTACATGGCTCAATCCCATTTATCCTGAAATCTCCAGATGCATTTTTGCAAATTACTGCCTGGTTGCTTCCATTTTTCTATGAATTTGTTTATGACTGGCAAAGAGGATTCATCTTTGCACAGCTGAACCTTCTTTCTTTTCAAGAACACTGCTACAGTTTTTGCCTGCCTCTCTCCCAGATTGGTGCCATCTACACATTCAGACACAATATTCCTAATTCAATAATGCAGGTCATTGATAAGGAACATTAATGAAAAGCATTAGTGGACCCAAAATAATGCCCGTGATTTTTTTTCCACAATGAATCACTATCATCTTTTAGTACTTTTTTTTTTTTTCCAGTGAGTTACATGTCATTCAGTGGTAGTTAGTGAGAGAGTATCCCCTTGGATTCCCTCATAAGAATGATGATGGATCAAGATATATAGAACCTTCTTCCTTATCCCAAAAGTTTATTACCACCTCAAAACAGAAATTACAGTGGTTTCACACATTTTTCTCTTGAGAAATTCATTTTACCTAGGGACTGTCATATTTTTGTTGGCTTCAGATTCTTATAAACAGTTCAACTTCCCATTTTCTCTAGTATTTTTTCAAGAATTCGAGTTGGACCTGACAGTTCCATACTTCACTTCTACTATTTTTTACCTTTCTGTAACTTGGCTGAACCAGAAGCCTACAGCTCTGAAATTGCTCTAAAGCCTTCCTAAATACCATAGCTGAAGCTGTAGCCAAACAGGTTTTACAGTATGCATTTTCATTTGAACACTCTAGGTTCTTCTGTGACTGATAAAATCATGTAGAAGACTATTCTGCAAGTTCTAGAAAAACATCTGAAAACCAACACAGTATCAGTCACAGCTTCTTGAGGGGAAAGTCTTGCTTATCAAAGACAATTTCTTTTTAGGACAAGGTAACCCAGTGTTGATCAAAGGAAGCCAACTGATGTAATATTTCTGGATTTCAGTAAAGCTTTTGATACTGTCTCTTACAGTATCCTTCTGGACAAAATATCCAGCACACAGCTGGATAAACCCATCATGTGATGGGTGAGCAACTGGCTCACAGACTGAATGCAAAGGGTTCTAGTGAATGGAGTGTCATCAGACTGGTGACCTGTCACTAGTGGAGTTCCACAGGGCTCCATCCTCAGCCCTGTGCTCTTGAATATCTTCAGAAATTACTTGGACACAGGACTAAAGGAATACTAAGTAAGTTTGCCAATAATACTAAACTGGGAAGAACTGTTTAAACCGTTTACTCCCTCAAAGGCAAGAAGGACCCTGCAGACAGACAAATTAGAGTACTGTACAATCACTGACCATATGAATTTCAGCCAGGGAAAGTGGTGGATTCGGCACCTGGGTCAGAGCAATCCTGGATGAAGGTACAGACTGGGGAATGAGATTCTGGAAAGCAGTGCTGCGGAAAGGGTCTTGGGATTCTGGTTGACAAAAAGTTGAATACAAATGAGCAGTGCCCTGGCAGCCAGGAGGGTCAAACACGTCCTTGGGGGGCATCAGGCACAGCATGGCCAGCCGGGCAAGGGAGATGATTGTCTCACTCTGCTCTGCACTGGGGCAGCCTCCAGTGCCAGGGGAAGTTTTGAGTGCCACCGTATAAGACAGATACTAAAGAGTGTCCAAAGGAGGGAACAAAGATGGTGAAGGGTCTTGCAGAGAAGCCGTATGAGAAATGCTGAGGTCACTTTTTAAGGGTTCTTCGTCTACTCTTGAATATAGCACAAAAGAGCAGAACAGAAATTCTGATCTAGAAAGTTTTTTTAAAAGGAGTAAATCTGACCTTTCTGTAACTTTTTTCTGTTCATTCTCCCCCATCTAGAATTTCTTTCTGCAGGTGAGGGCTAATGAGTCCAATCAGGTCTCTTTTAGCCACTCGACTTCAACAACCATTTCTACTGCTTTGGACAAATTGGATCTTAAGCCATACAATTTCATGTAAAGATGTAGGAGAGCTACTGCTCTACAGCATTCTTTTTGTTGATGTTGTTTTTTTAAACCCTTAAACCTAGACAAAAGGCCACAATGGCTAGGTATATCTTCCTATACTGTAAGAATATTTTTGTCAGTTCCACTAAAAGGTGGATTAGAACTAGAGAAAAAGGATTAAGGAAAAGCAGAGACATACTTCACTCTCACAGAAATACACCAGAAGACTTAGAGCTATTACAACAGAAGTTTGATTACTGTACCACAAAAAGCAGCTTCAGATCCTCTCTTATTTACACTAAGAAAACAGAATAAGTTTTTATTCTGACTGTGCTTGCTGGATTGAAATGTTATCTTATAATATTGTGGTTAGAAGGCTATCTTATAATTTTGTGGTGTGATCATTAAGACAGCACCTAACAATGTTTTACAACTCCAGAATAAAATAACCAAAAGAGTAGAAAAAAATACAACAAACAACCTTATGAACTAATGTCTGTTATCCATTTTCATTTTCCCATGAGGACTGCAAAGCTGTCAGTGTTTGCTGCTTCTTTTGGGATGATGTCAAGATCTGCTGAGAAGGTGATATGTATTGTATAACATAACTTAATTATCATTAGGAATAGGTAATTTATTACCCTTTCCAATATAACATCTTCCTGTAATTGATATGCAAATCCTGTGGCATTTATAACTCCCATATGGATAATGAAAAATGAGAGTAAAAAGTTGCTTAATTTAAATAGTTTACCACAGTTAGAATTGAGGTAAAAGCATTACTGTTAGCAGATCTGTAGGAAAACAAAACAAAAAAAGCAATGACAAAAATTTAAACAACAATAGCAACAACTAATATGAATTACCTAACTTCTGAATTACACAGCTGAACATCTCTGAAAAAAGATCAGTGAAATATGAAGCTCCCAGTAAAATCAGCACAAACAGTGTGCAATATTGCTATTCTCCCTCAGAGGCATTGCATGCCTTCAGATTACGTGTTTCAAGAACAAGGAAATAAGAGGATGGGCTTCCCCGCATTGTGTAATATGATAGTGGATTAAATAAAGAGCTCTTCAGTTCAATATTCTTATTTTAGAGATGAATTAATTTATTACAGAAAGTTCAATGACTTATTAAAAAGAGAATGGTTTCTTAAGTCCCACATAAG
This sequence comes from Phylloscopus collybita, assembly GCA_027886175.1. Taxonomy (NCBI): domain Eukaryota; kingdom Metazoa; phylum Chordata; class Aves; order Passeriformes; family Phylloscopidae; genus Phylloscopus; species Phylloscopus collybita. The sequence goes on along the minus strand of JAJNNQ010000026.1, from coordinate 30,759,477 downwards.
GTCACGTATCCATTTCCTCAGGAGTGTAAAACTTTTTTTTTTTAAACTAGAATTGAAAAAGATAAATAAGAAAATAAAAACAAACATACGTTGGCTTGCTGTTCATGTATTTCATGGAATTAAGATTGTCAGGAAGTACACAAGCAAAATTTTGGGATTGAACCATTTCTTAGAATTTGCTGATAAGCAATCTGTTGGACAGAGAGAAAGTACAGAGACATTCTCTATCATCTATTTTCTAGTCTGTCTTTTGTAAATTTTAAAGATAATATGAAATCCAAATATGATCCTTCATTTCTCATCTGATTAGAACACCATATGGTACTAGAAAAGCTGGTGGGAAAGAAAAGGGATTGATTTTAGTTACAGGTAAGAAAAGGAGAAAAAAAAATGATTAAACCACGTAAAGTAACAGCAATAGACTTTGCTAAAGGTCTGGTAAGGCAATCCTCTTACTTGTTAAGAATTTTATACAATATTTTTACACATTATTAATGCAAGTAGAGACATAGAATATTAAAACTGAAGCAATGCTAATTATTTTTCAGTACACTGTATGACCAGAAGATCAGCTGGAATGTGAGTTGTCAAAGAAGGAAGTTATTTTATAGAAGGGTAGAAAAGCATAAACACAGAACAAAAGCACAGATGAAGAATTAAAAGAGTGGAAATTTCAAAGAAAAAGAAAAAAATCATACCCAAAATAAAGACTGTTAATATTTCTTTAGGAATGGTAGTAAAATGATGATTGTTTCAGTTTTAGCTATTACACTTCTGAAATATTTTTTTAAAATCAGAGATGGCCAATCAACATAGCAGATCATAATTCCAAACCCTTTAGATCCTTTATTGGAAATTTGAATATATTTAGATATATGGTGGACAAATAACCTATGAGTTACCTACTTTTCAGAAATGGAAGTTTTGGAAGTAACAGTTTTTAAACATATAAATCAAACATATTAAAGATTTGTTTAGTAGACGTAACATACTAACATTAGGAAAAGGCTATAGCTGATTATCACTTGAAATTCTCCATGAAACGTAAGATTTTAAGCCTGTTAACCAAACTTCTAGCAGTTTTCTGGAATATGAAAACAAATCTTATTTGCATTTCTAATGTCAGAAATGGAAAAAGATAGAATGGATTCAGAGATTGCATCATTGTAAATCTTATTAATTTCTTATTAAATGTGAGTGGGCTCATTCTATAGCCAAGAGGCACTTAACCATGGGGAATGTATTTCAATAATGTATCAGAAAACAAGAAAAATATAGAGATATCAAACATAAGAAGCACCAAATTAAAAATTAGTCACAACTGGCAAATTAAATCTTTTATAAAAGAATATAACTTCGGTGAAGCATGAAACACAGCTATGATGGTTTTAACAGGTCTTTAAAATAGCTGTTTAGTATTGAGTAATCTTTCCTTTCCATCCTGTTACTGCCATTACAGTACTTTTAGAAATGAACAGACTCAAGCTAAAGGCTGTCATAGTGATATTTCCTTACCTGGGGGATTTGTAATGGGTTATTACAGTGTTCCTCAAGACATCATTCTTTTGTATCTGCTTTTGGTAACAGTAATTCAATGTCTTATTAGACACTTTGAAATAAATAGTGTTGTTTTTATTAGAAAAATGTCAAATTTTTTAGTCATCTGCTAGGGTTGGTGGATTGAATTGACATTACACATTAGCTATTAATCAATTTTCTTCCCTGTATTTATAGGTGCATAAATGACAGCATAGTTTTTGAAAAAATGAGAGGAAGCTAACAATTTTTTTTTGCTCTATTGTAGGAAAATTTTTTTTACCACTGGCATAAGACAGCATACAGAAAAATAAGAGCACAGGTGGAAAATTGTAATTATAAAAAAGAAACTTTATGAAGCTATCCCACCTAATAAGGTATCTTTTCACAATAGCAAGAAATTTGCCATGTGGTCGCTTCACCATGTTTACTTTCTCTTTCATCACAGTCTGCCTTAACAGAAGTCTTATAGGAGACTTTTTAATGAGCTTTTCAAAGTGTGTTCCTCCTCTCATTTGTCTTTTCCTCCTTCTTGTTTTCATATAATATTTTTGGATTCCAACGTTTCTTTCTCCTACACTTGGTTGCAAGTGTACATAGTATATGTTATGTACATAGTAGTAGTATATGTACTTTGCATATGTTGATGTATAATGAATGGTTTTCAGTGTCATTGTGTGACTTCTTTACTTCTTCCATCTTCATTTAATTTTCATCTTAAAACTGTAGTTAAAAAGTATATCTGTTTCAAGATTTTTAAAAATCATTATATCTTGTTTTACACCTTCTTAATTTACCAACATTTTATATATTTCACTCTTTCAGTAAAAAACTCACTCAATATTTCTATAAGAATAATACAATGAAATCTCACTGAAGTAGAAATTGCAGTTTTATTTGCTCTTAATACCTTTATGTCCAATTTCTAACTGATAATAAAGATTAGGTTTAAAAGTCTTACTCTGCTTCTGGGAACATTTTGAACAAATAGAAGGTACAGATGCCAGTGAATTACAGAATACACAGTCCGGTATTACATCATAGTGCACACTTTGAATGCACAAATGTCTCAGCAATTACTTGTCCACTAGAGGAATGAGCTATTGTGCACTTTTTCGGCAGCATTTTTATTTATATAAATCCCAAAGTCTTTTGTCTGCATGAAATATGTATATTAATGTTAGCATTACAACTTAAAACATGTATGGAAACTTCATTCAAAAGTATGATAATTACAAGTGAGGAAACTTAGGACTTCTCTGCACTGTTCTCTTGCTTTTCTAGTGAAAATCATGGAAATAGAAAGAGTTATGTGTACCTCAAAATTTGATTAACATGGAGAATTGAAAAGGAAAAAGTGAGAAAATTGGTGAGTCACAATAAGGACAAATTAGCGAGTTACAAAAGGAAAACAAATATATATACACACACACACACCCCCCAAGTAATGCAAAGGCACTCTTCACCTCCCCCCAATGGTCATACGGTCTCTAGCAACAGATACCTTAGAAAACTCTTTCCAGGATTTTATGGCTGACTATATTAGTGCACATAGAATAGAATATTTCTTTGGTCCATTGGGGTCAGCTGTTCCCACTTTGTCCACTCCAGCCTACTCACTGTCAGGGAAAAATTAGAAACAGAGATGGCCATGATGCTGTGCAAGCACTGCTCAGCAACAGCCAAGACATTCCTGAGTTAGGAACATGGCTTTGGTCACAAATCTAGAACACAGCACTGTAACAACTTCTATGAAGAGGATTAGTTCTATCTCAACCAGACCCTGTGTAGTCTGGGTTTTTTCTATTCTCTGTCTCTTTAAGAAGTTTTTCTAAAGTCCTATATCAGCCTTCAATGTTTACCTTTTGCAATGGAGTCTTTCAGGATTTTCACATTAACAACCTCTTTGTTACTGTAACCGTCTAACCATGTTTACATTCTTCTTGTAAGGAGGAGACTGTTGATGGACTGTTGGGTTGACCAGTGTGGTTGGAGAGGAAGATTTTCTTCCTCCAATCCATGGTTACTGTTGGAATTCTATAAATGTTAAGGTCTGTAAATAAACTTGCCTTTTTTGCCTTGGACATCTCAGTGTGTGAGTGTTGTTTCTTTGTGTCGTGCTGCGACAACCCTTTACGTAGATCCAATCAATTCTTTGTTTGGGGGGAATACCCACTAAACAGTCATTTTCCTGTGTATCCAATCTTTCCCTTCTGATGATGGTAAGATCAGGGGCTTTTTTCAAGAATGAAAAAGCAAAGAATGGCCTTCGATGACTTTTTTTTCTGCTTCCTAATATTGAAATTACTGTAGAATACTTCTGAATTATTTTTCTTTATAAAAGGGAACTCCCAACTTGTGCCAATGTTAGAACTGCTGCCTTTTTCTACTAGGTAATTTATGAATAAATTGTTACTCATAATGTAAAAATCAGTTGACGTTTAACTAACATTGTAAAGGGTTCCATGAAAAAATGAAGCAAACAATCAGATCTTCAGTGGTAAGAAATGTGCTGGTAAGGATGTGCTCAGAAATATCACTATTAGAAAAATATCTTAATACACTAAGATTCTCAAAACTATAGAAGAATTACTAGGTTGACTAAAAACATATTTAACATTTTACAAATACCAGAGAAAAAAACCCACTTGTGTATGAATGAGCTATGAAGGCAAGGAAAAACTTTTGAGAAGGACCCCTAATAATGTTCCCTGTCACTCACTGTTTCCAGATACCGCTTTTGCAAGAGTCAGTAAAAATACCAGGTCCTGGAAACCCATCTGCATAACCTCTGCTTCTCCAACATCTCTGACTTCACGTGGCCTCAGCCTTCATCCTAGATTAAGAGCCAACACACGTCATGGATGTGACTGCCTACAGAAGTCTCAGCATTAAGACCTTGCAAAAGAGTCAACATCATGCAAATATACTGACCTCTATTTCCCTAAAATATTGAGTCCACTAACTACTGCTACAAGCAATTCTATACTATTTGCTACATGACTACTTACATGTGTTAGTCTGCTGAACAACCCTTCTATAGCTGATTAGATGGACTTGTGTAGAAAGAATTCTATCCCAGTACAAGTTCGGATGTTAGGTAGATGAGAAACATGATTTACAAATTGCATAAATGAATTGTGACTTGGAGCAAGAAATCAATAATTGGAATATTAAGCTACGCATCAGGTAGTCTTTTTGGCAAAGGAGAGCAACAGCTTCATGTGAAAAATACTGCACTTTCTGATCAAGCAACTTTGAAATCAAAGCAAAAAAATATCATTACAAATTCTATGTTAAGGATCATTGTGCAGCAGCAGTGTGAAGAACTGAATGATTTTGTAAACTTTTTCCATCTGTACTCTTGATGATTCACTTTATTTTTTGAGTCACAGCATGGAATAGTTTTTCTAAGGTCGCTTCCTGGAGTAAAAACTTTCATGTATAAGCATCTACTTAATAACAAGGGTTGCCAGAAAGGTTTGAAAGAAAGTACAGTCTTATTTCATGGTACACTAAACTTTAATAACAGCAAAACCTTCCAAAAAGGAAGAATTTGATTTACAACTTCTCTGTGTGCATGTTTACTCTTAATCAGAAGTACTGCTCCTTTGATTCAGTGTATTAAGTTGAACAAAAATTGATTTTAGTTTGAATCCATCAACTGATAGGATTTTCTGCTTCAAAACCAGTCTCCCTTAGCAATCATGCTAACCATCCAGTAATCCCATAAATAAAAATAATAATAAAAAAGGAGAAATATTTATGTATTCAGTTAAGTGTAACAGGGATAATACAACACTGAGGCACAATCTGGGATTGGAAAGAAGCTGTGTAGTAGATGGAATGTTTTCTAAAAAAGAAAAATTATGCATCCAACGTCGAACTGTCTGAGAGCAGAAAAAGAGAGACTGTTTAGGGAGAGATTATTAGTTTAGCAGCTTCCAGCAGATTGTTCCCTTTGAAACTGCCAAACATTCAGGTGTGTTTAAAAAAGTCAAAGGATTTTTTAGTACTTACTGACTTACAGACTTTTTGGGTTGAGCTTGTCTAATCCTTTACCAAACCTTCCAAATAAATTGCCTAGCTATATCACATTCTGTGGTAACAAATAGAGAAATGCAATGTCATCTGTTAAAACTTATGTTTCTAAGATTCTCTCATGCTTGTCTTCTATAAAGTTAAAGGGTCTTCACCCTTCCATAAGGAACTTGCTATATTCCATTGAGCGCTTTTGATTATTTTTTGAACACATTGTAAAAATCCAGCATCTTGCAGATTAAAATTTCTTTAAATATCACATAAATACTCCCTTTGGACACCTTATAAATTTTAGAGCAAGGTTCCTCACCTCTCAAACTGTGCTTCTCTACTTGACCATTCCAAGGCATGGTTTCTAGATGAAAGACTACTGTTGTCATAAAATATAGCCCTTGTTCTTCACTTTGTTTCCTGCCTTTTTAAAAGTCAATATACATAGGGAACCATTTTCTAGTGGAAGAATAAATTAATACTCATGAAAAAGATAGTTGATAAATTTTTGAATACTCATAAAAAATCTGTCTTTGGAAAAACACAGCTTATAAATAAATACTTTTATTCTTTTCAGCCACAAACTTGATAAAATGTGACACTATAGTTAAGATTATGCAGATCTTTTTTAGATCTAGTCAAAATGCTTACAGCCTTAGAGAATTTGTGTAGGTATGTTGCAGTCGATTTGTGGTAGCCGACATGGACACTGCACTTAAGGTGCTTCATTAAAATCATCAGAAGGCTTCAAGTATCAGCACTTTGTTATTCAAAAGTCTCCCATACCTTTTCTCTGTATCTTCTAAGAGCAGCTCCACACAGCTCTGGCTCTGTCTCTCTTTCTTCTTCAGTTCTGGCTTGCCCCATCTTGCCCCTAGCACGGCCGCCTAACCCTGTTTGCCCTACGTACAGCACCTTACCTTTTCTGCCCCTTACACAACTTCCCATCCCTAGGTCTTCACAGCACGGTGAGCAGACTCTAACTGACCTCTTCCCACATAACTCACTCTTTATCATGCCCATGGCTGTGAGGGCAAGGCTGTTTCTACTCTAGGATAATTAACACAGCTGTAACATATCAGGGGGAAGACTGCCTTCAGCAGCATCTCCTTTTGTCTCCCCACATAGGTATGGTTAGTTCAATTCAAATTCACCTTAAAGTATTACATTTATAAAACAAAATTGGGCAAATATTCCTTCTTTAATAATAGAATCACAGGAAAACTTTAGCTGGAAATGATGTCTTGAGGCCATCTAGTCTAATACTCACTCATAGTAATCTCAGCTAGATCAGGTAGCTGAGGGAACTGTCCTGTCAGTATTCAAATATGATTCCATAGATGGGGATACCACAAACTTTCCAGAAAACATGTTCCAGCAGTTAACTACTTTCATAGTTCTGTTGGTTTGGGGTTTTTTCCAACCTTGATGTTGAATTTTCCAGCATTCTGACTTGTGTCCATCGACTCTTGCCCTGAGAGAATTTTGACCTATAACACTTGTTCTTTCTTCCCTGTAGCCTTCCAGGACATAGTAGTAAACCCCAATAAATTCTCTTGGCCTTTTCTTCAGGCTGAGCAGGTCCAATTATTTCAGTGTCTCTTTGTATATCATGTTCTCCATTTTCATGGCCCTTTGCTAGACTTGCCTCAGTAAGGCAATGTCCGTCTTTTAGCAGAGAATGCAAAACTTATATACAGTAATTCAGATGCAGTTCTGCAAGTCTGTAGCAGGGCGTCTCACCCCCAACAAGAATTTATCTGTTGTTTGTTAACCGGTCAAGTAACTCAAGCAGGACAAGCTGTCTTCTTTTGAGTTATTTTGGTGCCATGGGGTTAACCCTGGTCTGGCATCTCCCAGCTGCCAATGAACATCTTACTCTTGAAGTGAGATCTGGGAAGATAAGTCAGATTTTTGACTGACTTTTTGTTACCTTCTTTTTATGACTGTAAAAACCACACCAATGTTACACAAAGCAGAAGCCCGCACACTTTCCTGGAACTTTGTGGTGTTCCTCCCATGAGTAGGGATTCTTCACCATTACTCCTCAGGGATTAAGTGAAGGAATCTGTGCACATTATTGTAATTTCAGTGGTAAATTATATTAAACTCCTAATCAATACTATTTCTTTCTCTAGTTTTAATGTAGGTTCCTTGATATAGTGCACTGTTGTATGTTATGCTGTAATTTGCTAATTGTTCTTTAGTTCTGTACTGAGTTGTAATTCTGATTAAGATCTTTCATCTGTTGTCTCTGTAGCCCCTTAGCTCCCAAAATATGGCTATGCAAACCCAGAATCCTTCACTTGGTCTCCCTGGTGCAACAGCCTGTACCAGACTCACTGAAATGTCACCTGTCCCTGCCCTTTCCTTAATCCTGATCCATAAGCTCTTGGTTGACTCCTCATTCCTCACTAGGCAAAGCTCCATGAACCCCAGCTGAACATTGACATAGAGTGCAAACATGGTCTCCTCACCTGCCTCATCTGTCCTTCCTGAAAAGCCTGTACCCTTCCATTGCAGCCCTCCAGTCATAGGAGTCATTCCACTGTGTCCCTGTGATGCCAATAATATCATAGCCATGCAGGCATGCACACATCTCTGACTCCTCTTGCATATTCCCCATGCTGCATGCATTTGCAGAGAGAGATTGAAATTGGGTTCCTGATGAAGCCGATTGATTAGCTGAAATTCCTTTGTGGTGTCCTTCAGGTGCTCTATTGCATTTCTGCAATGCTAAATACTGTCTAAACCATTGCTTTTCATCCTGCATTTTGCAGATGGGTAAATTCTTCACAAAAGCTCTATCTAAAAAGTGCTCAAAATAGTAACAGAAAATGTTTATAGTCTGAGATTTCATATGTTTACATATTCTTACAACATTTCAGTATTCATTTCATGCACATGATCTCACTTTTTAGGTATAACAGGAAGATGTTTTCATACTTATTGTTGTGTTTGTGATTTCACAGAGCAAACTACACTGACAGAACGAGGTGCGACATTTGGTTTATCCACAATGGAAAGAATGATGAAATATAGTCACAGTCTTTTCAACTGAAAAAGCAAAACTAAGTTATTACAGCAACAGATAAAAATTCAGCCTTAAAATTTAGCAAAAATAATTAATAATAATAATAACAAGAACAATAATAATAAACCTTCAATATTCTGCATCTTGAAAGTCTAATAAGACTTAGGTCTTAAAAAAGTAGTATGAGTATGTATATGTATGCACATGTATAATACATACCCAAACTTATTTATATAGCAATATCCATAAATATTTACATGTATATTCAAATTGTATTCATGCCCTTGTACTATTACTTAGTGGCAGTGCTAGCTATGAGTTTCTGTATTCTGCACATCAATAACTTTCAAGCTGTTTGTACATTAGGCTTGAAATAGCTCGTATACATTTTAAAAACATATATAGCTCTTATAGGAACATAAAAATTTTAAACCACTTCTTTTGCCTATGCACTTTAGGTAAATATTTCTGTCTAAATACAAGCTTGATCATTTTATCCTTACCTTGTTAACATTGTAGAACAAGGTTTAATGCAATATAACTGACTTAAGAGTAGTAAAAAACTGCAAGTGTAAGAGTACCATTGCTTCATGTTTTGCTCACTACTTTCCAATTGGCTGACAACCACAATTAAGCAAGCAGGAGATAAAAAAAAATAGTCATATTATACAAGTGTCACGTATTAAATTAGCAATTTATATGAAAAGATACTACAATTAGCACCACGGGCTGCAGGCAAGCACTGAAAAGCCATGCTGAAGCATATAGGTTCATATCTCAATAAGATACTGTTTTTTTGTTGGACTCTATGATCTCAGAGGGGTTTTCCAATCTAATTGATTCTGTGATTCTGTGAATAAAATTACGTATGTCACATAAAGACAGAAAAGCTGACCTACTCTTATTGACAAATTCAGATATTGCTGGCATCTCTCATCACTGCAATCAACTGAACTGGATTTGCACTGCAATGTTTCAGTAGGGAGCAGGTACAGGGGTGGCTTCTTTGCTGAGCTGCCAGAAACTTCCCCCTGGTCTGATGGAGCCAATGCCAGCCAGCTCCAGGATGGCCAAGGCTGAGCCCATCAGTGACAGTGGTAGCACCTCTGCAAAAACAGTTAATGAGGGGAAAAAACCAAAATTAACTGAGCAACTGCAGCCAGAAACAAGTGTGAGCATACCAAGAGAAACAGCTCTGTAGACACCAAAAATCAATACAGAGGGAGAGGGAGAAGCTGCTGCAGGCACCAGAGCTGAGATTCCCCTTCAGCCTGCGGTGCAGCCCATGGTGAGGCAGCTGTGCCCCTGCAGCCCACAGACAACCTCATGACAAAACAGGTGGGTGTCCATAGGAGGCTGTGACCCTTCCTGAGGGAAACTCTTGTGGTCTCTGATCACCCGAGATTAGGGTGGTTTTTGCCTTCTGCCCTCTGAAAAGCCCCAAGCCGACCGCAGAAACAACATGGAGTCTTCAGATGTTCTTTTTCAAGGTTGTTTCTCTTATTTATTTTATCTTATCTTATTCCTTTTTCTCTGTGCCCTGCCAAGGTCTGAACGGCATGAGCAACAGGCAATGACTCCCCCTTCGACAAAAGCTCATCATCTTTTATACAGATAATTACGTACACATTGTTTACAATTACAAACCAATATCTACATTCTATACTAAACAGGTTTCTTCTACACTAACCCAGTCCCTCTAAAGCTACTTGGTGCCACCGTCACTGCAAAAGATGGAGATGAAGAAGAAGACCCCAGGGCACTGACCAGAACCCTCCATCTTGTCTCTATTCACCCCTATTCTAGAAACCCCAAATGTGAGAATAATACTACTTTTTACCACCCTTTGTGGCTTGCAATTCCTCTCTTAGTGTTGGCAGTTATTCCCATGGACTAAAGTCAAGGTCCTTGCCTCTCTGGGCTCTGTGACAGGGTCTGCAACCCCCCTGTACAGATTCCAGACCCCGCTGTACAGGTTTTAAACCCTCCTGTACAGATTTCTGTTTGTCCAGGGTATTCAAAGGAATGCCCTGGATTCCCACAGGAAATCTGAACTAGAACAAGCTTCTGGCAGCAGCTGTGGCCCCATGGAGAGAGAAGTCCATTCTGGAGCAGGTTTCCTGGAAGGAGCTGTGACCTTGTGGGGGAATCCATGCTGGAGCAGGCTATTCCTGAAGGACTACACTCAATGGAAGGGAACCATGCTGGAGCAATTTGTAAAGAGCTGCAGGCCATGGGAAAGAACTCATATTAGAGAAGTTCTTGGAGGACACTCTTCCTTGGGAGGCAGCTTGCACTGGAGCAAGGGAAGAACATGAGGAGTCCTCCCCCAGAGGAAGAAGGAGCAACAGAAATGATGTGTGATTAACTGACTGCACCCAGCTCCCAGCCAGGAACAACCCACCACAGCAACCCTTATGACAGCTACTGTACAGCTTGTCCACTTTTTCTTTCAAGAATTTTAAAAATAACTTCTGCTAGTAGAAAAGATGGAAACAAAATCATGCTACTGGCAGAGTTGGTTGATTTTTAAGGCTCTCTATTCATCCGTTTGGAAGGCAGGACTTACAGAATACAAGTTATAGTCTGTAAACAAATTCTGCTGACACCATCTGCATAACAATTGAAGCATATGCTTAAGAATAGCTGTTCATCCTTCTCTCTTTTCAAGCAAAATAAATTACTACTTAGTTGTGTGCTTATGAAAAAACTCTTTCTTTTTTGAATACTACAGAACATTTCTCAACTAAATATCATGTGATTTCTTACCTGGTAAACAGCTACAGTAAAATTCACCAATCAAATCATGGCAATGGCCTCCATTTTTACAGGGCTTGAAGGAACATTCATCAATATCTGTGGAACAGTTTTTGTCTGACAGAAAAGAAAATTAAACATTAAAACTATAAATCATGCTAGGAAAGTAGAAAAGCTGCTTCACAGTGCAAGTGACAACTGCATGATTTGACTTTTCTAGGTTGAAAACACAATTTTATTTCCACTTTACAGTTTTGAAACTAGAGATATTTATAGATCATAGCTGATAGTTAACAAATTAAATATTTTAAAGGAATAAATATGACCAGCATTTGCAAAAATGTTCTTTGTATATTCTAGCATCACAACTCAATACCATAAATACTAGAGTTATATGCTACTTCGCAAAAAATGTTTTAGAGATTTAATCACCTTAGTAACAATAGCAAGAAAAATATATTTCTCAAAGTTGCATTCATATTCCAGATGAATGCCATTTCTCAGATCCAAAAAGAAACCTATGAGTTCACTCAGCTGTTTCTTCATTAGTTTGCTTTTAAAGAGATTTAATTGAGCTGTAATTAAAATTTATTCAAATCTGAAACAACAAAAATATAGGAAAAAGCTCCAGATGATACAGAGAGGGGAAAATTTAGAAGACAATGGAATAGATGGCTGATGAAAATAGTTAACTCATTGGACATATCAAACAAAATCCAATCTCCTGTTTCTCTATTGGGCACTACATTAATTTAGGCAATTCCTAGGCTTTTATAAATAATACTGGGATCTTTCTAAAGAAAAACTGACCAAAAATAGATGGGACAAATATATGGGCCAGGAGCTCATATGAATACCAGAAGTTAAGCCAATGATAGAAAAGCAAACCTGTAACTATCATTGATGTGAACAAGCAGAACTTTTGTTGGTGTTCTATGTAGAAATTATGGAAGGTTCCTCGTATCACTCAAATCAGATATACCAGATAGATAATGCATCCCATGGACATCAGTCTAAGGAGCTGAATTAAAGGATCATGTGGGATTTCTGGGGTCCCTCTTGGACAAACATAGCTTGGACAATTATAGATTCATTACAACAATAAATGGGTGTCAGAGGGTGTCACATTCACTTAAGGAAGTTCTGTCTTCCTTAACCATATGATGTACTTTCAGCTAACATGTAAAAATAGAATTAATGCAGAAATCAAATTAAATGGGCAGCAGAGAAAGTGAGAAGACAGAGGAAGGGAAAAAACCAAACATTTAGAAAAACGTTTAAGGGGATGGAAACAGAAACTCATAGACAAGGATAATGATAGAAGCCAGGTAAGACTTTGACATTTTGTGGAAAATACTGCACAGTCACACATAATATGTTATATTTAATGATTAAATACAGATCACAAATCCAGTAGAATCAGTTTAAAAGAACATTAAATTTTTTATAGCTTGTGGGTTTTTCTGTTGCTGTTTTGTTTTGTTGTTGTTTTTTGAATTTTGAATAGCTGAAAGAACTAGCAGAAGCCTTAACAATACAGGACTTGGACCCATAGGGTACTTAATTACAAAACCATAATTTTTGAAAGGAAACATAATTCAAAAATTCAAAAATATTTGAATGTACTACTGGTAATTTTTCACACCATAGTGGAAAAGGTAACTTCAAATTACTTGATTCAAAGTTAAAGGGAAAAGTACACTCTGACTATAAGGAAAGAAATGTGAAAAACTTGGCTGAGAGCAGTCAAAAATCCATGGAAAGGGAGAGGAGAGTGAACAACACAAAAATGAAGGAATTCGGAAGATCTTCAAAGACTAGAAAAGTTCTGATTTGAAATCTGATAAAGAGTGAATGTCTTACTTCAAAAAGAAAATTAAGAAAGCTGCTGCTTTCTATAAGTACTCAAGGACAAACTTTCTTTTTGTGGGAAAAATACACTGGATATTAGGAGACCAAACATGGCACTTCCTGGTTTTCAAAGCATGAAAAAAGCTTCAGGTCAAGTTGCTAAGGATAAACTAAAAAGAACAACAGAAATATTCAGGCATGAAATCAGACCAGCAAAAGCATGTAGCTATTATGAGACAGTCAGAGTAATAAGAAATTTTGCTGTATGTCCTTCATATCACAGATGAAGGAAAGCTGCATTTTGCCATCCAGTGAAGAAGGATGGCTACTGGAAATGGTAATCAGTGCTTCTTCTGCCTCAATCATCAGTAAAAAGACCAGCTGTAAAGCAGCTCATTATCATAATTAATACTTGTGATTAAAGGTCAAAACTTCAGTGTTGACTACAGAAGAAAAACTGTAGAATTGTTGAGTTAAATAGTCAGATAGGCTGGTCTGATGAACTATACCCTTGGGTACTAGTGGACAAAAACTCAATACTTTTCTTTGTAAATATGTGAAAAATAGATGAAGTACCTGAAGACTCACTAAAATCAGCCTTTAGGAAAAGAATAAAAGGCAAAGACATGAAATTATAAATCCATTTGTGAAAATTCAGTCTCTGGAAGTAATATTGGGAAAAGCTATAAAGTGTTTACTTACAAGAACCTATAAATATAAAACAATTAATAAACAAAATGGGCCTTACATAAGCAAATTGATTCCCTTCTACACTAAATTTACACACTTTGTGGATAATGAAACCCAGTAGAATATGTCATGCTCCTTCTGTTCACTAATGTTTCTGCTATTTTTTGTGAAATCCCAGTAATTGGTCTATATAGAAACTATAAGAGAATATTATCAGATGAGTAAAACTTTATGGAAAGCCATATTCATGCATTAGTTATCAGTGGTTTTGCTACCAGACTGGATGAATCAATTGCACATGTTTTGAAAGAAATCTACTGTCCATTCAATTCCACTAATTTTTTTTCAACAATCTAGATGGTGGACAGCAAAGGAAGTTTATGATGGCAACACAAAAAGGTACATTGAAGAACAGGATTATAAGTCTTCATGAATTTCAACAAATTGAAGATAGAGTTTGATATAGCAAATGTAATCCAATCAGAAGAGAAAATACGATACAGAAAATCACAAGTAGGAACAAATGCTAGAATTTTGTTTTAAAACAAATAGTTTTCTGGGATACATTAAAAACATCATATTCAGTTAGATGCATAAAATTATCCTTCCATTCTCATCTTACAGAATAAAGCTGCTTTTGGGGTGCTTTGTATTGTGCAGTGAAGTGTATTCAAGAAAAGTGTGGGCCAAATGAAAGTCCATATGAGCATGTTAGGAATGACAAACAGCTCAAAAGCATGATCTTTTAGGATGAACAAAATAAATGGGCCTGTAAAGCCTAAATAGGGAAAAATTGAATAGAAATGCGATAGCAATGATAAAATAAAAAAGTACTTTTGCAAAAGTCATCAGTTTGTTGTGTTTGTAGTAGACAGGGTGAGAAGTAATGCATTTAAACTGCAGTGAAATATTAGACAATAAGGAAATCCTTGTAATGGTTAGTATAACACACACTGGAAAATTCCCCCAAGAAAATAAGGAATCATTGGACTTTAAGAAGATACATAGGTGAGAAAGCAACAGAGTATATGTTTTTGCTGAGATAAGAATGAAACAGATTATCATTAGCACTTTGTTCTAGTATTGTGATTGTATAATTTACAGGGCATAAAATCTGTTTATAAAACTGAAGGAAGTCCAAAGACTTATGTTTGTGTAATGAGTTGGATTGTCTGGGAACTTGTTTTGCCTTATGGTAAAGGTCTTAAGTTACTTGGTGTGTGAATATCTGTGCTCTGATTTTGGAACCTAGTGCTTCTATCCAAATCTGTGTCTGTACTCTTATTTCTCCATCAAAACACGTTTCTACGTTAGTGGTATAAAAGAGAGGTGAGCCCAGGCTTGCAGCAGACAAGAGAAACAGGATAAAAGTGTTAACACTAGTGAGGAGACAAACACATTCTTCCTGCACACCATAAATGCATGTGGTTGAAATTACTGAAGGACAGATACTGAGGCCTACCCTTTCATAGCAGCACAGTTTTTGGCACATTCAATCTGAATTCACCCCTCAAATCTTTCTCACGGGAAAACCATAATGAGGCAAACGAGGCATTTTATACTTCCCTGAGTCTCTTTTTCTGTAGGCAAATGTGAAAAGTCCTTACTCAATTATACTGACTTTTAAACAGATACCTTATTTCCACTTACACTTCCTTTCCTGCCTCTCCTTTCCAGAGGGGACTAAGCCGATGTACCAGGTGAAATCTTGTGATAACTTTTGTTTAGCTAAACAGTACATTTTTCAGTGTACTGCAGGTCACTTCTGGTCACTTGTAGTTTTCAGATATAAGCACAGAAAAAAACATGCCAATTATAGCTACTGAACTGTAGCTGAGGTGTATGTGGGGGAACAACAAAAGCAATTTGAAAAGGACTGCTGAAGACCTCAGCATATGAGCACTATTGCAGCGCTGTGAGAAAAAAAAGTAAATCTCAGATGTATTTAAATAAAACAAAAAAATGAACATTGATGTGTAAAATACCTCTGCATGAAACATTGATTAGAATGTTCCATATTTAAAAATAAGTGGGAAGGATGCAAGAAAAGCTACACAATTTATTCAACAACTGAAGAAAGCATGCTGTCGGCAAAGGCTTAAAGAGCTCCATCTGTTTCATTTAGAAGAAACAAAACCAAAAAGTGAGTTGATTACAGTGTGTAAGTATCTTTAAAAAGAGAAATACTTGAGTAGCAAGAGCTTTTTCATTTTGTGTAGAAAAGGTAATGAGATGCAATAGCTCAAAGTTGAAGACAAAAAGTTAAATAAAATATTTAATATAAACTTCTAAATCTGATGCTGATTACTGCTAGAAAAAGAATGCCAGTGAAATTCTGGCTTCTTTTCATGCATTCAAATCAGGATTGAATGCTTTTGGATTCATTGTGCTTTAATCAAAACTAGAGTTAATTAGGTTCAGTACAAGGTGGTTAATGGCAAACATTAACTTCCTTCTGGTACACAGACCTAATACAGAGCATACAACCAGTAATCTATGGATTGTTAGAAGACTTGCAAAATAAATACACTCATCCTTTATCATAAATACTCTCTCTGTATCTTTCCTGGGAAAACATCAAAACAATTTAGTGAGACAGGTATATTTTTGTGACAATAGTAGCCCACTCTGAGGCACCCAGGCTCTGCAGCATGACTGTCATCATGTGAAATGTATATGTCCTGTTCTTGGAGGTTTTGAAGGTTACTAGGATAACTAGGTGCAAGGTGTTGCTCTATTGTTACCAGAGCAAATAGCCAATGCTATTTCTTGCCTGGCTACCAATGTGCCAAGGGGGAAAAAAATCTTTTTAGTAAAGCTGAGTAAACAGCTTTAAAATATCATTCTGCATTTAATAGATTTCTCCTCCTGCCTCAAGACTCCTCAGTAGTCTCCAGTCAACTCATGTGACCTCACATGTCTAAGTGAAGAGAGTCAAGCTATGGTGTAATGTTCCCACTATCCCGACCGTAGCCATGAAGCCCAGCACACATGGCACTGCCATTGCTAGCCACTGCTCAGGTGTCAAGCTAAAAGCAAGGGCCTCAGGATTTGTCTAGTGGCCAGGTTGATGTTAGACCAAAGAATCATGGGATGGTTTGGATTGGAAATGACCTTACAGATCATCTAGTGCCAATCCCTCTGCCACAGTTCACATTTTCCATGTGAACAAGTTGCATAATGCCCCATCCAGCCTGGTCCTGAACACTGCTAGGGATGGAGCATCCACAGAAAATAAAGAAAAAAAAAACATGACAAAGAAGAAATCCAAGGACTAAAGAAAAAAAAAAAGTCAGCAAGTTACTAAAGATGGCACTAAATAAGACTCCTATTTAGTTTGGTCATACCAAAACTGACAGTGTCATACCTTTTATAGTATGACTATCGAAGCAAAGGATATCAAAAGATAATTGTTTCATTGTCTAAAAAGGCAACCCCATATATACTGGTAAATATAATTTAGTATCAAAAATTCCAGTATTATGCTAGTTAGTATTGCAAAGGCAGTGTTGAACCACAAACTTTTTCCAACATCAATGGTTCGGTGAATTTTTTTTCCCAAGAGCAACTGTATACTAGAAAAAAACTAAACAAACCCTAAATAAAAGCATTCTTATCTAAGATGCCACTTTTATTTCTCAAATTCATTAACAGAATATCTGTAAGGGATGAAAAATGTGTAGTGGGGAAGTTGCTTGGAGGTTGATTTTTTTTTTATGTCAGGGTTTATTCACTGATTGCTCAGGTCATAACAGAAAATTAAGTCCTAACAGGTTTCTTGAGGCAATTATAACAAAAAATTTGATTGGAATTCTGTCTTGATATCCTTATGTTATTTTTCAGAGGTATTCAGATGTAAATGTTAGAGCAGTGCTCACTCTTCTTGCATATTACTTTTCATTGTATGTTCATTGTTAATGTCATTGTGTCATTGACATTAACAGAAAAAAAATATGGAGTTAAGGAAAAATGAAGTTTACTTTCCACAGTGACTCAGGAAGACTAAACATTTCAGCCACATGTTCCAGTGTCTTCTGTGTGTCTTTTAATCTATGAGCTTTTCTAGACATGACTGTTTTTCTTTTTTTATTTGATAAGAGTCTCCTAGCAACTGACAACATTTTTTAAATTGAAAATCAAGCCTATTCATATAAAATGATTATTTTCCAATTTATTTAAAAGTAATTAAGTACATAGTTATACCCAGAAAGATATTGATGGATGCTCTACATACATTATGTTGTGCATGACAGCTGGAATCACTACTAAAAAAAATCCCTACCATTATATCTGAAATAATGGAGATAAACTGGAATACAAAAATAATCTCATAACAACTTCAGAAAAACAAAGATAAAGAAAATTCCATACAAATTAATTAAAGTTTTGATTGAAGAATTACCTTATCTTTTGTCAGGTGGTTCCAACTATTATTATTCACCTTCTAATTTAAACTAATCATGCTTAGTATTTGCAGATGGAATAATATTGGAGAAATGTGCCATTTTATTTCTCACATAAAAAACCCAAAAGCTGAGCAACTTTACTTATATTTAAAATGACTGGAAAAAACCAACTTATTGGCCTTTCTTTCATGCAATTCATTAACTTTTATGTATCATTTTATCAAAATTTTTGTAATGTAATTTGCAGCATGATGAAGCTTAAACAGATTTTTCTGCACTCTACTCTGTTAGTTTGTTTGTTTGTTTGTTTTGGTTTTTTTTCCTCCCATGCCAAGTGGTCTTATCTGAATTCCTTCCAAGGAAAGCAGGTATACTTACACATGACATGGCGATAAATATTCTCTAATAACTCAGAAGTACATAGTGAATACCTTTCCATGTATGCATAAATGTTGTTTATTTTCAAGCATGTTAAGTTTGCACATCCCAGTGTGGGAAGCCTGCCCTCAGCAACCTGCCATTTAGCAGCCCATCTGTGCTGTTCCAGCTGAGCAGGGGAAAGGAAGTCAGCCCTTCACTCCTCCATAGCCTGTTATGAGTCAGAGCTCTGCTGGCCAGGAGCCTGGGGAACCATCCCTCTCTCTAGTCATCAGCTTCTAGGTTTTGTTTTGGTTTAAAAAACCCTAGTGCTTTGACTAGAGCTCAGACAGAGGGACGTTGTTTAAATGAACTTGGTCATTAGGAGATGTCACAGAAAAGACCTGGCTTTTAAGCTGCCTCTGTGATGGCCATAATGGCTGATTGATGTGGAACAATAGTCTGATGCACAACATGCAAGTGAGACTGAGTTTCTGTGATCGACTCTGAGGGTGGTGAGCATCCATAGATCACAGAATCAATTATGTTGGAATAGACCTCCAAGATCATCAAGTCTAGCTTTTGACCAATTACCACCATGTCAACTTAAACCATAGCACTAAGGACCATGTCCTGTCATTTCTCCAGTGTTCATGACTCCACCACCTCCCTGTCAGCCCATTCCAATGCTTGACAAACTTTTTGATTAAGGAATTCTTCCTGATGTCCAACTTGAACCTCCCCTGGTGCAGTTGTGTCCTCTTGTCTGTCACTAGCTGTCTGGGAGAAGAGGCCAACCCCCACCTTGACAGAACCACTTTTTGGGTAGAAGTAGATCTCTCAGGTCAGGTGGTTTTTATTATTTTGTGTGTGTGTGTGTTTTGTTTTGCTTTGTTTTGTTTGTTTGTTTGTTTAATTGTTTGGTTAACAAACAATTTTTTGTTTTTTAAATTGTATGATTAACAAAGTAAAGAGGATTTAGTGACTCAATAATTTTGTACTAGGCAGTTGTCCTGATAGTAACTAAAAGCATCTATGTCAACATCTATGTGCCTAAAATAGAACAACTTTTTCAGGCTTACTGAAAGCAAAGCTTAAAATACCTCAAGAAAAGAATGCACAGGAAAGATTTTTGAAATCCCAGAGAAAGATATTATCTTATGTCTTGTGATAGCTTGAGCTGAGCTGCAAGACCTTGCACATCTTTGTATGATTTTGGTTTTCAAATGTTGAGTGTTGCAGTGCCCACTTACTTAACCACAATATCTAGTACAGAATTCCTAAAGCCCAATAGTATGAGACATGACAGAGGAAACTATACAGATTTGATCTTCAGAAAGCATATTAAAAGGCTTGCATATTTATTTACTCTTGTGTAAATTTAAGTCAGTCTGCGACTGATGGTAGATTCTGACTGTTGATTCATGCTGTCTCAATATAATGGTAAACATTAATGAGACATGGACAAAACTTAGAGGAAAGAGCATTTTACACATAGAGAATTCATATGGACCATGATATAAGTGAGGAAGTCAGATTAGGGATCTCACGCATTTAAACTAGAACTACAAAATTCAGTTCTAAGAGATGAAGTAAAAATCACTTTGGAATCAAGTTTTTTTCTACTCAGTATTCACTGCTGTCACCTTACTAGCATAGGGCTCATCCATATACATGAACAGCTTTGAAATCCCTTTAATTAATAATCAAATAAATAATTAAATTAATCTTTTCCAACATTAAAATAGAAAAAGGGTTAATGAAGGAAAAAATATAATCCCATCACTTATTAAAGATTAAAAACCCATGCTTTCTCATCCAGTAAATTACAGAGTTCTTTAGTTCCAATTACTTATTTTGCCATAGAGAATCCACTCAAATATGATAATGGTCAGTAATCACACCTCATAAAACTGCCTCTTCCTTCTGTATCATTGATGAATTCAGCACCCTCCCATTGATGTTTTAATTGAAGATGTCTCACTACCTAATGGATTAAAGGTGTCCCACTGTTCAGTATTAAAATACCCTACTTCACCTATCTTCAGGTTTGGATGTGTTGAGCAAGATGTTTTTTTAATTTTTGAGGATGGCCAGTTTAACAGACTTAGACCGCCTTTCTTTTCTCACCTTCCAGATGTTCTCAAAACCCCTCTAATTGACAAAATCAAATCAAATATTGTGAGGGAAGGAGATAGCAGTTTTACCATCTGTCCATTTGTCCAGTAGCTCTTTATTACAGGATAATCACCATAATACTGTGTATTCAAATTACCACAGGAGGGCATTTGAGAGCAAGTTTTGATTGTAGGGAAAGAATTTTCCTGGTCTTTCTCAGGAGCTGCCTGTCTTGGACAGAGTGAAGGAAATTCTGTGTAGGAGGTTCCAAAGGCTTGCAGAGTTCTGATACTCATCCTTTCAGCAACAAAAAATTCAGCTGGCAGCAGAAGCTGCGAGAGAGCTCCCTCCTCCTCTCAGGACTCATTCAGATGTTTTGGGTGTTCATGTCCTGCTGGCTTTCCTCTGCAGGAGAGAGTTGCTTCCACTATCCAGCCCTGATCCCTGTTGCACAAGCAACACTGCTCTTCCCAGCTGTTCTCAGGGAAGGACAAAGATCCACTACCAGTGGAGCACTACAGCCTGATCAAAGGGGGATTCATCCAAGGGGGCCCTCCTTTTCTGTGATGCCCTTCCATCAGAGCTTTAGTGCATGACACACATGATCCCAATCAGGATTGATGCCACCACACACAGATAGCAAAGAGGATAATAAGCAGATAGTCAGGCCTAAGGCAAATTTGTACTATACCAGCTAAGATGCTAAAGGTAAACATATTTTTGGAAATTACTTTTAACATGATAGGAAAACAAAACTGTGTTTAAAAGAAAGATAAAAGGTAAAAATCAGACTTATACAATTAGTGGACTTTTTCAGATGTTACTTCCTTGATCAAGTCTCATCAGAAGACTACAAGGTATGATTGACAGGATGTTAGTGGATCTGTTGATGAGCTTTTTAATCTGTGTCATCATCAGAGCTAATTGTTTTAAGCTAACTGCTCTGTTTATAGTGCTTTTCTACATTGATCATGCAATTTCTACATTGCTTAAATATTAGGTGGATAAAAATTTTATATATATACACGTTATGTTTCCTTTAGCCCTTAAATAGCTTTTGAATGTATCACTGTTACTATAGGAATATCTTTGCATACCATTTATATAAATCTTAAAACTCAGAAGAACATGGAACACTCTTTTGCCACTGTTTGCCTTTTGTAGAATATAGAAGCCCAATTATCCAGTATTTTGCATCACAGACTCTTTCTAGAGGGACTGAAGCAGTTGTTGGAAGGCTTGGAGAGAGCAGACCTAATGAGATCCACAATGACTGACTGTGAATTAATTGTACAAAAAGCATGAGCACAGACGAAAATATTCAGTGTAATCAGAAAGATCCTTGGCCCTACTTCTAATTCCAGTCAGTAGGCTGGCTTATTTGTTTTCTTCTGGGAGCTGTCCTGTCTCACAAAAAAGCCAATATGAAGTGAGATCAATAGCACATTTGTGATGGAAAGTCTTTCACATAGGAAGTGCAGGAGAAAATTGAGCTTTTTTCATATTAGCCTATTATGCTGTCATGTGAGCTTCTATGACTTCAATATAGGCCTCAAGGTATCCATTAAAATCCACTTATAACCCACTTGTAAGTTTTTTGCTGTCGACAGATCGTGAATCCTTCTTGTCTTGGTATGAACAAGGATGTTACTGGCAAACTGTTTGCATCAGTATGAATATAGGATGAAGAGTTCCTCCTAAGGAATACATACTCTGTCCCAGTCTTCCTTAGTGACACACACACATTAGTTTGTGGGTCTGGTTCTATAATGTGGACTCCACCACATCCTAAAACAGTGTTGCTGTATTTTCAAGTGAACAGCTTTCCCTGCATTACCCAGTTCAAAATGACTGTTAATAACCCACAGCAGAAAAGTTAGATATTTTCCATTTTGATTTTAGCAGTACAGAATAAAGTTTTAAGAGCTTCTTTTAAAATTTTGCATTAAACTTCTTCTAACTATAGTAACAAATACTTCGTAATCACCTCTGTTATTTTCAAAATTGTTGCAAAATAAACATACTATGTAAACTCATGATGGCAAAGCCAGTTACCAAAGTAAAAAGGAAAATAAGATCTTACAGGAACATATAACATCTCAGTTTTGTAACGCTGAATAATATAAGAATATGTTTGCATGAATCAAGAAAACTCACAGATGGTGGCAATTGTAACTGCTATTACTTTCACAGATTCTAAATCTATGTATATTGTCCTGGATTCCTTATATCCCATCTTCCTTTTAACCATTTACAAAATACGAATGAAGAATTTCTAAACTGAACATCACGGGTATTACTACCGACCTGAAGTGCCCCATTTAAAACTAATTTAATTTTGCCTCCTCATTCTTCACTGTTCTACTTGCTTCTTTGACTTTTCATTTCTCCATAATAGATCTCTTTAATTTTTGTTTTCCTTTCCTTTCTACTTTCTACTGGTCCCCTCACATTTTGAGCTCTCTGGACAAATCTGTTTGGCTTTTTATTACAAGATCCAGTAACTTTGTATGATTTCTTAGACTGCCACTGCTTGTCTTCCTGTTACTACTTATGACTACTGGTACTCCATTTGCCTCTTTGAAATCAGCAGCTGAAAGTCAGTGTTCAGTGCCTGACATAGTTCTTTAAATAGCATATTTTTTGAGAAAAATTTGGAGACAAATAATTTTGTGATTTCCCCATGATCCTGTTAGCTGCCTCTGGCAGTAAATAGAGCCTTGAAAGACTCTTCTTGACGCAAGAGCTATTTTCTTAAACCTGTTAGACACACAAATAATTGTGCAACTTACAAGAATTTATCATAAGGATCTGATGGCACCTTTCTTAAAGAGAACAAAGTGACATCTTACTAAAATTCTGTTCTTATTACCATCTCAATCAAGTATGGCTGTGATAAAATCTTCTGAAAATAACACCACCTATGTCTCATAGACTAGATGTTTTTGAACATTTTTTTTTCTTCTATGCAAAATACAATTTTGCTTTCTATACATACACTACTCTCATTTTTATCATATTTGGAGCAAAATTAAAACAGATTATCAATCATACAGAACCCTGAGTTGATTTTATTTTTATTATTACTAAAATACTGAACAAAGTGCAATTAATTTCAGAAAAGAAAATAAATAGTTTAACTATTTAACGTCTTTTCCAAGTTAAAAGAAATCTTACCAGTGAATCCTGGAGGACAAGCACAGCTGTAGTCTGCAACCAGGTCTAAACAAGTTGAATTGCTTTTACAGAAGCCGTAAGTGCACTCATCAAAGTTGATTTCGCAGTTCAGGCCTTCAAATCCTTGGAAATAAAACCAAAGGGCTATGCATTATTCAGCTATATCTGTGCCTTATTTTTTCTAAAGCAATGTCTTTAGGTCCCTTGTATTCAATTTACTCTTGTAAAAATGATCTTGAATCCTTATGGAAGAATCATTCTAAAAGCTTTTTCTGCTCTGTCATTAATAGGAAAATGCATTTTTTTTCTGTCAAATATACTTTAAAAGGAGTCAATAAATGAAAGCACAAAATTAGGATTCAGTATGTTCATAATCTAGTTCAATTTTTAGTTGAGCAAAGACTTAAGAATTTATGTATCTGCTGCCATTTTGACAACATTACAGATGATGTGAAGCTGGGATTTGGACATCTGCTGTCAAAATAAAAATCAACTCTTAAAATATCTCTTAAAATCAGTTCTCAAATAGCTGCTTTTCTGCTTTTTCTCTATTTGTTTTACAGAACCCCAGAATTACCAAGGTTGCAAGAGGCTTTCCAGATCATCCAGTCCAACTGACAACCCAGCATCACCACAATCACTCCTGAACCATCTCCCCAGGTGACACATCCACACACCTCTCTAACACTTCCAGAGACAGTGACTTCACTTACGTCCCTGGGCAATTATTCTAGTGTCTGACCCCTCTTTCAGTGATTTTTTTCTTAGCTATTTATATCTAATTTGAACCTCCCCTGACACAATTTAGGGCCATTTCCTCTCATCCTTTCACTAGAGACATGGCAGAAGAGACAGACCCCACCTCAATAAAACCTCCTTTCAGGCAGCTGTAGAGAGCAGTGAGCTTCCTCTGAGCCTCCTCTTCTCCAGACTAAAAAAACCCAGTTTCTTGTGTCATAACAACTTTAAGCAAACTCAGAGGTCCAACAGTGTTTTTTTGTAGTTGAAGTTGCTAGAAAATCTCCTCTCCAATATCTGGCATTTTATGCTCCTGTAAATGTAGTCTAATTCATGGTCATGCTACAAAATGAGTGTCATTAGTGCTGTCACAGGCCATGGCTGCAGGAAGACCATGACTAATGCTAAACTATCAGTGCCCTCAGTGAAAGCCATATTCCTACAATTGCTCAAACTGACCATGGAACCAATTTCCACTGATCCTTAAGTCATAAAACTTTAGAATTACCCTTAATTCATTAATAATGTATAAAATAACGGCTCTTATTTGCATTTAAAGTTTAATCAGACCCATGTCTCACAGGTAACACATAAGCCACAAAATTATCAATGTGTATGCCAAGATTTATTTTTGTATAAGCTGGTCAGGGAGGCTTAAACAGCAAAATTATCTTTTCCAAGGTTAATTTCCAGTTACCTTCCAATATCTATTTTGGCTTCT
This sequence comes from Phylloscopus collybita, assembly GCA_027886175.1. Classification (NCBI taxonomy): domain Eukaryota; kingdom Metazoa; phylum Chordata; class Aves; order Passeriformes; family Phylloscopidae; genus Phylloscopus; species Phylloscopus collybita. The sequence goes on along the minus strand of JAJNNQ010000026.1, from coordinate 30,734,060 downwards.
AATTTAAGTTAACTAATGATAGAGGCTGTACTTATGAGAATTATTTGTGGCAATTCCATCTCTTGTGATGAGTTTCTGAAGTCATCACCACTGGAATGCCTGTATTAATATATACATATCTGAAATATTGTCAGCTATGAAATCAGCTACCATGCGTCCATATTTACAAAATAGTAGAATTTGAAGATTAAAAAAAAAAAAAAATTAAAACAGAACGTACCTGGTAATAAATGATAACCTTGATTTTCTTTTTAACTAAAAATCCATTTTAAAATATTCATGAGAAACCCATTTGTGAAAGCATTTCAGAAAGAAACTGTAATTTTAAAAGATTTAAAACATTTTAGTTTTTTCTTTGACTAATTTTTTACTGAAATCACTATTTTTTATACAGTACTGATAACAAGTAGTGTGCATTTTTAAAGAAACAGATCACAGATGCTGAAAATCATATTTTTGTCTGTGAAAGTTCTAATAGATTTTTAGTGATGGCCTGTTAAAGTCATTATGACCATCGTAGCTTGCCACAATCAGTCAGAAATCACACATTATTCATGAATATTTAAAAATATTTTTGTAAGCTTATTGATGATATTGTCCATGGAATTCATGTACTGTTCATTTGTGCTTTCTCCACTGCTTCAAACTTTGCTAATATCATTATGTTCTCTCTGAAGACAGGTAGCATTTACAAGTATATCTCTCTCCATTCTTAATTTGTCTCCAGTCTTAATGATCATAGTGGTTTTGGTAGACATGTTGACTTGGTAGACAAAGATGCCAAGGAGATTTTGGAAAGGAATGAACAATTTTCATAGAAAGGAAGTTTTTACACTGGCTTTGAAGCTTGTCAAGATGTTTTGCAAACTGCAGGCAATTTTGAAAATTGTCAAAGATAATAAAAATAAATTATTTTGAACAACTTACCTTCAGGGCAAAAGCAATCATAGCTGTTGACGTCATTCTGACAAACAGCACCATTCAAGCAGGGAGCTGAATCACACTCGTTCATTTCTGTTTCACAGTACAGGCCTGAAAAACCTGCAAATGAAGTAAGATAAACTTTGATTTTCTTTGTCATTATATATGTTATTAGCATGAAACTTGTATTTCAAATGGTGTTCTTTAACTAAAACCCAGAGGTCTTATGATCCATATTCCCCTGGAAAAGAAAACTTTAAATCAGAGTTTCTGTATTTTATTTACAAAGTGTTAAAGTTTACTCATTTCTTATTCAATTTTACAAATACATCTTTATTGATGATGGAATAAAGCAATAAATGAAGTAGGAAACGCTTCCAGAATGCAAGAAGATATTCATAGCTGTATGAATACAAGGTAGAGATTTTCAAGTATTTTTCTTGTATTAGAATAATTTTAGTATTTTTGTGATATAATCACACAATGTTTTGGGTTGGACTGACCTTAAAATTAACTAGTTCCAAGCCCTGTGCCAGGGCCAGGGTCACTTTCCACTAAAACAGGTTGCTCAATACCTTTCTTTAAATTTTGCCACATCAATTTGAGAAAGAGTACATCAATTATATTCTGTCCACTGTGTTGTCCTTATTGCTGTGGAGAGTAACAAATACAGAGTACAAATATACTGAGGCATAGCAAAGATGTGCTACGCAAGTCAGGTCTCAGGACATGTAAAGTGCACAGCTCAGTTATGGTACATAACGCTGTTGGGTTTGTTTCTAAAAGAGGGAAAATGCACACCATTAAAACAAAAATCCGAAGACTAATTTAACTTGCATAAGGGAAGAATAGCTCAGTTTTCTCATTTCTTACAGGTACTTTGAGACACTGTACAGGGCACAGGTGCCACAGCACCAGCAGTGGGGGCTACAAGGGTATCCTGTCAGGAGAGGAACACAGGGATAGAAATTGTTTAGTAGACCTGCAAAGCAAAAAAAAAAAAAAAGAAAAAATATTTAAATTAGCTTTCATTGTGGGGAAACAGGGAAGAGTTACCCTCCTGCCCCTAAGTTACATATTCTAGATGAAGAAAAGATGAGTTGTTATTTTTGTAAATACCAACCAAAGGTGCAAGATTTAATCTGAAGTATAATGAAGAATCATTCTAAAGGGCATATAATGTGAATCAAGACCTATATATTTTAATTTGTTTTGATGATACTAAGTATCAAAGAAAATTTAGAGGGAGGAGTTAGAAAATTACTGACTCCAATGAAATGAGCTCATACTTTATAGGTTTAAGGTATAAAATTTAGGGAAGAAGGAAATAAGAATAAAAAGCTGTTTTGCAGGTGAATGTATTAAAAAACTGCAGGACTAATTCCTTTTGCCTGTGGTTTAAAGCATTACAGCCTTTATGAAAACAAAAATGATTAGGCATAGCTTACAACCTACTTTAATTTAGCTGATACAGATGATTTTTTAAAGTCTTAACAAGTTAGAATTGTTTTCTAGAATTTATGTTCTTTAAAAAATGTTAGTTTCCAACACCTATAACTGAGAATTAACTACATCGTTAATTCAGATTGGAAACTTAACTATCTACAGTCTAAATAAGACTAATAAGGCCTAAATAAGGTGGGGTTTTTTGTTGGTTTGGTTTGGTTTGGTTTTGTTGTGTTTTTTCATTAAAAGGACAGAAAATTAACAGGTACAGAAAGATAGAGAATATTATCTCATTCTTAAAAATGGAAAAAAACCCCCTATTTTTCAAGCTGTACTTTTTTTTTAGCATTTACACCTATTCATAAATTATTTTTGAAAACACCATCTAGTAGAGAGCTTTTTAAAGGAGCTACTGGGAAGCATATTAGGTAATTTTTGAAATAAATACTTAGCATTTTTATAGGTTGTGTTGATAGCATTAAAATGTTTTAGGAACAGCTGCTGCCACTCAGGATCAGAAAAATCCCTGCATTTTTATCCTGCCACATGAAACAGACTGAAATCTGAGAATTGACTCCTGAGCTCCCAGCTCTCAACATGACTGGCACTGATGTTGCAACAACTCCCTGTGACAAGTCATGACCTGGTCACCCTTTCTCAGGAGCAGTGTAAATATCCTGCAATTGCACCTAAAATTCTGAGGATTCCTGTTACAGCAGGACTAGCAGGCAAGGGGAAATATGATAGGGGCAAATAGCTACAGGTAGCAGAAGCTAATTTATAAAGTTTTTCGTTCCATAGTTTACTTTTTTTGCTGTGTTATAAACTTATGGATTGGAAGGGAAGAAATTAAAGGCATAACTAGAATCTGTCTCTAAAAGAATTTGCTGCATACTGTGTGCATTATCCACTCTGGAAGAGCTGAAAGGAAAATATATTGATAAAATTTTTATTTTTTCTTGTCACATTTTTACCAGAATATATCCTGCAGACAAAAAGCAATTTAAATGTAGTTTGTATTTATCTGAAATAGTTTCTGCTATAGCAGAATTATTAATATCATATCATATCATATCATATCATATCATATCATAATGTAATATCGTAAAATAATATTGTAACATAATATCATAATATAATATAATATAATATAATATAATATAATATAATATAATATAATATACTTTGATTATGTTTCTTTCTTGTTGATCAACATAGCAAAAAGTGACACTTGTTTCACAAACCATAAATAATTCACTTAATAGACTGAAAGAAGATGAGGAAAAATAAGCTTCATTTGTATTATTTTTAAATCAAGAATGAGTTGAGGAATGCTTTTAGCTACATTATAATCCATGCATTCATACTTAATTACTTGTGATATAATAACATTAAGTTAGACAACAAAATAGGAGAAATTAATCAATTAAAATATAAGCATTTCTGCATTTTTGATATGAAGAAAATTAATCAGTTCCATACATTTGAAAATATAAAAATAAATTTCTCTGTATTAGTGCTCCAAATCTTTGTGCTCTGCCCTCTGATCTCACAAGATGACTTTGGAAGAGCCAATACAGTGGTCTATGTACAAGGAAAAAGTTCCATTCTTTCATCCATCCAGCTACTCTCTCCATTAGTCAATGATAAGGGCTGTCAGAGGCACCTACTCCTGAATAAATGTTTCCATGCAGTCAAAGGAAAAGGCAAGTGTCCCATATATATAAATCCTTTCAAACAGCTGAGAAAACATTTATGGGAATGTTTTATGTAAAAAATATATGGATATTATTTGTGGTTTAATCTAGAGTGCCCCTTAAAAATAATATAAAATTATATAATATACATAAAATATACATGTATAGACTAATACAGTAGTGTATAGAATAGTACAGTAAGGTATTTTATCATATCATAATCATACTTTCATCATAAGTAATTTGAAGTTTATCACAAAGTAGTGGGTTTATATTAGTATAAAAAGTAGGCAAACAAATCATGATCTCCAAAAATATTTTGATATTGCCTTCACTGACTGGGAAATAGCTATAATCAGAGCATATAAGAGATGATGCAGTTGTTACACAACTTTCTCTATACTGAAAGTGCAAGGGTAAAACACGTCTGAAAGATTAATGAGAAGTATTAAATTATCTTTCTTCAATTATTGCAAGGAAGAAATTCAAAACTCAGAGTTTCTGGGGTCAGAACTGGAAAAACATATCAGAATTATTTACTAAGGATATAATTTCATTATTTTTTTGTCAACATACTCTGCAGTAAATATTTTCAGCTCTCTAGCTTTATAGCTCTTTATTTGGACTTCCTCCTCAGATAAGGATGAGTTCTTTATTTCCACTGGCACTAGCCATAGTTTCCTTATTTAATATAAATGTAAGATAAAACAAAAACAGCCAAGAAAATTAGTGAGATTTACTGGAAGTAACTTTGTGAAAGTAACATTATTTGCAGGACTCTTTTACAAATATAAAGTTGCTTTAAAAATAGAGTAATTTCCATAGAGTTGTAGATATTTTGTTAAAATATATATGCAGTTACCTGACTCATAAACATATTCCATATGTAAAAGCCTCAACATTATTTTCTTTTCTGTAGCCTAATATTAAGAAATAAATCATATAGGGAAAAATATTTTCTGTGTGTCATAAACAATCCTAGAAACTCTACATCAAATCTAAAAAATCATTTGTTTCTATAGAAATATGAAATAAATACAAGTTTCTAATATTTATAGATACCTAAGAATTATTATTCCACATTCTCATTCTTAGCAGAAAGTCTCAATGAAGGAAAAGGGAATCTGCATTATGAATATGTCAGAAAAGTGGGACTCATCCTCCCTGGATGCTTAAAATCTACTAGATCTAATCCTTATTCACTAACAGCAAGAAAACTTTGCTATTAATTTTCATTTTTAATAATAAAAATAAATTTTGTAAAAATGAAACAGCATATGTCTAACTTTTGTATGGCTCTATTAGCTTCTATTAAATTTTACCAATACAAATGTGGTCTAGGATCATCTAGAGTTTGAATTCAGACACCCTACATCAAAGTAATAATTTTATAGAATGGTAACACTCCTGAACATTTTTAAAAGATGAAAGCATAAAACTGAAAAATATTTTATGTTAAAGTCTTTAAAGTCTCAACCCTTAAAATGTCAAGTTAAGCCAGTTACTAAAGTAGATTATATGTGAATCTCTTGCACAGAGGTTATGCATTGAAAAATAATGTGCATTGGGAAATTGAACTGTCTACACCTCAAGTAATGATGTGTGAACTCTACTTGTTGAGATCACATTTTTTAATGTCTTTGTTCCAAAGGAAGATCATTACTTTATTAAAAACCTTCTCTGAGGTCAAACAGCAGCTCAGTCCCCAGAGCTGGTTGGATTTTAGGCAGACAAATTTCACAGTATTCTCTATTTCAGATGCATATTGCCAAAACAAAAGGAAGGGTATCATTAGAGAAAAGTACTGCTTTTTCAAGAAGATATAAAGAAGATATGTCTTACAGTGAGAACCTTCACTGGAACAGCCTCACTGGAGATTTTCAAGAGACAATTGACAGGGTGCTAGATACTCTCATGTAGGCTCTCTTTCTAATCAAAGTTTGGGCAAAGAGATCTTCTGAGATACCTTTCCAACTGGACTGTTCCATGGCTCTACTACAAAAAAAACCAAAGCCTGTAAAACAGGCTGGTAGAATGACCTGGCAAATAGAAACCAGTCACAAAACAGAGGACTCAGAAGTTCTAGTTTGTTTGGTGCAGCAAAATATAGGCTGGAAGGAGATATGAGTGTTTCTGTTAACTGTCAATGAGAAAAATCACCAAAAATGTGAACTATTTAAGTTAAAGAATAAGTGTCACAGGTATAAAGTGATTTTATCACAAACAAATTTAAATTACATAGTAGCAAACCTTATCAACACAGAGATTCTACCAGTACATACATTCATTAGAGGTTGTTATAGAAGTACTTGTCATTCCCATGAGCTTCTTAAATCTGCGTATATGAATTGTGATAGCATTTAAAATTAAAGACAATTCCTTGCACAACAATTTTCATATGATAACACGCCAGTATTAAGAACACATATTAGTAACCTGAATGTGATTAAAAAAAATTCTCAAAAAATTAAGATTACATTTATAATTGAACTGTCACTGCACCCATTATTATTATTAATAAAGAAGTCTTCTCAACTGTTAGAATCCAGCAAAAAGCAGATAAAGGAGTTATTACCTCCTAATCTAAAATTTTAAATAATCCTCTATACAGAAGACACACCCAGTATTCTGGAATTTAACTGACACATAGGAGTATTGGAGTGCATCTACTGAAACAGCATAATGTAAGCAAAAAAAAATTACTCAACTTCAGATTATAATGCATTTACACAGGAACAGAGATGGTACAGGAGATCACACTGGCAACATTAATTCTGGCTTTTCCAGATTTTGAAATCTTAATCACTCTTTTAATATGGTTTGTGGGTATATGCATACTAGGGGCATTTGAGTATTAAGAAGGAAATGATAAAGTAATGCAAGAGATAGAATATAGCAAACTGTTATGCTTTCATGAAATTCCACTGACCTAGATTAATCTAGAAGAGTTAAAGAACAAATCTCATCTACCAGATGTTTAAGTGTTCTAAATCTGCATATCGATGATTTATTTTACATTTGGCCATTCAAGGTTAAGCTATTACTATCTCCATGGGCTGAAGAAGAGAAGGGGCATATCCATAATTTAGTTATCTTGTCTTCCGTAAACCACCCTCCATCTATAATAGGCTTGTATCTAATATTTTTATTTTTTGAGCCTTCAATTGTCTGAGCCTAGTATAAAAAAAAGCAAAAATTTCAGAACAAGGAGAGAACAGTCACATTAAAATTATCTTGTACAAGTGCCAGAATTATTTGTACAGGAGATAAAGCTTTCTTGACAGCCAGTTAAAGACTACTGAACAAATTTCAGTAGGAATTTAGAGCAAACATATAGCGGAGAGTACATGTATTCCATTATTTAAAAAAAAAAATAAAAACAAACTAAAGTAAAAATAATATACCCATATGAATTGCCGTTGCAGAGAAAAATAAAGACAGACTTGCAAGAGGGACAAACCATACAGTGTGCCTGAACAGAAAACCATGTCCTCTGACAGGACAATTTTATAAAAACTGTGCAAATTGAGGCTTGCTGATTTTACTTATGCTACAGCAGGAGATCTCCCAAGCTTTTCTTCTAACCTATTCTAATTTTCCAATGCCCCATGAATTTTTTGTTTAAAGATGAAAAGCATCAGAGTGGTTTCTTCCATTGCTGTAAAAAAAACACTTTCCTTTTTTTTCCTTTTTTTTTTCTTTTACCATTAGTATTTGTCTTTTTGAGAGGATGTCATTATGGCAGACAAATTTATAAAGCAGCATCAAAACAAAGGGCATAGAAACAGCATCTAGATACCTCCCACATATAAAAAGCTGCCATGAAAGAACACAAAGAACTCTGTTCCAAGAAAGATGATAAACATACCTATTAGCACGGGTGGCACAGGGACAACTATTTTTTCATTTATATCTCTAGGCCTGAGTAATCTCTGCTTACATTTGTGATTGTCAGGACCTACAGCTTGAGTGAAAAGAAGAGCCAGATTTATATAGCTCAAATATAAGGAAAAAATGATGAGTTTGTGGAAGCAGTTGTAAGAAAATACAACATATTTATATAGTCAAAGTTTGCCTTGATTAAAATGCATTAGAGGCAATATAAAAGGATTTAAGGAGGTGTTTTTACTTGTCGTTCTTTCATTTGGGTGCCTGCTTTCTATTCTTATTGGGGTTGTTCTGATTTTTTTGTAGAGCTGTCTTACTCTATTTTTTCTAACAGATTTTATACTGACATCAATATAAAATATTCTTGTCAAAGAGATAGAATGCACAAATTTTATTAGAAATAATAATAGTACATCTGGACTCTAATAACCAGACGGGCACTTTTCTGTCAAAGAGACGAAAATGCAAGAAACTGTGACATTCTCATTGCCCAGCAGATGCACGACACGGATGACATTTTTTCCCAGATAAATATCTCAGGAGACACGGAGCATTGTTAATTTCTTTTAAATAATTCAACAGTCCATTAACAAATTCACATATCCTTAGAATCCTAAGTCTATTTAAATTAGCTCTTCCTATAAACAAACTATTCAGGACAAAATTTTACACTAGTAAAAACCCAAACTAAGTTTACAAATAATTTGAAGATTCATTTTAAATAACAAATAGTTCATAGCACGTAGCATTTAAACTAAGTTGGATGCTAATTTTTGCCTTTTGCTGTCAAATTCTGCATAAATTCTACCATGTAAAGAAGTAATGAAAGTTCCCTAATTTTCCATAATTTATAGAGCCATAGTTGGAAAGTATGAATACCGGTGAAACTGGTTGAATTGACATCCCTGAAATTTGGTAACTATTCATCAAAATAGAAATCCTCAGTGTGACTATCAGAGGGGAAAAAAAATAAAAGCTTAAATCATAAATGCTAGCAGACAGTAGATAATCGAGGATTTGGGTGTGGGTAAGATCTCAAGCAGAAATCTGCAACTTGTTAGCTGCACTCGTGGTGTGGCCTTATTGTGAACTTTGATAACACTATGACCAAATAAAGGTTGTTTGTTCTTGAATCTTCCAGTTAAGATGACATGAGAGCATCATCCATTTAATCATAAGTTTAGACTGAGAGAGCTGGAAGGAGAGGGCTGTCCAAGCTTTCAGAGAGAGTTGGTGCTGAAAAACAATAGCTCCAGCAAACAAGAAGTGGTGTAGAGAGGAGGGGTGGTAAGAAAGAAGTTGAAGATCTTGACTGGAAGAAAGATCCTGGAAGTGTGGCAGGAGCCTGGAGATCAGAGAGATGTGTGTGGAAAAAAAAGAAGGCAGGGTATGTGCAGAGGCTGTGGTTGGTAATGCTCAAGACTGATAACTTTGAGCAGCAGCTCAGCATGAAGCAGCGTGTCTTTCTGCCTGAGCTTCTCACAAAATCAAACCATGGCAGACATAGCACTGAAAGGGCTTAAGTGAGATAATCAACTACAGTAAGAACTTTTATCTGGATTGATCTTAAATAAACCCCATTACCCAGATTTGCTGTGGACAGTCATTTGCATTGTTGCCCATGATCATGGCTGCACTGGCACTGGCGCATCATTTTGAATAGGCTCAAAAGATGTGGCTTTCCTTGACAGAGAATGCTGCTTTACTTACAGTGAAAAAGGAGCATACTGGATACTATACTTATCTTTAGCACTCTTAGATGTGTCATTAATACAGCAAATATATTTTGTTTGCTTACTACTCAGAGATAGTCCAGCTCATTATCATAACTTTCTGGTACAGAAAGATGCTGCTTTCTAGTTGCCTGGTAAAAATGGGAGCTTTTATTAAATTAAAAAAAAAAAAATTGACCTTAGATCCAAACAACATGAGTTAGTGTAATTTTTTCTCTTACAGAAGCATGAAAATAAATTTGTCTTCCATCTAGGATTTCAGTGAACTGATGTGCAACTATGGTCAGGATAAAAACAGAAAAAAAAAAAAGCTTGGAAAATGAATATCCAAAAATTTAAAAATATCAAGTAAGCGTCCTCTGAGGGGAGTACCTGAGCTGTATTTAATTTGAGAAATTACACAATCATAAGTAAAAAATTCCTGTTTATAGTATATTTAAAATGGCTTGAAAATCAGCACAATCTAAAGTAAAAAAGAAAGAAAAATATTGCTTCAAAATTTAGTACTGAGGTGGTAAAATGTTGGTATGATCAATCTGAGATAGCTAAACAAACAAAGAAAATGGTTAATTGCTACAATCGCTTGCTTTTGAAAAATGTTTTTCCCTCCCATCCATGAATAAATGAGTAATCTGGTTTTACAGAGCCACTGAGTATGGGCAATGAGATCATTATTTTTCCCAGCACTCAAGATGTACAGTCACCATTGCCTGAAACAGAGGATTTTAACAATAATGTGACAGTTTAATGCAAGACCATGGAGACCAACCGCTTTCGGTACTGTTACAAGGTGAGATAACCATGACAAAATGATTTCTGTATGTGTCTATAGGGAGCCCATTATGAGTCTATCATTCTGGCACTACAGTGTGAAATTACGATGAGGAAAAAAAAAAAGTCATTCAAATTTGTACTGCATGACAATGATGCTCCAGCACAAGCTAGTGATATATAGCTACCGAAATTCAAGCCATTTTTTTCACTGTATACTGAATACCTAACCCCAAACTTTTTTATTTACATGTAGTGCAAGAGAATTGAATATAAAAAAAAATTATTAGAATTACCTTCAATTAATCTCTACTAAGTGTAAAAAATCTGGTTTTAGGCTGAATCAAGATGTTTCTTTGCAAATTTACCCATAACAGAAATTTACCTTGTACAGATAAAATGCACAAACAAAACCACATAACTAAAAACCTTTTTGTGTCCCCATAATCTAAAAAAATAGATTATATTCTCATTTACTCAAATTTCCATTTTCTTTCTTCAATCCAATTATTCTTACATATCTCCAGCTTGGAGTTCTTTTAATAAAGTAAATTTTAAGCTTGCTCTTTCAGGTGTACTAATATAGGTATTTATGCATATATTTTATAATACCTCATTATGTACCCTTTGTCATCAGTGATTTTCTTTAAAGAGCCATTAATTCCTTACTCAAAGACTATTTTCTTTTTTCTCATAAAAACCTGAATTACTCTAAGTATGTCTAGTCAATATTATAGGTAGTTAATTTATTAATTAATAGACATATTTTTTCCTAGGACTTTCAATTAAAAATACTTCATGTTACTTCTAAGTTGTGAATTTTATTGATCACTCCTCTGTCCTTTTCCATTTTTCTAGAGTTCATTTTAAATTGCACCTCTTTGCATAATTCATATTTGGTCAATTTTTTTTCTGCTGTCTTCTCTTTAGTGAAATACTATCCTGAATGTCCTTATTTACTGAACAAAAATGAAGAAAATGTTAAGAAGTCTGTCTGTTCAAGATAAATGTACACAGCATGAAAACCTCATTTACCATTGTTTCATATCTCTTGTGCCACATAACAATGTAACTTTCTGACATTGTCCGCAAGGATTCTTTTTTTTCACAATAGGTATGGGAATGTGGCAGAAAGCAATGGAGTTTTAAAAGTGAGTACTTCTGTATACTTTTCTTAGTTGTGTATTTAGAAATTTTTCATTTAGAAAGTGAACTTAGTGCTGGTAAAAACATCAAACAAGCACTGTCCTAAAATACAAGCATTTAAAACAAGTACAATGATATCCCACAGGTATCCCAAACAATGTGACTCATTCAGGCTTTGGAGGGACCTCTTTTGAAAGTTTAAATTTAATTTCATTTTCCAATATATGTTATATTTTACTATTGAAACTGTCTAGTGGAAAGCATGACATAGTAAATTAAGATGGAAAGCAAAATAAATAGCTCTCTGGTAGAGTACCAGAGAGAAAATAATCGTTTGAATGCTAACATAGATTTGGGATTTGACAGATGAAACTTGGCATATTGTTGTCCACACACATCCTACAACTAACTTAGACTTTAGGTTTAGCATTCTAGGTGAATTTGTAAAAAAATATAGAAAGTCCATAATGCAAACAAAAGCATTTTTCAATTGTAACCAGTTTTGGCCTATCCAAACTGAACATGGATTCCTATAAGTTGTTTAAAGATTTCTGAACATATCCTATACAAGTTTTGAATATGATTCACTAATAATATGCTTCAATTTAAAAATTAAAAGTAGGTTGAAGCCCATAACAGATCTTAGAAAGACAGTATGTATTTCTTCTTGGAATCAGCTAATTTCAGAAGCACCATAAGTGACAGAAACACTTAACTTTCCGGAGCTACTGAAGTAATTGAATCAGTCATCGCCTCTTTTCTCAGTCCTGAAAGCTTCTGACTGCGAAATAAATGCTTCTTTTGGAAGAGTTAACATTTTCTTCATATTTCCTTCAGAAATATTTTCAGTACACTGTCATAAAATTAAGACCATGACAAAAAAATCAATTGCAGGGGGAAGGGAAGACAGCAGAATTTAAAGGTCAATAGGCTGGCTAAATTCTTAGATATAGCAGAGAATTTATTAGATAAAATGGCGTGTGCTACAGATAAAGGCTAAAGATATTAAATGTTTATAAAAGAACTTGACACAGAAGAAATCTTAAATACAATTAATAAATTAAAGTACTTAGATATGTGACCTGTGGTGTTACTGTCAGTAAAATCTGTTCGTTCTCCCCCACCTACTTAGTGAGGGTGAAATCAGCTGTTCAACTGCAATTAGCAGTCAGTGGAAATCAGGCACTTATGATCTTAAGATGCTTTGGAAACTATCACCTTGAAGACAGAAAAATTAGAAGTTAAGATTTCTCTGAAGTATTTTTGATAAAGAAAATTCACATGGTTAGATGTAGCACTAACACCACAGAAAAAAGAAAGGATTAGCTACTGAGGATAGAGCTAGTGTCTATTATCTACATGCTTTTAGAAAAAATATTTTGAGAAATATCACTATGGTGTCTTTGAAAATAAATCAAACATTAACAAAGCAAACAAAATTTGAGGTCATGTCAGATATCAACTAGTCTTATCCAAAAGGAAACACAAGAGTTCTGCCTTCAGACTATTTATTTATTGAATCTTTTGCATAGGGTTTGGTCTGTATTCCAGTTCCATTCCTATCACTGATCTTCTCAACACCTGTGTGAGAAGAGTCAGTCTGTTACATACATAAAGTAGAAAAACACTGTATGAGACCCTGAGATCTGTTTCAGTTCCCTTGTACATCCATAGTCTAACAGGATGTAAGAATTTAGCTTTGTTTTATAAGAACTTAAACCAAACCCCTTACATCCCTTTTTCTGATTTCCATGAGCATTGGTTCAGGCACAAAGTTGGTATTTCTGGTTCCTAATTATTTATTCAAAGAGGGTGTACTTCAACCTACTTTTCAGACATATATTTCAATAACCTTTTCTTGTGAGTGACGAAGTGCTGCCCCACAACCTGATCTTTATTTCCCATAACTCTGGTGCTGTAGGAGTTGTGATGGGTGCACCAGACTCACAGTATATGTGAGGGAACAGATAACAACACAATAGCCAAGAGCTAATTTGAGGTCCCTCTTGTCATCCAAAAATAGCAGTAGTCAAGATCTGGCTCGATCCAAATGTGATAGAAAGTAACTTCTGTGGCCAGCATGCAGGTATGGTTATATTTCAATTATCTTCCTCTATAAACAGTTGAGTTCTCCTGCATGACAGTGAACTTCACCGCAGGATGTTCCCTTTAATAGGGCGCCTCTCAAGGTTACTGCTCAAATTTGACACTCACTGCAACAGATCCTTGTTAAGTAATGTATAACATGATAAAATTTGAAATTTTAACTGCTTTAATTGATCAATTGTGCACCTATAAACCTTTAAGCATAAACATTGAACAAGTTTCAGACTAGTAGAGGATCAGTTGCACCCAAACTCTTCTTTGATAAGAATTTTAGAATTCAAGGGTGCTCTTCCTAAATCAAAGGGGATATCTCCCTGATAATTTTGTCTGACTTTATTGTCTATATAATAAATAATATAGTGTACCTTTGCCATTGAATCTAGTTAAACCACTGTCGCTTTCACTATCAAACTTGGTTAAATTGCTATTTTATATAAATAAACATATTGTTACTTCTCTCTTATAAGTGAAACCACTCTGTCTGTGACATTGTCACATCAGGTTTTTTATAACAGGGCTTTTTCACCTACTGAAACAAAACAGGAGACCCTACTATTTTTAGTGATCTTTTTTTCTCAAAAACTGCATTTTTTTAAAACTCAAAGATATAATTTATTTCTAGGGAATCGAATAGTTGCTCATTTCTAAGTATTCCTACCACAAAGTTGAGAGCAGTTGTGACTAGAAATTGCTGGTTTATCCTTCTCAATAATACATTCCATCAAGAAGTGCTTAAACAGTAACTGACCAAGAATATAATATTAGCTTGAATTGGTCCTGAACAGGTGTTCAAAATGGTGTTCAAAAGGCAATATTTATTTACTTAAAAATTACCAACACAGATGCTCTCACCCACCGTGCACATTCTTTCTTTTCTGCAATGATTTAATGGTTTCTTGTACAGAAGTAGTCCAAGACAATTAAAAAGCTAATAAATAGTCACAGTGGAGGGTAAATTGCCTTTCCTGCTTTCAAGAGGCATGTGTGCAGCTACAAGATAAGATGCTGTCAGTCTGTTAAAATCTCAGCCTAATCTTTCCTCATCAGATGTTTATACCAGAGCATACCTCAAGTTACTAGAAGTACTGAAGGTCATTCTTCCATATAGTGACATGTCTTGAGAGCATAAGCAAAACAGTATTACTTGTGATAGAAGAAATACAAAGAATAGAGTTAAAAATCTAGTCTTTTAGAACTAACTAATGGATCACATTTAATTCATCTGAGTTAAATTTCAAAGACCTACAACTAAGATTAATATTAAATTAGGAATAAGATAATAACTTAGTGAAAATAATAAAATACTGAAAAGGAAAAGGTTTTGGACATTAGTTATGGACATGCTACAAAATGATCTTAAATGCACACACTTATTTTTCCCTATAATTTTACAGCATTTGTTAAAAATAATATGAAACTCAAGAGGGTAGACCAATTTTTACTTTTAGCTTAGGAATTAGTATATTTATACAGTAATCATGAAATATTGACTATTTCCTTAGTGTTACAGATAATATTAAGTGACAAGTATTCAATTTACTTTTATAGTCCAGGAAGACGTGGGATCCTCATTCAAGGTTATGAAAAGAATTACCTGAGTCATCCCTGATAATTAATACCAATTATAATAAAACTTAGAATAACACAAAATCTTTAGAAGTTTGAAGGGAAGAGATATACATTTTACTGCTACATTAAAAGTCCAATAAGAGGGCTCTTAGAACTGATATTTGTTACCTTGGCAGTATTTCCAGAAAACAATTAGAGTAAGATTTGGAGAGAACTCAGAGACAAATTGAAAGACAACAATAGAATTAAAAGAAATTATAATTATTTTAGGAAAATAAGCAATGTCAAATAAAAATGACATTTATGGCATCATCACAAGTACACAAGTTAAGAGAAAGTGTGGTGACACAAAACCATCATAGAATCAAAACTGGTTAGTGTTGCAAGGGACCTTAGTTCCAGCACCCTTGTAATGGACAGGGAGTTTTCCAGCAGAAATATGTTTGAGTTTGTTGCTTGGTTTGTTTTATGTATGGTTTGTTTTTTGTTTGTTTGTTTTTAATCTTGGGATCATAAAATATTCTGGAAAACACTTTAATGCCAGCCAGAGTAAGAGGTCTCAAGATTTACTGAAATTAAAAATAGCTTAGTGAGACACAAGTGATTTTTACTACAGAACCTCTGCACAAGACACAAGAAATTTTTTAATCAGATATAGAAGTTTTTTCTTAGTCTGAAAACATTATGTATTTTAATAATAAAATTACATAGTTATTAGCAAAATTTGTACCTGGAAATAGGCTGGAAGAGTAATAAATATTGATGTAGACATACAGGTCATAAAATTCCATGGATTTGTAAGATGAGTATTGCAACAAATGGCTCCAAAATCAAATGCTTAAACTAAGAAAGTTGGCCATACTTGCAGGTAAAATTTAAAACATAGTTCAGAGATACCTACTAAGAGCTTATATATAAAAATATGCCATGTTGTATGTAGATTTCAATGTATGAAAAGAGGTTAAATTTGAAAAGGAAGCTACTAATGAGACAATTACAGCAATCCTCTAACCCAGCTGTGCGGTTAGTATTTTTTAAATTATTTGGGAAGGCTTCAAGTCTTCAGTTTCTTTTCCTTCAAAGACAATCTTAAGATCCTCAGTCAATCTAATTTGAACAATTTAAAATATTACATTCAAATCAAGGATGAAAAAGACAGCCTCTAGCAGCAAGCTTCTTATCATATATACTTTTTGCCCACTCCAGTAGTCAGAATAGCTTTTGATTATTACTGATTCTGTTTACTTTTAGCTGTTTATTTCTAAGATGTAAATTTGTAGTTCTGCCTTCCAGCCAAGCAGCAGTTCTTGCTAGGACTCACAGAAGTGGCAGTAACAGTAAGCTGTATAATTTTCTTCTGATTTAAATGAAATCTGCATAAAATTTCATTATAACTAATCTTAATTCATACAGGACTCTGTAGAAAAAAATAATTAAATATGTCCACATTTGTAATGAAAAGAGGGTCCTCAAATTATTTAATAGGAATTGATAGACATATTAAATTACACTTTGTTTGTTTATAATTTTTATTAATGTGTTCCATTGACTCAACCTGACCTTATAAAGTGAGCATGCATCTGAGATATGAATTTTACAGAAATACACCTTTATTGTTACATTTCTCTGAAATACAGAGACACGTTTTCTAATAACAGTATATTGGGCCTGAATCCAAGAAAGCACTTAAGTAGGGGTACAATTTAGGTGTGTGAGGAATGGTATTGATTTTAGAGGAGGCACTTATATAATTAGAGTTACTTGGGTGATTAAAAATTCTACGGGACTTGGAGCAATGGAGCATGGCATAAAATTCACCTTTATGCAGAAATTCACAGTCAACAAGATGAAAAAAAATCTCATAAATCTTTGAAAATAAGGACTCTATTGTGAGCTTAAACTCAAACTTTTCATTTCTGGAGAAAAAAACATCAGCCCAGCTGTAAAATAAATCACATGGCCAAAGAGGGATGTGGCTGAGTAGTATCACTTTTTAAAAAAAAACCCAAATGATTTCTGTCACAGTCATCTTTCAGGCAGGTCACTTCCAGGGTAAACCAAGGAATAGTCCCCACCACTGAACTTTCAGAAGAGACTGAAGAGTACAAGAAACTGATTTATTACATTTGAAAGTGGGAGGTTTTGTATGTTATGTTCTGGGAAAGGGCTGTGGGTGAGTGGGTAGGTTGCACACTAGAAATACAGATGTTGGTGCCCTTGGGAGGGTGCTTATGGGGCTTCTAGATTCAGTGAGGCAGCAGCATAATGCCTCAGACTTCTACTAAAGAGACACTCAGAAATGGGACCAGAAATCCCTATGTACCCCTGAAGAGTGGAAGGCAGGATGTCCTGTAATTGTTCAAGGACAGGTTGGATGGGACATTGAGCAACCTGGGATAGTGGAACATGTCCCTGCCCATGGAACTAATTGATCATTAAGATTCCTTCTAACCCAAGCCATTATATGATTCTATAGTTCTGTATGTACAGATGACCTACACAAATATGGCAGTTTTAGCAGCTCAGAACCCACACAGACAACACTGACTGTGCTGGTTTTGCATTGACTGACATTTAACGATCAGGGAAGAAGCCACCCATGGAAGTGATTTTTCTAAGAGAAGCTGCTAAGAGTTTCCTCCATGCCTGACAAAACCAATCAGTGTCTAGTTTTGAATACTAACACCTTGTAAAACTACTAGGAAGATGAACACGCCTCTGTGAACACACGTCTTGAAAATGGAACAAACCCTGGGAAAACTCTCTTTTCTTCTGGGCTGGGAACAGGTAACAGCCTGGTCCAGCCCCTTTCATGTGGCTGGGTCAGGCCGGGCAGGCCTTGCTGAGGTGCCGGGCCCCTTCCCAGGGAGTTTGTCAGGCCCCATACTGGCTGGGCCGGGCCGCAGCATCCGCCAGGCGGGGCGAGGGGAGGCCAAGGGGCTGTGTCCTGGTCGGGCGGGGCCCCAGAGGCTGTTAACATTTTCCCACTGGGCCAGTTCCACTCCCCGCTCAAGCACAGGCCTGGCGGGGCTGGGCTGGACCAGGCCCTACCCCTGCAGCAGCACTGGCCAGGCCACGCTCTGAGATCCTGGCACAGCCGCAGCACGGCCTGAATCTACCATCATGATGGCTTTGGCCACCACCTGGCAGAAATCATCATGACTGCCACAGGCCCTGGGTGAGACATTAACTTCTTTATTGCACAGGTGAAACTTGCAGGACATTGATCTTCTCTCAAGTGAGAGAAAAGGACAGAGTGAAGACACATAGAGAGACAACATGAATACACCAATGTCAGTAAAGAATAAGTTAAGTCCCAGATGGGAGGAGAATGAGAATACCTTAATCTTGGGCTGAAATTCTTTTGCAAGAAAAAATCCATGGTGATGGACTGTTGATATACTAGAATATCCCTTTAATTCATGGAAACAATATGGGGAGATGGAGTCTTTAAATTGCAGATACTTGTAAAGGCATTTGTGCTGAAGCAAGTAAAGGTTGAAGTAGCTGTCGTCTTATGAGAAGCTTGAACAGAGAGAGGAAGATGGGAGTGATAAAAACCCTCTGACCCCAGGGAAGAAGAAGAAGATCTCTGTTCTTATAATGAAGATGATCTCAGAGGTAGATTAAGAGAATCTTTGCTTTTGAACAGATTATCTGTAAAATAGTACCCTGTAGTAATGCACCCTTCACCCCTGAGTGGGCATTTCTGTATAAGGAAAGGGTTTCAGTTTACCTTTAGATATTTTAGGAAGTTAACTAGAAAGTCTTATGCCCTTCTCATTGTAATTGGCTCAATGCCAAGGGAGGTACACCTGTTGGACCTTGTCACTGTTTGTCAAAACCTGTACCTCTTTCTATTTGCAGTTTTCCAACAGATCCATCCTCGATTGTTAAGTAGAAAAAGAGGGAGAACAGAGGTACTCCTCGCATTCTTGAGGTGTTGTAGCAGGTGTGTGGGACTTGTCCCTACACTGTGTTTGGCTTTGATCTTTGTTTTGAATTATTTTCTTTCTTTTATTAAACCTTTTTGATTTTTCAGCACACACTCGACCATGCAGTCTTGCTACATGATTTAAGCCATTTCTCTGCAAGGGCTGGACCCTCAGAGGTATTGGGTTTTCCAGTAGTACCCCATGAGTTTGACATGGCCCATGAATGCATCTGTGGGAAGGCTGAGAAAGATGGGAGAGACTTCACAAGTGCAGATTTCGGGTTGGCTACTATTCGTGATTATTGAAGCCATGAGAGAACCCTTTTCTTGTGGAGAAGTCTCCATGACAGGGCAAAAGAGACTCCTCTCCCTAAGAGGATAGATGAAAGAGTATTTTAGAGGTTGTCAATTGACCTAGGTACTAAAGTTTTGTCCCTGTACATTGTCAGTGGAAAAAAAAAAGAAAGTTGTGGGAGGAGAAGTATTTTGAAAGTTTTGTTCTGATTCTTACTATTTTTTTCTTTTTCTTTTTTTTTTCTTTTTTTTTTTGTTAATAAAGTTTTATTTATACCCCTAAAGTTTGAGCCTACTTTGCTCTTCTCCTAATCCTATCTCACAGAAGAAAAAGAGTAATTAATTCTAATGGGTAAATTGGTGTTTAGACAACATAAGACTGATCAGACAGAGGGAAATGGAAACAGGCACACAAAAAACAAACCTAATATCTCATATCTTGAGAAGATTTGAAAAGTCAATCCAAGCTTCACCTACATTATTCATAGCTTTGACTGTGTTAGTTCTTGTTTTTACTAATGAGAAATGAAATGAGAAATGCAGTACAATGGCTTCAGAGAGAAAAGAGGAATCTGAAAGCCAGTAGGTTGCACTGCAGCTCATTAACCACTGATGAAATTGTTGCAACTGAATATCTCTGCAAGATACATAAACATAAGAGAAGAAGCAAAAACAGTTCGCAATTTCTGTAACCTGAAGATGAATGAGAAATAATTCAAATATTGTTCTCCATGTCAGAATTTTCAGAAAGACAGTATTCAATACCCAGCCATTTGCAGCTGGGTTCTAGACTATAGGTGGTTCACAATTTTATGCAAGTGCCAATATAAACTGCGACCTGCAAAACCCAGTATTTATCAATAGATAAAAAACCAAGCTATATAGTGCCCAACAACTGTTTTTTATTTGAAGAAAAAAAGAAAGGTAGGACACATGTTATATTGCTCTGGCTGTATGCTATTAAACAAAGAATGCATTCTGTACAGGGCCAGATTTTTAAAAGATTTTATAGCATGTAAGCATTACAGAGTCTGTAGCACAGCTGAACCAGATGTATAAAGCCATCACATGGCCAGAAAAAATGCCTAAAAATTTAGATATTATGGAAGAGTGAAGATAGCTTTATTCAGTTCATTGATCTGTTAATTTTCTAAATTACAGGATTTTCACAGCTTTATTTTATAGTGTTTTCTCTTCTACCTATGTCTATCTATACCCTTGCTTAATGCTGGTTAACTACAGTACAATTATCTTTCTTCATTTTAACCTTTTATTTTGCAAGTGATTACCATATCTGGGTTTTCAGAAAATTTATAAGGACTTCTATGGCATATATTTTTGTACATTGCTTTATAATGGAGCCTTACTGCTTCTTCTAAAGTATTTACATTCAACATATTTTAAATTACCTATTCTGTATACAGCAATTTCTCCTATCAGATCTGTCACACATTTATTCACTTTACATTTGTAAGTTAGCTTTTAGTGTTCCTTTTACTCTATTTTATTATGGTAAAAATCAGAGTATGGACAGAAGGAGATGCAAAGTAGAACTTTAAGTTTTAAATGCTTAAAGACCCTAAAGTCTTCATGGAAAGAAGATGTATAATTTTATCTTGCTATGATACTGTTTGATACAGTTTGTCTTGCTATAATACTTGTATGATACAGTTTGATATAATTATAGATAGATTTGTAGGTAGTTATATCTACAGAGCAACTTACCCTCTGTACTTTGTTCCAGTCACACACTAATGTGATGGATTGTAATGTTGGATTTAAAGAACAGAGTCCTCAGTTGTATCAGAACAGCTATAACAGCTATTTGGTAACATGTTTTATAAAGACAGATATATTAATCTTGGTCTGATTCCATGAATATCCACAAATAAACAGTTTGTGTTTTCACATATTTTACTGTGACTAGCATACATCTTTCCAGTTATGCTGATAAGTAATTTTATTCTATTATTATGTCTAAATGATAAGCAGTTTGAGATAACCAGATGTCATGGGTTAACACAGCTTGGTTTTAGTTAAAGGAGAAATAGTTCCCTGTAACCCTGTAAGGACCTGTTAACTTGGCCTCTGCTAGCTCCCTAGCAGAGGCCAAGTTTTAGATACTGACGTGTTGTTCAACCACTGAGGGAGCTGGATGCAACCTTGGGAATATGCATATAAAGTTATGACGTTGTCTGAGCTGGCCTTTTCCCTTCTGGCTGGAGCAGCAGGTGACAACTGCCCCCCTGGGGCCACTCCATGGAGTGGATCAGGCTGGCCAGGCCCACCGCTCCTCCCTGTTGCTGAGACAGCCAGCCCCAGGGAGCATCTTCGAGCCTGGTTGGGTTGGGCTCGCCCCAATTGTCACTGAGGGGTGGGCAGGAGGCATCCACCAGCCAGTCCACTCCAAGACCCCTTGGCGTGAGTTTTCTTCCCGCATTCCTGCGGCTTTGAAAATCCTAGAGGCTGCCACCCGGCAGAGATCACGTGACCACCGCAGGCCCTGCGCAAGATAATAACTCTTTCCTTGCACAGATGAAACTTCCAAAGCCTTAACCCTTTTCTAAGTGAGAACAGAGAGAGTGAACCATGGAGAAACATGAGAAATGAGACGGAGGTCAGCGAAGAGAATTAAGTCCTAAGTGGGAGAAAGGATTGAGGAGTTGCCTTGTTTAGGCTGGACTTCTCTTATGGGCCATGGTAAGGAACTCTAATATATTAGAATATCCCTTTAAACCATGGGGAAAATATGCCTTTTGGGGAGATGATTATTCAGATTTGTGGATTTGAGCAAAGATATCTGTAATTAACTGAGTGAATATTGAATTAGTAGCTGTGATCCTGTGATCCCATGAAATGTTTGAACAGAGAGAGATGAGATAAGAAGCCCCCTGTGCCAGCAAAGAAGTTATAAGAGATCTCTGTTCCATGAGAAGAAGAAAATCTTTTGCCCTTGGAGTTGCTTATCTTTAAAATGACACTCCAAGGGGTCCATGACCCATATGCGTTTGTGGGAAAGTTTCTAATGGGAGGGAATTCACAGTTTGCAGAGTTTTTTTCTGGGCAGCTGCAGATTTGTGACATGGGAGCCACCAGAGGACTGTTTCTTGTGGTGATGTCTCCATGGAACTTCTAAGAGAGACTCCTGTCTCTAAGAACTGATGAAAGATTATTTTTAAATGGTGAAACTGACTGAAAATCACAGGTTTTGTCCCTTAATGTTGTCAGTGGGAAAGTGAAGAGTTGCGGGAGGTGGGATGGACAAGTGTGTTGGAAAGTTTTGGTTTGATTCTCATTCCTTTCTTTTAGTGTGTGTTAACAAATCTATCTTTGTACCCTTTAAGATTTGAGCCTGCTTTGCCTTTTCTCCTAATCCTATCTCACAGCAGAGTTCTGGTAGACACTCAAACCCATTGCAGAAATTGGTGCATTGGCCGGAAAAGGTAAAAATTGGTGAACGTGAAACCATTACACCAGAGCAAATCTATTGAACAAAGACAAAAGGCCATAAAGTTCAACCATCTGAAGAGTTTAGCTAACTGAAAAGAGTTTCTAACCTGAAACATATAAAACTAGAAAGCAACCCAAGAGGTTTTTGACGTATTTGTTTTTATTATTTTTTATTTCTTTAATAGAAAACTGACAAAATGACCCTGTCTGACAATTCCAGTGCCAACTGGCTTGTGAGTTCCAGCTAGATGGCTCTCCAGGAAAACAACAGCTCCCGCCTGGGCAGAAGCAGATGTGGTTAAGCTGGCTGGCATTGGGGTCCTTTAGCTGCCTTTCAAAGGACTTGATCCCACTGAAGTCAACAGGATTTTCTCTTTTGTTTTAAATTGACTTTGGCTCACATCTTGACTTCTCTAAGACAGGGTCTCCATAGTGAAGATTTCACCTGCTAGTCTAACAGATAGCCAGAGCTCAGCAAGATGACACAGATGACTTCATTGGGAGGTATTTGTTAAACTTTGGATAAGAAGGACTGTTTTCAACGTAAATTTCTCCACATTATAATCAAAACAACTAATTTTTAAGCCAATAATTTCTTCAGTTTCAGTAGTTTGAGTATTTTAGTCTCTTTTCTATGGGTATCAACAGAAATTCATCTTAATTCCTCCTGACAGCTCAGTAGCAGATACATATCTAGAATAATCACAGCTTTTGTGTTTTAAGGCATTGTTCTGGATTCCCTGTTCACATTCCAGTCTATTTAGGTACCATTGTGTGATGACAGTAAAAGTAGTTAATTGAATACATTGCCAGGAATTCTTTTTTCCTCATTTAATTTTATTTCTGTACTGAATGTGCTTGATCAAGGGTGAAAAGCATTTTGTGAAGAGTTTTATATTTGAGAATCAAAAAAACCCAGCAAATTAACTGCAAAGAGGGCTGTGCCAGTTTCAAGTGGAAGTATAAAGTATGTGCATTCAAAGATAAAAAGGAAAGAAAACAATGAAAAGAAAAATCTATGACCATTTACCTTCAATGGGTACTAGGAGAATGTATCTTTATATAATTGCTTGTATGAGGAAAGATAATAGATGACAGTGGGATGGACATGCAGGCTGTCAGATTTGCTTCAAGGCAAATATAAATGCACTGAAACTTTGTTTATAATTTTTGTTGATCTGACAGTAAATCAAGTGTTATAATTCACTAAAGGTTTCTAGTATGCTGCATTTTAAAATTTGTGTGACTAATTATGTAAACCATAAGACTAATAACTTCTCTACTGTAATTATTAGCACATAAGATACAAGGCTTTCAAACTTTTAATGTTTAGAACTGGTAATATTTATTTATTGGTGAATAGAACTGAACATTATTATCAATTAACAAAAGATAAGTACTCTAGAAAACCCTTCACTGCTGAAAGTCAATGGATCTCCTTTTTTTGATAATGCTCTTCCTGTTTCAAACAGATGTATTTTGATTTATTTTTAATTCTAATTGCATTTAAATTTTTACTTCATATTAACCAAATTCTTAGCATTATCAAAATGTATTTTATCTTGATGCTGATGTTAACTAGAGACTATAAAAATAGGTGTATAGGTCTTTCACCAATGGGAATGAGAAAAATCTGCATTTGAGTAACAGACCTGATCTGAATTTAAAGTCAGCTGGGGGCTCTTGTATAATGTCAAATGTCTTTGTACATCTGGGTAGGCTCTGCAGCAGAACAGAATTTAACAACAGAGATCAGCCATGAACAAATCCCAAGAGCATATGTGTGAAGCATCACTAATTTTGAAGTGCTTTTCTGGGGCAAAGGGCTGTCAAAGGTCATCACAGTGTAAACAGGAACTAATCTGCTACTATCAGGAAGCAATATAATTGCACCTTTATCAGAATTATGACAAGTATTTGCTGTGGCATAAATTAATTTGAGAAATTACAAACTATGCAAGTTAGATTTATTAGTCATGCTAAACAATTTAGAGTGGTATGGTGGCCCTTTATCCCTGCCCTGCTGACATAAATTTGTGCCTATGTCTCAGGATGGGAACATGTCTGTGCTCCTCTTGGATACACTTTCCCTACACAAACACATCTAGATGAGTTACAACGGCCATTAACTTGTCAGCATCTAACTGGAAGAAATGGCTTCAAGCATGATGGGCTGAAAAAAAGTGTCTGTGCTCACTTATGCTGGGATAAATTATCTGGAATTCACTAATGTCAATCTACAATTCTGAATAAGAAATATAAGTCTCACCCTTAAAGGTTATGTCTCTGCAGATTGTCCAGATATGTTTGTTGCTACATAAAGAAAATATGCATAAGGTAGAAATCAGTTCTATCTTATTGATCATAACAAAGAGCTAGTAGAAAACATACTGCATTGTCATCAGCACCTGTTAAGGTGAGGGAAGAGAAGGCAGGACCTCCATATTCTTTACCTCTCCTTTTGCTGTAATACAGAAAAAAAAAAAAAAAAGAAAAAAAGAGGAACTATGCAAAAATGCAGCCCTCCTCTCAACTCTTCTGTTTTACTCAGCTCCATTCCAGCCATTGGGGTCAGACTACACCAAAAGTGATGGCTTGGGCTGACACAATCTCTTTGTGAGAGAGATTAAACAGGGCTGATTAAAAAGGGCTATCTGAACTTTCTCCCCTGATTTTCTACTTCATAGTGGAAGATGAACTGAACAGAGTGAGGAACAAAAGCAATATAATGGGCAGTCTCTGGACCACCTTAATGCAATACTGATTGAAGAAGCAAGGATCCTTCCTCATGGATATGGAAAATTGTTTTATTTTAGGGAATATTGGTATAATGGGCAATGTCTTGTGTTGGGGAGGATGACACCAAGAAAATTCTGAAAAGATTCAAATAAGTCACACAAGACTCTTCAGACACTGAAGATTGTAGAGAATCTGTGCTGGAAGTATGGGAGGAAGAAGGGAGGTTTGGCCTGAACACCACAAATGCCAGACCATAACAGTTGTGGAATTGGAATAACAAAAAGTAATATGGATTGCTTACATACATTTTGTTTGACTTTGCCCAAATTATTATAATAAAGAGGGAAATCTAAAAAAACATGATACCATCACATACAGTAGGAGACATGTTAAATCTCTTATGTATATTTATTCAATTAAGTCTGAATTTTCATTTTTACCTGAATTGTAAACGGAATTCTGTTTACTATGAAGCTAATAGAGCACATTTTTTATAATTTCTAAATGAAACTCTTTTTCACAGGAGCTGTTCATGCTTCAGAACTGCACAAAATGATGTTGTCTACAGAGATGAGCAGAATGCCCTCCATGTCATCATAAAACTACAAACAACTCTATTGGATACAGTGAGTGTCAGGAATCTTGAATACAAGGGAGAACAGCTGGTGCCTTGAAGCCAACATCTGGTTGTTTTTGTTGAATGCTTCAAAGCAGGGGGAGATTGAACATAACCAGGAACAAGGACTAAGAGGAACCTCAGGACTTTTTTCTTTATAGAGGCATGATTGTTACATGTTTAAAATATATTAAGGAAAAATACTGAAATTTTCACCCAAGTCAGTGAAAACTGTTTTGGTGAGGACATTATTTGTGAATCAATCTTGTCTTGAAGCATATTCTGATAGACAAATCCCATTTATAGAAATATTTCAATAAAGTTAGATTATTTTTGAAAGAGAGAAAATATGTACAGTCCATTACTCCATAAGTTTACTGAATTTTCCATAAATCCACTGTGTTCAAGGCAATGTAAGTCCTTCTTGGTTACATTACATGGATTTACAATTGAAATCCACTTCATAATATTTTTTAAATTTTAAAGCAGATAAACCTACTGTCCAGGTTGCTAGAGATTAACCATGCCAAACTCATTGAAACCACGCAATCCAGAGTACCACCAGAGCTATTTATATATTATTTTTGCACATGAATGACCACTGAAAGGCATTATTCTTAATGTATAAGATCTCAGACTTTGTTAAAGACCAGCTGAGATCCTTCCTACCATTTTCTTTTCTGGGTACTTACTTTCACTCATTCCAATAAATTAGGTAGTCTTTAGTCAGATTCAGGTTAAATATAAACTGTGTGAGGAAATTATAGAAAGAATAAAGGAATAATGGACACAAAATAAGTTGTTTAAATGACTGACTAGCATCAAATTCTATTTATATTCTCAGAATTTTAGTTTGAGGGAAAGCCTTGAATAGGCATAGAATTATAGACCCATAGAATCATAAAATCCGCTGTGTTGGAAGGAACTTTGAGAATCATCAGTTCCAACTCCTGATCCTGCACAAGATGCCCTAAGAATCACAGAAGATGTTGTCTGAGTCCTTTGTGTTTGTTGCAGAAGTAAGAAATAGTAGACCCTGTCTTGAAATAATAGAGTCTGCTTTTCTGCTGGGATGTGAGTGACCCAAGCCTTTAGGAAGATGCAGCAACAGAACTAAGACTAAAATTTCCTGCCACATAATCTCAACTCCATGTAATAATCCAAGTGGTATTTTAACAGCAAAACCCTTTACCAAGCTCTTCCAACATTGCTTTTTTCTTGTTTTCAGAGGAATCTTCTTATCTGACTGGTCTACTGCTCCTTTACTGAAATGTTTAAGTGTTTGCTTAGTGAGACAGGCAAGCTGCTGTGATAATTCTGTTTCCATAGACTTTGTTTTGGGAAGAGGTACTGGCCATCCTATATGATACAGATTGCTGTGCAACCTGGAGGTAAGAAGTGTGGCATCAAAATACCTATCCAGACAAATCCACTAATGTCCTGATGACCTCCAAAGGTTGTTCATACTCTCCTGTTCCTTAGTTATGATGAAAACATGGACAGAAAATTATATTAACTGGAACTCGAGTAGACAGAAAATGAAACAAGGGGCATCAAAATCCTCTGTTGCTGTATCCACCAGGGAAATCCTGTATATATACTAGTGGTCAGGTTGATCATTGGATTTGTACTTTAGAAGAAATTTTTTACATTGCCAGGGATGTCAAAATTTGTCAATTTTCTTTTACATTAGATTTTTTTTTTTATGACACCAAATCAATATATTCCTTTTAACATTTTTACATAATTTCAGGAGTTTAAGACTATTTTACCTATAAAATAAATAAATATCTATAAAATAAATAAAATTTTCCTTTTTAAAAACAGTCCTCTAAAACTGTATCAGAGGACTGTGATGTTAAATCTAACTAATTAAGATAAAGAGGTTGGAGGAAGATGAGAGCTTTTAACAAGGAAGTTGAAATAGATATTTTGATGATATCTTCTGGCATAAAACTCTGTATAACATTTCTTCTTTGCCACTGTCTCACAGAATTAGAATAAAATAGAACATCAGGAAAATTTGACAGAACCAAGTCTCTTAGATCATTACTCCCACTTGACTTATGCTTATCATCTGTTCTAGATAAGCTTATTCTCATTTAAACAGCTCTCATGTAAGTGGCTTTGTGCACAACTTCCAGACTCCTGCTTGAAGCTAAAGTTAACATTTTGAGTTGCTCTGGACATATCTTTGACTCTTCTTCTTCTTCTTCTTCTGTCCTTGGTGTTATTTTGTTTTGTTTTGTTTTGTTTTTTAATGTTACTGATACCCAAATTTTGTGCTTCAACTGTCTGCTGCCAATGTTTTTGAGAGGAAAATAATTTTTGTTTTACAACTGCAAAGATAATCTAGAGATGCCAAAATTTAAGATTGGTAATCTAGCTATAGCATCCTGGAATTGTTAAGGTTGGAAAAGACCTCAAAGATCGAGTCTAACCATTAACTTAACACTGCCATCTTCACCACTAAACCATGTCCCCAAGTGCCACATCTAGACATTTCTTGAACGTTTCCAGAGATGGTGGTTCTACCACTTCCCTTGGCAGCCCATCTCCATGCTTGACCATCCTTTCAGTTAAGAGATTTTTCCTAATATACAACCTATCCAAGACTGATCCCCTACACAAACCATTTGATGTCACTTATGACAATCTACTTCGTAACCTTCCCCAGCACCAAGGTCAGGCTGAAAGGCCTGTAATTCCCTGGGTCCTCCTGGCCATTTTTGTAGATTGGGCTCACATTTTCTCATCTCCAGTCACCTGGGTTCTTCGTGGTTAGCCAGGACTGCTGGTAAATGATTGAGAGTGGCTTGGTGAGCTCTCCCAGCAGCTCTGTCAGAACCCTCAGATGGAAACAATCCTGATACATGGAATTTTGTATATCTAAGTAGTGTACCATGTTTGACTGTTTCCACTTGGATTATGTGGGCTTCATTCTGCTCCCCATCCCCATGATAATTTATCTTGAAAAGAAAAATAGAGCTACCTTCATTCATATTCTGCTATTTTTGCGGATACCTTATTTACATTAATACTCTTTAGAAACATTTAAATTTGTCTTCATCAGATTTTTTTTTCATTTCAATAAGGGTTAATTTTTATTTCTCACCTCTTTGTCCTGAATTCAGAGTCTTGCAAACTTGTTTGCTGCCACAGAAACCAGGATATGTAGCAATTACTATTATGAACAATCTTGCTTTTTCCTCTAACAAAGCTTGAGTGCCCCTTGGCAAGGTTTCTGCATTCAAAATGTTATTCAGCACAAAGTGAACTTGATTATCTATTACTTAAAAGCTTGTACAGTCATTTCTACTTCTGAATTGTGTGTATGATGTCCTGAATTATTTTACATAGTTTTACAGGGACTCTATTCACACAGTGAAGAGATTTTACCACAGATAAAATATGTTTAGTACAGGCAGTAGAAAAATTCTGTTTAAACTCTAAACATTAAAAATTGAAATGTAATCAGAAGAAAACCAAAAAGAAAGGTTGAATGGAAGAAAAAAAATCTAGTAGTTGATAACGATAACGTATTAACACACTCCTTAAGTACTGCTAGTTTCATAGAATCATAGAATGATTTGGCTTGGAAGGGACCTTAAAAGATCATCTAGTCCAACCCCTCTGCTGTGAACAGCGATATCTTTCAGAAGACTGGGTTACACAAAGCCCCATCCAACCTGATCTTGAACACTTCCAGGGATGGGACATCCTCAGTTTCTCTGGGCAGTCTTTTCTAGTGTCGCACCACCTTTGTAATAAAAGCTTTCTTCCTTTTATCTCATCTAAACCGACAGTTTTCAGATTAAAATTATCACTTGTAATATTGCTGCAAGCCCATGACAAAAGTCTCTCTCTACCTTTTTTATAAACCCTCTTTAAGTATTGGAAGGCTTCAGTAAGGTCTCCCTGAAGCCTTCTTTTCTCCAGTCTCAAAAATGTTATCTTTCTCAGCCTGTCTTCACAGGGGAGGTATTTCAGCCCCTTGATGACACTCACGGCCAGCTCCCAACCTTTTCACTGGATCCATGTCTGTCTTGTGCTGGGGCCCCCAGAGCTGGGAGTACTCCTTATGGGTCCCTTTCAACCTAACTTATTCTATGATGCTGATTCTATGATATTCCAGGAGAGTACTCCAGGTGGGGTCCCACAAGAGCAGATCAGAGTGACAGGATCACCTGCTTTGGCCTGGGGACCACTCTTGTTATGCAGTCTAGGATCATAAAATCATAGAATAGTTTGAATTGGAAAAGACATTTAAAGTCCAACTTCTCTGCAATGAACAGGGACACCTTCAACTAGATCAGATTGGTCAGAGCTCTGTCCAACCTGACCTTGAATGCCCCCAGGGATGGGGCATCTACCATCTCTCCGGACAAGCTGTTCCAATGTTCCATTTCTAAAAAGGATAATTTTATCCTTCTGGGATGTAAGTTTCTTGCAACATTCACATTTATTTATCCACAATTAGCCTCAATTCCTTCTCTGCAAAGCTGCTCTCAATTCATTTTTCACCCAGACTGTACTGGTACAGATTGAAGACAATAACTTATGTCTCTAAAAAAATCTACATATTTGAAAAATATTTTTACTTGATATAAGGTAGATACTTGACCTTGAACAAGCTATATTTTAGTATTCACTAGTTTGTTTAAAATTTAAAACTAATTAATTTATGCAGAATAATTTTGAGTTTCAACATACAATCTAATGCTTTTAATAAAATTATTCAGTCTAGCTGAGAAAAGAATATAGGCCAAAACATCCATAGGGAAGTATCAGGCAGGAAGATAAAACAGAAAGCAAGAAAGGATATCAAACTGGATAAAAATACGGATATTCCTTAACATCATCTTATAATGCTAACCTTATTGAAAATAGCCATCTATAGTAACAGTTAAAAATTTTATGCTATTGATACTTTTATAACAGTTTCCACAATGAAAATTCTGAGTTCTTTAAAAGTAACCACAATACCCTTACTACTTGTTGATATATGTGAAACTACTTATGCTTGACTATAATGATATCAGTAAAAGAATCTGACAAATTTTAAATAAAATAAAATACAGGACAAATGTCATGAGGAGATAACATACTTTTTTTCTTTAAAGTTAATATTTCTCATTAAACTAGAACATTAACATTATCACTACTGTTACAGGTTTGAAGGTGGTTTTTTTTAAATTTAATAGGTATTAACTCATTTTGATTTTTCTAGTGGGTACTGAGTAATCTCAATTTGCACAAGCTATGCAAAAGGACAAAAAGATCAAGAAGAACAATTTGCCAGCATACAAGAAAAGGCTGTTTCTCATTCATGCTGAGAAAAAATGTCACCTGTCAACTTCAATAGTTACAACCAGAAGGCTTGTCAAGTTAGGGTTAGCTGTGAAAATCAGGGAGCACTGAAAAGTCCAAGCTGGATGCAACGTTCTGGTGCATTCCCTGACATCTGTAGCTTAGCTAATTTTGCCTCCAGTTTCTGGTTCAGAATTACAAATTCTGAGTTACAAATCTGGAGTTTCCAATAGGAAGGTGAACTACAGAAAGCACAGTCACATGAGTCTAGGATGGGCCACAGAGCAAGGCTATTTCCTGTACATGAGCAATTTCTGAGTTGTTGTGTGACCTGGAAAAACCCATCTCAGTCTTTTTCTCTGTCCATTTTAATTTGTTTTCCTTCACATGTAAATCAGTGTGTTTCCAAATATACTTGAGGCTTCTAGCCACAAGGAAAACATGTTTAAGGCCACAATAACAGCTACACATATAACTTATGTGCTATTAAAAAAAAAAAATAGGGGCAATTTGCCTGTGCAAAACTTTTGTGCTCTGGACAAGAAGCTCAAATTCCAGGCAACACCTGGTGGGGTTGGACAGAAGGCCTAGGCAGGGAGCAGGTTAACAGCTGATGAGGTAGGTCACATGAGATCATCAATGGTCTTGGAAGATAAACCAATTTTAGAACCTATGGAATAGAAAGCCTTAAAAATAATAATTTGGGAAAACTACTGTTCTGTGAATATTTTCAAATGAAATTTATATATTATTTTTTTATTCCAGACTGTAACAATCATTAGATGATATTGCTTTCCACTCTACTGCAAAGTCAAAGGAACCTGGATAGTCAGTTAGATGGGATGAGAGCTGGGATTTTCCATGGTCATCCAGGGCTTTCTGACTTTGGCATCATTTTTAGAGCTTCTGGAACCCCTGCAAAATCAGTTCATGACAACTGGCTTGACTTTGAAATATTTTTATTCCAACTGAGTAGAAAACCTGGAGAATTTCACAATTAGACAGAAAATTGTTGAATTAAAGATATTTCTGTGAAATGTTTGGCTTCTACAAACCAGAACAGAATACATAAACAGACCTTTGCCAGGTAATTTCTAGATAATGCTTGTGGTGATTAGGTTCACAAGCTGAGAGCACTTCAGTATCTAATTCCAATGTCTTCGACTTAAATTGAAAGAAATGTTCATCATTCCTTAGATACGGTTCCATATAAAATCTATCTAATAGAAATAAAAATTAATCCTTTATAATCATGACACTCTGGTTTTGTGTTAAATGTTTTTATCTTACAAATTGCTCTTGGGTTTGTTGTAAAAGTGTTGCAAAAACCCTTGAATTAACCTTTCAAGATGCATCATTCTGAACACTCACATAGTGAGAAATATTCCTTCTCATCATATGCTGCAAAATTCCCTTGAAATTAGACTTTTCATTTTAGTTCTTTATTAAACGACGACTCAGTTTCCAATATTTTTCACCTCAAAATTCAGATAAGATTCTAAAAATATAAGATAAAATCTCATCTTGACCATTTGCCAACTGAGATGTAAACAACATAGTTTAGGTCTTTGAAATTTATTATAATACCTTGATCAGATCATTAGTTACATTTTCTTTACTGGAGTCTGTTTTAAGTCAGAATTTATCCCCAAGTTTATTTTGTGGGAGACAGCACAGAGTAAAAAGTAGCATAGATCTGATTTAGTAAGATTGTCTTCAAACATTAAAACTACAGCAAAGTAAGAATTGAATTGCAAGCAGAAAATTATTCTAAGTCAATATGAAAATTTTAGAAATTGTATTACTGACATGAAGAGTCATTTAAATGCCTCCTGCCCCAAAAAAATCCAAAACCAAAATCAAAACCAAATGATTTTTTCTTGTACAATGGCACAAGCACATAAATATACACCAATTTAACTAACAATGTCACTAAATCACTCAAGATAGATTTATTTTAATGAGGTTTCATTTTTTTGCCTAAGATTAATGTAAAAGTCATTCCTTCATAAGAGAAAAACAGGTACATATTCTGAAGCTGTCACTGTTTACCAAAGATTGTTGAATCACAGACGCTTTTCAGGATCAGAGAACAGTAGGTAGTTACCACAGAAAAATAAGTATCAGATAATACCTTTACAAATCTATGGCTTTACTTTGAAAGACATTGATGTTTGTTCCTCCAGTGAAATATTTGAAGCATTAGCATGTGAGAATTTTGAAAAGGGTTCACAAAGTAGCCCAGCAAGCATTTAAAAAAAAAAAAAAAAAAAAAAAAAAAAAAAAAAAAAAAAGAGAGAAACAGTGTTTAAATTTTTTAATTCACATCTTATAAGTTTCATTACACCTAAAAGAAATGTTTCAAATGTCACGAAACTCAAGGCATGCTGCAGAAAATACAGTCATATTTGTACAGGAGTAGCAGAATCTAGCTCACTATGTCTGCAATTTCAGGCAAAAGAGAAGTTGCCTCTGATTCTTATCAGGTCAGATACAGTTAGTCCAATATGTCTGTGCAACACATTATATTGAAATGCCTTTCATTACATGCTTCTGTAGTAGCTTAGAGTAGATAATTTGATAGATATGGAATGCCAAGAGAGTTGCAAATACTCCAGAAAGTCCAGAGATCATCTTAACAGGCTTCATCTCTGCAGAAAAGGGTGAGTCTCCTACAGTTGAGACAAGTTTTTCTAATATATACCCAAGAGAATAAGAGAAAGGCTACAATCCACTGTAAATATGACCAGAAGCTTCGAGAGTCAGCAGCTCCTTTGCTCCTTTTTTTTTTTTTTTTTTTTTTTTTTTTTTTTTTTTTTTTTTAAAGTTTCACTATGTGTGTCCCAGCTGCTATTTGGACTTTATATCCACTTCAGGAAAGCTCCAAGGCAACAGGCACTTTAATAGCCCAAAGAACACTTAGTCTACCTGTGGGGTGTTGTTATAAAGTCAATCCAGTTGAGATTCATTGAATCTGAATGAAAAAAACACAATAGGAAACATCACTGGTAGCTAAAACCAGCTGCACAAGAATTAAGTGTAAAGCCAAGAAGTCCATTTGCTTATACTGACTTACACTTTTTTTTTGTCATAAAAATAAAGGAAAAAATCCCTAAGTTTCTATGTGATTAGGATATGACAAAGATGGAGAACAATCCTCTCTCTCCTCATGCAAAATCCATTTATTTCTTACAGTGCTAATTTGTCAGACTTTTAGTTTAGCTGTAGGTAGGACCAAGGTATAAATGAAAGACCTTCACCCATGAGAGTGATGTTTATTTCTCATCATGAGGGTCGAGTTTGACTGGCTCAGTTGGCTACATAAAATAATGGTAAAATGCTCATCCATCCCTGTCATCCCTGTACCTAAAAACAAAGGCAGCATCTCACTAAACGACTGCATAATTCTGGGCTGTGTGGCAATATGCAAAATTATTCAGGTTGTTCTGAAGTATTTAGGGGGACAAAGAGGAATAGGTTGAGAGCCCTGATGTTTTGTTTTGCTGTTTTAGGTGGTGGGGTGTTTTTTTTTTGTTTGGTTGGGTTTTTTTTCTTTTTCTTTTTCTTTTTTTTTTTTTTTTGTGGGTTTTTGGGGTTTTGTTTTGTGGTATTTTGTTGTTTTGTATGTTTGTTTATTTATCTGGGTTTTGTTTTGTTTGTTTGGTTGGTTGGTTTTGGTGGGTTTTTTTTGGGGGGGCGGTGTTGGGTTGTGGTGTTTTTATTGGTTTTGGTTAAAGATTTTAAAGTTAAAGACTTAGTAACTTAGTAAACCCAGATAGAGAGGAAGGAGAAAATCTTTTGTAGAGTTTGACAAAAATAGACCTTTAAAGGTCTGGAAATTTAGCATTTTAGTACAAAATATATGCAACAATATGTGTAAAAATACCTTTGTTTTTGTGAGACATATACTTGATAATGGCTGGTGAGTTTCCCTTATTGCAATTATAATGTTTCCAGGCAGTTCAGGAGAACAGATCAAAAGTTTGTT
The DNA here is from genome assembly GCA_027886175.1 of Phylloscopus collybita. NCBI lineage: Eukaryota > Metazoa > Chordata > Aves > Passeriformes > Phylloscopidae > Phylloscopus > Phylloscopus collybita. The sequence goes on along the minus strand of JAJNNQ010000026.1, from coordinate 30,698,452 downwards.
TTAAAAATGTATTTAAGCTATAAATTCTGAGAAAAAAGGAAGGATCATTAACTGCCTTCGTTATCATGACTTGTTCATGCTGTGAACATGTGAATGAGTCTTCAAATGTGCAAGTGCTTTAACTGTGTAATTTGCTTTTTGGTCCGTATAATATTCTGCAATTTTCTTTGCTTCAGAAGGTTCATTTTCTAAATGTCTCTTGTTTTGCTTTGACAATAGGAAAGATAATGAAAATGATGGAAATACTTTTCACTGTTTAATTACTAAAAAGACCCCTTTAAACAACTCTAAGAAGAAAAAAAAAAAAGAAAAAAGAAAAAAGAAAAAGAAGAGTGAGCATAAATCCCGTAAGAATAGTGCTGTCATCTACAAGATCTACTCATAAATATTATGCATTGCTGAACACTGGTATATGTTTCTTAACATTTAGAATTAGTTTGCATATATTAAATCTGTTGAGTATGATTGAATATAAAAATATTTTGTAACTTTACCAGAAAGGAAATACTGGGGCTTGATAATAGGCAAATTTCTTAATGGAACAAATAATATTTTTAAAAGATAGAATTGTTTCAAGTACCAATTCTTTTGTCCTATTTGACAACAGCACCCTCTATGTCACTTAGTATAATTAACACATTTTCTGACAAGGGCTAGAGAGACAAGGGTTGAAGAGACAGCAAAAGCAATCTACACAAGAGCAGTGTTCTTAATAACTACAATATGTAACAATAATAAAGACATTTTGACAGCAAAATGTTTCTTTTTTAATGGCTTTATATTTAATTCCAGATATGTAATTCATTCAGTAGTAGGTAACAGAGCATTTAGTATTGTTTTCAAAATAAAATTCTATACGAATTAAAAAAAAAAAATGAGGAGAAGAGATAAAGACAAGATAAGAAGTAATTTAGGGGAAAAAAATCCAACAATATAACTTAAACCCCACTGTTCCCATTTTTACAATTGATGTGCTACAAGCTGTGTCTCAACAAGGTGAATAAAAATGCCTTTATTGCTGCCCTGACAATGTCGTGTCTTGGGATCAGGATACGATCTGACTCTTCTGACTCTGAACACTTTGATATGAAACCAGTTATTTCCTGAGTTCCTTGCCCTCCAGAACATTCCTGAATCCCTTCTGTCTTCTTCCAGACATAAATTGCACAATGCTTTTGGCAGAATAGAAACTGAAAAGCCACAGGCACAACAGCTTTTAGCAGCCTTCAAAGTCAGCACAGTTTTGAGTGTAACCCTGATAAATTTCATTGTTCTTACTGATATGGATTTTTAATTGTTATGCTTTTTGCTTCTTTTTTTTTCACCAAATAAACATTTAATGAGAAACATTGGCACAAGACCCAAAATATTTATTAAATGTCCTAGTTTTCATAGTAGCAGTCATATTCTCATCTATCTCATTTTACTCTCTTTACTTAAAAAAAAATAATTCTCAGTATCAGCTGAGGCAGCCAAGGTTCCCATTTCAGTTCTTCCAGAGGCTTGGACATGCCCTTGGGAGTGTAGAAGAGGTTTACAGGATGTCTAGAATTCAAAACCTGCAGGTTCTTGGTTTGTTGCCTGGCTGTCTCCAGTAGGGTCTCCCTAAGCAGGACTCAGGTTTAATTTTTGGAACAATTTGTCCCAGGAACTGCTCCCAAAAATCAAAACTAACAAGACTGAACCTGTTTTGGCTCTTTCAGCCCTACATACTCTGTTAAAACACCAGAAGACTCTGCTTTCAAATACGGCCCCATGCATTCAAATTGTATTCTAAGTTAAGTAATACCTATTTCCAATTTCAAATCATTGTGCTGTATTTAGGCCGCAATATTTTGTCTGGTTAAAATGCAGCTTTTAGACACTTTGAACTGAAAAATGTGTCCTATACATATAGCTTGAGAAAATATGATCAAGTTCTGTGGAAGAAGTCTGTCTATTTTTACATGGATCTAGACACACCCAGGGTGGATACAAGGCTCTCTGTGGTGTACACAACAGCCCCAAAGCTGAAGATGGATTGGGCGAGGCAGCAATCACTGGTCAGGGTAAAATCAAAGACATGCAGCTCAGGCCATGACAAGGTTGAGCCCCTGTACTGCATCCCCCTAATGGGGGCAATAATCATATTTACAGGGCTACAACCTGTGCCCTGGCACTGATCTTTTGTTATGGTAACAAAACAACAAATTAATAAAGAGACATCTTTTTCATAGACCCTTTTTCTGAATAAATCCCTGCACATTTCATGAATTTTCAGTTTTTATTGAATGGAAACTCTCTTACCTCCTAAACAAGTTATTTTGCCTGCAGATTTTTTGCCTTTTATTTTTTCTAATTTATTGTAAGCCATGGATTTGGGAGGTATGAACTCTCGAAAACTAAATAAATATAGGTGAGATACATGAGGCCCATAGTACACTGCTGAGTAAAAGTAATAGAAAACCAGTGTTGGTAAAAATAATCTAAACATCCTCATGTAGATGGTTTTTGAATTTTAAATATGCTCTGAGGGACAGAAATAATAATAATTAATGCTTTGCACTTACACGTGACCTTTTATGTGAAGATTTTGAGTTCTGAACATTTTTATCTCATTAAACCTTACAACACCCTTGTGAGGGAAGAAAGTGCTTTATTATAGATATTTTACAGAGGTATTAATTTAGGAAAAAACATGGAAGCACAGTAGCAATATTAACCCATACTGCCACATGAGTTAGAAAGCAAATGCCACAATTTTTCCCATTATGAAAGGGCAGAAACAAATAAAGAAGTGATTAAAACAATTTTCCTAAAAAGTGGATAGGCCTTCATTTGAGTTTTGCTTAAAACTTGAGCTTTAAATAGTACTTTGGAAGGACTGTTTAAGAAGGCAAAGACAGAGAAAGGGTTACCAGAGAAGTTTGAGATGTACTATTCTTAGAGATTTTCAGAAATTCACTGCACAAGATTCTGAATAACTTGCATATAGTTGTCCTTTGAGCAGAAGTTGGAAAAACTAAAACTTTTTCAAACCGAATTGTTTTTTGATTTGTTTATAAATAATATACTTCAGATATTGAACTCTCAACTACCTAACAGTTTTTAATAAAAATTCATATATCATAGCCATTTACCAACTACACAAGAATAAAGAGATAACCTATTACAATTTTCTCTCAAGGAGACAATAAATCATAGATTTCCTACAGGGTCACAGCCTTCTTGGGGCACATCCACCTGCTCCAGCATGGGCTCTGCTCTCCTTCCACAGGCTGCAATGGATCTCTGCACCCTGAAGGAGCACAGCTGCCTCACCATGATCTGCACCATGGGCTGCAGGGGTTTCTCCATTCCTGACCCTCCTTCCACACTGATATTGGTGTCTGCAGAGTTGTTCCTCTCATTTATTCTCACTTCTCTCTCTTGCTGCAATTGGCCCTGAACAATAACCCTCTTGTTGAATCTGTTCTTCCAGAGGCACTACCACTCTCATTGATGGATTCAGCCTTGAGCCAGCTAGTTTTGGTTCTGATGGTCACAGAGGAAACTTCTACAGCTTCTCAGAGATGCCACCTCTCTAGCTTCTCCTGCTACAAAAACCTTGCCACACGAACCCTAAGGAAGTTTTAAAATTTAAAATATTTAATATAGACTTAAATTTTTTTTAATCCTTTTAATTTCTTTTAGCACACATGTTTTTGTTAGACCTTCCATTTACCCCCTTACTACCTATACAAAACTACATATGTACACTGAACAGTTTGATTATTGTTTTTTTTAGTAAATTTATAAGGATAATGATAAGGCATGTTGTGTATAGAGTTTATTGACAGAGACTTCAACCTGTCTGTTTCTCTGTAGACAAAGGAGCAGTACAGTTCACTTGGTCCTTCTAGAAAGATATATAGCCCTATTTACACATACAAAGATGTATAAAACAGGCAGCAGTGGTCCCTTTAGTGATGAAGATACAGGAAAGTCTCCTTTATTCTCTATTATAGAAGTTTACTTTCAAGCTATGACACAACACTCCATTATTTCTTCCTGATAAACTGAACCCTTACATCTTTCTCTATAAACTATTTAAACAATTTTAGACATACAGCACTGTCCACTCCAATTTCTCATCCAACTCTAAAATGAGCAGAGAGTGTGCTGTCCTGACAATGTCTCAAGTGTAATGGAAACTGAATGTCCATATTAAACAGGCTTTAGTTTGTCTATCTTGTCTGGACTAGTAATCATACTTCTAGTATACTGGAGAACTTCATTACAACATGGTTGTGTAATGGATTCACAATGCAAATAACTTCCTTTAGCCATGCTTATTCCATCTTCAGCATTGGCTACCAGCATTATTTAAGTTTTGATATGATGTATACTTTTAGCCTGTCTCCTTGCATTGTAGAGAGTAGGGGAAAAGAAGCTGCCATTGTTTTAAACTTAGTTTTGAAGCCAATTAACCAAGATTTTTAACAATAGCAAGAATTACTGCTTCTTTTAAAAAGTGAGACAGAGGAGAGCATTAGATCACATATTAAAAATTCTATCCTAAAGTTAGATTTCTAAAATATATTTTCCTGGTTAAAACTAGAGCTTCTAAATTACATAAGTGCTTTTGACAATTGTCTTTTTAAACACCTTGAGATTAATCTGCTTATGAATTATTCATGGTTAAAAAGAAGTTTTCTGTGACAGACGGCTCTCCTAAAATTGCTGTTAGTCCAAGTGCTTAGGCCATAACTCCACAAATACTTCTCCCCACTCTAGAAAAGGATTCATATATGATTATAAGAAATGAGAAATATCAATAATTTTGAAGAACCTTGAAACACCTACAAAAGCAAATGGATATACCCAGTTTATACTGTGAGGGTTCTTTTCAGCACTTCTTTTAACAGTGTCAAAGTTTAATGCTAGTACTTCTCCCAAAGTACTAAGAGCAAGTGAAAAGAGGTAACAAAGAGAAATACAGAGTAGTGAAATAAATTAAAAATTACAATTCAGAGACTTCATAAATAAGCCAAAAGCTCTTGAAAAAAGTATGGAATAAATGTATGAAAAAAATATTTTCAGGTGACAAATTTTAAAATGGTCAGTCAATTGAAATTATTTTCTTCTCCTTTCTTTCTTCCATGTGGATTTATTTTTACAATTTTCCTCAGGGACAGGTCAAAATTGGTTGTGCAAGTGAGGAGTAGGAAAAATTGCCAGACTGAAAACCTTTTATTTCATTCATTTAATATCTACAGGTTTCTTATTTATAAAAATATATTTTTAAAAGTGTCACTGATATGGAATCTACTCCAGTGACTAAATTATTGTGTAGCCCGATATGAAATTCTAGACACCCTTTGTTGACTCAAACTAGACTATACAGATTTTTAATACAATGAAGTGATTTTTTTACATCTTTTCCACTAAGCTCAGTCTTGATGCTTTTAAAATCAGGGGAACTTACCAAAGATTCATGTAACAAGAAACACAAAAAGGACAAAAAATGTCCTTCATGAGGCACCAAAATACAGGTTAAAAAGACATTTTACTTCTGTACTACTTAGTTTCTGACAGAACAAGTAAACTATATATCTTAAGAAAACAACAATTCTTAAAATAAAACTAGAGTAATGATACTGTAAATGTAAAGCTTTCTGTACTTTAGATTATCCTGCCTAATCATTATCATAAATACTTCTAACTGTATATAGATACTTTTTGCTGATTATATGTTCTTATGGATAAGCCCAGACTTTGAACTCCAACCACCACCTATAGAAGCTCTGAGATCACCTGTGGATGAGATCAAGGTTCCTTAAAAACTCTCTTTGTTCCCATTCTTCTTATTTTTTCATTCTACAATAACATTGTTAAACTATAAGAAGAAAACTACTTTGCTTCAACAAACAAACAAACAAACAAACAAACAAACAAACAAACAAACCTTATCCAGTCAACTTTCTTTTAAATGAGTTTTGACACTGTAGGGAATTGAATATTGAATATTTGCATTACTTTTAAAATAGAATGTTATTGAGGTCTGGGGGTTCAACCTAGCTTGCTGCTGACCTTGAACAATCTGCTTTTTTGATTAATGATCATATGAATAGAATAAGTAAAAGGTAATACAATTTATCATTCTTCTTTCTCATTGTTTGCTATACAGTGGAACTTTCTTTTCTTCTTATTTTAAAATGAATTATGGCTTGATCTAAGCCCTTCTGAAAACAGCCCTTGCTTTAGAACAAAAGGAAGGCAAGCTAAATTCCATTTCATTTAGTAACAATCAAAATAATAGAGGTCATTGTACTCAATTTCAGCTCCCTGTCATGATTGAACAGAGGCTTAGAGGCTTAAGGTACTTTCCAGGAAATTATATAGCAAGATGAAATCTAGTATATAGATTTGGCGCTACAGGAGGTGAAAAAGTTTAGAGATAGATAATACAGTCTCTTATAAATCTTGGAAGAATCTCCCTCATTTCTATATAAGGTTGATACAGCCTTTTGGGTATTGACTGATATATGGCATAACTGCAGTAATGTTATCACTTTTAACATGAGATATATTTCCCTGTTCTAAACATCCATGTCTTTACACATAAAGATGCTGTGACAAAATGTGAGAAAACAAAATGAAAGTTACTAAAAATTACTAAAAATTACTAAAAATTACTAAAATTACTATTATAGGCAAAAATCTCAAGGGGTGCTATTAATGACTCCTTATTCATATTAAAAAAAAATTCTTGACTATATAAAATATTCTGCTAAAACAGAAAAGGCTAATTATAGAGGTAGCTCATAACCAAGATTAATAATGACAACCACAAAATGGGTTCATATTAAAAAGAGAAGAAAGTCTACTGAGCAACAAGAGCAAAAGGGACAAAGCAGTATAGCAAACAGATTACACTGTAAAGAGCATGTGACATTTACAAAAACTTTATAGGTTTTAATCTCAAGCAGACTTTGTATTTTTTATATATCAGTATGAAATTTTGTCTGACCATAGCCCTCTCTTTGCCAGACATCTTTTCTTTACTGTATAGGCATGAAAAAGAACTAAATCAAACATGTATTAAATAAATTTGTCTTGGTATAGAATTTGAAAAAGAAAATCTAAATTTCTAATTCTGAGGCAGTAGCAATTAAAACTTTTAATGATCTACCATTTTAGCTCATGGCTCAGTTCTTCCACAATCTATATGCAGTCAGATGAGCTTACTAATTATACAGAAAATAAGTCTGAATTCTGGCCCAAAGAGTTTCTTAACTTTCGTAAGTTAATGCATTTAAAATGTAAGTTATGTATTTTAAAAATAAGTTTTATATGCTTAACTTTACAAAAAAAATTCCAGTATTTACAATTCAGACTAAATTGCAAAGTATGCAGAATTAATGAGAAGTTTGCTGTTTTCACTAGTATTTCACACTTAGTCAATTAAAGTGACACTGTTTTGTTTATGTGAATGGAAACCTTAGTCTTTTTTTTTTTTTTTTCTTTTTACTACTTAAAACTAGAAAAATGCATTACAGTTATTTCAGAACTGGGTAAATGTTGGGGACGACAATAGTCAGAATTCTAAAGTTTGCAAGATACCACATTCCTCTGGAACTGATAAGTACCTCAATGCAAAAGAGCTCTATTAATTTATAGAGTACAGCTTATTGGAAGTTAAAAAGTCAAACCAAATCAAAAGAATGATATATGCCACCCCAATTTAAAAGTCATGTTCTCTATTGTAATGAAAGATAACTGACAAAGAGGTACTTCAACTGCCTTTATTTTGTTCTTGATGCAGTGTGAAAATTTGTGTGTATCTTCAAAATGCTTATAATTTCTTTCTTAAACTGTAGATCTTCAGGAAGTCACCTGTTACACAGGCTAATAAATGACCTCCATGTTAAACTCCTGACTTGAAACATGAGAGTTCTTGTATCAGATTTGAGGTGATACTGGTACTGTGAATAGGCAATAACCATTTGCCAAATGGGAAATCACCTGGAACTGGATGATAAGAAATATCTTCAGAAGGCCATGCCTTGAATCCTTTCATTCCTAATATCTGCTCCAACCTCTTCAAGAGTAAAGCCAGGAATGCTTTATTGACAATCAATACCTCTACTCATCTTTCAGTGTTTTAAGTGGTAAGACACAAGGGGTTGACTGGCATTTATGAGAACACTGTTGACACTAATAGACTTTTGTGACCCTGCTCAGCCTCCTTGCTGCTTCCTCTGTTGCTTTGACATGGGTATGTGGCCCATGTAATTCTGATACCTTGTTGTGGTCATGCCGTAGGAGAATGTTTCCAACTGTATCTCTGTGCTGTCTCCAGGATGGACTTCAGCCCCACAGTGTAGGCAGGTTCACCCTTCAGCCCTACTCTGCAGTCTTGTCTGCAGTCTTTCCACTGGCCCTGTTTGCTCCTGGCTGAACTTTGTCAATGAATTCTGGACCTGGATCACTGCTCACTCTGGATTGCCCTCTGCTAGCAGTTCCTTGCACTGACCACAATTTTCAGCCCCTAATTGTGTAGCACTGTCTGTGCTGCTCTCTGAGTGTTCTTCTTCCTTTATAGCTTTATAATTTGAAACACAACCAATTGCATGAAAGAACTTGATTTACAGAGTTTCAGGTGCTGAAGTTATTTGCACTGATATAATCTATTACCAGGAGAGTGTTCTAGCCTCAAGGTCATCAGATATTTTGTGAAAGATGCAACCTGCACCTTTTTCTCTTCCTCAGTGAAGAAAGAGTACATAAAATAAGGTAAGGAAATGTGGAGGTAGAGACAGAAATGAATGGCTTTTTAGGGTAATGATTAAAAAACTGTCAAGAGAGAGAGACCTAATGATTTTGATAAAATTTGAGTCTTTTCAGGAAATCTATGACACCTTGATGGTGTGAGTCATCAAACCACAAGGCTACACAAGCAGTCCGCTTTGGTTCTCAGGTTATGCAATCTCTTTGAAATCCCATATTGTGGCTGATGTGCCCCTATTTTGATTGAGTCTTGCTTTAAGATTGTTGCAGAATTTAAACCTTGAGCCAGTTCTTCATATTGCAGGATCACAGAAAGGTTTAGGTTTGAAGGGACCTGAAATCTGACCTAGTTCCAATTCCCCTGCCGTACTTGGCACCTATATCCCAGTGATACCATTAAATTTAAGTAATTTAAGAATGGAATTGTAATAAAAGCAGAAGCTGTTTTGCACACTAACTGAACACTCAACATTGAGAAATTTTAAGACCAAGCCTAAGGGTTATTACTTCCCCAAAGGCATATGAAGCCTTCCAGGTTAGCCTCTTACTAGTTTGTATCCACAATGAGAATCCCAGATACAACATATCATAGTGTACTTCAGTGTAAGAGGTTAATAAAAACATATTACTTTTAACATGCAATGTAAATCACCACCTCTTGTATAAGGTCAGCCATTTTATATGATATAACAAGTTCAAAAGAGCTTACAATATCAAATAATTTTTACATCAAAAATTGTTAATACTGTGCACCTCTATGAGAACTATAGTTGTCTGAAAACTCCATATCAGTAAACTCACAGAAAATTGAAAAGATGTACATTACCGACAGAAAGAGTGAAAGGGAGAAAGAGGGCATGGATTTTATAATGCATTTGTTTCAGAGAAGCAAATGTGTTAGTGTTTACTGATACGCCGATAAGCATGAGGTATTCCAGTATAGGAAAAGAGCAAAATACAACTGTATCAGCTATTCATGCATGTACTTCTCTATAGGTGCAATCTTTTTCTAATGCATAGGAAAAATTAAAGGCTTATGGAGAAAATGCTCCTTGTCTCAAAAAATCCCCTGTGAAATTATAAATCATGAAATATTAATATCTGCAGATACACAAGTGTGGAATAAAAATTACCTAACACAGACACTAGCTCTAAGCAACATCAGCTAGCAAATCATCCACCTAAGATGCAGTGCTAAGGACATAATTTCAAGCTACATTGAATATTGTATGGTATAATACAAGCCATTTTGAAACAAAATTAGATGCATGAGAAGTCCAATCACACTAAATTTGTTGTTCTACTGACACATTTTTTCTATCTGTAGTGTCAGTTCCCTGCAATTTTTTCCTCCCACTGTATGGAAGGAAACTTTTGGTGAGGACGGGTGCCACAGAGCCATGAGATACATCTTGCACAAGTCAATATTTCAGAAAAACAGCTAGGAACCTCATTTAGAAAGAAAACTAGATAAAGTTTGAAGAAGAGATAGTACTGGGCAGACCCATAAATTCAAATTTGTAGGACTGTCTCTCACTTTTCTCATTTACCTTACATATATTTTAATTTATAACAAAGGCAGAAATTTTGTGACGTAGAGATGATTGAGACATTTATGATGCCATATTATTAATGCCAGAACTAAAAAGGTCATGTAAACAATACAGTCCTTATGAAATATAACAACAAAAAGATCTTTCCATCAGGCTTTCAAGTCTTATGTCTTCAAAATATTTTTCTGATAAATCTTATTATAAATTCTGGGATCAAACTGTAAAAATTATGCCATTCCAATAAATCAACATTGTTTTAAACCAAATCAGTACATCTTTTCTCCTTCTCACACATGCATGTGCACTTACATAATTTGAGAAGCCTTCATTGAAGTTTGCTGAATGTTTTTCTTGTTTGTGTTAATAAATATGTGTACTTTACACTAAGGATAGTTAATTAATTTCAGTATTAATTATCTTCATAGCTTTCAATAACCACAATTATAAATTTCAGGTAAAGTAATCCTGCACTTGTGAGCTGAATGCTATTAATATATGTCTAGGCTCTGTTTTCTTCAAAAGATGTTCATGCATTGTGCTCTTAAGGGTTTCTTTATTGTTTGTTTGTTTGTTTGCCACCACAGGTACAGTAACATTATGTTATTTTTGAGTTTTACATGGTTGGGTCTTTGGATATCTGAACTTCCTCAGTCACAAAGTGGAACCCACTGCTCAAAGCTGTCTTACCCTGTAAGCAGGAATCAGACAATTTGTAGCTCTCAAAGTTCCAGACAGCAAGTTATGACAATGAGTCAATAGGAAAAAGAAAAGTGATTTCTTTTCAGATAAAAATGTTCCTGTGTTGAACTGCAATGAGCATAGCAAAATGTCCACAAGGGCTGAAGTTCAAGGAACAAGGATGCTTTTGTCTCAAAGGACTAGGGCTTTTTTTAAAAGGAAGAAAATACTATGTATATACATTTTACAGTTTTGTAAGAGAGCACTCATGATGAAAGGGAGAAATATGGGGAGAAAGCATCGTGTTTCTTTTCAATTAAACATGTTTAAGCTTGACTGTTGCAGTAGCAAGCCCTGTACAACAGGGTTACTCCGAGATTCCTGTGCTCTGTTTCATTCTGGGAATGAGCAGGAACAAATGCAATATTTGGGAAATAAAAAAGGAAAATATAAGCTTGTTCACACAGAGTTTTGTTTATACCTGTTCTAGGTCAGGTTCTACTTTCATTTGAAGTAGAGTACATAAACATTCTTCTGAACAAGAGCTGAAGGCAAGTTCATAGCCTCAGTGGGAACACATCACCATTATGCTGCTGAGACTTAGCACAAGCTCTCTTTCATGCTTTTCTCACACCTGTGACCCCTGAATCTCACACCGTGCAGTGGTATGGTTGATACAGAAGGGGTTTATACATCTTGCCCCACTCATACACTAGTCCAGTAAGTAAGGCTTGCCATTGTTCTGAGTAGTGGGAGATGTAGGCTGAGAAGGGAACCAAAACTTTGCATCCTTTTTCATGGATGAAGTGATGATTGTTTTAGTAAATAGTGCCGCTACAGAAAAACAAAAACAAAACAAACAAACACAAACAACAAAACAAACAAAAAACAAACCCCAAACAAACAACAAAACAAACACCAAAACCAAAAACACCAAAACAAACAAACAAAACCAAAAACCAAAACAAAACCAAAACAGAAAAAAGGTACCTTTTGCTCTATTTATTTTTAAACAACAATGAAAGATGCAATTTTTCTTTGATTGATGGATGTTTTCAGTCCTCATCCATCAAACCTATATCCTATCTGTGCACTTTCCCAATGCTATTGTCTAATTAATAAATGAACATTAAAGCAGCTGAGATGTTAAGCATGGACTTTGCTTTGAAATCTTGCTTAGTCTTTCTGATAGGAACAAGAATATTTGGTGGTACATATATCATATGTAAAGTGACAAAACCGTATGAGAATATCTTTGTCAATGTTTTTAATTAATTTATTTATTGCCAGTAATTTCTATGTCAACTGGCAACCAATACCAAATACAAAAACACATAAAAATCATGAAGGGCATGAATTTACACCACTAACGGCTTTGGTTTTATACAGTAAATACTGAGAAATACAGTGCAGTGATTCACTCAGTAAATCACTAGATGTACCCTATCTCAAATCTGGCAGCAGTTGAAGTTTCTTTATTCTCTTTTTGTTTGTTTATAGACTTTGCTTCTATGTGTCACATTCCTGTCAGAGATGCTTTGCACCAGAGGGAAACTATTTCTGCTTCATCTGAGGTACTATAGGCTAGTTTTCTACTACAGAATGTGTTAAATGACAATCATTCATCTAGCAGTACATTTCCGGTTTCTGTTGCTTAACTATGTCTTAATTATATCCAACAAATGACCATCTATACACTTTGGTTCCTTATCATCAGACATACAGAAGCAAAATGTCTTTATATGTACATTGTTCTCTTCTGACACCCCTCACAAGTCTGATTTGAAACAGCTCTCTACAGGGAGCCTGGAGAGACGACAATTTTTGCAATTGGAATGTAAAGAAAATTACTAATAGGTTCATGGATGCTGCTCATAAAATGACTGCACTTCTCATTACAGAATTAAGCATTTATGAATATGTTCTGACCTAGTTTGATATACTGAGTTTGCAAAGCAAGGACTGTTACATAATGGTACCTTCACTTAAGACTTATAAGTTGAAATACTCAAAACTATATAAAATAATGCATAGAATTCACTATTAGGAAAAAGCCTGGAATGCTATGGTTACCTTTATGTGAGCTTTAAAATATCAACTGGGTATCATATGGCTGAACCAAGCATCAGCTGAAGGGACTGTGTGATGGCAGAGCCACTTGCCCCATTCTGTGCCTGGGAATGAATACCTTTTGAATACACAAAACAGGGGAGACATATTCCCTAAATATCCACAGATGTCGCCCTATGAAATAATCTCAGTGCAGAATAGACACTATGAGAATGAACACTCCTTAATCTTACTGCTCTTCTGTGTAATGGCAATTGAAATAAAGGCTATATTAATGATTTTCTACTGGAAAGGGCATTCTGTGAGGTAGCATCTGCATATGGCTTTAATAAATTTATCTTGTCTAAATATACATGGGTACCTAAGTGGATTCATAGGTCTGCTGTAGTAGAGACAAGCCCCTCTTTGCTGAACTCTAAGTCCCAACACCCATATCCAGTCTTGTATACAGAACACAATGTTTGCTTTCTTCAGCACACCCAAATAAAAACAAAATTCTGAAGAAAGAACATGTTAAAAAATGCAAGATCATATCTTCAGTATATGTTGCAGCACATTGAAGCATTTGTACAGGAGTACTACTACATTTCATTCTAGCACTCCAGCTGAGCAGGCAGGCTGTGCCTAGCTCAAGCCAGTCCCATTCATTAGCTGCAACCATCTCTGATCTGGGTCTAGGGAGAGTATCCATGGGATGAATCCAAGCCTACCTGGCTCTGTGTGTCTGTGAGACAGTACTATGCTACTGTGCCAAAAGAAGAAAAAGTGGTAGGTCACCACACAGCACTTCTTTCTTTTACCTAATTTCGTGTATATCCCTGTTTCATTTTCTGTTTCTCCCTTTTGGGTTTATTCTTTACAGAGATGCTTTCTGGGTTTAGTCATTCATGGACAAAATGAAAATGTATTAAGACCACTGGGAGCTCTATATTGGTTGAAACAACAGCCATGACTGCTACTAAAAAACTGTTGATTTGATTGCCAATGCCAGCTGAGCAACTCATTATCTTGTAATGACAAGCCTGTGCACCCCCTTCACCAGACTTTGGGATATGGAGCATTAAAAATCTGTGTAAATGACAATGGAGAGGTATTTCTCCAGGGCATGAATGCCAATAAAGGAAAAGTGGGTACCTATACTACACTTCTAATAAAAATTATGCTGATAATATTGCAACAACTTCAAAGGAAAGAAGAGCTTACCATTTAATTTTGTGTACAATTACATATGATAAGCACCTTGTAAGAATACATACAAGCCACTATTCATCTTGAGAAACAAACTGAAAAATGAGAACTCTGTGAGTCCATACTGGGCTTTGTTCAATATTTATTTCACAAACTTTATATCCTTGGGACTTTAGTAAGAAGGAAGGTTTGGGGAATTTTTAAGTGGGATATCCACTTGCTTCAGAACATAGATATTGGAGTTTTATATCTATTTTACTAAGCCTTCCAGCTGCATGTTTATTAGAATAACTAGTGAAGTAAAATAGAATTCTAGCTAACTAATCCATCTCAATATTATAATAAGAATCTGTCATGGACAGGCATTACAGACAGATACACAGCATTTCCTAAGGAACATTTTCCACTAAGCCTCGTTCCTGTGTACAGACTTTTTGTTTTAGGATGCAAAATCCTTTCTACCCTTGCCCTCTTTTCCCCTCTCCTCTGCTTCCCTCCTTTCCCCTTCCTTTCCTCTTCCTCTCTCCTCTTCTTCCCTTTCCCTTCCCTTTCCTTCCCCAGGCCTTCACTCCTGCTCAGCTACTCTTTTTAAATGTCTAACCTCAAGCTTTACTATATGTGAGCATATACACTATGTTGAAAATTAAACAAATAATACTAAGATTGTCAGAATTCTTAACCATGCAGAACTGAATGCATGGATCCTTTAATGCACTTATTCTGAACACACTAAAAAAATTAATCAAAAAGGGATATATTTATTACTCCCTCCCATGTGGATTCTTTTTCTCCTATATAGTTATACACTTATTATGACTGATGGCAGTAATTTATTATCACTCTCTAAATTCTGTGAATGGAAAAAACATGTGTTTCCTGGATTTAATTTACCACTGTCAAATTGAAAAGGTATGTGAGATTATAATAGATGCATCAGAGACTCCCTATTATGTGAATAAAGTCCCAGTAAATTAATATTGGTATGATGAATTCATGAATATTTACATTGTCCTTGAAATTGATTACAAGAATAAATAATCATTTGTGCAAAATTTATCAAAGCCGACAGGTGTAAAAAGATGATAAAATGCATTTTCATAAATATAGGAATATATTTCAGTGTAACATACATTACAAGATACCACTTTCTTCTTTTGACTAGAAAGCCAGATTTTAGTTTCAGAATATGTTGATAAACCAGGCAACAGTAAATGCCATGCTGAAATGCAAAGTCAATGGAAACTATAGAAGAGATGTTGGAGCACCCAATATGCAGTTATTCTGACATATAGCAAAATAAATATGTGCTGAGTGTTTTAAAGTACAACTCAGTAGAGTTTATCAGATACAAAAACACATTTATAAAGTATGTAAATGGCAGCACTGCATGGAAAAATACAGGTTTAAAGTGCATTTAAAAAGTTTTTCTAAAAGTCTATTTTTCCTGGAAAAGCCAGAAGTTGAGTATTGGATAATAAATAAACAAAACAGGAACTTTATTAATTAAAACACTTATTTACCTCTAAGAATTTGGCAAGGTATTGAATTATACAATACATAAGCAGGTAATTAACATATTAAACACATGAAAAGCATATCTAGTTGATGCTTAGACAAGAATTCAGAGGAACTCAAATTACCATTTACAGTGGTTAGATTTTAGAATAAATGAAAGTTGTCTAGTGAAATCAGGAATGGATTAATCTGGTACTGGCATGCGAAACTGGTCATTTACAGACTTTCTTAAGAAGCCCAAATCAGCACACCTCTTATCACTTCATCATCTATGAATTATTGTATTTTCAGTCACATTCATTTCACAAACAATTCTCCTCTTCATAAGATGCCTTGTGAGTCACACAAATTACATATATATATATACTTTTTCCTGTTGTACTGAAAAGCATATTTTTTTCACATATATGAATCAGTTACATTAATCTTCTCATATTTATTAAAAGTTATGTTGCTCACTAAAACAGGACCTAAAAAGTTTTGGATTTTTTAAAAGAAGAGGTAGAACCATTTAACTATGCATTTGCATCACAAAACCTATTTCCATTTAAAGAATGGTATTGGTAGACAAATAAAATGTAACAAAGTGGTTTTGATTGAAAAGAAATAAGGTTGCAAGCTATAAAAGTGATTGAGTTTCCATACTTTTAAATGTAATTTCATTTAAGTACTGGGGCATGGCCAGGTTTTGGTAGCAGGGGGGCTACAGGGGTGGCTTTTGTGAGATGCTGCCAGAAGCTTCCTCCGTGTCCAAAACGGCCAATGACATTCACCTCCAAGAAGGATCAGCCACTGGCCAAGGCCAAGACCATCATCGGCAGTGGTAGTGTGTCTGGGAAAAGTTAGTTTAGAAGGGTGGACAAAAACTGCTTCACAATGGCAACAGAAGAGCAAGAGTATGTGAGAGCAACAATTCTGTAGATACCAGGGTCAATGAAAGGGAGAAGGTGCTCCAGGTGTTGGAGCTGAGATTCCCCTGCAGCCCATGGTGCAGCCCATGGTGAGGCAGCTGTGCCCCTGCAACCCATGGAGGGCCATGGGATGCAGAGATCCACCTGCAGCCCTTGGAGGGTCCCACATCGGAATTGCTGAATGTCCAAAATACACTGGGAACCCCAACTGGAACGAGTTTGCTGGCAGGAGTTGTGACCCCCTGTCTCCCTGCAGGGGATCCATGCTGGAGCAGTCTGTTCCTGACAGACTACACCCCCTGAAATAGACCTATGCTGGAGCAGTTAGTGAAGAACTGCAGCCTGTATTGAGGACTCATATTGGATAAGTCAGAAGAGAGACCCCATGCTGGAGCAATTAACTCACGAAATGTGAAAATTGAGGCAATGATAGAAATTTCAAATTTCATGTTCTGTGTAGACAAAAATAAAATGGTTTCAAGTGTGTTGGGGGTTAGATTTGTTTCTTTTTTTACTTATAGAATTTTTTCCCATGATTTTTTTGCTAGGAGAGAGACAAACTGCTGGGTACTTGTGGGTACTTGACCAAAAGAAAGAGGTGGCTAAAAGCTGGGAAAGGACTGTAGCATTGGGGCTACACTTCTTTCATCTCAAGCAGTTTCCCTTGGAGGGGGAAGATACCACAAGATTTGGGGTCAGGTAATGGACGGGGCGGGAGGCAGCTTCGGTCTCTCAGCATTGGAGAGAAGACGGCCGGGCTGCTGCTTGCTGTGGGAGGAGTTCACTGCCACCACCAAGTCTGGTCCTGAGAAAATCTACCACCATCTGTGCTTGTGCCCTGGAAAACTGAGCTGCCTCCTCCTGCCCTGCTGGAGCTGGGCCAGCCCTGTCCCTCCACTGCCGTTTTCTTTGGCACTGCTTGGAGGCTTTGTGCTGCTCTGTGCCCCCACACTGCCTGGCCCTGCCGGAACATCCCTGCCATTCCAGCCACCACTGCTGAGCTTCTGACCTCATTCACCAGCCCAGGATTTTACACCCTTCCAGCCTGGTGCTCTCAGAGTCCTGCAGGGCCACCGAGATCAGACTGCCCTGGGCTTTGTGAAGCAAAGCCCCTCGAGGTTCCTGGTTCTGTTTTGTTGTTAATGCTGTAGTTGTTGTTCTGTTTGCCTTGTTATACATGCTAGTAAAGAACTGTTATTCCTATCCCCATATCTTTGCCTGAGATCCCCCTTAATTTTTGAAATTATAATAATTCTGAGGGAGGGGATTTGACTTCTCCATTCCAAGGGAGGCCCTGCCCTCCCTAGTAGACAGCTGTCTTTTCCAAACCAAGATAAAGTATGATTGTGAAAAATATGTTGATTATCAAAAATAGACCCTTGTACATAATGATGCAGCTCATGGGTAGTCCAGTTTAAACTTATTCAGTGACCTGAATTACTCAGCACAATTTTAAGTGAAGTCATAATTTACTCCAGTCTCTGGGATACTTGCAGAGCTCACAGCTACCTTTCTTTGCTTTGTCATGCCTTGACATTTCACTTTTTTGCCCCCTTTTTTCTTCTCGTTGTCTCTTCTGTCTAGGTTGTTTTTTGTACTACAGGTTATTCCATAGACTGAACTGGCTGACAGGCAAGTCCAACTCATTATTTTAAATTAAGCTTTGTTCAAATCAGACCTTAATATCAGCACTTCAGCCCATGATCTTTAAAGAACAATATCTTTTCAGATTTCTAGTACTGTCTGACCCTCAGCCAATAATGCCAATATATTTAGACCCAGTATATTCAAAAATTTTAAACAAAATTCACATGCATGCTCTTTGACATATAAGATGCATTTGTAATATGATTTAAAATGGCTGAGTTATAAAGTTCTTGGAAATTAGGGTTAATAATGAAATCCTGGAAACAGGAAACACTTGAACACAGCAATAGTACATAATGACTTCTTGATATATAAAAGATAATTCATATTGTCTTTTTAAATTTCTAATGATTTTTCATTACTTTTTTCTCAGTATCCCTGAAGTACAGCTTCATATCCTATGAAGTACCATCTAATAGAGGCTTCATCCTATAACTATTTGTCATCATTTAGAAGGTGTCTCAGGAAAGAACATAATAAAACCTTTTCACTTCCTCTCACTAGTTCAAACCTTTACAGAAACTCAATTTTACAGAAACTGTATTTCAAAAAAATTATATCTGCAGTGTTACAGCAAACAAGTACTTTACCTCAGCAGGTAGCAAATCCGAATGACTCATATTTACTTACACAAAGGTTTCACTTCAAAGATAAAATGACAAGGAGTGTTCTTTTATTCTCTTAGCTCCTTTTCAAGGATGTTAAAAAAAACCTAAAACAACAACACCTTTCTTTTTTCCCATTTTAAAAAATAGTATCTTTAAATGCTACAACAGAAAGGTACTAATGTAAACATGTTCCTGAAGAGATATAAGTAAAGGTAAATTAATTCTGTATTAGATAGATACAAAGCAACTGCTTGTTAATTCTATCTGGGAAGCTGCATGAAACTGCTGGGTTTTGTACTAATTTTAAGAAGCAGATCCGTTATGGAACTAGCATCAGAAACACTTCAGAAAGCTTCACAAGAGACCCTGAGTTCATGTGTTTATTCTAAATTGTTCTAAATAATTCAGCTAAGAGACTCTTTAAAATTAAGAAGACAAAAGGACCATAGACAGAAATAAATAATGTATTTTCTTCCAAACTGGTTTAGTGGGTAATAGGGAGAAGAAATAGCCAGTCAGTGGAATTGTGAAGTAATTTAGGTTAGAAGGAGAGGAGTCATCTGATTTAAGCCTCCTGCTTAAAGCAGGTTTACCTTCAAAGGCAGCTAAATGTGCTTAGGACTGTGTCAAGTTGTATTTGAGAAACTATAAGGATAACAATTCTGCAACAGCTCTGGAAGCTCTGCTACAATTTTTGCCTAACAGGCCCTGCCCTTTTGTTGCACATGTCAGGGAAAAGTCTGCTCCACCTTCTCCATTGGACTGGGATTAAAGTCTCACCTGCTTGACTTCTCTTCCCTGAGCTAAACAAACAAAACCTCTTCTCAGGTTATGTATTTCATCTGTCTAACTCCCTTAGTGACCTTTGAATGGATTTGCTTTCCTTTATGAACATATTTCTTTCCCTGGGACCCAGAAGGAGACATATTACTTCAGCTGTGGCCTCCCCTGTGTAATAACAGCTCCCCACAGCCAGCTGGCAGTGATCTCACTAATACAGCTGTGCTGGCTCTGCCTGCCATGGATGTGATTCCATTCAAAACATCTCCTATGGTGCTGTTTTGATTTTCTCACCAAGACAGTGTTAACATACCAGCACTGCTGAGCAGTGCTTTCACTGTGTCAAGATTTTTTCTTCTTCCCAGTCTGCCACCTCAGAGAGGAGGCTGGAAGTGCACGAAAAGTTGGGAGAGAACACAGCCAGTACAGCTGACCACAACAGAGCAAAGAGATTTTTCATGCCACATGACATTGTGCTCAGCAGTAAAAAATCAGAAGGTAGAAGTGAGGCCAGGGCATTTGTGATGTTTTTTGTGGGGTTCCCAATGAGTCCATATGAGTTCCCTAAGTCTTCCCAACTTATGTGTGCTGAAGCCCTGCTTTCCTGGAAGTGGATAAACATCTGCCTGTGATGGGACATTTTACTTTGCTTGCTCAAAGCAAGCTTTTCTCACTTTTTCCCTTCTGATTCTCTCCCCCATGCCCTTGCAGAGCAGTCAGTGTGCACACGTGGAGGGATTGCCAGCTGAGGTCAAACTTCCACAGCAGCCGTCTGTGCGTTTAGCCTTTATCACCACAAGAGTGCAGTCCGGGCTCATGCTAATTGGCTCAAGACACACACCGAGGACCTTTTCTGCAGCCCTCTTCCCAACACATCAGTCTCAGCACTGATGCAGGAGGTTCTTTCTCAGTGGCTGAACTTCCCGTTTGTCTTTGTTGAACTTCCAGAGGCTCTATTGGCTCATTCTTGAATCTTTATTAGCAAACCTGAATGGCAATGCCTCTCTTCAACATATCAACTCAGCTTTCCCCCAATTTGTGGTCATCCATGAACCTGCTGAGAAAGTCAGATGTGGATCCCTGAACTACTGGAAAAGGTCTCTCAGAGAGGCTGTGACATCTCTGCCAAAACTGGAGGTTTTCAGTTCTTTACCAGACAATCCCCTTAGCAAATTGATTTAACTTTCAAGTTAAATGTTATTTTGACATAGATTATCTCTTGAGGGCCTCCCACAACCTTAATTATTGGTACAAACAGAAAATACAGGACAAAACCTACTTTTTCTCAATTTTATAAAGTTGTATCAGATCACTAGCTACAGAAGGAATAATTAACTATTTCCAAAAAGAATAATCCAATTTTGACAATGTTTTATTACACCTCTGGTAGCTTTTCTTCATATAAAATTGATTTAAAAATATAAGACTTGGCAAATCCCTGTATCCTGAGAGAAAAACTGTTTTCTAACAGGGAGATAGAAGAAGTAAGACTCCATAATTATTTGAGATACGCTAGATATTTTAAATGTTATAGGAATTCCATCATATGGCAGCATCATATGAACACCACACTGTAAAACAAATTTTGTCATTTACATGATGCTGTCAGGAGGCTTTCATTCTTCAATTTCTTCTTAAGGTGATCCTAAAGATTAGCATGTGCTGGGAATAACGGCCACTGGTGTACCAGAAATTTTAAAGCCTCTCTGTGTGTTCTCATCATAAAAAAACCTTTTCAATTCAAAATTTCCTTTACAGTTAGAAATCATACCCACAGGCATATGTATAACTTCTTGTTCCACTTTCACTATTCAGAGATGTTATAGTTATGGTTTTATTCATGAAGGGTCCTTATAGCTCAAAGGATATTCTTTGAAATTCTTTGAGTGGCTCAGAGATTGAGCCATTCTCAGTATCTGAATTAATTGGCTAAATTGCACACTCTCTTATCTTTGCAGTTCTGTTCCAGTGCAATGGAAACCCACGGCAGTCCAAGCTGAATTATAATTTCATATCTAGCACACCCACACAAACACACAGGAAGCCTTAGGAGAAAATTCGGATAGATAGAAGCAGATAAAATTATTTGCTTCCAGACATCTACATTTTCTGAGAAGATGTTGTTCACAAAGTTTTCAAATGGGATTGATTTAATGCAAAATAGACATCTAAAATTATTAAATTAACCATTCTCTAAAAATACATCTTTTTCCCTGCTTAGTATGCAGCTATGTAATTTATCCATGACTATTTCAGAGGAAGGTATCTCAAGATTAGTTAAATTAATGCCATCTCTATCTGAGGAACTCATATTAGGTACTGACAAGATTGTTATTAAAGACCCTCCACGTGCTTCCAGCTTCTGATCTTATCTACAAAGTCTGGTGTTCTTTGGGATATTTCACCAGGGTGAAAGTCTCATGTTACTGAAGAGGTTTATACCAGTTATCATTACCATTTCAAGAAATTCCAGCAGCAGCTAAAACACCTGTTTCTTCTTGAGATAATCTGGAATACAAACAATTTTGTTTCTAGTACTGCAACATAAAAAGGATGCCATAGAGCTTGATACTTGCACTTTTCACCCTGGCTTAAACACATGCTTGCCCAGAATCTGATTAAGGAAAACTGAAAACGTTTAACTCTTAATGTTAAAAAAAATCTGCCCTATTTTATATAATGTAAAAAGACTGAAGCTGTTCATAGCTCATACATTTACTAGAATCATGTTAACATGACACCGTCAAATATTTGATAACCTGTTTTTGTTTTGTTTTGTTATGTTTTTTTTAACAACAGTGCTTGAAAGATCAAAGTATTTATCTCCAGCTCAAAAATTATTTTACAGTCATGTTGCCTGAGAATGAAGTTTTCAGGAAGGGTTAATGTATTCTGATTTACCTGTGAATTGCCTTGGTGTAGTTAGTTACCGATGAAATTAGGAGCAAGAGTTCAATCATTCACAGGTTTATGCACTAAACTTTAATTTGTCTTTGCAAGACTAAGAAAGCCATATATTGTTATGATAACACCCTGTACTTTTTTTGATGATAGTGTACGAGTTTGGATGCACTGGTTTCTATTTTTCTTTTTTTTTTACAATGCCTAAGGTTAGAATCTATGGGGAGAAAAGCTTAGATATGCAAGATTCAATGCAAAAACCCCCCAAACACAGATACACAAAATGCACCCCCTGCTAGCCTAGTCTGAAAAAAAATCTTGTCTTCTAAATGTTTTTTTCCGGTGGGCTTTTTTTTCGTGTGGTTTGTTTGTTTGTTTTTGTTTGTTTGTTTTCACATTTATGAATAGGAAGGGATTTGGTTTTATTTGTGATCTTTGGCTGATTTTCTATTGACCATGAGCATGAAAAGTCCCTGCTCATCGTCTAGGCAATGGTGCAAGATGAGATGTTGTTATGAGAGACACTATACAGAGAGAACTGGGAGCAAGTACTGGCCTGGCTATTCCAGAACTTATTTGCACAGAGAATTCCTGGTGCACAATGTCTTCTTGCTGAGCCCTGGGGCAAAGACTGAAGTATAAATAGTGATAACAGATGTGACCTGTCTGGTAGACTACTATACATGGAACAAATACTCACTGTACCTGCTTTATTTTCTATGTCAGATGTAGCATTCCCTTCTGTTTTCCTTCGTTTATCATTAAAAGAAAAAAAAGATCAACGTCAGCATAGCTGTTGCACCTAATTTGTTTTGCCCTTTCAATTGAGGAGTTATGTTGGGTCCTTTCTTTATTAGCACTTTGGAAAAGGAAGATTGAGGCACAGGGAAGGGGGACAATTGTGTCTCCTGCTGGAAGATTCAAAAAGAGAAAATGTGCAACTCAACCATTTCTTTCCATATAGAATGTATTTCCTGGCTAATGCAATGGGAAATATTGTTACTACATTAGCCTATTTATTGGATCGTCATTGGATATTTACTCTTCATTCAAAATTCTGTGAAATTTGTGTATTTACATACATTATGTATAATGAATTGGCAGATTATCAGGTCCTCACTAGGAAATAGCTTGATGTAGAATACATCAAATGATTAATTCCCATTGATGATGTTATTCTTTATGCCCAGTACTCCTCCTCCATCTTTTATTTGCCTTATTGAATTATTGTATAACATTTGTACTGTCTTTAACATGTTCACTATTAAAAAAAAAAAAGAAATTTAATAAAATTGATTTTTCAAACACAGCCTACAGGGTATTCTGTAAGAAATTATACCCTGTCTTCAGATTTTTTTTTCTCACGCTGCTTGGCTAGGTATAGTGTTTGGAATTTTTTTGTACTAAATAAATGTTTTAGTTAATAAGGAGAGCTGAGATACCACCTCCCTTGATCTGCTCAGCATCTGCTAGGTGTTGCAGTCCAGGATGTGATTTCTGGCTCAGGATGTCCATTTCTGAAGTATGAAAGCATATGAAGCATGTGCTGAAGTATGCCCCACTGGCTCATGTTCAGCTTGCTATGTGCTCTGGTCCCAGTGCCTTCTCAGCAGAGATATATTCCCACCTGCTTGTAGGGGTAAACACCCCAGCTCGTGCTGCTCTTTGAGATTATTCCAGTTACTGGACTTTGTATTCAGCCCTGCTAAACTTTTGTGATTCTTGCTGACCCAGTTTTTCATGCCTGTAAAAATCTCTCAGTATGGGTGCTCTTCCTTCTGACTATATCACCTAGTTTAATGCCATGCACAAACTTGGTGATGATGCATTCAGTCCTGTCATCCATGTAGTCTAGAAAGATACTGAATAGCTTGAACCTTGAACAAACCCAGTCATGAGAGGGTGCCAGTTAAACTTTATCCACCCTCCTTGTGCTAAACAGTATAGGCCATTTTGCTGCAAATGTGGTCCATCTGTGCAATCCATTTCTTAACCAAATTGTCAGAAGGGATGTTGTAGGAGGCTGTGCCAAAATGATTTACTAAAGTCAAAGAAGTAAATTCACAGCTCTCTTATAATTCAGTGAACAAACTATTCCATCATTGAAAGCAATCAGGTTGGTTAAACTCAATTTACTTTTGTTAAATCTGTGTTGACTTTTGCCAACAAATGTGCCACATAAGAGTGTAAACCCATACTGCTCAGTAGTCAGCCTGTCTGCAAACAGCAGTGATGCTTCCAGCAGGGTGAAAGGCTGTGATTCTCAGTCTGAGTGGACAACAGATACAATTAAATATAATGTTGGTGGTGGCCTCAAGGATTCTTTCAAAACATCATATAATCAAAAAAGTCATATGACTTTTTTTTTTTTTTTAGCTCTAAATTACCATTCTTTACTTCCACTGAAATGGGTGGGAAAATAATTTAGCTTTTTTTCTGTAGCTCAATTTCTTTCATACTTTTGAGAATTTTATTGGGGTTCTAGAGAAGTTTCTTGCCTTGTGATATTAACTCTTAATTTTTAAGGCAGAAATTAAGGCTTTGGAATTACTTTTGAAGTATTGCTGAACACCATGATGACAATTTGGTATTAATTAAATGGTAAAAGTTACTATAAGTTTTAAAAAATTAAAGACAGCAAAGAGGATTCACTTTCTTAAAAAGTAGTTAATAAAGCAATGTCATGCCAGGTTTTGCATAGTATTTTAGAACATAACTATATTTTAGACCATTCCTATATCACTCCATGTCCAGGCCAGCATGTTCTTTGGGAATGAATTAATCTCTTTGTTCTGATGCATATGTCCTTGGATTTTTAATTGTGTTCAAATATAATTCATTATGTTGAAATAGAAGTAAATTAATATATAAGGGTCAGACTCTTGATCCTACAGTCATTCTGTGCCAGACAACCAAGTTACATGTCGCTAAGTTACTTTCCATATTTTCAAATAGCAGTTGGATTCTGTGATTATTAATATAATTCATGAGCGATGGACTACTAAACATGGCAGTTCTACACCGTTATTAAGTAATCATTGAAATTCAGCTAAAAGAACAAAATTCACTACTAGCATAAAATCCATTTTGATTAGTATCCTTAGCATTAAGAATACATAAACTGTGCTTTCAAAATTGTGTGTATCACCCAATTGAAAGGAAATACTGGACCAGTAGGTTATTTTAGCTTTTTCATTAGGGCTATTTTACAGCTTGATCCATTTTTTAACATGCAGGACACCATAAAGCAAATGTGAAATAAATGCATTTTAAACTGGTCTTAATAGATACCAAAATATACAACTGAACCCAGAAATATTTGGAGGAATTTCACGGTTTTCTTCATTGCATTTCTACTTTCAAGTATTTTATTTTTGCATAGAGTATGCACCTCTATTAAAATTTATTATAACATGTCCGTTTAATTTATAAGTTATATTTGTTAAAAATATTACATGCAATTGATATATATTTACATATATGAGGAACAATCACTTGAATGGCAATAAAGGGGTTTTGGTCAGACTCTTCTGGCTGCCATTTAGACAAAAAGAACATCTACCAGTAAAACTGGATGAGGAGACAGATCATTCAGAGGGAATCAGAAGGGGTATTCTAGGGCAACAAGACTAAAGAAATAGAAACAGTTCTGTCTGCAAGATGCAAGCTATGTATGATTTAACTGATTTCAAATATTATAAGGTCAGTTATCTTTCCTGTTAGTACACAGAAATTTTGACCTGCATCTAGTCAATGTCGGCACCCACCAAGCATGCAACTTTCCCCTTACTGCAGAGAAACCCTAATATAACATTGTCTGGCTCATAGTATTATATTTTCAATAAAAATTTTGCACTCTGTTTTTATTATTACTTTCCTCTCATGTTCTTCCCTCCTCTTGAGGAGACTAACTGTATTGGCTTCCTAGTACCTTTCCCAGTCGACTGTGTTTTCAGTGCTAGCATGCTTTAGCCTGGCCACCTCTATCTGCTGATAGCTGTACAGTACTTTTATCCATTCTCCAGCTCAGCTCTCTGCTCTCTCTTGAGGCAGCTTAACACCACTTCAGTCAGATTCATACCCCAGGCTTTACACGTATTATTCACATTCTTGTCACTTTTCCCAGACCTTTCACTTGTTCTGCACTGTTTGTCCAGCCAATTGCTCACTCACATTTTGACAATACAGAGTTCCCATTTGCTTTTGTCATTTTGTCAGGGCTAGCATTTCAATTTTAACACTCAATTGTTTTAGCAAAATAGCCTAACTTGTTGAGAAAGTTTGACTTCAGATTCCAAAATGTAGCTGTGAGACTCAGAAGATGCAGCACATATCTCACTTATCTCACAAACGTGAAGACTATAATTTAGCATTGAAATAGAGAGATAGTAGGTTATGAAAGAAATAAAATGAAACACCATGACCACACCACTTTGTTGTTGTTGTTGTTGTTTGTTTGTTTGTTTGTTTGTTTTCATTTTGGTTATAAGGCATTTTTCTTCCAAAACAATTTTTTTTTTCTATTAGAACATTCTTTTTCTTTTCAGGAAAATACAGATGAGCTGAACCCAGTTTGACAGCCAAGACATTTAAATACTGATATTTTTCCAGCAATTCTAAAGCTAGCAGTTTATAAAATATTCTCTTTTTCAAAGCGTATTCACCTTGAAAAATGCCTGATTAACTATAAATAACCAGTAAAGTCCATAATGTTTCATCACAGTCAAGATTTCATCTTGTCTTTCTGAGGCCCTTCTAATAAGATGCCACTCGGTAGCTACACCTAATTGTTGAACAGATACTGTATTTTTTCCAAAATAAATATTTGAAATAAAGCAGTTACCTACGACACAAAAAAGACCCAGGATCTGGGAGCATGATTGTGTTACTTGGTCTTCTGTCAGCAAGAAATTCACTTCTAATATTACTAGGGGTCATTGGGGTTTTTTTGGGGGCGGGGGGGGAGGAGGCAGACAGGAAGGAGGAAGTAAGCACATATTGCAGAGTAATTATAATCTGTATTATTTCCTATGACTATTTTTGCACAATGCTTTGGAAAAGCAGACTCTTAAATAGGTTTCAAGTGTCTCAGAGTACGGAAGTGAAAAGCTGGTAGGACCTCTTTGACATTTGTGATACTAATTTGAAAATCAGCTGCACTTCATAGTATTATAGATTTAAAGAATAAAATCTCTAAACATCAGTTTCAACTTGATGGTAGGTACATCCTCAAGAAATCTAATTAACTCACTGCTATCCTTTCCACTACTTTTAAGGTTGTTCTGGAGGAATCTCACATGCATTTCACTGAGTAATCAAGTTTGGTTGGCAATTACTGTTCTTTTGGTGATCTGAAATACATTAATTCTTTTGTAGAAAATGAATAATTAGAAGACATTTAGTGTAACTAATTATTTCTCTGGATTTCATTAAGCAGAATAAATAATTATTTGATTCATCACATGCACAGCTAGGAAGTGCAATTATCTGATCGATACACTTTCATAAATGATAGTGACATCGTAGACATTGGCACCTTTTGCCAATATTCCTTGAGATGTTCTCAAAATCATCTGCCTTTATAAAAGGCAACAAGATAACTGGTGTATTCCATTTAATACAAGTCATGATAGCCTTTTATAATAGATATAAATCTTCCTGAAATGTATGATTTTTCTATTTTTTTCTCCAAATTAAACTTTTAATGAATTATTGTCCCATTATTTCTTGAAAGTCTTGACTATTAATTTCTCCTTCTAAAGCCAGATAATATTTTTAACTTGTTAAAAAGTTCTGTCCTTGTCATAAATTTGTCAGATAATTAAAATTATAAAATGGGGACTAAGAAATTATACTTTAAACATTTAAAGTTTATTATATTTATCCTGATACCTTTAAAAAGTAAACTTTATCAGTTTAAGTTTATGTAATAAAGATTTTTGCATGCAAAATATCATTAAATTCAGTGAATAATTTCAAATTCAAAAAAAGTCACAGGTCTATCAGTTCTATTTCTATCTACTCCTTGGATGGTAAAGTTGTGTACTGATACTTCTAATGACTGAAAAGCTTTGTCATTAGCTCTGCTTTTCTCTCACAGTGGAGAATTCATGATAGATTTTTGTCTTAAGGTGGCTAAAATTGAACTTGTTATCTTAAATGTAGAAGAATTGAATCTATGATAAAGAAATCAAAATACCTAAATATGCAATTACCACTGTCAGTCTTTCATCTCTCAGTGATAACTCATTATCTGTCCCAATCAAAAAAAAGGGGAAAGTGAAAACTATTCCTAAAATAGACCTTTTCAACATATGTTCTTAAAAAAAAAAAAAAAAAAAAAAAAAAGACAACTCAGAGATATGAGGGAGAAAAAGAAAATTTGGAGAAGTAACAGCTTACTGTTACTATTTATGTTACTAACCATTACTATTTACAGCACACATTTATATCATAGAGCTGATCTAGCCTTTCTATTGATCCTTGTGAATGAAAATCTGTACATGAGCTACAATGTGCATTCACAGCCCAGAAGTCCAACCATAAAAAAATCCCGAAAAAACTGTAACAAACCCCAGAAGCTGATTCAAAATAGGAATGGACAGTAGGCCAAGGAAAGATATGCTCTCCCTCTTCCCTCTTGAGGATCCCATCTGTTTTACTACATCCAAGTCTGGGGTGCTCAAGACAAGAAAGGCTTGTTAGAACGGGGCCAGAGAAGAGCCACAAAATAACCAGAACACCTCTCCTACGAAAACACGCTGAGACAGTCCGGGTTGTTCAGACTGAAGAAGAGAAGGCTCTGGGGACACATCATTGCAGCCTTCCAGTACCTTAACAAGGCTTATTAAAAGGAGGGACAG
This sequence comes from Phylloscopus collybita, assembly GCA_027886175.1. Lineage (NCBI taxonomy): Eukaryota > Metazoa > Chordata > Aves > Passeriformes > Phylloscopidae > Phylloscopus > Phylloscopus collybita. The sequence goes on along the minus strand of JAJNNQ010000026.1, from coordinate 30,668,987 downwards.
GGACTTTTTATACAGGCAAATAGCGACAGGACAAGGGGCAATGGTTCTAAACTGAAAGGGGCAGGTTTAGATTAGATGTTGGGAAGAAATTCTCCACTGCAAGAGTGGTGAAAAACTGGGACAGTTTATTCACAGAGGTTGTGGATGTCCCATCCCTGGGAGTGTTCAGTTCCAGACTTGATGGTGAGTTGAGCAAGCTGGTCTAATGAATACGGTGGCAGTGGTGTTTGGAACTAGATGATCTTAAAGATCCCAAACCATTCTATGATTGTATTATTTCAGTGCTGCATTAAAACAGTGCTAAAACAGTAAGTTTAAGATGCTATGTTCAGTTTACTCAGTAACATTAGAACAAGTGGAAAAAAGGTTCAAGATAAAGTGTAGCTAGTAATGCTAAACTCCCAGTTCATAGCTATGGCTATAAATGTTTACCACAGCAGTGGATAAAGGTAATCCTCTTAATATTTTGAAGAATGCTTAGAATTCTTTTATTGCATCAAAAGTCCACAAGAATGGAATGAGTATTAAGTCTCATAAAGTGGAGAAACTTCAAGAGAGAGATGCACTCTCTTGCAGCTGAGTCTGTGGGTGGCCATGGGTGGCAAAGTAGACATGAGTTTGTTGAATTGCATTTTTTCTGTCATATTATACTACAAAGGGAACAAGTCATGGAGAATGAAGGCAGTTGTCATTCTATACAGCTCATGTGGTATAGAATCCCCCAAATATGTAATTCTATTGCATGTACCTTGACATCATAGGAGTTGTTGTTATACAGCTTGAGAAGATAATTTGTGTTGAAGGACTGTATATTTGAAGTAAAAAAAAAAAAAAAATTAGAAAGATGTAGCTGAGTGGACAAGAGGATTACCCACCGAAAATTTCCTATATATGCCTGAAGAAAGAAAATGACCAGTGGGATTAACTATTTGTTGTGCTACTGAAACTAACAGTGTTATTGGAATGATACTGCAGCTCTGCAACAGCAGAGCTAAATTCATCTCAAAGTGTACCAGAATATGCAACAAATTTGTTTCACTAAAATGTTGATATATTGATGCCTTTATTAATTTTTATATTATATTTGCATCTTATTTTATGGGATGAAAACAAGAAGGAAAAGATAATGGTGATGTGATTAGTTAATGCTGGTGGGCAGCTGAGCCCAACACAGCTGCTCACTCAGTACCCCACAGTGGGATGAGAGAGAAAGAACTGGAATAACAAAAGTAAGAAAAACTTATGGATTTGGAAAAAATAATGGGGAAAGAAAATCTGTGCATGCAAACAAAGAAAAACAAGGAATTTATTCGCTGCTTTGCACCAGCAGTCAGTTGCTCAGCCATCTCTAGGAAAGCAAAGCTCCATCATGCCCAACAGTGACTTGGGAAGACAAACATCCCTCACATCCTTCTTCCGTCAGTTCTATATGCTGAGAATGATGTCATATGATATGGATGTCCCTGTGGTTAGTCAGGCTCAGAAGTACAGCTATGGCTTCTACCAAATTCCTGTGCATCCCCAGCCTACTTGCCAGCAGAGCAGTGTGAGGAACAGAAAAGGCTTTTCCGTGCAAACACTACTTAGCAAGAAACATTGGTAAAATATCAACACTTACTTTGTCACAAATCCAAAACACTGCATTATATGAGGTGCTAAAGGAATATTAACTCCATACCAGCCAAAACCAATAGAAATAATAATAATAAAAAAGTAAAGGTTTGCTTTGGATGACAAGGAAGTTTTTCATGAGGAGGAAGCTAAATGAACTTGCTTGAAAAAAAGAATCTTGAATTTGACCAAGAAGTTCAACTAAAGTTTAGCTAAATCCCAGTTAGCAAAGCTCAATAATTCTCTTGGAATTCTCTGCAATCTGTGCAAACTATGCTCTATTTCTCTCCTGGCTGATGTACAGACTCCCCATCCAGCTGTCAAAGCATGCTTTTTATTCTGTAAAAGTCCAGCTGACACAGTTGGCACAGTCTGAGTTACAAGCTTAAGGAAGAAAGCTGCTGAATCCTCTCAGGGAGTACTTGCAGATTGGTTACGAGTTGGATTCCTGCCTAGTAAGTAGAAAGAGTAACCAGATATCCAATTCCCTGTCTAACCACAGTTTATACAAAATAGACTGGAGGGAATAATCATGCCTAGTTATGAAGGCAGATTAGAACTTCAGACAGGTCTTCTGCACTGATAACCACAATGGATCATTATTTCATTGTGTGACAGTGCCCATCAGTGATAAATTTGTCATTCAATGTTGGTCTGCAAGGCTGTCTTTTATCTACAATGGTATCTTTTTACAGCCCTTTTATCAATTTCAATTCATAAATAGTAAAGAAGTAAAACACATTTGGCAAGGCCTCATTAACATATAGGAATATAAAAAAAGGTACTAAAAGAAGGCCTAGAAATGGTACAGAGTGATGACATATTTCTATGAAGTACAGCATAATTTAACAACCACATTCAGGTAAATAAGAACATATTTTTCATTCAATAAAAAAATAAAAATAAGGAAGACAACAGAAAATTATGTTCAGGGTGAATAAGTAAGTTTACTTGGAATTTAATTAAAGAAGCATTTCGTAAAATTTCTTGATGAGAAAAATTCATCACCTATAGAAAGGATATAAGTCAGTGAACTTTCTATTTAAATGTTTCCCTGAGAAAGTAAATACAGATTTTTTCATCAACCTGTGATTTTGTTTGCTAAATCAAATAAATTTCCATTAGCAATTTCAATTACTTATATGAACAGTCATAAGTATATATTAATAATAGGCAGCTAGAGAGATATTATGTGTATATCTTAAATGAGTTTTTGTTTATCCAAATGTGGTTTTATCACTGATATGTAAATTGAATTTTTTAGATGTCATATCAAATTTGCAAACATGAAACTGAAATTATACATGTAACCAAGAAAGTTTATATTGAACTTATTTGATAAAAATATGAGTAAGATGCAGTCAATGGCTCAATGTCCAAGTTGACAAATGGCATTTCTCAGGGGTCACTATCTGGATCAGATTTGTTTAACATCTTGGCTGGCACTAGGACAATGGAGTTGAGTGCACCCTCAGCCAGTTTTGCTGTACACACCAATCTGTGTGGTGCAGTTGAGATGCTGCAGGGTATGGATGACATCCAGAGGGACCTTGACAGGTTTGAGAGGTAGTTAAAAAATATAAAATTCAGATTCCACACCTGGGACAGGGTAATTTCAAATACAAATACAAGCAGGGCGGAGGTTTGGCAGAGTTTTGGCAAGGTTTGCAAGAACAGGACAGAAAGGACAGAAAAGGACTTTGGGGTACGAGTGTATGTAATGAGAGGACAAGGGGGGGATGGATCCTAGTGCCTAAAGGAGGGTTTATGAAAGCAAGGGAGAGGGACTTTTTCTATGGGTATCCAGTGAAAAAGACATAGGGCAATAGTTTAAAACTGAAAGAGGGCAGATTTAGTTTAGATAATAGGAAGAAATTCTTTACTGTAAGCACGGTGAGGCACTGGAACAGGTTTTCCAGAGAAGTTGTAAATACTTCATTCCTGGAAGTGTTCAAGGCCAGGCTGCGTTTAAAAACTTGGTCCAGTGAAAGGTGTCTCTGCAGGAGTGCAGGAGCTAGAGGATCTTTAAGGTCTCTTCCAATCCAAATGTTTCTATGATTATATGCAGATACTAGGTTTATAAAAATATCTGCACCAAAAGAAAAACATTCCCAGGAACACGTTGCGTAAATGAACATGTTGTCTCAAGTGTACAGGCTATATTTAAGAAAAAACATACAGAAGAGTAGTTGACATAACAGTCTATATTTAAAGAAAATGAAAATATTTGTTGAAGAATCAATTAACCTTGGAAAGGGATCCCAATTCAACCATATCAATCATCAGTAAATTTGATCGTACCTAGGATCATGAGTAAAGCTGCCCCGACATTTCATATATAATGTTGTAGTAAACTCCATTGAGTTGTGCAGATGTTCCTTTATTAAGAAACAGTTATGCAAAATTGATCATTGGTGACCTTTATGTTATTGCTAATTACATCAGCACTGCTTTATTGTTTTTAAAGTGAACTGCGAATTTGGTCTCAGGACTTTCCGGTTCTGTTTGGACTGAGTACCAGATTTGTGGACTGCCTATGGAGTTTGGATGCAACAACAGATTAATAGCATGGACAACGTAGACTTTAGGGTGGCTGGAGCAAAACCAATTAGTGCTACTAATTAATTTAAATTTTTCTTTTTAATTGCTGAAGTCATAACACTTGCAGATAGGGTGCAGTTTGTCTCAAACAGTGTGCTTCAACAGTTTGGATAGTAGCTTCACTATTTCAGCCATGAGTTATCCTCTAAAAGGGACTGCCAATTATGTTGAACATGATAAAATGGTGTGGTAACTTTTGTAATGTTTCATTTTATTGAACTTTTTAATTGTGCCTTATTATAGCTAATTTTCACTGTTTGTACAGACTTCAATTCTGTCCTTATCATCTTGCTACACATATCATCCTTCATGTCACTTTTTGGAGATTCACATTTAGTTGTAATATATATGTATTTTCTACTTGTTCTTTTCAGATCCAGACAGTGTATTAAAGCATAACATTGCACTTTATTAAAATGGATGAACTTTTTAAAGAATCTTAAAGTTATCATGCAAAGAATATGGAAGAAAATTATGTGAATTTAAAAAAACCCCCACCAACAAACAAACAAACAACTCCAAAATTCATTTGTAAAGATGAATCAGAATAATACTAAGGAGACCTCTGCCCACTTTTACTGCAATGTCTTTAGTGATAGAGTAAATCATATCAGTTGGTATTCACCTCGTCTCATCTATCTTCTGCTGGCTAAAACTATGTTTTCTGAATGCAAGCTCTCCCTATTTAAACTGTGATACAAAAGACTGGTACCTCTAGCAAAATTATATCCCACTACTGCCTATTTTGTTTGCAATAATGAGGATTGCCCTTAAAACAAACAAACAAACAAACAAACAAACAAACAAACAAACAAACAAACAAACAAACCTCTCTGTGTCGTATTAATACTGGAAAACAACATGAAGAAAGCATGTTGTATAACTGCTCCTAATATAAATCAGGCATTGTGACACTATTATAATACAAATAGAACAATGCTTTGTCATGTGTTTCATCCAATACTCTATATGAATAGAATGGAAACATGTATCGATTTAAATAACATACAACAAAAGTGATGAGTTGCACAGGAGTAATGTAGAAATGTTTTTTGAAACCTAAGAAAGGAGGTTGTCATGGAAACAGCTGGGTTAGAAATTTTTTTGTTGCTACAATTTTATTCAGCTGTTCATTCAGATGTTTATTCTTTATTGTTATTTTAATAAATTGATCTTCCTGAAATCATTTGCGATCTTATTTTTTTCAGAATAAGGTGTTATGTTAAGAACTTTCATATGTAAAGAAAAGACTAATGGCATATTCATGTATACTAAAACATAAAAATGAAAATTTTCTGTTTACTCCTACTCTTACTTAGCTGAAAGATAAAAAAAAACTTGAGTAGAAGAGTGAGTCATTCCCTCCATATAAGGCTATCATGACACTCTACACAATATTTTGCCTCAAGTGAAGTAAAGGAAGAAGGAAACCTCTAAAAACAGTCTCACCAAATTTGAAATACTTAAATTATTTACCCTACATGAATGAAACAGGGGAACTGAAAAGTTCAACTTCCAGAAGTCATCTAAAAATGTAATTTAAAACCAAAGAACTTTAAAATTAAAACAAATAAAATAGACAAGTAGCAGGTTAACCAGAAAAAGAACAGAAGTACTCAGTGACATAAAAGAAAAAAAATCTTGCTAACTAGCCTGTCTGCAAGAAACAGAAATTTAATTTGTCTTTATGAACATCCCTGCAACAAATACAAGTTTCTGAATATTAGTTTTCATAGAGAAAAAAAGGTAAAATACTAAAGGAAGCAGAATGGAATGGGTAACAAGTGACACATCTTCAGAAAAAAACCTGAAGGAAGCAATGTAAAACAAATTTAAAAGCATACCAAAAGATACTTAGAATTAATAGTATTTCAATGAGCAATATAAATGACCAAAATGAAAAAAAAAATCACCAAGGACTAAAAAAAAAATATGAAGACTGAGCAACATAAAAGAAGAAGAATGTACAAAGAAACTACAAGACAATAAAACATACAGAGAATGAGTCCATGGGTTTGAAAATGTATGTTATTTCTTGGAACTGCTAAACTGGTTCACTGATAGGTAAATGCTGATTCACTGATATGTAAAAAGTTTTCTGGACACATTAATCTTAACAAAGATTGGAGTACAACACAGGTCCTTTAGGACTTTCTCATCAGTTACTCACTCTTCAAGTTTCTGATAGATTCTGTGGAGAATTACGTTCACTCTATACTGAGCCAACACCATATTAGTTCCAGCATCACATATTAAATCAAGTATCAAATAGCAGCTGCATATATATCATCACTTAAAGTTCCTTGGCTATTGCTTCCATTGCTGAAGATGGCATTAGGTTGCACTTTTATTACACTGAATTCAGAATACATATTAATCAGTACTGATCAGTCCTTATGTTTCTAACGATGAAGATCACATGGGGATAGCAAGTGATGGCAACAGACAGTGCCTATTACTTTCTTCAGTATTTTTGATACTGACTGGAGGTTTTCTCTGCTCCAAGGAAAGGGGCTGAAGTTTCTTCAATAAAATTAATGACAAACATCAGATGGTACTATTTAACAAGACAAGATCCTTGCTGTGTTTTAACACAGGTTTCAGACTCCTTGGAATACCTTGCTTTTCCAATGCCATCTTCCAGACATTGCTGATATAGGTGCAGCTCTTGAAATTACAGTACTGAGCAGAAGATTTATTTAGGGCCTTTCTACCCTGCTTATAGGACTTCTTGTTACAGTGCTTTCCCCATATTTCAAGAATCTTATAAAAATTTCTTTATGTTACTTGTATCAATGAATAACCCAAACTTTCTTACTCCAAACTTCATCCTTTGTAGCAAGGCGGACTAAAGGAGGCTAAAATAATGAAGGTTACTATTTTTACTTTTCTTTTTCTTAAATCTGCTGATTCACAACACTGATGCTTGTGGGTGTGTGGTGGGTTCACCTTGCATGACTTCCAGACCTCCATCCAGCTAGCTGCTTTATTACTCCCCCTCATCAGCAGGATGGGGAGAGAAAATTAGATTAAATATCTCATTAGTTGAGATAAAGACAGTGAAATCACCAGTGAAAATTATGGGAAAAATAAACTCAACTTGGAGAAAATTAGTTTAATTTATTGCCAATAAAACCTAGAGTAAGATAGTGAGGAACAAAGCAAAAACTAAAACATATTACACTTGCTTGACCTGACCTGCCTAAAGTTCAAAAATAATGCTTGTAAAATCCCCTGGACAAGGTCATCAGTATATAGCAGTAACCAGTCTCCCAAACTATATTTTTATGCAATTACTTTCCTAACAAACAGTTTACGAAGATATTTAAAATGTTCACCTGAAAGCCATGTATGTCTTTTATTAAGAGAGAAAAGGACTTAGGTAATGATTTCATACAATAGCTAAAGACATTGTCAAGATTCTATATGATGTATTTTGTACCTTGAGGTACAAAAATAAAGATCATGCTCAGTCACAAAAATCCACAAAAGTAGACCCTGAAGAGACCATTACTTGAAGTAACCTATACCTTTTGATGCACGGGTTTCCTGTGTTGTGTTAATAAAATTAGAATGTAGCACAGGGAAATTAGAAAAACAAAAATAAAAGGAAAAATCAAACCAACCAAACATCAACAACAACAAACAACAACCCTCCCTCCCAACCCCCAACTCCTCCCCCCCACCCCCCAAAAAAAAAAAAAAAAAGAAAAAATTCAAACCCCAACATCAATCCAAATTGCTTTCAAGGAAAGGATTTTGTCTAGGTATCTACTTTTAAAATTTGATTCTAGTTATTTCAGGTTTCCAGCAGCACTGAGATACATTTATGTGAATTAATGATCTGTATGATTAAATGACCTCATTTCATCCTATTTAGTGACAATATCTTATCAACAGCAGAATAGACTACTGGAATAATTTCTAAGAAAGGTCTTAGCTGTATTACAGAGAATTTTAATGGATTATTTTTAAAGCTGCTGAAAGGGGATTTGTCATATAAAAATAACAGTTTGAGTATTGAAATTGACCACATTAAGAAATTGAACTACATGAAAGTAATTAATAAAGCATAAGATATATTTTCATAAAATGAGCTCATGCAATTAAATGTATATATTTTAGATTTGTTAAATATGTAAAATTCTGATTTATTAACAAGGAAAAACAATTGTGCTTCTCAAGGATGAGTGAACTCTATCTGTAATTTTGAAAACAAATTTAAAAAATGCAATTTTGGGGTCATTTTAACAGACTGTGTAGGCTGCAGAAGCGTTTGGGGTAGATCTGGGTAACTCTCTAGAAGAAAAAACTGTCTTGGAAACTTCATACAGACAGAACTATGTCAGACTGATGATTGCTTTAATATAACACAGGTCAATTTGCACTTTATATGTGCCTTTCCCACTTTAAACTCTTTAAATAAAATAAAATTGGAGGACCACAAGTCTCAATCAAAAGCAGTTTTATCAGATTATGAATCTTCTCTTCACAATTTAATTCTCTTAACTGCCCCCAATGGCAACGTTTTAGTTCCTCTGCATTTCTTAAACACTCTACTTTATAAAGACACAGTATTTGAAAGATCCTACTCATTATCAGAAGCAGCCTAAGTACTACCATAGCATTCTTTTTGAGTTAATGAACTTTGTTTATTAATCAGGGTAATCAGGTTGCATTTTTCAGCTACAACCAAATATTTACAATACAAAATACTGTGAAGAATCCAGCCTTACATTTTTCGTGTCATGTTCTCATTGGGCCAGTTATGCATTTTCCAGGTGCAACACTGCATACCATGTGTAACCAGATGAGCTTTTGGAAAAATATATATCTTTATAATAAAAAAGTACCATTCTAACACCCACTTTGCATGGAAATTCTGTAAGATAAAAGATAAAAATCTCTTTTTCCTTTGAAAACATATAGGTTTATTCTATGCTTACTATTATACAGCATCTCTTCATTATTAAGCCATTAAGTCATGATCATTAGTTAAACTATCTTCACCCATTGCTAATGCAAAGCTCTTTAGAGTCTTTCTACATCTGTCTTAACATAGCATTAATATAGTTTTTTCTGAAAGAAGAACTAAAAAGAAATGAATCCTTTCCTTCTAAATTGTACTTTAAGAGGACTGACTTATGCTCTCTTATATTCAAATACATTATGGTACTGTTATGCTATAATTTGAAGAAAAAAAACAAATCAATGAATTTTAATGTATACAACTCCTAACTGTGATTACCCTTTTATTGTATGTAACTCCTAACTGTGGTTACCCCTGAATTTTTAGCCAAAGGTAAAAACCAGTACGGCTCCCTTTCGACATGGCAGAGATGTTGACATATTTCTTGCTGAACAAAGTTATCTTAAGATATATCTAGTAAAATAGAGTTACTATTACTCATAAAATATTAATCTAAATAAAATTAGAAATAGAACCTCCCCCGAAGACAGAGGAAAGATCTTTATGTCATTTGTAGCATATTTGATATTGAAAGGTCAAATTTGAGAAGATGTCATTATATACCTAAAATAAGGTGCAGATACTATTTTAGACAACAGAGGCAAAGCAGAAAATGCAAAGAAGACAGCTGCCCACCTAATGAACGAAGATGTTATTGGTCTATTCAGACAGACAGCTACACGTAGAAGTTTGTTTTATTTACAAGAACTTGATCTTTTTTGCGTTTCCAAACTCTTTGTGTCCCCTTGTCTACTGCTTTTGAATACATATGATTCATTCAATGTTTTTATTTTTATTTACTTACTTGTTAAAAAGCCAGCAACTACTTTCCGCTGAAAAGCAAAACTTGATTCTTTTCCAGAGTTCCAGTAGGACACTGGCTGTCAATTAAAGTATGGAGGGATAATTTGTCATTTTTCACTTAAAGATTAGCTCAAGTCGGCTGTGTTATCTTTTGAAGTGATACTCCTGTTAGAACTGAGCTAGCAGTAAAAATATCCAGTAACATAGCTACTTGTGATTTCAGGCAATTTACAGACATTATTTAATCATAGCAATGTATTTGCAAGACGGTTACATTTGTTTATCTGCACCTTCACCTAGAGAATATCAACTAGGATATTAATTAATTTAGCCAAGGGCACAAATGGAATGTGTATCACATTCAGATTAAAATTCTCCTCTTTTTAGCTCATTGTTAGGTATTCACATCAATACACAATTTCTCCTTCTCTAATTCATTTTGCTATTATATTAATAGTGTAGCTGCAACTTGTAATACAACAAGTCTCAACTCTTTTCAGAAATAACTGATCGTTTCTACAGATGACCCCTGGTTCACTATGAGGTTTTTGGTTGGTTGACTGGTGATGAAGAACCACTACTCTACACAGCATTTTTTAGAGTCACTAGAATGAAACTCATAATTTTTTAGTGTATGTGTCCATTACATAAACTTCATTGTTCCAGATGACACAGACACACTAGGAATTATAATAAAATTTAATTGGGTAAGTAAATCTTTACAAAGTGACTGGCTTTTCTTTAGAGAAAGAGGCACAGGTGATTACTAATACAACACCACAACCATTTTGTTTCCTGCCACTGTCACGCATTCTGCTGTATGAAAAAGAACTCATTTTAGATCTGTGGAAAGGAAGAGGTGCAGGATGCTTTTGTGTAAAATCCACTGTAGATAAAAGATTTGGTGAACACCAACAAGAGTCAAACATATGATAGCAAAAAGGTGCATTGAACGTAGTAATCTCCATCTCAGATGAGCAAAGTAGATAATGTCTGTTTTAATGTTTTGCTACAGCCTTTTTTCAGTGAAACATCTGACAGGCTTACATTTATCTCAGTGAAGCAACAAACTTGAAAGCATCACCTTATCTTTGAAGATATAACTCAGTATTGTCTTCAGTTCCCAACTCAGCTGATACCAACCTTAAGGCATTTAATGATCTTATACATTAAATTCACTAAAATTCTCATAAAATAAGTCATTCGGGTTGAGAAGGTTCATTGGAGACCTGTGTTTCAGTACTTTGACATTTCCAGACTTTACCAATTACCATCAGTTTATCATCAAAACACCACAGTACTGTAAGTACTTAGCCCATAACTGTATAAAATCAGTTTTCTTGACCTTCGTTTCCATAGTAAAAATGGGCTTACAAATGCACATGTCAAAACAAAAACCATTTTAGAATTTATCAGAAATTTATCATCCATATTTATGAATAAACTTACAAGTTGCAAAATCAGTACCCCAGGCTCCTTTGGTCAAAGCAATTTCTAAGGTTAGGAATTTCTAACCCACCTTTTTTTACGATTTCTTAGTCAACACAACAGGTAAAATCTCAAATTAAACAATGTATATTTAATTAGCAAAGCAAAATCTTCAGCATCTTTCTCCCTAATTTTGATTGATCTTTTTGGGTAGTTCTTAGTTTATTTTCCACCTGGTTAAATGCATCTTAGATGTCCCTTATATCGTCTGGCATATCTTTCAGCCTTATACAATACCTTGGATACTTCAGGACATTTCAGATCCCACGAAGATCAGGCACCAGATTGAGGTCACACAGACTTTAGAGCGATGTTCACTTCTTTTAGGAATTAGTAATTTGGTCATTGGAATAGGTTTTGAAAGATTGGGGTTTTGATATTTGCTAATTTTTAACATTTTGATGCTTAAATCGTATACTCTTAAAGAATGTGTTGCCGTAAATTGTCTATACAAATATATGCTAAATAATTTAAAATCTTCAATTCTGTCATATTTCTTTCCCAGTATGTTCAAGTACTACAAGTATTTTTTTAAATCTAATTAATCTAAAATTTTTAAGAATTTCCTATGAAAAAGTAGAGAAAAAAATCTTTTTATTAGTCTAAATAACTAGCTCTGTGCATTTCTCCTCTAAGACTTTATAGACTTTAGTAGCAAATGTGGGACTCCCATATTGTGCCAACATATCAATTGTATTAAAAGTATAAATGCTTACCAAAGGGGCAATTGCATTTGAAGCCACTTATGTCCTCTTCACAGGTTCCTCCATTCCAGCAGGGTCTGTCTTGACACTCATTGATGCGAACAGAACATGTTTCTCCTGAAAATTTGAATTTAGAAAAAAGGAGAAATGTGCTGGCATGTTCAAATCATAGAGATATATTTGCAATGAAAAAAGTCTATCGGATTTTCACAGTCTAGGTGGTGACCCCACTGGTCTTGGTACACTACATACACAGGACTACTGATAGACTCCCTGTGTGTCATGAATTTTTCTGCTTCATTGGTTACAGGGCAGTCCATTTTGACAGGCAAAGTTGGAAGCATCACAATCAGGAAATAGAAAGCTTTCCTATTGAGATTATACATAATCCTGAAGCTTTTTTTCCCAGTCTACAAATCTACAGCATTCAAGCAATTTTTGTCCAGTTTTGTCAATAATTCTCTTTCATTTTGCTCTCTGACACCTTTGAAACAGAATTGTGAAGTATAATTGCATATGAAAATCAGGCCAACACTAATTTACAGACATTTGTTTGTAATAGAACAGTTCAACCTATGTTCTACAAAAAGTTGTCAGTACTGTAATATTGGACACTTCTCTTCACCCATGTAATACACAGGAGAAATAAGATCAAATCACTAAAGAACATTTAATGAGACAAAATACAGATTAAAGGGGATGAAATAATTAAGAGCAAATCTAGGAATTATAGTGAAATGTAGATTTGTAATCTACAAAAGGGATTGCTTTGATATTTCAGGAAATATTGGGTTTGTTGTGGCCAGGTTTTGGTGGAAGGAGGAGCACAAGGGTGGCTTCTGTGAGAAGGTGGCAGAAGCTTCCTCCACATTCAAGAAAGCCAATACCAGCCAAGTACCTGCTTGCTAAGGCTGGATGGACCAGTCAGAGACGGTGGTAACACCTCTATGATAACACATTTAAGAAGAAGGGAAAAAAGTTCTTGTGCAGGTGAAACTGCAGCCAGAAAAGAGCTGAGAGAGAATATGTGGGAGGAACAGCTCTGCAGACACCAAGGTTAGTGCAGAAGAAGGGGCAGGAGGTGCTCCAGGTGTCAGAGCTGAGATTCCCCTGCAGTCCATGGTGCAGCCCATGGAGGACCATGGAGATGCAGAGATCCACCTGCAGCCTTTGGAGGAGACCCATGCCAGAGCAGGTGGGTGCCTGAAAGGAAGCTGTGAACCTGTGGGAGATCCATGCTGGAACAGGCTCCTGGCAGGGACCTGCAGACATGTGGACATAGGAGCCCACACTGGAACAGGGCTCCTGGAAGGACTTGTCACTATGTGGGGGGCCACACTGGAGCAGCCTGTCCTTGAAGGACTGCACACCATGGAAGAATGACCCATGCTGACGTAGTTTGTGGGAAACTATTTCCTGTGGGATGGACTCATGTTGGAGAAGTTCATGGAGAATTATTTCGTTTTGGAAGGACCCCATGATGAAGCATGGAAAAGGTTCCTCTCCTTGAGCAGCGGGAGAAGCCACAGATGATGAGCTGACCATAACCCTCAGTCCCTGTCTCCCTGTGCTGTTGGCAGGGAGCAGGTAGAGCTGGGAATGAGAGCTGGGTGGGGAAGGTGTTTCTAAAGGTTTTATTTTACCTCTCATTATTCTGCTCTGATTTTACTAGTAACAAATTCAATTAATCTCTAATTCTAGTCTGTTTTGCCTGTGATGACATTCTGTGATGGTGCTCTCTCCTTGTCTCAACCCATGAACCCTTTGTTATATCTTCTCTCCCCTGCACAGTTGCAGAGGGGAGGGTTAGAGAGGATTTGGTGAGTAGCTGGTGTCCAGCCAGGGTCAACCCACTACATCCAGCCATAGGAATATGGAGGTAAATCACATTCAGTAGTTATAGCAAGGCAGCAGTGTGGAAAGCATGCTGGGCTTTCTGTGTATTGAGAAACCGAATGCCAATATACCTCTGAATTCTCTGCATGGTGAAAATAATTTGGTCTCTTCTCTGCAGCACACCTACATGCTCTCTCATAGAATCATATGAACCAAGACTCTTGGCTCTCAAAACCTGTATCTACTAGATACAAAAGGTCTTCATTGGAGAAATGAAGCACCAAGATTTTCTTCCAAACATAAACTTGTGATAAAAAGGCTCCTATTATTTTGAGGGGTTTTTTTTGATGTTTTTGTTTTTGTTTTTGTTTTCTGCCTCTAAACATGCTCTGCATTTTCCATAAGATTTGAAGATATATGTATGAAAAGGGGGAGAAAAAGCATAGCCCAGGGAGAGTACAGGTAACTCAGTAAACTGAAAAGCTTTCTGCTAAGAGCAGCTGCTGAGTGCTGTCTAACATATGCCATGACAACAGTGAGCATGACAGGAAGGACTGGGCAACATATAAATTAATTTTTAAGTTCTTTAATTTTTTTAAGAATTTTCTTTGAAGTGCTGATAAGGTAATGGCACTATATAATTCTAGTATTTTGCATTCCTTGCTTTCCAGTTCAGATCCCTGATTTTGGAGGGTCTCTTTTGAGGGAGATAAATAAAAATGCACTGGCATCTGTTCTCTTCCTCCAGATTGGCAGGTGGAGAGTAGCACACATAACGCAGAGTTTCCTGCAGAAGTATATTATCTGGCCACAAGCCATAGACAAACTGAAGCATGTACTGGAAAAACATAGAAATAGATTCTTTCACCTCCCTCAAATTGTTAAAGGTTAAAGTAAATGCAGTTTCAAGGGAAATTATAGAATGAGATAATCCTCATATACTGATGATATCTAAGATAATATGCAAGGGCGAAATTTAGGAATCCATGTTCTCAGAGTATAAAGGTAATATGTGGGCAGTATTTTAAAAATATTTCAGAGAGAATCAAAGAATCTATGAAGCTATTGTGAGACCATATTTTCTGAGTTTTTGAGACATGAAAAAAGCTGGACAGATACAGAGAAGCCTTTTTTGTTTTCAGTATGCAGCTCCTCTCAACTACACATTTGAAATGTATGATGAGAACTTTCTTTGAAAGTCAGATAAAAATTGTTAATTGGCTACAAATTACTTTCAACATCAAAGTATGTTAATATAAATATTTTTTTGGTTTATGCTTTTAAGGTTGAAATTAATACAACACATCCAAACATAATTACTAGTAAAACATAATATTTAATTAGCTATTTAATAAATCATAGCTCAAGGTCTGAGTTCCTATACACTTTAAAGGCATCATATCACTAATTCTGAAGTACAAAGAGAATGTTAAAAACTACCATGAGGCAACTCTACTTCTATTAATGCTATAGAAACTTTATGCTGTATAAAATTGTAGGGTTCTCAAATATATAACAGGCAATTACAGGAAAGTCTGTCACTTTTGCAAATTGCATTGCCTGATCTTTAACAACAACATTTTCTACCAGCACATTGATGATACACAAAACATTATTCTTCAAAGCACAAAGGTGTTGAGAAGAATGTAAGGACCTGAGAAGGTGAATGCTAAAAAAATTAGCAAAGATATTTTTCATCCTCCACCAGTGTTACTGATATCACTTATTCTCTTTAAAATAGTCATGCTATTTTACCAAATGGAGGAACTCTGAAATTCTCAGGTAAATATAACTGCAGATGAAAGACAACAAAAAAATTAAGTTTCATAAGTCTAATGGGTGAAGTCTAATTGAATATTCCTTACCTTCAGAAGTGTAACTGTAAGATCACTAAATTTAAAATTTGTACCTTTCAAAATTTTGATGTCTTTTTTTCTGTTTAACTTAAAGACATTAACTTTGCACTTTATCTGAACTTACCGAACTATTCTTAGATTTTGTAGGATATCCACAAAACTGAGAGTTTTCTTAATATTGAAATAAGTTTAATTTCAAACTGTTCTCAAACATAATATTCAGACATTAGAATAAATGTCTGAAATTTGTTCAGAAACTAAAATAAAGCTGAAATAATTTGAGAGTTTATTTTCTTAACATAATACACATTATATTTAAAATATCTCTTATTAAGTGCCGCCACCACCACCATAACATTTCCGTCTAAATCACAAAACACAAGCAAAAAGAGCAAAATACAAATTTTCTTTACTTTTTATACCAACTTTTGTTTTATAGGCAAAGTGAAATATAAAGTTTGACAATCTAAAGGCACACAGAATGACCACAACTAAGAAAAGGATGTGTAAGAATATTTTTTGAAGTAAAATTCCTTACTTGAGGAGATATTCATGACTTAAAATTAATCTTTCTATTCCATATTCTGGGATCAGATGAAAAGCAAATTATTTAAAATTCTGATTAACATAAACTTAATGAAGTACTATTTTAAAAAAATGAAAAAAACAAAACAAAATAAAACAAAACAAAAAAAACCCAACCAACCAAAACAAAACAAAATAAAACAAAACACACACAAAAAAACGCCCAAAAAACCACAAACCAACCAAAAAAACAAACCACAAGAGTTTTATAAAGTTAAAGAAGTAGCAAAGTAGTAGTGTATTTGAGGATTGTCTTCACTATACCTGTCTTACTGTCCATGATTTTATAAAATGTGTACAGTTGCAAAGCATTCCAGTCATGCACCTGATAACAAGTCGTGTAATTTTGTTGCTTGCTAAGCAACATAAACTATTCTGTTAGATAAGAGATGTATCAAGCTGAGTAATGCTTCTGCTGACTTTGCAGAAACTGCAGTTATGAAATAGGAAGACAGACAGTCCAGGTCAGGCTATAGTGAACTTGATGGTCATTTGTTTTTCTCAACTTTGTTGTTCTACACACTTGGTCTTTTTCTAATTTTCTTCAAGGTCTTTTTTGTGGAATATATTGTAGTAGTTTAAAATACAAATCAAAACAAAATTTTATTTATCTTATATAGATTAATCCTTTCTGTGAACACCTATTACAGATTGAAAATAATTTATATCATGAGTCAAACCACTCCATCCTCTTAGCTTCCATGAAAGAGTTTAACTCAGAGAAAGTCTGCAACTCTTCAAATATAAACTGCCCAGAGTCCATCTCATCTATGTCCATGGGATTACATTGTACATCTGACAGGATGCACTGGCACAATGTGCTAGCAGTAATCAATCTTCCCTAGCAGAAAAATCCAGCCAGAGCCCCTGAAAAGGTTGCACTACCCAATGCTCTGAGCTGCAAATCCAGCCTGGCCTTGATGTGTGGTGGAAATGAGGGAGCAGACATGAGCTGTGCTTCCAGGATGACCTAGTCCTATCAAGATAGGAAATGTACGAATGGAAATGGAAGCAGGTGTTGCAAATGCAGAGGGGGTGTGGGGAAAAAATGAACCTGATTGCCTTCCTTTGTCAGCAAAACTAATGATTTCATTTTCTAGATGACCCTGCTTCAGGCAATTTCTATAAAGCTGCTTTCAGAGCCCTGAGAGCACTAATATACCCAAGCTGAGTGAAGCAGACCCACCAAGGTCCTTCCTACATGTCCTGCCTGTTGTCAATGAGTTCAGCCGTGGGCACCCTGATCTGGCCTGAACTATTTTGTAGATGTTGTAGTTTCCAATCCTGCCTCCCTATCTCAAGAGTGATCTTGTAAGGATTTTTTTTTTTCTTTTTGGATGGATCGCTTGTATGTACATACCAGATTTGTCTCTGGTTATGTCTCCTGCTGCTTCTAACTTGCTTCCCTAGTTGGACCCCAGATCTGGTCCATTGCTTGTGCTCTTTGGGGATTGTCAGGGACCCTGTTACCAGACACAGGTTCTGACTTCCCTATTTAGATGCTGCAGAACTGTGCCTTACTTAGTAATGGCAATGTTGCACTGAGGTTAAACTTGGATTCTAGTTTGTGATTCCTCTCATTGGCCTTGCTGCTCCCTGTAAACAGGTTCAAACTTTATAATGTGTTCAGGTGTCCATCAGCTGTTCTAGACTCGATCTGTATAAGGGATTAAGTCTTCTTAAACTTACTTGTGTCAAAAAGGATTAGCTTTCACATATTTTCAAGTACTTTCCTTCAAGATTTCTTTTACTTGACTGCATGGAGAGACAAAGGAGGTGCATACAACTGACATCAAAGAAGGCTCCAAGCATCAGCATTTGACTGTCTCTCAGTACAGCCTTTTCTACCCTTCATTTTACATGCATTTACCCCTGTGTGCCCTCTCTACCCTTTTGTGATTGCTCAGTACACCCCAGCATTCCATGTTCCACTGCCTTCAATACTGTTCACCTGTCCTACACAGTTATAGAGCAATAATAGGGATGAGGCTTGGCCGCAGCCTCATTCCCAATCACCACAAACTCTGTGCCTACGATGGAGGATATTCTACTCACACCTATAGAGAAGGGGGAAACAATTTAAACACATCCAATGAATGTAAGACCAATGAGCAATGTACTGAAAATGCAAACAGTAAATATTTCCTCAGACTCCAGATATCACATGGACTTCTCCTGTGTATTTGTGAAATAAAAAAGTAAAAACAAAGCCCAGAAATTTAAAGTAATGGAATGATTTCAAAAAGCCTACATGCCATTTTTCTCTTTCTGGGCAAAAAGAGGAACGCTGAAGAGCATGACATATAGAATATATGAATACTAATCTCAAAAAGTCACTGTCAGACTTGACCTACTTTAGTGATGAGCTTTAATACATTCATTAATTGCACAGAAGTGAAAAAAATGATGGATCATATTTTGCTATGTGGGCTACAGTATATATTCAGAATGAAGAGATTTCCCAAAGCTTAACTCTACAATCAGTATTGTTCATTACAAACCCTCAAGAGAAACCAATGAGACAACATTGCCTATCTGCTTACAGCTCTCAGTAACTGCCTTCACATTTTTGTGATTATCTAAACAGGAAAGAATTTTAATGAAGGGTACGTTTAGATAAATATGGGATTTTTTTTCCAAATAATTTCAAGAAGGGCTTCCCTTAGAGCAGAACAATACAGACTGCTATTTATTTAGACATACTAGTTATCATGAAATATGGAATTATTTGATGCTGAACATTGATGTATCGAAACAGAGTTAACACAAAGATGTGGGAGAAAGGATAGACTAGGAATTAATCTGAATGTGAACTGGGAATTACTCTGAAGCGTATTAGAATGACTGAACCAGAAGATGGCAATACAGAGGGTCACCACATGACCAAAAGTTAAATATATTTAAAAAGTTGTTAATTTAAATTTCTAAATCATACTGCAAACTTCCAAGTTTGACATGTGTGAAGTTCTCTTATAGACAGTGGAGAGTATTTTGATATTTCATCTGAATGTGAATTTACTATTTATAAAGAAAAATGGACTACATCTGGATTTGTTAAAAAACTAAATGACACAGAAACAACATAACAAATCCACAAAAATGAGATAAGATTAAATGTGGGGTTTTTAGTTGTACACAGAGATACAAATCACTGATTCATAACATGCAGTTATGACTGAACTTAAAATCTATTTTGTACTGCAAAATGTCCTAGGATCAAAACCCCTCAGAGACGATGAAAATGTAATTGCTAGGGTAGTGATAACATTTTTATGAGTTTAAATAGCCTTTTATTAATTGTTTGTGGTTTATACTCTGAACAATCAGAAAATATATTCAGTACTTTTGGTAATGATTTACACCTAATGGGTAATATTATGAAATTTCTTTTTTCTTTAAATTTGCTTCTGTGGAAATGCCATTATGTAATATCTCATTGTGTGATAAAATGAAGATTTTTTTTTAAGTGCTTTTCAGTAATATATAATTATATCACTTATATGACAAGTCTTCACAGTCACAGAATGGTTGAGATTGGAAGTGACCTCTGAAGTTAATTTTGTCCAATCCCCCTGTTCAAACAGGAACACCCCAAGCCAGTTTCACCATGTACAGATGGCTTTTGAATATCTCCAAGGATGGAGACTCCAAAACCCCAAGGTAAATCTGTGGCAATGCTCAGTCACCCTCATGGTAATAAAGTATTTCCTGATGTTCAGACAGCAGCATGTGTGTTTCCTTTTGTGTCCATTGTCTCTGGTTCTGTCACTGAGAACTACTGAAAAGAGCCTGGCTCCATCTTCTGTACACCCTCTCATCAGGTATTTATATATATTGATAAGAATCTTCTCTGAGCCTTTCTTCTTCATGCTGAAGAGTTTCAGCTTCCTCAGCCTTTCCTCATAGAAGAAGTGCTCCAGTCCCTTAATCATCTTAGTGTCTTTACCGTCCTCTCTGCAGCACGTCCATGTCTTTCTTCCTGGGGAGCCCAGAACTTGACACAGTCCCTACACTACCAGTGCTGAGGGAAAACATCACTTTCACTGACCAGCTGACAAAACATCTCATGATGCAGCCCAGGCATATGAATTCTATGGACAAGGATACACTGCTGTCTCACATTCAACTTAATGTCCACCAAGACCCCAGGTTCTTCCCAGCAAAGCTGCATACCAGCTGATCTGCCCATGGTATCCACTGGTGCATGGAGTTATTCCTCCCCAGATGCAGCATTTGGCACTTTCCCCTGTTGAATTTCATGAGGCTCATGTCAGCCTGTTTCTCAAGCCTGTATTGGACCCTCTGGGTGGCAGCACAATCCTGGGGAGCCACTCCTCCCATCCTTGCGTCTTCTGCAAACTTTATGAGGGTGTACTTTGCCCCATTGGTCAGATCACTAATGAAGAAGTTAAAAACACTGGATCCTATTGACTCCTGGAGTACACCACTGGTTACTCCTGTAAAAGTTGACTCCATGACAAACATCTTCATCTGGGCTTGGAAACTCATCTAGTTTTCAGTTCACCTCACTGTCTACTCATCCAGCCTATACTCCATCAGCTTTTTCATGAGGATCTTGTGGAAGATCACGCAGAAAGCTTTGCTAATGTCAAGGTAGACAACACACACTGCTCAGCCCTCCTCTACAAGCCAGTCATTTTACTTTATCAAGCTGGTCAAGTATGACTAACCCTTGCTGTAACTATGATTACTCCAGATAATTTTCTCATTATTCATGATTTTGAGGATTAACTCCTCCATTACCTTAATAAGGATCAAGGCAACAGTGAGCTGCTTGAAGTTTTCCAGAACTTCATTTTTACCCTTGAAAAGTGACATTTGCTCTCCTCTAT
This sequence comes from Phylloscopus collybita, assembly GCA_027886175.1. NCBI lineage: Eukaryota > Metazoa > Chordata > Aves > Passeriformes > Phylloscopidae > Phylloscopus > Phylloscopus collybita. The sequence goes on along the minus strand of JAJNNQ010000026.1, from coordinate 30,647,680 downwards.
TCTTTGGTTGCTTCTGCTAATCAATACGATCTATTAATATTAAGTGACAATGACTTTGCCAGCTGTCACAGAATTACATATCCAAAGAAAGGCAGTAAAACTGGTGAAGGGTCTGGAGCACAAGTCATATGAGGAGCAGCTGAGGAAACTGGGGTTGTTAAGCTGGAGAAAAGAAGAATGAGGGGAAGCCTTATAATCCTCTTCAGCTACTTGAAAAGAGGTTGTAGCAAGGTGTAACGTTTTTACCAAGTTACAAGTGACAGGATGAGATAAAATGGTTTCAAGTTGTGCCAGGGGAGTTTTAGAATAGATATTAGGAAAAAAATCTTCACTGAAAGGGTGGTCATGCATTGGAATAGGTTGCCCAAGGAAGTGTTGAAATTGCCACACCTGGAAATGTTAATAAGGTATGTGGATGGGGCATATGGGCATATGGGCATATGGTTGAGCAGCAAACATGGTGGTGCTATCTTAGTGTTTGGACAGAGTGATCTTCAAGGGTTTTTTCAGCTTTAATGACTATAAAATTCTGTGATGCTTGGGTGCATCCCAAGAGGGCCCATGATCATAGATGTATCCAGCTTGCCTAAGTATTTCCTTACATGTGCCTCACCCATCAGGGGTGTGTCTTACTTGCTTTAGATTTTTTTCTCTGATCTCCAGGATGATGCATTTTTGAAGGACAGTCTTACCAGTACAGACTGAAAGTCAATATTTATGACCTCAAACTTTTCCATGTCCAGTCTCATTAAGAATGGGACTACATTTTCCTTTATCTTCCCCTTGTCAATTACATACTCACAGAATGTGTTGTCCTTCTTTTTTAATGTCTTTTAAATTTCTTGACATATTCAACTTGACCTTTGACCTTCCTAAACTTATTGCTGCATGCTCAGATAGCATCTCTCTATTTCCTGCCAGTTCACATGTCCTTGCGTCCATCCTCTGTCAGTATACTTTTTTTTTTGGTTGAATTTGGCCAGGACTTCCTTGATCATCCATACAGGCCTCCTGGTATTTTTTGTCTACTCTTTGAGACAAATAGCTCTTGAACTTAGAAGTTGTGATAGATTTTCTTAGGCCTTTCCCTTCAGGGTTTTATTCCATGGGACTCCTCCAAGCAGATCTCATACTTCATATTATTGTCTCCATAGAAGGTTTCAGGGCAGTTGAAGTTCCCCATGAAGTCCAGCAAAGTACAAAATAAGGCTTGAAGTTTAAGCAGTGAGATGAAAATACATTGTGTTAGATTTTGCAGAGATGAGCCAAGTACTGTTTTCTTCTATTCAGACATACGGTTCTGTTATCATAATAGAATTTAAGTCACTTCAGGGACAATTCTATGTTTCATTGCATATTTATTAATAAATGAGCATGTAAAGGAAGTGACATCTTTTATTAAATGTGTAATCAAATGACCAAGAGATTATATAATGAACTAAAATTGAGGACAACAAATCTGCAAGTGTATATCTCATTCATAAACGTGTAAATGAATGTATGTAAATGAAATATGTAAACAAGTATAAACATATTTGAAATTAAAAATTTTAGTGCTTGAACGTTAAAAGTATGTGTAGCTAGCCAGAATGTATAACAAAAAAATAGCAGTGAAGTTATAATTACTTAGTTGTTCACTGGTTGATCTGGGACTTAAAAATCTATTACTACACACTCTCTCTGGGCTGGAGCAAAAGTCCTCGGCAGCTTGGAAGAAGAAGCTGTAAGTTAATATTTAGTTAGTACAAATGACACTGCGCATACTATGCTATTTATTTATGCCTTTGTTGGTGATACAACAGATTGTCAATAGAGAAGCATTTGGAGCATTAATTGCTTGTTCTTCATGATATAGACTAAAGGCTGTAAATACAACACTTTGGTATTATTGTATTCAAAACTATTTTCTGTCTCCCACGTGTAGTATGAATATTACTACTATTTACACAAAACAGAAATTAGTACAAAAAGAAACCATAGTGTTAGGTTTTGTAGGATTTATCTAATGCAATGCAGAAATCTACAGCCCATCTCTTCCTAGAGATATGGCTGATAATGTTCTATACGTTCAGAGAGATCATACTGCTGATCTCATTCCTCCTCAAGCTTGCATTTTCCTGTTCTGTACAAAAACATTTGTTCTTATCAGCCTGTATATGACTGAAGCCACAACATGTAAGACTGCATAACTGTGAAATGTAGATAATACAATTAAAATTGTGTTTTGGAACTTCATTGATTTTTTTTTTCCCCAACAGGATCAAAGCCAATACTCAGAATTGTACATTTAGTGGAGGGAAGGTCATCTGGGGAACTGTTAGGAGGGACAACCTAAGAATTTCAATGCTAATTAAGTTAAAACTCCTATGAATCATACAATCACAAATCTATTTCTATTATTTCTATTTCTATTTCTATTTCTATTTCTTTATATTATTTATATTATTATTTATATGTATATGTATGAATATATTTATATATTTAATTGTAATTAAACAGCCATATAAACATTGCTTACATAGAGTGGGACAACCACATCTGCAATACGAGGCACTTTAAAAGAACAAAACTTACCTTTGAACCCAGCAGTACAATGACAAGAAAAGTGGCCACTTAAATCCACACAAGTAGCTCCATTTTTGCAAGGTGAACTTGAACATTCATTAATTTCAACTTCACAAAAGGGTCCTTCATATCCAGGCACACAGTAGCAGCTGTAATTGTGCAAGTTGTTCTGGCAGAATCCATATTGAGAGCACTGATTTCCAATGCAGTTGTCTATATCAAATTCACAAAATGTTCCAGTGTAACCAAGGGGACATATGCACCTGTTATTGAAATGAGAGGAGAGGAGGGGGAAAAAATCCAACTAAGTTGCTAGTTTGGAATACGTAGGTCAATAATCACTACAAATAATGTTAGCATAATTCTCCCTTTGAATTACCCACAAATGAATCACAATTTTTTTTCAATCTTCTTTACCTTTAATTAGTCACTAAGTAGCTTCATTTCACATGCACCGCTAACAATAATTGAATTAAAATCTTAGCTGTTTGCATAGGACAAACTAGGAACTATATTAAGATTCAAATGAAAATATTGAAAGAGAAAAGTCTTATGAGTATTAGCCATTTTAAAGTTGGAGTTTTTTCCTGAAAAATGGTTACTTGCTACAATATCTCTAAGAAGAAACAATATTATAATCCGTTTGGATATAAAATCAGGATAAAAGTGCTTTCTTCTTAGCAATAAAAGTTACAACTTTCTTACCAAAAAAAAGGAATCTATAGAATTCTATAGATATTGTTCAGTATATTTTCTAGAAACTGTTCAGAGTATTTTCCAAAATTTAGAGAGACATCTAAATTGTATAAGGCTGGAGATGACTTTTTCGTGTTACCCTTTCTACCTTTTTGTTTTCTTTCACTGTCTGAATGGAAACAAATCTGCATTATCTCATAGTTGACCCACATCTCATAAAATTAGAAAATCTCTTGTACTTGACAATATATTCTTTGACTGGTCCTCTCCTTATCATGTCCAGAGGTGTCTTCACACAGGAGGTAATTTTACAATAATACATATTCTTGACCCATAGAGATGTTATCCAGAAGATGGAAAGAACTAACAAGTTAAAGAAGCCTTGATTATAGTAATTTTCTCTATTGATCCATGTGGCAGAAAGAGTATTTTCCTCTTTTTTTAACAAAAATGAATGGTCATGTGGCTCTTTGCTTCTGTCCTTGCTTACTGTGCCTGCATTTTTTATGGTAGACATATGGAATCTAAATCAGGAGTTGTGTGCCTTAGAGTACAGCTAATGGACACCAAACTGCAAATGGGCTTTTAGTCTATGGACCAAAATACAGCTTGCTTGAAGTAAGTCCTCCATATCTCATTTAGTGTGGTTGTGAGCTCTTCATCAGCACCATTTTTTGCTCTACAGATCCATTGCTACTGCAGTAATGACTCAAGTATACGTAGCTGTTGCATTCTCTCTTCTAGCCTCGGTCACTTCATAGCAAACAGGAAATCTTTGCCTTCTCTTGAGTGCTTCAGCTGATTCTGTTTCTCATTTGTAAAGGAATGGAGTGCACAAAAATACCGTACAGTTACTTTGCTAGTTTTGGATGGGGTAGACTTGATCTTCTTCACAGTGGCTAGTACTCGTATTCTTCTGGTTTTAATCACAGTTTAAACAGTTTTGGATTTATGCTGGAAAGAGGGTTGATAGTATAGGGATGATTTTGTTATTGCTGAGAAGGGCTTACACAGAGCCAAGGCCCTTGCTGGTTTTCGTGCTGCCAGCCTGGTGAAGTTGCACAGGCTGCATGGGAGGTTGGGAGCAGACACAGCCCAGAGAGGTGACATAAACTGACCTAAGGGTCACATGACATCATGCTCAGTATATAACGTGTGGGGAAGGAGGAAAAAGTGAGGGACATTTTGACTCATGGCATTTGTCTTCCCAAATACCTGTTATATGTGGTGGAGCCCTGCTCTCCTAGAGGTGGCCGAACACCTGCCTGCCCATGGGAAGCAACAAATTCATTCCTTGTTTTGCTTTGCTTGCATGCTTGGCTTTTGCATTTCCTATTAAAAGGTATTTATCTCAATCCATGAGTTTTCTAACTTTTACCCTTCCAATTCTCTTCCCCATCCTGCTGGTGTGGGAGTGAATGAGTGACTGCATTGGGCTTGGGTGCAGGTGGTGTTAGACAATTACATTTATAGCTAAATATAAATTTTGACTTGCATAAAATTTCATTATGCTTAAACATTAAAAGCAGGTGTGCTTTTAGTTACCTTTAGTTGCCCATTTTCTGAATCTACCTGCAATAATATGATAAACAACCAGTCATATTAATCTTTCTGGTGCAGTTAATCACTTTATTTCCTTAATTTCTTTTTCCAGTAACAGTTAGTTTATGTACTGTAAAAATGCAACTATTCAAACATTCTTTGAAAATGTGGCTATTATCATTAGCATTGAATGGAAAATTTAACTTAGAGATCTTCTATACAATAATGGGAGATTAAAAAATTTTCTGTAATTTCCTGACTATTACTAGTTGTATAGCTTATCTTCAGAGTCCAGAGAAGAGCTACACAGAAACAGATGTGATGTAGAATCTTCTAGTTTCAGTTTCATACCTCTGATTTCATACTACAAGCAAGGGTGTCATGAATATCTTATTTTTCAATGCTTTGGTATCTGAAGAAATCAAAAACAGCCAAGAATGAAATACGCTTTGTTTTTCCCGGTTATACCGGGATTATACCTGGATATCTTTTAATTTAGTATGAGTTATCTCTTAAAACAGAATATTTAAGTGGTGTACATTATTATTGTTATTATTATTATTATATTTATTATTATTATCTTCAGCAGTACTAAAATATTGAGCACGATAACAAAGGCTCTGAGGCATGGATTGATTTTTGGTTTTATTTGCTTTGAAGCATAAATGTTTCTTTAAAATAAATTTTTAAGAAGTTGTATACAGATATATGTATGCAATACCAGAATTTCCATTTGCAAGTATATTTCTAGCTCAGGAAACTTGTATTTTCCTTTATCAGAGGGATGACCTGGCTGTGCACTGGCATCTCAGCACAGGGGGTCAGCCTCTCCATGGCTTGTCTCAGTGTCACTCCCTGTGCTGAAGTCCTGCTGCTCTCCTGCTCCAGCTTCAGCTCTGGGATGGTCCATTTGGGATGTGTGTGTGAGATCTCCCAGTAGAGACCAGGAGATGCTAATGACCTCTTCCCAGCCTCTTTCTTAAAGAAGACTAAAATGTCAGCCTTACAAAATGGGAGAACAGTGAAAGCAGAAGCATGGCACCAGAGAACAACATATGAAAAAGTTTTGTGTTGGCATTAATGGGAATATCAATACTTTCTTAGCTTCACGTATGTCCTCTTTCATGCACTGCAAGATTTTGAGGGTAAGAGATACTAAGAGAGAAAACAAATACCTCAATGCTTTTGCTACAAACATGAATTTTAGTAGTGAGTAGCAAACAAAAGTAATTTGAGGATTACTGTGCTCCCACACATACCATAAAGATGATTGTGTGTTACTACTCCAGAGCCTAAACATAGTTAATGTTGCATGATAATCTGATATACTTGTGAAATGAATGTTAAATGGAGATGCAAAGACGGGTATGGAATTTAGTCTAAGAAGGAATGTGTTGCTTAAATGCGAATGGTTATGGCATAGATGCGATGTGTTGCTACCAACATTTTATCACTAATGGTCTCAAACAGCAGATGTGAGGGTAAGTCACTTGATGCTGGTCAGTCCAGGCAGGGTAGCTGTCAAGCTGTCACCATGAACTGCCTGCACTTAACTGCCTGCACTAAAGATGTAGTGTGACTTGTGTTATTGAGTAAGTAACCTTGCACATCAAGTTAATCTTTAAAATGCCTGCAGAAAGCCAAAGACCGGACTGAAGACGTGTGTATGCTAACCTGTGCTAGGAGATGACCTAGCTAATTTTTATATTTATACAGGAGGCATACAGGAGCACTGATGCCTGGAATTAACAAAGACTTCCCAGAATCCCTCTACTTTGTTTTCTTAATATTTGTCATTCATATATATATGTATATATATATATATATGTGTTTATTAGTATTAGTCCAAGCATATTAGCTGCAATTATTCAGTATTAATTATCCCTCTTTGCCATTGAAATGTGAACTGTACCCACATATGTGGTTGAAAAGGTTATTTAGTTTCATTTTGACTTTTTATATGCATCTCTATTCTCTGCAGAAAAGCTGTTGTATAAGTCATTGAAGAGGTATTCCCTAAGAAATTGTGCCATATATTCACCGATCTTCTGGAGTTGTAGAAAGGTGAGAAAAAGTTTTTCTCCTCTTTCTCTAGTGGAAGAAACCTATTATTGCTGCAGAAAACTGTGTATATCACAGTACTAACTTTATATGGCACTGTCAACTAGGTCCTGCAGACAAATTGCATATATAGTACAGGATGAATAAACTTGTAAAAAGAGAATTAGATATAAAAAAATAATCCAGTCGAACAGCTCAATTTACCCAGCTGGAAGAAAATGGAAAAAGTCAAGGATGAATAAAATAATAGAAGCTTTAAATTTTGTGATACTCAGAAATTATCTAAATTATGTTTACTTTTCGCAATCTTGCTGGTATCATGCAAAGAAGTGTTTCATATTCTAAAGCATTTTACTCTACAATGTGTCACTTTACTCTTTTGTACTTATATTAATTATTTAATTGTATGCACTGAAATTTATATACTGAATACTGAAGAATGTGTTGGCAATTCAAATTTTACCATACACCAAACCTAATTTCTTAATGAGACATTTTCCTGCAAAAAACTAATGAAATACTGACATCAGAGCTATAGCTATTGACTAAAATACATTTGTAATATATATATTAGTTCATCATGACCTTTTAAACAGTGGTAAATCCTACAGTACAGCTTCTTCAAAAGTTTTAATCTAACAATTCTCAGTCCTTCTTGATGAGCTTTCCTGGGTCTGTGATAAATGTAGGACCTCATCTGAACACACTGGACTGAAGGAATGGGACACAGGACAGGTAATGGAAACTACACTGAGTTTTAAATTGTCTTTTTACTGTCGTTCCTTTCCACTGAACAGACAATAGTGAAGTATCTACTGTTATTACCTTATTTCAGTTAGGATCTTGGTTGTCCAAAATGTAATATTGACAAGAAAAATATTTACAAGGATGAAGAAAACAGAGTAATACATTTCCCCTTGGATTTCAAAGCAGGAGATTATACTCCTTGAAGATCTCTTTCACTTTAATTATTCATTAAATTCTTCTCATTGAGCCTTGTTACATCAGTTCTCTCTCTTCTTCTACACAGAACATAATCAAACAATATAGGTTCTTTAGAAGAGAAAAAATATTATTATTTTCTTTTTAATTTAGAAACATTGTCTGAGGTAATGAATCTTATCTGTCATTTTTTTCTCTCAGGTATATATAACCAAAGGTCAAGATATTCTTTTGGCATGTGGATGCAATTAGTCTACCTCATGGTATCTGCCAGCTTCATATTGACAGCTACACCATCCACCCAGTGGCAACAGCAGTAATTCTGTAAAGTTATCATTTTAAAAACATGCTGATTGACTTCATGATATTGCAAACAGCAGAGACACAGCTGGAAATGCAGCAATTAATTTGAATTAATTACAGGTTTTGTGTCATTGTGATTGGGGCCACTTTTGTTGTAAGAAAAGGTTCACTAAATCAAAAGAGTAAAACTCTTAAGAATTCTTGCTGTAATTATGAGGCTCTTAGTATGCAACCTTGCTGAGAATTATACTATATAAAAGTTTAAAACTCTCCCTTCTTCACTTTAGAGCAATTCCCCAGTCTGAACTCAAAGGAAATTCTCTGCATATATATATAAATATACCTATATCTGACACTACAGTCTGGAACAGTAATTTCAAAATAGGAGAGAAAAAGCACATGCCATGGTAAGGAGACAAAAAGTTAGAAACATTTCATTCAGTTGACAGCTTATTTCCCATCTGGAAAAAAAAAAAAAAAAGATGGCATGCAAAAGATGAGATCTTAAAAGAGTGGGATGCTCTTGAATCGAAGCTAGATATTTTCTCTGATCTCCTTATTTCAGCATTACTATATCAAGCTACTACTAGAAAAATGCATTATGACTAAAATTTAATAATTTAAAATTTCGACTTTCTTAACTATGAGAAAGGTCTAGAGTTTGATAATAATTTTATGTAAATAAAATGTAATATATATAAAATTTTGGCATATCTTTATCTTCTGTGCTCATTAAGAGAAATTTTGAATGGCTGTAATAATTTTAAAAATAGATCTCTATAGGGTTCTTTATGATACTTATACATTTGATTCTCCATATAGTCTCCTGACAATTTTCTTATGTCTTCCTGAAACTACTTTGCATCAAATACAGCTTTTGATAAATTCCTTAATAAAAAATTATGCCCATTTTAGGACAGAAATGCAATTACAAGTATTTAGAAAAGGTGGGTGCACTTACATTCAACACTTCCTTTTGTATTCTTTTGTTTTTAATCGTGTATTGGCATGGGGAATTTATTTTTGTTTCACTTGCTAATAATAACTTGGGGAACATCATTATTTTTAAGGCAGGCATAGTTTGATTTTTTAAAAAAAATATTTTGCTGTGATTGAGAAATAACCATGCTCTTTAGACAGAGCAGGTATTATACAGTAAACATGCGGCACTTTGTCTTGACAAAATAACCAGTTGTGTTCTTTTGGGGTCAAGTTCTCTGCTAACAAAACCGACCATCTGGGATTCAGATCTTAATGATATGTTTTCCTGTTCCTTAGATAAACAGACTGATCTGTCAATTTAGTTTGTCTTTCAAAGACTGAAAAATTAAGAATTAAGTGTTTTCTTTCAGAAAACTGAGTCTGGATTAGCAAGTTAAAATCAAAGGTTCTTTATTTCCAGATGTCTTCAGAACTACTAATTTCTCAGTAAACGCTAGTGGATTTCGTAACGCAAACGTGGCTTTGTACTTCTATCAGAATTATTCTCCTGATAAAGAAAGGAAAGCCACAGATTTAGCAGTTAAATAAAGTGCCAAAATATGGTCCAGTAATTTGATTCAAGAGTTAATTGAAAGGTGGAAAAAAAGAAGGATGTTTACTTTGTAAAGATTCTTTGACAAAAACTTAAGCTCTGTGTACTGACAATCAATCACTTTTCTCCATTTTTATGCCTATTTGGTGATTTCAGTTATTTTTAAAGAAGGTACTTTAAAAGCAGAAGTGAAGTTGAAGAAATCTTTAATTGCTTCTATTTTTATTTTGTGCAATCTTTTTTAAGTAGAAACACTAAAGCATGCTAATTACAGTGCTTCTAACTAGGGCATGGCACAGCATAGAATAATGTCTTTCAAAATACATTTACAGATATTATGAAGTTTTATTTTTTCTGGATTTTGTAGAGGAAAAATAAATAATTCAAATCGGATAAGAACAGCTGAATTCTGTTTATTAAAGAAAACCTTTTCTATTTTTTTCACCATATTTTATAAAATCTCATTTTCAAATATCTACAACATGTTGCACTCACTAAGGAGAACATATACTTGTTCTTTTTTCAGTAACTGCAATGATAATAAATTATCATTCAAATTTTAATAAGACACTCTATGACAGAGTCCAGGCTCAAAAATGTTCACCATTTAATCAAAAATATTATTTGTTTATGTGAGATTCTGCATAGTTGGTTTAACTTCTTTGATCAGCAAAGAGGAATATTTGTGATTCCTTCCTGCAGCACTTCAGACTAAAGTTTTTCTGAATACACATCCTTATTGAAAATTATTATTCCATGGCATTTTTGATACAAAAATTATATTACTGCATTAACAACACCATTTGTAATTCTTTCTGATAGTCAAAATATCTTCATACGGCATAAAACAATTCATGAAGGCTTGTACAGAAAGCAACATGTTAGTACCTGTATTTATTAATTCCATCTTCACATGTGGCTCCATGTTGGCACTGGTTTATCTTGCAGTCATTAATATTCTCAAGGCATGTGCTTCCAGTCCATCCAAGAGCACAGACACAGTGAGATCTCTGATTTTCTTCATCGTAGAAGCAACTACCTCCATTTGCACATACCTGAAGATGAGAATTACAAATACACTGTATTGGGTTTGTGTGGTCAGGTTCTGGTAGGGAAGTGCTACTCCTCTATAGGGGAGTGCTATAGAGGTGGCTTCTCTGAGAAGCTGCCAGAAACTTCTCCCATGCCTGACAGATGCCAGCCAGATCCAGGATGGACACACTGCTGGCCAAGGCCAAGCCCATCAGTGATGGTGGTAGAGCTTTGGGATAACAGAGTTAAGAAGGAAAAGCTTCTTTTACAGAAGTAATTGGAGCCAGAGAAGAGCAGAGAGAGAATATATTGGAGGAACAGCTCTGCAGACACCAAAGTCACTGCAGAAGGAGCGTCAGGAAGTGCTCCAGGTGTCAGAGCTGGCATTCCCCTGCAGTCCATGATGCAGCCCATGGTGAGGCAGCTGCACCCCTGCAGCCAATGCAGGGCCAGGGAATGCAAAAATCCACCTGCAGCCTTTGGAGGAGACCCATGCCAGTGCAGCTGGATGTCCAAAAGAAAGTTGTGAGCCTGTGGGAGACCCATGCTGGAGCAGCCTGTTCTTGAACAACTGCATCCTGTGAAAGAGACCCACACTGTAACAGATCAGGAAGAGCTGTAGCCCTTGTGAAGGGCTCACACTGGAAAAGTTTGTGGAGGACTGTCTTCCATGGGAAGGAACCTACTTTGGAGCAGGGGAAGGACTCCTTTTTTTGACGAGGAAGCAGCAGCAAAACCGATGTGATGAATTGACCATAATACCCATACCTCATATCCCTTCACCGCTGTAAGGAAGGGGAGGTAAAAAATTTGGAACGAAATTAATTCTGGGAAGGAGGGATAGAAGAGGGAACAGTTCTTTTAAGATTTGTTTTAGTTCTATTTATCCTGCTCTGATTTTGTCAGTAATAAATTCAACCAATTTCCCTAAGTGAAATTTTATTTTTCCTGTGATAGTAATCATTAAGTGATCTTTCCCTGTACTTATAATCAATCTTCTCTCCCTTGTCCAGTTGCAGAGGGCACTGATGGAGTGGCTTCGATGGGCACCTGGCATCTGGCCTGGGTCAAACCACCTCATACATGAATAGTTTTTTTCTCTTTACATGTTGGATTTTTTTCCCTAAGAGTTTAATGGAATAAGCCATTTGTAATAAATATGGTTATTTAATATTTTTATGTTGTAATGCTAAAAAAGATACATCACCAAGAACCTAAAATACTGCATGTTATTAAATCAATATATCAATTTATTGTTTCGTTAGTAAAAGGCATTTAGGTTTTAATTTAATGGTACCATTTTTTACAACTGCCCTTAAAATTTGCTTGCTTTAGGAGGGACAATAGTGAACTAGATTATTATTTTTCCATTGAAAGAATAGAGCAACCATTCCTATGGTGTATAATTTAGCTTAATATGCGACTATCAAGAAAAGACTGATTTTTTTTTTTCATCTTAATTACAATGCTGTTTTAATCTATCCTTGGATCTTTTTATATGTTTATAAATTACATCTATGCTGTGGGAAAATCAGAAGCTGCTTTATTTTCAATTTGCAGATATTGAAAGATTAGTAAATTAGGACTGGAACAGTTTTTTCCTTTTTTGTTTTTAATTGCTAATATTACTAAATCAGTATTTCCTGTATACTTCAAAAATTACAGAAAGTTGTAAGTCTGAATTAATGCCCCTTTCCTCATTTTACTTTTAGGTTCCATTTTAATTTCCATGAAAATTTTGCCAGTATGAAGACAGATACACATTCATTTCAAAGCAATTAAGACCCCTCCTTCTAATCAATTAGTTTTTAAAGAAAATGGTGTCTAGAAGATGAGTTAATGCACTATTACTTCAGTTTGATTGAGTCTGAATCTCTTTATAATGTCATTAAGATTTGTAATAATAACAGTCCTTGGCAGAAATATTCTAATATTCATTTGTCTTTGATTAAGTTTTAAATTAACCTTAAAATGAAGAGATTTTTGTTATGCTTCCTGTACTGAATTTTAGACTTACCTTGAGATACTTATTCAATATAACAATTTCTTGAAGAAAAATGCAGTGCAGCATAAATGCAGAAAACTCCTTCTATGTGCATGGTATGGGAATAGTTATATTCCTTTTTTTATTGTTTTTATTTGTTTTCTTATTTTTGTATTTATATGTTTTTGCTGGATTTTGTCCTGATGCTTACTATTTTTTCAATGCTCAAATAGGTCAAATAAGCTTATACTCAAGAAAACCATCCAGAAAACCTTAGGCAATTAAGACAAGTATTTCAATATCACCACAACATTATGTTTAATTTCTTATGTTGTCTTGATACTTTATACTGTGAAGAAAGGTGCTAACCTTTAAGATATTTGTGTAATCTAAAGATCTAAATTGAAACGAAAACTCTGGAATGTATTTAAATACAAATCTTATGTTTCAACAGATCATAAACAGATCTATTCTCATCAGTCTGACCATCATACTTCTGTCTACGGCAACTACTTTAACACAAATCTGCCTTTTATGTAGTCACGATAAAATGTAACAACCACTTTCTTCCAAAATCAACCAGGAGATTTTATTTCAGCTAGGGAATATAATTAGTCCTTAGAAGATTTTATTCTTCTCCTATCTTTCCTTTGCAGGAATTGGGGGGTATCATCCTACTATATGTTTATCTCTTCTCTAAGTATCATGTGCTGTCAAATGCTCAAGATAAGACAACAGTCATTATTTCCAACCCCTCTTTCATCTCACATCTCATGGAAATCTCTGCAGTTTGAACAAAACTGCATTTTACTTATAAGAAACCCCATACACAAATGCATATTTTCCCCCAAGCACATAATTTTACTACAGTCTTCAGGTTTTATTATTGCAAAGTCAATTGTACCTGAGTATTCAAATTTTTCCAGAGGTGCAGTTTTATTTAGTCTGCCCTATGTTCTTTCCTAGAGTGGTGATACACTAAGTAAGTTGATAAAATGTTTATCTTAAAAATAATGAAAAGAGAAATTGCCTTACTTTTACAGATGAGGAAACTTCGTAAAAAAGCACAGCATGTAAGGACCAGAACAAACATGGAAGTGGCAGCTCCTCTCAACACCAAATATATATTGATCATGTTGATATTTCCATTGAAAATGTTGGAACTATGGTCTTGACTGCAAGTGCAATATGGGATCTTGGCTCATAAATAGAGAAAACTTTCAAGTAAAATATGCGAGTGGAGTTCAATAAACTTCAGTATTATAAAGCTGTAGATAGACACTGAGAGGAACTTTCAGATGCAGTTTAGTTCCTAACTCATATGGGAATTATTTTTGAGAAACCAAGTTGATCTCTGCTAAACGCATCCATTTACGTCTTAAAATTGAAAAGAGAATGAAAAATAATTGAAAACTACTTTTAATTCCTATGCTTCCTTTTAAAAACAATAACCATTGGTCAACATCTTGCAGTTCGCATGTTTATGGTTGCACTTTCAAATTTTTCATAGTAAGAGCTAAAGGAAACAATGATTTTTTTAAGCTTGCTGACAGAATTTTGAAAAAGAAATGTTTAAAGGGAAGCAATAAATTTTTTTAAGATGTAGCTGTAGCCACTAAAAAGTAATCACACATTGAATCATAGAATTAGGCTGGAAAAGACCTTCAGTATTGAGTCCAACCCTTGATCAAACACCACCATTTCAGCTAAATCGTACCATTAAGTCTTATATCCAGTTGTTTCTTGAACACTTCCAGGAATGTTGTCTCCACCACCTCCCTGGGCAGTCTATTGCGAAGTTTAACAGCCCTTTCTCTGAAGAAATTCTTCCTGATATCCAACCTTAACCTCCCCTGGCACACCTTGAGGCTGTGTCCTCTTGTCCTGTCACTGGCTGCCTGGGAGAAGAAGCTGACCTCCACCTGCCTACAACCTCTTTTCGTGTAGTTGTTGAGAGGGATAAAGTCTCCCATGCGACTCTTTTTCTCCAACCTAAACAACCCCACCTTTCTCAGCTGCCCACATAATACTTGCTTTCCAGACCCTTCACCAGCTCTGTTGCCTTTTTCTAGACACACTCCAGCACCTCAATATTTTTCTTGAAGTGAGGGGCCCAGAATGTCTTTGAATGCCTCCTCGTGTGTGATTGTTTGGGTCACAGGTGAACTTTCAAGACATATAAGCTATTCAGGGATGCAATACCTCCATCACTGGAGGTCTTCAAAATGTGATGTATAATCCAACCAAGGCTTGCTTTTCCATGAAATGTTGAACTAGATGGTCTTATGAGATCCCTTCCAACCTGGGCTGTTTTATGGTTCTGTGATTCTCTTACTTAGGCCTATCATGTTGCACTACCATTCTTCATTATTATGAGTGATCTTATCAGTCCTCTATGACCTCCTGTTGATAAAAATATTAAAATTTTTAGGATATATCGAGTAGTAAAATGGAAAAAGAAATATTTTTCTTTATTTCTTTTCATGTCTACCTGAGTACGTTAGAGAAGAGAAGGCATTTTAACACAAAGTGGCCAAATTAGGTCCTGTTGGAAGCCACTAATTTAAAGATGACATAATTTTGATTTATTTAGATCTCCTTCATAATTCTTGGTCCAGAGCAAGCAGGCGTCCTAATTACGAAGTTAAGATTAGATTTTGAAGTTTGAAGGAAGATATCCTGTCTCAATCTGTGTACCTCATTTTTTTTTAATATTTGTTTGGAAAAAAAAATTAAAAACAACTGTAGTGTATTCTTTTTGGGCTAGGAAAGAAAAAACCCTAATGTACTAATATCATTATATATCTATACAGAAATAAAAGAGCCCAAACTAATTACATCTTTCTTTTTATTTTTTTTTGTTCATAAGGAAAATATTACAAATGTAATTTCATAATGTATTCTTTTCAATGTATTTTGCTGAATACACAGAAGTAATGCAGTTCAGCATAACTGAGGTACCACTAGAAATGTAAAGAAATGAAAGGATGAAAAATATATACTTATTTTCCATCCACAACAAATAAATTAAGGATTAAATGATGAATAATGAAATTTGACTAATATTGTTCTTTAATTTAAGAAATGTACTTAAATGTTTGTTTGAATACAGCATTTATTTCTTCCAATAAGAAAATTACATCATTTTAATGATCTGTAAGCTAAGAAAACAGGTAAAGCTCAAGTATATTATTCCATAATGTTATTTTCTATTATTTTCCCCATTAGAAAATCTGTTAATTATTCACATTATGCCCAAATCAAGCATCTCATACAGTGAGTGTATATTGAGGGATATATTTATATATAAAATTACCTTTTTTCCCATGTGATATTTATGATAGTCTATGAAATGTTTTTATGAATAAATTAAATATGTCTGAGGGATTTTAAGCAAATATTATAGTAAAATGTTTTACTAGCTCCCATCAGCATCCTTGGCACACCATCACTTCCCATACTAACTAGCCATAATGATAATTGCCCCATTATGATGCTATGCCATGTACAATATATCTGCACTCAGTATGACACTTTAAATCATAAAAATGTTAAAATTTACTAGATGCTGAACAATTTAAGTATAAACCTTTGAGCCAGTGAGTTTTTCAGTGCTATATTTCATATTCACAGATAAGTGTCTACCCATGGACTTCAAGGTGATGTAAGTATTAATTGTTCTTTGTAAATATGTTGCTTACTATGCATAGTATATTTTTATGGTACATATATTTCGATAAAAGAATTGATAAAGCTTTTAAAATCTTTATCATGTTTATGTAATTATTTGGAAGACTACATAGCATTATATACAGAGCTTTTAAAATTAAGTATCATAATAAAAAAGTGCAACAGCATTTTAGTTTGACCCATACCAAAATCTGATTATCCACCCTGATATGAATGAATCCTACCCAAATTTAATTGAAAAGGTCACTAAAGGATAGTGAGAAGGATACAACTGTATTTCTTCTAGGAAACTTTGAAAGTGCAAAAGTAGTATTCATTTCCATGTGCTGTAAGCATTGAAGAGGAACTTGCAAAGCAAATTTAGATTTTTTTTTAACTGCATTTTCATCTCCTGCTGAAGTGTAATTAGTCTTGCTTTTTTTGTTGTTGAATGTGGATTTTATTTTTGTTTGAAATGGAAATGAAACTTTTGTCATTCTTTCTGTGCATTGCTGTACCATCAACCTCCTATCTGGTAACTTTTAAACATATCAAAGATTGTTAAGAGATTTTGCCCAAAGTTCTTCAATTTTAATAAAATAGCAGCAGCAAGTAGGGGGCAGAAGGAGACATCAGTGACTAAACCCATAAAGACCAAGAAAGACAGAGCTCAGACATTACACAGTTTGTTGGAATGTCACCAGAGTAGTCAGATTATGCACTTTCACATGCATAAATTACACAGAAAAGAGGAATATTAGCATGAGAATATTTCAAGAATGAGTACTATATTTAGGAAACCCATGTGAACTGAGGCTTCATCAGCTCACTGTTATTAGAATAAGTTGTTTGATTTCCCAAAAAACACTGGGGGGGATATATATTGCTTTATCCTACCTCTGTGTTTCCAATACATGGTGATAAACATGTGTAATTAAATCCATGAGATTTATCCATACACAGTGCTCCTGGGGCACAGCTTATATTGTTGAATAGGCAGGCATCAATATCGAGTTCACATCTTTCACCTTCAAAACCTGCACCACAAAGAGAATGTTTAATCACAGTTCATTCAGAATATTGACATTATGTCTGTTCAGGGTGTTAGCAGTTAACACCACTCTAGTAGAGTTATTTGGCATTTTTATTTCCTGAACAAAGAGAAAAAGTGCTTTTCTTCATAAAACTGTTCACTGCATTTGTTGAGATACATTGTTGTTTTTATGTCACTACTTCTTAACATAAATATTTGGATGATATTTTATTTGTTTTGTTAGAAAATAGAATAAATTACCAATAGCTCACCTATAGGGCAATTGCACTTAAAACGATCTTCATAGCCAATACATGTTCCTCCATTTTCACATGAATTGGAACCACAGTTGTCAATTTGCACCTCGCAGAATTCTCCTGAGGTAGGAAAAAAAAATCCTAAAAAGATTAGGAATTAATATGACATTCTTAAGGAAACACTGTAAGTCATATTAAAGAATAACTTTCTTTAAATAAGATCTCTGGAATATTGGTTAAAGATCTTCTGTATGTTCTCAGACTCTTTTTCACTCCTCATACTTATGACAAATAGATCTCAGTGTTTTTTAAAAAAAAAGGTCAAACCAAAAATACATTTTCAGCATTTGAAACAATTTAGGATGCATCCAGGAGGAGATACAGAGCTGAAGAGGGTGGATTATCCCTGGAAATAATTAACTGAAATGGAGGTAATGCCTTTATATTTTCTCCTATTTCCTGTTGCATGAGTCAACCCTGATATCTACTCAAGACTTTTGAATCTATTATATACATATTTCATTATGTATTTTCTGAGCTCTGTTTTGGCTAGAAAAAGGTGAGTCCACATTCATCTGAGGTAACCTTTAGAGTGATTCACTGAACAACTTGCCCATTTAGCTGAAATGGTTTTAGCCCAGCAGGAAAAATTTAAACTTGTAACTGGACAGTTCTAAAAAAAATGCATTGAAATAAATATATCTTCTGGCACTGTGATATGAATCAATAAGGAAGACCATCAAGTTTACCATTAGTCTTGGAAAACAAGCAGATTTGACAAAAATCAAGCATTTTCACTTTTTATTCTTATTTATTTTGGTACTGAAAACAATTGAATGATTCATGATTTTTTTTCCATGTTATTGATGTGTTTTGTTTTATTTTTCTTGATTTTTAAAATTTACTATTTTTACAGCAGGAATTCGGGGAAGGGGCAGCAGTTTCCAAATTTAAAAAAGATAATAGAGAAAAAAGAAAAACTTTACTGCTGAGAAAATTAGAAGAAGGTGCAGGAGTTTTGAGATATTTTGAAGAGGAAAACTTCAAAACTTCAGGAAATACAATAAGTGAAAATTACTGGTGTTTTTACCACCTACTTGTGGTTTTACACCTACAGTGTTATTTTACTTTATGGCTTAAGCAGAAAACACAGAAGAGCTGTACAGGAGAAAAATGTTTGGGAGGAACATACAAGAAATGTGGATAATTTCTTAAATCAGACAATATTTCCTGTAAAATCTTGAGTCAGCAGTTAGTATTTTATTTGAAATTCTTCATATGTCAAAAAAAAAAAGAAATAAATTTACTTCAAATAATGAAATTGTTCTAAAATTTTTGATCATCTGTTTTAAATTTTCTGATCATCTGTTATTTTGATCTAAAGCATCAAGAGAACACAAATTAATATGATAAAATTTGGTATGAAAATGACTATGTCCCTCATTCAGTAATTTTCTGCCAATTTAATTCACTTTCAGTATGCTGGAATGAAGTGCCAAATTAAGACCTAAAGACTGCTTTTTTATGGACTTTTGTAAATGCAAACAGGAATATGCTGTGATTTGTTGGCCAAGATTGGGCTAACAGGTGCTGAACTACAAGTGCAATCTCATGTATTTACAGAGAGGTTGACCAGCATGCTTTTAAGGATTTTTACATTTATCATTTCACTACTCAGTTAGAAACAGCCTACTGATAACATCTATCAAATTTTTAGCAGCCAAGATTATATTTTACTCTAATTTATAAAGTTTACAGAGTGAAAAACATTTTTAAGTAATATGTAATAATAGAGAACATAGGAATATAGGAAATATAGGAATAGGAATATAGGACTAGGAAAATAGGAAATTAGATACTTGTTATTTGTTATTATAATATGTAATATTACATGGGAAACTATGGGCAGCCTGAATTTACATTTACAAGCCTCTCATTTGCTCTGTTCATATTGACTCAAGTGGTAACCCAAAGTATCAGCATTTCTGGGAAGATTTCATCATGATTAATACTTTTGGAAAGCCATTTTTTCTATAATAGTAGCCAGCAAAAAAATAGATATTTTCATTCCAAAAGCAACTGAATGTGCTGAGGAAGTTGCAATCTCCTAGGAATTGTGGGGTTTGTTTTGTTTTGATTTTCTTAATGAGGTGTGGAAGGCAAAATCAGGAGGGGAAAAAAAAATGGGAAGAACCTTCAACTCAATATGTATTTTGGATCAATTTTTTTCATGTTTATTCAAAGGATGGAATTGTCTTGTCCAAGAAACCCTTATGAATAAATATTAGTGCAACCCAACAGGATTTAAGAATTATTTTGCTATAAATCTGAAATTCTTATAGTGTCTGTATCCTTTAAGCAAACTTTATGACTTTTCCCCATCATAATGAGGTCAAGAAAACCTAGTAACTCAAAACTGTAATAAAATTTATTGGAATCTGAATACTGCTGAGAAATGCATAATTTATGGTATTAAAGTCTGATTAAGTGATAAATGGATATCAGGAAAAATCTCCACAGTAATCCACTTAGCTTTTAATGCCTAATTATCACTTCATAGTGAGTAAGGGCTGAGTAATTGAGAAATGCAGTACTTAGAGAACTCAAACAAGATTTTTGTGCACAATTAAGCATGTTATTCTTCTATCAGGAATAAGTTCAGCAGGTCTAAGGAACAAAGGGGAAAAAAAAGAAATTTTACAACATTAGAAAGAGGAAAAAATCGATTAAAGACTACTGTTGCACTGTTTACTTATGTAAATGACCTTATATATTACTTATCTAAGGATGTGTTTTTAAAAGTTAAATTGTTTCATTATTTTCCTTAATTTTATTTTACTAACAATATATTTAGAGGAAACTTTCTTGTCCTGCTTGATTATTGAACTTTTAATTTCCATCTTAGTTTTAGCTTTTTGAACTCCATCCATACAAACACAGATAACCTCTCTATGTTCTTATGCAGCTTCCACCTTCCACTTTCTGAGGAGTTTTTACTTTACTGTGGGATGAGGCATTTAATTGCATTAACACACTAGACCTGAGAGAATATACCTTGCTTCTCTTCTGTGTATTTGTTAGCTTAGAATCCATGATTAGCTAAAACAACTACATAGTTCTGGGGCTCATACCAGCCAGCTAAGAAACAGATAAATTATTATACTTGTGTCTATACCTGGTAATAATAATAGTTTATTTAAATAAATAACCACAAATAACCCAATCCAGGTAAAATTCACCTCAGAATTCTGAAGAGACTAAAATGTGACATTGCTGAAACAACATCAGTAGAGTGAGGAATCTTTTAAATGGACTTTGGGACCAAAAGGTGGCAAATTCAATACAAATTCCAAAAGTAGACTGAGGATTTTTTCCCCCATAAACCTGCAGAACAATAATGCTTTTTCTAGCAGTAGACCATAAGCTTTGCACTGAGTTTGCAGGAACTGAGGGTCATCAGACTTTCCTGCAGTGATATTTAACTTAGTCTAATTGCGACAATAGTTTTTTCTTCTGATTTACTTTACTTTTTTTTATCTTTATATGGACTAGCCATAGGTTTAAATAAAGAGGAACAAGTAGATGTTATAGGTACTTTGTATTTACTAGTGTAATGCAGTGCTTTATACAAGTACAGAGCTGGTACCATAGCAAGAGACCTTGGGAAGTTGAGACATAGGATGTGATGTGAGGAACACTGTGGTGATCAGAGATGGAGACCCCATAACAACAGGCAACCCACCAGTGCCCAGTTAAAGAGTGAAGACGTGTAGCTGGACAAAACTGGTCTGAAGGCTACAAAGGGCAAAGAAATTTTATCCACCATAAAATGTAAATTAAGATCCAAAATCAGTCCAATGAAAAAAAAATGTGTAAGTGGACATATAGAAATGACCTCAGGTGTATCCTGGTGATGAAGAGGAAACCACCAGTAAAAATGTCACATTCCTTCCAGTGAAGGACTATAGATTCTTCAACACTGCTCCCAAAAGCAGCACTTTGAAACCATTGACCTTAAGACCTGGAGGAGGAGGGAAAAAGGTGAGTATAATACCATAAAAAGGGACAGAAACTAAACATTGTGTTAAAACTGCATTTTCACTCATTTTCTGCAGCAATTATATTTGCCCAGATAATGATTTTAATATTTTAGTTACATTATAAATATGGTTTTGGCCTTACATGCAAATATGGTGTGCCTCTACCCTGCACATAACAAAGATTTCCAACATAACAGAATCTTCTTGAGGCCTATGTACCACTATGTCTGACTTCATTGAATAACTTTCTGAGGGTTCTTAAAAAGCATATAACTCACAGTTGCATTCTATATTACACAGTGTAGTAAAGCCTGCACTTCTAGTGTGTTTCACTTTTAATTGACCCAAACATTTTAACCTATAAAACAGAATTTTCATTCCTTTGGACTTAGGGCTGCACTTTACAGTTGCTAGATATATATTTTAGTTTTATGTGATCTGCTTTAGTCTATTTTTGTATACTGTTCTAGTCTATTTTTGTACTTCCACTCTCAATTTAATATTATCGGGGTTTTTTTCAGAAACTAGGTAACAACCAGTGTGCTAATAAAGAGTGTATAAAGATGGTATACAGTAAACATTTTTAATTTGCTGTTTCATGTGGTAACAGGTTTATCAAGCAAAAAGAATGCATAACCTAACATTCTCGTCAGTGTACAAGTACTGGATTGTATAATAATTATTTTTTAAATGCTTTTTCTCCAAAGTAATTTTATGAAGCTACAAAAAAAAGACTTTTTTTTTTGGTATGTTTTCTTGTTCCCTGACTGTGAAGGCAGTTGTAACACCCAATTAGATTTATTGCATATGTACACACAAGCACATGCTGAAATAATCACAGAACCATTACTTTTCAACCATTCAAACCAAGAAGCTAGTAGGAACCTCAAAAAACTATGCTGTCTGGCAGAGCATGGGCAGTTAAAGTTCACTCTTTGAAATGTTGATTTTACATCCATGCTATTGCATTTTAGGTCATGAAAAATTCAACTTTTTTTTGTATGATTTGTCTCATCCTGAACTCAGTCTGATAAAGGTCATATGAGTGGAGCCTTCTAAAATTCTCAGTTCTTTCTGTGAGATCACAGAGTGAAAAGCCTGGTACAGACATTTTAAGCACTAAAAAATTACATGTTTTATTCCACTTCCTGGAACTTTACATTTATTTATTTATTTATTTTCAAATACACAAAATCCACTAAGAGTAATATTTATTGAAACCACTAGAAGTTCAAAGATAGGTTTCCATAGATGCTGAATATTTCCTTATTTTCCCTTGGAGCTGTGTAGAACTGTGCAGTAAATGCATTCCTAGATAAATCTAGGTGTAGTGATAAATCTTCATGGCTTTCTAAGTAAAGTAATTTCAGTGAAAGAGAAAAGAATATTAAAAATAGCAGAAATAAAGAACTGATCTGACATTCACACATGTAGGTGTTCATAGTTCTGCCTGACAGTTGAACAATCAAGCTTAAATGACTTGGTTTTGACATTAGAAAAAGACTCTTTTATAAACTAGTTAGAATAAATATTCAAATGAGGATTTATTTAAGATTAATGTATGTGTTTTTCCAGTCTTCTTAGAACAAAGTATAATTGCATACTGATAAAAAAATATTTTATTTACAGCTGAGCATTAAAGAAGGATCACGTTAATGTTCTCATCGATGGAAGTATTTTTGCTATAGGTGGGTTGAGGGAATTTGAAATTGGAAAATCTTCACCAACTATAGATGAAATCTGGACAACTTGTTTAGACTAAATTATTAAATTTTAGATTTCTAAAGTACATCATTCTGAAATAGCTCATTCATTGATTATCACTAACATATCCCTGTATTTAATGAAAGAAAATAAAAATTATACAGCCAACTAAAATGGGAACTGACAGCAGAATGAACATATTTGTCTACAGTGGTATTTGAAAAATAATCTAAAAATATTTATTTTGTTGAAATTTGATGGTTTAATTATATTTTTTCAGTTATTTTACTTCCTAAATTCCTTTGTATCTCCATTTTAGGATGGTGTTTCACAAATCCCTATGAAGAGTTATTCTTCTAAAAGGAAGAAAATTAAGTAAGGTAAACCCAAGAACAATGCAATAATTTTCTAATGATGCAGCTTTTCTAACTAACAAATAAAGGAGATAGTTTCCATTAGCTCATGAAAACCAAGAATTTGCTGGGGTTGGAGATAACAATTCCAAGACCAGAATTCATCATTCACTGAGTCTGACTAGATTTTGATTAGGCACATTTACACCGTACCATGGGCCTTCTAGAAAACTGTTTTCTTTTTTGGGAAAGCAACAAAACTTTTTCAACATAAAGGCATACAGGTCCCGATGGGTAAAGCAGCCAAAGTGAAACACCTAGGTTCATTAAGTACTGTCCTAGCCTCATAGACTAAAAGAGTACAAACTATAATAGAAACATTTTCCAGTTCAAGTGAACATTATTATGCTTATTCTCAAAATTTACCAGCTATTATAATTTATTTATGTGGACCTGAA
The DNA here is from genome assembly GCA_027886175.1 of Phylloscopus collybita. Lineage (NCBI taxonomy): Eukaryota > Metazoa > Chordata > Aves > Passeriformes > Phylloscopidae > Phylloscopus > Phylloscopus collybita. Next base: position 30,623,507 of record JAJNNQ010000026.1, on the reverse strand, counting down.
TTTAAAGCTTTTAGAAAAAAATCAAAAAGACTTCTATTGTCACAGTCAGCTTGTGACTTATTGCAGTTGTCTACAGCTGCATAAATTATACACGGTCAGGTATTCTCAGATGTTAAATATGCAGTTAAAATTTTACCTTCTCCTGATTTAGAATGCAACAAATCTTTTAAGGGCACTTAGAAATAGTCCTTTCTGAAAGTTCCTCTGCAACTGTTGTTTGAGAACAGTCTTTAGCTGAGTTACTTTTTACAGAATGACTTTAAATTTGTTTGAGATGTATTTTAATAACCTTGGCTCTTAAATGAACTCATTATTCTGGAACATACAATTAGACTTTTGACCATTTAATAGATTATCTGTCCTTTCTCTTAACTGCATTCAGGATTTAGCTGGGAATCTGGTCACAAAGATTCATCTCTTGGTAAAGTCTTTTTCAGACCTTTCTTTCACAATATCTTATCCTCTTATGAAGTTGTTGGTTTCTTTGTTTTGTCTTGGGCAAAGTGCCCTTTATATGTCTCATTAAAAAATCTGGTTCGTATAAAAACTGCAACAGGAGAATATGCAAAACAATTTTCATACCTGGAACACAGAAATTTCATCTAGCTTGATCCTTTTTCACTCTTCATAAGTGAAATATGAAATAATACAGAACAATCATTCACAGAGACACTCACTGCAAGAGGGCAGATTCCAGAAAGAGCATGCTACCCAGCCTGGATAAAAAGAACCCTACTTGCAGGTTCCTTTGCTCTCTGGAAGACACTTGAACAACACACTTGAATTCCAGAGAGGATTTTTTAGAAAATAATCCTTGGCAAATTGAGTCTAATTATTTAGATACAAGGGCTCTGGATTGAGAATAAGATAATGGTTTATGAGCCTGGGGTAAAGGTAAATGTCAGTGCACTGAGGCAACAGTCCAAATTTGGGTGGGTGACACAAAGATTGATCGTGGGATAATAGAATAGGTTGGGTTGGAAGAGACCTTTAAAGATCATCTAGTCAAAGTCTCCTGCAATGAGCAGGGACATCTTTAACTCGGGTTGCTCAGAGTCCAGTCCAACTTGTCCTTGAATGCTTCCAGAGATGAGGCGTCTGTCACACCTCTGGGCAACCTGGTCCAATGTTTCACAACTCTCATGCTGAAAAATTTCTTCCTTATACGTAGTGTAAACTTATTATCTTTCAATTCAAAGTCATTACCCTTTCACTTATTGCTACAGACCCTTGTAAAATTTCCTCCTCAGATTTTTTGTTAGCTGGAGCATTGAGATGCCTCAATAAGGTGTTTAGAGGATCTTCCCCAAGCTGAACAACTCCAACCCTCTTACAATTTCCTCATAGGAGAATTGTTCCAGTCCTCTGCACTGGCTCCATGTCTTTCCTGCACTGAGGGTTGTAGGACTGGATGAGGCACTCTGATGTAAATCCAGTATCATTTAATGTTCTTATCTGAAATGTTCTGATGTGAAATGTAAATTAAACCTCCTATACAGAGTAAATTGGTGGCAAATGCTGAGGAGAAAGGTATAATAAAAACAAATCTAAAGTCAAATATTTTGAAGGAGCATGTGTCTAAAGTGAGACATATACCAGTAAATAAAAATGGAAGCAAGTATATTGCAGAAAAAGTAAACCTGAGCTATTTAGAGAGTCCAAGAGTGAAGACCGAAGTATGGAAGTTGTTGCTGAATTCTGGTTTCTGATGTGATTCAGGATAAAAAACCCAAATAAACAAAACCAAAAAAAGAGATAGGTCTTAAAGTGCCTAAGAAGTCTGCCTATGGGACAAGAAAAATATATAAAATTGTATTATATTTCAACAAAATGTGTTTGGGTTGGTTTTGTTTTTTAATAGAAGGAACAACTACTTAGCACAAAGGTTGAAACATAGCATAAGGAAGTCTAGATTATTTAGTTCATATATTAACATTATTTCAGCTTCAGTGGAGATACAATAGGCTATGCCAGCTAATGTTATACATTGTGTCTGAGAAAAAAGAAGAAAACTAGCCTGATTATCCACACTTTAAAGAGTAAATCTGGTATTCAAAGATAAAAGATGTAAGTCTGAGGTCTTTTAAAGCACTAAAACAGCTAGAGAGATCAGCTTTGTAATGAAAACAGTCACTAGATCTATAACAATATAGTGTTATTCATCTTTCCAATGAATTATGTATTTTTAAATATGCTATAGTTATATCTACACTACACACCTTTTCATGTTTTAAACCCATTAGTGTGATAGGTGATTTACAATGCTGTTGACATTTTTGTATCTTGGTAAGATCTGAAATGGTGTACTTGGCTGAGTAAACACAGGTTCAGCTGAGAAGTAGAAAATAATGTCCTTATGGTTATTATCGTTAACTTTTTTAAGCACTTCAACTTGTTCAAAAGACTTCTTGACTGATTTTGCACAAAAAGCTTACATCCTTCATGTTTCCTATTGATGATGTGATTTTTTTTTTTTTTGAGGAGGGGTGTCATATATAGCTATTTGAATTTTCACTATCTATCCAACTACCTCTCTGAATGTTTAGAGAAAATTACATTTTCCCTTGTCATTAACAGCAGATTTATGTATTTGGGAATAAGAAAGAATAATACAGTGATGTTCTCAATAAGAGACTTACAAACTGTTCACAGAGAAAAAAACAAAACAAAACAACACAACAACAACAACAACAAAAGAAAGAAAAAACCAACAAAACAAAACCCACCACTTTTTAAGTTTTACTCTGAATGAGTAAAAAAGGAAAGGATAGACATCAATAGCTGTAAACTCAGAAGAGTCAGACAAATTAAAGGAAATCTGCACGGTTCTAATTCCCTGACAGGTAAATCTTCACGTTGTATACCTTAATAAAATGAGACAAGGTAGATGCTAGGAAGTGGGAAGAAGGAGAATAAAATGGTAAGTTTTTTAATATGCACATGGACTTTAGATGAGACTTTCATAGGAACATATTGTGAATAGGAAAGCCTTCTGTTATGTCCCTGAAACTTTGTTGCTTTTAAAATATTCACTTCATCATGTAAAATGCCTCTTTAGTTTGAGTTCTGGGCTCATAGTCCCAGAAAGTCAAGTAGCTCGATCTTGTCTTAAAAAATAGAAGGTTGATAGAGGAGGGTGAAAGTAATTTCTGGAGTTCATGAGCAGATGTAGCTATCTGGAGGATTCCATATGGCAAGTTTAAGGGCATATTTTAAAGCATGTCTTCCAGTTGAGAACTTTACTAATTATATGCTTAGAAATCCAGACCTTTGTAGAGCCATGCTTCTTAAAAAAACCCAGCACTATTAAGTTTACAATAACTATTCTTAATGAACAAATATTCCATCAAAATTCCTACTTATTCCAAGAGGCAAAATATATTGTGCACAGCAAATTAAACCAGAAACTGAACCATTAGGCAATATGAACAGCCTCATAAATACTCCCCTGCACTGAGAACATTGTGTTTCATTTTAAAGGCCGGCAGAATTTAAATACTGATATTACATTTCTCCTTGAATTTTCATGTAGAATGTTTTTATAAGATTTTGGCTTTTCATGCAATTGCTGCATGCCAAAATGATAGAAGTTCAATTTCAAAAATTTCAATAGCCATAGTATTTTGTGTGTAAATCAATATATGTCCTGAATTACTGTAGATCGCATGCAGCTTGGAGTATGAGCTGAGTACAACATCAGACATTAGCCCTAGCCCTCACTTATTCTTCAGAAGTTTACCTGCTTCAAATTAAATATTATGCCAGTATGGATAATGTGTCCTTTTCATTTTTTCATTGTTTACTTCTCTATCCTTTCATTACAATTAGTACAGTCGGATGCCTTAGGTGGACTGAAACTTTTGTGTTTTCATGTAATTCATCTTGCAATCATCTCAGGTGAAAGGTCTCTGTAAGGATCAGTGTCCTCACAAAACACCTTCTGGTGAGGCATCACCTTGACTCCAGGGTGCAGTTTTGGGCATCACAATATGAGATGGATATAAAGCTGTTGGAGAGCATCCAAAGAGGTGAAAGGGCCTAGAAGGGAAACCATATGAAGAGCAGCTGAGATCACTTGGTCTGTTCAGAAGGCACTGAGCAGAGACCCCAATGTGATTTTCAACATCCTTACGAGGGGAAGAGAAGGGACAGGTACTGATCTCTTCTCTGTGGTGACCAGTGACACTCAAGGGAATGACATGAAGCTGAGTTGAGGAAGGCTTAGGTTGAATTTCAGGAGAAGGTTCCTCCCTCAAAGGGAACAGGCTCCCTAGGGAAGTGGTTACAGCGTCAAGCCTGAGAGCACCAAAGAAGTGTTTGTAAAATGTTCTCAGGCACGCAGTGTGATTTTTGGTGTGGTCCTGTGCAGAGCCAGAACTTGGGCATGGTGATCTTTGTGAGTCCCTTCCAATTCAGTACATGCTTGCATTCTGATTTATAGGGTCAGTGTAATCCTTTTTTTTCCTGGACTTTTACTGGCATTGAGGGACACCTGCATTGGGAACAATGTTAAAGGAACAGACTAGCTAAAACCATTTTCCTATTTTCCTTTCACCATAACTAATGCTATATGGACACTCTTCCTAAAAGACATTTTAAAAAGCAGGTAAGGTTTCTGGGCTGAAGAGTTTAGAATGAGAAGTACTTTGGCTGTTCTTATTGCTTTCTGTCAGTTATCTCTGAAAGTTCTTCTTTAATAAAAAATTGAGTTTTCTGAAAAGCAACAAGCTGTTCCCCTTTTATTCACCTATGAATGTAAGTATTCTGAGTGAATTCCTGTAGCACTACTTAATAAGTGACTTCTTTTATTCCATTATTTCACTAGATGGTCGTTGATGTTTGGGATCTATGTGCCCTAACCATTTCTCTTTCAGAGGTGACAATGACAAAAACATATTAATTGCAATGAACAAAGCTTAAAATGGCAGCATCTGTTGCTGAGACAGATACTGCTGTGTAATTCCAGTACACTCCTGTGATATAGAGACCTCTGATGACGCTTCAAAAATTCCTTTACTTGCTCACCTTTACTTACAGGGATTAGAGCTGTGGGAAAAAAAAAAAAAAAAGGACAACTTTTTCTATCTATTTGTGTTTTGAGACTTATAATATTACCACTGTACTTCAACATTCAACAGGGACCTTCCCCAAATATCTAGAAATGGCTGAACTCTTGCCTGCTAACAGCAAGTACTGAATGCATTCCTTACTTTGCTTCACCTATGTAAACACTTTTTTCTGGACCTAATAATTTATCTTTATCTCAAGTTTTCTTACTTTTGTGCTTCTGATTCTTTCCAACACCTCACTGGGGTGAGGTGTACCCAACCCAAACCAGATGTTTGGTACTTAGCTGCCCACCAGGGTTAAAATATGTCACCACTGTATCCTTGAGAACAGAAGAAATTAGAATTGTGAATTTGACCAGAGAGAAGGATTAAAATTAAGCCATATAATTTCTTTGTTCACTAGTAAAAATGTTGCCTTAACCAGACTGTGAAAGATACAGGAATGGAGATATGCCATATCTCGTTCTCTGGGACATTAGTTATTCTGGCATCAGAGAGACCATCTACAGAATACGGTTTCAAGTATCCTACACAGTTCAATAGTGCAATCTCCATTAAAATATGTTTGTGTACATTTCCCATATACCTGCAGAAATTCAAAAATCTACCTCAATAAAACAATGAAAGAGAAAAAATAAATTGTGGATAAATATATGAAAAATCTTAATGAGTCTTATAAAAAGTTTTAAGAGAAGGAAAAAGTATGTAATTGAAGTAGTACTTTAAGTACTTTAAGTATTGAAGTATTTAAGTAATTGAAGTAGTACTTTGTTAGACTCTGGTTGGTGAATGTTTTGAGGATTCAGTTCATTTTAGCAGTAGTAAGATTATTTTAATTAAAGGACTTTTCTGTGAAGTGAGAATGAAGTGTCTAACATGCCAAATCAATTCCTGCCAATATGATTGCTTTACACACAAGGAAAGATAGCAATAAATTAATGGAAGCTTATTCAAGGACAATTGGTCTGCTGTGCAGGATCTGAGAAATTGCTGATATGGATCACTTCAATGTCATAAGATGTATCACTTACAAGCACTGTTGTAGATTCAAAGGTTTTTATCCACTTTCAGAGAAGAGAAAAATGAAAATGAAAATAAGAAACTAATTATAGAAGTAAATTAAAAGCACAAAAAATAATTACACCTATTCAACAAAAAATAACTATATTTTATAACCCTTTATTCTCTGAGCATTTTAACTTAACATGGGAACATTTTTCTGAGTAAATGACCCAAAATATTTCACATACAGACAGAAACAAAATCTATAGTTTAAAATTTCACGTGTATACATTAAATTTCTACAAGGTTTTGTAAATGAGTATGGAACCAAATTGTAGGGGGTTTATTACTTTTTAAATCAAAGTTCTGCTTTTCACATCTGACAATGTTACATCATGTCAAATTTTGTGTTCACTAAGATGTCAGTTCCAAACATGATTTGAATGTTAATGCAAAAGCTGCATCTGTAGTCTTTATAATTTAAAAACAAAATTAAGAACCAATAGAAGTGAAAATACAGTAGCTTTTCTTGTTGCAGAAACTATTTAATTCAGAGTGAAGTAGATGTACCAAAATTGCTACTACATTTTCCTTCTTTTTTTCCCTATCCAAATACATAAATGAAACAGTAAGTAGGTGTAAATGAAATTTTTATGGATCAAGACTGAAGAAGCAACTGGTATTTGAAAGCAGAAAAAGTTAAAAGAAAACTATTGCAATATATAGAACTCCTTACAATGAGAATCCACAAAAAAAAAAAAAAAAGAATCTTGGCCTTATAGCAAAATGTTCCTGAACAAAGTTATTTCCACTTGAATTCAGTCACGACTCAGCGTTTAGCAAGGTCTAATTCTATTAATTGAATATATTTATTGTCATTTATTGTAACCTGTTAGAATTTTGTTTCATTATCCTACTGTACAATAGAAACCTTAAATTACCTCAAAAGCCTTAAAGTATTGTAGTGAAACATTACTTTTATTAACAAATCTATAATTTTAGGTGCCACACAAATTTAAAAAAAGTCAAGCATAGATTGAAAAAATAAAACCCTAAAGTGATAATAGAGAAGTTAAAAGAAAGGTTGATGGTTAAACTCTGGGTTATTAAATTATTATTTCTTTTCCAATGGTAATAGATTTAAAGTCTGTTTTCTCTGTGTATTTCCATCAGTTCTTTAGATTAAATTAATTTTCATTCTTTGGGTAACAAACGTTGTTCCTATATTTCAAATTGTTATTTTTTAAAGTTCTTTTAATATTTCTGGCACTTATCTTTAAAATTATGTATATTTGGTTAATGTCTCTTTCCATAATATTCCCTAAACCTGCAGTGACTCACATGTGAATCTTCTTTTTCAGTTCCCTCTTTAGACAAAGATTAATGAAGGATTTTAGAATCCAACATCTATGAGCTTCTATTTAAAGAATAAGGCTGGAGGAAAAAATCAGAAATTATTTTCTTTGCCACTTAAAAAACAGTAGGTATAATATAAGATACATTTTTAAGCTTCTTTTTTATCTAATTAAAAGAGAAACACTGCCAAAGAAATTGTATCAATTACTAACAAATATCATCCTCCTCTGAAAAAAACTACTTACTGACAATACAGAGAACCTTGAAGACTAGGCTTTAGTTAAGTAAAATGAATCAGTTTAGTCCCACACCAAATTAAATTTCATAAAACACTCATAGTCCACTAATGTATTTAAATAGAATGTAGAATTCAGCTCTCAAAAACGAAGTAAAGTTATCTGAGTAAATACAGGTTGATACAAACTAAAAAAGTTCCTGAACTTCATTTCTCTCATTAATTAGATATCCAGGAACTATAATTAGATGTCAGACATGTAGTTAACATGCAAAACTTGTATACATAGATACACACTTAGTCTCTTAAACTGAAGCTAAAGCTTATTCTAAGACTATTCTTACTGTAACCTTAATTGGAAGATTCGAAAGTAACCTGTAAATTCCATTCAGATTTTATAGGCATTACAGCAAAGGGCAGAAAATGCAGAGAGGTGTGATTACTCTCCAAATACTTCTTTATCCCTTTTTTTTTTTTTTTCTTTAATCCAGCATTCTTATATTTGAATACTTAAAAGTAAATGAAACTACAAACTTCTACATGAATTTATATGCCTTACCTGTAAAATCCCGAGGACACAAACACTGAAACAAAGGTTGTTCTCTCAGTTGACTCACATCAATGCAAGTTGCTCCATCAGAACAATTATTTGGATAAATTAAACATGCATTTTCAGCAAATTGGCAAAATTTTCCTGTCCATCCAGGTGCACAAAGACACTAGATATAACAAACACACAAACAAACACAGAAAACACAAAATGAAAGTGCAATGTGAAAGTTTGTAGAATTTTCTTTGGGTCTTGTATTTTAATACTGAATAAAAGTGTGGTAGAATGCAGTGTTGCACACAGCTGAGACTACTCTTCATGCCCAAATTTGCAGATGATAAAACAGTTGAGGGAGGCAAAATTCATCTACCGTGGCCATTGAAAAATTGGGGGGAAAAAGGACACATGAGTTGGAGGAAATTACTGGCTGTAAGGGATAAAAACGCCAATGGGAACTGAGGAACTGAGAGGGCAAAACGGATTTTAAAGGGATAGAGATGAGGGAGAAATTGGGCAGTGATGATAACAAAGACTGCAAGAGAAACACTGTCAGCAACCAACCAGTAATCAGAAAACAGTTCATGGTTTCTGTCATACATGCAGGCTCTAACTGTTCAATAAAATATTTTAAAATGGATTTTTCAGAGGAAAGGGGAAGATCTGAAGCTTATATTAGCTTCTCAAAAGAGTCCTGTGAAACTCATACCAATGCTCATACAAATACAAGTGCCCTGATCAAATATAATTAATAGTAGCTTGCCTTGAATCTCATTACAAGGACAACAAAACAGTATAGCAAACAGTAGCATGCACATATTTTAGAACACTGGCGTACCAGGTTCACAATGCATAAACATTTTACATGAGTATGTGTGACTACCAAAGACAGAGAGATGCTTTGTAGTGACTCCTACGAGTAAAAAGAAAGTTGCCAAAGAGCAAGATTAGCATAAGGCACAGAAAATAGGCAGAATATATTGCTGACTACACAAAAAATTACTGTAAAAAGCCCCAAGGCAAGTAGTACCAGAAGGAGACTATAACTTTTTGAAGGGTGGGGGGAGTGCTTGGTGGGGAGATAAAATATTGCAAACCATCAAATATGTAGAGGATGGATGGAGACAGAAGACAAGCTCAATTCAAGTAATGATTTCTCTCATCAAAGAGCTCATGAGACAGATTACCTTGACCTTTGTTGTTAAGTACCACCAGGGACCACAGCAGTCAGCACTAACCCCTCAACATCAGCTCCACAGCATTGTGTGATCACAGAGAATTTAGAATGTGAATGTTACAGAGTAAAGGTACCTAGGTGTACTGACAATGTCTTACAATCTTGAAAACTACTAGCATTAAATATGCTGCTTGTGAATTATTTCATTCAAGTTTGCTTTAAAGTTGGAAACTGGCCCTACCTCTCAGCCTTTTAAACATTCCTTTTACAGTGATCTCTGATTATATCTGACATATATATTTTGGATTAGGTGGTCAAGTGAAGGCTTTTAGAGAACTGCGCTGATGTGAATCCCTTACTGTGAATCTTTGCATTTGATGATTGAAACAGCAGATAATTAAAGTAGACTGTCATCTCCAAAGTGACCTAGGTATAGGAGGAGCATGATAGCCTACATAATTAGTGCAATTTACCTTCCAAGGCCTGGAAGAACATAGTGCTCTCCAGAAGCTGTATATTCCTTTGTATTTTTTGCATTTTTATTCCTGCAGCACTCTGTTGTTACAATACCCATACACACTCCTGATATTTCCTGATTTCTTTTCCTTCGATCTCCAGGAACAGATTTCACTGCTATGTGTTGTCCTTGTCCTTGATATTATGTTTGATTAAATATGACACTACTAGGTGAAAGGTAATAAGAGGTAAAAACAAGATGGCATGTTTTAGGTAACTGTATCTATGGGTTTGTCTATCTTAGTCAGTTCACAAAGCTTATCCCAGAAAAGTCTATAGAAACATGATTTATCCTGTATGTCAATATATTTTACATTCGTAGGACTCCAGAATTATTAAGGTTGAGAGAGACCTTTGAGTGTCACAGAGTACAATTCCTTGTTAAGAACTGGTTGCACCTCTACCTGGGGTCTGAATATCTTCAAAGATGACAATTCCACAGCGTTTCTGGGCAACTTGTTGCTGCACTTAAGTACACTCACACTACATCAATTTCTTCTTGGTACCTAGCTGTAATTTCCTTTGTAGTAACTTCTGACAGTTGCCTCTCACTCCAAGGCCATGCACTTCTGAGAAAAATTTGGGTTCATCTTGTTTATGGCCACCCAATGAGGAGCTGAAGAAAAGAATTATGTTCCCATTCAGCACTCTGTTTTCAAAGTTTAACAAAGAAAGGTCCTTCAGCCTTTCCTCATATGCTGCAAGGTTTTCACAATGATGTCTCTGCTAGACTTGTTATAATTTTGTCAGTCTTATTTTTTGTACATTGAAGCTCTATACATCACAGAGTACTCCACAGGTAGCTTATCAAGTGCTGGGCAGAAGGGATTGATGACTTAATTTGACCTGCTCTGTATCTTTTATTAATGCAAGACAGTATTAGATAGAGCTACCTACCCTTTATTATGATTTGGCTACAGTGGACCACTCCTTTATCTTCCGTAGATGTATCCTGTCAAGCCCTTTGGACATTTATAAATACCCTCATTGTCTATGGTCCTGGTTTGGCATTTCTCTTTAACTGATGGTACTTCATTCCTCTTAATTTTGCCACCTGGCACAGGACTTGGGAAATTTGAAAGCACATATTGTAAGTAAAAACTTACAATGTAAGTCCACCTACAAGTAAAAACTTACAGTGTCATCCACCTCATTCAGCAGTGGGAATACATTTTCTTTGGTCTCATTTTTTTCTGCCACTGTGCCTATACAACTAGGATTTATAAGACAGTTTCTCCTTTATGAGTTTTTTTTCATGAGGATACATTTGGAAATTCTCCTTGACTAGACTCAATCTTTTATTTACCCAGTCACTAAGCATTACTATTTATTAATAAAACCTGTTTAGCCAGTATTTTCCTTCTTTACATGTCTGAAGTCCATTCTGCAAGAAAGAACTTCAAGTAAGTTCACTGAAGTCTAACCAGATTTCTAGAGGATACATTTTAACTTAAAAAAAAAAATTATCTCAGAGATGGAATTGTGGCTGTAGTTGTGAAAACTATGTTTACTTTTCCTCTGGCAAAGTGACTTTTCTGCACCTGGGGTGAAACGTACTGCTGGCAAGACAGCATTCAGGAACTGAATCCCTATTTCCATACTATGCTTGAATCATTTTGAGGATTATTGAAGGACAAGTCTTAGGGATGCTTAAGCCAGCACTTTCCACAAACATTAAGCAATTTCTTTAAGCTTAATTGTAATCATCTCCATGGCATACTGGTACGATAACCTTTCTTTATTTTCCTTCACAGTTTTCACTTGCCCGGTAAGATGGATGGCAAAATGAAGATGTTCATGTGCCAGTCTGCTTTCCCCCTTTTAAAGTACATGGAGAAAATTCCAACTCAACCCAAAATTTAGGCATTAAACTAGATATGAATGCTTTCAATTTTTGATTTTTTTTTACATTATTCTGTTATGTTGTTTATTCCTTTGCTCAGATTTTCTTCTTTGCCCACCCCTCCCTGTGGCTCCCCATTCCAGAAATACAATCTGAGTTATGTGTCCATCCTTAGAAGTGCTTATATTTTCAAATTTTTCTATATTTTTTTTTGACTTTAGGAACCGGAGTGACTGGTTTATGACAAAAAGGCTTCAAGAACTTAAAACAGCTCTTTGGCTAAATGATTAAAAATAAATAATATTTTTATTTTTCTGTACTGATGGAGCTCCGAAAATTGTTTAAAAGAAGAAAACAAAATCCTTAGCTTAAAAAAATATTCTGCTTACATTTTTTTTATGTGAAGTTCATTCCCAAGAGAAATTCTAGAAGTCGCTCACACTAGAAAAATAACTGCAAGAAATATATATAAATTTAGCTCATAACCAACAAAAGTGTAGCTTCTTAGTGGATTTAGGGACTTATTTGGGGAGAGTGTTTTACTCAGTTGCTTATTTGAACTGATAGATCTTAAAACCTTACAATATTGATCATTAACCTACAATACACCAGGGCACATGTGTGACTCTAAACCTTAAAAAAGAAAATTAATTGGTCCTAACTTACTATATCTGTCAAATTTGCAGTCGACACCAAGCTGAGCAGTGCAGGGGATGCACCTGAATTACGGGACACCACCCAGGGGGACCTGAACAAGCTTGAGAAGTGGGTCCAATGGGAGATCATACAAGGTTCAACAAGGCCAAATGGAAGGTCCTGCACATTAGTTGGGGAAACCCCTGGTACCAACATGGGCTGAGGGGAAAGGGATTGAAACAAGCCTAGTAGAGAGGGCTGGACATGGTGGTGGATGAAAAGCTGGACATGAGCCAGCAATGTGTGCTTGCAGGCCAGAAGGCCAATTGTATCCTGGGCTGCATAAAAAGCAGTGTGACCAGTATGTCAAGGGAGGCGATTCTCTCCCTCTACTCCGCCCTGGTGAGATTGTACTTGGGGTGCTGCATCCAGCTCTGGGATCTCATTATAAGAAAGTCATTGACCTCTAAGAGTGGGTCATCAGAGGGACCACAGAGGCCTGGAGCAGCTTTCCTAAGAAGACAGGCTGAGAGATTTTGGGTTGTTCAGTCTGGAGCAAAAAGATTCAGGTAAGATCTTCCTGTGACCTTTCATTAAAGAGGACTGTGGAAAGATGACTGTAAAATTAGAGGAAACTGAGAAGTTATACCCACATCCTAACAGAAGTTAGGTATGGAAATTATAGGGTAAAATACAATTATTGTTCCCTGGATGGAACACAGTTGGCATGCTGAAAACCTATTCCATGATAATTCCCAATACACAAGATCTGGTGCTATAGGCATCTGCTAAGGGGAATGGAATGGAGGGTGGAGCAGTGTGGAGACACCACAGCCAGGCACTGTTGAAACCCGTGCAGGGAGGGGAACTTGGTGGTATTTTGCAGCAGAGAAACTGCATGGTACCTGTTAGGCAGGGGAGATAAGGAAAGATATCCTGCTGCTGAGCCAGCAACTCTGGCAAAATCACATTCCTCAGATGATCTTGGTTCATTATAGACTAATTGTAAGATTAACACACACCTCCATCCCAAAGGTATCACCCTCCAGCATATGACTCCCTGCCACAAGGTGTGAGCTCTCTATTTTTTTGACTGTATCTTTAAAGTGAAGCAAGAGAAATTTTAGACAAATCAGTACAAAGGTATGAAAGACCAGAAACACTCAAGCTCCATCTAAACATAGAGAAATAGTATGAAAGTAAGTAGAGAATGAGTGAAGAGCTAGGGAAGACTATCATAACTGCTGGAATCAGTCGATATGCTGAACCTGTCTTTTCAACCATGGCAACACCTATTAAGTAAGAACTGTACTCTGTCCGTGCTGGTTATTTTTATTTGGGATTTTAGTTTGTCTGTGTATTTTTTTTTTTTAATTTAAACATGTTCTTGCAGTCAGATACTCCACTGAAAAGCCTTGAAACTTAACCTTTCACCACTTTATATTAATAAGGAACGTTCAGCGAACTCTTGGTGGGCATCCTTCACAGGCACTGGCAGTTGCCGGCAAAGGGGAACATACTCGACATGGTGGGAGACCAAGTGAGGGATCACAAGGTGGGAACACTTGCTGAAGGGTCTCCCTTATGCTGTTGGTGTGTGTCCCTGAGTGAGTCAGTCAAGCCATTTTCCGATCTAGCAGGACTGCTCATGGAAGGGTCCCCATAATGGGACACTGACAGACAGGCTGGACACTAGGGTCTCAGCTTTCCTGGGGTGCTGACAGACAAATTAAACACTAAGAGCTGAGTAAACCTCCCACACCAAGGGTGAGGAAGTCTTCCCTTTTCACATGATAAGGGCTTGGAAGGATGAGGAGAAACTTTTAGCAGGTTATATAACAATTGAAGGAATAATGTTTTTAAAAGAAAAGACAAGATTCAGTTTAGATAGGAGGAAGAAATTTTTCACCATGAGAATTGTGAAACACTGGAATAAATTGCCCAGAGTAGTGGTTGATGCCTCATCTCTGGAAACATTGAAGGTCAGGTTGAATGGGACTCTGAATAACCTGAGATAGTGGTAGATGCTCTTCCTCATTGATGGGGATTTGGACTGAATGACCTCTAAAGGTCACTTCTAACCCAAACCATTCTATGATCTCTGATATGACATGCTCTGTTGTATCTCTCTGGCATCCCTTCCCCGTGAAACCATACCTGCCCCTTGACTCTGACCTATGGCCTTTGGCCATAGGTAACCCCGCCCCCTACCCTGAAATGCATAGAACCCCCTTTCCCTCCGGGTTCGCCCTCTTTCACCTTGGGACTCCCTTCTTGGAATAAACCTTGGAATACATCTCAGGGTAAGAGCCTCTTTTGGTTTTACTCCCCTATCCTGAAGATCCCTTCACCCTAACCTCCCTAAATCTGAGCTGGCAGCTGGCCTCGGGGGGCAGAGGGAAGGGGAACACTTCAATGGTCCTTCATATGAAACCTTGATTTAGGTAAAACAATTAGGGGTCTCAGCAGAAATATATCATAGCTTAAATTAATTAATTTTAATAAATATTATACTCTTTCATTTCTCAGGTGAACATATGGATAAAACAGAAATTAGAATTCTATCCACGCACATCTCACCTAGAAGTTGGGAAGATGAAGCTATCTTGTGTAGTTTGAGCAGGTGTCATCTCTCTTTACATATGACTTCATAAAATAATGAAATTTTATTAGTATTTAATTATAACTTAAAAGGGCAAATTAAGAATGTGCTTTTTTGTAGTTTTGGTTGTAGATGACAAAAGGGCAAATAGTGAAGAATGAAAAATAATCATCAGGAAGCTCAAGCTAGAAATTTAGTGTATAGTATTTGAAAGAGCTGCCAAAGACACCACAAAAATTATACAGCACATGGAGAATGTATGTCTGATCTTACTGGCATTAATAAACAGGCAAAAAAATATTATAAGTTATGTGCTTCAGAAATACACAGTGCTGAGCTGGTTGAGTGAAATTTTATGGACTCCCTCTACAGACAAACATATCCCAAGTATCCCAAGGGGCCAGCTCCTTATTTGATAGAGAAGTCAGTAAAGAAGAAATTTGGGAATTTCTGTGTCTTTGAAAAGTCATTTGAACTTGAGCACAGGCTTGATTTTAACATCTCAGGATCTGCATTTAAAAATTAACCAGAACATTTCTGTTGTTATATCTGGTGTATTTTGCTGTCCATTTATATTTAATTATATGCTCTTTTACTATATATATTCAGATCCACTGTACAAAGATATATGAAATGATTACATGATTGCAGTTTTAATTAAATATTTTTCATTTAAATTTGCTCTTCAAAAGAAGGACATTTAGTTTATTTCATGAAGATTTCTACTGTTTATTAACTTCTGTACAGCTCAGAGATAATTAGCAGCACATATGAAATGTACCTAGGGTGCTTTGATGGTGTTTATTTCAATAGAATAAGAAAAGTAGGAAAATTAATTTTGATAAAGTCCAAATTAAACACTGAAAAAGGAAAATACTGTTTAGGACATTTTAAAATTTATGTGAACTCTTCTGTAGAATTACTGCTACTGTGTGAAAGAAAATTGACTCATTAACTTGTGTAAAACTAGCCCCTAATGGAAGTATCTGACTTTGAACTACTGCTGTTTTGAACACACAGCTGGAAGGACAAACACAGGAGAGACATCAATAGAATTAATGATAGTGGCAAAGTGGCTTCACAGAGATGAGGCTATAATGTTCTCATATGGTCCATGGGGAGAAACAGTAGGAGACACTGTAGATTTTTAAAAAAGGAAAATGACAATAATCTATTTTATATGTTGTACGTAAGTATAAAATCGCATCTGAGAGCAACAGACTTTGCTGTGCTGATTTTCATTGCTTCTAGCATTGGTAGTAGATCTGTTATAAATATTCATAATAATTTTATCACTCTAACCAACTGCTTTAATATATAATATGTCAAATCTATTAAATGGGGTTTTTTTATTATTATTATGGCTTTTTATACTTAGAAAACAAACTGTGATAGATAGCGTTCAGAGGGCTTTAAAAAAGCCCCAGCACATTTTTTTTAAAGAACTGAATTTGTTAAACAAGTTAATCTTTTCTCTTAGCTATACTGCCTTTCAGTTCTGGATATGTGATCTAGAAGTTATTTCTCCTCTCATGCAGTAAACGCAAATGGCTTCTCTAAGAATAAGTTGGAGGCCTTAAAGCAGTATCTAGCTGTATGACATAGTTCCATTTTGGAGATTATTGCCAATTATGCATAGAGATACTTTGCTTCTGGGTTATAAATTCAGCCAGATTTCTAGGGATAAAGCATTATCAAAAAGCTTTAGGACTGAGAGTGGCTCCTCAGGGAAGAGCTTACCAAGAGGACCAGAGCAGCAGACTTTCAGGCAAGGTTTTTCAGGCAAGCCTGTGGGGTTTGGCAGTGCTCACTGCTCTTCTGCAAAGAAGCAATTTGATTTGCAGCCTGAGAGCTGATGGGCTGGGTTCTGCATCCACAAAGGCAAACCTCATCTGGAAGGGATGAAACCTGGACCTCTGTCTGCCTGATTGCAGTTTCTGTACAAGTTCTGCTAAATGAGGGCCACACATCTGCTTGACATGGGGAAAAATCACAGGAGGAGGAGAGGTTCCCTCCTCTATCCCCCTTCCCACATCACCCCAGAAGGAAAATATTAGCTTTGGTGAAGACCATTTTCTATGTTAAAATACAGTCTCCTGCTTTGCAAGAGAACACAGCAGTCTTTGGCCAGAAAATATTTGCTGGAATTTTTAACTTCAACAGTGTGATCCATGGTGTTACTGATTATTATTGTGTATTCATAATTTTACTTTTTTTAGCCATATATCCTCTTGGTGCACATTTTGTTGTTGAAATATCTCAGATTCACCATAAAGCTCCAAATATAAAGGCTATGGCTTCATTATATGGATACAAGTAAAAGATCAAAATAGTATGTATAACAAGAACAACCACAGAGCCATCTGCAGGGCAAGATTTTAGATACCACTCTTTTCTATTAATTTTTCTATCCTCTTACAATGAATCATACTATTAGATGAACATTATTAAATGTACATCCATATAAAGAAGCAAAATTCTGTGACTGGGAAACAATTTTCTGAAGGGAATTGACATGAATGCAGGTGTGTTGTACCTGTTCTCAATAATCAATGCCAGGCAAATTACTTGTAGAAGTTAAAACCAGTTCTTCTTCTTGCTTAGCTTCACTCTCCCTTAAAAGCACAATCTACTTCCACTGCACTGTAGGAACACTAGCTAAAAATCTGCAGCATTTCCTGTTGCTCTTTTTGAAGGTACCAGGACATTCACTGGCAATTATTCCAACATAAAATTCCACATCCTGGTGTCAATACATCTTCCCAGAGAAATTTTAAACATTTTCTTTGAATGACCCACAGTAGGTGTAATGGTAAAACCCAGAATGATAACGGAGACTGTTTTCTCTTTCTTTAATGCTGCCCTAGTGTGCATTTGCTTGCCAACACAGCTCTGTTGTTCAGGCAATATGTATAATTTGTTTAGACCTTGTCTCAAATGTAGTGCTGGCAAATGGAAATGGGCCTTATAATGACATTGCTGCCTCTTCATCTTTCAGCTTCAGTTTTTGTGTCTACATAACTCAATTTCTTTGCTAGCTGCAAGCACACAGCCTTGCACGAATCAGTGGTTTGTCAGGATGACGGGAGAAAAGCATATTGACAAAACAGTCTTGGGTATACTATGCAGACCATATAAGTTGAAAAATAGTTGCTTGTAGCATAGTAAGGAGCTGTTAGGCAAACTGCCCCCCCACCCCCCCCCCCAAAAAAAAAAAAAAAAAGAATGAGCAATTTTACAAATTGCTCAATGCTCAAATTTTGTAGCATTTTGAGCAAATGCTACAAAAAGTGGAAAGAATTTTTAACATGCATGCCCTTCCACAGGAAGTGTATGGCAGATCACAAAAGGGAGAGTGCGTAGCAACCACTGTAGACCTGTACTTTCTTCTTCCTCATATGCATTTCTGTAGGTAATCACAACTGGCCTGTACATTTTGTCATTTTTATGCAATTCAATGGTTTCTCCCTAGAAAGTAAAAACAGCTAGTACGTCAAAGACTTGATAATTTTCATACCTCAACTTTCCCACTATCATGTTTTCCAAACTGTGTGCTCCTTTCCAGGCTTCCAAACTCCAGTAAACTAGAGTTCTGTTATCTTCAGAATTTGCACTGGATTGGTTTAATATATTTCTTCAGCACCTTTATTTTGTTTGGTTGGTTTTGAGTTTTTTTCAATTTAATACTAATGATTCAGGAAGCAACAGGGGATCCTAAGAAGGGATAATTCTTTTTGCCATGATCTAAACTACTTGCTGTGGATAAATAGATAGTAAAGTACTTGATCTGCCCTTGGGACCTAGAGGAAAGCTTTACATCCACAAATGATTTCTTGTTTGTATACTCTCTTTATTGGCTTTCACTGCCCAGTCCTGCCAGAGGCTTTACTGGAGCCATTCTAAATCACTGGGAGAACTCTACTCAAACCACTCCATACCCTGAGGTGGTTAACATGTGGCAGCAGTATGATTAGCATGGAAAAAAACAACAGCTTTCTTCCCTATCACTTGCCTTTTGGGCATTGCTCATATTTTCCCTGTCTTCAGGTAAAGATAAGGAAAACAGATACCTACAGCCATAAATTGTTTAAGACAATCAGATTAAAAGCAATGAGAAAATACTATCAGCTGCAAAACAAGAACACTGACTTTTCACTTATAAAATCCATTTAAGAAAAAAAAAAGTTGCCATGAGAACAGAAACATCTATTGAAAAGTAGGCAGATTTTAAAAAAATATTTTTTAAGAAGCAGGTTATCATATTGTCATAATAATTAAAGTAGTCAAATATTTTTATTGAATAAAGCTTATCTGAAATCCAAAATTGGTTCATACATCAGTAATTGTATAAGTATGGTTTATGATCAAACTGGTTTAATTTATTTATTTTCTTAAAATAGTGCCCCCTGTCCTCTAAGTAACTGGAGTTATTTATAATAAAATTGACAAAGCAGTACACTAATTAAAAACTTTCCTATGCTTTGTATATAAATAAAAAGAAAGTGAAATATAATATTTTCTTCAGAACTTTAACAATAACTATATTTATTCTTAGAAGCAATTCCAACACTACAGCTGCAAATCAGAAGAAATTCAATAACAGATTTCTTGCAATAATTGTTAAATAAATAGTAAGTAATAGAATTTTTCATATCAGTATTTTTTGAGAGAAGATCTGTTCATGTACAAGAATTGTGTTTGTCACCTGTTAAAATTATATGTCCAAATGATATCCCTATTTCTGAAAATTAATCAAATCTGCACTGTTGTCTTTTTGTACTTTAGAAACCAACAAGGTAAATATCATATCTTTGATCTTCTTCAGAGCCCAAAAAAAAATGGGGAGATTTATGTTTTCACTATTCATGGCATCTTTGGAAAACACACTCCTTTTCCTAACCTTTTAACATCAGTGATAGGAGTATGCTGCATTGACTACTAGAAGCAATCCACAATAATGCCTTCAGCCTTCTGTGGGAATTATGGAGTTTGGATACCACAGTAGTAGATGCTCATGGAATTTAATGTCTGGTGAAGTTATTCACAAGGACAGGACAGATGTGACCTGGCACTGATCTGATGGGAAACTGCTGAAACACAGCATTGGACCATATTACCTAAAAAGCTTTTGAAAGTGCTGTTGCTATAATCAATAGTGCATAGAAGAAGCAGCTGCTCAGAACCATGCACAACACTTTTATCACTTTGTTGTTAATGTGGCTTCAAAATTTTTGGTACCAACAGCTGAATATTTTAAATACAATTGGGGTTGTTTGCTTGTTTGTTTGTTTGTTTTCTTCTCCTTCTGAGAAGACCATGGACTGTTTTAAGATTGCAAATCTTTATGTATTTTGAGAATATAATTTTTATTTATTTATTTATTTTATTCCACACATCTCATTTTTAATAGAGTTTTCCTCATTTGCAAACTCCTTAAACAATTTAGATGATAATAGCTGGCTATGATGACCCTTCACTGACAGTCAAAGAAGTATGACTACTGAAAAATGCTTCTATATATACAAGTGCTTATTTTTGACTACAGGGATTGTCTTTCTGTTTTCATCAATGGTGTGGTGTCACAATTTAAAATTGACTTTGAGCTGAAAGTTGCCTTCTTTGTCACTGACTATCAGGAGCACTCACTACTGTGTAATTCATATTCTTTTTTCTATGCAGACAGCATTGGTTTTGCCTCTCCTAGAACAAGTTTTTCTAAAAAAGGGTGCAGTCTTGGAACAGTCCACCAAGAAATACTTATCATGTTTGTGTATTATCAACTACACTACTGTTTTCTGCAATCATCTGCACACACAGAAGAAAGAGGACCCCAGAAACTACAAGCCTGTGAGTCTCACTCCAGTGCCTGGTAAAACCATGGAAAATATTATTCTGGGAACTATTGAAAAAACACCTGGAGCATTGCAGTCATCAGTCACAGCCAGCACAGCTTCATGAGCAGAGGTCCTGCTTGTCAAATCTTATTTTCTTCTGTGAAAGGGAAATCCACCTAGTTTATCTAGGAAAATGAGTATCTAGGATACAATTGTTTCAGCAATGCTTTTGATACTGTCTCTCACAGGATCCTTCTGGACAAAATATGAGTAACCAGGTTATGAGCGGGTCAGGCAGAAAGGGTTATAGTGAATGGTGTCACACCAGTCTGGTGACCTGTCACTAGCGAGGTTCCACAGGGCTCCATCCTCAGCCCTGTGCCCTTCAGCATCTTTATAAATGACTTGGACAAAGAGCTTGAAGGAATACAATGTAAATTTGCTGTGACACTAAAGAGGGAGGAGCTTTAGGCTCCCTCAGGGACAGAGAGGCCCTACAAGAGACCTTGGCAAATTAGAGGGACAGGCAATCACCAACCATAGGGATTTTAACAAGGACAGGATTCTGCACCTTGCTTAACATTTTGAGGAGCAATTTAGAGAGTTAAAAAAAAGCAGATCTAATTTTTTAAAAAAAAAATGTCAGCTGGAATGAACATTACCACACTACAGTTTCATCATCAAAGTTTTAAATTTGTATTAATTTTAAACACCTTTATGTGTAGATAAGTAATTTGATTCTGGTTAAAATAACAGCAACAGATGATCTTTATTCAATCAATGTATTTTTAAGGACTGCAACACAGATGCAATTTTCATCTTTGTGGGTAATGACACTGGACCACAATTAGTTATATATTCTTTTTACTATAAAAATATCCTTCAGTTATCTTACTTGATATAGTACTAATCACGATCTCAGTAGAAAAGTAATAAAAAAATCCATATTACCCAAGTGAATTGCCCTTGTGTTATCGATTAAAATAAATAAAACCCATAAATAAATATCCTGATGTGCCTCTCTCGTCTCTTAGAGTAATGAATGCATTTCAAGTCTGCTTGTCTGAAGCTTTTATACTTTGGAACACTGAATTTGTTTAACATGTATTAAATTACTTACAGTGAATCCTCCAATTATATTAAGACACAATCCTTCATTCAGACAGTTGATGCTGAGCAGCCTGCAGTAGTCAATTACTTCCTCACAGTTCTTTCCAGTGAATCCTGGCATGCAGCTGCAAATACACCAGTGTATTTTAGAGAACTTGCATTTTAAAAGTTAATTGTATTTAATTATGTTCCATAATTCTATTAAATAATGTTCTTGCAGTAACAAAACAGCTCTCTTATGTTATTTAAAATAAGCACAATATGTTTTCAAGAAATTAAAAATCCCTTGCATGATTCTGGATAATTTTATTTTTTCTTAAATAATTTCTTTCATTGATTAAAGTATTTTCACACCAACATTTCATACAATCTTCCAGGAAAAAAAAAATCTAGGATGAGGTAATATTTAATAAACAGTTATAGACAAGGTAACAAGGTTTTGGAAAACTATTAGAAAAGATAGATCAATTTAAGCATCAGAGAGATGCTTTAATATAAGAATAAAAATGTGATGAGTGAGAAATAAACATCAATCATTGTTAATGAATAAGGAGTAGTATAAATAGTAAATAATCGCATGCTGAATTATGTAAGGAGCAATCTAGAGATAACAATGCAGTTGTTTACATGTTTGCTTAATTCAGTATTTTCTTTAAAGAAAAATTAGTATTCAATTTTTGTGACTATTAGTTCCATGTGATATCAATGGAGTGATGGATAACTCATGTATATAAAAGGAACTGCAGAAATTTCTTCTGCTTCATGTCTTATTATTAGTAGGAGAAAATCTTTTCCTGATGTAGCTCTCATGTTAAAAAAAACCTCACATACACAAATAAAAAAGATGAGATTCAAATGGATAATAAAAAAGTCATATTCAAAAGCAATAATGGAACAATTTAGAAAAATATTTGAATACTTATATCTTGATAGATAGATAATCCTTGTCAAACACTCTCACTGTGTTCTCACAGATGCATCATGTTCTCCTTTCTAAAGACTATTTCTGGTATAAAGGAAAGAAAAAATTAAAGAAGGGAAATAAAATGGCCAGTTAGCTGAAAATTTGTGTTTGTGGAAGAATCCAAAACTAATAGATGGGAATTTCTTTAGCTGTTTCAAAGATGCATTTTTATTTAAATTATTCAGTCTAGAAACTGTAAATTACAAAGATTATACAGAATTGCTTCTGGTTTTCCTAAGTTCTTGCTCTTAATAGATAGGAGATCCAGATATGCTGCTTATGTTTTCTCATTTAGAAAAAAACCTATCCAATTACTTGTTTCAAAATTTATAAAGCTTCTCACAGTTATGCAGCATACTAAAGTAAGGGATATATTTTCCATAGCAACTACTTAGGCACAACATTCAATAGAAAGCATCTGAGTTAACCATACTTTCTAAATCAGTTTAACATATCTGTCTGTGGATATGGCTCTGAGTCCGAGGAAGGCACAGACACATCTAGCATGTCCAAAAGCTTAAGTCACTTTATTAATCTTATTTAAGTGTTACACTGGTTGGATTTAATAAGAAATCCCTGGAAACCAACCGCAATTCATGCATATTCGACCATTTGGACAGGATATGGAAAAACCTTCTGTAGATGGTTATATACCTTGAGGCTGGTATAGATGCAACCACATGAGGACACTCTATGCAAGTAGCAGTACACCACATAATCCTCACCTTCCTCTTGAAAAGGTGCAGCATGCAATCATGTTTCTACCATTTCAAATACCCAGCTTCAAAATTCTTGCAGAGTCTATTCTTAAAAAAATTTAGTGTATTGTAGCTAAAAGGAGAAATAAAACTTGCATATGAAAGAAATTTAAAATAATAATAAAGAAATTTTGTATATTTTCTTATTTTTAAATAACATCTAAAACCAGGTCAGAGCAACTCAATTACAAATTTTGTTTTACTGATTTGTTTTTACCAATTATCTAAAGTGAAAGAGTTCCTAGATTTTTTTTTTGCTTCAATCTATGATTATTTCATTAACTAGATAATCTTGTTAGCCAATTTTAGAAGTGGTGTCTTCTAATTTTTATATTTGCTCATTTTTTCTGGTTTTGGTCTTTTTTGTTTTGCAATAAACATACCAATGTCAGGAAAAGGAAATGTAAACTAACAGAAAAAAAGTTGACAGCAAAGTTCCAAAGATAGAACCAACAGAACGTATTTTCTCAGAACACCCTTTCACATTTTTTGTGACTTTTTATTATCCTAGAGTACACGGATAATAGAAGAAGATAGAAAACAAACAATCACAGTTTATTGTGATGGATATGCTTGTTCACCGCCTATTTGAATTCACCTTAAATTTTGACATTAAAAAAAATGCAACTATCAGATTCTTAACACAAAGCTGTGTGTGATACCAAGACTGAAAGGATGGAATTAGGATACAAGATAGTCATACATCATAACTGAAGTAGGGAAAATTAAATTGATTCTGTTTGGTTACATGTTTAGAATGGAAAACAACATATTTCCCAAGGAAGGGAGGACGTTTTGAGAAGATAAGATTGTGTAGAATATAAGAAAGTAGTTTGGGCATAAGGAGAACAACATAGCATAGGGGGAAGAAAAATAAAAAAGTAATGAAGTAAAAAGTTCAATTCAAATGTACATGCATCTGACCTAAACACCTTAACATTTATTTATGGTGTTAAAATGCTATAAAAGTGCATCATGTTGTAGTATTACATGTAGTATTACACCAAATGTAGTATGAAACACATGCAGTTTATTGTGGACTGACTAAATGGAGACATAACTACAGTATTTGACAATGATTACCAAAAATGAACCAAATCTTCGGTTAAAATGTTGATGAGCAGCTACAAATCTCCCAAATTAAGGCAACATAATTAATAGTAGATTTCCTTCGGATAAAGTGAATTAAAACATGAATCACAGGCAGAAAGCATCCAAGTCTGTGACTGCCAAAAACTGAAACTGTCCTATCACTGTTCCTACAGGTCTTCTGAAATCCACTGTTAGTCAAGTAGCTAATGGAGAACATGAATTTAAAAACAAAATTTTGAATTCTTAAAACAGTAAAGCCTGCTGACTGTTGGACCTCTCTATCTGTCAACATATCCTCTTCATTTCAGCACTTGGGCAAGACTGCAGCTCTCACAAACAAAACTACTGAATCTGATCTCCTTGTGAAAAATATGTAATTCATACTACCTCAAAATGCTTTCTCTCACCTAAATGCCTCCTTTCAAGTACAGAAGCATAAATATTTCTCTTTATTAACTATTTCAGATTAAGTGGTGGAAAACTGATTTTAATTTCACAAAAAAAATGAGGACAATATCTTTTATTTCTTAAAATATTAATAAAAATTATTGCAATCAATAATTGAAGCCTTTGGGGACTGAATGGTGAGACTAAGACTGAAGACTGGAGATTTTCAATAAGCAATTGGACAAGGTACTAAATAATCTCATCTAAACTCCCTTTCCCATGAAAGGTTGGACCAGAAGATACTTCAAGGTCTCTTTCAACTTGGGCTATTCTATGAGTCTCTGATAGCATTGTATATTTATTGGGTTTTGATAATCTGTGATTGTATTGTAACCCTCTATCTTTGTACAAAGAAAACTGCAGACTTGTGTCAGATGTCATGTTGCCTATTCTGGATATTTCTCTGTGGAAGACATGAGTCACTTTCTGGAGTTCTCCTTCATCAAGAATGTCTGGTGCTCTAATTGGTTGCTAGGGCAAAGTGTGTGGATTGAACACTATTCATAGTGCTCTCTCTAGGTCGTTAGTTCCCTTTTAGAGCATTCTTAGAGTTAATGAGCTTATAACCCACCCCAATGTAAAAAATGTTCTTAATTGCCCATAAATACATTGTTATATTGATCTAAATAATTACTTCCATGCTTATTCTCAAATAATATTATCAAAGGAAAGGTAGTTCAACCACAATGTTTTCCCATAGACATTTTTATTAAACAATTTCTATGGTACAATACTTCCTGATAAAGACCATTTCTACAAATACTTTGTGGAATTATAGATCATTCAATATGAATAACATGGCCAGGATAATTTTTATGACTTCTTTTTTGGTTTGGTTTCTATAAATAAAGACAATCTACATATGGATATTAATTATTCATGTTATGTATATTTTACATGTAAATTTCAACACATTTTATACTAATATATGCATATTGTGGGAAAGACTGGCTATATAATAACAAATTATTAGTTTATATCTTCATTTAAAGAATTGGAAAATCAATGATAACACTTGTTCTGTGCTTTACATGTCTATATGGGAAGATCTATTTGTATATGAGCTTGCATATGTGTGATTGTATGTATATCTGTATTTAGGAAGGAGTATGAATGAAATTGTGAGGATTTTCTTCTTTGGGAAAACTGTAAACATAGTGCTACTTATATTTTCATTTCAAGTCTTCTCAATTGAATCTCTGCTGATGCACTGTAACTCTGTGTTCCATACTTCTGTTATATTTTTTGCAGTTTTAAAGTTCATTCATAAAATATGCTCAGGCTTTTTTGTATCACAGCTTTCAATTCTCTTTTTTTATTAATATCTTAAAATTTGAAAAATGTTTACTTCAGTAATGTTTATCAGAATTTGATCAGGCAGTAATATAAGAGCCAAGCAAAGGGGAACAGGATAAGTTGTACTTCTTACTGGCATAGAAAAAAAGTCCTAAAAATGTATTTAAAAATTACATTAAATTGTACATTGGTTAACTTCTGGTATTTTCAAATAGTTAATTTTTAGTGTGGTCTTTCTGAATAGCACAGTTTTTTATATGCTGTTTGAAGGATCAATTTAAAGTCTACTAACGCATATCAGTGATCTAGAAATTAAATAGGTTCCCTTATCTTTTCAGAAACATCATAAACTTCATACACCCTGAAAGGGAGTGACACATGTAGTATAACTGTCTCAGTTGTCATCAATGTTTTGAAATTTATATATTTTTATAGTATTAATAATGAAACAAATTATAGCTCTTAAATGTTTTAAATCTTTTTGTATCACTCCCAGAGTTTACAAGAATCCTAACACAGTAAAGCACAAAAGATAAATATATTTTTTTAAATGAAAGTTTATAGTTTTCTGTGTTCTCTCTGAATGATTGTCTTTTTTTGATGGAATCTGCATGATATCATCAAGTGAACCAACGAAGTACTGAAATAAATTAATTTCCAATCTTACCGGCAGTTATAGTTTTCCTGCTGAGCTATGCAAGTTGCATTGTTTAAGCAGGGCATAAGTTCACATGGATTCAGTATTCTCTCACAGAACTTGCCAGTAAATATTGGCATACAGATACATGCCACATCCTATAGAAGAGAGGGAAATTAGGAACAATTATTTGTTGTACCCAAGATAATAAAAAGAGTAGTGTTTATGGTGTTTACATCCATTACTAGAGAGGTCCTAACTAGGACAACTTTTCATCATATAAAGCAGTCTACAAAGACAGAACAGTTCTAGTCTCAGGTTACAAACTTAATTTAGGACAGGTAGAACAGGCCTACCAGCACAGATTATACCATACTTGAGTTTGCTAGATGGAAATATACCAGCTTTAAAATTGTGGTTTTGTGATCTCATAACTGAATCAAGAAGGAGTTTTATAACTAATTTAGGACATTTTCCTGATTTCTGATTATGTTCCAATGTAATGCTTGCATCTATTAAATAGTAGCAGTACACAAGGTACATCAGTAACCAGTGTTACTATCCAGAGTAGGAAAGAAAATCATGGATATCCATTTTCTCCTTCAATATAGAGCACAGAGTCTATGTTTCTCTAACAGTGAAAGATGTCTGTCAGTTACTACAATCTCTAATTTGAACAGTAAGAAAAGTAAGTTATTTTACAAAACAAAATATTTCTTAGAATTGAGAATCCCACCCTTATTTTTTCTGCTTTTCATAAGCCTTTTGAAGTCAGAAAGTAAAGGAAAAGTAAAGGAAAAAGTAAAGGGGTTTGTTCTCCTAATGAAATGGGAAGTGCTTATGTGTTTCTTTAGAATTGGTCATAAAGGTATAATCAGGAAAGTTCAACTCCCACTGAGACATTTCTGTGTGAAACAAACTACTGCAACTGTTTGTCCATTGCACAAAATAGTTTGTGCTAGTATATCTAGTAGAAGAAATATTCAGACAGGTTGCACAACTTAGAAATTTTTCAATTTATTTAGCAATTTAGATGTCTCTTTTTCTCTCTGTGTATGAGTATGTACCACTGCTACATGATAACCAAGCTTTTGAACTCTTCCACTGTTGTGATTCTGTATAATCACTGTAATTTGAAATAGTCATGCTAATGAAAGACCATCAACAGTTTATTTTGACATACTACCAGATACGACTTTATTATCAAAACTTTGTGAGTTCTGCACAAATTTATTCTACTTTACAAAAAGAAAAAAGAAAGGAAAAAAGGGGGTTAAGAATCTTATACCACATGAAAAGAAAGTAAATAAAGATCACATGATGCTTCATGTTTGTATTAGGTGATTTTATTAGGGAGAGGAAAAAAGAAATAAGATAATATGGGTAGTCCCTTAAGATCACCAAACAACTGAAATGGGGAGGGGTTTATGATAAAAATATTACAAACAGGACACATTGAGAAAATGCTATGTTTCTTCATGAAACGTGCAAAGGTAATTAAAAAAATTACATTAGAATTAAATGTTTTGACACTTTCATGGAACAGATCCTCCTGTAAGGTATGTATAGAGCATATGGATGACAGGAAGGTGATTAGAAACAGACAATATGGCCTTCACAAAGGGTAAATTATGTCTGAATAATGGTGTGTCTCAATGATGTAGTAGCTGCATTGATGGGTAAGGGAAGAGCAACTGATAAAATTTACCTTGACTTTTGTGAGACCTCTGACATTCCCCCACACATCATCATTTCTGCTAAATTGGTGAGATGGGGGGAAAGTTGTAAATCCCTCATCCCTTGAAGTGTCCAAGGTCAGGCTGGGCGGAACTTTCAGCAACTTCATCAAGTGTAAGAGGTCTCTGCCCACTGCAGAGAAGTTGGAAATAGATCATACTTAAGTGTTACTTCCAGCCCAAATCGTTCTGTGATGACATGCTGTAATTCTATGATTCTCTGTTCAAATAGGGAGCTCTAAAATTTATACTTACATTTTGCAAATCAACACATGTACCTCCATTCTGACATGGCCTTGAAGAACATTCATTGATGTCAATTTCACAGTTGTGACCAAGAAAACCAGAAGGGCAACCGCACACATATCCAGACTGGATATACTGGCATATACCTCCATTCAGGCATGGCTGAGAGGCACAAGGATCACCAGGTTCCTCACAAAATGGACCTAAAAGAAACAAACATTAAAAAAGACAGTATTAGAGTGATGCTTCATGTGCTTTTTGACATTACCTTTTTACTATGTTCCGTTTCCTTTTTTTTTTTTCCTATTTTGTTGAAGGATTGAGAGGTTTTTATTAATTGTGCTTCTCTAAATTTTTTATGCTATGAAGCTCCAATTACTGCCTGGGACATCTGTGAGCTATCACCAATTAAAATGTAAAGAATTTAACATATTCCCCTATGCTTTGTTCGCTTTGGTGAATTAACATGGTAGGAATCTCTGGGAGCAATTAACCTGATCTGTAGCAAAGGAAGGATGTGACTGGAGCCATGGTCATGTGAGATGCTGAACAGCCACTGAACATCTCACAACAGTTATTATTAATGGAAGCTGAATCCAGTGTATTCCCAGACCAGGAGAGTCTTCTCATTCCTGTTTATAGATCCTGCCAGTACTGAACTTGAATGTGCTTTCAGGAAGCAAACACACAATCACACGCTACAAACCTGCTGCCCATGTCAATCAACATGAAGAACAGTGTCTTTTCCCTTAGATAAACAAGAACAGCAGTCACAGGAGCATCAGCAGAAGTGATGGCTCAAAGTTTTTCCTCATCTCTGGCTCATTAGTATTGAAGTTCAACAATGAATATGCACACTCCTTCATTTTTTAAATATAAAGATAAGCCGTCATTAGTGTAGCCCTCAAGATTCAGCATAGATTTTAAGTCTGTCTGATTTCAACATCCAGATCCTGAACCTCTTGCTGACTTGCTGTCTCAGAGCTTGAGTCATTCCAGATCTGGATGTCACTCGGATTTCTGACTAGTGTAGTTTAAAGATATATCACTTCCCACTAGGAGAGGTGTTAACACAGAAGAAATAAAGAGAAGAGATTGTTACTCAGGCTCTGTTGGCCTTGAAGAAAATAATCTGTGAAATTTCCCCAAGTCACCCTCTTTAATTATTTGAAATTTCCATGTCTCTCACAAAATTCTCCCTTCACTGTCTGTGAAATTCAGTCCTTGCTTATGATGGTCTGTGCAACATTTGTCAGCCACTTGTGTGGGTACTTGTTGAAGTCAGCAGTTTCTCACACTGTGTTGAGTAGCTTCCCATGTTCTCCTAAATTTTTGTAACCCTTGGCAGGATTTAACTGATCTGTCTGCATACTTTTATGAGCTGCCTAAGTATTTTTGACAATTAACTCTTTTTAATCCTGTGACATCAAAGATAAAGAAGAATTATAACATCTAAGAATTTATTTCCACCTATTTCTGGGAAATATTGTATCAAATATGCTTTTTACATACTTTTTACTTTGGTGCTCTGATTCAAACCACGTCTCTAATACATACTTAGAAATTACATCAGAATAAGTTTTTAACAATTTGCTCTAGCAATAATACAGCTTTGTAATTAATCCCTTCTGAAGTAATATTATGTATTGATTCAACATTTTATTAGTGATTTGAATCCACTGGCTTAAAAACAGACATTCATAAAATAATAAATTATACTTTACCATAATTTGCATCATTTTGAAATGGTAAACAAAAAACTTGTAACACAAATGGTAAACTGCAGGATAAACATAAATAATTAATTATAAACCACTTAATAGATAAGTATGTGAACCTCCAATAATTTAATTATGAATAGACTAGTTATCTAAAGCAACTGAAAGTATGTGGAACAGCATTTACCAGAAGATTGGAATATCACATTCTGTCTCTATTATATACCAGAGCAGCTGATGTTACAGGGTCAAAACATTTTCCTTTTTTCATTCAGTTCTGTAGGAATAGCTATTCCAATTAGATAAAATGAATTGGATCTATCTTTTATGACAGATTATTCATTTTTTCTTAGCATCAGAGGACATTCAAAGAATCTTTCAAAATTTATTTGCTATCCCTCATCACCATAGTAACCAAATTATAGTACATTGCAAATTCCAGGTGTTAGGGCTTAGATGCTAATAAGAAAAGCTAAGGAGGCCATTCCTCAGAAAAAGGTCATTAATTTGTATTAGTGCATATATAAAAGAACATTTGCAACATGAAGCGGGGGGGATTGGTCAATTCTTTTTTATTATTCAATTTACTATCTAGCTGTCCTGTTCTACTTCAGTGCAACATTGTACCTCAGCAGTACTCATAGATGAGGTTACATATCAAGGCTCATCCTATTTTTTCTCCATTATTGGTCGCATTTGACAAAAATGGGTGGTCCTGTCCCATCCACATTAATAATCAGAATAAGGAAAATGTGCAAAACAGTGACCCTTGTTTCTGGCTTTTCCTTTCCTCTCTCCAAAGGAAAGACAGAAAGTGAAGTCTCTCTAGCTGAATGGAATAATGAGTTTTTCCTGCCTTTGTTTCTTCCCCTGAATCCATTCACTCATCCTTGGGTTTTGTGCCACCATTACCAAGCATTTCACAGCCTTTTACTAAAAAATGGCTCTCAATGGGATTATTAGAGCAAGGAAAGACTAAATGAACAAAATTGGACAGAACAATGAAAGCCAGTGGGGAAAACCAGATGAAAGATGCCTTTGGTATGGTTATGCTCATTTGTAGCAAAATTAGGAAAACAGTATTGTTCTGCCAAAAAAAAATAAAGTGGTAGTGCAACATTCTTTTAAAAGAAGACTAAAGTAGCTAGGAAGAATAAAGAAAAGCCTGGGACTGGATAAGGAAATATTGTCAATCAGACCATGAATAATATATCAAGGAAAACTGCAAGTTTCAAGGATGACAAAAAAAAAAAAACAAAAAACAAAAAACACAACACAAAACAAAACAAAAAAACCACACAACCAAACCAAACCAAACCAAAACAAACCACCTTATTACTCTACTCTCCTTGGCATTTCCTTGAAAAGGGAGCAAAGAAAATTTGTTCATTTATGAGAAACAATGGTGTATTTAGTAGAAATTGGTAGCCAATTACCTAATTAGGTGAAGGGGTATTAAATTGAAATGAAGATACTGACTCATGGTCTAAAACACAAGTCGCATCTACCAATGTGTTTTAGG
This sequence comes from Phylloscopus collybita, assembly GCA_027886175.1. Classification (NCBI taxonomy): domain Eukaryota; kingdom Metazoa; phylum Chordata; class Aves; order Passeriformes; family Phylloscopidae; genus Phylloscopus; species Phylloscopus collybita. Next base: position 30,591,164 of record JAJNNQ010000026.1, on the reverse strand, counting down.
AAGAATTCAGCTTGAGCTGGAATTTTTCCCTAATCATTGACAATAATTATGTCTTTGATTTTCCTCTACTTTATAATTCCCTGTATTTAGCATATTGTATGAAAAGCAAGAGCAATATTCTTTCACCTGAACATCCATGCCCGATGAGTTTGACAAATCAAGTCAATAAATGGAATTCTGGAGAAGTAGTGGTTTGAGATTTTTATTCTATCGTTCCCAAACCAATGTCACACTCACTCTATTTGCTAAATAAGTTCAAAAGGTGACTTGATTACAGATCTTGGATGGCAAAAATATTAAGCACTAAAAGGATAACTAATTCAGAGAGAAGAGTGTAAGAAAAACAAATGACTGAAGAGAGATGTAGAGATAATGTGAGAAAAAAACTTTTACCAGAGGTCTCTTTAGCTGACTACCATGAAAGAATTGAAATCCAGAGTTGCTGATTTCTTTATCAATGCTTTTTGAAAAATACTTCTTTAACCACATACAAGAAGACTTAACTATATAGAAGAGGACATCTGCAATATAACAAGCTTTGGTGGGAAGGTGTGAATGACTGGTCCTTTAAACTTGCAAACCTATTTATTTACCTTGAGTCAAGATGTATACAAACCCTTTTAAAAGTTGTGCAAATCAGTAGCTATTTCTAAACTCTTTTCTAAAAATGCACACATTTTGTCGTTATCAGTGGCTCTTGTTGCAATATTTAAATAAATACTTAAAATCATATCCACATTAATATTTACTGGCCTCTTGAATGTTGTGGTTAGAAGCAAGGTAAAGTGGAAACAGGGCAAAAATAGATCTTTGTAATCTGATATCAAATGCAACCTCCAGAAAAAGGGCAATATTTAAGCAATGAACAGTGCACCTGGGATCAGCACATCTTTCCAACTAGCAGATGAAGATTTGAAATGTTTGTGCATCTTCTGAAGACCTGAGACTTAAACTGAAAAAATAGAAAAAAAAAAATAGGCAAGGCATATTGTCTCAACTGCATAGATTTGATACATAACATTCTATTTTACTTTGATATCAATAAAAACATAGTATAGGCATATGTGCCCTAGATGCCATCTATTTCTGTTGCAAACAATTTCAACAAAAAATAGTTTTTCCCTCAGCCAGACCCCAAAAGAGACATTTACTGAAAATACTGAAGTCCCATTAGCACTTCTTGACAAATTATCAGCTACTCAAAGCTTATTCAAATTCTCAGGAAGATAAATGCAGAAATCATGTTCTAATGGGATATGGTTGATTCTGGAAACTTTAGTGTGAAAAAAATAAATTAGTTATCAGCTTGATTGAATACTCTGATTAAACAGGAAATCCCAATAAAGTAAAAGTATCATCAGTAGGACCAGTTCACCCTTGTCTTTCAATATAATGAATTTTTGTTTACTTTACTTCAATAAAATGAAAATTATGGAATAATAAAAAGCAGGAACAAATGACTAAAGATTATGTGATACACCAATATAAAAGCTAATGAATCTTAAGTTTAAAGAACTGAACCTCATTTCCCACATCCTCTGTTGTTTTTGCACATGAAAAGAATAAAATCTTTCAACAACCAAAGCTAATGACAGAAGAACCCCAGCTCTTCCTGTTCAATTTAACTGTATCCCACCTAGTCTCCCCTTCAATGGTTTCACTGGCATGTTACAATTATAACCCATTTAAAGACAAAGGACATTCCTGGTGCCAGTGATAGACATCACTCAATTTGTTAAGATACCATATAGTGACACTTGCATAAATATCTGAGGTTACTGATTAAAATAAGTAGCTTCTATTTTAATTGCTGTATTTCTGGATTTATATTTATCCAAATATTTCTCTTCCCAAGCAGCAAAATGTTAAGACTCATATTAGCATACTGCACTTTAATATGACATAAGTACTCTCATTTTGTTGTTCCTCTAATGAAAAGTCAGTATTTCCTAGAGCAGTTATGCATAAGGCAGAGTAGACTGGTTCAGGAAACAGCATATGTTATAGTCAGTTATTTGTACTTGTATCAGAATAGAGTAATAATATTTCAGGGCTAGGATTAAAAATGAAGTATTTAGTGGGAGAGAGATTTATTTGGGAGAGAGATTTATTTTCAACATAAATGAAACAAGTGACTGCCACTTGATGCAGTCAAGGACCAAGATACACAATAGGCAGTAAACAGAATAAAAGGTTGTTTATGAAGACAAGAATGAAAACTTGTTTAAACTACTGTTAATATTTTAATATGTTCCGTTTCTATCTGAATTATAGAAATCCACACAATATCCTTCTTACACATGCCATTAATATGTATTATGCAACAGAACAACTCATTAATAAACAACTCTTTTTTTCTGATGACCATCAGATTTCAGTTTCAGATTTCACGACTCAGTCGTGAAAAACTTTCTATGATTAAATAATCCCTATCTTTTTAGCTCCTTTAACATTTATCAGAATTAGTTTAGTCCAGTCCACTTCTTGTTTTAACCTTTATGAGCTTTGTCAGATATCCTTCCTTTTAAATGTAAAACTGAAATGTGTTTTTAAAAGTTGTCTCTGTAGAATTATTTTATCTTTTCTGTTTAAACACATCAATGAATCACAAGTCTTATATATCTGGACCCTGAAATATATCAATTTTTCTAATACTGTACTAAAATCATTAATCTTTTTAATTCTTTAAAATACAGTATTTGCATCTTCATATACACTTCTAATCAAAACTGATAAATGATACCTTGTTTTTCATGTATATGAAGTTTCAGTAAAGTATTAATCAAAATGAAATCTACTTTAGACACTGTAAATCTAGGTCTTCCATGGAGTAAAAATCTCTGTGAAAAATTATAAGGGCTATAATCCTAATTTCAGACCAAAATAGGTAGCATCAAAACACACTGATGCACTTTCTTTATGGAAAATCTCCAATCAGCATACTTGAAAATAGACATTTTAGAAGTAAATGAATGAGAAGAACATTATCTTCCATCAAAGAGAAGACTATTAGAGAAAAAAATACAGTACTGCTGGAAAAACTCATCAGGAGTCCTTATAAATGTTTAGTTTTACCTCTTCTCTTGGCTAAGCTTTGCTTATGGAGGGCTGTTATTCCCTGGGGCAGAAGCAGGGCATCACCCTAGGTCTAAGAGATCATATACTATTCCTCACCTAAAATCACTTCCTAGTGCCTCAGTCTGCTGCAGAAAGGGGTGTTCAAAATGCTGTTAGGGGCATCAGGATAATAGCTGTAATGTTCAGATTGAAGCTGTGACTTTTGTCAAGAACACCGATGCTGCCCAATCACTAAATGCCTAGATTTAAAATGGTCTTTCTCTTTGCAGCACAGAAGAATATGTGAGTGTGTCCATTATCAATGAAGTCACTTATACTTCATGGGTTTTACTACAGTAAATATGATATGATTTCTTTTCAAACATTTTTTGGAAAGGTGGTGTCTGAAATGTAATGATTAAGCAGTGTTTTCTCTGAGGCAAGTTACTTCAGACAATATTAATTCCATCCCTCTACTGCTCATCAAGTGATAAGACCTTGTCTATACTCCCATTTAAAGCATGTTCCTGATGGCTCACATACTTCTGTGAGAAGCTCAACACTTTTGAATTCTGAGGAATTGCACCTCTTAGACATGAGGTTTCACCTGGGATTCATGGACTTGCATTGTGCATGATTTTTCTCAACATGGTTTCTAAAGTTATGAATGGGAAACACACTTCTGATTAAAATCCTAAATGAAAGTATATCCAGTCAATATACTAAGGAGGACAGATATCTTCTTCATTAAAATGAAAAAGTATAAGTGATTCAAAACTAAAATAGGTTAATAAATAAAAATTTTTGAAAGTAGTATACATATGTCAACCATATATTTTTAAGAAAATATTGTAAAACTGTGCTAACAAGTTTACTTTGCACAGTAATTTGTTCTGAGTGGCTTCTTGACACACTTTTCTTTGGCAAAGTGGTATAGGTTATATTTGTTGCATTATTCTTAATTCAGTCATGCAAAGTGGCACGACTCATTTTTTTGAGAAGTCATAAATGTGTTTATTTATGATTTATCTCAATGGAACCTCACATAATCTAGTAAATCAGAAAAATCCTATGAAATATGTTGGATGGATCTAGATATAAGGCATCAATACATACATTAGGTAGATTTGTCTTTCTTTAGGAGTGAAAGTCAGCAGATGAAGAGTAGAATTTAGATATTTGGACAACAAAAGCTTTGGGCTAATACCTATTGAGAGACAGACAAATAAAGAAACTGACCTTGAAATTGAAAGTTTGATAAAAAGCTTTTAAAAATTGGGTGCAACATTCTTGTGCTATACACCTTAACATTCAGGCATCATGAATATAATACGTGTAAAATTTTAAGAAATCTAAAAACATTTAGATTTTGTTGTTGTTGTTGTTGATGATGATAATTGTTATTATCCATCCTTTTGGCAGTAATATTTTCAAGAATTCTTCTGACACTATGATAAATTAAAGATTCAATAATTTATATATTTACAGTGAGCAGTTCAGTTAGTTATGTGAATCCAGGAAGAAGTCTTAAATAAATCAGAACCAGAAAGCTGGTATTCTTTTCTTTCTCTGCTAATATAGGTTTTAAAACAGATGACAGGTGATTTACTTTCTCCTCTCTTCTCAGTGTTACCACAACCAGCTGAGTGATGGCGAAAGATATGTATGGGCTGAAAAATCATGTGGTTTCATGAGAATACTCAAACAATTTCCTCTGTAACAAATTATATAATATGTGGTTTGATCTTTTCTCTTGTTTGTCAAAACTGTGTGAGAAGACAAAAAAAGCTTGTATAAACATGCCAAGCCACTTACAACTGTACATTATCTCCAAATAAAAAATATACAGCTATGGGCAAATGCAGCTTGTAGCAATAGCATATTATACACAGCTGCAAATATTGAACTTAAAAATACAGAAAATCTTTCACTAGTTTCAAATATTCAGATGGGAATATACAGTTGTTTAAACCCTTTCATTTCCTCTAACAGCTTGAACCTTTGAAATCGTAGGTTCCATTACAAATTCGTACGAATTCTTATTCCCTTAACAAAACTCCTTTCAAAATCAGTTTGATGGATGTGAATAACTGAAGCCTGTGATTCATTTGTCTCCATAGTTTCATAGCTAAGTATTGCTAAAGATTGTATATCTTCTTTTCCTAATCTGTAGAAGTGTGGAAGCAGGTATACAACTAGTCAAGAAAGAAATTGAATTGACATAAGGAATAGTCTTATCAAAAGATAATTGATTTTTCAAGTCTTTGACAAAGGAGTCTATTCAAGATATATACATTTACTTTTGTTTCGTTCTCAGAATCACAAGTCTAAACGACAAGTTACTTCTGTTACAGTGAAGGAGGATTTTGGCTGACATGAATTCCTACTAAATTGCTTAACAATATTCAGGAACATGACTGTAGGCTTGAGACAACTATTAAAGACCTGGGAAATGGATCTTCAGGAGATATAGCCACTTGAAATTCAATAACCAAGGTAAGGGTTGAAAAGAAATATAAATGATAGGAATATATTCTGGGAAGGTGTGCCCTTGGGCAACCGCAGAGTCCAGGGACGTCTGCTAAATAAGGGGAAGTCTGAGACAGCAGAGTATATTGAAGAGAAGCAGGACACACCAGGTGATACAGAAAGTGAGAGCAAAAGAAGACTTGAATCTGAGGATTAGAGACGCACATCACAGTAACACAGAAGCAGTAGGATGGGCTGAGTCAATAGACCCGTTTTAATACCTTCTGTATCTTAAGAGGGAGAGGAAAAAAAAATGTCAAGGATAGCTGTTTAAATATAAACAGTTTATAACCTGTATGTTGTTGGTGAGGAAAATAGGTTGTTGGTGTTTTATCTTGAATATCTTGATATTGCTGATTTTTTATCCTAGCTACAAAATGTTAAGCAAATTGATTGTCAAAAGGTCTCAAGAAGGTTCAGTTGGATTAATGTCCAAAATGCAGGCTGGTCAAATGGATAAAATGTGTAGTATGTTGCCAAGTGACCACATCATCTCATAATCCAGATTTATATTCTAGGTTATGCATTAATTTATAGTAAATAATTATTCTTGAGAAGAAAAGAAAATTACTAGGAGTACTTATGGAAGAAAATCAGAAAAACAAAGTAAACATTAATTAGAATTAACTAATTTTTGTACATCTGTACATTCTATCAGAATTCTGACAAAAAATGAAAAGGTCTTCTTATTGTTCAGCTTGTAATATTATTTGACTCTGAGAAACAACAGAGTATTATAAAAGGTTGGTTTGCAAGAAAACCAGCTTTTGAACATTTAAAATTTCTCATAACTGTAACTTTTAGTCTCCAATGACCTTGGGTATATTTCCATTTGGGTATATTTCCATTTCCTGACATCCATCAGCATTATTTAATGGGACAAACTGGCTGTGTTCAAATCCCTGCATATTGGGCTGAGTACTGCAACCACCTGCCAAATCTCGAAGCACTGTAGAGGTACAATGTACTCAGAGCTAGAATAAATGCCAAAGTGCTAATGTTGAAAGAAGAGTAGAGTCTGAGAGTCTCTCATAAAAAGATTAGTCATTCTCAAAAGCTGGTGTTATCAACATGGGTTTATGGCTCTAACATTGCAATGTAATTTAAAGGAATGGAGACCTGGTATGGTTAAAGAGGCCTTGAAAATTGCAGACATAGCATGCAGTATATGGAGTATATAGTATATGGCAATACAGGTATGGAGTATTTGGAGGTAAGGCACACTCTAGGCTGTGCAAGATGCAACTCCCCACAACTGTAAACAACTCAGTGAACAGTCAAAGAAATGCAGATGTGGAGGCGGACAAAACTGGTCTTAGGGTCAAAAGAACAGTATCTAACATCCATAAACCCCACCATAGACTGTAAATTCAGATGTAATTTAGAACTATGGCTCAATGAAGAAAAAGAAAGGTATATAAGGATGTTAGCAAACATATAAATATGATCCTGAGTATATCCTAGAGCAAGAAAGGTAAAACCATCAGCACAAATGTCATATTCCTCCTGGTGAAGGACTACAGATGCTCACAGAACATCCACCATAACACACTTCTGACAGTAAAAGGTGCAGGGTAAGGGTGAACACAGCATGTGGAATACGGTTGGAAATTAAGAGATGTGTATATATAAAAAGTTTACAAGTATTCTTATTGAAATATTTTCTGCACAGATAACTCTTAAGATTTAAATTATACCGTAATTGTTTGGCCTTATATTTACAGCATTTTCTCCAGAATCTTTCATTTAAATGTCAATACATAATGATACATATTGGTGTGTAGCAAGATAATGGCAGCAATATAACAACCCCAAATCTGATTAAATACATGGAAAGTGAAAAAAAAAAAAAAAAAAAAAGAAGAATTAATATAGAAGACACTTGCTGAGTTAATAAGACCCCTTCAGTATTGAAAATTCTACAGGAAACTGTTTTCTCTCACAGTTTTACATAGAATTTTGGAGATTTGTGCTCAGTAATATATAAAAATCAAGCTCATATGACCTAACTCATCAATTTAAAAACTAGACGTTCACTCTAACCCCTGTTATAACCAACAGTTTTAACTGGACACCTTTAAAATATGGTTCATCCCATCCAAAAAAACTTATCTAGAACTGATTGTTCAAGGGAAGCTTGCTTATCTTCTAACTAAACCTGACAAACTAAACAAGTATTTCAGGTTAGATACCAAACTCTAGACATCTGATGTTTCATAACGTGCAGTCAGTCAATGAAGAGTACCTCAAAGTTTGCTAAAAAATGGATTTGAGCTAATCAGATAATAGAGTTTTACAACAGATTCGTCTTCAGAAGAATTCCCATTCTAGCAATCTTCAAAAGCCATATGATAAAAGTAGCTTTTTTGAGTCTGCTGCTTTTACTGCCAAAGTGGTAAAACATATTTTGAAGTGATTGACAATTGTTTGGAAAAAAGTCCCGTATCTTGGAAGAAAAGCAACTTCAAATGTGGTATTCCTACCTATCTATTAAGGGACTTAATTCATGCATATACTAACTAATAAATTAAAATGGGCAATGATTATGCAACCTTCCATTTTCATATGAGGTTCTTTTATCTGCATTTGTAATTTTGATTAATTTTGAAAAATGCCCTAGATTTAAATTATCTAACTTAATATTTTACTGATATTAAGTTTGAAAAGTTCAGCAGATAAGTTTTATTTTATTGATAATAAAGGGATTTAAAACTATCAGCAAATAACAAAAGATTTCTCTAAGGTCTGAAAATATTTTGAAATAGTGACTTTTTGTTATAATTCACTGGTGGTCATTATCTCCTTGTACGATAGATTTGGCTTTTGTCTATTTAGTATTCTGTAAATCATGGATACACAGCATGGAATTCCCTTTAAATGAAGACAGACATTATTTTACGGAAACATTTGGAGCAGTATTGATTCTATACACTGGGCTTTATGCCTCCTGGGGACAGTGATATTGTTTGCAAAAGTCTGCTTTGTTGCTAATTCCATAAAATAGGAAAATGAGTCTTACTAAATTTGGAATGTGTATAGCCATTAGCTTTTCAAAGTGAAAAAAGAGCTGCATGCAATTTTTGATGTTTTCTAGTGTTTGAATTTCATTCATGAATTAAGTAGATTAGATATTGTGTTCTATTGATACATGGTATGATGTCAATAAACATTCAGCTACTTTGAAGACACATTGTGTCAAACCATCAATTTCCAGATCCTGAAATAAATCATATGATACTATTATAGACTGTAACTCCTATGGTCCTTTGTATTTTAATTAATTATGAAATATATTATAATGACCACTTTACTCACACAATCTTGAATTGATTGCCTGCCATGGAGATTTTCTTTTCAAAAATTTATATGAAATACTTTTAGAAAGCTCTTTGCTTACTTTCTTGCATTTGGATATTAGAGCTACTTGCTTTCTTTGTGCACATTTACGTCAAAGAACAGAACACTCGAACTACAATAAGAGTCAGGAAAGGGTACATTATGTTACCAGAGTACAGCCTTGTACCTCAACTCAAACATTAGTCATGCAGTCACCGACTTCCTTGGATGTCACCCCTGTGTAGGTATGCATCTGAGGGCATTCTGAAGTACGGAAGAGAAATTTTTAGTTGAGACACTATTTAGAGTGTGAAGACAAGCCAAGTGAGGTCTGGTCTTGGGAAGGTGATCTTTGTTTGATATGATGACAAAATTTGACTAGCTTTGGGTGAACTGTGGTGGCATCACAGATCCTGCAGCAAGATATTTACTGAGCAAGAGATTGTGGATAAGACACGAGTGAATATGGCTTTGTTGTCTAGTGTTTAGAGAACTTATATAGCATCTCTGAAATGCATAATATTGTTAAGATTCTTATTCCTTTTACAGGTAAGAATGAGGATCTTGTCCTTTTGTCCAGAGTCCAGAGTCAAACACATCTCTTTTCCTCTGTACTAGTAGTTTCCATGGAAGATGAAGTCATTGCAAAGAATCATTGTAAAAAACCTCACATTATGTAACTGTAGATTGCTCTTAATGACACAGATTTGCCATGTGTTTTACTTTTGGGTTTATTTTTATCTAGAAACTAAAAATGGTTTATAATATTGATATTCACACTAAATTTAAGATAATTTCACGATAGTTATCACAGAGTGTGAGAGTTATCATAGAGTTATCATAGAGTGTAAGGACAGGGGCACTAGGAAGTCTTTAGTCCGACCTCCTGCTTGAAGCAAGATGAACCAAGCAGTCAGGCCAGGTTAGTCAGGACTTTATCTATCCTAGTCTTTTATATCTCTGGGAAATCTGTTCCAGTATGAGATAGCCCACTGTTTCCTTCTCAACTGCCTTGGACACTCCCAGCATCTTTGCTGGTAGGGTGATGTAAGAAGCAGAAAGGTTTTGATGCTGTGCAAGCACTGCTCAGCAGAAACAAAACACCCTCTGTGTTATCACCACTGTTTCCAGCACAAATCCAAAACACAGCAGCATACCAGCCACTATGAAGAAAACACCCCAGACAAAATAAATACATCTACCCTTTATGCAGAGATAGGTGTTAATGGGCCCTGCCATAGGATAAGATTTTGAGCCAGGACTCTGAAGTGTTGCATTTCAAATATAAAACTGCAAGAAATAGTGAGAGCTTGAAAGGAGTTGTTTGTAAATTATAATGGTAAATTCAGATGTGATGTGGAACCACAAGCATAATACTGAATAAGTTAATTTGGTTTTTTATTTATATTACTTAATATCTGGTACTAAACCCCTAATTTTGAGATTTTAAACGTGTTCATCTTTCTATGCCAGTCCTGAAGAGTAAAGAAATCTCTGCAATGAATTCTAATTTGCTTTCTCTGTCAATGGTAATTAATCACTACCTTGGAGAGAAAGATTAGTATAGTCCATAGTGGTGTTATCAGTCCTGTGACTTTGTGTCTGAAAATATTTCCCAAAGCACAGACTTCTGGTGACATTATGCAAGGAACTTCACTTTAATTCTTAAAGGAAGTTTGTATCACAGGTGAAGAGAGTTCCAAGTGAAAAGGTTAAGTACTTGTTAGATCATTTTGTCACTAGATATAAAATGTCAATATAAGTTAAATTATTTTTAAACCTACGCAGGTGAGCAGCATAAAGGAATGCCATCTCTCTTAACTTTTACTGTATACTGCAACATGGATTAGAAGAAAGCTGCTGGAGGAAAGAGGTAAAACCACTCCTGAGTATAACCAAGGTTGCAGGAAACCAGGCAAAACTTTGAGCAATGATAAGAAGCGTGCACATAAAGCAAAGGATTTGTGAGAAACAAAGAAAACAAGGAGCTAAAGCACCATAGCAAAGGGCAGAAGGACATTTTTCTTATAAAGCACAGAAATTGTTTCAAACCAGGGAATTGGACTAACAAAAGTGTTGGGGAACTGATAGCAATATCAGAGGAAAAGGCATAACAAAGGCACTTTTTAAATATTTTTTTTTTCTGTTATAATGGCTCTCTTTAAAAGTTCATTGTTCTCATTCTTGCTTTAAAAAACATGGTTTTGGCAATTCAAAGCCTTTCTATATTAGAGTAAAAGTGCAGGCAGGTCCAATTCAAAGCTCTGGTATTTTGTGTCACTGTTGCTAACATTATTTTTCCCACTTCATAATGAAGACAGATACTATATTCTAGTATAGAATATTATTCAAATACAAATACACTCAGCACAAGTTAGCTAGACCAAAGGAGTTTTGGCTGGTCTGTTAACAAAATGTACTAGGTACCCTATTCTTTACTTGAAGGGTCACAAAAACCTGTAAAAAACAGCAGAGTTAAATATTTGAGAATACAGAAAACAAAACCAAAATTCTGGTAGCACTAGGGAATGAACGTTTCTTCCCAAGTACTTTGCTTACAGCTGCCTATCTGATTTTAAACCTACTCATATTTCAGAGTAGTAGTTGAGATTAGATATTAGGATGAAATTCCTTACTGTGAAGATGGTGAGGCACTGGTATGGTTTGCCCAGAATAGTCATGATGCTCCATCCCTGGAAATGTCCTAAGCCAATTTGGATGAGGCTTTAAGCAACCTGATCTAGTGAACTGTGTCCCTGCCATGGCAGGGGGCTTGAAAATAGATGATCTTTAAAGTCTTTTCCAACACAAACCACTCTATGATTCTATGACTCAGACTTAAAAAACAACCCCATCTGAATTAGTGAATTCAGCCTTACTCAACATGTAGTATTATCAGTCAGGCCAGTTCTGTTCAATCTGCTGTTATTTTTCATTGCATGCATTTTTAGAAATTAACTCCAACCTGTAAAAATTAGCTAAAAGAATTTTTGAGCTATTTAAGTGATACATGATAGTATCACTGTATCTCATGCCCTGTGACTAGAGCTATGTCTCCAAAGACACTGCCTAAGTTTCTAAATACTCCTTTTTGTTTCACTTGGTAAACAACTAATAGTATCTTTTTGCTGGTGTTTAGACTGAGGACGAACTGGGATATCAAATGATAAAAGCAATAGAGATATAAAACCAAGAACTAAAGGAAGTAACAAAATGGCATAGGGAACTCAGAGCTCAATATGGTGTAGACCTCTGGATTACAATTCTGATGTTTATAGAAGGCATTTCTTCCTCCTGTGTCTCAAGTCTAGAGTTTATTTGTGTGTGTATTTTGTTGTTGCCATTGCTGCTGTTTGTGTGGTTTGATTTGTTTTCATTTTCCATTATTATTTTTTATTTTTATTTTAAATATTTTTCTAATCACAGAACACTTCCATTTCCTGGACTGCCAGCTGAAGCCTTAACCCTCAGGCACAAAGAGCTATTGTTTGCTTGGCAGAGACTGAAGGATGGAAGTGTGCCCTTCTCCTCAGGGGCCATCTCCAGAGATGGAAGCTGGAGCAGGGGAGACAGCAGTAATGAAACCCAGCTCAGACCAAGGTGAGTATGAGACCCTGCACCGCTAGGTCAGTACACAGCCTGAAGCCTTCTTGTGTAAATGGTAAAAATCATATATTCACTGCACTACACAAGCTTTACAGTCTTTCACAGGTGCAAGAAAATGCCAGCCAGCTAATCAGTAGTGCATTTACCCTCTAACTGGCAAGACAAAAAGGCAATCTGGTGTATATACTGAAGATTTTATGGTATCTTCTTTAGAAGCACTGCAGATTATGCATTAACCTATTGCCTTGCTATCTAAAACTGTATCCTCTTGATTTTATTCATTCTGCTATGGATGTTCAGTTGTCATTTTATGCAGAACACTGATTTACAAGATAAAGACTCTTGTAAAGTTTCATCCATTCTCAAAGCCCACATGATCCAACAAACCAAAAAGCTGGGGGGTTTAATCCTCTTCCTTCATTCTGACATATTTTCAAATTTTTTCTTCTGTTCTGTCTTCATGTCCTTGCCTTTTACTCAATTATAAATATATTGTTTATTTTTATTATTTTTTCTAGGATAGAGTTATTTTTCTTCATAATTGTGTGTATGAGGCTGTATTAAAGACTTCTGCTGAAAATAGTATTGATAACACATCAGGATTATAGTTATTGCTGAGCTCACAGTGTCAAGGCCTTTTCAGGCTGTGCAGAGAAATTGTGGTTACCCCATTCCTGGAAGTGTTCAAGGCAAGGTTGGATGGGGCTTTGAGCAACTGGTCTAGTGGGAGTTGTCCCTGCCCATGGCAGGAGGGAACTAGATGACCTTTGAAGTCTCTTCCCCCACAACCATTCTATGATTCTATGATTCTATGATTCTATGATTCTATGATTCTATGATTTACACGGTGCCCCACCAGTGAAGGGGCAGAAGGTGAACGAGACGCTGGGAGGGGACATGGAGGGGACAGCTGTCCCCAACCAGCTCAATGGGTATCCCAGACCATATGACACTGTACTCAGCAAGAAGACCTATGGGGAAGAAGGTACAAGTGGGGAGACATTTTGAGTTTCTTCATTTGTTGTCCCAAGTAACTGTAACATATGATGGAGCCCTGCTTTCCTCAAAACAGCAGAACATCTGTCCTCTGATGGCCACAAGTAAATGAATTCCTTGTTTCATTTTTCCTGCATGCATGGCTTTTTTCTTTTCCTACTGAACTGTCTTTATCTCGTTCCATGAGATTTTTCACTTTTACCCTTCCAATTCCTTCCCTCCTTTACGTTTGGATGCCCTGGGCTTGATTTCTCAGCTAACTGTTCAGTAATCCCAGCTCCTAGGAAGTTCTTTCCAACACCACTGACTCATGTCTATCTGACACTTACTTCTCTCCAGTAGTCTGTTTCATAAACTGCTGTACAGTGTCTTTTTCTTCTCTTTGCTACACTGCCATGTTAAGGCTTCCACCCCATATCTGCTCAATTTTTGACTTTGGAAGAAGCAATCTTTTGTGATGATTGTTTGTTTGCTTTTAAGGGCTTTTTTTTTTTTTTTTTTTTTTTTTTTTTTTTTTTTTTATTTTAAAATGATGCTGCTGGTATCAGTAACCCTGACTCATTTATAGTCCACTCTCTCTTCAGCCTGGCCTGTGACTGTCCTGTTGCATAGTATTATTAAAAATTTCAATATTTGAATACTTTGCTACAAAAATTAAGAAGCTACTGCTGACCTTGCATCTCTCTAAGCATGAGATATATTTATAATTAATATTATTTCTATAAATAAACACATGGAAGATTTTTTTAAAAGAATATTCTCTTTATCTCTCTAAATCTCTTATGCCCAGAAGAGAGGTGTTTGTGCATTTGTGTAGAGGCTGATTTTAGGCGATTCTCTTAAGCAAAGATGTAAAAGTGCTGTAGTTATTGTAGTTATTGCAGTCCCATAATCAAATATATAAACAGTGAAACCTATTTCTGAATTTGCAGATATATAATTATGGTTATGGGCTTATACTTATGAACATTGAATAAATTCTGATATTTTTGACTAGGTAGACAACATACTGAAAACTTTCGAATGTTAATACACATGATAGGTTTTGGGCTCTAGGTTCAAAGTTACAGTTGCTTTTTTGTGATCATGATCAGTCTGCTGGAAGGCTTTCAAGGGACTTACATGCTCAGAACACTGTCTTATTTTTTTTATAAATCATTATGAAGCAAAACTAAAACAAGAACTGAACTCTTGGAAATGTATCAAAATTGCCAGGGTCTCTTTCTCCCTGAAGAGTGATAGAAGATCACTCTTTGATCACTCATCACTGTATTAATGGCTTGTTCAGAACTAGTGGAATTATTTTGAAATAATAAACTAAACAATCAATCAACAATCATTATCTGCCTTGCATTGAACTCTGTCTGTTTTGCAGGCAGGACCATCAGTTGAGTATGGATTCCAAATAAACCATGGGTCAAAAGCCATTTGAAAACTATTTAAAATTCTTTATTTGGAGCTCCTGACATAAACTACTGTACAGAAATAAAACGCATAATCATGAATATATAGACCAACAATTTGTGCACATATTAATGAACAAAGCATTCAATTATAAATTGAAATGGCATGGTAAAAGACCCAAATGTAAAACCCCAAAAGACTCAGTCTTTAATTACATCGTGTTTCTTAACACCATAAATTTCTAGGGAAAAAAAAAAAAAAAAAAGAAAAAAAAGTGATTCCTTTCATTTGCATTTATTTACAGGAATGCTGGTCTTTCTGCTTATATAAGCAATTAGCTTTTTGAACACATAAACTTCAACCAGACATCTGTTCTTTTGAAAGAATGTAAAAAGATATATTTTTTTAAATGACAGACTGCTTGATATAAAAAGATAAGTGACTTTGCTTTCAAAAGGCACAATTCTACATTTTCATGACCTTGATTCATTACTATGTGGACAAAGTTAAAGAAAAGATAGAGCTGAAAGGTGCACCATCTGTTAACTTCAGAGTGATTAATGACAAGACAAGTTATCAGGTATCTCAGAGTTGAGAACCCATTAGCTTGGGAGAAAGCTGAAAAGCCAGGGGGAAGAAATAAGTCATAGTAATAAAAGGAGATGAAGAAGAAGAAATGCAGCTCTCTTGACTATAGATTGATATGTTCTTGTAGCCATACTTAGGGCCAAAAGGAAATTCAAATTACTGCTCATGTTCACTCTGGCTTTACATTCAAAGAAACTACCACAAGTTGACCAGTAAGCACTAATTCCTTAAGTAAGAGAAAAATAACAGATGACAGCAGCAAACCACAGAAATTTTTCTCTAGAGCAAGTTCATAAACCCAACAAAACCAGTTCAAATATAAGAAAAAACTATTTAGTAATTTTTCCCCACTAAAATATTACAAAAAGAAACCTAGATGGTATTTAATATAACTGCAAGTGTACAATGTAATTTAAATCAATAAACCATGTACATAATTTCTTTTTCTTCAGATTCTAAAGTTCTTCAATCTATTCAATATATTGTCTTAAAACTATTACCAATTTGCCTTTTGTAAGGATATCCATTGAAGAAAAGGAAAATATTTAGGATTAATTAATCTCGAGAGAAATTGTCCAAAATTTGCTTTACATTTCTAACTTCTCTGTGTTTGCAATGATCTCCATAATTAAAAAAAAATAAAATTCTTCATGCAGCACAGCATTTCCCTACAGGGATGAACGGTAGTATGAATCTATGTACGATTTCGTGTGCTAATAGACACCCACAGAAATTTCTGTATTGTACAATAGTTTAACACAGTGTAAAAAAGCTTTCTGTGTTGAGAATAAAAATGGTTTCAGGAACAGTTTTGGTTATATTTTCTTTTTATAAAACAATAGCAACAAAAACCCCACTGATAAAAGCAAAATATGCTTTAGTTGTCAAGTGTTGATAAAATGGTGCCTACTAAGTGATATTCTATGAAATTAATTGAATAAAGACTACCTGCTGGCTTTAAAGGGCAATAATAACAGTCAGAAACTGTGAAACTGCAGCTTTTTGTGCTGAACACTTATTAAGCTCTTTATTCCTGCAGTGAAATAGATTTCTTTTGGACAAATCAAGTGAAGAGTGCATGCCTATGTTCTACATCAACCTGCAGTCATGGAACACCTAAGGCTACAGCGATCGGGTCTTTCACAGGCAGGTCATGGCAGAGACAAATCTAAGCAGGGAAGACTGTGAGTATGGGGAGGCACTGCACCCTAGAGCTTACGAAAGCTTCTAGATTGGGGGCAGGAGTTTGTAAAATAAGTTATCTCTATCCAAACTGATAAAATACCCTCTGAACAAATATCACCTAATTGTCATGGCACCCACAATCTATAATGATTTTGATATTCTATAATTATCAAACATACAGATGACATATTTAGGTTCGAGCCTACTCAGTTTGATGTGTTTGCTGCCTATCTTCAGTGACATAACTGAGATAATGGAATTAAATTATATTTATTCACTTCTAATTAAAGTAACATACACCAAGGACATCAGCTGATTTTTTTTTTTTTGACATACCACATACACACATGTTACATACCCACGCTCAGTGAAGATACAAGAAATAGGAGCCTCTCTAAACACCCCAAATTTTGACAGGCTATAAAAGATGAGGGGAAGTCAGGCATATCAGCCAGAAAGAATTCACTGGATGAAAAGCAACAGTTATGGGAAATCACAATTAATTTTAATAAAACAGCCATGCCCACTTATTGTGGAGAAGATCATATTAGTTTCACAAAAAATTACTGCACAATGCATGTAAGTCATGACATTTTGCCTTGTTGTTAAAAAATATATATCCAGAAATATCTTTATTTAGAGACACAGTCATAGTCATCTAATACTATTGGTAGATTTGACATATCAGTGAGGAACTCAATTGTTTTAAAAGAACAATTATTAATAAATGTGTATAATTAAATTCAGTTTAATTTGTTTCAGACAATGAATCACAAACTGAAAAAAAAAAAAACCTACATTAAAAACATGAGTACACAATGAGTAGATGTGGTTTGACTATTTGTTTTTTATTCATAAAACTAAATAAATGCTTAAGCTTTTTGTTCCTATTGTCCAATAAAGCCATGGTTATCTTGGAGCTGCAATTCAGTACATTCAAGACATATTTCTTGTATTTCAAAATGTGTGTTTATTTACAAAATGCTGTTTGACTTGGGGTTTTCAATTTTTTGTAAATGATCACTGAACTAAATCCATAAAATTATGTTGGTCACACTGGAAAATGAGTCTGACACAAATGAGAGTCTGTAATTGCAAGTTATTGAAATTTGTTGGGGACAGCTTTTGCTGTGGATGGGTTTCAAAATACTAAAGAAAAATAGGATGAAATCCAGTTAACTGTGCAGAGTCTACAATTAGATAAGAATACTCATCTATGCAATAGCTGACTAAACAATATTTATAAATTAGATTCCTGCATTTAGAGCTCAACAATCAAAATGTGAAGCAGTAATTTTTTCATTTTAAAAAATATTTGTTTAAATGGAAATACTTTCTTTATAAAAAATAAAAAATGTATTTTCTGTGTATTATAAAATATATTCTCCCCTACTTTTTTTCCTTTAGGCATAGATTTTAATTTGAGTCCATTGAATCATAGACTGGTTTGGGTTGGCATTTACCTTTAAGGTCCTCTAGTCAAGCCACCCCTGCAAAGAGCTGGGAAACCTTCAATGAAATCAGGTTGCTTAGAGCCCTGTCCAGCCTGGTCTTGAATGTTTCTACCACCTAGCATTTACTTGAAGAGATAAGTAGAAGCCACAGATGGGAAAACTGAAATGGGAATATTCAATTTGTTCCTACCATGATCATATATTTTCTACACTTTTCTTTTTATTCTTGACTATATTTAGTCAAGCAGTGCAGAAAAGCAGAAAAAGTGACATGCCAGTGCTGTAGGTGGAGTTTAGAAGTGCTTGGCCACCTTATCTGGAAGGTTTGGGTTGCCAAACTGGAGGAAGAAAACAAACAATATGTGATAACTGACAAATCTATTTTGTATATAAGAAACTAGTAGGCCAGCTACTGGTGTTGCAGCTGGTTATTTTATGACTAATAAAGGTAATATACTCACTATGAGGAAAGAACAAAGGAGGTCAGAAAACTGTATCTTTATAGAGTCACAAAGTTGATGGCATAAAATGGCAAATCCTTCAGTTCTTAGTTAAAAAAAAAATAAGACCTAGATAAGCATAGCTCTAGGATAGAAAATAAAAATAGTATACTATTGAGTTTTGGAACAGTGGCCATCATTACTGTAGTACTTTAATCAGCTGAGAAGAAAAAATACATCTTCATACACAGTCTAGGCATAGCAGTTTTCCAGTTAGATCATTGAGAGGTAGTTTAGAAGTTGCACATGTCAGAATTACCTATATAACATGGAGTTTGAGTGCAGATATCAACCTGTGGGTTGCGACATGTCACAGGATGCCTGACAATTATGATTTAAGTACCAATCATAACATATTAAAGGGTTCAGATTAAATTATCAGAAGAGCAGAGAAGAAAAAGATAATGCAAGTTATTCTTAATATTTGGCTTTGTAAAAGATCAAATTGAAAATGTCAAGTAATCAAGCTATTTGCAAATACCTGGAAGATAATAAAGATACCATAAAATAGCAAAAATAGACAACACAAGTTGCAAGTTACAAATCTTGCCAAACCAATCTATGTTTATGGAAAACAACAAGTATATTAATGACATTTATATCCCATTTACTGTAATATAGCATTTGACATTGCTTTTCATAAATAGTTGAAGAAAACATAATCTACTTGTATCTGATATTACCTGCTTAGTTCAAAAAATAATGTAAAATAGAAAGGGAATCATTAGAGAAACTCCCACTAAAAAGAAGCAGCATCGATATTTAAAAGGGCAGGTTTCACAAAGACAATTTGAATAAGTTTGTGTTCAATTTAAGGAAAAAAAAAACAAAATAAAACAAAAACCCAAACAAACAAAAAAACAACCATAGCCTTGGAATAATATGATGGCAGCTTCCAAATACAAGAAAGATTTCAAGATGTTTCCCTCCAAGAAAATCCTGTAATAGTGTGGATGACCAAAATAGAGAAACCTATTCCACAGACAGTCAGCATGGAAGTCAGCATGGTGTGTTGAGGACTGTTCAATACTACACAGTTTGGGGTCACCAGAATCTATACAGAGAAAGACTATGTGTACTATTTAATCTTATTTTACTAGTATTATTATTTTGCCAGCCATTATAGATATAATTTTAAATTATCACTTAGCACAAGGCTTTACAGAGCCCAAGTGCCTTTCTTCTTGAGGTCCTAGCAGAGTGGCACCTACTGGTAAATACTTTCATGCTAAGAAGTGCTACAAAATCAAGTGAGGGATAATGACTAAAAATCATGTACTGGTTATCTTGCTGCAGTCCAATAAAAGAAAATATTTTGTCTTATAGGGAATGTTATAGGTATCCAGCAGTGGATAAGAGGGATGAGGTAGATAATACTGGTATTAATTTAATATTACATTTCTTTGATTTTCTTTTCAGCTCACATGGAAGTCAGGCAGCATATACTTCCTCAGAAGATGTTCTTTGCTTTGTAAAAGGCAAATTGAGATGTGCTTGAGTTCTTTTAAAAATAATTTCATCAAAACACTCTTCAAGTATAAATGTTGAACACAGCTAGACTAACATGCAAAAACTGGCAAATAAACAAGCTGTTTACCATAAATGCTAAAGTGTTTTAAAATGCTAATGAAGAAAAGTATAAATGTCAGCAAAATGCAAAATGGTATCACATCAAATATCTTTGCAGTGGCTTCAAATTATATGTCCCTATGATGGTGCTATTGCACAGTAATTCAATGGAGATGATCAAATTCTGTCAATTGGTGGAAAAGAAATCCTGAATCCTGATGCAAGGTGAACAATTCACTACCATTAAATCATTCATCTGTCATTTCTGACAAAATGCTAAATGAAACTTAAGCTACCCATCAAGAAGCCGATAGCAGCAGTACCACCTTTGTGATATGCTTAAAACTACTTAACAGCTGCAATAGAGTCATTCAACAGAAACGTGCAGCATTCCCACCAAAACACAGAAATATAGGAGACATTACTGACTCAGACTGTGCTTTTGACAAAGTTCATATAAAGAACATTTTTTCACTTGAAAGATAATGTTCATCTCTTCAAATAGAAAAATTACTCCTCAGGCATGATAATGACCATACTAATTCTCCCAGTGATAAAAATATTATTAGGAGAATTATGCTTGACAGTGCTGATCCTAATAAATTTCTAGCTAATCTGTTCAGTTTCTGATTTTACTGGTTTTGCCTGGAATCAAGTGTATTTTATTCATAGTAGTTAGTATGGTGATGTGTTTTGATGAAAACTGTTCTGAAAAATCTGTTTTAGTTATTGCTGACCAGTGCTTACACACAGCATTAAGGCCTTTTCTGTTCCTTGCCCCACCAATGTGCAGGCTAGGGGTACAAAAGGAGGTGGGAAGGAACATGGCCAGGATAGCTGAGCACAACAGATCAAAGTGATATTCTACACCATATGGTGTCATAGTCAGCAACAAAAAGCTGGGAAAAGAAGGAAGAAAAGGAGGATATATGTACTGATGGTATATGTCTTCCCAAGTAACAATACATGAGATGAAGCCCTGCTTTCCTGGTGATGGTTGAACAGCTACTTGCCCACAGGAAATGGTGAATGAATTCCTTAATTTGCTCTTCATTTGTGGACAGGTTTCTCTTTACTTATTAAACTGTTTTTATCTCAACCCATGAGTTTTCTCACCTTTACCCTTTTGACTCTCTCCTCTGTTTCACTGGTGGGAAGTGAGAGAGGCAGGGTAGGGCTTTCCTGCCTGCTGGGGTTAAACCATGACCCTGATCAAAGCTGGTATGATTTGTACAACAAAGGAAATAAAATAATATGCAGCAATACACACCACTCAGTACTATCAGCTATCAGATTCCCTGGAGGGGCTTCAGGAAAAAAAAATATACAGGCAAATTTTCAAATATATTTTTTTAATTCATACTAGATGAGACACATCCTTGTTTAAAGTAGACTTTAGGTCTTTCAGTGATAAAAAGTTACAACGCAATAGCTTATTTGATAGTACATTGTACTTAGTTGGCAGAAAGGAATCTGTATTTGTCAGCATACATAAGAGAGAGATTTTGTGCTAAATCAAAATTTATATAATTGCTGGGCTATAGACTGTTCTTTGCCAGTCATTAGGTACATATTAGGATATATGCCATAAATCATCACCTTCTTTTGATCAAAACAGCAAGCAATTAAGCCTTCACATCAACATTGAGGAAATTAATGTCCTCATCCATCTTCACAGTACTGAAGAGCTAGAAGATGCTGAAAAGTCAGATCTGTACATTGCTACTGAATAAGTTAAAAATCTGTGTGAGAATTTAGCTAGGCTGACAATGTAACTGATCAAATATACACAGATAACAAAGAGATGAATTTGAGTTCTGTTTTGGGACATTAAAAACTCATCATTCATTATGTCAAATGCAAGTATGTTCCATTCACTTTTTCAAAACTAGTTTTAAGTAACGTGCAGAAGTTAAGAACTTGTAGTCATCAGAATAAGCATCTCAATGCTTTCCATATGTCTGTATGAATTTTTTTGCTGACATAAAATGACAGAATATAATTTTGACTACTGAGAAAAACAATACAGCTGGATGTTTTTTAAGGAAAAAAATACACTTGTCCAGGTGTCTCTATGCCAGGTAATAGACTGCTGCAACCTATTTTCACTGACCAGATAATATATACATACATGGCTGAAACAAAGGCTGATGAAACATCACATGGACATGCTCAAGATAAATCTGAAGTGGAATGGCAGCAGTACCACCACAATGTATAAAGCTAAAGAGTAAGAGTAATATATTGTGTCAGAAAACCTATGCTGATATTGCTAAGACCTTCAAGCAAAAATTGATTGAAATAAGAAACTGCAGTGAAAAGTGCAAAATATTTTTATGGGATTTATCTTACTAATTGGCTACAAAATAGCATGATAATTTACAGTGGCTAAAAATTATGATGCCTTCAAAAAGTGAGACTAATTTTTCATGAAGAAGTCATAAAACTGAATTTTCCCATATTGAATTAGTAATGGCTCTGTAAAAACATATCTGGAAACACAAGAAGCAGTTTGAGATTTAGGCTATTCTGATGGAAATCTGGCACTGCAGAGCTTTGGAGTGAGGGGGTGCTGAGAAAGAATAAGACTTACAGATTTACAGGAGTTGTGGTGGTGATGTGTAGATGAAACTGTCGAATTTTTGTGAAACAAAGTGTTAGTGGACTAGTCCTGGTTTTATTTTAGATATATGGGCTTTTTTAACATTCTTCTGGAAAAGCCTAGTAACATATAGGCTGCAATCAATTTAGCTAAGCAAATATAATTACAATTTCCACCTGGGTGCTGATGATGTAATTTAAAGTTGTTCTTTAAGTCTGACTTACTATATGAAGACAGACAGCACAATATTAATTTGTGGGGATGAGGCCAAGGGAAATAACATATATTTACATTAAGAAGATATCTACCTTGTTGTAATCTTCTGCTTAGCTCTTTTCTTTCACATAGATAATAGGTAGTTTGGTGTAAAGGCCTTTAAAGTTATAACTTACTTCATTGAAACTTATGAATATGGTACAGAGTCTCTCCTGCCAGGGAATGCTAATTTATTGATTTTACTGCTGTGGAGCAAAGTCAGCAGTGACACCATTGCCTTTTACTTCTTATAGTTTCCTTAGCAAATATATTGCCATGTTAACCTTCTCTTATTATTAATTTCTTTATTTTATATTTTAACTAGGGATATAAATTTATTTTGTGCTTTTTTATTAGAGATTATTAAGCTCTTAAATTATTCTTAATTTATTCTAAAGCATCAACAAGTTCTTAGAAATTCTTGGTTTCCTCTACAGCACTCTATTACAGTATTCTTTAATTATATAATTTAGTCTTTTTCAGTATTTCTTTCTCTCCAATCATTTTAACTGCCATTAAAACTGCTGCTTCATATCTCTTTTTACCAATTAGTATGCCTTGAGGATTCATATGAGGCTGCTATTGAGTGAGCTGAATTGAAAATATATGATATTAGCAGGAGCACATTATACTATATACAGAATATAGTTCAACCTGGAGAAGAGGAGGCTGAGGGGAAACCTCATTGTGATGTTCACCATCCTCATGAGGGGAAGTGGAGGGGCAGGCACATGTCTCCATTCTTGTGAGCAGTGACAGGACTTGAGGAAGTGACATGAAGTTGTGTCAGGGGAGGTGTAGGTTGGATATCAAGAAAAGGTTCTTCACCCAGATGGTTGGGCACTGAAGCAGGCTCCCCAGGGCAGTGGTCACAGCACCAGCCTGACCGAGTTCAAGAAGTGTTTGGACAGCGCTCTCAGACGCATGGTGTGATTCTTGGGGTGTCCTCTGCAGGGTGAAAAGTTGGACTTGATGATCTTGATGGGTAACATTCAACTCAGAATATTCCTATGATCCTGAAAATGTAGTGCTACTTGGTGGCAAACATTTGCATTGGCAATCCTAAAGTAAACAAACCAAGCAATGAGTAGCTCTTTTCTGATTTTTTAGTGGCTACTTATGCAGCTGAATTTGCTTCATGGGAATACATGAACTAAAAGACTTTTTGGATTTCAGAGCCCCATAACCTCTTGAAAGTACTATATTGTAGATTCACTTTTGTAACAATAAACAAACTAACATGGGAAGACATGGGATCTCTTTGAATAGGCAGGGCAAAGGTGTTATTTCAAGAATAATGATTGATTTGGACTTTAAACTAGAAACCAACAGAGGAGAGAGGAAGTTACCAGCAGCCTGTAAGGGAGTGACAGACAGGGTTGACTAGTGTCTGAAGTGATATGAATGAAAGGGAACACAAAACCAATAAATATGGCTTAAGCAAGACCACCTCCAGCATTTGTATGAAAGCAAAGAAGTTCCTACAAAACACTATTATGGGAAAAAAAGAGACTGTTTTTGGAAATCAGCACACTGAGGTTTTTTATTTCCAGTACCTCTGCACATGAAGAATAACATAAGAAACAGGAGATCTTTGTGCTGTTGTAGGACTATCTTATTGGTATCACAGAGGCTTGTGTGCTGGTTTGAAAGCAAAACCAGTGAGACTCCCAGTCAGAGATACAATTTATTAGAAGAAGAAGGGAAAAAAAGGTGAAGTAAATAGAATGATACAACCTAACACCCTGTTGGTCAGGGTGTTTGAAGCAGTCTGGGAATCCTCCTGGAGCAGCAGATGTGGTTCCGCTGGAGCAGAGATGATCCAAAGCAGTGATCCCTGTAGAAACGTCTGGAAGCTCGTCTCCTCTGAGAGTTCAGTGGATAGAAGCTGCTAGTGGGGTCTCAAACCCTGGGTTATATCCAGGTGGGAATGCTTGGCTCCTCCCCCTGGGCAGAGCATCTCACAATGGTACGATTTCATCTTATCAGTCATGCAAATGGATCCTTGATGGCCCATTAAACAGAGATAACTTCTTCCGGGAAGGCATTGTTGGGCTCGTTAACAGAAGATAAGGAGAACCCTGCCCCACCTTGGCTCCAACGGCTCATGGGGATAGAATACATACTTTGGACACAATTTTACATTGTAACCTAGGACATAATCCACCCCTTATTCTATCACCATCTACATCATACACTCTCAGAGATACATACATACACATACGTATATACACAGAATAAAACCCTACACGCTGATTTTAGTTCTCACTCAAAATTAAGTCTCCTTGTGGTACACAACGGGTTTCTCCATCTTTTTGCATTACCCACCAAGTGTAACCAGGTCCTTGAGCAAAAACAATCCCACGGATGGGTCTGCCTTTGCCTGAGGTGGGATTAATCCAAACAGTCTTTCCTAAAATCCCTTTCAGGTGTACCACAGGGACTTTATCTCCATCCACTGTGTGCAAGGGTTCAGACTGGGCCGGACCAGCTCGATTGATGGAGCCTCGGGTGTTTACCATCCAGGTGGCTTTGGCTAAGTTTATGTCCCAATTCTTGAAGGTTCCTCCGCCAAGTGCCTTCAGGGTAGTCTTTAATAGTCCATTGCACCGTTCAACTTTCCCGGCAGCTGGAGCATGATAAGGACTGTGGTATATCCATTCAATACCATGTTCTTTGGCCCAGGTGTTTATAAGGCCATTCTTAAAATGTGTCCCGTTGTCTGACTCGATTCTCTCCGGGGTGCCGTGTCTCCACAGGACTTGTTTTTCCAGGCCCAGGATGGTGTTCTGGGCAGTGGCATGAGGCACAGGATAGGTCTCCAGCCAACCTGTGGTTGCTTCTACCATGGTCAGTACGTAGCGCTTGCCTTGGCGGGTCTGGGGAAGGGTGATGTAGTCAATTTGCCAGGCTTCCCCATACCTGTACTTCAACCATCGTCCACCGTACCACAGAGGCTTCACCCGCTTGGCCTGTTTGATTGCAGCGCAGGTCTCACAGTCATGGATGACCTGTGAGATGCTGTCCATAGTAAGGTCCACCCCTCGGTCACGGGCCCATCGGTATGTTGCATCTCTTCCCTGATGACCAGAGGCATCATGGGCCCAACGAGCTAGGAATAATTCTCCCTTGTGCTGCCAGTCTAGATCCACCTGTGATACTTTCACCTTGGCAGCTTTGTCTACCTGCTCATTGTTGCGATGCTCCTCATTAGCCCGACTCTTGGGTACGTGTGCATCCACGTGTCGAACCTTCATGGTTAGCTTCTCTACTCGGGTAGCAATGTCCTGCCAGATCTCAGCAGCCCAGATGGGTTTCCCTCTGCGCTGCCAGTTGGCCTTTTTCCAGCGATTCAGCCATCCCCACAGAGCATTAGCTACCATCCATGAGTCGGTGTAGAGATAGAGCCTCGGCCACTTCACCCGTTCAGCAATATCCAAAGCCAGCTGTACAGCTTTAAGCTCTGCCATCTGACTCGATCCACCTTGTCCCTCGGTAGCTTGTGCAACTCGTCGTGTGGGGCTCCATACTGCAGCTTTCCATTTCCTGTCAGTGCCTATAATTTGGCAGGAACCATCAGTGAAGAGGGCATATCGTTTTTCAGTCTCCGGTAGCTCATTATATGGTGGGGCCTCCTCAGCATGTGTCACTTGCTCCTCTTCTTCTTCAGAGGATAATCCAAAAGTCTCACCTTCAGGCCAGTTCGTTATAACTTCCAGAATCCCAGGGCGATTTGGGTTTCCAATACGGGCGCGCTGCGTAATGAGGGCAATCCATTTGCTCCAAGTAGTGTCGGTGGCATGATGCGTGGAAGGAACCTTTCCCTTGAACATCCACCCCAACACCGGCAGTCGGGGTGCCAGAAGCAGCTGCGTTTCCGTGCCAATTACTTCTGAAGCGGCTTGAACTCCTTCATAGGCAGCCAAGATTTCCTTCTCCGTGGGCGTGTAGTTGGCTTCGGACCCTCTGTAGCTTCGACTCCAGAATCCCAGTGTTCGACCCCGAGTCTCACCAGGCACCTTCTGCCAAAGGCTCCAGGACAGGCCATTGTTCCCGGCTGCTGAGTAGAGCACATTCTTCACATCTCGTCCTGTCCTCACTGGGCCAAGGGCTACCGCATGAGCGATCTCCTGCTTGATCTGGGCAAAGGCTTGCTGCTGTTCAGGGCCCCAGTGGAAATCGTTCTTCTTGCGGGTAACCAGGTAGAGAGGACTCACAATCTGGCTATACTCAGGAATGTGCATTCTCCAAAAGCCTATGGCACCTAGGAAAGCTTGCGTTTCCTTCTTGCTGGTTGGTGGAGACATTGCAGTGATCTTGTTGATTATTTCTGTGGGTATCTGGCAACGTCCATCTTGCCACTTGACTCCCAGGAACTGGATTTCTCGAGCCGGTCCCTTTACCTTACTTCGCTTAATGGCAAAACCAGCTCTCAGTAGAATCTGGATAATCTTCTCTCCTTTCTTGAAAACTTCTGTGTTCCCCCACACAATGATGTCATCAATATACTGGAGATGCTCAGGAGCCTCGCCTTTTTCCAGTGCAGTCTGAATTAGTCCATGGCAGATGGTGGGGCTGTGCTTCCACCCCTGGGGCAGTCGGTTCCAGGTATACTGCACACCCCTCCAGGTGAAAGCAAACTGGGGTCTGCACTCTGCTGCCAAAGGAATGGAGAAGAAAGCATTGGCAATGTCTATGGTCGCGTACCACTTTGCTGCCTTGGACTCCAGCTCGTACTGAAGCTCCAACATGTCTGGCACAGCAGCGCTCAGTGGTGGCGTGACTTCATTCAGACCACGATAATCTACAGTCAGTCTCCATTCCCCACTGGACTTACGCACAGGCCAGATGGGGCTGTTGAAGGGTGAACGAGCCTTGCTGACCACCCCTTGGCTCTCCAGTTTACGAATCATCTCATGGATTGGGGTCACTGAGTCTCTGTCGGTGCGGTACTGCCGACGGTGCACTGTTGCTGTGGCAATTGGTACCTGTTGTTCTTCAACTCTCAGCAGTCCCACAGCAAAGGGGTCATCGGAGAGACCAGGCAGGGTATTCAGTTGTCTGATGCCTTCTGTCTCTACAGCAGCTATCCCAAAAGCCCAGCGATATCCTTTTGGGTCTTTGAAATATCCATTTCTGAGAAAATCTATGCCAAGGATGCATGGGGCCTCTGGGCCAGTCACAATGGGGTGTTTTTGCCACCCGTTCCCAGTTAAACTCACTTCGGCCTCCACTACAGTCAGCTGCTGGGACCCTCCTGTCACTCCAGAAATAGAAACAGATTCTGTTCCTACGTACCTTGATGGCATCAGGGTACATTGAGAGCCAGTGTCAATCAAAGCCGTGTACTCTTGTGGGTCAGATGTGCCAGGCCATCGGATCCACACAGTCCAATAGATCCGATTGTCCCTTTCCTCTACCTGGCTAGAGGCAGGGCCCCTCTATTCCTGCTCACGATGCACGTTGCTATCTTCCTGTAAATACGTTCCTGAGGTCCCTTCGAGAGGATCAGTCACATCATCATTCCTATACTGTCTGGAGTTCCGTGCACGAGAGACTGGAGCAGCATTGACTCTAGATGAACTCCTCGTGGTAGGTGTTCCTCTTTTCAGTTCACGTACCCGGGCTGCTAAGGCGGAGGTAGGTTTGCCATCCCACTTCCTCATATCTTCTCCATGCTCCCGAAGAAAAGACCAGAGGTTACCTCGTGGAGTGTATGTTCTCTCTCTGGCTGGGGGACGCCTGCTCCTAATGGCAGAGACTCTTGTTGGTTCTGGCGAGACGTGGTAAACTTCTTCCTTAAGTTCTTTTTTCAGTTTCTGATGGCCCTCTTCAATCAAGCTTCGGACTTGCTCAGCCAGCCTTGTTTCCACGGATGAGACATGGGTACGAAATGGGGCAGTGACAGTGTCCTCATAAATTCTTAGTTTGTTGACCAAGATGCCCACCCTGTCCTCACCTGCCCTCCATTGCAGCGTTGCCAGGTAACGGGAGTACATCTCTGGTCCAAGCCGTGCGAATCTCAACCACATCTGTGATGTGCACTGAACTTCATCTGGGCTTTTAGGAAATCTCTCGTCCTCTGAGAAAATGATCTCCAGCACAGCCAATTCCCTCAGGCATCGGATACCTTGTTCCATTATGCTCCACTTTCCTTGGTGCACCTGGAGATCTTCTTTACAAAGGTATCTGTCCCTCACACTTGTTAGCAGCCGTTGCCAGAGGCTGAGAGTTTCTTGGGTTCTCCCGATCCCCTGATCAATGACCACATCTCGGGACAGCGATCCCAGTTGCCTGGCCTCACTTCCATCCAGAATGGTATCATTGGCTGCAGCATCCCAGATACGGAGCAGCCAGGTCAGGACAGATTCATTTGTCTGGCGGGTGAATTCCCTCCGCAGGTCACGTAGCTCACCCAGGGACAGAGAGTGAGTGATGATCTCTGGCTCTGTCTCCTCTGCTGGGTGCGAAGGTCCTGCTGCATCCTCGTCAGTCACTATGCGGACTGACTTGCTCTTTGCTTTCTTCTTCTGAACAGGAGCAACTGCTACCGGTTTAGGCTGTTCCAGTTCAGTGATGGTTTGTGTGGAAATGCTGGAATTTTTGGCTTCTTTCTCCTCTGTAACAACCTGCACAGACACAGACGTTGTGGCTTTGCTTGGTGCTTCTTTCTCCTCTGTGACAGTCTGTGTAGATGCGGACACTGTTGGCTTGCTTTTGGCTTCTGTTTCCTCTGCAACAGTCTGCATGGATGTGGACACTGTTGGCTGGTTTTTTGGCTTCTGTTTCCTCTGTGACCGTCTGCGTAGACTCGGACGCTGTTGCCTTCTTTTCTCTTCTGCCTCAAGAAGACGCTGCACTACATCACGTACATCATGTGGTGTTTTGTTTCTGAGCATGGTGCAGGCTGTGCAGAGAAAAGAAAGCAGCACTAACAACAACATTATGCTGTCCTTGGTATCCAGAGGGAATTCAATATTTTCAAAAACTGCTGTATCAGGCCTGAAAGACTGGAAAAAATTATTCGTTACCCCTCCCCACAGTGGCTGGGTGAGATTGTTGAGGCCCCAAACAAAACATCCTAGACCGGGACAAGCAAACAAAGTTGAGTACATACTCCAAATTATGCTCATTGCCTTGCAGGTTAGCATGCAATAGACATAGTAGATTAATAAAGCAATTTTAGTGCTGTATCCTGGTTTACACCAGAGTATTAAGATCTGCAGATAGTGCCCCATGTGTGGAAAGATATAGAGAGCTAGGTACAAGACAAATGTAAGCATGCTGAGCATCATAGTGAACAGGTGTTCTTTTCCCCAATACAAAATTGTAATTCTGACTTTTCTCAATACCTCCTGCCCCACGTTGGGCGCCAAAAGATGTGCTGGTTTGAAAGCAAAACCAGTGAGACTCCCAGTCAGAGATACAATTTATTAGAAGAAGAAGGGAAAAAAAGGTGAAGTAAATAAAATGATACAACCTAACACCCTGTTGGTCAGGGTGTTTGAAGCAGTCCGGGAATCCTCCTGGAGCAGCAGATGTGGTTCCGCTGGAGCAGAGATGATCCAAAGCAGTGATCCCTGTAGAAACGTCTGGAAGCTCGTCTCCTCTGAGAGTTCAGTGGATAGAAGCTGCTAGTGGGGTCTCAAACCCTGGGTTATATCCAGGTGGGAATGCTTGGCTCCTCCCCCTGGGCAGAGCATCTCACAATGGTACGATTTCATCTTATCAGTCATGCAAATGGATCCTTGATGGCCCATTAAACAGAGATAACTTCTTCCGGGAAGGCATTGTTGGGCTCGTTAACAGAAGATAAGGAGAACCCTGCCCCACCTTGGCTCCAACGGCTCATGGGGATAGAATACATACTTTGGACACAATTTTACATTGTAACCTAGGACAGCTTGGTTAGGTGAAATCTAATGAATGCTTCAGTGGAGGAATACGGGCTCTCTCGGATCAGCAGGGCAAACAAGGATGAGAAGCTTCTCCCTCTTTGAGTAAAAAGCAGAAACGTGGATCTCTATGTGGATATGAATGATAAGCTGACTAAGAACTTAATGTGTGAGGATGAAAGAGCAGAGTGGTATATTGACAAGTGTGTGGCTGCTATACACTGGCTGACCAAGGAAGAACAAGTGGGTGGTGACTTCTCTAGACAGAGAAAGGCAGTCTTGTGTTCACAGGACTTTGACCTCACAGGGAACATCACTCATGTCATAGAGGGGCAATGAGTACAGATATTCTGGTTGACTTCATACTCACAAATAAGGATTGGCTAGCTGGGAATTTGAAGGTTGAAGGCAGGCAGTCTGCCCAAGAGTTTATGGTTTGAAGGGATTTTTTTTTTAAAAACTCCTTACAAGTATAGCATTTAACACATTTATTTCCTTAGTCTTCCAGATCTCCCAAGTCTTCCTTTAAAACTTTTCTAATTCTCCTTTTTATTGAACGAACACCCTAAATTGTATATTTAGCAAATTTCATTACTACAGTTTTAACTAATTTACTCAAGTTGTAACAATTGTTGTTGTCACTGTTGATCATCTCTCATGCATATTTGACACCCCACTTTCCTAACAACCAGTCTTCACCAGTATTTGTAAATCTCCAAATGTAATCACCATTCTATATGGGTGTCTGATACATTTATAGATGAATATGTTATTTGATTGCAATAGGGTTTTTGTCAGAAGTTTGTTACATTAGGCTAGGTGAAGTCTATACATTTTCCTATGAGAAGCTGCAGTGAAATTTTTGGATATAGAATAGCTTAACATTGTGATGTGCACTTTAATAAAAACATAAGCAGTCAGGTACTATGATTTCTATTGTTTTGCATAGCATTTTTTGCTATTGTAGATCCTATCAATAAACTTCCCTGTCGCATAGAGGTAGGAATCTTATAAAAGAAAAGCTTTATATAATCAGGGCTTAGGCCTGTTAATTTTCTAAGTATAGCTAAGCAGCTAGCAAATTTCCCATGTACAAGAATCATGAGAATGAAAGTCAGTTAACAGAACAATTCATTCTTGTAAGAAAAAGAAGTTTGTACCTAAAAAAACAATAAATCTATCCCATGAGCTATCAGTGAATAAAATATGTAAACAATCCAGGAATAGAGAGATGTGATGGACAGGTAAAATACCATTTACTAACCAATGAATTGAGTGGCAAGAAAACTACTAGCCAATTGAACATGAAGTCTGTGAAAACTCTATTAAAATGAATTATATGAGTAAAGAATTGGCTTTTTATGCACAAAGAAGCTGAGTCCTGTCTGCTGGTTACTACAACAATTGCCTTTTCATGAAATCTGAGTTTGATTTTTTTCTGTTGCTATGTCCTACATATTATAATAGGATACATCAATGTGATATCATGCAATCCATTTATGCACACAAAATTGCAGTGAGGCTACAGTTGTCCAGTGAATAATCAGGAATTCATGTCAAAACACCTAAGCTGTATTCTTGTCTCATACAGTGCCCTAATGAATGACTTTGGAGGTTCAGATTTCGTTTCCTGGAATTCAGCTGACATTATTTCAGTCATAAAATCTTTGGAGAAGATATATTTTTGCTTGCAGAGTCCTTAGTACAACAATGACTGAAGTTGCAGCTAGAATAAATGTAAGGGTGAAATCTTCTATTTTTTTTCAATTTCACTGTATTCTATCTTATTCTGTTTTCTTCCTTCTTGGTATTAATTTCATAAGCTATTACTGTCAACCCACTGTGAAATAGTAACAGTAACTTTTTATTTTTGCTCATAAACTAGGGATTTGATTTCAAACTTTTTTCTTTTGGAAATTTGTTACTTGCTTAGTGCTGAGAATTTTAAACTGTCTTCTGTTTAAAGTGGCAGTAACTTTATTGGCTATGTCACTTTCATTATTTCCTGTAGAATTTGTCTTCTTTCTAGAATGTCTATTATTTTTAATATTTGGTTTGGCAGAGTTTGTGAGATTTCAGTATGCTTTTTAAGCTTTCATATCACCTTGTGGGTTTTTTTTTCTCTTAGTAAGTGTAATTTATAACTCTGTAAGTGAAATGGCAGCACAGGCAGAACCAAAAGAAATATTACATCTCCATTTTTTCATCAATATTAACCCAATATATTGCAATGTATGCTTTGTCTTCACCAATACAACTGTGATTGCTAAATATGAATAATGACAGTCAAACCATGAACAATCTCTGTTGTATTATCTACCTATCTGTCTATTCATCCATCAACCCACTATCCAATCACTTCCATAAAAATGAATAGTGATATATTTTATGGACTTAATGGAGCCTTTGGCATATCTCCCATTTCAGGCCCAGCATTGTGCTGAGGTAGAGCTCTTTTGTTCTTGGTATTTGCTGTGGTTTATGGTTAACAAAGAATGCCATATGTCAGCAGCCTTTCATTCATCAGCCTCATTGATTACTCCAGATTCCCAACCACAAGCAGTACTAAGAACACTCACTTTTGCCTTTTTGCAATGAGTGTTTCTGGTCTTATTTCAACCACTCTGTTCCTCTTACTTTTCATTATTTTATCTCTTTTTTTGTTATCAGGGGGTTTGGGTTTTTTTCTTGTTTTTTTTTTTTTTTTTTCTCTCTCTTTTCTCTTTGAATAGTAATGAAACTTAAAATGTCTTTCTCTAAACCCTCATTCCTATTCAGTTTATTAGCTGATACCACCTTCTGAGTCTACATTCTGTGAAGTGTCACAGACATTCGACTCAGTTTTATAGAAACAAATCTTTTTTCCTGTTTTATCTCTTTTTTGCCACTCCTCCACTATGTTGCCATTTTGATTTAATAAACTATATTAAACTATATTAAGGTGATAGCAAACATTAATAGTTGACATTAGTAGTAGTCATGCTAAGGCTTGGTAGGCCTCATGTAACCTGTAGATGAACTGTTATAGCAGATTTTGCAATGTAAGCAGTGTAGCTAAGAGATAATTACTCATCTTAGGAATGTATGCTTATCTTAAGGAGGATACCTTTTGGCAGGACTTTTAAATGTCAAAGAGATTATTGTACCAAGTAGTGAAAGTGAAGTAAGAATTTGTTAGGATGAAGAAATCATGTAAAGAAACATATAAAAACCCTGTGATTTTTCTGAGAGACGGGGCTCTGTCTTTGGACGCTAGTCCACAGGCTCCCAGGCCCTCAATAAAGCACCGCATAAACGACTTTGGTTGTTTGTGTTTTCTTTGGATCGGGCAACAACTATATCCTCTTTTGTGGTCCCATCCTATCTTTTTAAGTTATACAAAAAGTTAATATTAAATCTTGGCTTTAAATGCTTTGAGTTCTACAGTGATTAGAGGTACATAAAACAGTCTGGATAATGTATCTGTAAAGGTCTATTAAGAAAAGAAAACATGTGTGCTTCTGGCCGTATAGAAATGTTCTTGCTTCTTCCAATCTCTTGTAATTCATATTACACACACACACACACACACACACACACACACATATATATATATAATTAAATAAAGATTATTACGCTGGTGTGTTTAAAGTTTTAAGACAAGCAACATTCTTTCCAAAAAGAATCTTTTACAGAACCGGCTACTTCATTAATAAATACTATTGATGATATTCCCTTTCATGAATCATCTAGCAGATATTGCAACAATAAACTAAAATTAACAATTAGCTAGGATTTATGTCCAAACATTTTCTCATTCTCTATTTAGCAATTTATTTACACCTTTTGATTAATCCCCTTTTATATGTTAATGAAATGAAACTCATAGAATTTGTCCATCATATTTTAGGTATTTAGATGAAACATAGAAGTTACTATTTTGCTTACTGTGGTATCTTTGTTGTCAGTGGAGAGACAGACAATTCTAGGGCAGACCAAGCAAGGTCAAAATGAGTGTCTCCACTGACTTTGTATTATGATTTTGCTAAAATCTGAAATAAACCACTTTTGAAAACATACAAAAAAATTGCAATAGTAACTCAGATGCTAATTATAATCAGTTGAGTAAGTGATACCTCTACAGTGATAAGTTTCTGAACAGCAGTGCTTTTTGTTGAAGCTGTTGCAGACTGGACAGGTATGTAAAAGAGAATGATCAGAAGAACTTTGGGAGGGGTTCTGGACAGTTCAACGCAAGGCTTCAAAAATACAGAAACATATCAGACTGCAGTGTGATGCTCATCAATTGGCCAATTGATTTAAAGTTTTGTAACAAGCTCATGAAGCTGTCCATAATTTACAGCATGTCTTTACAGTGCATACAAGACTACATGAAAAAAGAAGTGATTCTACATGTGTTGTGCTTCAGAACTGCATATGTAGGCTGATTACTCTGGTATCCTACAATATATATCCACATACCTATTGTTCTATTGTTATTAAAGAAAATTTTATTTAGTATTTGGTCTGAAGTTTTTTCTGACTCACTGGTCTCATTACCCATTTTTAATGCCTGTCTGTTTAAACCAGACATAACATTTGAGATAAGTAGACTCAAAATCATGTAGATGATTTTACCTTCTTCAAAAGAAGTATAAGCATCTAGGGTTTTTTTAATCTGTCACTGCCTTTTCTTGGTATATCAAAAATATTAACACACCTGCACTCAGTGCCATTCTGGGTACACCTTTCCTCCTCATTTTCTTAGCCCTCACTTCACTCCACTCCAGACTGCTACACACCCTGCAGGGAAATACCCACTCCACAACAGTCTTCACCACCAGCTGCAAGGGAATATCTGCTCTGATGCCTGCATCACCTCCTCCCCCTTCTTTTACTGGTCTTGACATTCACTAAGCTGTTTCTCACTCTTTTTCTTTTTCTTTTTCTTTTTCTTTTTCTTTTTCTTTTTCTTTTTCTTTTTCTTTTTCTTTTTCTTTTTCTTTTTCTTTTTCTTTTTCTTTTTCTTTTTCTTTTTCTTTTTCTTTTTCTTTTTCTTTTTCTTTTTCTTTTTCTTTTTCTCTTTTTCTTTTTCTTTTTCTCTTTTTCTTTTTCTCTTTTTCTTTTTCTTTTTCTTTTTCTTTTTCTTTTTCTTTTTCTTTTTCTTTTTCTTTTTCTTTTTCTTTTTCTTTTTCTTTTTCTTTTTCTTTTTCTTTTTCTTTTTCTTTTTCTTTTCTTTATTCCTCTGTAAGTGTGCAGTATTTTGCCCTTTCTCAAGTACATTTTACCCAAGGTGCCCCTACTTCTGCTGTGGGCTTAGCCATGACCTGTAGTGGGTGGGTTGGAGCTGGCTGGAACTGCAGCTTGAACCAGACACTCTATATGATGATAAATATGGCTAAGCCTCCTGAAAAAAGGGGATGGAGTCTAGATTACTTTTGGATATCTTATCCTCTTCCTTTTTTTCTTTTTTAGTTTTACATCCTCTTAAATAATAATGGTATCAAGTAACAGCCTCCTCTTTTGCACATATGAAAACTCTTTGTAAAGATGGCGTTTTCCTTCCTCCTAGTTAAATGAGATTCTTAGAATCATATCATCATAAAATATACTGAGTTGGACCTATTAGGATCACTGAGTTCAATTCCTGGCCCCGCAAAGGATAGCCCAAGAATCAGACTATGTACCTGAGAGCGAGGCACAAACATTTCTTGAACTCTGTCAGGCTTGGTGCTGTGACCATGCTCTGGGAAGCGTGCTCCAGTGCCCAGCCTCTGGGTGAAGGACCTTTTCCTGATATCAAACCTATATCTCCCCTCACTCAGGTTTAGCCTACTTCCTCAAAACCTGTCCCTGGGCACGAGAGAGCTAAAATACCTGCCCCTCCTCTTCTCCTCATGGGGAAATTGTAGACTGCAATGAGCTGTCTCCTCAGTCTCCTCCAGGCTGAACAGACCAAGTGACCTCAGATGACTTCCCCTCAAGGCTCTTTACCATCCTCATGGCCCTCCTTTGGACAGCTTTATGTTTTGTATTCATCTGTATTAAAAGCTGTAGTTGCATCACCTGCAGCACCATTATCCACACTCTTCTTGCTTTAAAAGGTTTACAAATGTTGAGTTCCTGTTTTCTATCATACATGGAATTTAATTCTGATCAGATAAGGAACAGAAATAAAGAAAGGTAATGAATTATGCCTACATCTGGAATATCCATCAATTTTGTGCTCTTTTTACATACTGCTATGTATTTTAGCACTTCACAGGTCCCGTTATTTTCCAAAGTCTAAATTTATTACATAAGCATAATGTAAGATTTTCTCAGAAGTTTTCTAGAAAACCTTTTGTATAACTGTTAATTGTATAATCATAAAGAGTATTAAGAAATTAACCACGTTCTTCCACTTCACGCTTTTGAGGATTCATGGTAATATATATAGTAAGACCTTTATCAACAAGCATCTCTTTTAATTCATATGAATAAAGCTATTTAAAATAATTTATGGAAAAATATAATTTAAATATGTACTTTAGTCAAAAGCACACCATCAATGTCAAATGAAATAAATTTTTCAGTACAGCTAATTAATTTTCTAAGTTGGAAAAGAAAAGGATGCCTGAATTATCAGAATGTAAAGGAAGACATAAGAAAAAACAATATGAGATTTTTAGAGTATTTAAAGTACAAAACAGGAAATGAGCCAGACCTTTTTAGTTATAATAAATCTATTTTATCTCTTTCATAAAAAAATAGACCTTTTGCATATTTAAATGCCCTAGCTATGGAGTAATTTGTAAATGAAATATAAAGACCTGATCAGATGTATAATCTGATCTGCAAAGTCATAATTAATGAAAATATGATACTATAGTCATTACCAGTTGATATTTGTGCTGAGATTCTTCAGCCACTTGTCTGACTGAAGCTGTGGGTTTTCTAGGAACAGGACTTCTTCCCAGTAATACTGAGGACTGCAGAAGGTACTTCATTATACAAATCTTGTATACAAGTCTTGTTACAGAATGACAAAATGAACAAAATGATCTGATCAATAGATGGGTACCATTAGCTTGCAATCCGCTTTGGTGCCATAGTGAGGCCTCTGAGATATCACCTAGTCTTCCTAACCTTTCCCCCTTTCTCCTTTTCTCCCCCCACACATTCTTCTCTTCTCTTCTCTTCTCTTCTCTTCTCTTCTCTTCTCTTCTCTTCTCTTCTCTTCTCTTCTCTTCTCTTCTCTTCTCTTCTCTTCTCTTCTCTTCTCTTCTCTTCTCTTCTCTTCTTTCTCTTCTCTTCTCTTCTCTTCTCTTCCTTTCTTCCTCCCTCCCTCCCTTCCCTCCTTCCTTCCCTCCCTCCTTCCCTCCTTTCTTCTCCTTTATTGCCCTCCTTCCCTTCTTTCACTTGTCTCCCACTTTTCCTTCAACTGATACAGCTCCTACTGAATTTTACCTCACAGATCTACAATCTATAAAACAAGTTCTATGCTGGTGACTTTTATCACACCAGCATCATATTTAATTTTTTGGGTGTCTAGCTGAGAAACAGACTGGTGTTAAATGAGATGAATCTCCAGAGCTGTGCAAGTTCAAACTCGGTGTTTCTGACAAAGTAAATACCACAAAAAACCCACAATATGGGTTTACAGGCTTAGCCATTCTGCTAAATGTGTTGATGATGATGGTATAATATCTTTGAAGAGGCTGACTTTTGCTCATTTAGGGCCTAAGAACATCACGAATTCTCACAGGACAAAAAATAAAATCATGCCATCCCTACGTATGTAAGCCTAAGGTATTTGGTATCCTGTGAAGAGGGGCCCCACATCAGGACTTGACTTTAGAGCCTTGAGTTGTTCAGTATTTTGTCCCAAGTGTCTTCTCACAAATATCATTAGATATCATTATTTCATTAGAGGATGAAATACCTCTTGCAATCATAAACCATCAGAAATATGTAGAGAATAACCAGTTTACTGCCTGTAAACCCATATTGTAGTTTCCCATGCAAAAAGTTGTCAGAAACACCGAGTTTGAACTTGCACGGCTCTGGGGATTCATCTCATTTAACACCAGTCTGTTTCTCAGCTAGATACCCAAAAACAACAGCAAAGAGTTGTATTTTTTGGTTCTTACAAGAAGTTACACTTGCTGTGTTCTGTGTTTCAAACAAACATAATACTAGCAGATAACTAATCAAGTGGAAAAATGTTTGTGTTTTTTCTGCTAGCAGAAGAAGTTTGGAGAAAAACAGGAAACTGAGAGGGATAGATTTTTTTGGGGTATTTCACTACCATAGACATTCCTACCTCAGAGTTTCAGTCACTTAAGTATCTTCTACAGATTATTTCTAATTCTGTGTTCAGTGCTATCAACATTTATTTGCTGATTGCAACTGTAAATATAATACATCTTTTCTTGCTGACTTTTGCAAGATCATGAGTAGGCATTACTTTGTTTTTATTAAAGAACTATTAAAAAATAAAATTAATGTAATAGAAATTTAAGAATAACAAGTGAACATCTCTAGGGAGGGATAGCTCTCAAAAAACTGAAGAGATTTTCCATCTGTAAGGAGATGAGAAAGGTTATCAGTCCGATTTGCAGCCTGATAATGCAATGCTATATTCTTATATATATCATGAACTGTATATATACAAGAACTGTATTTCTTAATGTAGTGGAGGGGCTATAATTTCACAACAAATTCTTTCATTTAATGTCTATATAGTGTGATTACTCTAATGATTTAATGTAGTTAAGATTTGGCAAGAATTACATTGCTTCTCCATACTAAAATAGCACAATAACTTATGAAAAAATAGATTATTTTAACAGAAATAATCTCAAAAAATTATTCAGTTATAATACCATTGTAAAATATGATATTAATAATCTTGCAGTTAAAAAATTCCTTCCCTGAAAAATAATATTTCTGAAACTTATTAATATGCAGAAAAGTAAACTACAAGAATCGTACATACCAGGTGTTTTTGGAGAGTTATTATACTCATCAGTTCTAAAGTGCTATGAGATATTCACTCATTATACTGTTGAGTTGATATACTCAATAAATATGAAAATTACTTATAATTCAATTAAATCCAATAATAAAAAAGGGAAAATAAAAGATTGTGAAATATGGAAAGGTTATCAAAACTAATAGGAAGTTTTGAAATGTAGACTACTGAAGTGTGTAATGAAATCATGCCTGGATAGTACATTTGAGAAAACTGAAATCTGCTTAAGTCAGACAACCTAATTCACGTCATTGGTGTAGTTTTTATGAGATCCTTTCATGTATATCTTTGTCACTAGCTAAGATGAATTGATCTGTATCATGTCTGGAAGAGTAAATACTAGAAGTAGAATTATCTAGAGCTGAAGTGACAATTGCCTAAACTCCTTTAACATCAAATGATGTATGAAAAGACCTGTCTCATATTCTCATCGACTAACTCAAGGGCATTCAAGGAATGACTGGATGTGGCACTTCGTGCTGTGGTCTAGTTGACAAGGAAATGTTTGTTCAAAAGTTGAACTTGATGATCTTGGAGATATTTTCCAATATTAATGGTTTTATGACTCTACAAAAAGTGTATGAAACATTCAGGAAATTATGTGAACAAAAGTATTACCATAACTTCATTAAAACCTCAGAAAAAAATATATACTTTCTTTCTGAACACTAAAAAAACTACGGCCATTTCAGTATCATACATATAAATGGGCAAAAATCTTGACCATACCTTCTTCATTCTAGTCATAAGTTATAAAGGAATATTTCCAGAATATTTTAAACAGAATATTTTTGCAACTGAGAATCATAATCCCCTGAAATCTACAACTTTCTCTGAGGAAATTGTCATACTTGATAAATGATTTTATTAAAACACACTCAGTCCTCATTCTTACATCCTTGCAGCTATCTTCACTGTCCCTTAGGGAAACACTGAAAAAACAGAATCTGTAGCAGGTAAATCTCTTCAGAACGGCCTTTGTACTGATCTGGGTGCAAGATCTCGGAACTTTTCTAGTTTTTATTAAATCCTATGCTTGGGTCCATTATGCTTTTTTTTTCTTTTAACTCTTCATCTCAGTCTAATGATTTCTTTATATTCTATAAATGAAAAGGATAAGTGATGCTTCCAAGAAAGAGATATTTTGAAAATTTGACTGTCTTTGGATATTCAAGAGCTAGTTTTATACTTAGCTCCTTCTTAAAGAATGTTCTTCTGAGTATTACTACTTTTCTCACATCCATACTGTGAACTTCTGCTGTGAAGCACATGAATAAATAGTTTTTGACTGCTATCCTATACCCTAAAAAAACTGTTTACAATAGGATGGTTTTAGATACATTTTTTATTAAAGCTTTTCTCATGAAAACATCTTATTTTCCTTTCCAATTAACTTCCTCCTTTTTAATCAAGTTGCAGCCCTAAATCGTGACGTTATTGACTCAGATTATTTCCAGCTTAAATTTCTAGTACATCTATAAGTGGATATTGAAACTTTGGATACAAATGTCATGACCATTCAAAACCATCCATCCAGGAACAGTTCTGATTCTTGTTAACTCTGTATTTGAGAACCAGTGATAGTCCTCTGTTATACTACCAATAGAAGAAAGGTATTTGTGGATGGCATCTTATTATGAAAATTTCTACCATTTATATGTTTTTACTTCAGTACATGAGTAATCTGGAAGCCTGATTTCTATATTTTGCAAAACGTATTTTTAAAAATCTAAGGCTATGGCAATCTGTGCAATAATCATCAAAAATAACTGTTTTAATAAAACAAAATTTCATACCATTATTATAACAGATACAATTATTGTGGTAAAATAGGGAAAAAAGGTATTTCCTACCTGTAAAGCCCTTGTCACACTCACAAAGAAAAGTGTTGGGAGTAACATTGATGCAGTTACCATTGAAACATGTAGATGGCTGACACTGTCCAACCATTTCTGTACAATTT
This sequence comes from Phylloscopus collybita, assembly GCA_027886175.1. Classification (NCBI taxonomy): domain Eukaryota; kingdom Metazoa; phylum Chordata; class Aves; order Passeriformes; family Phylloscopidae; genus Phylloscopus; species Phylloscopus collybita. Next base: position 30,549,230 of record JAJNNQ010000026.1, on the reverse strand, counting down.
TTACCTGTGTCAAAGGAATAATAGGAACATTACACTTTAATAAATATTTAGGGAGTTTGGTGAACTTTTTATAAATGTCAGATTTATAGCTACGATATAGATAGGCAAATGGAGAGAAAGGTGTTTGTGCTAAAATTGTTCATTAGTTTGCACCAAACTTACTGAACTTCTAAGGCAAGTCAGAAAGATATTAATCTGCTTTTGTGCTCAGCTACTGTGCTTAGCCTTATCTGACATACAGTTACAAATTCATATATAGCTTAAAATGCAGAAGTGCTACTAGAATTGTATTTTTTTTTTTTATATGAATCTAGCTTACAGTTTCTTTCAGCATTGAGAACAAAAGGTGTTCTTATTTTGAATGGGAATGTGAGATTTTTTTTTAATATGCAGCTTTCTGGAAATTACAATTCCAGTTATAAGTTGTTTATGCTATTACAACATACAGGTCTAAATACCATATAATTATGCTTGCCTCTTGAATTATTACCATGACGTTATTCACACTTCAAAAGGTTTTTAAATTTCTAATAGACTTTATGTTATGGGAAACATTTTTCCTCCCCTACTCTTGAGTAGCCTGCCCATAATATATGATAGTTTAGTCTCCTAATTCTTCTTGTTTACATCCAGCTTGTTTATGAGACTAGTATTGTCAGTACAAAATTATGGCATTACCTAAAACTTTCCCATATAGGCTAACAAAATGTTTTAAGCATTGCTTGTTGATAGCATTAGGCATGATGATTGCTTTTAACAGAATTACTTGCAAATTTTTTCATTAATTTGAGTTCAATTAGTACCAGACATTTTTGGTATTATTATTTTCAAAGCATTTTACACAGCCTCCAGTAAGGATAAAGGAAATATAAACCATACTGCATACCATCAATGTTTTCACTTATTGCATTGTTCATAATTATAAAAATATTTTTCTCATAACATTGACTTATTCATACCTGCATAATCTTCTATTGGCAAATGCATTAGTAACCAAATTATTATGCACTTTGAAAAGCAATTAAAAATAAATTACAGCAATCTTTATGCAACATAAGCTTCATTTCTATGAAGGGTGTTCTATGAACCTCACTCATTTCTGAGCCATCAGCTGTGCTTCATAGCATAGCATCACTATTGTGAGAGCATAGAAGCTCAGTCCAACAGAGGAATATTTCAAGAGTTCTGCTCCAAAAGTACAAAAAGAGCTACAACAATTCTTTTTCTGATGAGAATGAATATTTATGGTACTTTCTAAAATGTACACAAACTCTATTGGTCTGAATGCAGTAAAAATATTCCCATAATTTCCTTAATCCATTTTTTTTTCCTCCATGAAAGAAAGGTAATGGTTAGATAAAAATTTACCCAGTTATGTTGTACTCTGGTTTATGGTAATCCAACCCCAAATTCAGTTTCTCCAATGAGTTTTGGGTAAGTATTGCAATTTTTTCTTTTTTTGACATATTTAATTTGATAAAAACAGTATGTTTAGCAAATTGCCTTTGAAAACAACTTTAGGGGACCGAACAATCTGGAAGAAAATAATAATTACTTTATTTTACTGTCTTTCTAATTTAAGGTTTGATCTTTCAGTTAAACCAAATTTTTATTTAAAAAAAAATCACTAATGTAATTTGAAAGGTCTTTAAAATGAAAATAGAGGAGTTTTGGCAGGTTGAATGAAATGCTCATTTCAACACAATCACGTACTCTTTTTCGCCAGTTTGGTTAATCAGCTACTTTCAGGGAAGATTACTCCAAATGATTTATGTTATTTGGTCTAAGAACCTGAACTGCAGAACAAAAAACAAAACAAAAAAAAAAAAAAAAAACAACCAAAAAAACCAGTTACTTCTCTAAGTCAACAAGTACTTATTTATGTCTCATGCTTAAGTAGGAAAGAAGCATGATGAGAACTTATTCTGTTTGTCTCCCATAAGTGACTCTATGTAAAAGAGACTCTGCAGGTGTGGTAGCAGCAGTGGGCAGTCAAATGATACAAAAGCCTTTCTAGTGCTGTTCTTAGTGTTTTACCATCTGTCAAGGAAAGTGTATGGTTTACATAATGCTTATCCCTTGAGGAGAAAAAAAATACCTGAAAATTTTGGAGGACATGTGCATTCGTAAGCATCTCCAGAAAGTTCTGATTTCTCAACGCAGGAGGCATTGTTGTGGCAAGGTTTAGTGGAACATATATCAAATTTCTGGCAAAATGTTCCTGAATACTGTGAAAAACAATGGCAATGATATGCTTTTTCCCAAACATGGCTTAGACATTTGCCATGCCCAGAGCATAGTGGTGCATCCAGAGACTGTTGGCAAAACTGCTGCTTCACCGTTACGTTCAGACGAAGGCCCATGTCGCATAACAGGGGACCTCTCTTGTGAAGTTCTGCAAAGTAATGAGTTCCAGCACCAAGCCAGTTAGGGTCCACTTGGTGCAGTCCTCTTATCTGGCAAACGAAAATCAACTGCTCTTGAAGAAAACTAGCCTTAGGGCAGTTAATAAATTCTTCCTTGGAGACGTTTACCAAATTCATTCCATAGGACTGGAAGGATGGCTCAGAGGAGATGAGGAGACTGTCACCTAATTGAAGCTGTAAAGGGCATATCTGAGGGATACTGAGGTTACGTTCTCCAGAGATTTCTCCAACAATACTTTTATTCATATTCCAGCATTCAGTGTAAAAGCCTGAACAGACGTTTTCCCTTGGTGTCCATTTTATCACTGTAGGTTTTGGTTCTGTTCTCCATTCAGTAGTCATTTGCCTCTCACATATTACCTGCCCATTGACAATGCGAAGTTGAAGAAAGAACACTACCATACAAAATGTTGATTTCGTAGTCATTGTTTCACCTGATCAGTGGAAGTTTTCTTTCACATGTGATTCATTACTGAGAATAACCTCAGAACACTTGTTCCTTAAGGTTCACATGTATTTTCCATGGCAGCCTAAGAAGTCAAACAGAGGAAAATATTTTTGTTTTCACACCAAACACAGTTGAATATTAAAACTTCCTTACAAAACAGAAAATGTACAACAAATCAAGGGCAAGATCTAATTAGTAATGGGAAACTGGAATAAGTCAAATGAACTGATCAGGACTACAACACTGTAACAAGTCAGTTTTTCCTTTTTTTTATTCCTGCTAAAAAAATTATATTTATTTATTTCATTTCATTGTACTCGTGTCCTCAAGAGAAAGAGCTTGAAAATATACTTTTATGTTCCCTCCCTTTGTTGACAAAACTAATGGTAATAAAATCAAGTTAGGGCATCTGAGGAACAAGGAACTAAACAAGAACATCTAAGTTCTAGTCATAAGCTTTAACCATAAATAGTTTTCTGACAATCATTTAACTGTTTATTGTAAAAGTAGATATTCCAAAGACGTAGGTCTAAGAATTTTTTTATGAAGAAAACGTGCAACTACTTCTCAACTCTATTCTCTTCTTATACATTCAAAAAACCCCTTCATTAAATCCTTACTTTTCAAAGAATATTTTTGAAAATCAAATGTCCTTATCCATATGCATGAGACTTTTATGTAAGACAAAGACAACAGATTACGGGGTCCTCCAGAAATATTTAATTTATAGACTAGCCTTTTCTGTCTCTTGAATTGTATCTAGCAATTTTTATTGCATGAGGTGAATGATTACAGAAAGAAAACCATAATAAGGTTATGAAGCTTTTGCTTGGAGTCATAATGAAAATTATGAAAACACAATATTTTGTCAAATACCTTAGAAATTTTCAATAGCTTTGCATTAGTAATAGTTTAATTTGTCTTAAATACAAATCTTTTTTTTCTCTTTTACTCTTTTCCCCCCTCAGTATCCTTATCTGACACTCTCAGATACTTATATTCACCTTTAAGATAGTGGCCCCTAAACTGATATTTACAAATGAGAAAGTTATTCTAGAGAAAATTTATCCTACAAGGGAAGCCATTCAATGTAAATAAACAATAGAATTCATAGTTTGAAATTTGTTCGCATGTGTTCATTTATCCACAGCATGTGTAAAAATCATGTGGTTGTATATTTTTCTACACCTACACACACGTAGTTTTATTGGGTTTCATGGCCTGGTTTTGCTAGGGGGAGGGCTAGAGGGGTGGTTTTATCAATGTCCAGCAGAGCCAATGCCAGCCAGCTCCAAGATGCTGGACCAATCAGAAATGGTGGTAAGACCTGTGAGATAAAAGATTTAAGAAGAAAAGAAATTAGTGCACTGTTGCAACTACAGCCAGGCAAGAGCAGAGAATATGTGAGAGGAGCAGCTTTTCAAAGACCAAGGTCAGTGCAGAAGAAGGGGCAGGAGGTGCTCCAGGTGCCAGAGCAGAGATTCCCCTGCAGCTCATGGTGCAGCCCATGGTGGGGCAGCTGTGCCCCTGCAGCCCAGGAGGGAGATCCACCCTAGAGCAGGTGGATGTCTGAGAGGAGGCTGTGAACTGTTGGACACCCATGATGGAGCAGGATCCTGGCAGGTATCTTCAGACCAGTGGAGGGAGGAGCCCATGCTGGAGCAGGTTTCCTGGTAGAAGTTGTGACCCTGTAGGGAGCTCATACTGGAACAACCTATTCCTGAATGACTGCACCCCATGGAAAACTATCCCTCACTGCAGCAGTTTGTAGAGAACTGTTGCCTTTTGGAAGGACTCACATTAGAGAAGTTTGTGGAGAACTATCTTCCCTGGGGAAGCTCCCCATGCTGGAGCAGGGGAAGGATGAGAAACAACCTGTGGTGAACTGACCATAAGCCCCATTCTCTGTCTCCGTGTGCCACAGGGGTAGGAGGAAGAGCTGCGGAAGAGGGAGGGGTAAGGGGGAGGGATTTTTAAGGTCTTATTTTACTTCTCATTATTCTGCTCTGAATTTTTTTAGTAACAAATTCAATTAATATATCTAATTCCAGTTTGTTTTGCCCATGACTCTGTCTGGTGAGTGATCACTCTCTGTTCTTATCTCAACTCATGAATGCTTGATTATATTTTCTCTCCCTTGTCCAGTGTGGAGGGAAGTTATGGAATGGTTTTGGTGGGTGCCTGGGTACCCAGGGCCAACACACTGCATCAGTTTATCACAAAAGTGCATGTGGATTATAACACAGCAGTATTGATTTGATTTCCTTAAATGTCCTCATTTCCCCCAAAGTTCTTCAAGTGTATTTTGGTCCATACTCTGAACGAGGCTGAAAGATCAAAGAAGGACAGAAAAGATACTGTTTGAGGAAACCTTTGGGTGAAGAATTTCAAACAGCTTAATGATCTGCTGGCTATTACAGGATAATATTAAGGGCTCATATTCAGTCTCTCCTATTTTTATCCAAATTGGGATGAAAACATCTAAATTGTAGCTATGTCCTATTAGTAATATGCTGAACATATGAACCTGTCCCAATGACCTTTGTGCAGCCGAGTGGCCAGCACTGTTAAAGCTTTTGAAGATACCAGAAAAGTGAGGACTATGACTAACTAATAATAATAACAGGAGACTTGGACTTTAGAATATTAAACTCAGAAAGGGTATAAACTAGATTTTGATCCTTCTGCCAGAATTGCTTTCATTTTAATTACTGAATCCGATTTCTGTCTTCAAAGAGTTTCAGTACTCTAGCCATATAGCTCCAAAGCTAGGCAAGTATGTTAATATTAATTTTCTCTCTCTGCCACTGTATTCTCACTCCTGGGAGTTAACTCCCCATAGAAAGAAAGAAAGAAAAGACATAGATCTGGAAGAAAACTACTATTCTTGTTACTGAATACTCAGTCTTTCTATTTTGAGACCGTTCCATTATCTTCAGAATCTCATGATGTTCAAAGATACCATTAGATAATAGGCTATCAAAAGTGTAGTTTTGGTCATTTAGCATTTTTTTTAAATTATTTTAAGGTAGCAGTCTTGAACTATTATGTTCATTATAACTGCTATTACATCTGTCACTGTTATCAGGTACAAAAGCCTATGGTCTATATTACTGCATAGATTTAGAAATCCTACATTCAGAAGCCCATCTTTTCATACCTATTTCATAATGAGGTTTTCTCAGGTGTTACTAAAATAGACCTTTACAGAAGATTATTTTTCCTTTTAGACACTTAAAAAAAAAAAAAAAAGCTATTGCATGTCTAATGCAGAAGAGTCCTTTCCCATTTACATTTTGTTTTTCATCCATGTAATCAGGCATCATTCTGGCATCATATACAAATTTCATTTTTACTGGTAATGGAAATGTGTTTCCTTACAATATTTATATGGGATAAATCTGAACTATTTTAAAATAAGTGGTTGGTGACATTTTAACAGTTTTTATTCTTCACAAAATCATTATTAGTCTTCATGCAGCTAAAAAAATATTATGGGGGCCCTATAACTAATAACATTAAACAAACAAAAATATCCTGTAAAAGCAATAAAAAAATCAACGAGGGAATATAGAGAAGAAATACCAAGATATTGTTTATTTAGTAATAAAATCATGAAGGCAAAAATATTATACTGTGAAGAGTATAAAAAGTAAAAAGCTGTGTATGAAATACAATTATAATTTTAACATATATTACTTAGAAAATCAGCAAAGAAATTAAATAACTGAGAAATGCTGATGCTATCTCATGAGATAGAATGATATCATGAGATGAAATTTGAAAGGAATTATGACAACTGTTATACATTACGTCTGCTTTAAGCAAGGATAAAATCTTCCTATTTATAAGCCCAGCTGGCTCCATGTAACTGATGAAGACTAAGAAAATTTCAAGGCTGGGATTTGTATGGACACAGAGATACTTGAAGAAAATCTAACTCTTAAACTTACATAAGGCTGGGTGAAAAGCAGCACAATGCTCCATTTTGCACCAGAGGAGAATAAAGCAGGTAGATTTATGCAAAACTCCAGCAAAAATGAATCCCAAATGGTCTGCGTTCCTGTCCAGCATTTTAAGGATTATGTGTTCTTTCTATTAATAACTGATACTACACACTAATAACAAAAAAAAAAAAAAAAAAAAAAAAAAAAAAAAAAAAAAAAAAAGAGAGAATGGAGAAATGCCCACAGATATTTGACTTTAACAACTTCTCAGGAAAAAAAAAATCTGTCAAAGAAGAGAATAAACAGGAAATGATTAGTAACATCATGCCATCATTTTTTGGCAGGAATGAACCTCCTCTTTCCACCACCTTACATGTCACATGAGCACTTTGTTAAATTCCTCCCTGTGCTTGAGCAGCTTTGGTAGGATGGGGCTGCAACCTTGGTTCAAAGTGATGTGAAACAACTGAGAGGATGCTGTTGAGGAGCGGGGGATGCTTTGTGGGTGCCCCCTACAAATACCTTAAGTTTTAGCTTTCATATTTTTTAGATCCTGTACTGCCTTAGTGTGTGACTCTAAACTTCATATAAAGTTGTCTTCATACGGTAATTAGACAAAACAATCCTTTTCCAGCTTGAGAACCAAGGACACCATCCCAGCTTTAGGCTCAAGAAGTATAAACAGTGAACTGAGGAAAGTAATCTGAGAGGATGGGACCCCATAATCTGAAGCTGAAATTGGACAATTAATCCCAATATGTGAATGGACCAAGACTTATAAAAGTGTGAAAACTCATGTCCATCTTGGGTCCATCTTGGGTGTAGCCACAGCCAGGCTCTTGTACTGCCCAAGGTGCATCCTTTAAAGGCCTTTCAATGAGTACCTACCTATTCCTGTAAGTCTGTGTAGCCTCTGCTCCAGATCAGCCTCTCTAGGCATCACTACCTTCCTCAGGAGCTGCATTTAAGCTCAAATTCTGACCCTAGATACTCAACTGGGCTATGCTGCAAGTGAGCAGGTACTTGCCCTTATACCTTGATTACTTGGACCTTGACCCTGAGCTAAATATTTGAGTGACTCACTTGAGCTCAGAACCTGTCTCCTTGCAGTTTATCTGTCTGGGTGCCACTGGACCATTGGCTGCCTCTGAGCACCATCCCCAGACAATCTCTTCCCGTATGGGTACTATTGGATGGTGCCTCTTGTCACTGGTGTCACTGTCACTCTCCCCTTCCAGCACTCCACCCTTGCATGGCAGCCCATGTTTGCTGCTCCCCAGGACTGTGATATTTTATTTGTTTTATTTCAGATGTGTATTTAAAAATATCAAATTTAAGCATGACTTAAAAAGGTGCATATAATAAAGGAAAAGCCATAAATTACAGTGTCTGCAAAATGTTCATGTTTGCAATATGCACTAATGTTCTCAATGACATATCAAATGGTGTTTTGTACCTTTAAATTTTATTTCACAAATTTAATAATTAGGAAATTCTGCATTGTTTATGTAAATCACAATTATTTGCAAAAGATTACTTACTTACTAGACACCATTTAAAATATATGACATTTGCTGAAGCAATATTGAACATGTTAGATGGTGATTCACCTCAAATTACAGAACCCTTATTTCTACCTTATAGTTGTACTATAAATATAGACAGAGTAGTGATGCAGACAGTGCTGAACTTGCTTATCAGGGTTTCTGGTGGCTTGTCTTTTACTCAACAATCCCCATAAAATGATGGCATAACAGTACTAAGCCAGGGAATTTTACTCTAGTTTACTGTTAATTGCTATAGTTTAACCCTGTCTGACAATTAAGCCCAACACAACTGCTTGCTCATTTCCCCCTGTTTTGATTGGGGGAGAGAGTTGGAAGGGTAAAAATGAGGAAACTCGAGTTGCAATAAAGACAGTTTAGTAGTCAAAGCAAAAGCTGTGCATACAAGCAAAGCAAAACATAGAATTCACGCCTTCTCATGGGCAGGCAGGTGTCCAGCTATCCCCAGGACAGCAGAACTCCATCACACATAGTGGTGACTTGGGAAGACAAACACCGTAACTCCGAAAATACTGCCCTTAGTTATTCTTCCCCCAGCTTTATATGCTGAGCACAGCATCCTACATGGTGTATGGAATGGTATGGAATATCCCTTTGGTCACTTGGGGTCAGCTCTCCTAGCTGAGACCCCTCCCAACTCCTTGTGTATTCCCCGACTCCTCGTTGTGGGGTGAGGAGCAGAAAAGACCTTGGCTCTGTATAGGCACTGTTTGACAATATCTAAAACATCACTGTGTTATCAACATTGTTTTCATCACAAATCAAAAGCAGAGCCCTCCAGTAAAGAAAATAATCTCGAATCCAATCAAAAAACAGCTCAACGGCCAGCCTAATATTCTGTTTAGTGGTTCTGGTAGTGAGAAAAAGGATCATGAAAACAGTACATACACAAGCAATCTTTACACCCACACTCAAGTGTCTGCTTGGAGTCTGTCCCAATGCCTCCAGGATAGTCAGAGGAGGTTTTGGTATAGCATGTAACACAACTTTTTCTGCTGAGCTGTGCTTAGCATTTGTGATGCTTGTTCCTACAGTCCTGGGACATTAAATTGACCACAGCTGAAGTTTCTGAGGATGTCCATACCCTATGTCATAGTGTCTCTGCTCCAGCCTGTCTCTAGTCCCTATCAGCTACCAGTGCCTTCCATAGATAAGCTTGAACACGGCCATGAGTTCCTACAGCTTGGTGAAAGCTTTGCACAGATGGGTTTCCTTGCCTAGAGATTTCAGGAGATGTTTATGAGGAGCAGAAGGTAATTGGTGGCCTGATTCCACTAGAACCCTACTACTCAAACCCAGTCTTCTATGCCTGTTACACCCCACACAGAACTGATTTACTTCACTCACAGTTTTGCATGTTCAACACAAGGACTAAAAATCTGCCAAAAAGTCAGTTGAAGGAGTTATAGAAGAAAAGACAGATCCTGGAAAAGGTATTTCAAATGGCATGATTTCATCTAAATAAATCAATCTATAAATGCACACTCTTTTCATCTGATGTCTTTATTGTAGTTTTCTTTTTAAGACCATGATGAGGCCTCTATGTGACCATGACCGTGACCTGCTGAGGTCAAAGAGTCTGTGAGTAAAGAAAATTATCAGTAATGGGAGATTACAGCTACAGTGTACATCAGATAAATAGCACAACACAGTTTAAATTAAGATTAAATTTCTGTGTAGAATCTATTACTGTTTCATGGAGCATAAGGTTGAAAAACACAAAAGGCAAAGCAGCCTTTGATGTGATCCTAGTTAAGAGTGTCTCTCTAGCAGTGGCCATCATGTACTTGGATTCAAAATACCTGCAGAAAGAATTAAAGTCAAAAAAAGTCAACAGCTGTCCTCAGTTTCTGAAAGAGAAATAATTAATGAATTAATTTGTCAAAAGAATGCTTAAAACAGGGCAATGCTGTTAAGTGTTCTGAAAGGAAAAACAGAAATTATATAAGCATACAGTATTAAAGATAAATTAAAATTGTGTATCATTGGACAGAGCTTGAAAGTAGATAAAAAGGATGTATGTCTAAATTTAAGTGTGGGAAGGAAAGCAAGAAGAAGGAATTACAATCTGAAATTTCCCATGAATAAGTGAAATAAAAATATCACAGATACTGGCAGGTTGAACAAGAAAAGGGATTTATATGAAAACACTAGAGGGAAGAAAAATGTTCAAAGAGCAAGTAACAGCATCAAAACCAACAACAAATCCCTAAAAAGGCAGCAGTAATAGAAATTCCAATAGAGATCCTCCTTAACCAACAGACATTCTAATTATTAACTTATTGTTCAGTTATGATACCATGTCATAGGATCATATTCACACACAGAGAAAGCTGTGGTTGCAATAGAAACTAGAGAAGAAAAAGACAATATCCCAAGCTACTGAAAATTACATTCTCTCCAGTCCCACTGATCACTCTGGTGAATTTCACAGGTTTGTTGTATTCACTCATGATGCTTACTGTGCCTGGGGATAAAAAAAAATGTTGCTAGAAATATCAACAACAGAAATTGTTAAGAAACATACTGTGTTCTTGTGGTGAAATTCCTTTCTAATATTTCTTGATCTACTAATTTCTTAATCTACTAAATACTAATTTACATAGGTTCTATTTAGTTTATTTTACTAAAGCTGTATTAAGAGAGATAAGGCAGAAGTGCTTTTAAACGTGTTTCGCCCTTTTACTCTGCTATACTTGACAACACAAGGTCCACAACCATGGACAAGAAACCTTGAGCCCTTATTAGTTATAGCCCAATCACAGAACAAGGTCCTGGAAGTGTCCGTCAAGGATGATGATAAAGAGCATTGACATTCATTGAAACATGTATGGAGTGGTTACTTCAGTTAAATTCCTTCCAACAATTTTTCTGACTAGTGTTGTATAAAGAATGAAATGAAAACAGATGGACTTAGAACAGGATACACATTTCTCATGTCCATCATCACACTACCTTTCATTTGGTTTTTAAACTTTGAAGTATTTAGTCATGCCAGTAAAGCATGTACAAGCTTTTTTAAACTGAAAACAGGATTTTCAAAGAGAATGCATGAAAATTTTGATATGCCAAGTAAAACCGCAGAAGGATTCTAAATGCAAAAGAAAACTTTACTGTATTTTCTCGTTGTCTATATAAGTAATACATTTAATTTAAACTGGATTATCACTTTGTTTTCATTTTGTTGAGGTTTTTGAGTTCCTACAGAGGTGCATTTACAGTAAACTTTTTGTTAGAATCAAAAATATGCTTCTGAAGTTAATTTAAAATTTCCACCACATAGCGCATTTTAGTTCACTTAAGGCAGAAATCTCAAAACAAGTGCATCTTCAAACGAAACAAACCTAAAGACACTTGAAGAATGTACATAGTACACCCCAGTGAGAATGGATGATTGATCCATATGTGTAAGGCTAGTCTGCAGTAAAACCCCCAAATGAACAATAGCATGAATATCGTTTAGCGGTACCAGGCAGCTTCACAGCTTTGCTGCTTCACTTTCATCTCTCCATTCTGCTTGAAAACAGGCAAATCTGTGAGCTATATGTGAACTAAAACAGAACTAGTTTCCTAACATATTCAAAATAATTGATCATTAATTAGAGCAAAGGAATTAAGACCAATCTCCCTGAAAAATAGCACAAATCTTAAAAATAAAATTAATTTTCATCAACTCCAGTTAATATAGGTTAAGTGAATTCCATTCAATACTCTGTTAGAGAAAGTATTAGCTTGACTTTTTCATGCTTAAGGAGCCATATTGTTCAAGGATGGCTTGACTATTACAGTCCATTGTGTCCAGTGGAGACAAGATAGAAAGGAAGAATAAGATAATTGGAGACTCCTAAATGACACAGAATCAAAGAGTGCTTTTGATTGGAAGTCATCTTAAAGATCATCTAGTTCCAACCTCCCTGCCATAGGCGGAGACACCTTGCACTTGACAAGGTTGCTCAAAGCCCCATCCAACCTGGCCTTGAACCTCGCCAGGGTTGGGACATCCACAGCATATTTCGACAATCTGTTCCAGTGCCTCATCACCCTCAAAGTGCAGACTTTCTTTCTAACATCTAATCTAAACCTTCTTCTCTTTGAACCCATTACTCTTTGTCATATCACTACAGTTCCTGATGAAGAACCCCTTCCCATCTTCCTTATAGGCCCCCTTCAGATACTGGAAGGATATTATGAGGTCTCCATGCAACCCCCTCCTCTTCAGGCTGAACAGCCCCAAATTTATCAGCCTAACATCACAGGAGAGCTACTCTAGTCTCCTTAATCATGTCTTCTGTAGAAGCCCTGAAGACCAGGGGCTAACATACATGTCTCAAAAACAATAGCCAGATAACTATGGAGGTAAATTGGGACTGTTGGTAAGAACATGCTGTGCGAAAGGAGCTGATGTGGCTGGAGAAGAAGCCCACCCTGAGGCAAACAGGGGACAAACTGGGACAAACTCCTTGTATTGGCTCCTGGAGAATTGCACAGCACAGGCTGTGGCTTGAGAAACAGGCAGGGACAGTTGACCAAAGAAAGACCCAGCAGGGAAGCACAAGACCATCAAAAACCTCCAAGTCCAGCATGATAATGAATTTTAATAGAAAGAGAGAAACTGAGCCCCAGAGCAGGGAAGACTCAGGTGTGAAAAGGCATCCCTATGAAGCCCATGTGCACATGGCCTTGTCCGATATAATGGCCATGTCTATAGTAATAATCAATCATCAATTTATTTTATCAGTTCTGGAAGTGGGAAAAAAAACCCCATCTTCTACACTATTAAACTATTAGGCTGGTGCTTAGAACAGTTGTGACTGTTACCAGGTTGTAATTTAAAGTCAGTTCTCTAGGAAAATTTGTCAGGCCAAGAATCATTCCCAATAGGCAGTCAGAGTGCAAACACATTTCCTGGCTTAGAAAAAGCCATAGGTTGGATAGGTCAGCCAATCCCATAAAGCCTCAAGACTAGACAAAACCTTCTGGAAATACTCAGTTTTTAGAAAAATGTCTTCAGGCCTTTAATGCAGGTTATGATTATACTGCAGGATATGTTTATACTGTTTCAGGGAGTTTGGAAGACAAGACAAAAGACAATATCTATGTCTATCTGAAAAACTTTTTGGCTAGAATATGAAATCCAGAATAAAGGTTTAGAATATATGAGTGCTATTTTACTAGTATTTTGAGATCTCTATAATAGCAAAATAATTGGACCTGTGAATAATGACAATAAATTTATTCATATAACTCACAATATTAAAGGGTTTGAATAATAATTTTCAGTTCAGTAGTCCCTACATTTTACTCAATCTTAGGCATTACTAACTGAAATTCCACAAAAATATTCTTTCTAAATATTCTATAGTTGCTAAACATGCACTATCAGCAAATGAAATATGATAGCAGGGAAAAATATTACGTGATGAAATCTCATTCTTAACACCATGTGTAAACATAATTGTAGAATCCTAGAATCATTTAGGTTGAAAAAGACCTTTAAGATCATCAAATCTAGCCATAAACCTAACAATGTCCAACACTAAGTGCACACACAGAGGGAATACATACTCACTATAAATAACAATGTTTACAATCTATGTTCCTAATAGTCCTCTTGAAATACACTATTTGACAGAAGCTTCTGTTTAAGGATAGAATTAATTAAGTCATTCCATAATTTAATATATATTAAATTAAATAAACAACACTATATCTAGGCAACAAGAGAAATTGAATAACTTATTTTTGCTAGGATTTTGCAAGTTAGTACTTTGCAAGAATTAAATCACCACTGCACCTCCAACTACATTCTTACTTGCACTGACTTGGAGGGCTTGTTACTACTCATAGAGAATTTAGCTAAGGCTTCTTATTGAATTTCTTAGCTGTATTCTTAAAATAACTAAAAAAAAAAGAAAAAAAAAAAGAAAAAAAAAACCAATTAATGCTGCTTATTAGAATTACATATAATTTTCTTTGCTTTTAGTTACCTACACCATAATTCTTGTAGGAATTGACAAAATAAAGGGACAACTATATTTCAGGGATAATGAAAAATCAGAAAGCTCATAATTTTTATCAAATGTATTTTGAAAAACCTGAGTAAATAGGCAGATCAGTCTATCCTTATAGGTCTTTGGAAATTACTATTAACAATGAATATCAGGCAAGGCCAGTCAAAAACCTGAGTTCTAGCCATCTGAGTTAAGCTGCAGCAGGTATATGGGGAAAATCTTTTTCACATATAACAAAGAAAAACAAAGTAAAAGCCAAAGCCAACCCTTCCACTGGTCAAGATGAGATGAATAGAATTTTAATCTAAATTTTGAAGGTGTCGTATGGCTTTTATAAGATAATTTTAATCTTGATGTCAATATGAAAGAGCTAACAAGTATAAAACAGAAATGAACAGGCAATTCTCCTAAAACATCAACTAAAATGATACTTGGGGAGTAACCAAGACTCTACAATAATCCTCAAAAGAGGATATTAGCTGATGGTGGAAAAAAACCAAAGTGTATATAGGAAAAAAATTACATCAACATTATTCTCCAGGTTCTCATCACAAATAATGAACACGTTATATTTTGCTGCCATGAATACCTTAGTGTTCCTCCAAGAGTATGCAAGAGTATTTGCTACTTGGGAGGAAGCAGGTGTTGTCACCTGTTTCAGTTGCAGAAAATCAATATGACACAGAGAGTTTTATAAAACTGATGAGGTTGTGCTTGTATTTAATTGCCTGGAAAGATCTGGTTTGTACCTCATGCTGCTTTCATTCAAGTGATGATTTTATTCAACTACACTTGTGCTAGTAGTCAAAGCTGAAATACTTCTTGGCTCAGAGGTATAGGACACTGATGTATCAAAATTAATTTTCATTGGTATCTGAAATTTGAGAAACATTCTCTTAAAGCAACACTGCTCCAATGGTAGATTTTTGATCAGTAAAATACATTAATTTTGCTCAGAATCTCATAATAACCTCAGAAAATTTCTCACACAACTGTGAGAGATTCCTTGTTGTTGTCCTGACCATTCATGAAAAAGGTGCAGAGCTTTTAACTCTGAGGGAAGCATGCAGACTGCAATTTTCAAAGCAAAGCAGAGTGGTTCAATGCTTCCTGCTGAAAGCACTTCATTTTCCCAAGAGGCTTTGGCAAAATTCAGTAGAGCTCAGAGTAAAAACAAACCAAACCAACCAACAAACAAACCAACCAAACAAACAACAAACCAAACCAAACAAACAAATTCAAAACAAACAAACAAACCACCCTAAAACAAAATAAAATTCTTAGAACACCTGATAAAGATGAAAAAATCTTTCCATAGACCGTGAAACTAAAAGCTGATAGATGTCTGCTGACCCCAATGCACTTGCAACTTTGAAAGAGGTACATCACCTTTTCAGGGTTTTTTTCAGGACTGAAATGGTTTTGAATTTCTAGGATTGCTAGAACAAGAAACTTAGAAGTTAAGAGTTGATCAGACAAGAAGAGAAGTATTTTTAAATAACATCACTAATACCCATGTGTAACTGAATGGTGGTCCAGCATTTTTCAGAGGTCTTTTGGATTGAAAAACTACACTATTGTCTCTAGATAAGTTAAAAAATCAGTCTGCATTTCCTGTAGTCACTGAAACCTCTTCTCTATTGTTTCTAAGACCTTCCTGGCTCTGTTCACTCTTGACAGTCCTTGCTACTGAGGTTCTTGCTCACCATCTGCATTGTAAGAGTGTTGTCAAAGCTCAGAGATGCAATTAAACAAAGCAGCAACTTTTCCTCTTTCCGTAGAGATATTTGTATGTGTCCACTGAGGCAGGAAATGCATGCAACTCTCTTCTCTGCTGCCCAGCCACACTTTTATATATTTTTACATATTTTGTAAAAAAATCCCAACAAAACACAGGGGGAAAAAATTTGCATCGTCTTTCAGAAGCTGAGGGAGACAGAAATAGAAACCTATAAAATCAATTGGTCAAGCTGAGAATTTTTTAAGTCAGAAAAGCACACCAGATGATATATTGTCCACCTCTTGATAAGAATGATTAAAAGAAATGGCTTAATCTAAACTGTATAATTTAAGTACTAGGGGAAACGTTTCTGGGTTTTCAAGTTTCATTATACTTATTTTGGTATTAAAAATGTTACACAACATTTGTAAGGAAAAGACTGGTAATTTTTTTCCTGAAGTGTAGGTTTTATAGCCTGAGTTAGCAATAGGACTAGTTATGGTGGTGCCTTTAGCATAGAAAGCTTTAAGAAGACTTAAAATCAATGCTTAACATAGAGCAAATTTGGAATATTATATTAACAATTATGTAAATAATATCTAAAAATTAATTCAACTTACAGTTGGTAAAATGTCATCAAAAGTTTTTCAGAATGTTGCATCATCATTCTAGAAGCTATGGAATATATGTAATTCACAGCAATTTTTTTTCCACAATTATGTAATGAAAAAGGTATAAGATGTATTGACTAACTCATCAGGGAATGCACCTCACATAACAGGGATTTACAATCTAATTACATTTTATTCTCACTTCTGTGTCTTGTAAGTTTTCTGGTATTTTGTAAGCTTTTTTTTTTGTGCATAATCATTCTTATTCAAAAGGCAGGATCTGTTTAAAACATTTTGTCTGTTGAATTCCATAACACGTTGCAACTCATGAGCTATACTTGGAGATTTTAATATCTGTTTGAGGCATTTGCAATTACTTTTATTTTATGTACGATTTAATTCATGATCTTGCATTTTGCAATAGCATTACTCTACTTTTCCATCTGTGGAATTCAATTGTCCTGAGTTGTTTTCACTTGTTATAGTCCCTTATCAGAATTAAGCATCACTGTCTCTTAAAATCTGCATATCTAAACAATATTTCTCATTTGGTCTCTCAAAAAAGTACTAGGTATGCAAGTTATTTTATATAAAATATAACCAAATTTCTGCATTATACAAATAAATCCAGCATATATTTTTCTCAAATCTAGAAAATGTGACTTTTCAGTTAGCCTAACCTAGAAGTTGACTAATATTTTATTAATCCTTCTTTGCATAGTCTAATGTTGTATGTCGTGTAAGTGCAGACAGAAAAATTCTGAAGCACACTTAGATTTTTAATTAATAAATAATTCCTAAGAATATTTAGACAATTTTATTTTGTGGAACGATAGCAGTATTTTTATTTGCTCTTAGGTAATCTGGAAGATTAGATAAATTATCTAGATTAGATAAATTATTTCATTGCAAATCAAGATCTGTAGCACCTGGGCTTGGATCCTGTGGAAAAGACCAGCTATTAAAATGACACCTAAGATAGAGAATCAAAAAAGTTGAAGTATTACAGTCAAGGAGATGATACTTATGTCAACCTACAGCTGTAAGTTGTTAGTAATAAATATCCAGTTCTAAAAACAGAATTGTCATTTGAATTTAGAGTTCTATATTTGGCTTTCAAAGAATCTCAAAATGGTTTCCAGGAACCTCTGGAGATCCCCCTGTCCAAAACTCCTGCTCAAGCAGGAGAGTCAGGTTTTGAATATGTATGCACATGGGGGACTTTCACACCTCCCTGGGCAAGCCTCGCAAGTATTTGACCACACTCAGAGTAAGAAAAGGGTTTTCCTTTGTTTTTTCTAATTATTATGTGTCCTGTCTGTGTCATTACATCTATTAATCTCTATTCATTAATTATGAAGCATATTATTGCTATAGGTGATGATATAACAAGATTCTAGCCCAGCAACTTGCATAAGTGTAGAAAAAAAATATCTATTGTTATGTATCCTCCTAAACTCAGTCTGTAAATTAAGAAATATTACAGAAAATATTTATAGCTGAGTCAGAAAGTTACTGACTTTTCTAGAAAAGTCATTAAAAGTGTATCTACCTGCAGACCTTCAGTGCTTTCTCCCTTAGCTCTCCCCCAATATTATTTCTTCATATTTTTTCATGTGGCACATCTTATTCTCAAAAGATTTCTGTATTCTCACCATATAGTGATTGAAAGCCACCTAATTTCCTTACTATGTCTTATTAATTTCCCCCATTTACAGCTGTTATTTGAGTTGTACATTTGCTATTACTCTCTTCTTAGGCTTTACCTTGGGGATGCATCTTTCAACTTCCTTTGTGGAAACACTACGCCATTACAAAGGGACATATTTAAAACTCTTGATGGGTTGACTTCTAAAGCCATGAAGCCAAGACCTGACAGAATTAAGGCTGAATCTCTGGCCTGACACTGGCCTCCCAGTACAAATCCCATCACAAAAGTAATCCTCTTAAATAGTTCCTTTCCCCACGACCATACTTGTAGTTGAAATAGAAAATTGTATTAATCCTTTAAGCAGTAAAAGTACATTAAATTCAATTCTTTCAAATTTATAGTGAAATTATGCAGATATACAGGATAAGAGAAGCAAGAGAAACCACCTGATCATTTATTACAGAGCCACCTCAATTTCTTTTTTTCACAGGTTGACTGCAGTATAGAATATTTAGAGCAGTACTGATACTCTCTAGAATGAAACAGAAACAAGCAGACTTCTCAGAGATGACAGTCCAAAAATTTTGGTAAGTCATGGTTAGCAACATGCATTCACCTGATTTATTAGCAGGATTGATCAAAAAAAAATTCAATTTTTTAAGGCATTTGCAGGAGAATCTTTTTCAATAATTTTGTTAAATTGTTAGGTTTCTTTGCATAAAAGAGGAAAACATTTCAAGAAATGTAAAAAAAATACCATTTCATAGTATTTTCTTTTTTCAAATAGGTTTTTTTAACTTTGGGGCTTTTTGTATTTCTTTGCTCCTTTGTCTTCTTGTCCACTTAAAAGGGGAGAAAAGAGAAAAATATGTATAAAAAATCTTTTTGGTTTTCTATATATTTTGTTTTCATCTATTAATGAAATGACAGTAATCCCCCCAAAATTCTGTTCTTTATTAATTACAAATAATTACATACTTCTGTCAGTACCTTGCATGCATTTCTTTTCTACTAGCACATTCCCAAAATTGTCTGTGGGACAATTTCTTTTCTAACCATCATCTCACCACCACACAATCAGTGTGAAGTTGTATTAAATGAGAAGTGTTATATTTCTATATTTTTCTTTGCAACACTTAATGTATTTATTAATTTTTTATACTTAACTATTTTTTTCATTATATGACAAAATTTTCTATTAGTTTTTTGTTTTTTGAATATTTGAGTAGAGAAACAATTCTCATGGCTTCTCATTTCCTTCTTGTCAGATCTTACTGTACTTTGTCTTGGCTCAATGTACTATCTCTGCATATTAGAAAACAGGTAACTGTTTCAGAAGTAAATGAGCTATCCTTACTTTGAAAGACATGTAAGGTTATTTAATATTCAAATGATAAACAAACCAAACCAGGCAACCAAATAGAAGACAATACTCCCAAAACAAAACAAAAAACCAGCCAAACAAAAAAGCTCAAACCACCAAAACAGTCCCCTGTAATCATTCACTTCAGTAGCATAGTAAAGAAATAAATCTCCTAAATGTCCTGCATCATAAATATCATGCTGACTTCTGTATTAATTATTGCATTCTCCTTTGTCCTGTTGGTTTTTTTATCCTTTCTCCATTTCAAAAATAAACAGACTTGTGAGAAGTCATTTGGGGTTCTATAACAAATTTTTGCAATGGGCATTTTTTACAAGTCATAATATTCTTATATTCAGTTTTGTGTTATTTTCTATTTATAATATCATTCCAATATGAGACATAGAGCTTGATATCTATGAAGCACAATAACTAAGCCAAAATTCCCTAAAATGAAGCTTTGTAGTAGAATTATATGTAGGCATATGTTGCATTTGGAAATAATCTTAAACTGATGCTAATTATCTTAGACTGAACATTTAATGTACTCAAATAACCCTGTAACCTTTTCATTTGGGCTTACTGAACAGATGTAATACTGCGTTGTCATACTAGGCAGAAGTTTTGACTTGATTAATAACAGTAATAACACTATGAAATTATTTGTGGCAGTTCATATTTTGATGACACAGACATATACAATATTAATTTTTCTTATTATTGAAATTCCATGGATTTTTCTTAAAGATTAGGGTTTTTTTAAGTAATGTAGACAGCATTTTCTTCAGTGATAGTAGGGGAAAAAACCCAGAACTTTCTATTTTTCTGCATAAATAATTTTAGAATGATAGTAAAGTAAATTTCTGCAGGAATATATCAGTGTAGTGCTAGTTTTACCTATATTTCCTAAAGAGGGCAGCAAACAAATCCTGTGGGGATGAAACCCTCTGAAAGTAAACATGGAGATTTGCACCATAGGAGATTTTTGTCTGGAGAGGAAAAAGTTGTAAACTTAGACGTAAAATACATATAAAATTAATAGGAAGAAAAAAAGTCTTTTAAGAAAGATCTTGCCCTGGTAAATGCATTTTGTTGTGTGCAATATTTAGGACTGTATGTTTACTGGTCAGGTCTCCCCATTTACAAATCTAGTAGCAACAGTGTCTGTCTGTCATCATCTCAGCACTTAAGTGGAAAAAGAGAGAGACAGAGAGAGAGAAAGATTTATGCTCTATTTCAAAACTGTCTATTCCAACCTTTAACTGAATAAACTTCAGGGGTAGCAAGCATAATCTTTACAGAATTCACTTTCTCATCAATGTCTGAAGGAGTGCAAATGATGCCTCACACATACAGGAGATCACTGTAAAAGATGAGTTTATAGAGGTAAGTTATAGGCTTTGGGAAAATGAGATTTGATCATTCAAGCATTTCAGGTGATGATCATGAGAACAGTTAATGAACTTGAAAAAAGGTGTTAACTCTCCTGAGACAAGCTCCTAGTGCCTGGGAGGTAATGATACTTATTTGCAAAGGCAATTGTGAAAAGGCATAGCAAAAGGAGATTCAATTAAACTAATTATCAGAAGGGATCATATATTTTGTTGTATCACAAATACAAAAATATATTACAAAAATTATAAAAAAAAATAAATTGAGGTTTTATAATTTTTTGTCTTAAAAAGATCTGTCCACTTATAACCTCAAGGTCATGTGTTTGATCCCCAAGAGCCATACATTTAAGTGTTGGATTCATTGGTCCTTGTGGGTCCTTTCAATTCAGATCATTCTATTACTCTAATCTTTTCCCATCCAAGCAAAAAATTATTGCAGAAGTTTAATTATTTCTGTTAATAGAATACAGGTTTTAATATACTGTGATTTCAGCATAAATCTGAATTCTTGGGTAGTCCAGATTCATTGATGAGACTCTTGAGGCTGTTCAGAAATTTCAATTTTTAAAGTATTAATATTTTAATAACTGTTCATCTATACTTGTGTTTAGGGAGCTAAATTGAATAAAGGGAGCTAAATTGAATAAAGAGAATTTTAAACAAACATTTTATTATTTTTTCAGTCACAAGCTTTCTGATTCCTTTAATCATGGAGCTGACAAAAGTCCAGTGCTGAAAAGAGGGTGTGCTTGAAAGTTTGCTTGACAAAGTAACAAAAAATTGAGCCAGATTCTGAAGAGATTGTCTGCCAAAAGAGAGTTCTTTAAATCCACATGTGGGAAGGAAAATGGCCTGATTAGTCAAAACAGCATAGCTTTGACTAAACAATTGACAACTAACAAGCTAACAATTGTATCCCAGGCTTGATTATGTACAAAGAAGCTCAAACTTGAAAAACACAGCACCTTTTTTTTTTTTTTTTTTTTTTTTTTTTTTTTTTTTTTTTTTTTTTTTTTTATCAATTTCCTTTGTTTCTGAACAAATCCACCTTTCTCTTTCCTACTAGGTTAAGCTGGAGTGCCTGGCTCCTCAGTTAAGTTTTATCTTGTCCAGAGCCTACTTCCAATTTTTTAATTTTTACAGTGTAACTGGTTACCTAACGTAATCATAGTTAACTCCAAAATAAAAAGCTGCAGCATTCCCAAAGAGTTCATATTCTGTTCATACCCATGCAAAAACATTTCTTACAGTTGTGCTCTGAGCGTACAAGACATTTTTGCCCTTGTAAGATGGTCCCTGCCATGAAGGCAGAGAAGGAGACATAAAGGGAAAAATTACTAAACAGGATCAAGGCTAAAATTCCCAAACAGGATCAAAAAGAAATATAAGTTTACTAGACTGCATGACCTCAAGCTTACAGAATAAAAGAAATGGCTCCTTAGAAGGCCTGAAACACCATCAGAAAAGGGGCATTGCACAACAAGGCACAGGATCAGATGCAACACATAAAGAACTGTGTGAGTGAAAGCATGGGGAGATTCTGTGAGGAGCTGACAAACAGGCAGTCAAGGGTGACAGTCTTAGAACTGAAGATGGGATCTCTTTACACATGGTTGAGCAAGAATAAACTTTACAACGAAACAAACATGAATAAACCTTGCAATGAAGCAAACATAAATAAAATGACAGCATCTAGAAGATTTTATCAATATCTTTAATAAATAATAATGTTATAAAAAGTTATCTAATTAAATAAATATTGGGGGAAACTGTGAGTAAAAGACCTTCATTTTTCATAGCTTTTAACTACTTGAACCAGAGTGGAATTAGAGTTAATTTATTGAGTGGTATTATTTGTCTGATTTGCTAATACTTTCCTCTACTAATTTTATTTTATTAACTTGTTCAGAAAAAATGTGCCATTTAAAAGAATGCGTGCCATTTGATAGGCATTTGACACAATTTAAACACATATTACACGTGTTTAAATGTGTATGAGAATATGAAAATAAACTTGCAATGCTAAATTCTGCTTTGAATAATGAAAAGAAAAATTTAGTTATTTGTTTTTGAAAGCTTTGAACAGATTTGGTTCAGTGTTTGGATCTAAGAACAAAGGCATGAATTTTTTTTTTTTATATTTTCATATTATCTTATAAATTATTTGACAGGTACACACATGTACTGGCTTGGAACACGGTCATTTTGGGATTGTCTCTTTTTTAATATAAATAAAAAAGATATTTTCTCATAGAAGTATTTGATGGAATTTCCTGTCCAGCTCATTTTGTGTGGGGTAGAATAAATTGTCTTCACAGTGGCTAGTATGGGTCAGTGTTTTGCAACTGCAGAACACAGGTTTGATAATGTGGAGATATTTTTGTTACTATTGAACAGAGCTTACAGAGAGCCAAGGCCTTTTTTGCTTTGCATACGGCCATGCTGACAAAGAAGTTGGGGGTGCATGGGAGTTTGGGAGGAGACACAGCTGGGACTGGTGACTCAAACTGACCTAAGGGATATTACGCATCACAGGACATCATGCTCAGTATGTAAAGTGGGGGGAAAAGGAAGAAGGGGGTCATTTTGGGTGGTGGTGTTTGTCTTTCCAAGTAACGGTTACCTGTGATGAATGGGGCCCTGCTCTCCCAGGAATGGCTGAGCACCTGCCTGCCCATGGGCAGCTCTGAATTAATTCCCTGTTTTGCTCTGTTTGTGTGCAAGGCTTTTGTTTTCTCTATTAAACTGTCTTTATCTCACCCCACAAGTTTTCTAATTTTTACCCTTCTGATTCACCTTCTGATCCCATTGCTTGGGGAGGGAGAGAGTGACTGCATGGGACTTGGTTGCTGGCTGGGGTGAAACCACAACAAAATCAGAAGTCTATACAGAACATTCCCTACAGCCAGCAGTGAAAATTACAACTTTTCCACACAGATATCTGTATTTTTCAAAACAGATGAAATATTTGATATTTAGACTTCAATAATGCTCACTTTGAAAAAGACTGTAACTGGAAAAGGAATTGTTTAAATAGGAATGACACTAGGGACCAGAACTTGGTGTAAATTTGTTAGACACTGACTGAGATTCACTTTAGCACCTACTAAGGAAAACCAGCTGCTTCTGCACCTCAAAATAGACATTTTCTCTGCTCAGTGTGACAGGTAGAGCAGCTGTTCGAGGACAGTAGTTTCCCTAAGAGAAATGTGATTACAGAAAAACATGTGATCCTAAACAGTCTATGACATATAACCAAAACTGTCACTGAACTGTGATCAACAAAGTCTGCAAAAAATGAACATGAAATTCTGAGCATTATTGTTTAATTTTATAGTCCACGTTAGCGAATTATAACATTTAAAGCAAATTATATCATTTTGCCTTGTCCAGATCTAGCTTTTCACTGTAAAATAAATATATGTCTGTTTATGCCAAGGACTCATTTATGTTTATTGAAGCATTAGGAGAAACAAATCACACTTTCTATTATCCATATTTCTGTGAGAAGCCTAGCCTACTACATTTGATCAGTGGTCTTGAAATGACAATGTCATTCTCTGCTACCTGTTGAGATTCATCCGAGGGTCCTGAGGGAGCTGGCAGATAAAGTTGCTAAGCCATTTTGAAAAATTATGACAGGTTAAGTTTCCAATGGGAAATATGACCTCCATTTTAAAAAGGATAAGGTGTAAGACCCAGGGAATTACAGACCTGTCAGTTTCACCTCTGTGCCAAGCAATATCATGGAGTAGATTCTCCTGGAAACTATGCTAAGACACATGAAAACAAAGAGGTAAATGGTAATAGACAATATCGCTTTACAAAGCAGAAATCATGCCTGATTAATGTGGTGACCTTTTTTGAAGAGGCCACAGCATTGGTGAATATGGGCAGAGAAAGATACATTATCTACCTGGATTTATGCAAAGCATTTGACACTGTCCCACACAACATCCTTGTTGCTGAATTTGAGAGACATGGATGGATGGACCACCTTGTACATATAGACAAAGAATAAAGAACTCACTGGACAGCTCATGCCAAGAGTTGTGGTCAGCAGCTCATTGTCTGCATGGAGAACAGTGATGAGTGGTGTCCTGGGGGGTCAGTACTGCGGCTGATACTGCTCAGCATCCTTGTTGGCAACATGGACAGTGTGGTCAAGGGACATGACACCTCAACAAGCTGGCTGACAACACCAGGCTGTGTGGTGCAGCTGACAAGGTGAAGGGAAGGGATGCCATCCAGAGGGACATTGACAGGTTTGAGAGATGGACCAATGCAAACCTCATAAAGTTCAACAAAATGAAATGCAAGGTCTTGTACCTAGGTCATGGTAATCCCAGACACATCCACAGATTGGACAGACCTCAGTGACTGAAAGCAGTCACTGGGTGTGATGGTTGATGAGACAGCAGTGTGTGCCTAGAAAGCCAGACATATCCTGGGCTGCGTTTAAGGGAGCATGGCCAGCAGGTCAAAGGAAATGATTCTCCCCCTCTACTCTCCTCTTCCAGGTGAGACCCCACCTGAATTACTGTGTACAGTTCTGATGTCCCAACAGAAGAAGGACACGGAACTGTTGGAACAAGTCAAGAGGAGGGCCAGGAAGTTGATGAGAGGACAGCACATTCCCTATGAAGATGGGCTGAGAAAATTGGGGCTGTTAAGTCCAGAGAAGAGAAGGTTGTATGGAGACCTCATAGTAACCTTCCCAGGGGAGGCTACAGGGAAGCTGGAGAGGCATTCTTTGTCAGGAACTGCAGTGATACAGCAATGAGTAATGGATACAAATTGAAAGGGAGGAAATTTATGCCAGATATTAGGGAAAAATTCTTTACTGTAAGGCTGATAAGATACTGGAACAGGTTGCCCAGGGAGGTTGTAAATGCCCCAGACATGGCAGTGTTGTAGGCCAGGTTGGATAAGGCCTTGAGCAACCTGATACAGTGGAAGATGTCCCTTGCCCAAGGCAGGGGCTCCTGGGACAAGGTGATCTTTAAGGACCCTTCCAATCCTTAGCATGCTATGACTCTATGATTCAGTGTGTTTTGTTAAGACTAATAATCTCCTTACAAACACTGCAAAATAAAGCAGCATTAGTAAGAGTTTAAATATCCAGTTTTTTAATTAGAAAAGCAAATCAAATATACTCCATGGCCTGAATATAGCAGTTACACAATAGAAGTGAAGTGTATTTAACTACCTCTGGTTAAAGGCATATGATATATTTGAAGTCAAATTTTATTTGCTTGCCTTCATGAAGCATATCTGTTGATTTGAACTTTTTCCTTGAAAACACTCCAGCTGTTTTCCTATTCTATGCTAATTCATAAAAATGATCCAGGAAGCAAGTGCCAGAAAATAATACAGATTCAGTGTTTGTTGGCCATGATCCTTCTGCATTGGATTTCATGGGATTTAGAAGACGATGCCATAGTAACCAGATATGTTTACTCCATTTTACTGGAAGTGGTGGATGGGTATGCCCACTAAATTGCTAGGTTGTTCCCTGTTTTCCACAGTGTATGTAAAATAGTTGATGAACTGGGATATGATCATTACCCTCTGGCATCTGCTATCTGCCTTTGTATTGACAAAATAAAATTTAATCAGTTGATAATTAGGCCAAGATTATAATATTTTTCACATTAACTATAAAGTGACTCTTGATAAAGATATCATGGAAATGAGATATTTGGTTTATGTTATTTTAAACATTTGTTATCATCTTGTCAGCAAGGTATTCTGCCTTTTGTATTGGTAGTGGACTGAATATGATAATGAAGAATTATGTGAACATTAAGAATGTCAACCTGATTTAAATCTTGGGATAAGCAAAGTTGAACAAAGATGATACCAATCACAAGCCAGTTGTGAGAATCAAATAAAAACACTGGTGTATCATGAATGATAACTTCATTTTTACCACACCTCATTGGCTAGATGGTTATTTTATTTAGAGGAGAGCAGTACCCACTAGCCCTTGGGTAGTCCAGTTTCTTGACATTTGTAGAAGCCAAAAGTAAATACTTAGGAAACTGCCCATAAACAGGGCTCTTTTTGTTATCCCAGCTTTCAGAGACATGCAGCCAGGGACCAGCATAAGCCAATAGTGATAAACTGTGCATCTCACAACTTTTAAAGAATTTCTTGATTTATGAAAGTAATTTTTTTGCTCTTCAAGGTCTTCCTAAAAAGATAGGAATATTTAGATATATATGAATCTATAATTTTATAATAGTCCTCTGTTTTTTCTTTAGTTTCAAATGGAAGTATTTCTACATTAAATCTCTCAGGAAAACATCAGAAAGAAGATAATCAATGTGTTGTTATCAATGTGTGTGAAGAATATCAATCAACTAGTATTTTTTGAGGGTTAGACCACTTGCATCCCAACATAAAGAGCTTTGAAAATAAAGCTTTTTATTTACCAAAGGACAAATACAATCAGTAACTCCACATCTTTTAGATGCCTAGTTACAGATATGGAATTCTGTATACCTGAAATAAAGATCGAGCATTTTCTGAAGAAATAATAAGACATAAATATTTCATTTTCTTCTATATTATATACAGGCTTCATACACTGAATTTTAAACTCCAGTCTAAATAACTAAGCATGTAAGTTTCTGTACTGCATGAGAAATCAATTCTGAATTTAAATCTGAAAATGGATGCACAACAGATAGATAGTCTCAGATTAAAGAAAGCGTGAAGACAGGAAAGAAGACTGTCCAGTAGTCTGGCCCAGTCCTTCACATCCTCCATGAAAATCTGCCAAGTAGTAGATTAGATTGAGCTCATTGGAGAGTGCTTAGTTTTGGAAAAGCTTCTATAAATGGGACAATGTGTTCAAGAATAGAGCCTGCAATAGAAAGGACAAGGATACACAGCTGGAAATAAATTTAAAGCTAAGTCTCAGAAATTATGAAAAGAGAAAGTTTTCATGAGGGCACATAATTACATATTTTAGCCTATAGAGCCTCTGAATCACTAAAAGTTTTTTTGGAGAGTAAGGTTAGATTCCATAAGAGAAAAATTATTTTCAGATTTAAAGTTAGTCCATTTCACCCAAAGAGTCCATTTCACCTTTTAAAGTGTCACCTTTTCCCCACGTATAGATCTCACAAATGAGGTTGTTGCTATAGGATTAAAGGCTGTAAGGGACATGACACCCAGAACTCAGAGCCAGCTGGTTAACCTCTCTGATGTTTTCACTTAAGTTGTAGTCATGTGTCAATCAACCTGTTGAGGTTAGTCCCGCTTAAAGAATGAGGATTTTGGAGCAGATTTATTTAGAATAATATAGGATTGATGACATAGGATTAATTACATAGTGTAATCCCCTCTGAAAATCTCACATTTACTCAGGGGGTGTAAATGTGAGAGGCAAGTCCCATCCATGACTTGAGTTGACTCTATATGGTCCTTGAAGAGACCGAAACTAAACATGTTATCAACTTCCACTAAAAAAAAAAGAAAAAGTCCTTGTGCTGCTACCACTAAAACATATCCCTAAAGGGGATTAGTTATGCTTTTATACTACAGTTCTATATGATAAAATGCAGTACTTTTAACTTCAAAAGTGAACTTTCTGGTCTGTTCAGGATTGCAAAGGTACTACTAAATAATATCAAAATGTCTACAGGAATATTTTGCCTATTATTGTCCAGGCTATTCTGAAAGAGGATGTTAGGAACTTCAAAAACTATATCTGAGTTTTACTGCTAGTAAGAGTGGAACAAATACTTTCTTAAATCTTCAGAAGTCTGATCTTCAAATCTTTAAAACACTTTGTTTCTCCCCCCTTGCTTTGGCATTGGAATTCATATGATATGCTTAATTTTTGCATGGAAGCAACACTCTAGCTTGTGGTTACATATTTTTTTTCCTTCAAGAAAAAGTATCTGCATCTACTGGGAAAAGGAAGAAAAAGGAACTCTATTGAATAGAGCATGTAAAATTTTCCCTCAGAGCTAGTTTTGCTACCCCTGCTAAATTATATCACATTGCTAGAATTCATGTTAAAAGCACACTTCCTGTACATTCATGAATAAACCAACCTAGATTTCCTTGATAATAGGACTTTTGAGGGACAAAAATTGAAATCAATTCTTACAATTCTTCAGATTTTTAACATCTCCTGATAGCATAGGGTTAAAATGATTTCTGTAGAACTGCAAGTGGGTAACTAAGGGTGGTGGTGGTGGTTTGGAAAGGCAGCAGTTGGGAAGGGAAAGGCCCGAGCTTGCTGGTCAGCCGGGCCTTGAGAATAGAACGTTGGCTTTGCTCTAGTTGCAGTAGCTAAGGTTATTGTTTTAACTAAATCAAGTATGACTTTGTTGGGGAAATCGAATATGATCACTGTTTGGCTAAATTACAAGAAATTTTGCTTAGGAACAGTCCAGGGTAACCAATCAATTTGTAGCTGTGTGGCAGGGGGGTATAAAATGTGTGTGTTACGAATCACTGTTGGAGTCAGATTTGGGTTTGTCTGTGTACCCCGACTCCCTGAGCTCCTCAATAAAAGCACCTGCATATAATCAGTCTATGATTATGTGTTTCCAACGCTAACACTCCTAAAATATTTTTCTTTAATAAGAGATATAAATTAAAAAAAAAAAAAAAAGTAGAACATATTCAAACTAAAAATGTTAAATTAAGATAATATAGAACAATTACATCAGAAACAACAGGAAAGCATAGATTTTTTTTTCCTTTTTTGTTTTTAGAAGTAATTTAACTTACACTTACTGAAGAACTGTCACTCACAGATTGTTCCAGTTAACAGGCTGTCACAGTGAACACTATATGCAGCTCAGCAAAACTGGCACTGCTCCATAATTGAGAGACTGTTTTTTTTAAAACCTCTTTCAATTATATAATATCCTCAGATTCAATAATATAAAAGCAGCAGCTTTTCTCATATGGATGAGAACTTTTATCAAGTCTTAAATTAAGTAATAAGTAACAAGCTCTTGCATTTTAAAATCCTCAAAAGGCAAGTAACTAGATTAACTGTTCTTGCAGTGAGATTAGTGTGGATCAGGTCATAAAAGTAACAAATGGGTTATAGTGTATTCTTTATATGAACAATTTCATGGATTATATATCTCAGATGCAAAAAGCATACCTAGCATAATTTAGTTACACTGTATTTTGGAGATAGTCTGTATTGAAGCCTTAAAAATTCTTTGTCTGCACACATTTCTCAAGAAATCACTTTTAATCAAGAACTACTTTTAGCTAATCCTATGTATATGAAATTGAGATTAAGAAATAAAGTACTATATGAAACATGGCAATCCATGCTCACACAAAAAAAAAAAAAAAAGGTGCCCAATTAAAGGAATAAACATGCATATGCATATCAGATGGCACTGTTGAAGCTATTTCACATAAATGACTTATAGTATTGTCAAAAATTAGGTGCTCACCCTACTTCTAAATGTAATGCACATTTCCCTAATGTTGCTTTTCCCAGAAAAGTTGTAATTCACTGGGTTTTTTTTCTTAAATTCTAGAGATACAATGCAAAGCATTTAAGACAGAGCCACACAGCAAATTATTCTGAAGTTGGAGAATAAGGACTGCAGTTGTAAGGAGTGTTGCTTCACACTGATAATAATAGTACTCAAAGGGAAGCCACTAAGATGAAAAGTAAAGCCTTATCTCAGGTATCTCACTAATAAGAACAAAAAGGTAACAAAGTGTTAATAACATTTCCCTAACTCAAAATATGGGACACATCATTCATAGAAAGAATCAAAACAGGAAGAACTAACTCTGAGGGAACAGAAATGGAAATGGAAAATGAACTATATTAATATAAAGTGCATGGTTGCTCATAATAAAAAAAAATTATGCATGGAGATTCTAAGTTGGAAAGGGCAAAGGAGGAAAGGACAAAATCCTGTCTGTATTAATTCTTCAGCTAGCAGTATAAGGAAGACATGAAAAAGTCATTGAGTTTTGCAGGGCTGATCAGGCCATGTATTTGTAATAGGTAAGGGGTTGGGTCAAAACACAAGGGAAATTTCATTTAAAATATTGGGAAGAATTGCTATGACCTAATTTTAGGTTTTCAGTTGGAACATAATTATTATAAGAAAAGTCTGACTATGTAATTAACAAAAACAAATAAGCTCCAGACTATGCCAACAATACTCTGAATTGTCATTTTAAATGGCCTGTTTTGCAGTTTTATCACATGAGGAAACAATCTTAGGTTCCTTAAATAATATGGGCAATATTTGCTGTATAAAGCATGGCTCATTGTTTTAAACAGACTTAATCAAGGCAGAAAAGGACTTATCATAAAAATAGCTTAATTTAGTCAAAAATACTGAACCAGATTGACTTACTTATCCTAGTGAAATGAAGGCTATACAGGTTTATAATTTCTAATAAATACATTACAGAGCTAAAGTGCAAAGTTGGCAGAAGAACAAATTGATATAAATGCAGCAGAAATAAATTTAGGAGAAAAAAACCAGACATTTCTAACATTCAATCTCACAGTGCTGGAGAGTATTAAGTCAGTAGAGTAAGTGGGACAAAAATATATTCCTAATTTTATTAGAAAGGTGAATCAATTTACAATATGGTTGCTTATATTATCAGGGGTTCAGTGACATGTAGAAACGTACAACTCTTTCTAAAACAGGAGAGATTTAATGCATAAGACACTGAAGGATTTTCACATTTATTTTGTTAAGAGTAGTGAAGAATTGTCTTTTATGTTCATGACATAGTTTTAGCTAATATGATTCTTATCATTTCCCATTTTCAGTATTTCGAGATAAATGAATTTTCCCATGGCTGATTTTTCTTTCCTAGTCATAGATAAACTTCCACAATACTCTTGTCATTCCAAGGAAATAAAAGGAAAAAAAAATCTTTTCAGTTTATAAAGGGTTGACATATGCAAGGGTACTGTTAGAATTTTTTTATTATTATTTTAATTATTACCATTACTTAATTGTCTTACTGAGACAGTAATCAGGAGAACCTTCATGAAAAATCATAGTAACTAAATTGTTTTAATTTGCCGTTACAGATATTGGGAGTGAATCACTACTACCTGTTGGCTATTGATAAATAGCCCCATTATTTCAGTCAAAACACAGATCTATATAACAAAAAAAAGAGTCCAGATTAGCATTCCATCTCAATGTTATTACTACATCTCAAATCATTCACTACCTCATTCTGAGAATACCTCCTTCTATTCTTTCCAGGTGTTACGAGAAATACAGTTTGTACCTGATAATTGTGATATTGCTTGATGCTTTGGACTGCCAGAAAGGCTGCAAACCTCAGCTACTCAGAACAAAGCACTGAGGGTACTTTTAAATAAAATAGATTTCTTTTACATACAGAACTCTAGGAAATATGTGCTTAGGAGAGTCTAGAAGAAATCAAAGTGAAATTAAAAAGATTTATAGGTTACAGTTCTTATATTATAATGATGCAATTATGAATAGTTTTAAAATTGTAAAATGTATAAAATAAACTTATGAAATAACGTTATGACTGTGTTTCACCATATTAGCAACATTCATGAAAGTCATGTGTTACTATTAAGTAGACATTAATTGTATCAGTATTAGTATTATTTCAGTCATGAAAGTTAAAGGCTACAACACTAAAAAAAAAGAAAAATCTAAGAAAGTAGTGATGTTTTTGATCCTATTTGACATGCCTAAGCTTTCTCTGTAACCAGGTATAAATTTTTGTATAGCTGGAAACAACACATCTTGGAGAATTATGAAAAAGAAACACAAGAAGAGTTTTCAGACACCAAATAACCAGCCAGAGCAGGTATACTGCTCAGTCCTGCTGCAACAAAGCTGTATCAGCCTCAGCAGTCCTTGCTCATTTGCTGTTTTCCATGACTAAGTACTCAGTCTAACAAACCCTGTGCAAAAACAAGGGTCACTGCTGCTTACACATTGCTCCAGAACAGGATTTGTGTTTGAACTCCTTGAAAAGTGTGCAGTTCAGTAGTTAAAAATTATTTCATTATTTCACTATTATATATAGCTTATAAACTATTAAACTCTGTGTGTGTGTGTGTTGGGAGTGATGACCTTGAGCAGCTGATCTGCTGCACAGATAAATTCTCAGATAACTACTGAACTAGAAAATAAAGCAGGGTTTTAAATGAATCTCTATTACATGGGGTTCATTAAATGTTTAAATGTTTATATGCAATTATATCTACCACTCTTTGTTCCCCCAGGTAATCCAAAATTAAAAAAAAAAATCTACTTTCTGAGTACTTATATATATTTAATTTAATGGCAGAGCAACCACTAACAGATTTCTGTATCCAGTCTCAATTTGTCTTTGCTTTTTTTGGACAAAATAACATTCCTTAGCCACTTGAGTCCTCTAAAACAAAAAACAGTTTTTATATTTTAATTTTTATTATATTTTAATTTCTATTAAAAACCAAACATGAAATACTGTTTCTGCCTCATCTGATTTGATTAAAAAAGATCAATTGCATGTGCAGCTTTGAACTTTATTTGGCTTCCACTCCTTCTTTATTTGCATTCTTTCAGGAGAGTAATAGATTGGTCATGTCTAGGACTGAATGTGTAAGAAGCACAAGTAAGTTTTTATATCTGTTAGGAGCTTTCTGTGTACCCTAAAAGAAGCAGGTGTCATATTTTTATGACTAAGTGTACTGTTTGGGCCATCATGATTTCTTAAAAGTCATTAATCCAATCTCAAATTCTGTATTCTGCATTTGTAATTACACCACTTGGGCCTTTCCTACTACCATTTGTCAAAGTGCTGACTATCAAATAATATGTACAATTTTTTAAGCTAAAAGACTCAGTTAAGAAGAACCAGTACTATTCATTAAGTTTATTATACTGTTACTGGTTATATTCATTAATCAGTAACACGCTGTAATTATCCTAGGCCAAAGATTACCAATCTGTATATAAACTAAAGAGTTTTGTAACCTACTTTTCTAATGCTTATACTGGACAAAATTTTGTATTTAACAGTATTTTAGACTTGCTATCTCATGAGTCAATTCAACTGGCCTCTAATTGACTAACTTTTCTTTCCTGAGCTCCATTTTAACATGTATCTGCCTCTATCTTAAGGATTGAGATTGTGTTAATTTGCATCCTCTCCAGTCACCTTTATTTCAATTGAATTTAGCTTGTCGACATCAGCAAGAAGGAATTTAGAAAAATACATGTGGACAAGAAGATTTCTCTTTAGTCTCCTGCTCTTTTGTAAATGATCAGAGAATCACTTTTCTCTTATTCTGCAAAATAACCTCAGGCTTTTAATGGTACCTGTGTGAACAAATCCATTATAACTGGTAAAGACCTGCACACTATGTTAAGGCACAGGTCAGTCAAAGAACAATGGGGGAACTCACCATTTTACAAATATACAAAATAACTGTAGGCTACTCTTCTCTACTTAATGGTTTTCATTTAAATGTTCTTTTACTTGACAACTTAGTTTCCAATTTCTTTGCATGCTCTCTGTCAGATGTCTTATTTTTCAAAAATACTTGAATTTTTTTCCAATATTTTATTTTGCTATATTTAAATTTTTACACCAATTGCCTCCATTACAACTTCATAAACTTCCTATTTTCCTCCACAGTTCATACAGATATTATTTAATTTAATTTCCTCATTTTTGATACACTTTGATTTGTTTTGAAGATTGTCCAAAACCTACTAAATTTATGACAATTTCGTTATATCAGAAGACAAGCACCATTCAGGTTGATAATGTCTGGAATGTGGGAAACGTTGCTTATTTCTTTAGTTACTATTGCATTTAGTAGTCAAAGTCCACATGGTTGTTCAATATCTATATAAAGGTAAAATGCAGAAACAGATAGTGACAAGATATGCTGATTTTTTTTAATTAAATTACAGTAAAATTAGGAAGATAAACAACAAAAATGAAATTGTATTCAAAAGCATTTTCATTGCAACTCAGCCAGCAGACGGCAAGTGATGTTCAGTAAGAAAGACAATAAAGATAAGGATCTGGCTTGTACTATGCAAATATTCTATGAATTGAAGATCCAGACAAACATTTTTTCTCATCTATCTAATTAGAGGTGAGAAAGAGAGAGAGAGAGGGAATTATATACTCTGCTTTTGTCTTGAAAAGGAAAAAGACATCTTATGCACCCCAGCATTCTTAAGGGTTAGATGCTGAAGTTGTAAAAGGTTCCTTGGTAGTGAACCTGAAGGAGATTTTTTTTTTCATTTTTACGGGATGCTCCAACCAGGAGTTGTTAATTTGTTTACATTTTGGTGTATTAATCCCTATTATTTGCCTGAAGATGCTGAGGGAGATGAAATGTGAAAAGAGAAGCATCAGCAATTACTGATAACAAATGGAAAACAATACCTATGAAACATTAACACTACAGCAAGGAATTAGCACAGACAGAAAGCATAGCTGGAGCATAAAGTAAATGCTTCAATAAAAATGACCAGAAATGTGGTTGAAAACAATGTAGAAAAAATAAGTACCAAAGACTGTTTTACTTTTTATAATGTAAATTTTTTTAAATTTGATGTTGGTATTAGACAACAGCTTTTGAACCTAAAAATATAAATTATTTTAAAAATACAAAATGTTTGGTAGTAATGTAGTTTTAATGTTGGTGATTTTTTTTATGCCATATAAAATCACTTTTCAAGAAAGGACAATGTCTTAAAAGTTTATTCAAAAAAGTACGAGCAGCTTCTACCCTCTGTTTGTGACCAAACACATTGTGACACATGCTTACACCACACAAAGAACTTAAGAGAAAGATTTTTCACAGAAAGTCCCATTCCAAACTCTCAGCCAAACAACCCAAGGATCATCTTGATAAAAGCATGTAGTATTTTCCTTAGTTCAGGGGAACATGAAAGTTTGCACCTGAT
Source organism: Phylloscopus collybita (assembly GCA_027886175.1). Classification (NCBI taxonomy): domain Eukaryota; kingdom Metazoa; phylum Chordata; class Aves; order Passeriformes; family Phylloscopidae; genus Phylloscopus; species Phylloscopus collybita. Next base: position 30,513,155 of record JAJNNQ010000026.1, on the reverse strand, counting down.
TTCTTCCTACATTTCTCAAAAATACTAATTAATGGCTAGGGGTATAATGTTCTCTTGGCATTCTCTATAGGACGGTTTATAGTCCTCTTTAAAAAAAATGCAGATACTTTTTAAACATTCTTCCTAATAAAATGTGTATTAGAACTGCAGTTCCATTAATTCCCATTAAATTATATGCTTAATTATGTGAATGGAATCAAGGCAGGAGAACACTGAAAAAAGAAAATATGCAATTTTTTTTCTTGTTCATTGTTAAAATAATTTTAAATGTTTTCCTTTTGTAACTGTAAAACACAAATTCTGATATGAATACAAGAGTAAACTGCATGGAGTACAGTCAGAAGACTGAAAGTTTGTAGAAACTTGATGTTAATTGGTTTAACAAACCTGCCAAAGCAATTAAAGCAGATGTGGGTGGTTTGAGGATGATGCAGATCTTTGATGGCCCATCAAAATTAACACAATCACAGACATATTTTGCCTGAGTAGCTCCTGGATGAGCCACCCACACAGGACAGAGATTTCAAAAAGCCTCTGTTTAAAAGATTGCAGTGATAAGTAAGTCACAAGAGAATGAAATATTCAACATTTTTTGGCTTCCAGCATTGTACGTAGGACAAAAACTTGAAAACTTTCTCTTATAAGTATAATTAAAAAAAAAAAAAAAGGAAATGAGGAAGAAAGAACAAGTATTCTTTTTATTATGACCAGTAATTTAAAAAAAAATAAAAAAGAAAAAAAGTTGTATTTGATGGATTTTATATATGGTGCTTCTGGATAACCAATAAAGTAAAAGCAAGATTGTTTTTCATTTATGTATTTTTGAAGCACAGTGTACATTTTTGTCATATTATTTAAGCTGCCTTTGACTGAAAACACACAGCTTTATCTCTACATCCAAAATTTTAAAAATTTATTAAATCTGTGCAATGAAAGATATCAAAGCAGAGTTATTAACACTCCTGAATCAAACCACTCTACCAGTAGCTGTAGCAGATGTCAGAATCTATCTCAGCTACTTAAAGAACTTGCCAACATTTGCAATTGCTTCAGTTTCTTTATTCCCTCTCTGCTTAAATAATTTAAATGGAAATGTCTTTGCAATGACTTCAAACACTGAAGTGCAAATATTCCATTTAAATGTTTCAAAACATTTCTAGGCTCATACATTGTATTTTTATTCTTTAGTATCTTGATTTAAAATCCAAATTTATGGCCTTTAACACTGTAAGTAGAGAGAAAGGAATTTAGAGTTTAGCTTCTGGGACATATTTTGTCTTTATCTGTTCTGTTAGTCATCCTATTTGAGGGCCAGTAAATCAAGAGAGATTTCAAATAAGTGGTTTCCTGAGTCCAAGATTTTGAGGGGAGTATTAGCTGTAAGTTATCTGTGCTCTCATTTTTATGTCCCTCTTGCATGGTGTATTGTAGAACTGTAAAAAAATAATTTGGTTTCAGCCTTGAGCCAACTTTATAGTGAAAAAAATTCATTTTAGTTAAATTTTAGCATTTTTTCATTTTGTTTTATCAAAAATAGAACCTCAGTCTTTTCATCCAGAAACAAAAAATCTAATACTTAAACTAATTATCCTGAAGAAATCCAAAACCACCTGGGAAATTCTTTTTATCTGCACGTATTACCTATACAAACTGTAAAACTCAATTCAGTTGAAAACCTAATTTTCCTCAATAAAATTTTGTTGCTTGTCTTTGTTGTCTATTTGAGCAGAATGAAAGTAGAACCATAAGCTTAATCTGTACTGGAATCTTTATGAAGCTGAAGCTAGTACAAGCCCTCTCACACCAGAAATTTCTTTAGCTGTTTTGGTTTTAGTTTTAATTTTTTGACAGATTTTTTCAGTTTGTTTGTTTATTTAATTTTAACACAGAAATCACACATGAAGTATATTTGTTTATGACATTGTGTGCCTAATCCTTATTTCTCATCCTTAGACCATGAATTATGGAAATACACAAAAAAATCTGGGACTCAATACAAAGAGAAAATATAGTTGTTATATGTGGTAAAAGTAGATAAAGCTGATGTACACAGCTCAATGATAAGATTATCTATAGATTAATTATTGAAAATCCTTTGATCCAGATATTTTCCCAAGCACTTTCTTTTTGAGGAAGGGTAGTGTTCTCTCCTGTCAAGTGCATTTGCTTGGTAGTTGCTTTTATAGTTGCACATGATTTTTTTTTTCTAAATAAGCTTGCAAGCCTATGTGAAAATTACAATTAAATTTACTGAGACACAACAGATTTAAAGGTACATGGCATTGAACCAGGGTTTTTTTGAGAAGAGCTGGAGTTCAGTTTTGTCTACCATTAATAAAGCTTTTACTGTAGTCATATCTGAAGATTTTACCCTTTTGCTGTCAAAGCTATTTAGCTACATCTCTATTTCATGAGGCCAGGGAACCTGAAGCAATCTCTAACTTGCAGTAGCAAATAAATAAAGTCCTACCATTTTACCAGCTTAGCAGTACAAATAGCAAAGTTAAATCACGTTTGTTGATGTCATGACTAATGAAGTATTTTTTGGGTGTCTTTATTAACTACTGCATACAGATGAAAGCTTATTTTTTTCTCTTTTAACTTCTTTACTGAAAATGCACTTCTGACATCTGCATCTTCAGACTTTACATCATATTCAAACTTCTTTAATTATGAAATGTATGTCACAAAGATTACATATATTTAACTTTTCAGTTAAAATATAAAGTTTAGAAAATTTAAAATATATGTCTATTGCTAAGATCTTAAATACTTTTTCTGTCTTTTAGCTCTTTTTCTTTGCTAAGTTTGGGGTGTTTTTTTGCATAAATGAGATGTAACAAAACCCATCCAGACCTTTGATGCATGTGTCATATACATACTATAACTTAGTGCTTTCCTTCTATTTTGGAATATAAATTATCATCCACTTATCCTAACAGATTTCCTGTCTTTTACAGAAGATATGTTAGTTAAAGCTAAAAGACAGGCTAGTATTTTCATGTATTTATCAATATTTTCTGCTACTTAGTCTAAGTACTAAAGACTAGGACTGTAGTGGTTATACAAACTGGAGTCTGTCAATCAATAAATTGCTGGCAACACTCCAAATTTTTATAGTTCCTAATTAACCTTTCAACACCAATTGGATGCTACAATCCAGATTTTATATGGTTTTTGTGGGAAAGGCAGGAAATAACATGGTTGCTTATTGCTGACCACAGCTGGAGAACAGATAATTAGACTCTTGTGATTGAGCCTATCAACAAACATTCAAGCAAGCAAGATGGATAACATGAACCTCCTAGATACCTTCTATGTATACAGTGATCATACCCTTAGAAAGAACATAATTTTGAAGCCCAGCTTTATCTATGAAGGAGTTCAGAAGAGGTATAAAATAACCTCTACCTCAATCAGTATTTAAACATACCAAATTTAAGCTTTGCCTTTTAGGAATACTGAATCCTGAACATGAAATATTAAATGTTTGAGACTTTTTCTTTTCAATGACGTTTCTTTTTTTTGTTTGTTTGTTTTTCATTGTTTTCATTTTAGTGTTTTAAAATAGTATTATGTCTGCAACCTTATCAAAATTCAGCTTTGTAGCTTTACATTCTGTACTTTACCTTACCTTACCTCACCTTGTCTTACCTCACCTTACCTTAATCTGTTTTAGAACCAGCTAATCTTACCTATTTGTTGGTGAAAAAGATGTAGAATGTCACTGCAAAGAGAATTATTTATGAAACTTCAAAAGCTATTTCCTATGAAATGTGTATTCAAATGCACAATGCAAAAAATAGGTAAATGGTAAAGGCAGTGCTGTTATTCAGAGAAATAAAATGACAAGGGTTAAGTAAAATCTTGGAAACTAAGAAGAGTTTAGACAAATTTCTTCTTAGTTGAAGAACTTAAGTGTCTTGACATTGTCTGCCAAGTGATATCAGTCATTTCACTATCAATGCTGGTAGAACATACTATGTGATTATTTTCTGGGGTGTTTGTTTGTTTGTTGTTTGAGGTTTTTATGCAGTCAGATTAAGAACTTGATGAGTAAAAGCAACCCAGTCTTTCCAGATAATGGTGTAAGGTAATAGCTTCAAAAGAAAGAAAATCTATATTGCCATAAATATCTTTGCATTTTCACAGGCTATTTCTGACATACTTCCAGATTCTATAAAAACTTTCTATTAAATGTTTTGCATCTAATTGAAAGGTTCACTGTCTCCCACTCTGCAGAATGTTTTGTGCATGTAGATAGCATTAAGATGTAAATATTTTTGACTTTTTTTTTTTTTAATATGGCATTGCGCCAATTTAATCATCCAGGGATATGCAGTAGTAGCTTGATAGATGTGATATTTTGAAATACTCGGCATTATTTTTAAGAATCACTGACCAGTTGGTTACCTACTTCACTTACTGTCCTGGAGGTGAATTTAGAAAGGTAGATGAGCATGTGGAGACATCTTCCTCACCTTTAGTTGTAACAGCTTGCTTATTCTTCACAAGATTATATTATACATTACATCTCCTAGATGAAAATCAGAGGGAATTATTGGTAGGAGAAAAGGAGAGGCATAAATGATAGAAGACAATGGGAACCTTCAGCTAAGATTTTGAATAGATTCATGTAGAACCTTTGAACACATTTTTTTTCCAACTCCTGCTCAAGTATTTCAAGGTGATTGCATATTGTATGATTTTAATGAGGGGAATAAGATTTGTTACTTCAGCACAAGTAGTACTGAATTGTAAAGAGTGAATTGTAATTCAAGTGTCTGATGTCAGCAAAGCCTAAAATTCTTACGTCCCCAAAGAAAATGTATTAACTCTGTAGGCAGTAAACAACAGTAACAATTTCTGAAGAGGAAATACAAAACTTCATCTTTTCATCTCCAAAAGCCCCATAGCTTTGAAGCTCCTCTGAGCTTCACAAAATTTCTGCTTTCCTTGTACATCAGCCAATATGGAATGGAAAAAAAAATACCCAAAATGTTCTGATTCTCTATTTTTTATTTATGCTAAGATAATGAACTTTTTACTAACTTCTACTTAAAATGTGGGTAGAAGTGAAAAATAAGAATACATGGCAGCTTATAGAATAAGTCAAACTGACAGAAGAAATCTTTACACAAGTCATCTTTATCAGTGATTCCAATGCTGACGTTAAGGCAAATATAATGTCAATGAAGTTAAGCAATAATGTCATTCAGATCAGGGACTCCTGATTAAAGAAATTAAAATAAAACCCATCAGTAACAAGATTAAGCTTTTTTATACCAGAATAAATCAAGTCTCAAAGTCAAGTTATTTTTTCCCCATGTTTACACAGGCTGAACTACAGAATAACAGGCCTCCAATAAGGAGTGCTAACTGTATTTTTAGTTTATTTGAAGCACAAAGGATTCCCTAGCCCAATGGTTACCATTAAATCCTAATACATTTGTTGTTTTTCCAAGGGTGAAAAACTTGCTTTATTCTATAGATTATATTAAGACATTGTTACAAATTGTAATAATAGACACACACAAAAAAAAAGAACCGCTATCTCAGAAAAAGCTATTTAAGTTATGGGCAAACAGGATAACCCACTACCTGAAATATTTGTTGAAAAATTCATATCCTGAAGACTGTTAGTGCCTTCTCATTGTGGAGGGTTTATTTAGGCTTTTGGGATGGTGAATTCTGTGTTGTTCAATTTTACTTAGGTTTATGACTTAGTGACCTCAAATTTTATTTTCACAGTCCATATCTTCGCACATTAAGCTCTGCTTTCTATTTTTAAAGGGATTAAATTTCTATGAACCATTATTCTGCATCCAACATATTTATCAAAACTAGAAAATGGATTGGAACCAAAACATTCCTGTTTTCCCTCCTGTCCATCCTCCTCGTCCTCCATGAAGCAGTTTCTGTACTCCAACTAATGATGCAATTTAATCTTTTTGTGAAATCCTGCAATGGTGATTGACCTTTTCTCAGTGGTCAAGTTATAGAAGTAACCTATTTTCTTTAACATCAAAGTATTTCAAAACCTTGGAATGATGAAAGGGAAAAAAGTGAAGATCTATCTATCTATTAAAAACAAACAAACAAACAAAACCAGAAAAGATAGAAAAAATATTAGCAATTAATATTTTAAGGTCTTATTTGTCCTGTAGGTTAATTACAGATGTTTGTTCTCTCAATTCTATCATATGTATCTTATGTTTGATAAATTATATTGAGCCAAGTAACTTAGGGGTTTACAAAAATTTATCACTATGAATTTCTATTATAAACTACGAGTTCTTAAAAGGTGGGAAGAGAAAGACAAAATAGCTAGATTACTGTGTCATAGGATGTTTAAGAGCTAACTATACAATATGAAAGGAAAAAAAAACAAAACCAAAACCACAAGACCTTTTGGATGTGCGGAGTAGCATCTCCAGAAGAAATGGATAAGTAATTGGGCATGACCTCAGCTGGCATATTTCCTCAAGAATGAAGAAGTAAGTCAGGAAAAGTTAACATAGAATTCACAGCTGTTATCAAGGATGCAGAAAATTGAACCATGAATGGAAAATAGAGGTTAGTTTGTTAGTTTTAACTTAGGAAAATAAAAGCTGAAAGGGATATGATAGATGTTTATAGACATGAAGGTAAATATTAGGCAAGATTAAGCTGATGCTGGAAATAGATATACATGCACTGTAAAAATATGAAAGCAAAATTTAAAAAAACAAACCAAAACAAAACAAAAATTAAGAGGATTAAGAGGACAGCCTTACCAGCACAACAGAAGAAACTCAACAGATTTGCTGAGGAAAACTCAACATGGACCTGACATCTTCATTAGATTAGAAGATGCATGCAACAGCATGCACCTGGATGAGGTTTCTCCTGGGTTTTGTATTTTTCAGTATTGTTATCCCATTTTAAGTTCCTTTAGGAAACCAGCATTACATCCTATGCAACTTCTCATTAATTTTGGAGCTGTATCAGAGATATAAGAAGATAAAACAGGATGCTCTTTAGTCCTCAAGTTCTAATATGTACAGAGTACTCCAACACAGCCTTTAGGTCACTTTGTATACAGTTCTTTTTAAAGAGAAAAAATCTATCATATTCAGGTTTCACTAATATATCATCTTTGTTAAGAAATTTTGAAAGAATCTTACCTAGTCTCTTGTATTTGATAGTTTGAATTGATATTTCCTGTAAATATAGTTTGCTAAGCATTCACCAGGAAATATGTCAACCCATCAAACTACGGAAGTATTTCTGATAATTTCAACATTAAACCATTAGACTAGATTCTAAAAGAAAGCAGAAATTTTGCAAGTTTTCTATGTGCAGTTATTGGCCCCAAAGTTTTCTTTATAATTCACTAACATTTCTTTCTAATATATTTATCCAAAAACTTATTTTAAGATCTATTATCTAGGTAATATTTTTCATATTGACCATAAACTTTGAAACTATGCAGAGTACCAAACCCATAAAAAAAAAAAAAAAAAAAAAAAAAAAAAAAAAAAAAAAAAGTTTCAAGTAAAATTAACCCAACAGTGAACAAGGAAAGCTTGAAAAAGGAAAAGATACAGTGGAGGACTGCATCACAGATGATACTAAAAATATTTTAAAAAATCTTAACAGCAATTGTAACGTCCTAAACTGTCCTCATCCTAAACCAATCAATAATATATCATTTAAAGACTCCGAAAAACGAATCTAGCTGCTGGGAGGTTTTGTAATCAGAAAGACGGTGGACAATGGTGTAACAGTCATGAACTGTAATGATATTTCAGAGAGGTAAAGTAAGTTTTGTCTATCCCTAAAATAAAAAAAAATATCCTGTCACGGGTCCAATAAAACCTTTTGCTTTAGGTGGACTCATTTTATTTCCATTAAGTTTGGAACTTCTCTCTATAGATAATTGCGTTTTTAAAAGTAATTATCACTTAGAATGAATAATTATCTCAAAAAGAAAGTGTCAGATGTTCAGCGAAAACCTCCATTTCCTGTCTGGTATTCACATTAGGTCTTTTAAGACAAATGCAAAATTCTGAAAGAACAGAAATGTCATGTAGGTGTGGGGTGAGAGGGGGAGAAAGAGGAAGAGGAGATATTTGAACTGATGATGTTTGTCTTCCCAAGTTACTGTTAGAAGCGGTGGAGCCCTGCTTCTGTGGGGATGACTGAACACCTGCCTGACTCCTGGAAGTGGTGAATTATTTTTGGTTTTATTTTTGGTAACAATTCTCATTGGTTATACATTTTTTATGGCATCAGTTACTTGGTAATAATTTCAAAGTTTCACAACATGTTTCTTGGTCCCTTCTACCCCAGGGAGCCTTTATCTCTGTCTGTCTCTCCCATGGTTTCTGCTCAATCATGCCTAGGCTACCAGGCTCCTTTATCTGTTCCATTATGCTCTCTGTTTCATTCCCCATAGGAATTTTCTCACTTTTACTCTTTCCAGTCTCTTCCTCTTTCCAGCCTCTTCACCATCACCCTGGGGCTAGTGAGCAAGCAGGTGTGTGGGTCTGAGATGCCTACTGGGTATGACAGTCAGGCAAACATAATGTTAGACATTACAATCAGCCTGAAACTATTCATAACTATTCATCCCTTAGGCTACATAGAAAGTATGTACTTCTAGTCTAAAAGACATAACTTATATTTAATTTTGTATACAATATAAAGGATAAGCAGTAACGTTGCAGGAAACAAATTAAAGATGCCTGTAACTGGAAGGGTTAAAAATGTTTGAATGTCTTAATGAATTTAATTTAATTTCAAAGGGTATCTGAAACATAACTGAGCAGGTTAACAAATACATAAAATTATGACTGTTTATACTTTTAGAATATTTACAGAATGATCATTATATCAAAAGGAGGAGTGAATAAAGTGTTCCTAAGTTACACAATTCAGAGACTGATATATGTTTGGACTGACTTCTTCAAGTCTGTTTGAAGGTGCTTCAAAAACCAAAATACAATGCTAGAAGAATGCATTAATTAGAAGCAGTCTCATAGTCTCAGTAGTTCTGATGTCCCATTACTTTTATAAAAACAAGAAGGGCTTTTTAGACAGGTAAGCAAACACGATACCTAGACAAGAAATATTAAAAGTTCTTTGTATTTGATCACAATGAAACATGACTTCAAAGATGAATAGCATAGATTTATTTTACTGCATCCAGTTTATGTTTGAAAAAAATATCTATTGTATAAAAGAAGAGTGCTGTGGAGAATATGTTTATTGGAAGTTTTTTTTTTCCACTGAGATATACTTCCCAGACAACTTACTTTGAACTGTAGGCTATATAGGATGAAATTAATATTTCAGTAAATTTTCATTAAATTAGCTTTTGATGAGGCTCGTGACAGCAAGACAATAGGACACAAGGGAATCCTAACAAGTTGTGTGAATTATTTCTTGCTATTGTCACAATATTTTTAAAGGAAGAATGTTAAAACATCTTGAAATGGAAACTCAGGGACTTAAGTCATTAAAGTCTATGTACATGGAAAAAGATATGATTAATAATAATAAAAATCTGCCCTTTTTGTGCCGATGAATGTTAAAAACCTATGGTTCTCTGATGTAATTTTCAGGTCTATATTGGCATATTATTTTAATGTCTTAGACATAGGACTTAAAAGGTTTTTGTCATAAGCAACTATATTCTACAGCTACATATATGCATATTTAATGGCAATTATATTGTCTGTATTCTCTGTAGCCACCACTATGTACAGATGCATGACATTTTATAACTTTAAAATTTTACTACACCTTGATAAACAAGGATGTCTGTTTTCAAATAATAAAGCAGAATCCATAGTATAGATAGAAAAGTGAATAAGGATAGAAAATTCCTAAGTGCTGTTTTCCTAATCCCTTCCAGTGTGTTACTATTTTCTTTGCACTGTAAAGTTTAGGTTTTGTCTTCCATGAATTTTAAATCATTAGCACCTTTAGACACAATATACTACCTGTATTCCTAAAATACTCAGAGGACATCAGTGATCTTCAGATTACATGGTTTAATATGGAGCAACTAAAGAGGGACCAAAAGTTAATTGCTTGCAAAAATAAAGACATAAAATACCTTTATGTTTTATTTTGAGAAAAAGAAAACCCACAAAAACCAAAAACTGACTGAATTCTACAGTATTGAAGTACAACTAAGCACATAAACATTTGAAGGCTTGCTTAACATTTTTATCATCACTAAAATAGTAAAGTCACTAGAATTGGATAAAACGTTATTTATTTAGATCAGACAGGCAACTTATTGAATAATAAAAAAGAATATTTAATTTTGAAGTGTGATGACTACCTAAGATGGAGTCAAAACTTATATCAATGTGAAAGGAAATAGATTAAAAAATACCAAATTTACAAATAAATAAATAAATGTGACTATTAAGAGTCTTTCAGAGCTTACATGTCTAATATGGCAGACTTGGAAAAAAAAAGTTTTATATATTCAGTTAAAATACTCAAATACTCAAATATTAATAAGAGAATTTAGTTTAGAGATGTAATAAGCCTGGCTGAGAAGGAGTTCATTTTCCCAGTGCAGCCCTCCCAGTGCAGTGCTGTGCACTGGTGACTAGAAAGGTGTTGGTAACATACTGGTGTTCTGGGCACTGCTGGGCAGTCCTGGCACAGCATCAGTGCTGTCTCTTCATCATTCCACCACCACCAGTAGGCTGGGGGTGGGCAAGCTCTTGGGAGGGAACAGGACTAGGACAGCTGACCCAAATCAACCAGAGGGTCGACCATATAATGTCTGCTAACATTTAATATCTAAGAAAAGGAGAAGAAGTAAAGGGGAGCATTCATTATTTATAAGTTTTGTCTTCCAGAGGAACTCTTTCTCATGCTGCTTTTTGGGAAGTAGCAGAACACTGCTTGCTGGTGGGAAGTAGAGAAGTCTTTAGCTTTTTTCTTTGTTCTTCTACATTAAATCTTTTGCTTTTGCTTTATTAAACCGCCTTGTGTCAACCAACAAGTCGTTTCCCATTTTATTTTCTCTCTCCTGTCCAGCTAAGAAGGGGAAGAGGTAGAGTGGCTATGTTGGGCATCTGGCATCCAGCCAAGGTCAACCCACTACAGATCAATTTAATTTGAACCTTTTTTAATGATGTAATGTGTATTTACAATTTATGGGAATTAAGTATTGTTTCATTTCATTATGAATCAAAAAAGAAAAAAAGAAAAGAAGGTCATTGCTGAAGAAATTTCAGGGAATTTTTTTTTATTAAAACCTCCATTTCATTGCAACCAGGAGCATTTTGGAGAACATCAAGCTTTCATCCTGTCATTGGAAGTGACATAGATATATTAATAATTTTTATAATGGCTTGACAAGTTGGAATTACCTCTATAGATTTGTTTATATTGCTAGTATTTTTTCAGTATCATAACATTCCTTAGTCTATGTGGAAACTTAACTGATAATGTAAACTAATTCCAAAATATATCTATAGAGAAAATAATTCCTAGCACAAACTTCTTGCAATGCAATAAAATAAGATGCTACATCTTTAATTGTTCATACCCATATCAACTGAATTATTGAATTAATCAAATGTAGCTATCTTACAGTTTAGATAATTTTTAATTGATCTTCAATTAAAATTATGTAAAGGAATTATCTGAAGATAATTCTTAGTTTTGTTTCTATTTATTTGTCATTACAAAATGACAGTTCAATGTCTGAAGTGCCACAACCTTTAGTTTTTACAGAGAACAATGGCAGTCTAAAAAAAAATACCATTAAACTCACATAAACACAATCCTCAGCCACACAGCCCTATACAAGGTTAACAACATCAGCCTCTGCTCCCATCAGTGACCTATACATGTCTCCTTAAACATCTGAGAAAATAGATAGAATTTGTACAATGCAAAATCAATACACCATTAGTTCCTTATCCTGACCCACTGTCACACCATCAGGACTGATATACCTTGTCCATAAAGAGAAAATCCTAGCCTCTGGACTCTATTTCCAAAACAAAATATCTTTCATTTTCAACTTTTCTGAAACCCGTTACAGTTAGATACAACAGTCATTTAAACTAACACATCTATCAGTGCAATCACATATATTAATTTCTGCCCAAACTAAAATCTTCTTTCCATCATGACAATGTGTTATTTGCTCAAGAAAAGGGGAAAACTGTTTTCTGCTCCTGCCTATCTGCTCAGCTTTGTTGATGAATGACATTCAATTTTTCTCCCTTCCAGATTAAGCCTGCTTTATACAGTCCAGCGAGGAAGGTTCCACTTTTGCTGGTATGTGCATATTTCAGAATAAAGTGAGGTTTTAGTCCCTGTGGAGTATATTTAGAATACTGTCTGCACAGTCCATTAACTAAGAAGTTGCATCCATACAAATATTTTAAATGGTAATGCTTCATAGACTGACTTCAAATACAATGGAAAATTCTGCTAATATAAATTCAGTGGTGACATGACAATGTGGAAGATGAAGATTCTCTTAAACTAGATAACAGCATGCAGGAATTAAGATACTGACCTCTGGGAAATTTTTATAGCATATTATTGTGTTTTATGCCATGTATTCTCCACTGCTCAAAAGAACTGGAATAAATACATGCAAAAAAATATTTCTGCCTGCAGAGACTGAATGTTTCTTCACTTCTACTTTTGTTTTTCTCCAAGATGGGTTTCAGCTACATTTGGGACAAGAAAGTGTGCTATTTCCTCACAAAATGTAATTCTTATGTAATTTAAGACTTTCAATGAGTAAGCTGGTATAATAGGTAAGTGATGCTATAAAACAGTAAGCCTATGCAAATTCTGTGTACCTAATTAACCACTGTGGATTAAATGTATATATCCTATAAAAGCTATTGGTATTTAAGAATATTAGAAGGATAGTTGAATTATGAAGTGTCTATAACATGATTAGCAGGTGCCAACTAAACAGAAAGCTAAATCAAACAAATACACTTCAAAACAAGAAATAAAGCTGATATTTACAAATATTGCATTCATAAAATGAATTGACTTTGGAAGTCAAGTCAGAATACAGAAACAAATCAGAATAATTTTATACAAAATAGTATGGACAGAGAGTGAAGTGACTTTCCATTTTTAAGTTTTCACTAAGTTTTTTATGACTACATTTTTCAGGTAACAAAATTCAGAAAAGACTGTAAGTAGAAGGACAAAACATAAGAAAGCAACAGGGAAAACATATCAAAAACACTGAAATGAATTCAAATGTTTCAGTAAGAAAAAAAAATCCAGATTAATCATAGTTTTAAAATCATTTCCCAAGAACAAACAAATAAAACCAAACAAATTATAAAGGGCTTCCTAGGTTAGAGAAAGGCACAGAAAGAACCAATGACTAACTAAATTCAGTTATATTTACTGAAGGAAGCATATATCTAATTGCTAACTGATCCCTTATTAAAAAGAAAATTAATTCTATCCACTTTTTGTATAAACATTATATGAAACATTTTTGTCCCAGTAAAAAACCTGAAAGTATTTAGCCTAATACAAGTGTAGAAAAACCCATTTATCACATTAATAGTTTTCCAACAACTTCAAACTTAAACACTCATCTTTTCAGAAATATATATACACACATACATTCATACATATAGATATATATTACGGTCAGCACTTCAAATACTACCTGGATCATAATATCACATAACAACATGTTGATTATGATATATTGCTATCCAACATAAAGATTAATAGAGGGTGCCAGAATTATACACTTTTGTCACTGGAGGCCTAAATTCAAATCCTCATCAGTTCACAAATTAAATTCTGTTTCTCAAGCTTGTCTTAGTCCCTTTGTGTCTATATCATTAAAACAATATGTCTCCCTGAATAATTGGGCTTGGAGAAAAGAATTTGAAATAATGAAAGTGCCAATGTAATTGTCAAGCTACCTATTCTCTATTGAATAGGGTAAAATAGAATAAACCAGAGCAAAACTGAAATGTTTCAGGTAATATTTTCCATAGAAAGAGAGATGGGAACATTGAACTACACTGTCATGTACATCCAGTTCTCTCGTTACATCATTGATTTGGCATTTCTTTTAAAAAGTTGTAATCGAAGTTCTGCATTTTTTTCATTTTATATTCGTGGTCCTTTTTAATAGTATGATATGACAAAGTCAATTCCTATTTTTTACCTAAAATTATGATATCAATTCTTGTAGTAAGTATCCAGCTTGGATAGATACTTGTCATGGAAAAAAAAAAAAAAAGTGACAGGTATTTAAAGAGCAGTAGTTTAGTATAGATTAGAAAACAGATAAAGGATTGAGCAGTAAGAGTTAGAATCTTAGTGGTAAAGATATACTTATAATGTATAAATTAAATTAATAAGAGAAGATAGATTAAGATAGTGGTTAAATTGTTTAACATTTATAATATTTATTAAAATATAAACACTGAATCAGAGAATCAGTTAGTTTGGAAAATACCTCTGCGATCATCAAGTCAAATCCACAGCTGAACACCACCATGTCAATTAGACCATGGCATTAAGTGCCACATCCAGTCTTTCCTTAACACCTCCAGGGACAGTGACACTACCACTTCCCTGGGAAGTCCACTCTAATCACCCTTTCTGTGAAGAAATTCTTCCTTCCTAATGAATATCCAACCTAAACCTCCTCTGATTCAATTTAAGACTGTGTCCTCTTGTCCTCTCACTGGTTGCTGGGGAGAAGAGACTGACCCCTCATCTGGCTGCAGCCTCCTTTCAGGCATTTCTAAAGAGAGGGATAAGGTCTCCCCTGAGTCTCTTTTTCTCCAGGCTAAACTTCCCCAGCTCCCTCAGCTGCTCCTCAGAGGACTTGTTCTTCAGATTCTTCACCAGCTTCTTTGCCCTTCTCTGGACTTGCTCCAGCACCTCAGTGTCCTTCACGCAGTGAGGGGCCCAGAACTGGACATAGCACTCAAGATGCAGCCTCACCAGTGACAAATAAGGAGGGAGTACCCTGGCAACACCACTTCTGACACCATCAGGATATTTGGGAAGGATATCTGCTAAGTCAAGATATCCACATCAGTGACTGAAAGGTAAGTATTGTCAGGGAATATAAACTTGATATTAAAACTGCAAGAGAAACATAAATACATTATATCCTATGGGCAAAAGATCAACGTCTAAGTCCTGGAGATCCTGAAAGAAGACACTGGGACTGGGAATATCAAGAATTTGAATGGGGCTTAATTTTCAAACTCTTAATACAGAGAGATGATCCTCCTATTTGTGTTGCAAGGCTGCTCTTAACTGTTGTCTACTTTCAGTGATCCTGAACATGGAACACTGTGTCTCTTTTACATGGACAGAAGCAAGCAATAAGAACCCAAGCAATCAGTGGAAATTTTTATGGCAAATCTGTCTAACATATAAAATATTAGCATTGGTTCTCTGAAATATGATTGAACAAGTTTTAATTATGAGATCACCCAGTGTCAGAATTATGACTTTAAAATCTCAAGAACGCTTTGAGATATTATCAAAGTCATAAGGATTCCAGTTGTTTCTTGGTGATGTGATAATAACCACCAAACTCTCTACCAGGCTTAAAATAAATGCTTACACACTAGACTTCAACTCTTCCTTTCACCATTGAGTGTCAATAAAGTTCTATCAGTAAAATGCTTGCATAGTGATATAATTTATTTCAAAATGCTGGCTACCTTTTTAGAGGAACTTATATGTAGTGTTCATATTATTCTATACAATTGTGAAAAGTTTATTTTTTCCTGTTCAATGCACCAATTAACCAAAGTGAAAAATAAGAATTTTACATGGTTTAGTGATTTAAATGTGTCAGTTTATCAATTTCATTATTATTCTTAAATAAATTCTTGAAAGCACAAACCTTAGGAAAATACAAATTTTTTTTACGTTTCTCTTCCAAGATGTTTTGCAAATAAGAAATATTTTCTACATAATCAGATACATGGAGAAACTAGGTACTTTTTTAAAATTTGAAAAATGCAAATTTTATTTACAAAATTTTCAGAGTCCTAAACAGACATAATATCTAGTTAGATATTAGTGCTACTGATCTAAAACATACCTCTAACTGAAACATAAAAGTAAATAATTTTAATATTGTCTATTCTATACATGTTTAAATTTAGGAAAATACAAGATCAAGCTTTCTCACTGCATTTCTCTAAAGTTATCTAAAAATTAGCGTCCCACATAAAGCTAGTCCTGCTGGATCTCTACCATTATTGTAAATAAATAAACAAATGAATATTCACCTCAAGGAGGTGTTTAACTTTTATCTTGGACATTTACATCAGAAAGAGTTTCTCACTGGAGGTGTCTCCTCACTGGACAACTTTTCCACAAACTTACTGACTGTAAGCTGCTGAGGACAAGAAAAGCCTGAGTATACAAACTGATCATGGAATTATAATGAGCTATCAGTGTGGATCAGTGGACACAAAATAAATTCCAAGGTACTTCAGCTAAAACTTTCTCAATAAAAAGCCCCAGTGATTCAGCTTTCGTTATATTCCAAAATGCTGAATATGATTCTCTTCCTTCATGCTCAAGACTGATAGCATCAAACTACAAAAGCTGCTGACAAAAGCAATGACAATGATAAAGTGAGTACCGAGCAAATGTTAGAAGAGGAAATGGAAAAACATGGCTTGTTCAGTCTAGCATAGTATTTCTAATATACTGCCAGGAGTCAGAATTTTAGTGTTAGAAGCAGCTTGCTATAGATAGGAAGTATGTGGGCTTCCCATAAATATTTACATTAGCCAAGGAACTACTATTTTGCTAGATGCAGTGAAGTTCTTTGTATCAGAAGCAATCTAGTGAAAAAGACAGAGGAGTGTGATACCTCTAAAAACAGATCAGGGTTAGAAGCATCAGCAAAGAAAAAAATACTGTTTAAGCCAAAAATCTATACTGACACGGTGGTAGAGATTATATGTTGGATGTGGAAACATTTGAATCACAAATTTAAAAAATGTCTATTAGTTATTAAATATGTCTAAGCAGTGCTCTAATACAAACAGGGCTGGCAACAAGAAGAAAGAAGGAAAAAAAAATAAATATAAAGGAAACACCAACTATTTTAAATCTGGGAGGCGTGAATACTGTAATCACACAGGCTTTAGTTCTGAAGCCCAGGAACTCCTTTAGAGAACTATATTTCCAAATGTCTGATGGAAAAGCACACATTGCTGTATCAGGGCTTCTATTTTCTTGAAGAAAAACCCCAAACCAAATCCTTTTTTAATTATGCTGTAAATGTTACTCTTGTACTTTGATTGTGTGGTGCAAATGAATTCTCAATCTTCTTAGTAGCAATTTTCTACATTTCAACTATATATGAAGACAAAAAAATGAGAACAATTGTAGACAAGAAAAGAAAGAAACAGTCTTATTAATGAAAGCTATGCAACACATCTACAGATGCTTTAAGTGACACTCTTAGTGTATAAACTCTTTGATAAGGCAATGTAGCAAACACCTGGAGTTTTGACTTAAATTGTGTAACACACTGTCATTTATTAATTATCAATTATTGTCATTCATGTCAAGTAACTGTTAGGAATTAATTTTTTACTGTAATGTTAGCCTTTAGTCATAGCTATGAAAGTGGTCATTATGAATAGGCACTGTAAAGAAGAAAGAGTGGTGAGATAGCTGCAAAACAAGCAATAATATAATAATATAACTTATCTGATGATATGCAAGAATTATTTAGGAGATAACACTTTCTTGTTAAAGAAGACAGTAACTAATAGATTTTGAAAAAGAAAAGGAAAAAAACTTACTAAGCCTGTAAGAAAATGAGAATAATGGCTAAAAGTCAGACCCCAAGATACATATTCTAGATAGTACAAAATATTTGCTCTTGATATGATTTCTAAGATTTCTTCCTCTCTGAAGTCTACAAAACAATCTTTTACAACTAAACTCTTCACAGGCATAGGTGAAAAGGCAACAAAACAGGCATAAAGCTATTAAATATTTTTATCGTTTACATTTAAAGATTGACAGAGACTCCATTGTTTTTGCACTGTGCTGCAGGTGCATTTTACTGCTAGAGAGAAACAACTTAGTTCAAAGCTGAAGTCAGAGAGGCTTACATTTCTGTTTAGTAACATCTGATGTGGTCAATGCTACAGAAATACTAAGTGCTGCCTAAGTCTTTGCTATGTGCCTGCCATATCTAAGTCAGTCGGAATTAGCAGACTAGAGCTGGGCCCAAAATTTCTGCAGGAGAAGTCTCCTTTCCTGCTATGATACAGCATGATACATTGAAAAAAAAAATACTGAACAATCTTTTAGTGTCTTAAAGAATTTGCTTTTTAGTAATCTCACTAGCCTGCTGAGGAATGAAAAATGGGGCCTTATGCTATGCAGGCTTTTCAAGGCTCACCTACACATTCCTGGAGAACAGATGCACCTAGATGGGTCCTGCTGGTATTCATGAGTTCTCATTTGTGTTTAAATCTGAGAGTCCAGGGATTGGAGGGAATCCTCCTAGAGCGGATCACTGCTGACAGTGTGGTATAGGTTAGGATTTCTCATGCAAGAATATTCAGATTCAGTGCATCAGCTAAACTTCTCCTCTTTGCTCTAGAGCACATATCGGGCTTAAATGTCTGTTGCTCAGTAAACATTCTGCACCAAAATCCTACATTATAGTGGGTAATTGTAAAAACACATTTATCTAACTAGTTAGTAGATGTTGGGTGGTTTGTAGAGTTTGTTTTTTCTTCTTTTTCCTAATAATTTTTCATTTCTGTAAGGCTTTGATATGCTATTTTCTTTGGCCTCTGTCTAGTCAAGGCTTTAATGTTCTGTTACTTGGCAAGTACAATTTGCACATTAGGTCAAATATTCAGTAATTTGCAGAGATGTTTTTTTCTTTCTTAATTAAGTATTTGATATTTTCATGGAATTATAGAATAATTTAGGTTGAAGGACAATCTCAAGAAGTCATTTAGTGCAACCACTGGCCAGGGCAAGGCCAACATTATAAAGCAGAAGTATATGATTGAATTTCAGAAAAAAAATTTTTAACAGGGTAATGAACAGGAACAGTGGCAGGAAAAGATGCATGAACACCTTTCAAGTATCTGGGAAGGAGGAAATTGTGAAACAGACAAGCTTAAGTTTAAAATACACATATGAGTGTCAATCTAGTTGTTTAAAGACTAGAGTAAAAAGATCTCTGTGTCATAAAACCAATAAGGGTTGCATAATACAAATAAAGATAGTAAGATAAAACCTGCTTAAGACCTGAAAATAAGGTAAAAGTAAAGTGATACAGTTGTAAAGTGATGATGCAGAAAGCATGTAAGAAATTCATAATGCAAATGATCTGGAATTCTTATGATTTATATATAGCTGAATATTTGCTGGAATATGCTAATATTGCTAATAGAAATAATATTAATATTGCTAAAAGAAATTAATACATGAATAACAATATAATGATATGCAGATGGTTCCAGCTGTATCACATTGAAGTAAGTAAGTTTTTGATGAGAGAAGGGTTGTGGTCTGTCTAAAACACTTATGCCCCTTTTTTTTTCTACCCATCATCTTATATTCTATTTTGCCCTTGAAAAAACTCCAGCAAAATAAAATTACACAGAAAAAATATAGAAAATTTACTATTATCCTTTTATAATTTCCAATGAACTCCTAACAGCTATATAGGTGAGTAACAACTTTGAAATATACTGTAAAGGCAGAAAATGTAAAGATTTCCTGGTCTAAAATATTTGTGGTGTTAAAGTAAGGCTGTTAATATTTCTTGAGTTATGTATAGCAAGAGATTCTGCAAATAACCAGAGAAAATGAAAGTAGTGAAGAAAGTCTAATATGCATGTTAATTCTTGTAGGGTTTAAGCTGTTCATTTTTTTCAGTACTAATTATTTCACAGAATAAATAAAAAACTTCAGGAAAAAGTAGGAAAATAATTTTCAGCTGAACAGAAAATCTGGAATATTTGACGATACTGAACAAATTATAGATGTTGAATTAGCTTAAGGAAGGATGCCTAATGCTTTTCTCCTTTGAAAATCTAAGCAAAAGCTTTCTTAGAATATCTTATTTAATACAGCGCAATTTATGAATAAATGAGTAATATTTTTATCGATGTATACTTTCTTGTAAACTGTATTTGAAGGTCCCTCTGCTTCATTTTCCCCTCAAGAACAAATCAAATATTTAAATGCATAATTTTTGTTATCGGACTAAAATACTTTAAGCCACCATTTTTTGGATGATAGCAATATTTATAAACATCATTAGAAAGTGTGGGTTTTTTAGCTTTAAAATACAAAAGAATAAACTATAAGGCCCTTTATCTTTGGAAGCAACAGCAATAAGGCTAGGATTTTACAGCAATTTCAAAATATTTTATTTTGCAAAGGAAATCATCAGTATTTTTAACTTTTGGATAACAAATAATTGCATTATTGTATGAGCTTGTTATTCTCAATAAATTCCTCACCAGAAAAATGTCTCCTGGGAAAAATGTCTGCATAATCAAGTAGTGTTATTTCTTGACAAGGAATTAAGGAAGCTATTTCTAGCTTCTCTCATAGCTTTGGTAGACCATATTGTCCTTACTTTGGTGTTTTTATTATTTTTACAGGTTACATATCCATCTGTTGGTTAACGAAAGGAATTTTCCAAAGAAAAGCAGCCCAACTTATTCCTCAGAAAAGGAACCAAAACTAAAATTACTGTAGTGGTGTGTTTAATTCTATTTGTTAAATGTTTGTTCATGTTGTTCATTGGTTCATTCCATGTACCCCCGTTCAAACCCCAGTTGGTTTTTACCCTGGTTGTTTACCCAGTTTCAGTTACCTGTCAATCCTGTGCTCCCTACCCCCGAGGACCTGTCCATCTCCTCGAGGCCTCTCCCTGGTTCTGGAAAATTCCTAGGAGGGCATCGAGTGATAGGCCAGGATCCAAGGAAGTCCATCCTCCCCCATGGGATTGGCTCTCGGAGGAGTCAATCATCCTGGCAGCCACTCCCTGGCCTTCCCTCATTGGTTCCTTCCCTGACACCTCCCCTTACTCCTCTCCCTGGTAAAAGGAGCTGTCACAGGGCAGTCTTGGCTCTGCTGAGGCAGACTCCCTGGAGTGAGGTTGTTTCCCCAGAACCCTCAATAAACTCCTGTGGCAACCCCTCAGCAGAGTCCTCCTTCTTATCCTCACCATCGTCACGACTCACACCAAGCAGCTGGGCTGGAAAGAGCCCACCGGATCGGCTCGGTTGGCCAGCCTACTGGGCCGTACCGATTGCCTGAAGCCATCGCCAGGGCTAGCTGGAGGCAGGCAAGGCTCTGACCACGAGGCAGGACTAGGCGCGGAGACAAATTACTACCTAACGTGGACTCTGCACAGATAACTTGAAGTGTTTTATACTCCAGAATGTGGCTTCTTGACACACTGTAAACTACATAAACTGCTCAAAATATTTCATTTTATTAATTCTGTTTAAAAAGATTCAGTTTAATTCTTTTCTTGCCTGTTAACAATATCGAAGAATAGTAATAATGTATGACAGTGACTTCTCACCTGCTTATTTTTAATCAAAACAAAACTGTGATTTGGAATATTTGAAAACACTATGGAAATAACAAATAGTTTTCTAATTTATATATTTTAAATGCAGCTATACAATGGACATTTTCATTTTGAATAAATGACAAGTGTTGAGGTAATCTTCCTATTGCTCAGTAAACTGCTTTAAATTTATGGTACATTTCTCAGATAAGAATATAAGATGATTGAAATTACGTTGTTTTGTTTACATATCATACAAAATATCAATGTGTTTATCTTTTGCTTGAAAACATCATGGTCTGATATCGAACAATTGAACCTCCTTAAATGAGATCTGTGCTCTTAATGTTATGAAATTTTACTTATGCTCCAACATCAATTTCCTCCTGAGAACAGTGCTGAATAGCATAAACTGGTAGATAAAACCATAACACTTGGCATTATAGATATAAAAAGATAATATTAATTCACACCAGCATGCAAAACAGCTTTTAAAAGAAAAAAAGTATAGAACACCTCAGTTGTTACCCTTTCTTAATCAAAAACAAGGTGCTTCCTGGAAACTATTTTTCCACTGGTAGAGCTCAGAAGAGGACAATACATGTAAACCAGCTCTTTCCTCAAGAAGTGCAGTGTGAAAGACTGGAGGAGATTGCTGGCTTGTAACATATCAGCTGCATGTGTGCAGAAAATGGGCAGATGGGGCCTTGCCCTGGTGAGGAAATGCCCTGCTCTACACACCCCACCCCCCTGTAAAGCCTATATCCCAGCCCCCCAGTGGCCACCAGTCACTGGGAATGCTCCACATCCTAACCCTGTAGCCCCTAGCCCAATTCTCGAGTGGCCAACTGACTGGAATCCCCACCTGGGAGGGGCCCAAGAAAGCCAAAGGGTACTTAAGCCTGAGCACGCGGCACACACAGGTCTTGAATCTACCTCTTCTTGGATTTTAGGTCAGCTGAGCACCACTGGAATCAGGAGTGGTAGCTGTTGTTCTTTTTGGTTGCTCTATAGTTTTTCCTTTTTATATCTTTTCTCTTTTTCTCTCTTTTCTTCTTCTAATTCCCTTTTCTCAGAGTTTCAAGTAACTTAAAATCAGATGGACTTGGGCTATGTTAAGTTGAATGGACTAAATTAATAATTTGTGAAAAGCTTTATGTTGCTTGAATGTTATTCTAGACTTTTGCCAAAGCTCTTTGATTTTCTGAAGTTTCCTAGTAAAGGTTTTGTTGTTTTGACATTATGTATTTATATCATATCTTGTCAGTATTTCTCCCTTGCATCTAAGTCAGGGTACATAAAAAAAAAAACCCCAAAAACCCACAAGACCTCTTTAGAGACCTATCAAGTTAGTTCTGTGGTCTTCCTTTGAATGTTCTTTTACTCGGATCTCCTGAGCCAGATATTTCTGACAGTTGGTCAGAAATCTGGCATTTTTGTCAGTGAAGACTGATACAAGCAAGGTGTTTAGTAGTTCTTCATTCCCTGCATCTTCTTTTCTAGGATCCTCCTTCTATTTAGTAATGAGATTCCTTCCAGATTTTTTTTCCTTCCTTAGCTTTCCTTTGGTCATTGATGCATTTGAAGAAGCCTTTCTTGTTGTCCTTAACATTCTCTGCCTGTTATAATTCCAGATGGATCTTAGCCTTCTTTGTCTCATTTTTACTTTTTCTGACCTCTCTTAATTTACTCCAAGTAGCCTAACCCTGTTTCCATCTCCTGCATATTTCCTGCTTAGGCTTCAGTAATGAAAGGAGTTCTTTATTTGTCTACTCTTGCCCTCTTTGCTAGATTCCTCTGCCTATTGGGATGTATCGTTCTTGAGCCTGGTAAAAGTGATTCTTGAATATCAACTAATTCTTTTGGACCCCTTGTTCCTGTTCCAATGGGATTCTTCCAATAAGGTCCCTGAAGGGGACAAAGTTAGCTCTTCTGAAGCCCATGGTTGTAATCGCTCTTGCTGCCCTACCTCCTCCTCACCTGACACTCAATTCCACAATCTCACTGTAACTGCAGCCAAGCCTGCCCCCAACATTCACGTCTCCAATGCAGCCCTCCCTGTTTGTTTGTATGAGGTCAAGCAGCATGCCAATCCTTGTGATATCCTCTACTGCGTTTGTCAGAAAGTTGTCCTCAGTGCTCTCTTCTCCAGAGTTAAAATCCCCCACATGAATCAGTGCCTGTGACTGTGAGGCTGTTTCAATCTGCCTGTAGAAAGCCATATCCTGCTCTTGAATCCTACAGTGCTTAACCTAGAAGTTTTATGACACTGTTTTAATTGTATTGTGTGTGCATACTAAGGTGTATATCAGAAGTACAGAAAGGTTTATCATATTGCTGCCAAGGCTACATAAATCTCTTAGATTCTAAAACTATCATCTTCGTGTTTAATTAGGAAAAAAACCCCAATGTCTCTGATTTGAGAGAACTTGCCCTTCTTTCTGTGTTCCGCTACTAAAAGGCAAATAAGTCTTGCTTGGTGAAAAACAACAAAAAATAAAATTAATTGTAGTAGTATTTAAAAGTATAGATGGATATTTTTTCCAGTCTTCTAGTTTCATTAAAAGATTTAAGCAATGACTTGCCTTAAATTGTAATCCAGTGGAACTATGCCTCTGTTTTAAGTCAGCCACAGATTTAAAGTAATGTCTAACCATATATATACAAAGTGAAATACTAAATAGAACTTCTTTTTTAGACAAGATAAATTCAATCATTAAAATCCAAGATACAGTGAGTATTTTTTGTCCATTCTTATATTTCTTTGTCCCAACAATGACATAGAAATATTCTCTGGTTTAGGAAGGAAAAAGTGTTTTTAAAATGAAATAAGAACAGTGAAACATAGAGGCTGAGTTTAGGAAGAAAAACCTGAATAAGTATGAATAACATATTATACTAAGTTATGTGGTATTACATTATACAGCCTTAAAAACTTTGATGATAAGTATTATGTCCCATTTTGCAAGACAGCTCCCAGTTGTAGCCTCAGAGCAAGTGAAGAAAATTTCAGAAGAAAAGAAGAAAACAATATGAGTCTTCTATCATTTATATTTACTTATTGATATTTTTTTCTATATTCATTGCCTACAACTCTGGGTGTTTAGTCCATAAACAAAAAACTCATTTTACAAATAGTGCAATATAATGAGACCTTTTCTATAAACTTCCCAGAACTAACTGTAGTAGCAGGGATTTTCAGCTAATTAGGCTGTGCTAATAGAATGCATATGCACATTTGCAGTAGCTCAGCTGGTGGGCAATAGCTTGTTAAACCACCAGCACAGTTATTTTTGTCCATGTATAGCCTTAGGTATAAAAGCATTCATTTCCAAATTTGAGATACAGGATTCTGAGTCTCATAGAATCACAGTGGTTGGGGTTGGAAGGGACCTTAAAAATAATCTGGTTCCCACTCCCGTCATGGGCAGGGGCACTTTCCATTAGACCAAGTTCCTCAAGGATCCACCCAATACTTCCTAGAACACTTTCAGAAGTGAGGTTTCCAGCACTTTTCTAGGTAAATTGTTCCAGTGCCTCATCATTCTAAAAATGAACAATTTCTTCCTTATACCTAATATAAATCTACACTCTTGCAGTTTGAAGCCACTACCCCTTGTCTTATCACTACAGGCTGTTGTAAAAAGTCCCCCTCCAGCATTCTTTTAGGGTCTCTTTTAGGCATTGGAGTGTTGCTATAAGATTTTTCTGGAACCTTCTCTTCTCCAGGCTGAAGAGCCCCCAAATCTCAGTCTGCATTGGAGATGTGCTCTAGCCTTCTAACCATCATTTTTGCCCTCACCTGGATTTTCTCCACATCCTTTTATGTTTGGAACTCCAGAGATGAACTCAGTAGTCCAGGTAGGGTCTCAGAAGTGTGGAATAGAGGACATTTCATCTCCTTTAACCCACTGGCCACACTTTTTAATGCAGCCCAGAATATGGTTTTCTTTCTGGACTGCAAGTACTCATTGCTGAGTCAAGTTTATCTTGTCGTCCTTCAAGACTTCCAAGTCTTTCTCCTCAGGGCTGCTCTCAGTCCCTTCTCTGCCCAGCCTGTACTTGTGCTTGGGATTGCCCTGACCCACATGCAAAATCTTACACTTGACCTTGTTGACCTTCATGACATTCACATAGGCCCACATCCCTTCCCTCTAACATGCTGATTACACCACAGAGCTACAAACTTGCTGAGGGTGTCCTTGATCCTGCTGATGATGCTGAGGTAGAACTTTGTAATTAAATGAGCTTAAGCCATTGAACAATATAATATTTTGATAATATTTTCATAATATTTTTTTCCTTTTAAAGCATGAATGGAGAATAATTATTTCTTGTAAATCAGTAATAAATCAAGACACATAGGTTTGTTGAGGAGCCCAGGGATACTGGAAAACAGGGAGAAAAGTCGCAAATTTTAGTATTGGATGCAGGACAAAATAGACTTAAAGTGGATGTGGAAGTCTAAATATTGCAACATGAGTAATACAGTGAATGCTTTTTAAGGTAGGTTAATTAAGCTTTGATATGATGGGGTTACTTCTTTTTTGGTGATTTATAAATCAAGAGGTTGCTTAACAAGATTATATAATCCAGTGTGCTGGGTTGACCCCGGGTGGGTGTCAGGTGCCTACCAAAGCTGCTCTATCAGTCCTTCTCCTCAGGTGCACTGGGGAAAGAATATAGCAAAAGGCTCATGGGTCAAGGTAAGGACAGGGAGAGCTCACTCACCAATTACTGCTACAGGCAAACAAAACCAAATGTGGGGGAAAATTAATTGAATTTCTTACCGATCAAATCAAAGTAAGATAGTGAGAAACAAAAAACTAAATCTGTTAAAACACCTTCAAATCACCAGTCCTTTGTTCCTGGGCTTAACATCATCCCTGAATTCTCTACTTCCTGTTTCAGCAAACTTCCTGTTTCCTTTAGGGGAACAGGAAATAGTGATTGTTGTCTGTTCATTGCATATTGTCTCTTATTATTCTCCTTAGGGAAAGGACTCCTTACACACTTTCCCTGCTCTAGAAGCCACCACTGCAGGCCCCCCATTACCAAAACCTGCCATGCCAACCCAATACATCCAATCAAGACAAAAACTAATTCCATATACTCAAAGTTTTGGGACATTAAAATGCAATTAATTAGCAATCATTATACAATAATCAGTGTTTGTCAGTTGTGGTTTTTAGAAATGGTTTGTTTATTTACATATCATTCTGCAGCATGCTTTGCAAGCACCTAAGATTGATATCTACATTAGGAATGTCCAGGGAATATGCTCATACCCTACTGTGCACTTAGGATGTTGCAGTGTGTCTCTCTCCTCTCAGTGCTCTTCGTATTTCAGAGAGACCTCTAAAAGCAGAAAGGAGGCCAGAAAGGCGTGTATTTTGAAAACACATTTTGAAATTCTTCAGTTTAGTAGGAGGTAACTTTGCATCAAAGGTTTGTACAAATTTACTTGTACTTAATGGTTCACATCACATACAGCATGGATATGGTAACCAGTAATTTTAAAGTTCAGAGAAAGAAAAAACTCTAAACAATAAAACAGAATTTCTTAGAAGTCTGAACTCTGAATGTCTGAAATTACATCTACCCTAGCAAAACTGAGCACATAGCCAGAAGATTCTGAACAAGTCTCTTACAATACTTGTGGATTTCTGGAAACAGAAGGGCTCTGAAATTAAAATTACATGAGACTCATAAGCAATTTTGAAGCTGAAGTCTTTATGTTAGAGAACACATAATGTTGTAGAATTTCTAGAAATACAGAAAAGTACGATCTCAGATATTCCAGGAGGACAAATTTCTCAGGATTCACAGAAACAGGTAGTAGTTCTTTGTTCAGCTTGTTTGTTTGTTTTTCTTTTCTTGCCAGTATCTGACTTTAAAAGAATGTTGGCAGAATGTCCCAGATTTGAGACAAACTTTCTGTTGCTGAAGAAAAGAAGCAGTAGGTACCATCATCACTGACTTAGTGAAGATTAGTACTCAGTGAGATTACAGTCAGCTGTTGCAGTGAGGATACAGCAATACTGGAGGCAGTTTTTCCTTTAAGTATGACTGTTTGGTTTACAGGCATTTTTTTTCAAAATCAGATGCCAGGCTCCTTACAAAGAAATGCCTTCACAGTCCCTGGGATTTGGAAAGTGGCTTTTTGCAGGAAAATGAAAATGGTAAGGCACATATGATGGAGATAAGAAGAAGCCAAGCTTACTATAAAGATCCTCTGGCATAATTAAGCCAGTGTAAATTGGTTCTCTGAAAATAAGTCTGCTCTTCCCTGTGTCAGACATAGAAATGAAATGAAAACATTACTCATGGAAGAGTGAAGTTATAGTTAGAGAAAGGCACTGCCATAGGAAAAAAAAAAAAAGAAAAAAAAAGTCTAAAATAAAAAGTTATAAAGAGATCACATAATCAGGACTGATCTGACCTTTCCCTTCCTGCTTCTTAAAATGTGAATGAAAAGGATACTACCCAAAATAAATATAAAATAAATCAAATCTCTTGCACCAGTAATCTAAGTGAAGATATGCAGGACAAAGGAAAATGTGAGTTCATTTTGAAGAGTTGTGAGGCATATACCCAGAAGGCAAACATATAGACTTGAAAGAAAATAGACATCTGCTAAAGGGAAAGTCCCCAAAGCTGTATATGTCGTAATAGCTTTATGCAGCTAAACAGCTTTTCAAATACTTTATTTATAGATTAAACGTGTGAGGCATTCAGGCTGCACATTTGCTCTACAGGCTG
The DNA here is from genome assembly GCA_027886175.1 of Phylloscopus collybita. NCBI lineage: Eukaryota > Metazoa > Chordata > Aves > Passeriformes > Phylloscopidae > Phylloscopus > Phylloscopus collybita. The sequence goes on along the minus strand of JAJNNQ010000026.1, from coordinate 30,484,804 downwards.
GCTCCTCATACAATCCAGCAATTCATCATACAATAGTCTGGCCAACATACATCATCTCAGCAGGAATTGGTAGAACAATAGGCTGTGATAAAGAAGTAATTATCAGAAATTATTGTTAAAAGTTAGCCAGTCCTGCTCTAGAAGTCACATTTCATTGCCTTGAAAATGTCAAAGATTACTGAAAGAAATATTTACCATCATGTTAAAAACATGGGAAATAAATGTAATTCTGCTTATTTCCTTCATGTACAAAAACTCTTTGAAAATTAATATTCAGAAATATGCTACTGCTGATTTTAAAGAGCTACACAGCATTAATCTGCTTTTATTTTTTTGCTTCCCTAACATGGTAGATACATTTACTTTGCTACTGCAAATGATAATCTTTGTTCCAACAAAATTTTCCCACCTAATCATCATTCTCTCTTATTTTAAATAAAAGGTATTTTAAATAAATATCTTATACTTTTAGTAATTCTTCATAAATTTAGATTTTATTTATGACCAAGCTAAACAAATGGTGCACTGGCAACTGTGAATGCATTTTCAGTGCCTCATAGAAAATAACTATTCTTTCCTTTAGTTATGAATTCTGAAAATTTTAATCACAATCTATATGAAATTAATTTTTATTATTTAAAGTTAAAATGCTCATAATTATATACACAGAAATTATGAGCAATCATTTAAACATTTATGTAATAAATATTGTGTTAAAAATCCTCCTTTGACAGCAAATAGCTTAGTTAACAATAATAAGATAAACTTGATATATAGCTAAAAAGTAATCTTTAATATTTAACTGTCTTTTTAAAATTACTAATTATTTATTAATCACTGTAAGAACATAAAACTGTTGAATCATTTCCAGAAGTGGGCAGAAGTAGACTTAGGGAAAAACAATAAGGGAAAAAAAAAAAAACCAAAAAAAAAAAAAAAAAAAAAAAAAAAAAAAAAAAAAAAAAAAAACGCCCAAAAAACCCCACAAAAAATATGGTAATGCATCTTCACAATAATCCCCCAATTCCTACTTCTTTACAGTCATGAACTTGCTGAAATTTGAGATTATAGCATGGTTGTTATGATCAACCATTTCTATTCTTAAAATTTAAGTAGCTCCCAGGCAGAAATTTGCTTGAAACTTCTGATCTCTACCCTGTTTTTTAGGGGAAAAAACTTGTGTTGAGCAAATTTTCTTAAACTCAGTTCTTTTACCTACTAGGTCTTAATTTAGTCTTTGAGTTTAACTCCTGTAGATATAACCTTCTGTTAAAACTGAATCTGTAAAAAGAATAGGTATTTCTAATTTGTTTCAAGTGTTAAAAGTTATGAACTCCAACCTAATGCCTTGGGAGGTAATTGAAGGTGGAATTGATCTGAAAGTCCAATTAAATAACAGAAAAAAAAAATCATCTGTTCTCCTTAGCTTGCTCACATATAAAAATAGAATGTGTGCATGTGTAAATACAAAAGCTAATCCACTATTACATTAACAAATTAAAATTTACATGTGCATATATATATATGCAGCTGAAAGTCCGTTTCTTCTTTTGTATTAGTGTACGTTATGTAATTCCTGGATATTTAGTGGCCACTGTAGTAACAATTTCGGAAAAAAGAAGACTGCTGACAAGTTAAATCTTCACTGCTACTGTAGGAAATCCTGCAGTTACAGATTTCAGGAACCAAGGGTATTTAATTGTGGGTGTTAAAATACTTTCATGACAGAATTATTTGAAAATAATCCTCTTGAGTTTTTTTGCATAATGGGAGGCATTTTTATTCTTTTTGAAATTACAGTTTTTAAGTTCAGGTAGTCAAGTCAGGAAAATCTATGGGTTCCAGACTGGTTTTCCTGGCTTTCTTACTTTTCCTATCCAGAATTAAGATAAACTGTGCTACAGAGAATTTCTGTAGTGGAGGAAAAGTAGAATCCCAACTATAATGCAATTCTTCCTTGAAATGGGATACTGTCCCTTAAGCAGTTTTTCACACTCTTGCAAGCTTTATTTGGTCTCCAGCTATAGATGAAACATACTAGTTTTCTTAATTTATGCAGAAGTCTGGCCCTACTATTTCTTATATACCAATTAATTTGTGGCAGTATTGCATGTGAGTGTGTATTTTTTATTAAAAAAAATTATTTTATTGATTCTCAGAGGAAAGAACGAAATAGAAGTACGTGAAAACCAGAAAGTTCCACTCTTTTTTCCCCCACAAAAGCAAGAGACTGAGTGCTTTGGTGGAGTTGAGAGGAATTTAACTTGAAAGAGTAATTATTAAACTATCTACTCTTGTCTATGTACACTGACGCGATGATAGTTATATTTTTCATGCTGAATATGATGTTGCAAAAGGCATTTTTTAGCACTATTTTAGGATGTTGGAGAATAAGGCATGACCTTAAAAACAGTGATATAATATAAAGATTTTGATTGTAATTTCTGTTCTTTTTTTTTTTATGTTTTTCAGATAGTTGTTGCTTGGAAATTGTTTTGGCTGGTAAATCACAAATGTCCTGTGAGTATAATGCTTCGTGTACTGCATTAGATTATATGGACACAAGTTGCACTAGATTAAAAATAAGCCTTATAACTAAAAGTCTTGGTCTTCTAACTACTAAGGAATCTAATACCTCAGTCGATTGGTGTTGTCTCTATTAAACTCCATATTGATTTCTTAGATCAGAGAGCTATTTGAACTACCCTGGGAATTGCTAGAAAATTCTTGAAGCGAATGGGTAGCCTTTTGTAATTAGGAAGGCAAACCTAGTTAAATCTCTTGCTACAACATTCACACTGTCTTAAAATCTTTATTTACAAAATCAATCATTGCATACTAAGGAACTGGTCTAATCTATAGACTCACCTGAGTATATTTACAGTATGAAACCTCTGAGATTAACATATAAAATGTATATTCATCTGTCTTAATGCCAACAATAACAGCAGTGGAGTTAATGTAAAAATTATTAGAAGCTATTTTCCTGTAGCTTGTTTTTCATCATCTGGATTGGAATTCTGGAGATTATGGATTTTAGGCTTTCTGTGCTGAAAGGCCCTACCCTCAAGCAAGCACCACATTTGACCTGAGGCTGTGGAACAGGCTTCTGAAATTGTGTGATATCACAAGGCGTAAAACTTAGGATTTAAGATTTTAATATATAGTAATATATATGGGGCAATATGGAGGGTTTAGGGCATTGGCTACATTTTTCTTTCACCCTCTTCATGGTTTTGGATAGCTTTTTCTAATTGGATGAAAAGGTCTGCATTGCCAACCTCAGGTAGTCATTATTGGGTTAAAAGTATAAATAATATAGGTGTCATCTCATTATTGGGTAATTAGCGCTTAAAGGGACATGGAAAGAGTTAGAGAGGAAGCCATTTTCTACCTTGTTAGCTAGAACTCACAACTCCTGAGACTGTACTTTAGATAAGAAATAATAAACATCTGAGTCCGAACATGAAGAATTGCGTCTGCCGTGCATTAATCCCATCTCTAACAGGAAGAAAAAAAGATAAAAACCTCGCAAACTAAACTGGATTTAGATTTAACAGTTAAAGGAAAGAAAAGGTACCTGAGTAAGGGTAAACATTAGAAAGGTACTTGGTACTCACAGTACTTGTCCTCATTTCCAACAGAAAACCAAGAACTATGTTGTAGAGATGTTAAAGATTTTTCTGTCAAACAAACAAACAAACAAACAACTTTCTGTCATGTGCTGTTATTTGCAAGAAATTGCTTTATTTTCTATCTATGACACCTTTCTCATGAGGATTATTTTCTCTTCCATTGGAATATCTTTGTGTGGCAGATGACTGGCATCTTCAGAAAATTACTGGAGTCTTATTCTTTCAAATGAAAAGTTTCTTTAAACTTTTCTAATATCCATGCTGATTTGAAAGAAAAACTTATATTAGTGAAAGAATTTTGGAGAATAGTAGTGCTTTTGAATTTAAAAAAGTCTAATTTATTTTCTTCTTCTTAGAAGCATGATACAGAAGTGTTTGATACATATATTTAATAGTTGTGCCACAAGCAAATATTTTTTAGGAAGTCTGGGTACAAATCAAAGCCAGAAATTAATAGGGTATGCAAAAGCACAGATCTATATAGTAATCTCTTATGTGAATATCTCAGTAAGAAACAAAAATATGAAAGTGTTATTCACCAGTGGTACACAAGCATAGAAATTAAAAATTAAAAGATGTGCAAATAAGGAACAGATACAGTATACATTTTATATTCTATATTTTGTAATGAAAAGTGAAAAATAAAGGATCAAAATATTTGGATTTCCACTGGTCTTATCCTGTGTTGTGTGTATACTAAAGAAATTTACTTTTCACTGTTCAGTTAGAAAACAAACAAAACATTGCTTTACAGAACAGAGTTTTTGATAGAACACTGAGCAGGCTGTCAATACAAAAATGAGAAATCTGTGAATATTAGGATAACGTATTATTAGAAATTATGCTATATCTACTTTCCTGTAGAATCAGCATAACTTACTAAGTAGCTAATAGAATTCATTTTTCTAATAGATATAGTTCTTGATTAATAAATAAATAAACTAAGTTCTCACATTTTTAAACAAGTTACTTTTGAACTATGGTAATAGTCATTTAATACTTGTCTTACGTTAAGAAGCAGGAAATATACTTTAAAATTATTAAAAAAATATTTTGGTTTATTGAAATATAGTGAAAAATAAAGTTTCCTCATGGTTCCTCAGGAACAGATTAGTCATTTATGCCACATGGTAACTTTTTTCATGCAGATATTTTTAATAACCCGAAAAGATATCAGTTATGTATCTCTTATAATAGCACATAAAAATACATGTCAGTCTAGCAAACTCTTTTTTACAAAAACATCTTCAAAAAAAATAAGAAATACAGTTTTATTTGCAATTTCGTCTATAAGTTGTTCAATTTTTTTTCATGTTATCTAAGTCACTAGTTCCAACATACTAAAAATTGTTAAGGAATATGTTCCTATGGTATGGGATCAAAAAATAGTTTACTGTCCAAGATCTTTTTTTACAATAGTTCTTTGGTACCTATTGAACATGTTTAACTTACCTCTCTTTGTAGGGGTAAAGTGGTACTTTCAGTTACTGGGATAAATATTTATATAGAAAATACATCTAAACCACTTTTAACGTAAGAAACTCTAAAGGGCAAAACCCCCCTTAGATTACATACAAGCCACTCAGTACAAACTACTCAGTACTTTTAGAAAGTTCAGAGAAAGGGTGACAGGACGTACATGGCCAGTAGTGGGAATTTACAACTTAAAGACAATGAAGAGCTGAGTCTAATCAGTCAGCTCCCTGCATCATATCAAAATTTCAGTATAAAATAGTTACAGTATGATTACTTACAAGTGCATTTTTTTCTATAACAATTTCTAATAGATAGAAACTCAAAATAAGAATAAATTATTTTTCAGATACTTTTTTTTCTAGTTATTGTAATTTGGAATACATTACAGGTTTGGTTTTCTAAACAATTAACATGCAATAAAAAATAAAATTAATTTTGATAAAATATCTCATTTGAAATGTTTAGTACTATTATAAGTTGCCTACCTCTAAGGATACATAATATTTTTGTTGCATGAAGAGGTTTGTTATAACTTACAAGAACTAGCAAGGATATGAGAACAATGAAGGAAAAAAGAATATTACAGAGATGTGGCTCATATATGCATGGAGAAAACAAGAAAAGCTAAAACTCAAAGTTGAAACTGGTCTGTATTGTGTCAGACAAGAAATGCTTTTGTATTTGTATTCATTTTGAGTAGAATCTTTTTTTCCACATTGTTTTTCCACAAACCTTAATTTGTTTTAAATCAAGCTAGGAATTACACTGAACACCCACAAAGAGGTCTCACCTTCTCGAAATAAAATATTTGAATAAGATCTCAATCTCATTTATGAGTACATATAATCTCAAGTAGGCCATAAACCTCATTAAAAATTTTATATTTGTGAATGGAACATTAAGAACTGGAAAATACAAGAAATTCCATTATTTGAAGTTACTTAAATATTACAGATTTTATGCTTAAATGAGCCCTGGTTTCTATAGTATGTAATTTCTTATTTTAATATTATTTCATATTTTACATCAGCACAGAATGATTACAATTTATAAAAGGGATGAAAAGTTTATACTTTTAATAGAGACAATGAAAATAAAACACAACCAACTAAAATTTCAGAGTACACTTCACTTTCATCAAAAGTTCTTTGCTTGTAATGAGAGCTTAATCAGGTATGTATTATGTTGCCATGATAACAGTGTATGTTCCATAATTTTAGAAGTTTTATTGGATAAAGTATTTTATGAGTGATATATTTGCAATAAAAATTATACAATCACTTGTGCACTTATATAATTACTTTCAATAACCTGAAGTAAATTCTGTAATCATGATTAATACTGATGAGGCAAAGTTATTGGTATGGTTTGATTATATGGAAAAGTTGAAACAAATGTATTTGATTTTGCAAAACACACAGTCCTCCACGACTCACAATACTATTACTGTTATTTTTGTTGGTATTATTTTTATTATTATTTTATTATTTCTACTACTACTACTATTACTACTGTTCTCTGGTTTATATCTTTTAGAAGAGAAGGTAAATTCTTTTCAAACCAAACCACTAAACCCCAACAAAAACAAGTGGAAAAACCAGCCCCCTGGAAAAATCCACTACCCCACTCAACATGTGACTCTATCTATGTCCATTCATGTAGAAACATCATTAAATTGCCCAAGTTCTTTAATATCATCATGGCATACATTAGCATTAAATTAACAATCGACACATTGATCTTCGCTTATTTATCAGAAATACTGAAAAAACTTCTGAACACTATATTCACACCAGATAATACAAATGTACATGAATATTAAAGATGATGGGGAATTTCACATGCAGTATTCCCCACACTGGGTAAGAAATATAAGAATGTAGAATTTTTCTGAAACCTCTAGAGCTTAGGTTGGGAGTATGTTAGATAAATGCAATTTTTATTGGCAGTATACAGCAGATCTGTATACTACAGACTTTGATTTTCTGCAGTAGTAGAAAATGTCATTTTATGTGCTAAACTTTTCTAACAAGTCCCTAGATTATTTGCAATGAATGACTGTTTATTTCTCTGTCAGTTCTAATAAGCTGGAGGCATTGAACTTGTGTATTGTCTACTTTCATATTGTTTTACCTACTTTTAAATCCTTGAATCATATTATTCCAATGCTATAAAAATGAATAGTTTCAAATTTTGTCACTATTTTCAGAAAAAAATAATGATGATGATCTTCTTTGCAAAAGCTCTTTGAAGTATGAGTTCTCAAAATATCAGCAGACATTTTACGTAAGTAATATAAATATACTTGTGTATATTGGATTTTTTTATTTCAAAATAATCTGTTGGAAATGCAATTGTTTGGGTTACTCCTATTTTATTTCTTCAAAATTAGTAAAACCCTGGCTTTGCAGATGACCAAAAACTATCATAATTTGCATTCTCTCATGTGATATGGTAACACTTTTTTCTGGTAAGTGTAACAATGTCAGTGAAAGTTACTAAGGGGGAAAGCCCTGCATAATGTGTTTATTGTGGAGCTTTTTATCACATAGCACCGAAATGTGCATAATATAGACTATTTTCTTCAAGCAATGCCTTGCAATGCCTTCCTCTTTCTATTTTTTTTTGTACAGACACTTTTACTACACAAAACCCTTATATTATGGTGACTACATATGAATGTCAGATTGAATAGTCATATGTGTAATGCAAACAACCTCATTTGACAGCTGTGAGTTTAACATTCTACAAACAAATGGGTCTTTAGGAGTATTAATACGGTATTAGTTAGCAAATCATGCCTATGCTTTTAGTCTTCAGTGAATTTAAATTTAGGAAGATGAGAGATTACTGAATATTCAATTTCCAAAGAAAGTGATTGAATCATTTTTGAAACATTTTTAACAATTAAATCACCCTCTTGTGCATGTAACATCAGAATCATTTGTACCTTCTTAGAAGTTAAATCTTTGTGAGAATTAAAGCCACTATGGTAAAAAAACTTACCAATCATTCACTATACAAATCAAAATCTGTGAAAAAAATTAATAAAGGAAAAGGTTTCATCAGGTTTCTTCTGTATTATGCTAGTTAATAATTAAACAAGATGCTTGAATGTCTAAGGATTTGTGTAATGAATACAATAAAAATTTTATATTAAGAATCTAGGGGTCTGTAAAAAAATGAAAAAAAAAATAAATTAGATGACTACAGACAATGGTACTCCAATGTGCAAGAGAAAAAAATGTATGAAGCTATATTTTACACTAAATGAGAGGTCATTAAGTTTCTTTTCCATTTCTATTTTTATGTATATGGAATGCTTTTTAATTAACAGACGTTATGAATACAATATATTTAACAGATGTAGTTTCTAGAGAATCAATTCATCTCATATTAAAAGTAAATTCTACCATCTGAGATAGAAATAGAATTATTCTGTTCCATACAGCAATTTATCTTGAGAGAGCAGCTGCATCTCTCTAGTCCTTGAGAGAACATCTTCAGTGTCATAGAAGCAATCACTAAACGTCTTTTCAAATCACCCTGATCCTAGACAGGTTAAAACAGAATGGGGCAGCCACTCCTTGCACAAGTGAGCATGAAATGCCTCTGTTCTTCCAGTTTCTGGATGTGCCACCAGCTATAACTGTCTTCCATGGTAATACTTCAGTTCTTAAGCAATCATCATTTTTCCTCTTTATATTGTCTAAGATCTTACAGTCATCCAGTCTGATGGAACAAGTTCACAATTCCTAGGAAATATTTTCTTGGTATTTGTACCATGATAGTGTCTTGAAGCTTCCAGTAATTAACCAGAGTACCACCAAACCAGCCAAAATGAACACGAGTAAACAGATGAGTAGGCCTGTCCACAAAAAGCTCATGACTGAGGGATCATTTGAACAAATCACAAAGATGAAGAAAGCCTAACTTGAACAAAACTGTTTTCATCTACATCTACTCATTTAAAAGGAAGACACACACACAAAAAAATTGGAAGATGCCTTTCAAGTTGACACAGAAATGTTTTCTCAGTTCTTTTCATAACCTGACACAGTCTGTTTCCTTTGACTCAGGTTACACAGCAAAGAGGAAATTTTAGCAGGCTGTAAGAGAGGATTTTTTTTACAGTGGACTCTGAGGTCAGATCCCTTTTGCTGAATGTACTTCACAAGTTCCAGAAAAGACATTTCTCGCACTTTTACAAATGGGATTTGTGTTGGTCCTTAGTATCTCGGGATATGAAGTCAAGGTGGAAAAGCTAGGCAAGAAGTTAAGAATAGCAAAAAGGTTGCAAATACACAAGAGATTCAACGAAGCAAAAGTTGAAAGATGAATAACATCTACAGACATCAAGTGCTAAAATCTCTGGTAGACATTCTGATTCTGTTTAATCAATCCAGCTTTAACAAGTGGGTTATGTAATTTATTGGCATCTATCTGAGATACTGATAGTTTCAATTTTATGTGTTTATTTTTAAAATATGATATATTAATATAGAATATATAATACTTTGTGTATAAGAACAAATATGTTCACCCGTAAAGAAATCTAAAACAATAGACTGTTGATAGGTCTTATCTTAGCATCTCCATCTGCTTTGCAAATGTTGGCTAATTAAAACCCATTTACACCCAGGTGAAAATTCTTTCTACTTGGTAATTTATCTATTCTGCAAATACGTATTCTGTACACAAAACTCTTTCACATATAACTCTGGTAAATTAAGATTTTACATTGCATTTTCTATACAATATTATATATGAGACAGCCATACAACTAGAAGAAATAGATAATATTATGTCTATGAAAATGTTGAGATCACTCTCAGATATATAGTGAATAAATTATTGTAGTTTATTTGCCTGTGACAACATCCTCTCACCTCAGGGGCTTTGGAAGCTTTTCAGATCCTTCCTAGAATTTTAATGTGACACATCAGATGTCTTAACATTACTGGGTTTTTCACTTAAGTAATGATTCAATTTTAATAAAAAGTCATAAGTAGAACTATAATGTGATACTATATTAAGTATATGAAAATTATATCAAATATATCTAATGTCACCTTAAAAATTGTTTATTAAAATACAGACAGATATTTGTTTCTATTTTAAAAAGAATTTTTTTTTCTTTCCAAAAGAAAAGCCCTACACAATTCTTTACCACATTTATCTCTGTCTGAAATACACTGCTTTAAATTAAAAGTGTGTTCCATGTATGTCAAAAGAGAAGTTACCTCTTGATGTTATGGGCAATGATAATCCTTCGTGGATTTAGTACCACATTTTGCTGGGGAAAGAATATGAACTAGTTTTGTTTGGTTTTTTTTTTGTAAAGTTGCTCTGTTAATGGCTTATGGTTAGTCAGTCTCATGATTTCAGCTAATTTTTATTATTTAGTTTGCAGAATTAGAGATCTAAAATATTTTACATAATTTTCTATATATTCAGTAAAATATAATATCAACATATCTAATCTCTAATATCTAACATTCAAGAAGAAATTAAGAAGATGGAAAAGTGACTAAATATTTATAACAGTATTTGGGAGAAGTTCTAATCAGTACAGTGTGATCAGCTGATTAGAACTTCTGTAGTTCATCAGCTGATCAGACATGACTTGAGAAAATTACTGATAAAGGGAAATTTCCCTTTTCTGATTATTGTTTGTGCTACCATTTAACTTTTTAATCTTTTTAAACTAATTTAACTTTTAATTGATGCCAAACCAAAAGACACTGAAGTAGGGATAAAGGTACAGGAAAAGGTAAAGCATTCAGATGAGTTTTAAGCGCATTTTTGTTTCTAAAAATGTATCTACTATATCTCTCAAAACAATTTGGCTGCTAAACATCTATAGAATTGATTCTTTCCATATTCAGGTTCTGGTTCATTTCACCTGTGGTAGTTTCACCAATTTGCTATAGATACATCATCTTATTTAACAGTCTTTCTAAATAAAAGAGTAAGGACTTTACATGGACAAAGAGAGTTTTACACATTTCCACTGTCTGGTAGATTAACATTTTTCTTTCTTTCTCCTTTCAGAACATAATTTTCAAGACAAAAATACATTCAGGTTGTAAGACATGTAATTTCAATATAGTTATTTTGTACCAAAATCATTACTAAATATGTCATCTATATATCTAATGTGGAACATAACTACATTATAAAGAGAAGAATAAAACCAAAAGTTAATGTGCTAGTTCAAAATTATAGTTGAATAGTGTAATGACTTATCACATGAATGAATAAGTTTATATACATACATTAATGATTGTATTTTTCTTGAAGTGCTGTCTTTGCCAGTTTTTTTAAAGTTACACCCTGTATTTCATTACAATGAAAACCTATTGGGTTTTAATTTTGGTTGTTATCAATACATTATTACTTATTTTCAAAATGTCAGTGTTCAACACAATTATCTATACTATGAATATGGGGGTTTGGCTATATATCCCTACATTTGCTTGCATAGGTAAAGCTAGATATTAACCTATGTCACTTTTAAACTATTCACTAATGTCCATTGGTATTACAGCTCTGTACTTTAGATTGTTCCTGCTAAAAATGACATCAAGATTAAAAACTTCATATTTTTTCATCTTTCTACTGATTTCTGTGCTTTACTGTTATTGTATTAATAAGCATTACCTAAGGTCAAACTATCCAAACTACCAAAAACTGCTTGAAGCCTGCAGGGCTATAAAAGTTTTACATACTTCTGTGAACTCAATAGGACATGAAAAATTTGATGCCCTGCCTTTTTGACAAAGATTAACAGAAACAGAAGATGGCTTGGCATAAATCCATTTTGTGACAAAAATTGCCATGGGAATACAAAATAGCAGAATATTAATTCATTTTCATGAAAATGATGGTAATGAAAATGAGAAATGGCATCAGCTAAATCCATTTTCATTACTCTGTTATGATTGCAATCTTGTAGCTCTCAGCTAGTGGGCTGAGTGAAGAAATCTACATTTTAACCACATTTTTAATGTCTTTGATGAGAATCTCCTTGCCATTGTATATCATTTCACCCTATAGTTTGAATTCTTGCATTAAGAAGAGTTTAGATCAGTTTTGGGTATCTAAACTTAAGAGTATGTTTATTAATGATCCTTAAACACAGTTCATAGGAAGGAGTAATGGAGCTCTGAAGAAACTGGCATTTTACGATTTCTGAAAATGCAGAAAGCCCCATATTTGTAATACATTTATGTAAAACAGTCACAGTAGAAGATAGAACTGTAAACACTTTGATCAAACTGGTTTTCCTTAAAAAAAGAAAAAAAATTGTTTGGATTCCATCAAATTTAAAAGAGTTGTGTTACAATTTAAAAGATTATTTCTTATCATCAAATTTCCAAGTTAATTCACATGGAATTATTTTTAGTTTTTTTATTTTTTTTTCTGAGTAATCATAGAAATATTTTCTCATTACTGTAATATTTAACTTTGCTTGGTGTGAATTAGGCAGAAACAAGTCAACAAATTACATTGACAACCATAAACCTATTGTTATGTTTTTGCATACTAACACAGAGAAATTTAATATATGTACAACTTAAAATCCAGAAAGATCACTCAAAAGAAATCTCCAAAGAAACATCCTAATTTTAATTATCCTACTTATTAACTCTATTTTTTTCCACCAGCTCATTTTGTACAGTAAGATTTCTTTGGCTGTATCAATGGTTTTACTCAAACTTATGTCAGCATTTGGTTTAAACATGTAATCATAATAAGCATGTAGTTATTATTTATGAAAGAAAAATATCAATTTCTATGTATACCTCACTCTTTAATATACTCACATTTAACGTGTTTTTAGCTTTACATTTTTCATGCTTTTTTGCAAAGCTTAAACAACTCTCTCTGCTTTGAGTTTCCAAGAAACACAGAACCTGACACTCTGAGAATAGGACTGACTATATTCTGTAAATATAGCCCAGTATTTAAAAAGAAAAAAAAAATTGAGTAGTCTAGCAGATGCATAGCTAATTTGAGCATTCCAATTTTTTGGCTTTTTGAATGAGCTCCTTTGTGTCAATGGCCTCTAAGATTTCCCCTTCTCTCACTGTAGGACAGTCACTGTAAATGAAAATCCAGGATTTTCAAATTCTTTCTTTGATATTTTGTAAATAGAGTGGGATAAAGTGCCTCACTATCAACTTAGCACAGCAAATAAAATCTTGTTTCTGATTATGGCCAATAAGTGCCTTCCAAATACAGGGTAGAGAGGTATGATACTCTCTTTTCACAGTTCTCCTCATAGCATCAAGAAACTTGATGACCAGAAGCTCTTGATTAAGTGGTAACAAGAACGTCCTGCCATGCCAGTGTATCACAAGCCTGCCTGAGACCATGTGACAATAAAAAATGAGGCAGGTTGCTCACAACCTGGCCATCTCTTGCAGCTCCTTTCTGTCCAGCCTGTTGAATACAAATGGACCAACACAAAATCAACTTAAAAAGTAGGGCAGTAAAAGTCAGCCAAAGACCTGTGTGGAAGGTTTTTCCATCATGCATTAAGCTTGCGAAAACGAAAACCTTAAAATTTTATTTCAGAAAAAATATTATTTCAGAAAAAAAGGTATTTACTGCCATTGCAGCCTGGATGCATATGCTCTTCTAACATCTGCTTCCCTTTTTATAAAAATAATTTATGCAAGTTATGTTCTTAAAAGGTAACAACAGTATAAATTATTGCACTATATATCCATGTCTTTTTGTGTGTCTGAATTTAACTTCTTTTCCATTACGATAGTTTCTGTAAGCTATGGATCATTGTATCAGTCAGGTTTTTTATTAGTCTGAGTGCTATTTGCCTTCTCTGCAGTTGAAAGCAGTGGTACATTTGCATCAAAATTATATATGGAAAAACAGGAAACACACAACTTTTAAAGTGATTTTACATAATTTATTGGCTATGCAGTTCTTCAGAGTTCTCATGACAAAGCACCCAATGAGAATAAAACCTAGCTTATTAAATGACTCATTTCTCAAATACTTAATGAGAGTAAAAACAACCTAAGAATGATTAACATAGACAAATTTTGAATTAATCTTATAGTCTTGCTTTGTCCCATATAGCTTATCCTATAATGTTAAATCTTAATTTTCACCTTAAAATCCCAATAATACTCAGAACTGACCCATTATCTTCAAAGTATAATCACTGTTACTCTTCTTTTTTTCTTCATTACAGATTCTAAGTTTTAAAGTAAAAGAAAGCAGATGAAGCATATTGATTCAGAATCGTATTAAGCAATAGCTCTGCTCAGTACTTTATATCATCTGAGGAATTATCTATTTTTTAAAAGAAAGTTGTTCCATCTTCACTTGAAAAGTAGTTTACACATTCAATTGTAGTGACTTATCAAGCAAGACAAAAATTCTAATACATTATACAATGCCCATTTCAAACTTTTATTCAAAAAGACCCTTGAAATGTTAGCTATGTTGGCCTTTGTCTCTTTTCTTACCCATGTGGTCTTTGTGCCATGTCTAGCTATATATCTGCTTAAAGATGTCAGGGTGCTCCCTCATAGGAGCCAGCTGATACAGTTCCCCTAATGAACAAAATGATCTCTCCAGGCAGTGACATCAGACACTGTCTTCAAGGTGATTCGGGCTCTTATGAAGAGTTAGTGCTATAAAATTGCATATATCGTTTCTTGAAAGTCATATCTAGGGCAGATTTTGAAGAGAGCTGTGCCAGAGTAGACAGCAGGGAATAACAGCACTCAAATCTCAGCATAGTTAAAATAGAACTACTTGAACCAAGCAAAAGCAGAGTGGTCTGGACCATCTGAAAATTGGTCCTGAACACCCAGTATCTCTAACTGAACTTCTTTGTGTGGGTTCAGTGATTTTTCCAAGGACAGATGCTATATTAAGTTGTAGTGCCCTTCACAAGGTTGCTGTGAATAATACTTGACAAAGTACCATTCTTCTATTTCTACTGTGCATTTTAACACTCAGCTGGTAGCCAGGAGACATGATGGCTCCTGGCTAAAGAATTCACAGGAAACATACAGTCTTACAAGAGTTGTGATGATGTGATTGAAAGAGAAACTTAGAAATGATTCAGTTGCTAAAACATTTAGCAATAGATGGACTGAGGTCTGATGTTAAATAAAAACCTAATCCCAAAGCAAGAACCAAATGAACAACAAAAAGAAAATAATGTGTGTGTATATATATATACACACACATATATACAAGATTCCAATCAAACTATAAATGATATGAACTTTAATTTTGGAATACATACTCCTTTAATCCTCATTAAGGAAGTAGTGTTCTGTATAGAATATGAAAGGCATTTCACTGAAAAGGAATTACAGGATATGCTAATAACCTCTTACAGCAATGTTTCTTCTTCAGCAGATATTAGAAACTAATTTCCATGTCAAATATATATATATATATTTACACTTTGGGGAATTAACATGTACATATATGCATGTGATTTATTATTTCTGAGATAAGAAGTTCTTTTAGCTGTTTTCCTGTTCTCTGACCATCCATGTTTTCTCAGATCACCTGTTTTTCATTTAGAAAGAGAGGCACTGTTAGCTTTATATGACTGAATCAGGCTGCATAGGCTTTGCCTCAGTGGAACAGTGAAACAGGTACAACACAGGCAAAGCTACTGGTCTGTAGAAAAGAGAAATGAGTAGCTGTGTGTTTACATTAAACAGATGTAAGAGTGTCAAAAATAAAAGAACTGATGAAAAAGGACTTGCTCTTCTGAGCAAAAGCAACTTTCTGTTGTCTTGTTGAAAGTGATGGGAATTGGTCAAAGGGAATCCAAAGAGCCAGGTTTCTGTTCACCTTGAATTCTGTAGCACTGTAAATACTTCTGAATGCAAAGGAAAAGGAGGTGATAGTGATACACATATATGCTTGACTGTTTTGGTAGATCTGCAAGTTTCTTGAATTTGCTATGAGAGTATATATATGCATATATATAGATATATCAGAAAATCTACTTCTAAACTATCTATATAATACTGTTGTACTATATCCTTCCCAAAAGCTTAAAGCAATATTCTAAAGTAACAAGAAAAATGGCAATGCATGTGTTTTGCTGCAGCACAATTTCTGTAATTCTTTTCACTTGGGAATACTCTAGATTACTGTTTCAGAGTCTGTTTGACACAGGTAAAAACCATGCTTTGTGTCTGTTTAACAGCAACTGAAATGACTGCTCTTAAAAGTGACAGGCAAATGATATCCTGGTACACCGGTGGCAAGATCTCAGAGACTTTTAGTTGCTCTCTGCCCTGGTTTTCATTACTGAATCTCTCAATTGCTTTACCCTTAGCTGCAGTAGTGTTAGAAAGAAAACAGACCTTCTGATGATGAAAACCAGCCTTGTTTTGCAGCTTCTACATAATACAATGTCTGAATTAGTCTCTATAAGAATATGGTTTCCACGAGTACACAAAGAAATTCTCATCCTGCTGATGTGATGGGTATAAACAGTTTACACCTTGGTCTCAAGTAGCATCATTCTTAGAGGTCCAGAAGTACACACATCTTCTTTGAATAGTTTCAAGAAATATGTACACAGCAAAAAGCAGATTTCATAAAATCAAGGAAACAAAAAAAGAAGACTATACCAAGTGGTTGCACTAACACCATTAATTCACTCTGTTCAATTTGCATCTGATACAGAAATGGATCAACGAAGACATATTTTATCAACTTTTGTGTCAACATGAAAATGTCACCAGTAACAGCATATAGACTTCCCTTAAAAAACAATGTACTGGACTTTCTCTATCAAATAAAATCCAAAAAAGAAAATAATTTAGTGTCCTGCCTTAAATACTTCTTTGTGTCTTTATTTTTAATAAAGTGCCTTTTGTGTGCAATCCTTTTATCACACAGTTTCTGACTTAATGTGCAAGGCACTTTGGTATGGCATGGTTGTTACTTCAGGCAGCTCTCCAGCTCTGGGCCAGCACTTGGTCAGAAGGATTTGTTCTTGGCAGGAGGCTAAGAACACATAACGCTTTCAGTTGTACATCATGGCTTTGGGGGTTTGTTGTGGGAAATAGCCAAAAGTGTTATCTTAATCATTTCAACAGTTTGATCTGCTAATCTGTCACAATCTCTGCTTTTAGAAAGGGGCAGATTAATGACAGTTTCAGAAAATGCTGGTAAACTTTACAGTGGTTTGGTAGTCTTTGATCAACTCCATACTAAATCTTATGACTAATCCTTATTCTCCACAATTATTGTAATCTAATCAATTCCATACTCTTATTTCCATGCAATGATTGTAATGAGAAAATTGCACATAATTAATCTTTTTTTTTTTTGTGATAAAGATTACTATGAGGATTTGAGAGGACAAAAATTAAATCCACCTTCTTAATAATCTCGAAATTTGCTTCTGCTGTTGCATCCAAATTCCATAAGGGAGGTGACTGCTTTTTATTATCAGTCACAAAGAAAAATAAAAATAAAAAAAGAAGCAGGCCCCTTCCTTCAACACAATCATCATTCACAGATTATATTGTAAGTGATAAAGACTGCTACTATGCAAATTAATAAGGCAAGAAATTGAGTCTTTTAGTTTAGCTAAACAAGAAGGGGAGTAGGGATAAAAAGCAGACTTTGGTCAAATTGACGCGTTTGATAAAAATTCCTCTTCTTTCATATTGGCATGAAAATTGTGTAGTAGATTAAAATGAAGGATGCTTAGTTTGTCCTGCTAGTCAAATTCTAAAAGAGATTTGTTTTTTCCAACATATAGCTGCTCTTCACCCTTTTCTCTCACTTGTTATTAGGGCTGCTACCTGTACTATGTTACAAAGGAAGTTGGAGAGCAGTTGTTTGTTTGAATGAAATATTTTGGCAAGTAGTGTGAGACAATATTTCGTCAAGATAAAGAATGTATTAAATTATTCCAGTTACTAACATGGTGTGAATAACATACCTTAGTCTTTTGCCAGCCTGGAAGATAAAAGTTCTGCAATTAAGAGAAATTTCATGGCATAGAAAGCATCCTCTGTGTTGTAGTCACGGGTTTTTAGGCTGTGTAGTATTCATCAGTGAGCGTAACTTAACTCATTTAGTCATATTGCTGTACTGATTGATTAGGATGTATTAACACCAATGGGCTAAATTTACAAAAGTTGATAGAGGTGGTTCACAACTGAGTTACCCTGACATTAGCTTGAAATGAGGCAGCTGAAATGACGAATTGAAGAAGAGCTTGACTAAATACACCATTATTTAAATAATAATTCAGGTATTGCGTCAAAAATGGAAACAGAATATCCTTTCTTTCTTTGTTTATGAACAATGCACATCTCACAGGAATATGTAAAGCTAGACTAATTTTCCTGTACATCACAACCTTTATGTAAGTAGCATATAGGTTCTTCATGTTTACATGAGGAAAAGTAGAAATTAATGGTTTTTAAATGCAATTCAAAATACTTAATATGAAAATCCATATGTCCAAGACTATATTATTATTGTCATTATATTGCACTTGTGGTTATAGAAAGGGAGAGGATATTTAAGAGCAAAACAAGAATATTGAGTTTTATGGCTTATTTTAAACATATTTTGAGACTGTTGGTGCAAATGAGGCACAATAAGCAACTCAAGAGTTTCAGGGTTCAATTCTGGAAAAATAAGTTGTCTCTTAGTCTAAATAGCAACATTATAATCTATTTTTGAAGCAAGAGAACCATTTAAGACTGTGACAAGGTCATAATGTCCTAATACTTTTCTCCTTTAGATTATAAATCACTATTTAATTTTCACAACATAGATTCAGCCTGTACAGATGCAAAATCTGATAATGAATGAGAATAAATTATTTCCTGGGTGACAAGTGGAGAAAATATGGACACATTGTAACAGAAAGTGATTCATCCATGTAGCTGTACAATGATAAGGACATACACTTTTAAACTATAAGTTAGCCTAAAGGTGTCTTCCTTCCATGTACAGGAGTATAAATAACTACTGTGCTTCTAGCAATGCATAATTTATCTGTAAAGGGAAAAAAAAAAAGAAAAAGTGCTCTTTCCGCAGGGACAGAAAAGAAATTCTGATCAATAACATTGCATCAGAGCTACCTTATATTTTGCAAAATGTCAGGAGTGTCCAACAAGGTTTTTACCTAAAGTGAACACAGGGTAGTATGGGTACCACAGAGAGATGATAAGAAGAGCAGTGGTTCTCATGGGTATCTGTTTATACATCAAGTTTAATTTCCTTTCCATGAATAACAAATAACAAATTGAAGTTAATCTAGTAAATATAGAGATCATTATGAAAGGAAGCCCTGATGTTCTTATACAATGACAAGCTTTTTGCTTAAAAAAAAAAAAAAATTCTAAGAAAGTTTCTAGGAAGTTTGTTGCCAAAATTTGTAAAGATTTGCAAGCCCCTGACTCCTATAGGTTTCATAACTTTTCCCAAGAATGCTGCACTGAGTAAACACAACTGAAAAGGATGAAGTGACAAAAGAAGGAAATTAAAAGGCGTGGTAGTGTATTTATACTTCCTAATTTTCAAGGCTTTTTTTTTTTTTTTTTTACAGTTTCCTCAATACTTTGTTCCCATAGACAAAGCTGCAACAAATACAAGAGGAGAGAATGTAGTAAAAACAAGGGTATGTATGTGACTTCTGATGTCCATAGCTGTTTAACTAGCCACACATTCACGGCAAAGAGGGAGCATGGTAACAGCTAATAGGCTCCAGAATGCCTCTGCAGCTCTGCAAATGAAATTTTACAAAAAGAATATAGATCAAACAGAAGGGTGCACTACTTGGTAGAAAGACTGCTCAGCTCTTCATTTTGGTTTTCTGAACACGATTTCAAACACAGTAGTGTATAAAGCAGTGGGAAAGTACAGGATTAAAGCTATAGCTGAAGGGGGAGCTGTGCTACGTAGTTGGATGAGGAATGTGGTTTTTAAGTGAATATCCTGATTGTTCCTCCTTACAGGGCTTCAGATCACATCATGTAGCACATGAATAAGATTCCTTTCAAATGAAATTAAACCAGAACATGCACTCCCAGTGTGTAACTAATAAATCCAAATGCTAACAGGCATTCAAGTCCCCAGGTAGAAGCTAGAGCTAATCCAAAATAAAAATCCTGAACTGCATAATGTGAATACCAAGTCTTCCCTATGAATTGTTTTGTTGTCAAGAAGCACTTCAACACTTCCTGTGTTATACTGAAGCTTGCTGGCCAATGCTACCAGAGACAGAGGGCAGAATATCTGATTTTTTGCACACCATTCCCAATACTCTTCCAAATTTCCTTTGAACTGTTGTGTTCCAATGTGAAAAACAAATATTCCTCTAAACCATTTATGTTTCCCATTAAAGAGCTGTGAGTAGGACCAGACAGAATTTGAGATGAGATGTTCAGAATTCTATTTAATTTCTATTTTTATCTGAAAAGCTCTGCTGGTGGCACTTCTCCTATGAATACTCATTTTTGTGCCTAAGCAGTAATTGTAAAGTATGAAACCGATTTTCCTCTTTTCATTTTGATTTGCTATCAGTTTGAACTGAAAATTACCTTAGTGAGCTAAAGAGACGTTTTCATATTAAAAAATATCAAATGTGTAAAAAATCTGAAGATATTAAGAAAATATCATTGATTCTTTCCTTTTCCATCCACAGAAATAATTCTTGCTCTTTGTGTGAACATGTTTTTTTCAAGGAAGCAGATAATCTGATCTGATCTCCTGTTACATTGCTTTACTTTACATTTCAGTGTGTACTTAGAGTTGCCAAACTCATGCATTGTAGAAAAATTCAGTCCTGTGATGGGCATCAGGTACTGGAAACTCCATTGCTTCCATGTATTTATTCCCCATTTTCCATATTCTAGCTTTATATTCATAGAAATATATCAATTTTTATGTTATGCATTAATAATAATGTTCTATATTATTTGAAAAATATTTCACAAATGTGAAATGTTTCTGTTAAAAAATATTTTAAAGCAACCTTAGTCTTTCATTTGAAAAGTTACATTCATGAATTCTGTCTGTCACATGCAGTTATGTTCAAGATTTTTGCCATTCTCATCAACACCCTTTCCAACATTCAGCATAAATGAAATCATATCATTGCTCTCACTAATGAGAATACTTGTCCTTCCAACCTATTTTCTTTATTTTATAGTCAATTAAGGTGTTATCTACTTCTGTTTAAATTCCACATTGGAAAGATTTATTTTGAATAAGAATTTTTTACTTTAAAGTATCCCACTTTTTCTGTGACATTTATATGATGATCACATCTATTTATTTAGACATTATAAAATAATCACAAGCACTTTCAAAGATGGTACTGTGAAAATATAAAAATGAAATATATAATAATTTGGTAATGCAAGCATTGATGCCAAGTTTACACTTCTGTCCAGTATTATTTGGCAATAGAATTTTGCAAATCATAGACATCTAAGTATCAAAACTAATTTCATTCACAGTCTGCAAA
This sequence comes from Phylloscopus collybita, assembly GCA_027886175.1. Classification (NCBI taxonomy): domain Eukaryota; kingdom Metazoa; phylum Chordata; class Aves; order Passeriformes; family Phylloscopidae; genus Phylloscopus; species Phylloscopus collybita. The sequence continues at coordinate 30,463,177 of JAJNNQ010000026.1, read as the reverse complement.
AATGAAATTAAAAATGTAAGCATTTCACAAATATTGTATTAATGAAAATTTTAAGTTTCCTGGTAAAATATGTAGTTAAATGGACTGGAGGAGCATTTGTCCAATGTGCTTAACATAGGTCTGAAAGAAGTGGAAAAATAATTTTATATAAACTAAAAGAAAATAAATCACTGACCTTTTATTTCGTTTTCCTTATTTATGTGAATGGTAACAATTATTCCCCCCCAAGAGAAACCCATAATTTTGTCCATTTTAAGACAGAGTATATAATTTCTACTTCAAAATTTACAAGGCAGATGCTATTTTATGAAAGAAGAAATGTAGCCTTTTAACCTAAGTAGCTCAGGGGTTTTCTAAATTTTCTGCATCCTTGCAAAGTTCTTTAAAGTTCTTTAAATTTGAGGTTTTCTGGGTATCTTGTGAAACTAACACAAATTTTATAATACACGTATGTTCCATCCAGGGAACAAGAAGAGATAGGCGTAACTGTGCAAATTTAAGGCTAAGGCCCTCCTGAAGAAACTTCAAGAAGTAGCTTAGACCTTTCAGGAAGCAGAAGCCATATTTATTTGCTGACTACAGAAAAGAAACAGCTCCACAGTTTCAAAATTACTGCCTATCCTTGAAAAACCTATTATCACTCCTTTCATCTGTCACTTTAAAATCTTCCAGGTCCCTTAAGTTCCCTCTTCTGATGAAGGCCAAGATGCTTAACTCTTGTTTCACACCTAGTTTTTGTTTGTTTGCGTTTTTTTTGTTTTGTTTTGGCTTTGTTTTGTTTTGTTTTGTTTTGTTTTGTTTTGTTTTTCTTTTTTAATAGAATCCACTTGATTCCTTTGCCTTGCAGTAATAGTAGGCACCGGCATCTATTTGTATGCTGTTAGACATGCAAGAAGCATCCACTCAGTCTGTGAAGCAACTGGTACTTAATGAATGAAAAAAGAGGCCATATATTACCTACCTTGCAGCCACTTACTTGTGTGACCAGCTTTCCATAACCACTGGTTTTAGGCTGCATAGCATAATTACCCTATTCAAGTCCTGTTGTATTGATACATAAAATAATGGCAGCTAGCATCTTCCAAAGGAAGATTTCCAACAGAACACATTCTCTGGGAGTCATACAAAAGTAGGAAAGATAGTAAAAGATTGGGGGATCAGAAGGGTCCTACAAACACTGTAGTGTCCTGGCAATGTAAAGTATACCAAGGTATTTTACAGCCTTCATCAATTAATTTTGTTCACAAAAAACCAAACCAAAACAAAACAAACAGAACAACAAAACAAACAAACAAAACAAAAACAAAAACAAAAACACCCAAAACACAAAACCCCCCACTTTGTCTCTTTTGATTTAAGAAATAATTATTATCATTTATAATTGTTGCAATGATTGGACCAATCCAGAAAGTAATGTTCAAGATATATTTATAGCTAATAACAGCTTCTTCATTATGTATCTTGGAAATCTTTATTAACCTTAAATATCTTTCACACTTTAGTGTAAAATTCACTTTAGGATGAAGGTGACTTTTACTACAATTCTTGTCTGAGGCATGCTTTGCAATATACACATGGTCATCAGCACTCTGAGTGACAGATTATTATCTAATCTGGCATGCCATTTGCACAGGCAGTTTTCCAGTGGATTTGACATTGATCATCTGTCCATTTGATTTGTTAACTTCATAAAAATGTGGGTTTTTTTACAAAATTACTAAAAGCTTGCAACTCTGTATAGAAATCTTGTTATTTTATATTTCACTTCATCATAAATTTGTTTTCCACAGAAGTGGCTTTGGTTTGTGAAACCAATGACATTATTTTTCTTTCTCTATCAATTCTCTTCAGCTAAATAAGCCTCTGGAATTTGGGGTTCAAATGTGATTAATTTGACTGGCACAAGAAAAGGGAAACGAGATTGACAGGATGGGGAGATAGAAACAAAATGCATCAGTATGGACATGAAATCCTCATTTTACAGCCTGTATCACAGTCAGTGTCTGTTGGTATGTTTCCTCCATAATAAATCTAATTTTCTTATAGATCTTCTCTTTATCTACCAAACGTTTATGAAAAAAAATAAAACAGAAACCACAAATCAAGACAATGTATGACACTAGAAAGAAAATCAGCTCTCCCAAAAGGTTCTGGGAACACAAAATTTCTAGGTTTATGTTTGTTGAATGTACTACTATCTAATGTTAACATTCATTACATAACATTTTCACAAAGAGCATGTCTTTTCTTAAAAGGTGAATTTCACAGCCTCCCTATTTCTTCACTATTCATGCAAAAGTGCACTGGTATTATTTAAGAATGTGCATAAAAGCGAATGAACCTGTGTGCAAATAGACACACATTTTCTGCAACGTAAGTGCATACAGGAAGGAAATCATCCCAAATTTGGCAAATCATTCATAATTTCTTAAAATTTTCTAGTAATTCTTTTTTCATTGAATTGCTTTGTCTATAAACCAACCAACCAAGCAAACAACAACAACAAAAACCCCCACACACATTAAAAAAATCAAGATTAACATCAGTGTGACAGGAAAAATTAAGATCCAGACCAAGCATTACACGAATGATGAAAAGAATAAATTACGTTTCCATCTAACCTCAAATATCCAACCATGTTTCTATGGGCAAAATTGTTTCACCAGAAATACTTTATTTAACTGGTTCAATTGCTTTATATTTACTGTGAAATGATTCAAGGCCTGACCAGGTACTTAGCTCTAGCAATTATATTATTAAAAAAAAAAAAAAAAAGCTTTAAAAATATCTGAAAATATTCTTAGTAAAATATTGATTACTTTACTGAAACATCACTGCTCTAATAGAAAATTTCCAGCTGCCTTTTGGAGGAAGAAAATTTATTTTAACAGTGAGGGTTGGTTAACTGTGGCCTGAGTTCTACCACTGGTTCTGCTGAGGCTGCTGTGTCCAGAGCACTGCCCTATGCTGTGAGGACATACAGGCATCTTTACTACTTTGGGTTACTTAGCACAGTGCTTCATTTCTATGTATTCCACTTCTGTGTGGTCAAGATGTGAGGACTTTTCTGATGTGGGTTATTTGCCACTCTTCCATTACCATCTTCATATTATTGCAAAAGAGTGATCCATGACAAAGATCTGACAAGTGTGGATTTTTCCCATTCCCTGTTTATCCTCAAATCTGTTCAATGCTACTGCCAGCTTAACAGTGTAGTCAAGGGCCTGTTTATTTCCTCTTACTCTCTTTCTTGCTGGAAAATGTACTAAGTAGACACCTCAGCTTCATAAATGTATCTAGTGGTTTTATATTGCATCTCTTCACAGATGTGTAAAAAAAGATATGGTATTTTGGTTGTGTACTGTTATGAACCAAAAATGCCAGCATGTATAAAGAAGGAGCATGTGTCTTATGTTTAAAACATTTCAAATATATCATATTAAAAGAATATTCTATCTTTTAAACATATTCTTATTAAGTATTTACATGCTTCTCATGTGATTATCCTCTCTCTCATATAATGCCATTCTTTAGTAAAATGCAGCTACCACTGATATTAGTTGGAAAAGACCCTTGGAAAATCACCATGGTTGTCCTGATTTCTTCAGGAAAGAGGTCTAACCCTGAACTAGATGAATATTGTATGTTAATGAAATTTCTCAAAAACTTCTTACTAGTCAGCAGAATTATTCAGCAAAATATTTAAAAATTAAACATGAACTAATAGTTACAATTTAAATGATGTTCACAGTTATATAAAGATCAGTCTAACTCATAATGGCATTATTTTAGTACAAAACAAGTATATGAAGTCATGTCTGGAGATGTCTCAAAAGAAAGGCAAAAAAATTGATTCTCTGAAATTTTCAGAAGTATAAAGGCACAATGTCTTGGCTTAACTTGAGCAGTAAAGGCACAGTAACAGCTGTTTGATTCAACCTGTGTCATAGCTTTCATACTTACCAAATCAAATTTTGTACACCAAGAAATTACAATATTTCATGCTTATTTATGAAGATGTTTTTAAAAATGTATTGACTACATTTTGAATAGATACTGCCTCCATAAAATGGATACTGTATCTAAGTAAAATTCCTTAAAACAATCATGCATGTTTTGCAATCATGCATTGCAACAAGATTATAAAAATATAATGAGAAAGAATAGGTAATTAGTAAAATGAAATCCAAAACTCCTCTGATCTGGGAACTCTCCATGCCAGTTGGCTGCGCTTTCTAACGGCTTTCAGAAAATTTGTTTGCCTTAGAGATGAAAAAAATATTTTTTTTTGAAAGGCACTTTCTTTGGTTCTAGAGAACATAGAAAAGCTTTTATTTAGAATATGCTAATAAGTACAAACAGTCAGTTTCTAAATTCCCTTCAGAAACATTTTGCATTTTTTCTGTAAGAAAGCCGTACATTATTTCTGGTCACAGTTTTTAATTACTGTTGTATATTTTGAGTCAAAGACAGTTGTCTGTTCTGTGAACACTAACTCCTAAACCAAATAAACTCGACATAACCTGTATATGGTTCACTATCATTGGCCTGAAGAGGGATAACAGCATGAAAACAGTTAACAACTTTAAACTAACTTTAAACACCTTTGGAATATGTTCATCCTGTCATATCTGTAATCAAATCAAAGTAAAGCTTTTCAATATTTGTTATTTTAAATAGGTACTAAAAGCTATTATGCATTGAAAAATAAACTCTTAAGCTGGTGTGTGGGCCTACATATAGCCCAGACTTTATCTTTCTAATCTGGTGATGAATACAGCAGGCCACCATCTGGTGTGCGTGTACATCAACAACTACAATACAGCCCTACAATTTAATAATCACAAACTTTAACTGCTACTTACCACTTATTTCCAGCTACAGAAGGTCTCTGATTTAAGCTGTCAAATAAATGTGGAAAAACAGCATAAGATTAACTGTTTTTGTTCCAGACTGGGTTTCAGATGCAGACAGTGAAGCAAGGAGAGCTCTGCCGTTGCTACAGAAACCTGACGCTGAGGATTTAATGACAGCATCAGATGGTATTGTACTAGAGATTGTCTGCTTGAGGGACTACAGAGAATGCTGCTGATAAGAAATAAGAATGGATTCAAAATATTTTCAATTTGCTTTATCAGAAGAATCCTTTTATTGCCTCAAATATATTACATTGATAGCAGGTACAAAGAATTTATATTAATGTTAGAAAAAACGTGAAATGTAATCCGCCTGGAAGCCCTCAATGCAGGTAACTAATCTTCCTAAACCCTTATTCAATCTGTAATGTTTATAAAATTAATACTGTATTTTAGTCTGATAAATATTTAGCTCATATATTTATATGATTCCTCAAATAATTTGTCTTCGAAATGATAACTTATAAAAATGAAGACTTTTTAAGTTCATGTGTTTTTAAGTTCCTTAATTACTGTTAAAAAAGATACAAAGAGGAAAGATTTCCAACAAATTCCAGATTCACAGGGGCCTAGAACTATTAAATTTCAGGGATTTATTTCATATTCTGTCATTTAGTTTTGTAAATATTTTTATTTTGTGATAAAAATCTTAAAATGCAGTAAAATGCATAAACAGTATTTCTGAACACAGGCAGCATGAACTGCAAAGTATCACCTGTCAAAAGGCATGTATTTGGCTGGTCAACATTTTTCTTCTGTAAAGTCTCGTCCTACTTCACAAATCTTTCTGAATTTCATTTATCTCTGTGGTTAGTTGATTGTCTGTAGATTAACAAATACAATAAAAATACTTTCTGCAAACAAAAGCCGTGACTCCTCTATCAAATATGTAATTTTTTGTTCATCCAAGCTCTGGGATATTAGTTGATTGGGAAGCTTATATAAATACACAGAAATAATATTTTATATACAATTGAGGGTCTTCTGTTCCAAGGAATTTTACAAACACATCTCCCACTACATAATATTGGAAAGCCTGCTGATAATACTCACAAAAGTAACTTCTTTCCTTCAAAAAAAACCACTGCAACTTTACTCTCCAAACAGAGCAGAAAGGACTGCCATTTCAAAGGTCTAAAGCAAACATCACACAAGACCATTTGATCAATATGGCTTTGAAAGTTAAAGATTGATTCAGTCCTACTGGGATTTAAGACTGTATCTCCTGGAGCTGTAGGTATTTTAAACGTGAAGATAACTCCATCAACAGACCTCACCATTAGCATCAAAGGGCATTTCTGATTATGTCAATAGTAAGGCCAAACAATCCCTCTACCTACTATCCATAAAAAGCCCCAACAAAACATAAACATAAACATAAACATAAACATAAACATAAACATCTCCCACCAAACGAACTGGTCAGAGCAAGGAGAAGCTATGAATTTCCTTATTATTAATTTCCCCATAGTATTTTCTCCTTGGATCCTAAATAATACTGGGGAAAAATTATTAATTGTTGATCTACAGTCAAATTAAAATTTCATGGCTGCTGTTCTCTATTGGTTTTTGAGTGAGATTTGGGAAGTTCAAGGTAAAGACTAGGCTTATCTTCAAAAACAAAAGCAAAAGCAACAGAGTAATATTAATTAGGAGTCACTACAGGTAATCTTGGGTGAAATGCACTAATGCTTTTGAATTAAACATTAAAAAAATCAATATGAATATTTTGGGTTATTTTTAAATAAAAAGTGTTTTGAATGGAGAAGAATTTCTTTTTGAATAATCAAAATAAAATGTATTAGCATTTCACCTTTGTTTTGTTTTGTTTTGTTTTGTTTTGTTTTGTTTTGACCCAAACTTTTCCCCAGTTCCTTTTTGGGCATATATAATACTTGTCAAAACCAATAAAATACCCCACAGAGTGTATGTTGTACAACAGCTCTGAAGACCTAGCAAAAACATTCCCAGAATACACCACTACAGGATACAATACTTAAAGGAATAGATGGTATTTGAACACAAAGTATTACATGTACAATCACCTTTCTCATCTAAAAGTTTGAAAGAGTTTTGAAGAAGACTTCAAAAGAAGTGTTTAGGAAAACATAAAAGAAAACATAAAAGAAAATTATTCTAAATATTTTTGAACTAGGGGAAATTATTAATGGAAGTTACCAAGCAAAACAAATGAAAAAAAAATTCGACATGACAACATTCAAGACTATGTTAAATGTAATGGAAATATTTGTAGAGTAATTTTTTTAAAAATGCACAACTGGTATTTGAAATCTCTTTTAGTCTAACATGTTCAAAACAAAAATCACAGAGAGGCTGAAATTATTTTTTATTATTTTGCGCTTTTAATCTTTGTGACCTATGGTGCCTTGGTATCTTTTTTTTCCTTCTGATTTTCAGTGTGCATGTGTTATAAAAAGTGTTAGAATGGCTTTATCATCTCTATAAAGAACAAGGGAACTCACTCCTTGAAAGCAACCCGGTATACTTAGACAATGCCCTAGAGACTACAGGATTTTGCAAAAAAAAAAAAAAAAGAACATGAAAGAGTTAAAATGAGAGAGTGGAGATCTGAATTTTAAGAGGAGGCTGAAAAACTGCTGAGAGGACTGAGAAGCACAAAGGCCTCATAGGCTACAAACAGGCCAACGGAAAATCATGCAGATGTCACTAGAACTCAAAAAGTCACTGAAACTAATTAGTTGAAACTAATCTTAAGAAAGAGGAACTCTTAATGATGATATGCACATGAAGGGGTAGACCTGCTTATAAATACTTAACATTTCTGTTCTCTTTGTCTGAGTTTGTTTCTTATTCAAAATATTCACTACATCAGAGACCTTTGAATAATGTCTTGTTCTTTTTAACTGATAGACATTTATTGCTGTTTTGTTGTTTTTGTTGTTGTTTTGTCATTAGTGTTCTTTTTTATGGAACTCCTAAAGGAAAGATAAGCACATCTATATTTTCTTGAACATCAAAGCCTGAAGGATCCTGAAATAACTGTTAGGTGAAATTCAGATCCTTGTCTTTAGAATTTTACCAGTAATGGATGCCATAATGCTTTTCTGAATCTAAGTTAATAATTTTATTCTTGCTTCGACTCTAAAAATGCCATACATAATTGTAATGGGACCATGAGAAATACCACATTACAAAATATGTTGGAAAAGGTATGACAATAAGGCACACTAAAACATTTTGGTTCTTATTATGAATATTATGGCTTTATATCATGTATGGAATTTAAATTATCCTGCTTTGAAGAAACTACTATTGTTTATTTTAGATGCAAGACCATTGCGGGACATATTAAAAATCTCAGAGTATCACTGAATTCATACTGAAAAGGATTAAATTAATTTGGTTAAAATAGGCAATCACCTATACTGTATGATAAATTTGTTCTTTTTTAAAGTATTATACTTCATAAAAAATATGTAAAAGAAAAACAGAAAACTTATGGTAAATATCTTTAAATGTGATTTAATCCTATCTTGGAAAACCAGAATTGTTTCAACTTATCTGAAGCAAGTCCAGAGGAGAACCACCAAACTTATTAAGAGGGATGGAGCATCTCTCCAATGAGTAAAGGCTGCAACAGGTGGGATTGTTTAACCTGGAAATGAGAAGGATTTGGTATGACCTAATTTCAGCCTTCCAGTACCTTAAAAGATGGAGAGAGACTATTTACCAAAGTATGTAGTGAAAAGACAAGGGGGAGTGGCTTAAAATTGAGAGACCCTTAAAATTGGGATGAAATATACTGGGAAATATATTGGGAAGAAATTCTTTACTGTGAGGGTGATGAGACACTGGAACAGGTTGTCCAGAAAAGTTGTAACATCCCATCCCTGGAAGCGTTCAAGGCCAGGTTGGCCAGGTCTCTGAGCAACCTGGTCTAGTGGAAAGTATCCTTGTCCATGGCAGAAGGGTTAGAACTAGAAGATCTCTAAGGTCCCTTCCAACCCAAACCATTATATGGTTTTATGATTCTTATATTTGGCTCAATTTACCAAATTAATTAGCATTCCAAACTGAATGTTGTCCTCTTGCTAAATTACTTCATTATTAATTCTTATGTGTATCATGTTATGAATTACTATAAATCAAAAACTTTTGATTAACTGAATCATTTTCTCATTTAGAAGCTTTGGGGAATTAAGAACTACTACAGCACAGTTACACCAGCTATAGATTAGTGAAAAATGAAAGTAATAGAGGTATAATCAAACTCACAGGATAAGCAAGGTAATACACATACTTCAAGTTTTGAATATGTAGCAGCAGATGATCAATTTGTGAATAAGACAAATATTCTGATCTAGAAATTTAACTTGCTTTTGGTTTTTGTGTTTCAGCTCCATAAGCACAGTCAAATATAACAAATGCAGTATAGTAGACTTTAGTTTTCTAATACTGAAACTCACAGCCAGTGCTATATCTATTATCCAGCCCAAGAGAGTGTACAAATGATTGGCTGATATACTACAATGATCTCCCATCCTGATCATCCCTTCTTAATAAATTAGCCTGTAGTGTGTACTCTCTTAATTCAAACTAAAACAAAAAACCCACAAGCAAAAAAGCAAAACAAACAAACAAACCAAAACAAAACAAAAAAACCCCAAACATTCTTTTGTTTTGGGGCTCAGCTTTATCAGCAGATCAATAAGAAGAATTGTATCATATGACGAAAAATTCTCCTTGCCCATCCATTTTGCAGTCCATATTGTCAGTCCTGTGGTTTGCAACAGACATTACTTCTTCCATATGCTCCTTTCCCTGTACACTCTCTTACTTGTCAAAAAACCCCACACCTCAACTACCTATGAGTATTTCTATTCTTACTTTATTATGCCTCATTTCTTTCTGTTTCTTTGTAAGAGCTGGTCTCTTTCGGGCAAGGACCATACATTATCTCACGCCGCTGTTACATGCATATATTTGAAGCTACATAAAAATGTTAAATAATGAACAGTGCAAAGCAATTCAGAACACTCTCTTACCAAAACTTGAATCTGGCAAGATTTCAAGGAAACATTATTGGAAGCAGAGTAGGAACAGACATCAGTGAACTATCTATAGATTTATTGTTTGTAGTAACTTAGAGCAGACAGCTCTTTATCTATATAGATATTCACCTCATCTCATCTCATCTCACCTCATCTCTGTCCTTCAGTATATATACATATACATGAAGTATAATAAATAAAATAAGCACTTCAAGGAACCTTGGTTCATGTTGTCATATTCCTTATGGTCATACCTATAACTCAGACATTGTGTAATAGGTATACATCATAATGATATAGTATTTTATATATGTGGCATAGTGATTAGCATTTTTGTACTCTGTCTAGGAAGAAGCTGAAGATCTGATAACTATCAGTTTAGTTATCTTACAGTAAATGGAGTTGTACCTTTTAATGCACCTTACCTGTAAGAAAAGATTGAATATTTTGCTGCTGATTTTTCATCACTGGATTGCAGTTTAGTTTTGGTTGTTTGTTTGGTTGTTTTTTGTGGTTGGGTTTTTTTTGGGGGGGGTTGTTTGTTTGTTTGGGTTTTGTGTGTGTGTGTGCTTTTGTTTTGTTTTGGTTTGGTTTGGTTTTTTTGTTTTGTTTTGGGTTTTTTGGTTTTTTTGTTTTTTTTTTTTGTAAAAACCCAACTATTTCTGTAATTTAAATTAAAAACCCTATTAAATAAATTTAATTTTAATATTATTATATTAAATAAATTTATTATTATATTAAATAAATTTAAGTTTTAAAACCTATTTCTATCATTTAAATTTTACTTTTGTTTCCATTTCCTGCAGAGAGACTGACAAATTAGAGAAATAGAAGCATAGGGTTTTTAGTTGCAATCTCAATTTGTAGGATCTGTGTAAGCATGAAAGAAATAGGCATTGTTTTAATCAAGACATTCAGATTGACACAGAACTGGGTTTATTGTTGCTTTGCTTAAACCTAAACTTGGCTACACCATCAAGAGCTAGAGAAATTGAATCAGAAATCTCACCTCAAAAAAGATGATGTTTAAAGATTTTCCCTAAAGCAGGTTTTCTCTACATTTAACTCTTTACATAATAGTCATGTTTAAATTTTCAAATACGCAGTTTGGATTTTGGTCTAATAGGTCAAGATATTTTAATTTTACTGATGTAGCCATATGTGGATTTGGTACCTCAGGAAGAGAAAAGAGGATCTGCTATTGCTTAGTTTGTTAATATAGGAGAAACTTTCTGTGTCACTTACTCAAAGAAAAGTAGGTGATCTATCTGATGTCATTTTGTGGGTTTCTGGGAAGAGGAGTATTACAGCTGTTAATAACATTTTTAAGATTGTTATTAAAATATATTCATGGGGAGATGTTTTTTGGTTGTGGTTTTTTGTTTTGTGTTGTTGTTGGCTTTTTTTGTTTGTTTCTTTGTTTTCTGGTGGTTTTTTTGTTGTTTTTGTTTTTGTTTTTGGTTTTGGTTTTTTTTGTGGGGGGAGGGGTGGGGTGGGTGTGGTTGTTGTTGTGGGTTTTTTGTAACATATCAGAACCATTTGTCCACAGCATGGATAAGTTTATTCATTATGGCTTATTTCTTCTGAATAAGAAGTCTTTGATAATAAGAAGTCTTTGATAATCAAGAATTCTCTGTCAAGGTATGAAAATATATACTCATGTGTCTTTCTAAAAGTCCTTGCTTAATGCTAGAAAAATAAAGGAACACTGTATTCCTGTATTAACTTTATCAGGTTGGGTTTTTTTTTTCAGTTAAAGATGCTTTTTAACAAATATGTTCTTATCTAAATGGAGGCAGAGATTTATACTTTTTATTTGGTCTGTTTCAATAAAAGAATTTAAAGCTTGGTTCTAATGAAAGGAGGTATATTTAGTCTCTTCCTTTATTCCACCCGCAAGAGCTTGGAATAGTTTGTCTTCCCCTGAGGTATGCCAGTACACATTTTCCAAATAAAATCACAGAAAGAAAAAATATTAAAAATAAAAAGAGTCTAGGCCTAAAAAGACTCTAATCCTGAGTGTGTTAAGTGACAGGTTTAAATTGCAGGATACTAAATCTCAGGCACTCTCAGTCTCCAGAACAGGGGATTGCTTGAACTACACTATGAGTTCCTCCCTTTCAAGGAAACAAGGTTGCACACAGGGGTGATGCATATCTAGCTTTTATCCTGACATAGATTCAGAATATTTTTAGGGTGTAGCACTGAGTATAAAAGGCACACCTAAAAATGTGGATACCATCAATTTAACCCTGAAGACCCTTGACGTTTTTATTCTCTATGCCTCTTCTGTTTATCCTCTTAGAAGTCAAAGCTATCTGTATGAGAATCAGCAGTCACCTGTTTGTGCCCTTATTACATGTAAGGTCCAACATCATTTACAAAATGAGAGTTTTCCTACTTATCTACAGGATCCTCCCTGATGAACCAGGAATTCAGTTCCAAAACATGAAACTACTATCTCTAAGCTGATTTTAGCTCCCAGAATTTTACTGAAATTTGGACTACTCTCAGACAAAAAAAAAAAAAAATCTTTCTGACAACTTGTATTACTCACATTATCATAATAATCTGTTCTTTTGATTAGTGATAATTTAACAATTTTATATTATGGCATGACACTAACAGAAAAAAACCCTGTTTTCTTTTGTGCTTTTTCATCATAATCATCTAGCACTGTAGAATATGATGTACCTGGGTTGTTTATCTGTAAAAAGCAGATATTGTGTTCAAATATTTACTTTAACAATATGTTTAAGAGGCTTGAAAATGATGTCTTCAAATCTCTTTTCATTTAGGAGAATGTCCTCATAATGTAGGAACTTTAGGAACTGCTCCTCTTTCTTTTAGAGAAAGAACAAGTGGTTATATGATCCAGGTAATGAATAAAACCAGCTTATTTTTAATTTTTATTCTATACCTTTAGCACAGAGAAAAGACTGAAACTCTTCCGGAGCTGGGAGGTGGTATCAGATATGATTTTGTACCTTATCCAATGCATTGGGCAAGTGGCTCACAACAGAAAGACTGCAGGCTGAACTTAAAATATACATTCATTTGTCACTACCTTTCATCTAAGGATTCATCTGGGATGAATAAAATGATTAGCTGTTCAGCTCCAGTAATTTCAAAACAGAAGAGCAAATGTTATTTTCTAAGAAGCTTCATTATTGTTTTGCACTTCCTCTAGTTCTACAGAATAAAATACAGCTGTATAAGAGAACTTCCTCCAGTTAGAGTTATATTTTGTCTGTTAAGGTTTTCATATTAAGAAAAAATCCAGTATTCTTTTTTTGTGGTTTTTTTGCTGCTAGTTAATTTTCATCTAGTTAATTCTTGACTTGACAGAAAATAAAATAAAAAATGCAAATGCTCTATTTACTGTAGGAAAGTAAGATGTAAAATACAATAAATTGTAAAATGTGATAACTAGCATTCATGAGGTACTATTTTAGCAATCTAGTTTCAAGTACTATGTGCTTGAATAAAAACTTGAAAATGTGTGGGTAAAAATGTAATAGAACTTTTTTTATAGATATAGTACTTAAAAAGAGTGACCCTGATATCTAGGAGATTATTCTCTCTTTTCAAATCAAACCTTTGGACACTGTTCCAACTGTGATGAGACTTGAGTGACTACCATTAATGATTCAACCTTAAAGAGTACCCCACTGTTTTGGAAGGACAGGTATATTTCTGCCTCATTTTCTCTTTTTCAGTTTTACCTCTTGGAACCATTATTCTGGCCAATAGTATTAGACTACTTGCAAAGAATGCTGAAATATAATAAAGTGTCAAAAAAATTCAGGCATATTTAAAACTCAGAAAACCAAATATGCAGCCCATGCACTGATACAAATAGTTACAGTTTTTAATTTAGCTTTTAACCCAGAGGACAGAGTATTTGATCTCAAGGATATTTATTTGTAAAGAAATATTATGTCATTGTAGACAGCAACATGAGATTCTTTTTCTTTTGTTTCATTAAGTTAACTTCAAATTTGCTAGTAGAACACTAAAAAAACACAAACAAATAAGAAATTCTGTATGTGCTTTCTCATACAACCAATTATAGAAAATATATTATTTAAATTTTTTCTTGACATTTTATTCCAATCTATACTCCAATTTTTCTATTAAAAAATCAGTTATAAAAATCATGATCTGTAATTTTTAAAGTTCAGATTCATAAGATATTTTTTAAGTTACTTCTTCGATTCTTCTCTGACTAGTCTTAATATCTTATGTGAGGCTCATATCTCATTTAACGTGACTTCAATCCTTCCTCCAACAGTTCATAATTTTTCTGCTTTCATATCAGATGTCATAAATAGAGTCTTTTTATATATAGACATTGGTCCCATTAATAGTAAATGCACGTATGCAACAAGCAGAAAATATAAGCTAAATCTTTTATTTCTCTCTCTAGAATAAATTTCTGTAAGTTCACAGCATACAAGTGTCTGGTTGATGAACCTTTCATTTTAAATTTAAGTGAACTAGTACTATATAATGATTTTAGACATCCATATAACTGTCACAAGACTGGCAGTTTTTTCCAAGTTATCTTGTAGCTAGGGGAAGCCAATTCCTGTCCCTTCTGCCTGTGTGTTCTTAGATATGCACACATAGCTCCTGAAAAAGGGAGTTCAGAATTCAATTGAATTTAGAAAGTGCAGTAGGAAAAAAACCAAAACCCAGAAGTATTATATTTGTTGTGGTTAATATTCAGTAAGGGACATGAATACATCACTAAACAAAACTTGGAAAGTTGTTGTGGTTTTAGTGACAGATGAAGCAAAAATGGCTATGACAGAAAAATCTAAATAAGAAAACTTGGTCATGTCATGATTCTTGTGCACATTTTCTAGAGCCAATTCCTCATCATCTTCATGTCTGGCTTTGATCACTATGAAAGGACTGAATATAAATGTCTAGTTTGCAATGAAGCATTTTTACTCTTTTTTTTTCTTTCTTTTTTTTTTTTTTTTTTTAATCATCTGCACAGAGTTTATTTGTTGGCAGCAAATGTCGTTTGCATTTTTTCTGTGGATGTACCTGGAATAATAAGGAACAACTCACAGGTGTATTCCTCTATAAATTCTGTTAGACTTCAAGATCTCAAAACCTCAAGAATCTCTTCCATGTATTTTACTAGAGAAGCAATATTTTTGACAGTAAAAAGAACTGGACATTTTGAAAGTGTTTCATCAGAAGTGGGGGAGTAGTGTGTGTTTACAGAAATTGGAGCTCTTGATTAAATATTTAAGAAAAAAAAAAAAAAAACCCTTTCATTTCAGGAACAAGAAAAATGAAACCCAAGAAAGAAGCATTTTTGCCTGCAATAAATGTTTATTTATGTGATAGTATTGCTGTCAAACCTTAGCAGAATTCTATACTCAGTACTTCAGATTGTCATTCTCCTCCATGGAGGAGGTTCTCTGGTCTAGCTATTAGCCTATTATCAACTGGATTTAAGAGAGGGAAATTTCATTTTTCGGTAAGAAATTTTCTTTATTTTAGGGCAGAAATTTATCTTTCCTCCACACAGTTTGAAATTTCTTTCCACCATCAAAAACCCATTTGAACCCTGTTTGTGTATGCCTTTTGTTGATGGAAGTGTTTTTAGAGCTACTATTTAAAATTATCTGATTCACTGCCCATGTAAGTCAAAGGAAATCACCCTTCTACAGAGCTAAGAAAGGTGCAATACTTACAGCCAAATAAAATAAATAAATAAATAAATAAATAAAGTGTTTTGGGCAAGTTAAAAAGCTGTCTTTTTTTGTCTTTTTTTTCTATTCAAGACACATTATTATCTCCAAAGAGGGAATCGGCAAACTGCTTGGAAAGTTCAACAATCTACCACTTTTATATGTTTTTATATATGTTTATATGTAGCAAACACAGATGAAGATGAAGCTAGTAAACTCTAGAGCCAGGCTGGATGAGGCATTGAGCAACATGGTCTACTGTGAGGTGTCAACTCAACCCCAATTCAACCCAATGGCAGTGGGGTTGAAACTGGAAAATCTTCAAAGCCTCTTCTAACCCAAGCCATTCTATAATTCTATAAAACTCGTATTTTCCTTAGAAGGATGCTTGTCTTCTCCATCCCTCATTCCTTTTTTACCACACAGGTATTTAGTTAATGTGACACAAAATATCTCAAGCCTATATAGAGAATAATTTAGTTTGTTTATCTTACACAGCTTCTCAGAAATCAGCACTTACTTGATCCTCTTCCACTTTTGCTGTGAGATGAAGGGAATGCATTAAAATATTTGAAAGCATCAGTCAAAACAAAACCATCCCTAAACAAGAAGCCTTTCAGCACTCCATGTACATGACTGTTTTTTTATGTTAAAAGATAACAGTAGGCACAATGGTTTTAGCACAAACACATAGAATTTTGTACCCAAATTCTTACTCTTCATCTTAGGAATCGCCCATCCCGCAGTTCATCAGCACATTCCACTTCAGGTGGGGAAAGGAATTTTGTAGAAAACAGTCAGCTTGCAAATGACCTGAAAAAAATCAAAGGCAAACAGTTATTTATAATTAAAAAAGGCACATATATTCCATAGGAATATCACCTGCAACAATCAAATGTTTTAACATTTGATTGTTGCATATTAACCTTCATTAAGTTTACTTTTCCAAGCATATTTTAAAACCATAGTTCCAAAACACAGAACCTATAGTAGATGAGATTAATACTGCCTTGGATATGCTACAGGCATTTGTTCACACTCTCATAGTCTGTTATTCATCAATGCATTTCCACTGTTGGCATGATTTGTTGCTTGCTTATTTGGCCACTCCTCCTCCATTCCTTTCTATACACACATCTGTTTATATTTAACCAGAAAAAGTTAAATCCCCCTGGCCAAATTTTCATATTCATCCTCTTTTAGAAAAGACTTCTTTCTCTTTCTGATTACTAATTTTATTGCTGTCTCTATTTAGATACAGAATGCTTATCCAATTAGTCTGTTTCTGGCAATACGTGCTGGTTGTTAATACTATTTAGTCATGACTGATCAGAGCAAACCATTTACTGTAATAGTCTAAATAAAGGTGGGGAGCCACCACTGGCTTTTTTTGCTTTTTTCATGCATAGTTGAGAAGTGGAAGAAGAGAAAGAGCTGAGATCAGAGATACCATTTACTGCTCAAATTATAGACTTGACTGAATGTTTATTTACTCAAGACATAAATTAGATGTATTTACCTGGACAGAAGAAAATATAACAAAAATAAAGCAGGTATGCATCAGAAGAGGACTCCTATAGATTTGAAAAGAGATTGTTTTAATTTTGTTGCCTAGAAACTATTATATTCCTACATTACATAAAAATATGATAATCTGACCATAATTTTACAGTGCTTTATGACTTGTTTTCCCCTCTCCTTCTTTGCTTCTTTGCCATTGTCACTCTTATGTTGACTATGGTAACTTTACAAAGATATATTTGGGAGTGGGGGAGATTTGGGAGGATGAGGGTTTATTATGTAATATATTGAAAACCTCAAGGAACATTTCTTTATGTTTCTGTCTATACAAAATGCAGAGGATAAGGACTCTGGATCAGTTGCTGGGTTACTTACAGGGCCATGAATTTTAAAGATAAAAACAGCCAAATGACAACTTCGTTGGAGAGAGTGAAAAGTTTTTAGCTGAAGCTGATAACCGCCTGTTATTTATTTTACCACATTATTTTAGATGCAGATAAATTTGTAACTTATTTTCCCAACATGCAGCAATTGGGTACTCTGTAGTTTCTCACAGGCTGACTCTGAATGCAATTCAGCCTGTGCAGATGGCCTGCACAGGGATGACACATCACGTAAGTCTCAATTAGCTTCTCACTGCAGAATTTAAATGGGATTACGTGATACATAAAACCTTGCTGGCACTGTCTGAAAAGTGGTGATCTACAACCTCTGAAGTTAAAGGCTAAAATGTAATGAACCAGCAATTTAAGAACTCTGTCATATTTTCTTTTTTTTTTTTCCATAAATGTAATTATACTGGAATACAGTCTTTTCTTTGAAACTTTATTGAAAATATTTTGGCACATTCAGAGAGAGAGAGAATTCTAGTTCTCAAAGTCTGGCAAATGACCAGAAGTATCACATCCTTACTGATATGCTTCTAATCTGAGAGGCAGACATTTGCTCTGCAGTTGTAGGCTGCAGCATACCAGCTACCTTTCTTTTTTGTCTGTTATGGTATTTTTAAGCTATAAACAGCAAAAGCGAAGCCATCAGATTTTGCTCAGCCCAGATCAAAGATTGGTAATGCTAGCTGAAATGTTTATTTTGTGTTTTAGTAAGGACATACGTCTCCAGTCATCAAGGTAGCTGATAGCCTTATGGTCTTTCTAGACTGCTATACTTAGATGCATAATAGTTGTAACAAAAAGCAAAGACTAATTAGCAGAAAGGGGTTTTTTGCATGTTACATTTATAACATGGCTAGAGCTCTACAAAAGGACCAATGAAAAAAAGAACATTTCTATTCATTGGAAGCTGGATAATACATTGATTTTTAAATTATCCTCCTTTCTTACAAGATGCTTTACAGATGTATTTTATTGACTGTCTTTTTCCCCACGTAAATAACTTGCCCCTCTATTGAAGTCTACTGAAAC
Source organism: Phylloscopus collybita (assembly GCA_027886175.1). Lineage (NCBI taxonomy): Eukaryota > Metazoa > Chordata > Aves > Passeriformes > Phylloscopidae > Phylloscopus > Phylloscopus collybita. Next base: position 30,444,572 of record JAJNNQ010000026.1, on the reverse strand, counting down.
AGTGAGATTTACCCTTAAGCTCAAAAAAGAAAATCTGTTAGCATATTCTTGTGTAGTAGAAATATTTTCTTGAGGAATATTAACCACCATTAGAATATAAACACCTGCTCAACCCTAGCCAACAAAACCTCTACCTCTGCTTACTTTGAACCTGTGATGTTCCCTTAGTCTTTTTGTGGGTTTATTTTTGGCTCAAAAATCTCTAGTGGTAAACATGTTTTGAAGAAAGTTTCTAAAAGAAAGAGCTTGTCAAATGCTATGTGCATCCAGCCTGGATGGGCAACAAGGTTTCAAAGGAACTTAGGAATAAAAAGAGGATGTATCATCTTTGGAAGGAGGGTCAGGTCTTTCAGGAAGTATTCAAAGGAATTGGTAGGGAATGTAGGAAAAAAAAAAAAAATTAGGGAGGCCAAACCCCAGTTTTAACTTAATTTGGCAAACTTTTGTAATGGATAATAAAAAATGTTTTTATAAATATAAAGCATGGCAAAATTAATGGCAAAAGAAAACGAACAGTAAGAGCAACTTTTTCTCTACTGGATACGGAAACTTAGTAACTGCAGGTGAGGAGAAGGCAGAAGTGCTTAATGTCTTCTTTGCCTCAGCCTTTAGTGGGAAGACAGCTTGTCCTCAGGATGACTGCCCTCCTGGGTTGGTAGATGGTGTCAGGGAGCAGAATGGTCCCCCTGTTATCCAGGAGGAGGCAGTCAGAGAACTGCTGAGCCACTTGGATAGTCATAAATTTATGGGCCCAGATGAGATCCATCCTAGGGTGTTGAGGGACCTGGCAGATGAGCTTGAGAAGCTGCTCTCCATTATTTACTAACAGTCCTGGCTCACTGGTGAGGTTCCAGATGACTGGAAGTTGGCCAGTGTGTCAGCCATTTGCAAAAAGGGTGGGAAGGAGGATCCCGGTAATTATAGGCCAGGTAGCCTGTCCTCAGTACCTGGTAAGGTAATGGAGCAGTTTATACTGAGTGTGATCATGCAGCACTTACAGGATGGCCAGGGTATCAGACCCAGACAGTATGGGTTTAGGAGGGATAGATCTCCTTTTATGACCAGGTGACTTGCCTGGTGGATGTGGGAAAGGCTATGGAGATTGTCTATTTGCATTTCAGGAAGGCCTTTGACACTGTCTCCCACAGCACACTCCTGGAAAAGCTGGCAGCCCATGGCTTGGACAGGAGCACTCTTTGCTGGGTTAGGAACTGGCTGGATGGCTGAGCCCAGAGAGTGGTGGTGAATGGTGCTGCATCCAGCTGGCAGCCAATCACCAGTGGTGTCCCTCAGGGGTCTGTGCTGGGGCCAGTTTTGTTTAATACTTTTATTGATTACATGGATGAGAGTATTGAATCTTTCGTTAATAAATTTGCAGATGACACTATGCTGGGAGCATGTGTTGATCTGTTGGAAGGTAGAAGGGCTCTGCAGAGAGACCTGGAGCAATTGGATGGATGGGTGGAATCCAATAGGATGAGGTTTAATAAGTCCAAGTGCCAAGTCCTGCACTTTGGCCACAATAACCCCCTGTAATGTTATAGGCTGGGGATGGTGTGGCTGGACAGTGCCGAGGCAGAAAGGGACCTCACGGTTCTGGTGACAGCAACTGAACATGAGCCAGCAGTGTGCCCAGGTGGCCAAGAAGGCCAATGGCATCCTGGCTTGTATCAGGAATAGTATGGCCAGCAGGAGCAAGGAGGTCTTTCCCCCCTTGTACTCAGCACTGGTGAGGCCACACCTCGAGTGCTGTGTCCAGTTCTGAGCCCCTCAGTTCAGGAAGGGCATTGAGACACTTGAGCACATCCAGAGGAGGCAAGGAGGCTGGTGATGGGCTCGGAGCACAAACCCTGTGAGGAATGACTGAAGGAGCTGGGCTTGTTTAGTCTGGAGAAAAGGAGACTCAGGGGTGACATTATCACTCTCTACAACTTCCTGAAAGGTGGCTCTAGTCAGATGGGGGTTGGTCTCTTTCTCCAGGCAGCAACTGACAAAATGAGAGAACACAGTCTTAAGCTTTGCCAAGAAAAATATAGATTGGATATTAGGAAGAAGTTTTTAATGGAAAGGGTGATAAAGGAATTGTCTGCCAGGGGAGGTGGTGGAGTCACCATCCCTGGATGTGTTTAAAAAGTTTGGATATGGCACTCGGTGCTATGGTTTAGTTGAAGTGTTAGGGCATGTGTTGGACTCGATGATCTTGAAGGTCTCTTCCAATCTAGTGATTCTGTGATTGTGTGAAATCCTTACCCAGATTATCCCAGTTGGTAAAGCTCTTGGAAGCAGAAAGTTCTTTAGCCTTCAAACACTGCACTAGCTTTAATTCCTAGTTTATTGAAGATTCTTGCTTTTGGTATGTGAGGAAGAGTGCCACAACACTTCGGGGAAAAAGTTGACCTTCTGTAAATGCTTTTCATTTCAATATAGTTAAATGGACAGTGAAAAGACATTATTCTGAAAAAGGATTTAGAAGATCATGGAAGTTCAACTACACAAGGCAACATCAACAATAAAAGAATAAAGGGGTCCTCTATAGAAGTATGGATTGTTAAGCAGGAAAAAAAGGAGCATTGATTTTACTCAGCACTGATAAAACCCCTGTTAGTATTTCACAGTCAAAAATTTATTTTAAGAATTGATTGAGAACAATTTGCAAAAGTGATACAAGAACTAAAATAGAGTTTCATATAAGTTTGGATTTAGGCTTTGCAAGTTGGGTTGCATTGGATACAAGCATGTACAATTATGGTATCTGTAATGTAGATTTCTACAAGTGAACTAAATGATTAAGCTTACTTTATATTCAGTATGTATTTTAGGAATGACTGAATTCTCTATGTGTATTGCCCTCTAGGTATCACTCTAGGTGGTTGCATCTCTCCTGCATGTCCTGTGTAACATTTGTCATTCCTGTATGGGTATCTCTGATGCCTTAGGGTGTCTAAAATACCATGAGATACTTATAATTGTACAACCAGTCTGGGGCTTTGATCAATATAATTGATGCATACAGAGGGATTTTTTAGCTCATTCTAAAATAGACACATCTACATGAAGACTTCATTAGGAGCATTTGTGTTGTTTAGACCACTACAGACTGACAAAAGCTTAGACATCTATCATGTCTGCACGTAGATACCTACATTACAGATATCTGGGTACAGATATCTGAGTCTAGAGCTGGATTTCACCCACAGTTTGCATGGGCATTTTGGAGAGAAGACAAAAAAAATCATAATCTATCTAAAAACATATAGAAAAGGATACATTTGTGAGAAGACTTCTCAATGCAGAATATATGAGCAATAGCAAGACAAGTACGAAGCACAGTATGTAAAATTATTTTAGACAAAAATGAAACTTGAAATTAGACACTTTTTAAGAGCCAAAACAATAACTCTTGAGCCAGGTAATAGACTCAGAAGATAGTGGATGTGATGGTCACAAATAGGAGGGAGCTAGGAGGGGACATTGTGATTGGAGGCAGCCTGGGCTGTGATCATACATTGGTGGGACTTGCAACCCTGAGAAATATGGGCCAGGTAAGGTATAAATTTAGGCCCCTCAACTTTAGGAAAGTGAATATCCACCTCTTCTTCTAGGAGATAGTCAACAGGATCCCCCAGGAAGACTGCCATCAGGGACAAAAGAGTGGAATAGAGCTGACAGATCTTTAAGGAAGTCTTCCATAGAGTGAAAGAGCTGCTAGCAATACCAGGAGTAAATGCACAGGCAGTAGAAACAAGAACAATAACCTGGGGAGGGTATAGAGGTGAAGTTCAGTTGTGTAAGGAGGAGGTGAGAAGCTGGAACTAAACCTGGCAAGGAATACAAATAATGAGCCTCTGCAGATATGTTAACCAGAAAAGAAAGATCGAAGAAGGTGTACCCCTGCTGAAACAATGCTCAAAAACTGGTAACAGTGAATGAGGAAAAGCCTGAGGTACTCAACAACTTTTTGACCTCAGTATTCAGTTGACAACTCTCTCACCTCTCGAGTGGATGGAGATTGAGGGAGGAAAGGGGTTTCCTTGTAAATAAAGATCAGGTTCATGACCACCTGAAGAGCTTGAATGTGCATAATTTTATGGGACCTTATGAGACACATCCCAGAGTCCTAAGGGAACTGGCCAATGCAGTTGCCAAGCCGCTCTTTATAATATTTGAAAAGTTATAGCAGCCAGGTGAAGACACAGTTACTGGAAAAGGGGAAACATTTATCTTTGGAAATGGTAGAAAGGAAGACCCTTGGAACGACAGACCTGTCTATAGTCTACTCTGTGCATGGAAAGATCATGGAACAGATCCTCTTGGAATCTGTGCTGAGGCACAAGGAGAACAAGGAAGAGATTCAAGACAATCATCACAACTTAACCAAGGGTGAAGTGTTACACGGATAAGAAAATAATTGAATGGTACCATCCAGAGGGTAAGGGTCAACAGCTCAGAATCTACATGAAGATCACTGACAGGTGGTTTCCCTCAGGGGTTTGTATTGGAACCAGTGTAATTTAATAAATTAGTTAATGGCATGGACAAAAAGATCAAGTTCATGCTCAGCAAATCTGTAGATGACAATGAACTGAGTGGTGTGATTGACACACCTGAAGAACAGGATGTCATCCAAAGGGACCTGTACAAGCTCAAGAAGTGGCCCGTGGGAATCTCATGTGGTTTAACACAACTAAGTGCAAGGTCCTGCAACAAGGTCTTTTGCATTCCTTCCAACCCAAGCCTATCTATGATTCCATGATTCTATGATTCCTTGATTCCATAATTCTATGATTCTGTGATTCAATGAATAAAGAACTCAATAGTCAAAACTTTATGGCACTGTCAATATGGGAAAATACCTGAATCAAGAATCACTTGATAATTTTTTGCAGGTCTCAATTCCTTTGTAAGAAATATGTAATAGATTAGTAGCAAAAAATGAATAAAAATTTAATTGATTGCTGCCTAAAGACCAGCATTAGGCAAAATGACAGAGTGAATAATCATAACAGGGCTTTTGGCCATAAAGTCTATTGCTTCATCAATATGAGTTAATAAACAGAGGCATGAGATTGAGCTCCTGGCCATAACTATCCCTTTCTTTGTTAACATAATCTCTGTCACAGCTTTGCTTTAGGCCAAAAAACACTTTCCCAGACAATGTGGCGAGCCAGTTGAGGAAATAACATATGTAAACCCTCTGTTTCAAAGGCACATTAAACATAGAAAGTCTAAAAAGTCTATTTTTTCTTTTTCCTGTAGGAGTTAAATAAAAGAGCCGCTATTTAGTAGTATTTCAGCTTATGTATCTTCCTTACCAATTTATATTTTTTGAATAACTATTAAACTGTTTTCTTCCAAAATGTAAACTCTCTTCCAGCAGAACTGTAGTGCATCTTGTATATAAGATGCAGCAGAAGTAACAATGTGCTATTGTTAACAAGTCAGGATCAAACAGCTCTAATGGCCATAACAAAACATGAACTAGTGACCCATGACTGAGGTTATGATAGATAGATAGAAAGAAGGCTAAGGCTAAGCAATGAAATTTAATGAATTTCCTAACTTTTGGGATTGCCAGGTTTTATATGAAAAATATAGAGAGTTATATATTTCTCTCAATTATTAATGCAATATACTTTGAGTCTAAGAAAATATTTTACCTGAAAATTGTCCACATGGTGGACCTGTTATATTATAAAGAGATGCATTTTAGAATGCATTTTAAATTATGTATTGCAGTTTCTCTGTAAAATGTAAGTATTTCTGCTTTAACAAATGGTTTTCATTACACAGTGTGTATAAGTTCTTTATTTGTATCTGCTACATAATGTGATTTATGATCTTAATGGCATCTATTTTCATACTCTTTCTTTCATAAAATCAAATCAAGTACTATGTGTTTATCTGTATCTGTTTTTTCTCATAAGCAATAATAATTGGAAGATGTCATGCAGGTCTGGGAAATATCAGGCAGTGCTGCTCTCACATGTTGCTGCATTTGGATACCAGCATTTTCCATCTCTATAGTCCTACCCTTCCTGAATTTTGAATGGACAGGAGCAGAGCTCTTTCCTGTCACGTGCCTGTTAATCCTTCTCAGAAGTGAGACCATGATGTACCTCTGCTCTTGCCTCTCAGATTAACACCATTGTAGGAGGAGAACATGAGCTCTTGGCTCTGCAGTGGTTGAAAACACCCTGCTCTCCCACAGCTGCATCTGGTGAGGGGAACACTTAGTACCACTCATGAGATATAAATAAGACGGTGGAAGCAGTGAGGAGCAGGAGATCTGGACCCATGTGAGGAGATATGAGGACTCATGTGGACTTATATGTGGGAACATATGAAAGGAGAAACAAGTTGAAGGAAGTCAGGAAACAGCAAAGGAAACTATCAGAGGGAACATGGGCAGGAGCACAAAAGAGAACACCAGAGGAGAACTGTGTAGAGACAGAGTTTTGGAGAAAATGAAGGACGAAGCAGAGAGACACAGTGGAAAGGACACTTTTGGGCTCACAGCTGGATGCCCAGTCTTGGAAGGAGACCCATGCCATAAGGACAATTTCTTCTGAGAAGACTGGAGTCATAGCTGATCCATGCCAGAGCAGGGACACCTGAGGGGATTACAGCACATAAAGTAACCCATACCAGTGCAGAGGAGAAGTAGAAGCAAGGAACTGTAGACATGCACTGGTTTTGAGTGGCAAGGTTTTGGCAGTGAGGGGAGGCCAGAGGAGTGGCTTCTGTGAGAGGCTGCAAGAAGCTCCCCCCATGTCCAGCAGAGCCAATGGCAGCCAGCTCCAAGGCGGACCTTCAGCTGGGCAAGGTCAAGCCCATAGGAGACATAACAGTACGTCTGGGCTAATGTATTTAAGATGGGGAAGAAAAATCCCTGTAGCACAAACAATAGCAGTGAGAGAGAGAAGAGTAAATCTGTGAAATCAAGGGTTCTGCAGACACCAAGGCCAGTGAAGAAGAAGGGATGATATATGTTCCAGACACTGGAGCAGAGATTACTTTGGAAGCCCGTGGTGATGCAGACTGTTCCTGTGCAGCCACAATGGGGCAGAGATCCACCAGCAGCCCTCTGAAGACTCCACGCCAAAGCATGAAGGGGATAAGTGGGAGGAATTGCAGAGATAACATGTGATGAACTGACCATAACCTCCATCTCCCTGCACTTATGTAGACGAAAGGGTGAATTCGGGAGTGAGGGTGAGCTCAGAAAGATGAAGGGGTTTTAAGATTTATTTCTCATTACCTTACTCTGGCTTGATTTGTAACAAATTAATTTTTTCCCCAAATCAAGCCTATTTTGCCCATGGGATTAACTTGCAAGTGATCTTTTTGTATCCTCTCCTCTCAACCCATGAATTCTTTTATAATTTTTCCTTCCCTCTTCAGCTGAGGAGGGGACTGATGTAGCAGATTTAGTGGGCATCTGCTAGTCTAGTCAGGATCAACTCACCACTGGAGTAAAATAAGTAGCAAGGATTTAGGAGAAGAAGGATACGACTTGGACCAGAGTCAAACTTCCTGTGCTGCCCATCACCTCACCACAAAGGTGTTGAGGGGCTGGGCATAACACACTCTGACAAGAGATTTCTATCAATCTGAGACAAACATAGAAGGAAACATGTTAGAAAACAGAGAAAAATGCCACTTCTTATCATCCAGATTTGGAGAGGCAGGGGAAGGAAAAAAAAGCCAGTCTTTTTTCTACAAAAGGACTTCACCTGGAACAATGAACTATTGTAGATCAAGAATTTTGCTACACTAATTCCTGTGTTATAGAGTGGTGGGATTTCAATGTAAAGTGGGATATACAGAACTAGAAGTGGAATTTCTGGTTAGACTCTGAAAGAACTGCTAAGTCCTCAGTATTACACATAACTCTCAAACTGTGCATAGAGAGGAAGAGTATTAATAACTCTTTAAAATAGAACTAGTCATTGTAGTAATACTTTATATTTTTTTCTCAGAAAGAAAAATATGAACCAGAGACTGATTTTTTCTCTTTTCATAAACCTGCAGTAAATTTGTTTGACTTATCAATTTTTTAGTCACTGCACTTTCTTCCAACATACCACTGTAAATATAGTAAGATTTTTTCAGAGGTTTTGATAGCAACTAGTTACCTTCCATTCTTTAGAACAAGTAAAAAACAACTCATCTGACTTTTTTTCTAATGAACAATGAAGAATCTTTTTCTGTAAAATTATTTTTATTCAATGTGCATTAAAGAATCTGGTGCAAAGCTGCAGGGATTTAACTTAAAAATGTTTTAATCAGGAAGCTGCAAGTAGTCTTTTATATTCAGAATCAGTAGTAATAATAGTTTGATGGCCATTATGAAATCATAAGTTATTTGGTCAAAGTAAATGACTTGGATAAAAAGAAATTCTTGTCAGAGATGAACAATAATGTAGTATCCTTGATTCTAATGCCATAAAAGAATATATGAAGGAAAACAATAACATGAAATTGCAACAAAACTTATGAGTTCTGTATCTTTCCTTCCTCATCAGTAACCAAAGGAAGAAAAGAACCTCAGGCTTAAAGATACACATAATATTTAAAACTCAGCCTCCTAATAGCTGAAGTACTAAAACTATTCTTGTTCATTCTATAGCAAAGAACACAAGGTAAAACTTTGAGAAGAACGAGAGTTTATATGGAGTATATTTGCCATTTTAAAAAGTGAGGTAATGGCATATTTTAAGTCTATTTTAAAGACATTTCTGTACATTTTAGAGTATGAATTTAAAAAAGAAAAACAAAACATTTCTTACAAGTATAGATACCATTACCATTCAATGAGATTTAAGGCAGATTTTCAAGGACACATTTTAATTTCCAGGGTATACTTCTTATTTTACAATGCAGAGATGATGACATCCAAATTTTTGAAACACTTAATCCCTTAAACTAGCTGTCTCTTTCATGAGTCACCAGAAAATAGAAGGCAGTTCCCACAATTTATCTTTGATGAAAAATAAGGAATGGGTTTCTACTTTTTTACTTGAAATATTGTGAAAATTGGAACAACGCAATTATATTAGCTGCCTTGAAAACATGCAGAGGAGACAATGAGCTAGATAAGAACAATTTAAAATAAAATCTACATGCCAGGTTTTTCTTTCACATTCTGATTTACATGTGTTTATAACAGCATTGACTGTAAAGAAGAGGAGAAAATAACTTTAAAAAATAATTTTTAAGAATACTGGAAGATTTTTATGGAACATTTAATAAGAATTGATTTTCAAAATTAAAATATTAATCTAACAATATCAAAGGGTTAAAATGTGTTGTGACATTCATAATATTTTGAATCCCAAAAAAAAGCTGTGCATGCACACATATAGATAGAGAAGACAATTTTGTAGCTACTCCTGCTCAACACCTGCTAAAACATACCTGTTTATTTATATATGATCTTTTGTACTGTCTTGTCCTTCATTTAGTAGAATCTGCATAAGATTAATTTATATTCCATGAAAAAGTATTAGCATACAATTTTCAATACTTGCAAGAGATTAATTTTTCCCAAATTATTTTTCCCAAATTATTTCCCAAATTCTGTTAATATGTATAAGTTTTCCAATTATACACACTGCTAAGACAGCAACATCAGAGAGAGGTTTTTTCTTTTTCTGGGACCTAAGTATTTGTGAGTTCTCTCCTAGATAGAGGAAAGGTTCCTGCTACAGATTAATATTATTCATATATTGCTTGCCAGCTCTTCTTTCCAGTATGTAATGTGGTTCTTCCCAAATAAGATTTTAGGATTGTATCTTAAGTAGAGAGATCCTATTTTCAGAGCTATCATTTCAGATCAGAATTTTGCAGAATTACTATGTGACTATATTCGAAATACAGCCCTGAAAGGTTTACTTTCTTCCTGGTCTCCCTAATGATTTTGCTTCTCCTACTGACAGTGCTTCTTTGAGTCATGACCTTTAATACCTTATACTTTCAATATTATGTATGCCTAATACCAAGAAAAAATACTTATAGCCCTTAGTGGATCACAAAGCTTTCTGAAGACCTAACATTTCTTTTTTCTTGCTAATATTAGTAACTGCACAGAACAGAAATTGCTGTGCTACCCTCAAACCAGAGTGAAAGCAGATTCAAACACCTTTCAGAGATTCTCATCACCTACTTTATTACAGACATCAAATTGTGCCCCAGCCTCTACCATTTGAAACCATTAAATAGCTAGTGGGATTTTCCGTAAGTGTAGGACCTTTAACTGCAGTGTCCTGGACAAATTCCAGCACAAGTAATTACATTGTGCCAGTAAATCCCCCTGCATTTTATTTAGACGCTCCATTTCTTTTTCTTCTAGTAAAACATTATGTGAGGTTTGCTGTGTTTTGTTAAACAGGTGCTAAGTTTTATCTAAAGTGTCTTCATTTCAAGGATGTGTGAAACGATCTCTATAAGGTGCAGTAAGGGCTTTGCATATGAATTTTGAATGCAATTTGGTACCCTCTATGTTAAGCATGGTATGATGCAACTTTTAAAATTATTTTATTTTTATATTTATGCAGGTGAGTGCTAAAGAAATACAGGTATCTTAACTGCAAGTAGAATGTATTAAACTGTGATGCATTTACTGGGAGCTAGGTATTATAAGCTCCTCACAGGTTCCTCACCTCTGGGTTTGGCCAGCAGCCCCAGAATGGCTTAAAAATATTAGCAAGACAGCATCATTGGAGGTGTTTGAAAAGCAAAAATGTTTTAATTAAGAGAAAATAACAAACCATACAGAACCAAAGAGGATAAGCTGTGCCAGGTGCAAGGAGGACCTTTGCACCTGCTACAACACCCTGAAAATGCGATGAAGACCTTTGTGCACCCTCTAAAGTATGTAAAGACTAAGGTGAGATTTTTGGCATCCTGCCCAATAGAAATAGTAACAGGGTTTTGAGGTACAGCTTCAAAGATCCAACAGGTGCCTCTGCACTGGCACAGGGCCAGATAAGGTATCGAAGTCTGTTTTTCACCTTATAAGTGAAACAAAGAATGAAACCCAAATCCTTCCCTAAAATGGAAACCCCTGCTTCTGTGGGGGTGCAAACCCCACCACATGAGATGCACTTCTACAAAACTGCTCTTCAGCAACCATTTACTAATCTTGAACTGCATTGGGCTGACAATTTTCTTTCTCTGCATAACTTCTTAATATCTCAACAGTATTCCTGTTTTATGGTATGATAAAGATACTGCTTGAATAATTTTAGTTATAGAAAATAAGAGTGCTTACATGCTAGAGTAGCTAGTATTCTACAGAGAAGCTCTTGTTCTCATTTCAGAGACTGGCATTCACTTCCTGCTTATTGTGAACTAGAGGAAGGGCTTAATCTCCTCCCACTGTATCTCTTAAGTTGCTCTGTTTGCTCAGTTATTTAAGTTCTGGGTATCAGTTGCTCAATTCTGAGTTTAAATCTGCCCCCGTGCAAAAAGCATTGAGGGGGTAAATTTCTAAGATCTACTATATTGGGATATTTAAACTTTTTCTTTTATTTTATTTTTTTATTTTTCTTTAATCAACTTTATTCTCAATACTGGAATTATTTACCTGTGCTAAATATTTTCAGATGCTTTATAACTGTTTTGCAGTGTTAACAAAAAACTCAAACAGTTCTAAGCTTATGTAGATGCAACAAAAGAACTGCTCAAACTTTTTTACCAATTAGCTACTGTTCACACAGTGACTAGAATATATAAAACCCTTTGGAAATTTTAGGCATTTTTACATAGGCCACACTTTACTGCAGAGATAACAATGCTTTTACTGTGTGACCTCTGGTCATAATCTTCTGTAGCAGCTTTACATTATTGTGCAAGAAAAGAAAGTTTGTACGATTTACTGAAGTACCTCCTGAATGCATTTCACTGTATCGAAAGTCTTCAAATCATGTAATTCCATTCACTTTGAAAAAGGTAAGTCTAGAATACCAACTGTATAAAAATTCATCTAGAAGTTTTACAGTCCCAGAGAATCTTCGCAGAAGTCAAGTAAGACGTAGATAGTTTTAATTGTTTGTTTGTTTGTTTGTTTTTGTTTTTGTGGGGTTTTTTCTTATTTTCAGGCAGAAGTGACAATAAGAATTTCAGAAATCAGTGAAAAATAAATATTTCAGTGAAATTCTGAAAAAAACCAAAGCATTTCTAGTTTGTGAACTGTCTGCTTAGGTGGGCTAGGAAACAAGATCCATCCCTGCTTCTATCTCCTCTGACGTTCTTTCCTTCTTAGTTGGCTTTAAGTATTAAAACCTGGACTCAGTTTCCAGATTCATGACTCTGGCTGTTTAGTGAGCTGACTCATATAGATTCCTACTCACTGTATGCCTACAAAGGAGACTGCTGTGTCCTAATTCCAGCGACATGATAAATTCCAAGACTTTCCAGATTATGCAGATTTCTGGTGTACTCAGTTGTTTCTGAGAAACAGTATTTCTGCTGCTTCTCCCTCCTCAGGGAAGATGCTCCTCACATTCTTATCCTGCTCTAGTGTGGAGTCTATCCCATGGAAGATCAGTGTGGGTACTCCTCAGGGTCACATTTCCTGACAGAAAGCCTGCTTCATCATGGGTTCCTCTCTCCACAGGCACACAGGTCTTGACAGGAACCTGCTTAAGCTCTGGCTTCCCACAGGGTCACAACTTTTTTTTGGGCATCTACCTGCTCCACCATGGACCTCCATGCACTGCAGGGAGTCAGCAGCCTCACCATGGTCTTAGCCAGGGACTGCAGATTAATCTCTGTCCCAGTGCATGGAACACCTCCTTGTGCCTCCTCTCTGGCCTTTAAGTCTGCAGTTTTTTCACACTCCTAAGAGTCTGGGTTGTATTCCTGCTTGACTTCAACTGCTTCTGCATAGTACAATTTTCCTGATTTTTAACTGTTATTCCAGAATTGCTGCCAACATCTCTGATGGTCAAGCTGATGGCCAGCAGTTGGTCTGTTCTGGAGTTGGTTGGCTCTGTTGAACAAGAGGGAATCTTCCAGTACTTTTCCCAGAAGTCCTGCTGTAGCCTACCCCAGCCCCTCCCTCCCTTCCTCCATCCACGAAATAAAACTTTGCCACCCAATTTCAACACAAGCTGGAACCTCCTGATATTCTGGCATGGTTGGAAGGGGGCTCATGGGGAGGGGTATTCTTAGTAGTGAAGTAGTTCTGAGAGCATTTCTATGTCTTCCAAATGAAGCACAAGTTTGCACTTTTTGATGTAAAAGGGTATTGGCATACTTCCAACCTTCTTATCCACTCCATGTTTGAATTAGTTTTGTGACTTCATTTTGCAGTATTTCACAGAAGAGAAGTATAAGGTTTGAAGCAACCTCTAAGTTATTTAGAATTTTATTTTACTTAAAACTAATTTAAACTAATTTTTATCTTAACTAAAATGAATTTTAACTAGTATTAAATACTTGTTAACTGATACACAGCCTCTGTATTTTTCCTTTATATACTCGGAATCATGTGTAAGGAATACATTTTTTTCTTCTATTTAATAATGTGATACACTTCTTTCATTGCATACTCAAGAAATGTGATGCTGAAAAATAGACTTTTGTCTTCAGTGTTTGACTCCTGACGTACCTTTCTTCACACATTTTAGTAAAACTACTAGTAAGATTATTATTACAGCTTTGATTACTACCAAACAGAGCTGATTTAGTAAAATGCAAAGTATGACAATAATTTGGTGTCACAGTTTGTTGCATTCTTGGAAAACATAGAGAATTCTATGTCCTCTTAATTTGTTATTTATTTTCATTCTGCAGGATCTTAATTCATCTATAATGTTTGAGAAGACAACATCAGCAAAAAACCTATTTATATGTACAATCAATTATACTTCAAAATATGAATATACAGAATTGTTTGCCATCAGCAGCAGAAATGAATTAAAATTCACATTTTCCAAAATTCAGTAATTTTCTGACATTATTATGAGTTTTAAATCTGTAGAACTGTCAGTCAAAACAATATAAAAACATAGACTTAATTTGTGAAGTTATAGTGCATGAAGAAAAAATAACTTGGGGAATTATTTATCAATCAAGGAAAAATATATCAAGCATAAATAATGGATGCAGATTTTTTTATTTCTTCCATGCAATGTAAACCAAGTGTTCCCATTAATTAAGTCTATTGTTTGATGTAATCTCCTGTTTTTAAAGTATATTTCTCCATCAAGGGGGCATTAAAGACTTTCCAGCAAGTGAAATGAAATAAAAGTGTTCATGCCACTTCTGACAAATTTTTCAATATCAAGCAGAAAATGTTTCTATCATTTTGTTGCTGAGTATGGTTATTCTGCCTAGCTTCTTCCACTCAGAGGAGCTCCTTTATACAGATATAAAATACATCATTTACTTAGAAGGTTTTCTACGTGTTACCCAGCCACAAAAATCAAAATGGAGCAGGGGTGACTCCAGCATGGATCTGGAGAGCCTATTTATGAGGTTAGACAGCTGTAGCTCACAAATTTCAATAAGCTTATGCCAAGCTACACCAGCTGCAATGTTGAAAACCTAGGAATTCTCCCTGTGAAGTTTGAAAGCATTCCAAGTAAGCAAAAATATCAGAATAGAGTATGAACAGTTATCTAAACATAACATAGATTTAACTAACACTTCTTTGAGAGAACAAAGAAGCACTCAAATATAAGTGTAGTACATTGTGTATATTTTATGCTGTGTTTATTACTGTTGAAGCACTCCAAATGACTCTATATTTTGAATGTCTTATACTTTGATCTTAATATCTGTTTTCACTGCATGCTCAAATCATATAATTTCCTTAAGTGTTTTTCCTTTCTCTTTCTTTGTTCTTTTTTTATTTTGACTATTTTAAAATGTGTTTTATGTATCTGATAAAAAATAATCTTGAAAATATGAGTAGATAGTTTCTCTTGATTATAAATAAAATTTTTCACCATTTAAAATTTTCTTTAAAATAATTGTAGGTGTAAGGTTTCTTTCAGCAGTGGGAAAAATGGTCATTATTTTTTTTTTCATCTGTACTTCAGAATAAGTAATAAGAATTAAGTTCATTTAGTTCAAACATTTAGGAAAATTACTTCTCTTACCTTGTGAGTAAGGTCATTAATAGTTTAATACTCACATTTCATAGGTTGCTTAATTAATTTAATTTTTTTTCTGTTAAAAAAATTACCATTTGCAACATAGATGGTAATATCAGAAGAGATGCATTCTAGGATAAATCTTAAAATGAAATGGTTAATGTAAATAACTTGCTCAGCATACCTTAAGGTGAACTATAAGTATTACATTTTATGGCATGCTGTTGAACTGCATACAAGAATGTGAGAAATCAATTAATGTATTTCTAAAAGCAAAACAACCTGGAAACACTTGGGCATGGTGAGAACGTTACCAATTGCAAAGCTGAATATTGGTCTGGCTTTTGAAATCATTGAACTCTGATAACTCTCTTTACAGAAATCAAATGCTAGAGTGACAGAAGTTCAGGAAGCTCCTTCAGGAGATTTCTGTATCAGAGGCACCCATTTAATAATGAATCACTATGACAGCATAGTAAACAATGACATGCTGAAACTTTGTCTGATTCACTGAAGCATTTGTTACAAATTTGAAAATTTCATAACCATGGGATACAAGCATAAGAAAATCTATGCATACACTGCTGTACAAAGAAAAAAAAAAGTCTGCTCAGCAAAGCAGTTGAATTTTTTTATCATTATTTATGTGACAAACCAAAGGAAAATTTCATGTGGAAACAAAAATGTTAATGTTACCTCACAGAGACCCTAGCCCATTCCCCAAGTCTTACCAAGTACAAAAGGAATTTTACAATAAATAGCATTTGTGGAGACAACAAATATTTGTGGAGACAACAAGCAGTCAGATTTTAAGAGATTTCACATGGCATGACTATAAGAAAACTATAATTACATGCCTACTCAAAGAAGTATTTTTTTCTGAATCTCAGAAATATTGTAGACAACATTCTCAAATGTACCCAATTATTTTTGTTATTGCCATCATGTATATCCAGTGACATGGTATTTTCCTTTGAGACTGAATACTTGGATTTTTTTGCTACAGAACTTGAAGTGTATGTTAACTGAAAAATAAACTATTGGAAGTTATAGTACCTTACAAACTTAAATTTCATAACTAAAACTATCTGGAGGAATATTTCTTAGCTTCGTGTTGCACATATTTTATTCCACTGAAAGCCAGAGACAAGAAATACATATTTTTACCAGTTACATAACCATGTTTGATTAAACATAATACAGAATTTATCAACATACTTGAATTATTTGGTGAAGTTTTGGATTACTATAACCAGAAGATTTGATTGTTAATAGTTGTTATTATTATAATAATTAATGAAAAAATACTTCTGGAAATACTGTTATCAGGGCTAAGTTATTCTCTTGTATATGCTACTATAATGTCAACAAAAACGTACAACAACGTCAACAAAAAAGTGGGATTTATTTTGCTATGTGGGCTAGCTGTTTGTGGCACCCTTGCTTCTCAAATCAGTTCAGCTTCTGAAATGCTCTTCTCAGTTAATTTTGGAGTATTTTGAAACCCCATTTACTTCTTCAAATTGGAATCCCCTGATGAAATTTGGCATGTGGTAGAACATAAAGATTTATGGTAGCATAACTCACTAAAGAAAGTCTTATGTAGACATAAATTATGTCAAAGTAGTTGCAATTCAAGCTTAAGTAATGATGCAGTCTCAAACTGTCCAAGGAGCATAGCATTTAAGATGCAATATTAGAAACTTTGTCCAATTAACCAATGTATCTGCTTGGCCAGAAAAAAAAATCCAAACAAAAAAAACAAATGACCAACCCAAACTTGTTTTGCTTCTCAGGGAGACTGATTAATGTTATGGTTGGCACAATTATCAAGAGACAGGGAAAAACAAAATAGAACATTCTATGTTGCTATTTTTTGCTAAATCTCCCTCAAATTACAGCAAACAGCTAAAAGGCTTTTCTGTTGTCATTACTGATATTCTCTCAGCTCCACAGCCATGTGGCTCTGTCACACAGTTAGGGTAGTAACAAGATAATGAGGAGGATAAGGCTTTTCTGAAATCCATGCCAGCATGTACTAAAATGGAGACCAGACACTGTAATTGATACTCCTCTGTGTCCTACTGTACATCAATTCCTTCTAACTGTTTTCCAGTATTGTCTTAGGAAAGAGGATATGATTACCTCGGTGTTTACAAAACACATAAAATAGACCTGGAAAGGAACTTGAGATATTATGGAAGTGAATTCAATGCTGTAGTACAGAATCAGCTGCAGACAAGGTATTCCTAACTTATTTATCTGTTTTAAGAAGATGTCAATTATACAATTATAAAAGCTCCTTGGACAATGCATTATCAAGCCTAATTACCCTTAACAATAGATGAAACCTTATCTTTTTTTACATCTAACTTAAATATCCTTCCTTGCAAATTAAGCTCATTATTTTTGGGCCAATGGAGTAAAGAACAATTAATTGTCTTCCTTTTTCCAATAGCTTTTTATTTACAAGAAAGCTGTTACCTTGTCCCAAGGTCTTTAAATTTTCTTATATTAGAGAAGTAATATAAGAAAAGAGAGCTTTGGGGCACATTAAAAAATAAATTGTTGAGCAAGTAGTGAAGATATTTTGGAGTAAGAAGTAAATTTTCTATGCATTCACTGTGCTTGACTAAATAGTTTCCTGGTATGAAGGGTTAGTAGGTCGAAAATCATATATACACACAGATATGTCAAGGCAGACTCAGTTGTATTTTACTAAGTTACTGAATATATTATAGAGTCTACCTTCTGTAGAAATCTATCAGTTCGAGGTAAGTTGTGATGTAGAAAGGATACACTGGTTGATTTTACCATAGTTGCATTACTAGTTGTATTTCATATAACTGAGACTAAGTTTAAGAAAGATAATGGAGAAACAGGTTAAAAGCAAAGATTTTGTTCTATTGCTCAGATGATAATAATTCTTAGAATACAAAAAAGTAAGTTTTAATTTTCCAATATTAAAATATGTTGTCAGTGGCATTCTGTTTTTTAAAGCCTTTTATCTGAGAAAAAAATTTCTTCATTTACAAGAAACATTTTTAAATGCTTAAAATATTTTTAAATAGAAATTAAAAAAAAAAAAAAAGCAAACATGGAAAAGCTTAACTTGTTGACTGGCTCATCAGAAAACAAAATTTTCAAACTGTTGTTTTTTATTTCAGCTTTGAAATCATGTCTATATCTAATACATTGTTCAATTTCTTTTTCTATTTCTCCCTGAACAGATGTAGAAAAAGAATTCAAGAAAAAGCTTTCAAAAGTAATTTCAGAAAAGCTGAATCAATAACACAGATCTGAGCAATTAAGCAAACCAAATAAATCTAAAATAGAAGAGTCATAATAACCCTCTCTTTCTTTCTCCTAATTGTAGTAAAAAATAAAGAACACAATGTAGTTAGAATTAGCATTGATGTCGCAGTCAAAGTTGTGTTTTAATCACTTGACAGGATAGTTTGATTTGATTATCTTTTCTATTCTTGAAATTCCAAAAAAAAAAAAAAAAAAAAAAAAAAATGGGACTGGGACACTCACCAGGTGTAATATGAAACAGAAAACTTTTTTTTATACCTGAAGCCATGCTTTTACTTTGCAAGTGCAAAGTCATGATCATATTCACTGTATTTTAATGTATTTTTTCCTTTCTTTTTATTAATAATCAGAATTAGTGTAAAATCTTTTTTTTCTCACTGATGCCTTCAAGACTTCCTACAGAGTTGATCATGCCAGTCTTACTAAAATCAATCAAACTAAGAACCCATTTTTTTAGAAATCTTACTTCTTTGATTGCTCACAGCTAAGTTTAGTAGGTGTCATTAAAAAAAGAAAAAGAAAAGAAAACATAGATGAGAAAAACCCTTTCATCTGATTGTATAGTAGAAAATCTAGCTCAAAGACAATAAAAGATTGGTGTGATGTGAACATTCTTGGGCTTACTGTTGTGTGCAGTAGGAGACTGAATTTCATTACTCTTGGTGCTTTTTGAATAGTTCTTTAGCAGTTTATTTATCTTTTTTTCTATTTGTTTAGTGGAACTTCAATGCTTGCTGATATGTAATTTCACTGACTAAATAAGAATGTAGAAACAGTAAGTGTTTCTGAGCTAAAAATGATGGATCTTCTAAGCAGCTGAACTTCTGCTAAGGACGCACAAGTTTCTCTTTGCCAAAATCACATCTGAGCTTGACCCAAAGACTTTTCATCCATAAAAAAATGCTTTCATTTGATCTGCAGGTTGTTACAACTCCCCATCCTAACAAAGAAGAGCTATGTGTGAGGTACGTGTTAAGACATGAAACTACAATTCAAAGGAATTCTGAGTATGAATCCCAAGGCACTGTGGCAGTGTTTAAAAGACACTGTTCTAGAAAAGGGGAAATGGTAGGATTTGTGACTTTCTTTATACCAAGATCTTAAGCAAAACATGTTGGCTTCTCTCAAGAGGCTTCATTCTCCTATTGTTGGAGAAATTGATGGTTATAAATAGTCAGAGAGGACAGGAAGTGTGGTCACAACACACTCATCAGAGAAATACACACAATGCTATTTGCATTTCTGGTCCTGATACTGAGTAAAAAGTGAAAAAATAACACATACAAAGCATTTATTTAGTGCATTGTTTCCAGACCTAATGCATAAATCAGAGAGCACGGCACATCAATACGGGATAGAAATCATTAAAGGTGTGATTGTAATCAGACAGGGAACTGTGAAAACCTCACATGGTACTTCATACTGGTTTGCCTTCAAAGGCATCCCTATCAAGTTTCCTTCTGTTTGATGAATCTAGCTGCTGAGCCTGTATTTCTTACCTGTAATTTCGGCTTTCTTAGTTTTCATTCATTACCTGTACAAGGCTGGCAGCTGAGTGAAAGATGTGTTAAGCATGTATTAACTTCCTCTTCCTCATATGTCTTGCTCTGGAGCACAGTCCTTAAAAAAAAAAAGAAAAAAAAAAGAAAAAAAGAAGTGTCTTATCACCTAAATTGTGATCAATTACACAAAGCCTTTGTTTTGTCATTTAGTACAGGAAATAATTGATTTAGTCTCGTCTTCAAACACAATATAATTATTTAATTAGAACAAATGGAAGGCAAACAAATGCAGGACTAGAGAATATTAAGAAAAACATATTACATTTGCACAGTGATGTAACTTTTAAATTTTTTAAACTTCTGGTCACCCACAGAACCAGGAGAAAAGTATACGGGCTATGAAGTTTGGAAAGGTTAAGAGTCAGGCATACTATGTGTTTTTTGTTTAGTCTAATTCCAGTGTAATGCAATGAGATGCTGTGGTAGGGTCCCTCAAATCAAGGAAGGCAAAAGGAACATGAGTTATACACGTAGAAATTTTTTCACAGATGGCTGTGAAACTTTGTCATGGCACTTGCCAGGATGGGAAATATCCATGAAACATATTGGACTGCTGAGTGCAAATGTAATGACAGTTCTTCCTTCTGGAGCTGTATGGGATACGGGTGTCCCAGCACTGGCAGCAGTTGTGCTGGGGGGAGCTCTGTGAGGGGAGGCTCACAGCCAGACACAGCTGGTTCCAGCCAGATCCGACCGCCCACCACAGGGCATGGCTGAGCCCGAGGCCCAGGGCTGCCCCAGCCGGACACAGCCGGTTCCAGCCAGATCCGACCGCCCACCACAGGGCATGGCTGAGCCCGAGGCCCAGGGCAGCCCCAGCCGGACACAGCCGGTTCCAGCCAGATCCGACCACCCACCACAGGGGGCAGCTGAGCCCGAGGCCCAGGGCTGCCCCAGCCGGACACAGCCGGTTCCAGCCAGATCCGACCACCCACCACAGGGGGCAGCTGAGCCCGAGGCCCAGGGCTGCCCCAGCCGGACACAGCCGGTTCCAGCCAGATCCAACCAGCAGCTGAGTGCAGCTGAGCCCACAGCTGGGGCAGGAGCATTGCAGGGATTGCATGTCCAAGGGTAACACAGGGAGATGGGGGGGATGGGAAATAAAAAGGAGTTAGAAGTGACAGAGGGACCAGCAAGATGAGGAAAGAAGGAAAAGGAAGAACAAATCAGTGGTGGAGAGCTCTGGAGCAGCGGAAGAGAAGATGATGGACATGCAGAGGGAAACTTCAGCCTCCTGAACACAACACACTTTGTGCCACAGGTTGCCTGACAGAGGGACCGAGTGTTACTTGAAGTGATATAAAAGGAAAAGAGGTGCCTGGGGTGATGTGGAGCCTGGGAAAAGGGGAGAAAAGGTGCTTTCCCCAGCTGAGAAATATTTGTTTCTTTTTTCTTTTTCTTTGATTTCAAATATATGAATCAATAATTAAACATTTATTTTAATTAAGAATAAATGAAGCTAATTCCCCAAAGCAGAATTTGTTCTGTCCACAACAGTGATGGGTACTTGCCTTTTGTCTTTATTCCATCTCTTTACCTCAATACAGATGGTTTCTCCTTCTTGTTCCACTGTTTTCTCCCCAGGCTCACAGAACAGAGGAGTGAAAAGCATCTGGGTGGGAGTTCGGCTGTTAGACAAGGCTTACCCACCACAAGCAAAAATTTTGTATCTGTGTATAGTGCCAAGAAGCAAGAAAACAAAGTAATTTGTGCATAAATATTGATATATCTCTACATCTATTTATATATACACTGTATATAGTTAAGGAAGAATCAGAATGTTAATCTCAGTCTGTCTTTCTTAAATTTGTAGGACAATTTTACAAATACTACTACAAACAGAAACAATTCATTTATGTTTTATTAGAACCAATAAAGGAAAGCAGGAACAAGTATTGCAGTTTATTGTTTTATTTAGTTGTTTGGGGTTTTTTTACAGATAGTGTAGATTAGCTGGTCAAGGCTCATGGTATTAAAGATCTCATGAGAAATACTACCTTGGTTGTGTGATATCTTCTCAGTAAATATTACTTCACTTTGGATAATTCAAATGTTTGCTTCTTTCCTGCTAGAAAGGTGATATCTTTTATTCTTAAGCCGATAGTTATAACCATGAACAAATTCAGAAAAGTTATCTCTTGTTAAATTGAATTTATATTGATTGTGGATGTACTTATGTCCAAAGTTTGTACTACCTGTATTGTTTGTACAGTACTACCTGTAAGCATACTTGCTAGTAAAGCAAAATATAAACTTTGAAGCAATTGTAAAAGCAAATGAAAGCTAAACATTATCTCACTGTATTTCTTGTCATAAGGACATATACATCATGGAAAGAAATATTTTGCAGAACACTGAAATCTTTTTTGACTATACATTGTTTAAATTTGGGAATGTAATTAAGGTATTTTTTAATTCTTTCTAACTTAAAAAACCAACCAACCCACCAAACAACAACAACAAAAGAATCAGCTTCTAGAGAATACTGCTATGTATTGCAGGAAAAAAAAAAAAAAGTCTTTCAAAACACTGGTTTTGGAAATTCCTTTTTGAATTTAAGTCTTCAATTGTAGAAATATGCCCAGATACTTTTTTTTTTTTTTTTTCCTTTAAGGTCATAGAAAGGTCTTTTTTTGCTTTAAAGTCAAGATTAGATGACCCTTCTCAGAAATCATTTGACAATTTGAATATACTAATATAGGAAAAGATTATTCAAAGCTTTTGCTTGGATGTGTAAAATACCACATGATGAATAGTTTTGGTCTGACCTGTTTCATGCATGGTTTTGGCAAGTCAATACACAATATAGAGGACACATTTGAAAGACTTTGCAGTTTTTGTATTGTAGTTTCCAAACTCTTCCAACATAGTAAATCCATAAAGTTAGTACTGCAATTCCAAGTTATTTAATGGAAGAATCCTTCCCCACTCAATTCATACTTAAAAAGGCAAGAGCCAGAAATGTCACATTTCATGCATGTCCTCAAAACAAAATTCAAAATTTCACCTAGGTTGAGACCCATCTTCTCCTTAAGGGAAAAATATTAGATTCCACAAAGAAAAGGAAAGCTTCAGGAAAAGTTTTTTGTTAGTTAAAAACTACTCTGAAGTCAGTCCATGACTATGAATGTCAGTGCCCTTATTTCATAAAAAATATTTTTAGCAAAGTCATGCTGTCTGTTATACAGCTACCATCATAGTGATAATGATTGTATAGTCAGCTTCACATCAATTATTTCTAAGAAAATATTAATATATTAATTTTATGTTTGAATATTTTACTCATTTGTTCATTCAGTTCAGCTTTAATTTTTTTTCCTTATTTTGAAAAGCTTTCTTACATCTTATCATATCTTTCTTGCCTAAACAAAAGTGCAGATGGTGAGATCCAGAGAGAGATTTTATCCAAATGTTTTTTCATGGTTTATAACGTGGAATAGTAGTTTATTTTTTCACTGTTAAAAAAAAAATCATTATTTCTCAGGTTGTTATCTCTAAGGAAGTGCATTATTTAAGTACTACAACAGCAATTATGATTTTTATATGAATATTTCTTACCTCATAAGAGCTCAAGAAAATTTAATGGTATAAATAAATGTGTGAATTACTGAAACAGAAGAGACATGGAAATCATGTGCAAATGTAATTTATTTTAAATATGGAAAGTGGATTTGATCAGAAAGAAAGCTGAAGAAGTGGCCATTTCTGAAAGATGTTAAAGGTCAGACATATTAGAGAGAGGATTATATTTGATCATTGTTTTTTGAGTCACATCACCAGACCCTAGGTGACTGTAGATTTTAGAACTGTTAATTAAAAAACTCCAGCAAATAGTTGCAACTAGACCAACCTCTGTCAAGCACACTATCAGCCAAGGAGTGAAGATTTATTTTTGAATTTGGTTTGGAGGTTTTCATTCTCACAGCAAGAGCATCAGCTGGATGAAAGGCCTGCTTGGAGAAGTGTGCTTAGACAGACCAAAATTATTATTTTTCTAAAATGAGTCTGGCCCACATGCTTCCAATCTGGTACAGAACAAAAAAGATCTTGGCACATAATTTTGGAAAAAAAACAAAGCAACAAAAATAAACATTTTGTTTTGGCCTAGGTTTCAGTGGGTCTCACACACGACCCATCAGGCCTGGCCTGATCTCTGCCTGTGTGAGTTTATATTTAAACATGAAACATTTCTTGCATCAGTTCCGACTCTGCCAAGCAGGAGCTCACGATGTATAGTTACTCTTGAAACTAGGGGACAACTTTCACAGGATTACCTGTTACTCTCCAGTGACATGTTGAATTTGAAATCCATTACATTCTTTCTTAATTTCTTATCTGCAGAAATGCAATTAACAATATTTATTTATTTACCTTGTGAAAGTGTTGTGTAGATAATACCCTGAAAACTTGCAGAGTGGCCCAAATCAATCCTAAACCAGAATCTGTAACAGAACCTAAGATAGCAAAATTTTCCTTCCATGAAAAATACAGAATTTCATAGAAACATGCAATTTTCATGGGAGACAGATAAAAATGCTGGTAGCCAAAAATGAGGGAATAACCTGCAACAGATGTTAGATTGTGAGACTTACACTGAAAGTAGTCACCCTCTTAATACAGGAATAATCTGTTGGCTTTCTGTTTGCTTTATAATGAAAAATAAGTTCAAGAGTCCTTAATTTATTCAAGAAAATAAATAAATGCAAAATCTCAAAAGCTTTTCTAAGGAGAATTTTTTTCTGACTTAGTAGGTTAATGATTGTCTTCTAAAACTGTAATTGGATACAGCACATTACCTTATAAGAGCAAATATAACTACAGTAATGACCTTTCTTGGGAACAGTTAGTCTGTAATCACTCTTTAATTTAGAATGCTGAGTGACCTGGGGCTGAAGAAAAAAAAAATGTCCTTTAAAAATAACATTGGTACCAAAAATACTTTTACCAGGACAAAAATGTATTCAGAACACTTCCACTTAGATAGGAGACTACATAAAGGTTAATGAAAGTAAAATAAAAGAGTTCAAATATTTAAATAATGAGATTCTTGTAATTCAGTTTCTGAAGAGATAATAAAATTGAATTCCTTTATATATATACATAAGATACAGAAATATAGATATTAATGTGACTCATGTAGGCACATGCTTGGAGTATATTATCAAGTAAAAGGACAGTGGAAATGGAACACAATCCTTTTTACAAAGTTAAGATGATAATTTGAGAGGAAATGGATACAAATCTCTATCCATTACATATTTTTTAATTAAAAAACCCCACATTTTGTATTCAATGAAAAAAACCCTGAATCCAAGCAAACCAAACCCAGCTTTTAATGTTTAATTAATGAAAATATTTTGGCATTGTAATTTATAATGGTGGTTTAGATAGACAATCTTAACTTCCCAAGGTCTAAGATCAGAATCCAAACCAAGCAAGCAGGTTTCAAGTAACTTTTCTCTTAGTAGCTACTAATTTTAAAATATGAAGGTAAAGCCTCAACATCAGTTCTTTTGCAAGGTCTCCATGACAATAGTAAATCCCACTAAATTCTGAAGTACTTCAAACAAAGCATTTTTTTAATGATTTCCAGCTCTTCAAAGAATAAGCCTTTCCTGACCTGAAAGCTCTCAGAAAGCTTTCATATAGTAAACTAGCCAGTTTTTCAGGGAGCCTCTGGCAGCAGAACGTGGTTAAAAGGGGTCACCTTCAAAACATGGAAAAATACAGCATCAGTTTCAGGCCCAAGAAATTATTCCAAAAATCCCTGAACTTATTAAATCTGTGAGTAGAAATTCATCTCCCTTCAAAAGTAACTCTCTCACCCACTCAGGAATAAGGAATATTTACGTGGTAATAAGGTAGAAATAGTTTTCCCAAGACATTCTCAATGATATTCTTTAAGCAATGTGAAATTTCAGCAAAAAAGTTCCCAGTCAGTATAAGGTTTGTCCCTTATACACCCGACAATTTTTTAAAATAAAACAGTATCTGGAAATGAATGTTGAAAATCCACACAGATGGCAAAAGAATAAGATTGATATAATTTAGAAGTAAAAATATCAGTATCAATATCAACAAGTTCTATTGTCAAGTTATATGTCTGGAACTTGCATAATAAAGTTTTCAAGGGTATCTCAGTAAGAAAAAGTAAAATAAATTAGGCCTTACATTCTTATTGCTGAAATTATCTAAATATGCCAGTATGGGAGTGGGTGTGTGTGTGTGTGTGTGTGTGTGTGTGTGTGTGTGTGTGTAGAAACCACAAGTATGACACAGATTTTCCTAGTAAAAGAAAGATTGAGAAAAGGAGTTAGAAAGTACTATAAATTCCATTTGCTGGTAAGAATTATGCACTCCTTATTATTATGTTTCCTTTTTATTCTTTTGTGAAGCAGTCTCTCAGATCAACAATAGAAACAAAACCAGAAAACACTAGAAACCTTAAGCTCTGCTTGATACCAAATGTACTTAAGATGTTTTGCCTCTGGAAACTCAAGGTGGATAAACAGCATAAATTAGTTTAAGAGAGGATAGACCACTGTTTGAGAGGTGAGATCCCTGCTCAGGGCTATAGAGCTGGTCAGGAGAGAACCCTACAGAGAAAAATATATATCAGATTATTAGTTTGCATTGTTTCAAATCAGGCTAATTTAATTTCCTCTATTATGACCTATAGCAGTGCATATAAGAGAAGGATTAGGACTTCTGTTCTGACCCTGTGGCAGGAGGGTTGGAACTAGATGAACTGTAAGGTACCTTCCAACATTGACCATGGTTTAACACGCATTTAACACGCATTCCCTCTCAGCTGTATGGAATCTCCTTTTAACTTTATCTATGCATAACTCTTTAGGCTGGTAGGTAAACAGGCTTATATTGGTGTCTTATGTGGGAACCTTGCAAAATTTTGAGTACATAAATGGTATTCTTGAACTTTTTCATAGACACTGATCTTCATATGCTGACTTTCAAAGGATTTCTTTGCATAAACTGATCATGTCTGTAGAATATGAAAATATAAATTCCCTTTTAAACAAAGGAAAGTTTAAAACATGAAAACAATTGTCTTGTGCTTTCTGTCACACTAACATGGTATAGTATTCTGTGTACCACTTGCACTGTGCCCTTTTTAAACCTGAGTGGACTTTCTGAAGGATCCTAACTTGTTGAGTGGGATGTATGGGTATGAGCAGAACAGAGATTATGGCTATTTTCTCAGAGAAATAAGAGCAGAAATTAATTAAAGTGATATTTTTGTTTCCCTTTTGTGCATAGTTTCAAATGTTGGAAGAAATCTTCTCTTTCTGTTGACAATAAATAACAACATTAACAAGGATCACTGGAGAGGTCTTTTCAAATAAAAAGACCACTTTGTGTGAAAAGAAGGTTAGTTCCAGGTTTTTGGTGTTTGTTGGTTTGATTTTTTTTTTTTAATAAAGGATACATGTTTGAATTCACTTGGAGAGTTTTTTTCTGTATGTCAAATGCAGTACTAGAAATCATAATGTTACTCTTCTAAAAGGTATAAAACTATTTTTTACCTTAATTTTGTGACAAAGTCAAATATATTGTGTAGCATGGAGTAACTTAAGATAATGATAAATTATGTGTGCTGAAGGGAAGAAAGGGGGATAGTATGAGGGACAGGTTCCTTGTATAGACCAAATTAAAAGATTTCCCAAGCATATTTAAAATACAGATCTATGTGACAGGGTCTCCCTGGAATGATACTGGTTTGGTTCCTAATCAATAGAGACTGTTCACATCTGATTGATTTACTAATCTCATTCATGTGAAATTGGTTTTAATTTGCTGAGGATTTAATTGCATTTATTGTATGATTAATTGTGGCACAGTGCTTGGAGCTCCGGACAGGCTTTTGCAATAATTTACATCTGATTAAAAAAAATATTAATAATATTTTAGGAAATCATTTATTATAATCTGGGGGTAAAATTACATCTCTGCTCTAGGAAGGCTTCTCCATACAAGAGACATGATGCTTCTAGAGCAGATCCGTTGGAAGGCAAGATGATTAGGGGACTAGAGCAAATCTCTTATGAGAAAGGGTTGAGAGATTTGGGCCTGTTCAGTCTTGAGAAGAAAAAACTGAGATAGGACCTCATCACTGTCTATCATTATCTGAAGGGAGGGTGTCAAGAGGATGTTTCCAGGCTCTTCTTGGTGGTGCCAAGCAATAGGACAAGAGGCAGTGGGTAGAAACTAATGCACAGGAAGTTCCACCTGAATATGAGGCAGCACTTCTTCACTTTGCAGTGACTGAGCACTGGAAGAGAGTGCCCAGGGAGGCTGTGGAGTCTCCCTCACTGGAGGTATTCAAGAACAGTCTGGACACAATCCTGTGCCATGTGCTCTAGGATGGCCCTGCTTAACCAGAGAGGCTGTAACAGATGACCCACTGGGGTCTACTGTGTTCTCTTCCACCCTTACCCATTCTGTGAAACACACTGTTAAATTAGTAGTATTTATTTAATTTTTAAATTATTTTTTAATGCAAAGGCGGTAACAAAGTTTTTGTTGAAAAACTTGAACAAAGTGTTGAAATATTTGCTGTAGAAACGCTATTGCTACTTAGCAATCGTTGAATTAGCATAACGTTGTCAGGAGCTTCATGTTTTCTTAGCTTTCCTTCTACATATTTACTATTCCCCCAGTATTTTAATTGTCTTTAAGTGGAGTGACTCTGCCAAATCAAACATGAATTCACAAATATGCATATGGCATCATGATGCGGTTAACATTGCTCATAGCAGTCCACGTAGTTCTGCGCTTTGTATTTGTAGCTGAGATGATGCTGATAACACACTGGTGTTTTAGAAATTGCTGAGTAAAGCTTGTGCAGTGTTTAGGCTGTCACACACACCTCTACATACATACACACACATTCATAGGCAAGTAAGTGGTGGGGCAAAAATTGGGACAGTTGAGCCAAAATAACTGAAAGGATATTCCCTATCATATGAGAACATCTTCAGCAATAAAAACTAAGGGAAAGAGGTGAGAGGAGGTCACAGGGCATTTCTTTACTAAGGTTTTGGTCTTCTGAAGAACCTGCTGCATGTACTGTGTACCTATTTACCAGAAAACGTCTGGATATCTCCTTTTGTTCAGAAGTAGACAAGAAATTTAATTTTTTTGGCTTTGCTTCTATGGAAGTTTTTGTTTCCTTATAGTAAAGCTGTCTTTATCTTGACCCATGAGTTTTTCATCTTATTTCTCACTTTCTCCTGCTGAGGGCAGGGAGTGAGAGGGTGGCTTTGTGGGCATTTGGCAGCCAAGGTAAATCCAACATGTTGGTCAAAAAAAACCACAAAAATCCCAAACTAATATCCACCTTTACTTCCTACATGAAATTCACAGATTTAGGATTATCTGTGGTATCAAAAAATGGAGCCCTTTGAGGATTAGGGGGCACAGAATGTCCACATACATTGTTCTGTTCACTAAACACACAGCCCTTTAAAGCATCAGAAGCAGCCATTTATGGAATTGGAAATCAACAGATAACTGTTCAGGATATGAAAATTAAAAATGAGACTTTAAAATCCCTGCCATTTCCATTCTCTTGTGTCCTGGTTTAATCCAGCAGGCAGCTAAACACCACACAGCCACTCCCTCATTCTTCCGCCCTGCTGTGGGATGGGGTGAAAATTGGAAGGAACAAAAAGTAAAACTTGCAGTTTGAGATAAAGATGGCTTCACAGGGAGAAAATGAAGGGAAAGAATAATTATGATAAGTAAAATATACAAAACAAATTATGTACAATGCAGTTGCCTACCACCCACCAACTGATGCCCAGACTGTTCCCAAGCAGTGGCTCAGCAGGCCCTGGGTCAGCTTTTGCCTCACTATATACACTGAGCATGATATCATATGATCTGGAACATCCTTTTGGCCAGTTTGGATCTGCTGTCCTGCCTGTCTTTCCTCCCAGTTTCTTGTGTACCACCAGCCTTCTCAGCGGTGGTGTGGTTTGAAAAGCTGAACAGTCTTTGGCTTGGTGCAACAGCTGAGACATCACTGTGTTATCAACGTCATTATCATCCTAAATGTGGAACACAGCCGTTTCTTGTACCAATTACAGGAAGAGAATTAACTCAATCCCGGGTAAAACTAGGACATCTGGTCATACCACAGTTGAAATGTCTTCAGGAAAACTGAATTTGATTGTCAGTCTGTTTCTCACCTCCATTCCTTATCTGTGAACCGGTTCTGACAGCCAGATGAGACTGTGTAATTATTTCCCACCTGGATCAAATGAACAAACCAAACTCTTTAATTATTTAATTATTTTCAGTCCAGTTAAATAACATTTTGAATGAATATCAAGTCTGCAACAACCCATAGAAAACACAGGTTTTTATGTGTATGTGATATGTTTATGTGTTATGTGTATGTTTGGGGTTTTTTATTATTATTATGTCTTTACAATAGTAAACAGTACATACTTAATTTCAGCACAAAAATATACAGAAAATCCTACATGTGTTCATAGAAATTCTGACAAGGAATACAATATTACAATTGTCATGCCATATAAAGTCTCTGTACTGTTTGATTTTAGGTCTGAAGCATCTGCAGTTTAATCCCTTGAATGTTAGAAACAGAATGCACTCAGTACAATAAACATATCTCAAAATTTCTTGTTATACACACTCATTCACTCAATGAATGAGTTCTCAATGAAGAAAAATTCACTCAATTTTTCTTCTTGTTAACTTTCCATAACTTTTGACTCTCATTCTTTAACTTTTTTTTTTTCATTTTTAGTGAAAAATACACTGTGACACAATGTAAGGCTGCAATTTTGCCCAGTCCTCCTTTTGTTTGTAAGAGTAGTTTGACATATCCCTCCTACAACTCTCTTTGATATGGGTTGGAGATTACACTTGCCACTGAAATAATTTTTCAGTGTTCTATCCTGGTGTTATAATACTTATGGACATCACATGTAGAGTTAAAATAAGAGTGTAACAAAGATACTTCACTTTAGTGACATTTCCCTCCTAAACCCCTTTAAAACAATCCAAACTGAAAAAGCCAAAAAAAACCAAAAACAAAAACCCACAAACTAAAAAAACAAAATCCCACAAAAATATAAAAAACACAGGACTAAAAAGACTCTACAGAAATGATGAAGAAATTAATACAAGTAAGAAATTATAAAAGTAAGTAAAGAATTCAGATGGTATTTTTATTCAAATACACACTATCTTCAAATACACAGTATCTAATTTTAAAATCAGTTTTATTGTAACTTTCTTTGTTCTGGTAACTTTTTACTTTTTTTTTTCTTTAGGCCAATTTTGTCCTAAAATTTTACAGCTTTTTAATATAGTCCTTTTGCACAGCATTATCGTAAGTCTTTAACAGGGTATTAGTTTATGTTTAGGCTCTTTCCTAGTCTCTAACATCCAACTTGTTCAAAGCTAGGTGGATTCTTTTGCATAATGGCCCAATGACATCTTTTCTATGAGTAACCTTGTGATTTCTCATCTTGATCATCTAAAATATTTTTCCACTTACCTTCATGAAATGCAACCATGCCTTTCTGACAGCCAGCCAAAAACCTAATACAAAGCTTTTTCCTAATCTGTCACTTTAATTTTATAAGCCTTCTTCTACACTTCTATTGGCTATTTTTCTGAGAGATGAGTAGAAATCATCCCAGTCAAGGATCTTACAGACTGTTTCAGCTCCCAATTACTATCCCATATCAAGAGGATGATTCTTGTCTATGACTAGCGGTTTAGTCTAGCTTCATGAATTTAGGAAAAAAAAAAGCAATGATAATTATTATGAGAAAGAAGGTAAAAGAGTTCCAAAATTAGGTGGGAAATTACTCCAAGCTACTTTGCTGATGTTTTAACAAATGATTCCCGTGAGCACCTGCCAACACACCACATTGACTAACACAGTGATGGGTTTGACTTTCCTTCTGACTAATTCAGTTTTCATGAAATGGGAATTAAGCCATAAGAAATATGCAAGCTCTTTGATAAGTAAAAATAATTTAAACTTCGCCTACTTTTAAATCAACTGTGGCAATAAGTGACCTATAAGATAACGTTTGCTGAAAAATGCATTGTTTTTCTAAATATACTCTGTGAAATGGAAACTCCTCCTTTCTACTGCGATTTTAGAGAAAAAAGAAATCCTGAAGGGATTGCTCAAAGTTTTGGGGTTTTTTAC
This sequence comes from Phylloscopus collybita, assembly GCA_027886175.1. Classification (NCBI taxonomy): domain Eukaryota; kingdom Metazoa; phylum Chordata; class Aves; order Passeriformes; family Phylloscopidae; genus Phylloscopus; species Phylloscopus collybita. Next base: position 30,412,374 of record JAJNNQ010000026.1, on the reverse strand, counting down.
CATCCATTATATCTTTATTATTATTATTATTATTATTATGCATTTAATTACTTATTTAAATAAATTATTATTTTTCTTTCTTTTTCCCTTTATAGAGCTAATAGACTAGCATAAAGTGCTAATGCCCTTTATCCACACAGGCAAAGTACTAGTTGTGATCATGCACTAGAAAATACTCAGGTGCTGAAAGTATTTTCCCCTTGAGATTTAAACTGTCAAAAAACTATATCATCTGTATATCAAAAAGAAAAAAACAGGCTAAAAAACACACCACCCACACTTATGCCCCCCAAACTAGCCTGAAATCTTAAGAAAACCCTGGCATCAAATTTACCAAAAACACAGAATATGGACTTTTATATGTATAGATCATTTTTCATCCTGGTGACTGCACAATTTTAACAGAATGAATTTAAAAAAGAGCTACTGTTACTTTAGGGGTAATAGTAATGGTATTTAAGTATTGAAAGGCCAAGGAGGAAAAAAATATTCTTACTAATTTTTCTTAAACAGAAAGGAAAAAACCTCTACATTTTTTCTTTATTTTGGAAATCATATAATCCTAGAACCACAGAATATCTCAAACTTGAAGGGATCCATAAGGATTGTCAAGTTAACTTGCAGGAACCTAAAATTAAGCATGCGACTAAGACTGTTGTCCAGACACTCCTTGAACTCTGACAGGCTTATTGCCATAACCACGTTCCTGGGGAGCCTGTTCCAGTGACTGACCACCATATGTCTCAGTGAAGATCCTTTCCTTAATGCCCAAATGTGGGTAGAGTAGCTGATATCCTATTTCTGTTAATCTTTATAAATTATTCTTAGATTTTTTCTTTTCTTAACTGGATATTAACTAATGAAGGTAAGTTTTATAGTACACAGAATGCTTTTCAAACTACTCTATTTAATTTTTAAAGCTTGTCACTCCAGTATCTATTCCACATCTCATAACTGACAAGTAAGCATCTGACCCATTTGCAGGAGAAATATTAATTTTCATAGCTTCTGGAAAAATACAATATTTTTTCCCCAAAAAATGGTTGTTTTATGAATTACATGTGAATTATTATAAATAATTATGGATTTTAATGCTTTGCTGTAACTGGAACACATTTTTCTTCAAAACTGAAAAATCCCTTGGAGGTTAATACAAATTTCTAGTGATGAAGTGTTATAATAAAGGAGGTATAAAGGGATGTGTGATGGAGTTGTCTTTTCCTTGATCTTTAATATTTAAAATCCTCATAACAATTCAATGCACTATATTAATTAAGGGAATAATTACAGAATGGAAATTGCATATTTACTTTAAAGTGAATTCAAAAATTTTCATCAACTGCAATTTTTAAATAATTTGAGCATCAAGAGTTAAAGGTTCATAGTTTGTTACACTAATTATTTTTAATAATAGTATTCCTGCTACAGTACCAGAAAGGTATCCAGAGGGAGCTTTTATAACAAAAAAAAAAAAAAAAAAAAAAAAGACAGTGAGCATAATCCTGTACTGGAAAATTCTGTTCCACATTTATAATCACTCTCTGAAAATAACTGTGAATCACTACATTTTTTCTATGTGTGCGAAGTTGTATCTGAAAATATATGAAGTGCCATAATTTTAATTCAACTCTTCCCTACTACTTCAATAGTTTCCTCAATAATATACTCTTAGCTATTAAAAGGAGAATTTTTTTTTTTTAATGTATTAAGTAGTCATTAGCTCATTAGGGCTTTCTTGTGCTGTGAAAAATATGCTTTGTATTAAATCTTGGGTATGTTGTAGAACTGAGACTAAACTTTTTTTATGGAAGTGTTGTAAACTTTGGCATAAACCTTAGGTTTACTGACAGCATGTGTACACCATAGAGCTCTTAGTTCCAGGGAGGTAACTGGAATCTTAAAATTCTGCTTTTCTTTTGCTAAGTTATCAATTTCTTTTTGAAACATCAGATTCCTAATAAGTAAGTCACTATGTTTTATATGAGTAAATGAAAGGTTGTCATGGTTGAATACCAGCCAGTAGCCAAACCCCACATGGCCACTCCCTCACTTCCTCACAAGGGGGACTGGGGAGAGGAGTGGAAGGGTAATGGCTGGAAAACCTGTGGGTTGAGATAAAGGAAATTTGATAGGGAAAGTAAAAATTGTGCACATATGCAAGGCAAAACAAGGAATTAATTTTCTGTTTCCCATGGGCGGGCAGGTGTTCAGCCATCCCGAGTAGACCAGGGCTCCATCACATATAATGGTAACTTGAGCAGAAAAATGTCATCACTCCAAAAATCCTGACATTTCCCTTCTCCCCCCTCAGTGTATATACCAAGCATGATGTCATGTGGTATGGAATATTCCTTTGGTCACTTGGGGTCAGCTATCCTGGCTGTGTTTCATCCCAGCTTCCCATGGACCTTCAGCTTCCTTGCTAGCATGGCAGTCTGGAAAGCAGAAAGGGCCTTGGCTCTGTGTAAGCCCTGCTGAGAAATTACAAAAATATCTCTGTGTTATCAACCCTGTGTCCAGGATTTGGCCTTTCCAAATTTAAAACACAGCCCCATACTAGCCACTGTAAAGAAAACTAGCTTTACCCCAGTCAGAACCAGTACATGGATTCACTGACCTCAGTTGAGACGCAGCATCCTATACTACAGCTTCATTAAATGTCAGATGATGCTTCAACATGAACATCTACTTCAAGATGGGCAGGGGAAAGTACTTGAATAGTACCCAGTTTCATCAGATTATAATTTCCAGGATCAAGCTTGATGTGAGGTTTCTCTACAGTTATCATAGAATCATAGAATATTCTGAGTTGGAAGGGATCCATGAAGATCATAAAATATTTTCCAAACATTTCTTTAACACTGACAACCTTAAGGGCATTACCACTTACCTGAGGAACCTGTTCTAGTGTTTGCCACCTTCTCAGTTAAGGGCTTTTTTCCTAATATACTATCTGAACTTGTCCTGGTGCAGCTTTGAGACATTCCCTCACCTTCTATCACATGACATCAGAGAGAGGAGATAAGCACCTCCCTGTTCACTTCCCCATGACAAATTTGTATGCATCAGTCTTCATATCTCCTTTTCTCCAAACTGAACAAAATAAGTTTTCCCCAGTCCCTCTCCATATGTCATGCCTTCTAATCCTAGTATGGCAGAAAAAAAAAAAAAAAAAAAAAAAAAAAAAAAAAGCCAATTATAGCCACTCTTTCAAACACTCCATCTTTGGTCTCTCTATCTCACTTCTCTCAGGGGACCTAAAATCTGAAAGTCCAGACTAAAATGCAGAATTATTTTAAATGAAAAAGTATTCAATATATATCATGTTTTCATATGATCTCACTCCCTGCTGTTGAATATATTTTTTTTGCCCTAGGTTTCCTGCAGCAGAGTCCCAGACATAAGATGCCAAGAAAAAATAATTTAATAAACAAATGGTGCAGCAATAGGGACAGCTCAAGATGTGTGCCTCCAGAGAATCATAGAACTATAGAACAGTTTGGGTTGGAAGGAACATTAAATATCATCTAGTTCCAACACCCTTGCCATGGTCCAGAACTTTCACTAGACCAGATTGCTCCAAGCCCCTTCCAGCCTGGCCTTGAACACTTCCAGAAATGAGGCATCCCCAGCTTCCCTGGACAACTCATTCCTGTGTCTCACCACCCTCACAACAAAAAATTTCTTCCTAATATCTAACCTACATCTAACCTAAATCTGCTGTCTTGAAATTTTAGGTCACTTCTCTTGTCCTGTCACTAAATGACCTTGTAAAACATCCCTCTCCATCTTACTTGCAGGCTCCTTTCAGGTACTGGAAGGCTGTAATTGGGTTGCCCCAAAGCCTTCTCTTTCTAAGTTGAATTGTCCCAATTCTTTCTGTGGGAATACAGTTTGGAAGCAGGCCTCAACGTACTGCTAGCTCATTACAGAAATAGATATGCTAGAGGGCTACAAGCCCTGGCAAGTCAAGGCAAGACCCTAAAGGAGGAAGAGATCAGGGTATATGTATGTAGGTCTGTGTGCAAGACACTACAGGCCTGTACAAGTCTGTACTAGCCCATAGTTAAGCAATGTTACTAAGAAACATAGATATGGTTGTTATGCTTGAAAGGTACATAAACCAGTAGTGTGTTCAATAAAATTGCCTTCAAGATGCAAACCATGGAGACCCCGTCTCTTCAATCATCCAACAGCTTTTAGCCACTTCTCATATGAGAGGTGCTCCATCTCCCAAAGAGGGACTCAGAACAAAGAAATCCCTGGACTTTTATACCCTTCTAGTCTATGCACATATTCTTTATACATCTTGAATGCACCTTGCACACACCTTTGGTCCAATGTTGATTTTTGATCTGGGGTGTTCTGTGGTGTTGGATTCTTTCTCCATGTCCATACCGGCAGGAAGTTAGCTGTTCTCATCCTCTGAAGTTATAGCTTCTAGTGATGACTGTAACCTCTTTATCTTCTGGTGTGTACTTCTTGTCCACTAACATAGTTGACAGCACAGGGAAAACTGAAAAGTCTTTGGTGTAGAATAAACACTATGTAGCAACAGCTAGAACGTCAGTGTGCTATCAGCATTATTCTCACACTAAATTTAAAGCACAGCACTGAACTAGCTATCAGGAAAGTTACTAAGAAAATGAACTATATTCTATCCAAAAGCAACTCTAGGTGTAAGTTCACTGCTTCCAGCCTAAGGCCTCAGCCCATCTAGTTATTGGTGCCAAGCAAGGAAAGCTAAGTTGACAGCATATTAAGCCACAGTATTATAATTCTAAGTAACTTATTTTTATTTAAAAATCATTTATTAATCCAAATATCTAATATCTCTCAACACTTGCCAAACTCTCGTTGTCTCACACTGTTACTTCACTCTTACTGAACCATAAACTTTGTTATTGCCATCACTGCCATTTTATCTTTTGCTTTACAGGTGTGAAACCCTTTTGTCTTTTGTTGTCTATCTATTGACATTAATGATATTAATAAAGTTTTTTTGAGCTATATTTAGAAGGGGTTATGTATTTTAAAATATGAGTTGTAGCTTAAATATAGGATTGCAATACATATATGAAGATACTGCAATATATGTGAAGATTTAGAATACTCTATGAGATTGCTTCAGGTAATTTCTACAACATTGTGAAGTAAAAAGTGAGTTGCTTTAGAGAAGGAGAAGAAAGCACTACATATTTCTCAGAAGTGATCTATGTATAACAGAAGAAATCATGAGGGATTTATTTTTTGTAAAAATAAGTAGAAGGTGAATAGAGGAATTAAATACAATAATTACAAAAATGACAAAAGGAGAGATACAGAAGCAGCTTGTTGCAAACCTGGCCTGCCTTGTCAAATTCAAAAACTTAATTAATGTTGTTTAAAAACACTGTGTAAAAGGAAAAAAAAAAACAAAAACAAAAACAAAACCAACCAACCAAAACAAACAAACAAAAAACAAGCAAACAAAAAAACCAACCCACAAGATACTGTAAGATGCAGGGATATTGCTAAAATCACATTAGATGACAAAATAAATGTCTGTCCAATAAGTTGCACAAATTGGAGTGTTCAAGATCATTATCAGAACCTGAGAGACAAGAAAAGAGTTGTATCAACATTGAGCATAATCAATTTCTATAACCAAAGAGGTTCCTGATGAGGCAGAAATTATAAAACTTAAATTTTCAATTACAAAAAATGGTCTGCTACACTAGGCACAGCAGAATCTGTTCACATCCACTATTTTTATTGTGTTTTCTGCATTTGCTTTTGCTTTCATTGACTTGATTGATCTCAGCTCTGTTATGCTGAGATTTACATTAGGCAAGGAGTTGGACCTGAACATTTTACAGCTGGCATACTGCCAGGAGAGGTAAATACCATAAGATGTAGAATTATGTTCTGTTCTCATTAAATATCAAAACTGTCACTGTTTTCAAGAGATCCAGGGCTTTGGTCACAGAGAAGTTTACCTTATAAACATTATTTCTGTGTATAAAAATCACAAAAATGTGACATAACAATATCTGTTAACAATCTGTGATACATTACCATGAATCATTAAAGAATGGCCCTTTTTTTCTCATCTTTCTCATATTGCATTCCCAATCAAAAATAAGTGTATTTGAATTCCATAGTTTTTTTGTAAAATGATCTCATTTTTTTAAATTGTTTTTACTATCTATTCTGGAAATTTCCCTTAGAAACCACAAAGAAAATGTCTGCCGCTCCATTAAGAAATCTGCACTTGTTTTCTGCACGCATCAGTTTTGTTTTAGTCTCAAATTCCTAATGGAGTTTAAAATTAAAATTAATGCTTCTGTTTACTATCCAGTATATTCAAAATCCTAATCAATGATGTCAACACATCCCAGTAATAGTGTTTCTCTATTAATGTCTGATACAGGCAATAAAGGAAGCATGGGGCACTGTTCAGCAGGCCAGTCACTTGAGGATATTTTTTATGTTGTCAGCTGTGATCCAACTGAGCTGTAATAAATAGTACAATTAGTGGAAATAAAATAGCATGCTGACAAGTCTGAAATGATATTGAGCAGGACACTTTGCAAATGCATAATCTTTTACCCAAGATGATTAGACTATGAATAGAAGGGGGAAAACAACAGCCTACCCAGAAATTAAAGACATTCCCATTCTCTCAGTCCTTTTTTACTTTATGTCTTCCAAAGATCTTTATCTCACTAACAGTGCAGTGTTCTACCTTCTGTGAGCGCCCTTCTACTCATATTTTCCTGAATGCCAGCCTTTGATACATTGCAGCATTCACAAATGTTGATTAGTTATCACTTAAATCTTTTCTTTAGATCATCTTTCACATGTACTTCTCCTCCTGAAGCTGTCACTCCACCATTTAATCTTGATAGAACTATATATAGACCATTAGGTCTCCTCCATAGACATTCTTGTGCAGCAGCTGTTTTACACAAGTCTCTTTTGTTCTCATGGTCTTTTCTGTCACTAGCACAGTTATCTTAGCTGTACATTGTCTTTTTTAATTTCAGTTTAGTGCGTCTGTTTAAATCAGTTGATAATCTGAATATAAACCTTTGTGATCAACATAAGAAAAACTATTTTCCAGGGAAAAGAAAAATAACAGCCACTTAAGCATAAACCTTTCTTTTTAAAATACAATTTAAAATATAATTTATCAATGAATTTCATTTGGAAAAGAGAATAATGGAAAAAAATCTTCTCCCTCTTTTCTTCTACACAGCAAATTTAAGTTATGAATCCCTAGAGAATTTGACTACATCGTGTTATATGTACATATGAAACATTGTAAGTTAGATTTTACTTCATCATTCTGTGAGTTAAGCATTTACGTTCCCATCATCTGTAAGTAGTATGACCTGTCACTTCAAATAGATTTCTCTGTTATTTTTAGGAGTTGTGCTTTTTCCTCCATGAATCTTAACTTTAGAGATCTTTTCATTTACTGATACAAATCTCCTAGAAATTCTGCATGAACGTATACTCTACATCAGATTCAGTTTGTGGTATCATTTCTTGAGCCATATGAATGTTGGGCAACATTCTCAGGACATTAACAGAATTTACATGGTCAGAATACTATTCAGTTTTCATGATGGTTAAAGAAAACAACCTTCATCAATGTACTCTTTGAAAGTAATTAAGAGCCAAACAGAGAATTTAATTAATGAAGCATGCTCTTGACCAGTATGCCTGCTGGCCAAAAAGCTTTAAATACTGCCACCAGTACATTCATTTTCAACCCTGTTAGGGAAGTCTTACAAAAATTTTCTTAAACTTTACTTCAGTGGATTACCAGCCAAAATCCAGAAACAAAGTAAAATGTAGTAGATGACTATTTGTCTCTTAACGCTGAAGCATATTGAAATTTTAATTACATTTAATCAATAATGTAACCTCATTTAAAACACAGAACAGCACAACAAAATTCATTATTTCTATACAATAAGTAATAGATGAATATTTATATTTTATAAGAAGAAATATTTATAAAAGTATATATAAAGTTTAAAATATATACAATATATATTAAACTAGTATTAAAGTGATACCTACTAGGATTGGATATTTACTCTGGAAGAACACACTGCAGTACAATACAAAATAAATCACTATTACTTTTTATCAAGGTAATTAACATAACAACAGGCTTCTCAGCATAATTCATATTTGACACACCACAGCCGACAGAAGAAAATACCGTAGATCTCAAATCTCAGAAAAGAAAGTTATTAAATGAATGCTAATAGGAAAATACACGCAGCACTATTGATACTTAGTGAAATTTTATAACCCCATACATTAAATATTTCCATTTTCCATTTTTAAAATGGACCTCTCCTAATTTCAGTCAGAACTGAAACACATTAAAGCAGGAGGAAATCAAGATTAAATTGATACTGTGAGTCCCTCTCGCAGGTCCAGTTTCCATCCACATACTTCTATCATCAAGGTCACTTGTTAGATACAAATTCTAAAATTATTAAATATTGTCTTGTTTTACTTGGTTATTGCATAGAATAAGTTCAAGTGCTTCCAATAAACAGAACTATTCCCTTGATTAATGTGCAGTGGCTGTGATATGTGACATGCTTTACTTGGTAGCCATGTAAGCAGAATCAGACATAATAGTTCTGATTATTGCACAAAGAAATCTTCTTTCCATGTTCTGATTATTTTTTTTTACTATTTTCTATTACCTTTGTATTTGAATCAAATCTATTCCACCTGATCACAAAAAAATTTTTCTTATTAGAAGAATGCTGCATTTTATTGAAACAGGAATGTAACCAAGAGAGAAATAATTCCACTATGTCTTTGTCACCCAGAGATAAACCAATACATTGATTAGCTGTAAGACTAGCAGTCAGCTAGCACCACTCAGCAGTGATCAGTTGCATAATTGTGACTTCAGTGCCCCAGACTAACTCTAGGATTGCTTTACTTATTGTATAAAAACCATTTCTTCATGAAGAAAAGTATATCTCTCAATACCTTCTTAAGATATTATGAATTCAGTACCCCTGAGCTCTGCTCATTCCTTTGGGCAACTCATGTCAGAGATGCTGGGAGTTCAGCAATTTTCCTCATTTTATTTAGATCAAACTGAATCAGTCTGTATCTTATGACCAAAGAGAAGAAAGAATGCAGTGGAAGGGTTTATACTTTACGAACTTTTAAAATCTCAGGCAACTTCATGGATCAATGATTGACAAGATTTTAGTTAGATAACACACTTGCAGTCTTATAGAGACAGGCCAGAGACTCATCTGATAATAGAAGCCAAAAGGGAAACAAAGCCAGAAGCCAGAGAAATATCAGTTTTCTCAACAGACAAAGGAGTTAAGGGATGCTCCTTTAGGAAGGTGACACAGCCAAGACCCCAGCTGAGGTGCCTTTATACAAATTAATGAAACAGAAACAGTAAGATTTGGAAGCTACAACCAGACTACTAGAAACTTATGACCTTGTCTCTATTACTGAATCTTTGATGGAATGAATCCTATGCCTGGAGTGTGACTATCGAAGGCTATTTAGAAGAGGCAGGGGAGGAAGGAGAAGTAGAGGAGTTGCCCTCTGCATCAAGAGGTGGATTGAGTGTGAAGAGTTGTCTCTGAAGAACAGCCATGAGCAGGCCAAAGGCCTGTGGGTAAGAATCAGTGGTCAGTGTCTACCACAGACCCCTGATCTGTGGGATCCTGCTGACGAAGCCTTCTTGCTGCAGCTACAGGCGGCATCATGCCCACAGACTCTTTTTCGCCCAGGGGGCTTAAACCATCCTGACATCTGCTGGGAAAGTTGCACAATGAGCCATAGGCAATCCAGAAGACTTCTGGAAAATACGGAAAATAACTTCCCGACCCAGGTAATAGACAGCTCTGCCAGAGGGAATGTGATACAGGATTATACAGTCACCAGTATAAGAGAGCCAGCTGGGGACATCAAGATCAGAGGCAGCCTGGACTGCAGTGATCATGCATTATTGAGGTTTGCAGTCCCGAGGGAGCCTACAAGAAAGAAGAGAGATTATAGTGCATTTAGTGATAGAACAAAGAGAAATGGATTCAGACTGAAAGAGACTAGGTTCAGATTAGATATTATTCTCTATTATAGAAGTGTGAGGCAGTGGAACAGATTGTCTAGAGAAGCTGTGAATGCCCCATCTCTGGAAATGTTCAAGACGAGCTTGGATGGGGTTCTGAGCAACCTGATCTAGTGAAGAGTATCCTTGCCCATGCATGAAAAGTCAGAATTAGATGATATTTAAGGTCCTTTTCAATCCAAACCATTTTATGGTTACATGTTAATACCAGAAGGTCAGATCCACCTAGGCTAACTCTTGTTGTTAAGGCAGTAACTAAGAAACAACCTTGAAAAAACTCTTGTCTTGTACACAGAGTGCTGTTGATTTACAGTAGCAATAAGTTTTGATCTTAAAAAACCCAGGAAGTTTATGCTATTACCACTAACTTTTCAGGAGGGATAATAAACACTTGCTTTTAAATGCTAGAAAGTGATTTAGAAATCTCAATACAACAAAATACAAAATACTAAGTTAAGCTATTTATTAAAATCTTTATTGAGTAAAGACTGAAAACCCACTTCCCATATATGCATGCTTGACAGAGATTTGGGTCTGAGCCAGTGGAAATCTGTTCTAATAGTCCTAAAAGAGATGAAGTTGTCTATAAGGATTTTTCTTTTCTTTGTTTTTTTTTTTTTTTTTTTTGAGTTTGAAATAACAGGGCAGTGATCTCCACTGAATGTCAGAAAGATAAATTTGTCTTATCATAAAAAAAAACAACCCTGGATGTCTAAGTAGAGAAATTAATCATGTGAATTCCAGATTGTTTTAAATTCTGATATAAACAACTACTGTTTGTATAGCAACTTAATTCTGCAATTGTAATTCTACTTTTCATATATTTTTATGCTTGATATTTCAGAATGAGGACTGTTACAATACAATACAATGTTTAGAATATCTCACTATTGCAAACTAAGAAAATTACTCATTATTCACTTGAGAATCGGTGCATAAGTGCAGAATAAAGACAAGTAGCAGTTTCATAGAAATTAATATGAGGAAATAATCAAGCTACACTTAAGTCAAACTTTTATTTACCCCCAAAGAAAGACAATCAATGTATTGACAGATAATTAAAAAAAAAATGTCTACAAGGTATGGAAAGGGAATTTTCTTCTCTACCCTGTATTGGTGGGGTCTACACTGGGGAACTGCATTCAGATCTGGACACTGTACATCCCCGAAGAGCTCAGTTCACAGATCCAAATGAGACTAATGTAAATTAGCAGTTGTATTAAAATGAAATGTATGAGAGCAGGTTTAGAAAGGAACTTATTTCATTTCTAAAACTTAAGACTGAATATAGAAATGTTGATGCTCTCCCAGTTCCTCATAGGGAACTGCTATGAGAAAGGGAATAAAATGTTCTTTATGTCCATATTTAAGTGGGTTTCAAAGGGTTTCAAACCGAGCAAAGCAGATTCAGGTTACAGTCTAAAAATAGCATTTTTATGGTAACTATAATGAAACACTGGAATAGTTTCATATAAGTTGACTGTAGACACCTTTAAACAAAGGTTAAGTAAACACCTATAGGTAGGTTCATAGCTAGAGCTAATATTGCTTTAGATCTTGAAGGTTAACTAGGTGACATACCAATCCTCTGTCATTCTAGTCAAGCCATACACAAGCCTACACAGAGGAGCAGAGATTTGCCTAAGTGTATTTAAGACAAATGGAATGACAGGAGAGGGGGTGAGCCAGAACCAGCCTAGATGATGTATTAACATATTCTATATATCATAGCTCACATTTCATTATCAGATTTTTATACTTCTGCCAGTGAAAACGGTTAGTATTGGTGACTTGTTTGAAATGTAAGAACGATTATATTTATATATTAGAAACATGATAAAATAAGAAAAATATGTAGGGGTAGGAGCTACAGCAAAATAAGCCAGCATCCATTGGCAGAAGGATTAATGGCTAAATACTTACTTATGTGAACTTATGTTCACATAATTTTTTAAAGCACTGTATTCCATCTAGATATGAAAGAATCTTTACTTTTCCATAGAAAAGTGTTGGACAATTACATTTTCCTTTTGCTTTATGCCTTTGAGGATTTGGCCCAATGTGCAAATAACTATAAATCCTTCCTTTGCAACTGCTAATACAGCTGAAGCTGTAATACAGCTAATACAGCTGAAGTCAGGGCCCATGCAACAGTAACTTTCAGATGTTTTTGAAATGCTTCAGCACTGAGCTAGAGTTTATTTCAGATATAAAATAGAGAGAACAGGTGCTATCAAACAGTTTTATTTCCTTTGTGACATAAAGCCTCAATCCCATGAATGACAGCTTAGGTCTTTCCAAATAGTAAACTTGCTGAGAAATGGATTGAAGAGGTTTGTAGTGATAACCTCAAGGCATAGAGAAGAACTATAGAGAGAAATATGGAAAAATCTAGCCAAAGTTAATGTGGTAACAAAATGGGAAATTCTGTATTTTAAATGGGTTTTAGGGAAGAAACATTTCCCTATAAACAATTTTTCTTTATAATGGAAACTTTAAAGAACAATAAAGCAAATTTCACAATGACAAATTGTGAAATTTACTCATATAACCGAAACAAAACAAAACAAAACAAACAAACAAACAAACAAACCCCCAGAACTAAACAAAAACCAACCAAACAAACAAAACCACCACCCCAAAATGCAAACACTCTAAATGTTCTAATTCAAAACATTTATAGCAAGGAAAATAATTTTTATTCAGACAATTCTGCTGTACTATTTACTTTGATACGCCTTAACAGAATTGTATAGCATAAGAAACTAGTTCTTACTGCTATTCTGGATCCTATCCCTGAGGAAGAAGGAGCAGCAGAGACAATGTGTGATGAACTGACTGCAATTCCCATTCCCTGTCCCCCTGCTGTGTGGCAGGAGGAGGTAGAGGAAATCAGGAGCAGCATAAGGCCCTGGAAGAGGGGAGGGGTGGGGGGAAGGTGCTTTGGGTTTGGTGGTTTTTTTTTCTATTTCTAATTATCCTACTCTGATTTTATTGACAATAAATTCAATTCATTTCCCTAGCTGAGCCTATTTTGCCTGTGACAGTAACTGCTGAGTGCTCGCTCTCTCTTCATATCTGGACCCACAAGCCTTTTATTGTATTTTCTCTCTACTGTCCAGCTGAGGAGAGTGATACAGCAGCTTTGGTGGGCACCTGTCATCCAGCCAACTCACCATACTAAGAAAAGGTGACGTTGCTTTTGGTGAGGTGCTTTTTGGTTACACTCAAGAATTTATTCAACTTAAGCAAAATCAGCAAGTTTAATAAGGTAAGAGACTACTGTGTCACTCCTTCAAAGCTATTTAAGTACTTACAATATTTATTAAATACTTGGATTTTGATTTTAAAAATGCCCAAAACAAACAACCAAACCAAAATGAACAAAAGTAACAACTGAACAAAAAGATTTTTTTTTCCATTATAAACACTTATTTCAAGAAAATAAAGTCTAAAAGCTGAAAAATCCAGAAAACTGTTTCCTTTAAAAACAAGAGAAGCACTCTCTTTCACACTGAGTAAAGATTTTAATGCTGTATTAGATGAAATAGATAAAAGAAAATCAGGTAAGAATCAGATCTGGAAAAAACCAAAACCCTTTAAGAAGTATAATTTATTTTGTTGTTTCCAGCCAAACAATTTAAATAGTTAAGTAGTGCAAGACAGGCAAGATAATGAAAATGGATACAGGGATCCATATTCATCCTATCTAATTTAAGTGCATAAATAGTATACAAACTTAAGAACTTCTATGCCTAAGGTTCTTTACAAAGTCCATGTAAAAAGATAGACTTCTATACATGATGCTCTACTTCATTCTAAATCTTAAAACACTTCATGAAAATCACATGTCTTGCAAGCTATAGTGAAAAACTGGGACAACCAGTATTATCTAAGCATAATGAAAAAGAAGGCCTGCATTCAAATCAGTGGGAACTAAAAAAAAAAAGCTAGGAATAGGGTATTTAGAACATCTTTACCAACAGGGGTGAACAGAAATTATTCCCAAAGAAGGAAAAAAAAGAAAAGCTTTACTGAGATGAACAGATGCCTGTACATGACTTTCATCTGTAAAGGTATACAAGAGGTAAGAATGCAGATTTACAGAGATGTGGCCCTATTGATTGAAGACGATTAGCCTTTAAGTAATAAATTTGAGTATTCAAAGCTTTTTGGAGTTTTATGGGATTTCTTTAAACTGTTTAAAATGCCTCACACCTTAATTTATGAAGTTTGAAAATGTGGGGGAAATGTGATCCCAAATAATAGGGAAAACACTTGTCAATATTTTACACTCTAAATTTATTTTATAGTATAAAACTTATTCATTAATTTCTATTCTTTCAAAAAAATACAAAACCAGAAATGTGGATATTGAACCCAAAATTTAATCTTCAGCTATTAGCATTTTTTTTCAGGGATTTTTTTGTTTTGTTGGGGTTGTTTTATTCTTCACATTTATATTTGATAGTAGTACTGGATCTGCCCTTTGATTCTCTTTAGTTTACAGCAGATCCGGCAGAGTTATTAGCCTGTTCAGTAGCTAGCTAGGACTCCAAAATTTCCTCCCCTTATTCTAGTTCTGGCAAAGAGTGAATTTTTTAAAGATGATCTACTGTCATCTACTGTCAGAAGTTCACAAAAGAAAGTCTTCATTGCACTTCCTTCTCCTCTAAAATAAATGACTATTCATTTTTGGAACATGAAGGATTTTTCAAAGTGGAAGAATCTTAATCTCTACTTCTCTTGTACTACTGGAATATAAATATTAAAAAACACTTTTATTGTACCTACACTGGGGTTGCATCACCAGGTTTTGTGGGGGGAAGAGGGAGACTAAAAGGGGTGCTTCTGAGAGAAGCTGCTAGAGGCAGCTAGCCCCAGACAAGACTCTCAAACTTTCCCTCCCCTGGGCCAAATCATTACAAAGATATGTGAGAGCTCTTGACTAACCCTTTTTAACCCTCTTATATATACATATAATATTTCAAACAATATTTCATATTAGAAATAATTAATAGTTGAGATCTTTTTTGACAGGTGAAGGGAATTTTAGGGGAGTGTAGTAAATCCAGCAAAGCAAACACAAGCAAAAGAAGAAATACACTGTTTTGTCTTATCTGTACTGTATTTCTGTATATGAAAAAAATAAAAACAACAAAACAATCTAAGCTTTCTTTGGTGGCACTGTTGAATATAAGAGACAATGAACTAAACTTTATTTCTTTACATGAGTACAACTCTCACTGAAGTCAATAAGAATCCTGTTCTGTATGGATATTTGGCCCTTAGTGGCTGTGAACAAAGTATTGTGTGGCAGTGATACTCAACAAGCATGGAAATGACAGCTGGAAGATGAATATAAAAATAGATTGGAAGTGACAGTGAGTCTGGCTATATGTACAACCTTTTTTGTAGAAGTAACAAAAGTTACATTTCGAGTGCTCTCACTTTTCTTGCTACTAGCAGCTATTTTTATGAATCCAAAATAATCAAAGTGGTCTGTAGGTCAAATATTTCTATGGAGAATAAAAATGGAATTATTTCCTGGAGCTGAATATGATATCCAATTTACAGTACCAATAATAAAACCATCTGATTTTAATGCAGGACTTTGAGCACTAAGATTCTCAAGGAATAACACTAACACTATCTATCATTTCTTGCCAGCTGTGAGCAGACTCCAGATTTCAGTTTGGGGGAAGAATAAGGAAATGCCTCATATATGTATGTATATATATGTACATAAGCAATGGAAGAGAATCAGAATTTGAGTAGCTTTAGACTGTGCCATTCACATAATTTTGTCTGGAAGTGAAAATGCTTCTAACATTCCTTGTTGCGGAAAATCTTTGATGGGAGAGATATCTTTGTTACTTTGTTACTTTGTAATTCAAAGCTTAAATTAGAACTTCAAGCAATGTTTAGATAGTTTTGGTCCTGTTGACATCCACTTTATTGATAGTCAAATTAATTTTCATTTAAGCTTTATCTACGTGGGGTGGGGGGGGTTGTTTTTGTTTGTTTGGGGGTTGTGATTTATTTCTTTGTTGGTTTGTTTTGGTTTGGTTTTTTTGTTGTTGATTTTTTTGTGTGTGTGTGAAAAGATAATGTGATAATTTTAAGAAAAAGGATTCCCTCTTTAGAATCTGAGTATACATAGTATACCCGTAAGTACCTAAGATACCTAATATTGTTGAGCATCTGTACCTTTCATATCAGTTTTACTGCATTTTGCAACGAAGCAAAACTAATTATTGCGAACAAAATATAAATTTGGATGGGAATAAAAGT
Organism: Phylloscopus collybita; assembly: GCA_027886175.1. Classification (NCBI taxonomy): domain Eukaryota; kingdom Metazoa; phylum Chordata; class Aves; order Passeriformes; family Phylloscopidae; genus Phylloscopus; species Phylloscopus collybita. The sequence continues at coordinate 30,395,960 of JAJNNQ010000026.1, read as the reverse complement.
CTCAGACTTTTAGTTTCTAGGTCTCATGCCTCTAAGGAGACCTATTAAATTAATATTTACCTGGGGCATTTTGAATGCTGGTCATAAATCTTAAAAAGAAGAGACATTACCTACTTCATGGATAACAAGGGAAGCCTGCTTTGGGAAGGTTAATAGCTCAGAGAGGACCTTTGAGAATGAGTAATTTTCATTTTTTTCTAATTCTTGAGGAGTCAATTCACCCTTGTAAGGATATTGAAAATTTAGGATAGATAAAAAACAATGCTCAGGCAATGTGGAACTTGAATTTCTTGTGGAGAAGATAGGAAATAGGAACTATCTTTGTCCTTAAAAAGCAGATCCTTAAAGTCCTTTTTAAGACTGACAATAAGGCTAACACTTGATCAATGCTCTTGCTAAATTTTTTTTCTCAGCATTTACCCTAATTACAAGAAAATAAGAAGATACATTCAAAAAAGTGTGAAAGCAGTTTTAATAATATAAACATAGAAATACATTTCAGTCATATAGAATTGGTGTAGGTACCTGCAAGAATTGAACAGAATTTAGACTGTTAACACCCATTATTAAAACATGATAAAGGAGACAGAAAAGCAAAATCAAAACTCCCAAAACAACCAACCAATCAATCAACCAAAAAACCAGACCGAACAAACAAAATGCAACAAAAAACCACCAACAAAACAAACTAGACACTGAGTTTCCAAAGGGTTTTTAGGAAATAATCTCAGCCACAAAATAATTTCCTACATTAATTTTGAATGCTGAGTGTCTTTGCTTTTTTAATAAACATTGAAGGCTTCTTCTGTTTCTTCAGCTCTTTCCTAAAATACTGCAATGTGTGCTCTTTAATAAAAGAGCTCTGGAATAATACTCCAGTTGGCAAATTTAATAAAGCTCTAGGGTGCATTCTGAAATCCTTCCTCTAGTAGGCAAATAAATGCAAACTGTTCATAAAATGCTAAAAACAAAAACCTGGAATGACACTGAGCTTGAATGGCTGGTGCTGAAAATACTATTTTATTTTTTAAAAATATAATTCAATTAGTACAATAGAGAAAACTATAGTTACTTGTTAGCTAGTAAAGGATAATTTTGCTTTGTAGTATGCCACCTTAGAAAATATATTTCTGTTTCATTGCCACAGGTTCCACAAATTCATAAAAATAACAATGTTTTTAGATAATAGAAAATATCATGTTATTCCAAATTTGATCCAAAAAATTAATATTCTTTTTTGGATAATTTGTAAGAATCATAGAATCAATAAGATTGGAAAAGACCACCAAGATCATTGAGTCCAACATCTGACTGAATACCATCACATTTACAAGACCATAGTGATGCCTTAGGTTTTGGGTTTTTCTGTCTTGTTCTGGTGGGTAGTTTTGCTTTTGTATTAAGTGGTGCTGGGACTTGATCACAGGGCTATGGGGGCAGGGCAATTTTGGTTCTAGCAGGGGACAATGGACAGGGGGTATGCAAATGGACTGAAACTTGTAAAAAGGGGGGGAATCTTGTGACTCTCCCTCCTTTTGCCTCCATCTTGGAGCCATCCAGGCAGAGCTACTGCTGTGGCTCTGGTGCTGCTGGGGTGTGGCCTTGAAGGCTTTAATAAATGTTCACCTTATTGCTATAACTCTGTCTGGCCTCTGTCTTAGCCATTAAGGCAACAATAGCACTAAGTGCCTATGTCTACTGGTATCTTGAAAACCCCCAGGGTTGTTGACCCCACCATCTCATGGGCAATTTTTTACGATGCTTAACAGAATTTCTAAGGAGACCTATTAAATTAATATTTACCTGGGGCATTTTGAATGCTGGTCATAAATCTTAAAAAGAAGAGACATTACCTACTTCATGGATAACAAGGGAAGCCTGCTTTGGGAAGGTTAATAGCTCAGAGAGGTTCCACCTGAACCTCTCCTGTTGAAGCTTAAGACTATGTCTCCTTAAGACTTCTTTCAGTCACTGGTTGCCAGGGAGAGGAAGCCAATCCCCACATTGATTAATCCTCATTTCAGGGCTTTGCAGAGAGTTCTAAGGTCTTCCCTGAGCCTCCAGGCTAAATGGCTCTAGCTTTCCCACCCACTCCTGATAGGATTTACTTTCTAGACCCTTCTCCAGCTTCATTGCTCTTCTCTGGACACACACCAGCACCTCAATGTCATCATTGGGGCCCAGAACTGGAAAGAGGGCTTAAGGTATGGCCTCACCAGTGCTGAGGATGGGGGACAGTCACTGCCCTGGTCTTGCTGGCCACACTAATTTTGATAAAGGCCAGAATGTCACTGGCCTTCTTGGCCACCTGGGCCACTGCTGGATCATGTCTACTGGGATGCTGAAAAGCACCCTCAGGTTCTTTCCATAAGGCAGCTTTCCAGCTACTCCTCCCCAGCCCCATGCAGCATGTAGTGCTGTGTGGGGATGTTGTAACCCAAGTGCAGGACCTGGCACTTTGCCTTATTGAGTCTCGTACAACTAGCCTGGGCCCATCAACCCAACCTGTCTAGATCCCTCTGCAGAGTCTTCCTACCCTCTAGCAGATCAACAATCCCACCCAACTTGTTGTTATCTACAACCTGACTGAGGGTGCTCTTGATCCCCTCATACAGACATTAAACAGGGCTGGAGGTGACTCCATTCACCACCACCTTCTAGGCCCAGCCATCCAGCCAGCTGTAACCCAGCAAAATGTGCATCTGTGGGCTGCCATCATCAAAGGCTTTACTGAAGTCCAGGTAAACTCTCAAGTGTATGGGACCAGATGGGATTCACCTGAGGTAATAATGCCTTGGAGCTGTTTATGGTTGCTTTAGCAATGCCCTCACCATGTCAGCCTCTCTCCCTGCTGGGTCTTACTGCTCTCTCAGCTTGCTTGCCCTGACTCCAGGAACTCACTGCCTGATTCCTTCAGGTGTTTTGTCCCAGAATTTACCAGAGTCACAGCTGTTGCCATTGCTGTCACTGTGTACCTTGTCAACTTTTAATGAATTTATGCATTTAATGGATGCACTATGATGTATTTAATTTAATAATTAAAAAACAATTTAACTTTTCAATTATTCAATTTTTAACCTCTATAGAATTTTGATCCTTTTCTATTTATAAATGTTCAACCATTCTAAAAATAGATTTACATTAAAAGCTTAGAAAATTTCAATTAAACAATATTTTTTTATTATAAATTGAAAAGACATTAAATTTCTTTTCTTTCTGTAACATTGCATTTTTAATTTATATTTAAAGGTTATTGTTTATATGAGAAAAACTAAAGATATATTTCTAAAAAAACCCACCAAAAATAATCTATCTCCAAAAGAAAATTATTTATTTTAAATCAGTACAACAAAATCTATAGCCCATTTTACTCCATCTTATGAGAATTAAAATAGGCGATTTTTAAAATGTCTGTATCATTGTGCAGATTTTTACACAGAATTTTAAAAAGGAAAAAAAATCTTTAGAAACTCATATTGGTCCCTATGACAGACTTCCACTTGAAAACATAGTGTCAGAAAAACAGAAACTTAATATAGATATCTACAACCATTCTACTCTCTTGAGACTTCCTTTTTTTTTTTAGATATCAAGATGCACTTCAAGGATGTAGTTTGTCTAACTTCTTTCAGACATCTGTTTAGGTTGAAATTAATCACATCATAAAATCGCTTAATTTGCTTTATGACTATAAAGTCAGTCTGTATGTATGAATTCCAGCCATGGGAATCTGAAAGAGAGATCAGTATTTTTATGAACATCTACCCTTTAGCAAAGTTAGTTTCCTGATTTTTGTCTCAGAAAAGCATATTTTATGGTTCCTGAATTTAAAGATAAAATCCCTTTTTTTTTCAGTCAGCAAAAAATATATTTAACACAATCTTAGTAAGACTATGTCTAACAGAGAACAGAATTGAGTGCTTCTAACTTTATGAAGTACAGATGAGCAGGATAGCACCTTAATTACATTCAAAAGGTACAGTTTTTGTACTAATAAAATCTGTCTTAATAATACTTTCTGTTGCGGATACAGTGAAATTTATAAGATTACATTGTGCAATTATCTGTTTTGTTTCCATTAACAATCAGGAAAAACAAGGAGAACTATGGAAATACATTAGAGATGCTGCTGCTGCTAGGAATTACTAACAGAATGAGAGCTTAATCACACCATCACTTTGGAGACAACAGTTCAATACTGCTATATCTCAATTTTTCACTGGCAGAAGTTGTAGAACACATAGAACAGAATGGGTTTTAGACAAAGACAGCCAAGTTGTCATGAGCTATCTCATATGTTAGGACTACTCTGACACAAAATGATTTGAGGTTACACTTAAATGGGTTAGGAATGCTCAAAGGGTTTCTTTGCTGGCTTTACTGTAGAAATGGTAAACTCCAGGTAAGTGATGGCCATCAATAGCTGTAAAGAGTAATGTGTTCCATTACATCTGCAGCATTCATAAGAAGATATGTCCCTTTTGCTGTAAAATCCTGACAAGTTACATTTATTTTCTACCTTTGTTAAAAAGCTTAGAAAAGTTGACACTTGTTTAAAAAGTTGCCACTTGGTATTTCAGTAAAGAAAGGACATGTCATTCTGTGCTAAAACTACAATGATTTGACAGTGTATTTAGCTCTGTGTTAAATAGAAGTACTTTTCATCAAAGCTCTGTAAATAGCAGTTCTGGCAGTAGCACATGACATTCTGAAGAATGTAGCTTTTAGATAAATCTTAAAATAATGTATGGTACACTTAATTGTTATTCCAAAATGAAAAAAGAAAGAGTAGCAACCTTACTAGCCATAATTGTTAAGTACATGCTTCTTTGATGCTGAGCACATGAAGAAGAACAACCCCCAACTTTTAATAGCTCTAGTAGAGCAATTTAAACAGTAGTGATGAAATATGATTTTGCAATAGAACTATAAGAGCTTCAAGTTACAAAGAAAGGTAACTCTCATGGGAAAGTAAAGTAGTAACTATTAAATTATACACTGATACTCTTTCTGTTTCCAAGTGTTTTGTTCTTATCATCATTTTTATTAATGCTTCATTAATTGGAACAATCACTTGCAAATATATAATAATAAAATTTATTATAATTTCCACTGTATGTTCCTCTGCTTCTATTTTTATAAATTTGTGAGTTTTGGTGAGTAGGCCAGATGTGAAAATTGTTCTACTAGCACATAGCATATACTTGTTTTGTGAAGTATTAAGAATTGTCAGAACCACGTAAGTTTTTATGATGTACGTATGTAAGAGTTGACACATATTTCCAGTATCTAGACACAATTGTGATAGGAAATCTCAAACATATATATTTTTTAATTATTCATTAACATGTTATGCAATTGGCATATTCTTACATAATATTAATCATTAGTACTGCATTTTAAAAACTTCGTCTTTAGCAATTGTATCATAAATAAGCTCTTACAACACTGTGGAGCCAAAGCTGTTTAGTTATCATTGATGTCTGTAGCCATTGGTGACTGCTGGTTGCTGAGGCCCAGGAGACTGCTCTAGGGAGCTCATTGCTGAAAGATGTCAGAACTGAAGTGAGCCTGTTCTCTTTCTTGTCTGATTTTCCTGGTTTATACCTGAGGTTTCTGTATTGTTGTTCCCCTCACAAAGACTCTATGAGAGAGTTTTATCTGCTCTTGATACTTTTGTCATTTTTGGATGGAGCAGTATTTTTTGAATGCATCTTTCTTACATATTTGGATACAGAATATATGCAAAATGCCTTGCCTATTTGTAATCTCTTCTTTTGCTTATTTCATGTTTTTATTAATTTTCATTACTTGAATTTCTTGCCTCTTTGGTGGTCACACAGATCATATATTTATGCAAAATGTTCCTATATTGTCTTTAGCTGTGCCATAACTGTTTAACAGAATCCTTATGTACTCCTGCTGTTTACACTACTTTATACTGCTTTAGACTACTTTACCATGCTTCTGTTCAGCTATATCCTGGCTAATGTAGTTACAATCTATAGACCTTTATCTTGTCTATGAACTCTCTAACTTAAAGAAAATCATAGTAATAATAAAAATTGCATGGACTGAAGCTGTTTCATATTTATTTTTCTCTAGCAAAATTGTGACACATTTCTAATTATTTTGTGAATAGCTTTACCCCTTCCTTCATTTTAGAGGCCTGATTCATAAGTTCATTAAGGTTAGTCAATTTTTAAGCAGTGTTTTAACAGTAAGTACACTATACAAGTTAGTGAGGCTCATTATAAGTTAAACCTTTGCTTAGGTACTTTGATGAGATGAATTTTTAGGCCACATCTACCCTCTGAAATAGTTCAAAGTAGAGGCATCTTTATACCTTTTTGATCGGAGGGCTTCCAGGATGAGAATTGGAATATTCTCATGAATGTGATTTTTTTCTGATTCAAAATGAAAGCTCTGTAGTCAGTGTGAAAAATTACATCAATGGTTATACTGGGTTTGAGAGCCTGACTTCAATCCCTGCAGAGATTTGAAATGGTTAAATGTGTCATCTGATGCCTCAGAGCGGAGATGGCATATATTCTTCCTCTTGAATTACAGAAATAATTTGAAATAATTTTATATATTTGATTTATTTTCATTTTGGTAGAAAAATATTACTTTTATAATATTATAAAAGTAAGTTTCACTAGAAATGGAAAGCTGCTCTCCAGCACAGCAAAATCCTTGGCTATGCCAGGGCAATAGGTCCTTTCCTGGCCAAGTGGAGCAATAAGAGCTTCAACAAGCAACTGTGATAAAATGGAACTCCAGGTCAGAAATCTCAAAAACCTCTCTGAGCTATCTGTGTTTTGGTTAGTTATGATTGAATATTTTTTCCTCTCAGTTGCAAGCTTAGCAGCATAGGTTAGTTCTAATACTGTGGACATTAAAAGGAGAAAGTCTGAAAAAGATAAAGACAAATGACAGAATTATTTTATGCTGTAACATCTATTCAGAGTATGGGAGATGGTGGCGTTATAAGTCTACCTAGGAAAGAGTTACAACTGAAGTAAAATTATTCTTCTTAATTACATCAATGTAAGATGTAATCTTGTGATCTGCATATCAAGCACTTACAGGCTACCATAAAATTTACTTGAAAGAAGTACAGATTGCTCATCCATGTTAGTTTTCTCCTTGTTCATTGCACAGATTAGCAATAATCATTAAAGACAAGAGAATCAATGAGGTATGAGAATCCTGCAGAAGATGTATTTGAAAAGTATAGGGATAGTCATAGCTTTCTATTAAAACCTTTCTGTCTCTTTGGCAATAATTTAGATCCTGCGAAGGACTAAAAAAACCAACAAAAATCTCATCCTCATTTGTTTGTGCATTAATTGTTTAGTAAAGCTATGTGTTTACTCAGTTGAAAGACTAGATGCTTAGAAATTTTTCTTACACTAACAACAAACATTTGAGTATGTCTTTTCGCATGTAGTTCTGGTGTAGCTAGGGTTCTAAGAATAATGAAGAATGTTGCTATTGTCTGTGAAATTGTGAAAAAAACATATTTAACACAACATACATTTTCATAGCATTTTACTCCTACAGTATTATCAGTGAAAGCTTGAGGAACTCAATAAAAATATTCCTTTTTTGCTTGTTTATTTCCAATAGATAATAAACTGAGAATGCTATGGTAAAGGTTGTGCTGATATGTTTTGAAGGCAGTTACATCTTGCTATGCAATTCTATCAATTCTGGTTTGGATGTTCCAATTTCTCAGAACTGAACTCTTGATAAAGTTCCGAGAGAGCTGAGCAACAGACTGAATATCTACAAGGACAGAATTTAAAAGGAGTGTTACTGGACATGTAATATAAAGCAGACTGTACTTTCAGGTATAAATGTCTCTAAGGGACTGAAGAGTACAAGAATATGAATTATAAAATGAGTTTGAGTAACAATGTCAAATTTTAATATAAAAATTATTACATTTTTTAATACACCAAAAATAACTGTAAACTGATAGTGAGAATTCCATGGAATGTCTGAGATTCTAAATTACCTAAACAGTTATTTTTAAGTTAGATATTTTCTGCTGAAGGACATTTTTCTCCTTCTTCTCCTCATTCATGTTCAGTGTCCAATTAAGCTTGTGATTCCTTGTTGTTGTTATTTCAGTGACTGATTTGTTAGGTCTTCATTAACATTGTCATATACCATTTGTTACAGGTTTATTATTCCTAAGCCTTAAAGTTGAGTTTATTATATTACTTTTAGCACAGAAACCTCTCAAGTGTCTGTACAGCATCCTGACTTTGTGAGAAATATAATAAATTAAAGAAGAATTGTACAGAAATAAATTAAATATTCTTCAACTTAGAACTAGGAAAGAGTAGTCGACAAAGGATAGTAAAAACCTTAACAGCACATAGAGCATGAGCTTTTGAAAGTGCACAAAATTTATGTCTCTATCTTGTTTTGCATGATAAATTTTTTATTGAGTATATAAAACCACACCAAACATAAAAATGTATTAAAATATTACCACACTTTTTAATAGTGCGAGTTAGTGAGGAAAATCAACAAGAATGAAAGCAATCATAGAAGAGAAGAGAGACATAATGGGAAAAGGAGAAAATACAAAGTAGTATTGCAATGATGCAGAGAAGATATTAAAAAAAGGGAAAACAGAAATCATTAGAAAGTTGCATCCTGAATTATTCAGAATGATATTTTTATCTGTACCTTATTATTGTGATAGCTATGAATGCAGGAAGTCTGGAATGGATCTGCAAATGGTTGTGATTTTAATAAACTGAAATATTTGGTCACTGCATCACCTAACTCATTTACCTCATGCCCAGAGTGATTACAGAAACTACAATTCTGATAACCAATCAATAGAGAGAAAATATAACTTAGAATAAAAACTGCAGATTTATTTTGATTTATTTCTTTTTATTACATCATACATCTGCTGAGTGTAAGAAGATGAGCTTAATACTGACAGTACAGGTTTTGGTTCATCCTTAGAAAAGCCTTTGTCCCCTTGGAACACCTTTGGTCCTCAAATGAGTATTTTTATTCTTAAGGTCATATGGTTTAAAAATGGAAGGATGTAATTTCAGTAGGGAAACAAAACAAAACAAAACAAATGAAACAAGAATACTCAACAGTTTCAGAATTGTTTGGGAAAAACAATTTTTGGGGAAAAAACCAAATACCTAGACATGGACAAAGCAAGAGAAACAGCTATATCATACATGAATCATACGTGAAGGAAGAAAACATTCGCACAGGATGGAGTTGAATTAGTGAAGAAAAAGAGAAGAGGAGTTTAAAGTTCACAGACTGATAAATTTCCTAAACAGTGTGAAATGGATTAACATTAGTTAATCAGAAACAATTTATTGCATGAATATTAAACATCAGGAGAGAAAAAGATCTTACGTCGTTACATCATTAGCCCTAGAGGGGTCTGGGCCTTGTAGGTTTGTGCTGTACACTCACAGAAATAGTGTATAGGGCCTTCTTTTTTTTTTTTTTTTTTTTTTTTTTTTTGTTGTTGGGGTGGGGGGTGGCCTTGGGGGGCATTGGAGGGGTAAAATTTTGTGTTTCTTTGTACAAGGTGTTCTCACATGTATTCCAGTCTTTAGAACAGTCTGGTCAGACCCTCTTTGGATGATGACAAGTGTTGAAGTCATTATTGCAACACCATCTTCAGCTGGTTCAGCAGAGGCTCCACAAACCTCTGTTTTGCAGCATTACAATACCCAGCTGGCCTCTTGGTCCTAGCAGGCTGTGTCAAAGATAGAGGATCCATTGTTATTGTCTTAAAACTACATGTAAGTCATCTCTGTACTGTAAAAATGCCTGACCTATGTGACCTTTTCTGTGTATGCAGCAATGGTTTCTCTGGAGCCTTTCCAAATGCATTACCTGTGCTCAGTGAAGTCAGTTCTGCAGCAAAAAAATTCCTGAGTCTCTATAAACAAACATGTTTCTCCACCTTGATGTTAACACTGATGTTAATGAACAGATCTAAACACATCTAAGCACACATGCACCTATAGTTCTTTTGTGGCTGGGTGTGAGGTCACTGTTTGTAATTCTTATTCCCTAAGTGGGAATAACATATCAGAGATAAAATAAGGTGTGTGTGAGAGTGCTTTGTTTTAATTCAAGGTCACAGACAGCTCTCAGAGATCTTGTACACAAAGCATATTTTCCAATGTCAAAGCACGGGGCTCTGGAGGAGATTTGCATCTCAGAATTTATCTGCCATTTGCCTGGAGTTAACTTCTTCATCCGAAGCCATGCCAAGTGGGGCCTAAGAAGAAAATGTTTCTAGACAAGGTGTTCCACAAATACATACACACACACATACAAAAAAACCCCAAACAAACATTCAACCCCCTCCCCCAAACAAAACAAAAACAAAGAAACAAACCAAACAAAAAGAAGGAAAAGGAAAAGGAAAAGGAAAAGGAAAAGGAAAAGGAAAAGGAAAAGGAAAAGGAAAAGGAAAAGGAAAAGGACCAAAAGTGCTCTTCTAAGTGCACATTCAGCATCTTTCTTAGCAGCATCCTATCATGAATGGACGAGAAAGAGAATCAGACATGTATAGGGGATGGGGCCACCTGCAAACAACCTCAAAAGAAAGAACTGTGCCTACCTTCATGTTCTTAAACACATGCATGTACTTCATTTTGTTTAAATTAAAAAATGTTCAAGTTTCAGAGGTTGGTCATTAATGTGCAGTGATAGCAGTATCTTGGAAAGGTGTACTTAAATCTGTGACTCTGGGTAGAGGAAATGACAAAAACTAGCCACAAAGGTGTTTAATGGTTTTAATATTTTAGTTTGAGGAAACTTCATTTTTTGATGCAGTGAGAGGACAGATATGAATGAACAATAACTAATAGGTAATAATTTAGAAATTCTGCACATAGTAGCACTAGACTTTATCCAAAAAATATGTAAAATAACCTCATGGAAGCTGGAGTATGCACATGAATAACAAGTGCAAATATAATACTGCTTGCCATAAAATAAAGTATTTAGGGAGATAATTGGGTAGGAAAACACACATCACAAGCATGATTTCATCTTGGACTATCATAGCCATGAAAATTATGTGTATGCAACAAATACATTATAATTTATGCATTGGTAAATACTCTTATGCCTGAAATTTTAAAACATGCCCGGTTTCAGATGACCATTTCTACCTGAAGGCATCTGCTAAATATGTATGTTTCTTCCTCCAATGAATGCAATCTACAGCACAATAAGCTGACTACTGCTGTTGAACTATATTTAGTCTTAACTAGTTTTATTAATTTTCCCATGTCAAGAAGACACAGAAGATAGCAATTTGCCTCTTAAAGAGCATTGGCAGAAGTAAGTCATGTGCTACTAGAGCAAGAAGGAAATGTATTATATCATATACTTCATTTTATACAGTTAATGTATTAACTTGACAGAGATAGAAACTGTGAGACCAAAACAATAGTTTAATAAAGCTTTCAAAATTTAGAAATTAAGTGACAACCTAGTCAAATTCACTTCCTATAAAATTCTGACATTACTTAACTATATGTCTTCTAGTAACTTTTAAAGAATGTATTTATATTTTTGTTGGCTTTTGTTGATTTAGTTTTATTTAACTTCAAATGTAGTTTATCAGTGCCTGTAATGAAGACACTGACAAAGTTAGTGTGGAATGTGGTGAAAAAAAATCCAGTTATATTAGCTGCTGGAATAGTAACCTGATTAAGCTAAGAAATTCTCCAGGTTTAGTAAGATATAATAATAATAATAAAAAAATCAAATTAATAACCTCCCACCCCTTAAAAAGAAATCTATTCAAAATAGATATTGCTGGACCTTGAAAATAATATAGACTAACACTGTCTATATTATCTGGCACAATCTAATGCCATGCATTTCTCTTGAAAAATAAGAAGCTCTGTCATTGCACAATAGTTTCCATGAATCCAGTTGACATTATATGACGAGGCACATCTAAACATTCTAGCTACAAATAACTTTAGGTGGAAGAAAATCCTCAGAAATTAGTTCCTGACTTTTCTAGGACTTCATTTTCAACAGCTTCATTTTAAAAAAAACAAGTAATTTTGCAAGTTACTCTCACAGAGTCAGATAGTAATTGTTTTCTAAGTTTGGTTAGCTTTGTTGTTTTTGCTGCACAGAAAGACTTTGTATTGACAATGGTTGATGAATCAAAACAGACATTCACAAACACATACAATTCTATGTTTCAATTTATTTGATATGTCTGCCTTTGATAGCAATTAAACTCATTATTGTTGAGACATATTTTCTAACAGTAATATTCATTATGATCTTGTAAAAACAGGTAACGAGAATGATTCTTTAATGTTTGTGACTTTTCCTAGACAGAAAAAGTATGTCAAAATAAATTTTAAGAGAAAAAAAATCACCTGTATAGTACTAAATGTGCACAAAAAATCTGTCTTCTTTTCAGTAAAAGTAATTATTTCAACGAAAGAAAAACCCACTAACATATTAACTCTCTTCATGATTATTATTTGGGAGTCCTTACAAACTTGTCTAATAGAAGTTAGAAACATTGGGCTTTATTTGACTTTTAAAAGGTAAAATGCTAAAAAATTTAGCAGTGCAAGATGAAGTGCAAATTTCAACCAATGTATTTTTTTATTCATTTGGTCAGGTCTTAATGTTTATAGGTGTGCTTCCATGCCCTGATTATGTACTAATACTTTTAACCCATGTCTCACAAACACTCTATTTCAGCATTACTGAAGATCATTTCCTTAATAATTAATCCTAATAAATATTCCAGCTTCAATTTTTAAATTATCCTGTAATTTGACATGTTATTAGCTTTTTAGCATCAAATATTTCAGACTAGATGACCAAACTAATTCTAAAACAAAGCTATTGAAATTTTCCCGAGTAATTAGGATAGTAAATTTTTAAATACTATCTAATTTTGAAACATCTGTGGAAATGGAGTGTGCAAAAAGATTTCTTTCTTCAGGCTCTAGAATTAGGCATAGTGCAAAATATTCTGTCTCATAAAGTAATAGTTCCAATAATTTATTCATTGAAGGAATCAAAGCTATAGCTGGAAATCAGCAAATTATTACCACTGTTGAATCTTACTTCAGTGAAACAGAGCATATAATATTTCAGTGTGATGAATGCTTTTGATGAACTAGAAGCTTTTCTGAAATAGTGGAAAATTATTTGGGCACTTGTGGTACTGGAGTGCGAAGTTTCTTCTCTCAGCATTGTTTGTTGCAGGATTAAATTTTAATACTCATATTATACTTTATTAAAGCTGGTTTGCAACAGCCTTGGTGACCAGCAAGCAGACAGCAATTGCCAAATTTCAGGAGAAATCTCCTTGTGTCCTGAAGTCATGACAAAGGTCTAGTTGCAGGGGAATGGGTATCTCATCCAGTGCATATATTTCAGACCATTCTGCTATACTGGAAACATCCTGAAGTCACAATACCAGCATATCAAATCATTTAGAGTGCAATGGGACATAAAGAAAATGGGTAAATCTGGAGCATTTCATTCAATGACAAAGCAATGCTGACTTTCAGTGACGTTATTTATTCATTGCCTGTCATGTTATCATGCTTTCATCTCCCCTATGTAATGGTTTTTGTTTATTAATGGTTATTTGATTTAAACAAAAATCACTCAAGTGTTTGACTGTTCATTACACTACACCATTAAAAGCAACTTTTGTCTAGAAAATGTAAGATAAATGAAACCATTGATTAAGCAGTCTAAATGATGTTGCCAATGATTCTTCAGTAATGTCTCTGTTACTTAAAACTAATTTCAGGAAGTCCAAGTGACCACAGACAAGCATCAAGCTCCCAAAAATTCTAATTTTTCCACTAAATTAAAAGCATTGGGTAATATCAATCAATTTGTGTACAAATCATTGTAATTTCCAGTTACAATGTGGAAATGCACATCCTAACAGCTGCCCTCCTATAATGTACTTGCGTCCTCCATGTAGCAACTGATGGCACCTGCTCACAACACCTGCTTTCAGTTACTTTCTTCAGATGGTGGTTGGGCAGATTTCAGTTGTAACTGAATCTTTGGGCAGAAATGCTGTATTTTGAGAAAGTTCTCTTTTTTTCTCTCTCCAAAAATTGAAAATTCCCTGTTTGCATTGTGAAATGTAAACGACCAATACTGAATATAAAGCCATTTAATAAAGATAAATTATATTCCTGCCCACAGCAAGAGACTTGGACTAGATGATCTTTAAAGGCCTCTTCTGACCAAAATCATTCTATGATTTTAGGACTTGAACAAGTTTTGGATATTTAGGACTCTTCCTAATACTTGCATATTTTTTCCCAGATATATTCATGCAGTCATTTAATGCTTTCTTAAAACAGTTAGATTCCTCTTCAAAGGCACAGGTTTTCTCGTGGGTGAGCTCAGCTCAATGATTTTACACATTCTTTTTCTTCTTCCTTGTTGGAGTTCAGGGCACGTGGAAAACTCCTTGTGCTGACCTGGGGGGTCTGAGACCCCATCTGGGACTCCAGGAGAGCCTTTGACCTTAGTCCATGGGAAGAACTTCCAACACTTAGGGATGAGTTGAAAGCAATGAAGATGGGAAAGAAATAGTAGTTTAGTTTGTCACAGGGTGAAAATTTGTAGTTTTGGGTTTTTAGTATGGAGACAGATGAGAGCAAGATGGAGAATTTTGGGCAGTGTCTCTTCTTCTTCTTCCTCTTCTGCTCCATTTTCTGCTGTGACGGTGGCACAGAGACATTGGTAGAATGGATTTGATACAGAGGTTGCGTGTTTAGAATAGGTAGCAATTATTGGCATAAAATTGTAAACATAGCACATTTTGGGAGTTAATTGGGTTAGAAACCTTTAAGAACCTTGGGATTTTCTGTCCAGGGGTGGGTTTTCACACTCTTTCTGGTGCATTGAGCAAGGTTTCAGCAGTGTGCAGAACTTGAGATAAGAAATAGAATAAACAGCTCTGAAGACTGAAACTGCAAGTCTCATTTATCTTTTTAACCCTGGTACTGGACTTTTGGAGGAAAATGATCATCCTGCCCTCACAAGCGGGGACTCCTGAAAGGGAGTTTCCTGCACTTCCTCACCCACTCCAATGTTGCAGTATCCTCACTCAAAAAGAAAAACTTAGTTACTGGTGAAGTATTTTTAAGAAACCCTCTACTGGAGACAGAGACATGACATCAGACTAAACTGAAAATAGTGGTGCAACAAAGCAGTGCTATGGTTCTCACGAAGAGCAATTTTCTCTGTATCAGTCTGATTGTAATCTCTTGATAGTGTTTGGAAAATGCAAAAAGCCCTACTACTCAGCAGGCGGTATACCCAATCAAGTGGAGTAAATACATTCCTAAAACTACCCACTTTATTGTTGGATTTAATCCCTTATTGACTGAAGCACTGTATTTTGACAAACTCTCATGATGGTATATTTAAAGCAAAGCTGCTACGCAGGTTTATTTTAGGACCAGCACAATGCAGTTTATTTTAATGTCCATAGCTATACTGCTGAAGTGGGAGAAAAAAATTATTCAATACTCAGGGCTCTTTCTAAAGATCATATGGAGGCTGAGGCACTTGCCTAGGACAGGCACAGTGAAGTACAAGTGCACCAAACCCAAGGCCTTCTGCAGAGAAGTGCTATTATTACCATAGGTTCTGAGCACCTCAAAAGGAAACATGCATTTGAGCTAATGTCTATCTCCAACAGAGCACGTAAGGCAGGTTCAGATACTATGTGATAAAAGCAGATGGCTGAAAATAATTGTTCTTTGGGCTGAACTGATTATCAAACTACTAATTGGATTAAGCTGGAGAAGGAACTAAATATGGCTCCTCAAGCTAAGAGGTCAAAAAAATCCGCATTGTGACCTCAGGGAAGTCACTTAATCTTTCTGAGCCTCCAATTTTCCGATTACTTCCACAGTCATTTGTCATGTACATTGAATATAACAGCAAAGGATGATAATAGTTCAATGAGTAAATCTGACTTTTAAATAATTAATGTTATCAAACTTTTCAACTCATCAAGGAGGAAATAGGCCAATCAATCACAATCATATAGGTTGATATTCCCAGCACATTGTGAAGCCTTGCTTGCCTGTTTTGTTGGTTGGTTGGTTGTTTTTGGTTTGGTGTGGGTGTTTTGTTTGTTTGTTTGTTTTTTTGGTGTTTTTTTTTTTGGTTTTTGTTTTGTTTTGGGTTTTGTTTTGTTTTGTTTTTGTGGGTTGTTTGTTTGTTTGTTTTGGTTTGTTTGTTTTGGTTTTTTGGTTTTTTTTCATAGGTGTTACTGAATAGTAACTTTTCATTGGAAAACTATATTATTTTTAGGGAACCCAGCTGGAAACGCTTCCTGTGCATACCCCCAGGTGTTAAATGTACAGCTGAAGGTTCTACATTGAAATAATTATAATGTTTTCACTTCATCAGCAACACTACTTTCATTCAAGTGATAAAAGAAGAGTTGGTCTACATAGATATTCACCTGCATTTTTATAGTTGGTTTGTCCTTCATTTTACCATAATATTGCATTACACACAAAACAAACACCCCATGTAAATAGCGAAAGGGACATTATAAAAGAAAGAATAAAACACTTAATACAGTTTGGTAAGTGTATTCATTTATAGGATTTGAAAATTTGCCTCTCTGCATTTTGTGGATAAACCTTCCTGTTCTGTGCACTATGCTTCCTCAGTTTCATCTCTCAAATGGTAAGTTTATGATTTCATATATAATTTAAACGTATTTTTTCCAAGGAAAATACTTATGTCAGTTGTGTGGCTTTTTCTTTATTAAGAGTGTAAACAGGAAAGATATTGAATGAACCCTTATGATCAATTCTGATTGCTTTTCCAGAAGATTTTGAATACATTTCAGATTTCAAGAGAAAATAAACAGGAAAAAACCTAGGTAATTTTAGCAAAGGAAAATATGAAGAAAATTAACATAATTTAATGAAATATTTAGATTATCTTAACTTTTTTTAAGGTCTTCTCACCATATTTTATGAAGAAAACATTAAACAAAATGGCAGGAAAATAGGAATATAGAACTGAAAAAAGGGGACAAAGATAAATTTACCTTTTTTGCCATTTTCTTTCTATATTGTTATTTCTGTTTCTTCTTTATTTTGCTACTAGCAACCATGTAATTAATTATACTTGTCGACTAAAACAGAAAATCTCAATAACGATGTAATTATAGTAAGACTGTTTCAGGAAATACAATGCTTAAAATATCCTTAATGAAGCTAATAGTCAACAAACATCTATATCCTTAAAGCCTAGATTATTATATAACATCTGATTCAAAAGAAAGAAAAAACTGAAACCATGTAACACTGGGGATCTTGTTTTGCTTTATCTAGAAATTAAATCAGTGAATGGTGTGCAGCTACATGTAGCAGTTCAAAGTTAACTCCTATAAACATTTATTGTGTTATTCTGGAATGGGCATTAGTCACCCATTGTTTAGTCAGATTTATTTGTGTAGAAAATAATTCTTGCCAATATATTAATTGAAGTTACAAGAGTAATCAGATGCGTTTGCTGTGAGAACAGGAATTATTCCTCTCTGCATTTGAAAAAGCATGTACATTAAAACAATTGTAATAATTGCAACTATTTAAGAGCTCATACATTATAGACTGCAATTTCTGACACACATGTATTCCCATCAAACAGAATTTTAAGAGTCCCAGCTCTTAGGATTAAAAGGAAAATAATTATGCCAAGAGAAATCACTCAAAATTTTTTGAAATCTTTTTCTAAGCGTCCATTGGGGCCTGATGCAAAGTAAATGGAAAACACATCTGGATATCAGCGTTTCCTTAAAACAAGTCACACATCAGTTTGTGCTAGTTGAACTAACTATACATTGGCATTTTTAGAAAAAAAAAAACAAAAACAAACAACTCAGCAAAAGCAAACAAACACCAACATTTATACTATATAGTTAGAAAACCACTGACTGATGTTACTCGGCCAGGGAAACTGTCTATAAAATATGGGATGCTTCCCAAAAATTATTATATCCTACTAAAAATAAATTTACTGGAATTGAAAAATTGCTCTAGAAGTTAAAGAAACTGGAATAGATGACATATAATGCTTTATCTCAACAGCTTTTTCACATTAGGAATAGAAAAAAGGAAAAATAATTGTACATATTCACCTACACTTCTGTGTATGTGACTCTCATTGGATCTTTCCACCAGCCTTATGCTTGGAAAACAAACCATTTCAGTGGAAAAGACCCTTGGCACAACCATTAGGACACACGGAAGGGGTAATATTTGCTTTCCTTCTCCCCAGCTGAGAAGATAGCAATGTCTGTCATCTGCTTGAAAATATATAATAGGTGACTGCTAGAAGATTTTTAGATCCATTTTTGTACCATAGACTGTGGAGATCTTGCTGCAAATTTGTTTATTAGTAATCCTAATTCTGATTTTATGGTGTGGAATGGGGTAGTTGAGGGACACCAGGTGTTCATAAACAGCCAAAGTAAGATTATATAACCCAGGGTGAATGCTTCCATTTGCTTTTGATGCTTTAAAACAAAGCCATTAATTACTTTGTTGTTATTATATTTACTGTATCTAATTTATGGTAGTGTAGTTTGGTAATTTGCAAATGATTATTCTCTTCTATCAAAGGATATTAATTCTGAATAGGTGTCTTGGATTATGGAACCAAAAATGTGTATTCTATTTCATTTGTTGAAAGCAGTTGGGGAGATGTTTTTCTTTATCTCTTGTAACTCTGGGGAAATGGGGGCAAATGCCTTCTGATAATGGGCCAACTGTTAAAATCAGGTGGGGCAGTGTTTCTTATCTCTTTCACCACCTGTCCTCCCTCCAGGGGAATATTTTCTGCTAATGGGCCATTAAGGCTCACCAATGACATGACATATTCCATCATCCCATTGTGAGATGCTCCACCCAGTGCAGGGAGCCAACCATTCCTACCTGGATAAAAACTGAGATATAGGAACACAAGGTATCTGGTTCCACTGGATTCCTGGAGGAAGATTGGACCCTTCTCACCATCACTGGATCCATTTTTCTCAGGACCATTTCTGCTCCAACAGAACCACATCTGCCACTCCAGGAGGACTTACTTTTGGACTGCTTCCAGCACCCTGACCAACAGGGTGTCAGGTTGTAGCTCTGACTCTGTCAGGGTTTCTAGGATTGTTGCTTGCTTGTTTGTTTGTTTGCTTGTTTGTTTTGGGATTTTTTTTGCTACTAGTTTTTTATTACTACATTGTTAATATTCCTATCCCAAATCTTTGCCTGAAAGCCCTTAATTGAAAATTTATAATAATTTGGAGGGGGTGAGGGGGTTTACATTTTCCATTCCAAGGGAAACTCCAGCTTTCCTTGGTGGATACTTGTCTTTCCAAACCAAGACAATAGGTGAATAATTCTTAAGTAAAATGCTTAGCATGGGATCTGATCAAGCCTAAAATTTCCAAAATAAATAATCATTTTCCTTATACTTTTTAAAAATTTGCTTTTTAAATTTGCTATCATGACTTACAGTCCTGTAAGTCCCTTAGAAGTTCATTATCCTCAGAATGGACAACCAACTGGAAAATGGTTGATAAACAAAACCGTTAATCCAATCTCTCCATCTACTTTGGGGATTCAGAAGCAGGTGCTGCAACACAAACCCTCATTAAATAGCTATTTGTTTCATTTCCAGTGACAATATACACCACAGTCATTCATCTCAGAATTATGTCAGTGTTATGAAATTTATTATCATTTTGAGAATAAATGACCATCTCCTTTGATAAGCTTCTTTCTGAATGGGAACACATATTCAATGTTGACAAAATAACTAAAAGCCTGGTCAGATTCTCATATGTTTGTACAGTGAGTTGTTTGCAAATTCCCAATCTAGTTATATCAGTGAGGTTGCTTCATCTCTTTTGTTGAAAGTTAGAACTAAAGCATATTTTTAATTTTTTTGTTGTTGTTGAGTATAATTTTTCATCTTCTGTAAGGTATACTATAAATTGTAAAAGGAATATCCCAAGAAATCCAGACTATAGTGTGCTAATGAAAGATATTCTATATTCACTTTAAGGCAGACGTACAGTTTTTTTAAATTTTTGTTTCACTATTTTTATTACTAATATATTGTTGTTACAGTGACTCTAGTGGTAAAAAAGAAAAACCCATAAAATTTTCACAACTTCATAACAGAATTTTCACTAAAAGAATATCTTATAGCACTGTTCAAAAGAACTGGAGAACAAGACCAATACAGGTACAGTCCGGAGAAAACAAACAAATCAACTGACAAAGGGAAAGACCTTATTATTTAGTATATAATAGTTG
Organism: Phylloscopus collybita; assembly: GCA_027886175.1. Lineage (NCBI taxonomy): Eukaryota > Metazoa > Chordata > Aves > Passeriformes > Phylloscopidae > Phylloscopus > Phylloscopus collybita. Next base: position 30,375,567 of record JAJNNQ010000026.1, on the reverse strand, counting down.
CATAATAATGAGAATCAGTAGTTTGTGTCCACTCTTACTAATACAGATAATGTACCATTTCTAAAGGCTTCCTGTCGATGGTAGACAACACCATGATATATTTGCAGATGCTGGCTGCTTACAATTCTTTTTTGCTTGTCTAAATGCTGAAACGGGGAAAAAGAAAAGTGACAAAATCCTCGGGCAGAAAGAAAAAAAAATGTAATGTATTTATACTCAAAATATAAATATGAAGCCCATATTGGATTAAATATTTGATCAGACTACAAATAAATATTATATTAGATAGATGATGGATAATTTGCACTCCAACATTAATCTCCTGCTAACACACAACCTCTGGGGAACTTAGCTATTATAAAGAATTTAAACCATTTTTCTACCCTGAAGATTGTTATTTTCTCCAAATATATGTTGACAATAGCTAGAATGATACCAGCAACATAATGGCCAAATAATTTTTTTTTTTCACGTGAATGGATCAGACTCAGAGGCTTGCAGTGTAAAGCAGAGCAAAGAATACATATGAAACTAAGAATTTTTTGTTAGTCCAATTAATGTGTTAATAGTTCCATTAAAATACAGTGAATGGATATTGCTGATCCACTTAGTGACACTAACAGTGACAGTCCAAAGTATGGCTCCAAGTCTCAAGGACATAAAGATTAAAAATGTTACACCAAAACCAAATCAAACAAAAAAATCTCTTCCTAGCAGATACTCTTCCTCAGACGTGTCATCCCCCCAGACTTCCCCAGGCCTAGACACACATGACTGTGGTTTGTCAGTCAGTGACTGCAGTGGGTGGGGCTATCATCCTTCTGTTATCCCCAGGGATGAAGTTGGAGCAGGGCAGGTCGCAGCTCCTGAACTGTCAAGTCAGTGACACACAGTTCAGATCATGGAGAGGCTGAGTCCCTGTGCTGGTGGGTCAGCACACAACCAGGAGCCTCTTAGCAGCAAAATTATACTTGTAAAAAAATGGCACTGGAATGTTTTTTATAAAATACTAAATGTAGAAGATAAACACCTATTTGACTTGAATAGTAACATTAATCTGCCTCTCTTCTACAAAAAAATCAGTACTTCTATTACTGATAATTGCAATTTAATTTTCTCCTTGTCTTGCTTCCTGCCAAAGTTTTCATCATTCAGTGGCACATTGGTGTCTTGAGTTGCAATGCAAGATGTATTCTATTCCCATCTGTTAAAACTGGTTGAAAGGTGTTTATCTCATAACTCTAGGGGGGAGGGGGCGGGTGTCTTTCTGTTAATGGGCCAGCTGTTAAAACAGGTGGGACAATGTTCTTTATCTCTTCTACAACCGGTCCTCCCCCCAGAGTGATATCTGCTGTTAATGGTAATTTTATCAGTTATGCTCACAGCATAACTGGTAAAATTACACCATGCCATTATGAGATGCTCCACCCAGTGGGAGGAGCCAAGCATTCCTACCTGGATAAAAATCTGAGATTCAGAACAGCAGGACAGCCTGTTTTCCACTGGATTCCCAGAGGATGACTGGATTCATCTTGCCACCACTGGACCCTTCTACAGGATCATCTCTACTCCAGCAGAAACACATCTGTCACTCCAGGAGGACTTAATTGGACTGCTACCAACACCCTGACCAACAGGGTGTCAGGTCATGTTCTGACCGACAGTGGTTCTTTTTTTTTTTTTTTTTTTTTTTTGTTATTTTGCTTTTTTTTTTGTACTACTACATTTTTAATATTCCTAGTAAAGAACTGTTATTCCTATTCCCATATCTTTGCCTGAAAGCCCCTTAATTTTACAATTATAATGATTCAGAGGGAGAGGGCTTATATTCTCCATTCCAAGGGAAGCTCTGGCTTTTCCCTGGTAGAAACCTGTCTTTCCAAACTAAGACAATTGGTCTTTAAACTTACACAGACATAAAAGTAACATGATAAACTGTAACTTTTACTAATTGAATTACTCTGGTAACAATCTGATGACAATTTGTGTGCTTTTGTTTATCATTTTCTCTGGTTAAAATATCTGGTTAAAGATATGCTGGAAAAGATGTGAGCTTGCTTTTAAAAACCCCTGCCATATTCCTTTTAGGGTCCTGGGAAAGACTTTCATATCAATTTCTTTCCAGATTTCAATTCCTAGGGGACTGGACCCAGCAGACACAATGGAAATCTGGAGAAAGCTGTACTATCCACTAAGTATTATGCACAGATCAAGGCTCACTTAGCCAGAAAGAGAGGCTGTGGAGAAGCAGCTATAAGATCTTCATGTGACTTGTTTGTTAGACACCCCACACAAGACTGTTGGTACAAAATGTTCCTCAGTCATCTTTGCCGAGTTCTGACAGTCAGGATAGGATTGATGCTACCTTCTCCCCCTGTGCTCCTCATGGCACCAATAGCTTGTGTGAGATCTGTGGGATCGTCCACATTAAACACCATATAGGTCATTGGCATCCAGCCTATTGATGAGTACTGTGTTTTATGATGCAGGCTTTACATTACTGTGGTGAAAGTGACTGCTAGTTACCTCTACATTGTTATTGGGTCTGGTGTATAGAAATAAAGAGATAGCAAAAAAAGAAATTCTCACTCCTTATGTAGTGAAGGTCACACCCCTTTCTTAAAAGTCGACCTGTGGCTTCATTTTTATTTGCCTAATCTACAAAAGGAAACAATTAAAGATAATTTTAACTCCATTCTGATATTCTCATTAAGTAAAACTCTTTTTATGTCATCAATAGCCTAGGGTTTCCAACCACATGTATTTTAGGTTATTGTATTATACCATTCCTGTAGATGATGAGTAAACAGCTAATGTCTATAACTCTATCTGCCTGAAAATGAGATGTATATTCAAACACTGTGCATGTCTAGTGACTGCTCTGCTGGTATCCCAAAAGCTAATGGACTCAGATGTCTTCAGTAGCTAAAGCTCAATGCAGATACATTTCATAATGTCTCTTTCCTATGTTGGTTTGCTGAATGCAGCTAAGAAATTGCTTTCTGCATTCAGTGGGAAGAGGCTAACAGTCTTCTGTACTGCAGCTCACAATCATTATTAGCAGCAAACTCATTCTGCCTAATAACTAGTGTCTCTCATTTATTCCCACAAGGCTGGCAATGATAGTTGACATAAAGAAAAATTGCCTCTACTTTGAATGACAACTGAGTGGGGCCTTAGAAGAGCATAGATATCTATCCATTACTGTACTAAGAATATCTACAAAAAACATTTATCTGATGCTGCAAAAAAATGGCTAATTTTAATTAGTGCCTCATGAAAGCAATTAAAATGCCAACTGGGGGAAATGGAGAAAAGCTCAGTGTTGTTGTTTTATTTTTTTATGTATTTACTCTTTGTAAAATGATTATGCAAAAAAAATCTGCTGCATTGTGAGACACACTAGAAAGAAAAGTATGAGAGAAGTAAATATGAAACATTTCCATTTTTATATTTTTAGATATTACTTAATTTTAAAAGTACTTTCAAAAATCTCCATTCTCCCTAATACTTTCACCAATGATCTTTTAATTTGCAAACCATAGCCAGCCAGCAGCAAAAAGTCTTGATGAAAATTTAATGAACGAAATTTCTCAGCCTGCAAATCAAAGAAGAGGGGAAAAAAAAACCCTCTTCATCCTCTTTTCCCTGGAATATAGTTTATATTTCCTTAATATCTTTGAGTCAGGATTCAGCACGATAGCTAACACTTTGGGAAAAATATCTCTGAGATATAGATAACCACTAGCTAAGTATCATTTCTGTAGTGTTTATTTGGTTGGGTAAGAGGACTACAGCATTGACCTGTTCAGTTTATCTCTGTAATACCAAACTTACTTTAAAAAGGTTATTCATTTGATAGGGTAAAAATTCTTGTTAGCCTTTGGAAATAAATCCAAAGAAAAAAATGCAGCTTTTTGTGGATTTTTAATTGCTTGTAAAACTGCAGCATTAAACTGTAAGCTTTACATTTTAAAAAAATTTGGCCTGATTTTCTAATCTAGTGCACATCTGAACATTCCAAAGAAGGGAAAACTAAACAGAAAATACTTCTGTATTGATTTTGGCAGTCTTTTACCTTTTCTTCCAGCCTATGGAAATGCCTTTATAAAATGAAGGAAATAATAGAGAATGAAGCCTTCTATTTCCTGTGTTCTTTACAATTTCTAAATAAATTTTTCTTTGGAGAGGATGGGCCGAGAGCTTCCTGTGCTTTTATGAAGAAATTGTCAAGAAGCAGACAATTCATCTCAACACTACAGAGTTATAATATCACCTGCAGTTCACATACCTCAGACACACTCTTTCAAACTCTTTCAAAATATAATAGAGTTAATGGAGACTTTACAATACAAAACCTGTGACATTCAGAAAAAAATAGTGAAAATGGAAGCACTGGGTTCTATCTATTAAATGCAAAAGATATAGAAGATATAAATCAATATAAAATCAAGTATTTATGTGTATATATGAAATAAATATTTGGGAAGACCTCTTTAGAGACCTGTTAAGATGAGTTTACATAATGAGGCTGTTAAAAAGTAAATTAAAAAGCAAGCAAAAAAATTCAAACTAAAAAAAGCATTATGAAATACAGATTTTAGCCGTAAATGTCTGAGCTTCTTTCTAGTATTTTTTATGCTATTATGCCAAGAGATTCATATAGCAGCATTGATTTTTGAGGGCAAATATTTGTAAAATCATCTAGAACAGCTAGTTTGACTGGAAATAAACATTGAAAAACATGGTTTTTCAGATTTCATTTTGGCAGTTCTGACATTTCTGATGAATCAATGGATTCATATGAATTACAAGTTCTGTTCTTTAGAAAGCTTTTTTTGAAGGCTCTAGCTGAACATTAATCTAAAACAACAACAACAGAAAAAATAGCCAGGCAACATTATATTTTCATCTATTTTCACAAAAAAATACCCCAAAATGCAATGCTCTCTTCTTAAATAAATAAAGTAAAAATAATTTTACAGAAAGACATTCAAAATTACAGCTTAGAATAATCATGCTGAATCAATCAAAAATTATATTTAAATATTTCACATCTGAAATATATATTTTTAATAATTAATATTAATTTTTATTTACCTATGCATTGTATGCTTGGCAATGGTATAAAAGTTCTGGTCAGATGTATTATTTACTTTTAATATCATCTATCTTTCAACAACTGTCTACTGCTTCTGTTCCAACATCGTTTCCCAGTGAGACAGACAAATTGTTTCCCATTTTATTAGAAAAAAATATCATTAGAGGAAGAAACTTGTTAACAACCACAGTTAATAATGAGCATATATCCATATATAATCTTGTTAAGCACATAAAGATACCTTATATATGAAAAATAAAATAAAAAAGGGCTGTAGAAAATTATCTTCAGGAACTGGGTCTAGAAACTTTTGCACCAAACCCTCGGTATCTAGTCATTTCAATTAAAGCTAAACTAATAAATGCAGAAAAATTAATGTTAATAGGGTTAGATCATAGAATAACTCCGGTTGGAGAAGACCTCAGGAAGTCTCTACTTCAACCTCCTGCTCAAAGTAGGGTCAGATATGAGGTCAGATCAGATTGCTCAAGGCTTTATGCTGTTGGGTCTTGAAAACTGGGAATGGAGGTGACGCAACCTTTAAGAACCTGCTCTTGTGCTTTTTTCTTTTTTCTTTTTTTTTTTTTTCTTTTTCTTTTTTTTTTTTCTTTTTTCTTTTTTTTTTCTTTTTTTTTTCTTTTTTTTTTCTTTTTTTTTTCTTTTTTTTTTTTTTTATTGTCAGAACACCTCTTTTCCGGGTTAAATGAATTTGCCGTCTAAACTGAACCTCAGCAGAGTGGCTATAAAAAAACCCATACACTTTGTTCATTTTACATACACATATGGCATAGGTCCAGGTCTGTATACCTCTTGCTTCCTAAAATAAAACTTTATTTTCTTAGTTAACAAACAAGCCACAAATGGAATCAAGCCATCCTTCCAGTAATACATGAACGTTGCTGAAAAAAATAAAAAGACACAACAAAAAGCCAAAGTAAACTACCTAAATATAAAAGTGTGAGGAAGATGAGCACTGTTCACTGAAGGATAAAAGATGTATCCGATGGCTTTTAAAATGAGACTCCATCTCTTTTAAGCAACAGTAAGTTGCTTCACAGCCCTGTGAAGGAATTATGGTAAACATACGACAGGATTTATCTGTTCTTTCATAGTGTTGTATCTTTGATGGCTAGAATGTAGACATCTACACAGAGCAAGTATTTAACAAGAAATATGTACCTCTAAGGCATAGTTCATTCTAGCTGTCTTAGAGATCTGCCTTATAGAGGTCAGGTGAATCCTAGCTGGGGAGTATATAACATATATAGGTGGTATCCACACATACCATCTTCATGCATAAATAGGAGTCTGTGACATGATGTATGCAATCAGGCAAATTTCAAGACCACGTATAAGTGTGCCACATTGTTTTATATCTACTAGCATGAATTTGATGCCGTGAAATATGACAGTGGGCAATATACAGCGCACCTTTCCATTCTTAAAAGTTAGCTTTAAACAGGAAAAAAATTCAATTTAATTTGGAATGCAAATTGTCTAGAGATCTGGAATGGGTACTGTGCAACAAAGTCAGGGGCATTTACTTAATCTCATTTTCTCCTCAAATGCAGTTCTGTGTAACTGTTAAATGTTAGAAGGTATATTAGTAAGACAGCAAATACAATTACATAGTACATAAAAACCTAACAGGACTTCTATTTCTATAAGTTAGTACTGATTTATATTTCCTTTTTTTTGGAACCCAACACATATAACTCACAGGACTGATGCTGCATGTTCTTTAGTTCTAGAGGAAACATGATTCCATATATAAGTGGATACATAAAAATATATTATATTAAAAAATAATGTGCTTATTTATGTAAGACTGGGACCACCTGTTTTTCTGGTACAGAAGCTGAATCACAGAGTAAACACTGAACCTGCATCCAAATGAAAATAACTTCTTTTTCTGAATGAAATAACCTACAAAAATATTTTGCTATAACTTGGTTTTCATTTCAGAAGAATGTGATGTATTATACACATACTTTTATTATGTCACACACTGCATTAATTTTTCCCAATCTGAGTCTAGTTTGTCAGTTACGGTAACTGGCAAGTGATGCCCCTATTTTTATCTCGACCCCCGAGCTTTTCCTTCTTATCCTCTCAAACAGTTCTGCCGAGAAGGATGAGTGAATGAGTTGCTGGTAGGGGTCTTGCACACAACCAGGCTTGACTATCACACCTTCACAAAGAGACCAAGACAGCCCCCTTTCTTCTCCCAGCTGTGGTCTGGCAATGGCTCACAGATGCCCCCAGACCCACGCACACAGAGGGCCATGGTTTGTCAGGCAGTGACAGGTGGGGGATGTCACCCCCTCCCCAGCAGGGCCATCCCAGAGCCAAAGCTGGAGCAGAGCAGGCTGCAGCCACTGGCCCCAGCACAGAGCTTAAACCAGTGACCTGATCAGTCCATGGCAAGGTTGAGCCTTTGCACTGCTGGATCAGTGCATAGCTGGGGCACCCCCTACTGAGGACTGAAACTGTATTGACTGCCCTACAGTGTATAGGTCCATTGTCACATAGACATAGCTTGTTTTTTCACAATCCTTGTATTTTTCTCCTTATCTCTTCTATTTCTATTATATCCTTTCTGAGAGGCCATAGCACAAACGATACTTCATACAAAGACATGGCCAGCATCAAACCACCCAGTGATGTAATGACACACTAAGCTATAATTCCTATTCCTTTTGTAGTAATTTCTGAAATTCTGCTTCCTTTTTTGGACAATTTGTTACTTTTGACTCTGAGAGACCTATTCCTAATGGACCAAAGAAATAATGTAGGAATGTTACTAGATATTTAGCACAGTTTAGTACATTTTCAGTTCATCATGTATGTAGAATTGAAATTGTTTTTTCCTCACATAAATTTGCTTTATGCCAATTCTAAACATAATTGGACATTTTATTACCCAGTTATTCAGCTGTCATGAAATCATCCTACAACTCTTGATAGCTACCTTTAGTTTTTCTACACTGAACAGTTTTGTACCAGTTGGAAACTTTGCATTTTCTACATAGTTTTCAAATAATTCATCAGAGGATCATAATTTTTCATCACTGTGCAACAATTTGTTTATTCAGTCCTCTATATTCCTCTTTAACTACCTATGAGCATATTCAATAATCTTCCCTTATTGTTATGAATCCTCTTTAATGAGATGATTTTGTTTCTTTTGTGCTTTTAATTATTAAATATTTATTGATCAATATTATCATTTACTTCTTCAAGAACATTGATAGGTTGGTGAAGCATGACTTTCCTTCACCAAAGCTGTATGGATCTTCTCATTGTATCATGTGTATCTGTGCATCTACTGATGATACTGCTCTTTATTATGGCATCTATTATCTTGCTTGTAGTAGAGTTATTCATCTACATTTCCTAAAATCGTTGCTAGAGGGCTTTCTAAAAACTGGTGTCACTTTAAATTTTCAGTTTACATTTCTTTGCTACTGAGACTGATTTAGCCAGAGAGTTACAAACCATAGTCAATCTTTCAGCAATTTCATATGTGAGCTTCTCTGCAAGTCCTAGATGAATATCATGTGTCTCTACTGATTTATTGTTTGCATAACAATTTTTCCTAAAATTTCTTATCGTGACAGTTCAGCTTGAGATTATTCCACAATTTATCCACTCAATTTATCTGAACTCACTTCAGTACCTCAATGTCTTTCTTGAAGTGAGCGGCCCAGGACTGAGGACATACCTCACCAGTGCTGAGTACAGAGGGAAAATCACTGCCCTGGTCCTGCTGGCCATGCTATTTTTTATACAATCCAGGGTGGCACTGACCTGTGGTCACCTGGGCACACACAGGCTTATGTTCAGCAGGCTGTTGACCAGCACCCCCAGGTCCTTTTCTGCTGGACCCCTTTTCCAGCACTTTGTCCCCAGCCTTAATGCTGCCTGAGGTTGTTGTGGTCCAAGAGCAGGACCCAGCATTTGGTCTTGTTGAACCTCATATTGTTGACTTCTTCCTACTGATCCATCCTGTCCAGATCCACAAACTTACTGAGGCTGCACTTGATCTCTTCATCCAGATCATCAATAAAGACATTAAACAGGACTGGCCCCAGTTCTATGCCCTGTGGGAACCCCACAGGTGACTGGCTGCCAGCTGGATGCAGCACCATTCACCATCCTGCTCTGGGCCCAGCCATCCAGCCTGTTTTTAAGCCAGTGAAAGAGGGCACATGTCCAAGTTTCTCCTGGAGAATTCTGTAGGATACAGTATCAAAGGCAGCAAACAGACATTCCAAAGCATATATGGAGACAAAAACGGGAAAATTAACTCTGCCAATTACACTAATTAATGGGCTAGCAAGAAACTAAAGGCACCACTTTGTGGAACATCAACTTTGATTCTGGTCAGGCTGGGGAGCTGGCAATAGTCTGTGCTAGTATGCTCAAGGAGACTTGAGCACTGTGCACAGAAATGGACTGAACAGTGAGTAAGGGACACATGGGACAGGTAGGGTCTAGGATCTGGGCAGGAGTGTCAGATGGAAATAGATCCTGTGCTCAAGGCAAACATCAATGTATGTCTTTGTGAACCAAGAGTGTTTTTTGTGCACTTCTGACTCTGCCAGCCCAAGACAAGGAAATGGCTATGTACTTAGGTGTTATTGAAAACAATATTGTGGTAATCTGTGTGACCAGCCATGTCAGTGTCCTCTGTGTGTGTGCCTCTGGGTCACATGCACATCTTCACTACTAATTGAATCTGCACACAGGGAAGAAACAACTGCATCCCTCAACATGCTTAGGTCCCCAGGGCATTGTCCTGGGCTGTGTGACCAGGAAGGAGGAATGCCTGGGTCAGAGCAGCTGGGAAAGACAGCCATGCTCCTAATATCTCTTAATATTCCTAAGTGGTGCCACTTCTGCTTTGTGAATTTTGGCGTTTTTTTGTTGAATTTCTATTGGTTTCAATGGGGTATTTTATCTGCTTCCATTGCTCTAGTGGTTATTTGGAAAGGGTGGTTTTTTAATTGCAACTGGCAAGTCATGCATTGTATGTGGGCCTCTGGTTTGGTACTTTTTGGTGTCCTATTTTATTATCTAGTCTTAAAAAAACAGTCAAAATAATGGAAATAGCAGTGTAGACCTAGGCATAATTAAAAAACTAAAGAGAGACTGCAGTGCATTTTCCTTTGTAAAACACTCCAAAGGTAAATACATTTATTGGAAAGATCAATACTGGGACTCAGTTTGAGACTAACAGCCACAATTTAGGTGGCTTTTAACAATGCATTCTTATTTGAATTCCTATTTTAAACAAGAGGATCCTGCAGAGGAAAAAAAAAAAAAAAAAGAAAAAGAAGAGTGGCTCAGTTCGTTTATTTTAGCATAGGCTTTTGGTGTCATACTGATGATTTAATAGGACAACCTTTTACAAAGGCAAGATTCAAATCTATAGTAGTGGATGGCAGAAGAGGAAATCTAAATTTTTTTCCAAGCCCTGGAACATTTTACATTATAATCTCTTAAACTATTTATTAAAGGGCAAAATCTAGTGGATTTTGAGACTAAAGAAAAAAGCTCAAACATATATGTGCTAAACCATACAGGAAATACAGCCTAATTTTTTGTATATTTCAAAGACTATGTAAATGCATTTTTTTTTTCATTCCTATTGATCTTCAACTGTGGATTAGTAGTTTTAATTTTTAAACTGACAGTTTAAATTAAAAAAACCTTTCTTTTAAATTTTGTTTTATTTTTCTTTGTTTTTGTCATTATTTCTTACGCCAAAAGATAAATGCTTACAAATATGATATAGAAGATGACACTGTAATTTTGCAAATTTTGTGTGTTTCAATACTGAGTTTTACACCTTCAGTCAGAAAATATCAATGGAATTATTTTTATCAGACAACTTTTGATATCAGGGTTATATTTTCAGTATTTCTACAGCATAATGAATTTAAACTGTATGTGGTGTACAACATGTGATAAAGAACTTCTTTAGTAGAAGATTACTTTCAGCACCAAGTACTTACACTACTCAGAGGTTCCCCTAGCCATTATGATATAAAAATTATACAAAGTGTAGGTTTTTCCAAAGCCAAGAACCACCAAAATTACTTTTTAGCCTGTGGATTAGTTAGTTTTTTAATGATACACTGCATATCTTTGCCAGTAACTTCTCTATTTCACACTTAATTTCCTTCACAACCCTCAAATGAATTTTATCTGGTTTTAATGATTTACTACACTTAATTTTTTAAGTTGCTCTATAACTTCCTCCTTGGAGGCTATAATTTTGTTAAGGCCACAGTATAATTTCCCATGAAAAGTGCCCTTGGAAGAGTGATTTCCCTGTAGCCCTAGATAGTAAAGATGGATGCAAAAAAAATTAATTTAACTCCTTTGCTATTTTACCATCCTCTCTAATTGCTCCCCTCACTCCTTATTTCAATACGTTGTGTCCTGTATCTTCCAACTTTTTATGTGCAGCATAATTTTTATTATTTATATTGTTACATCTAACAGGGTTGACAATGTGAAGTGCATGCTATGGAAAAGCATGCAGAGCAATCGATGTTGTTCAGCAGAAAACCTCTTGTGTCTCCTCAGTGACTTTGCATTTGCTTTGACACTTGGATCCTTTCAAGGAGGGTAAAACACTTCAAAGTAAAGGTAGTATATTATAAACACTGCTGAGTGAATGTAAGTAACTCTGTGGAACAAAGCAGGAGAAACTTGCTGTTGAACAAAACCATTGCAGATATAAATGTAGGAAAAAAAGCTTGACCATTAAGTATCCTTGTCTGAATGGGAGAAATGGGTTTCCCAGTTCCTTTTTCCCAAAACCCTCATTAACTGACTGCTAAAGGTACCTTCTCTGAAGTGCAGACATGGTTAAAAACTTCTTAAGTTTTTTTTTTATTGACTTTCTACAACATGCCTCCTTCTTAAAGAGTACTGCAACATGGAGGGAAGAGTGGATGCTGACGGAAGATGAATGCTGAAGTAATCAATATTCAGTCCCCTCATTCTTTGGTCAAGAATATTACCCCTGGACTGCTGTCCCACAATGAAACACGCAGCCAGAAGAAATCTGGCTCTTCACTCGCAACGAGTCCTGATAAGTGGACAGATGATGCAGTCTGTAAATATGTATGTCTGTAAAAAATATGTCTGCCCTTATCAGGGGGGATGCCATGGCTTTGTGCCAGCCCTGAGCTGCATGTCACTGGTTTAAAGCCTGTGGCAGTGACTGTGCCTCCTTTGCTCCAGCTTCACCTCTGGGCTGGCCCAGCTGGGGACCAGCTGACATCCACAGCCACTGTCTGCAAACCAGAGCCCTTTGTGCCCATGGGGGTGGTAGGGATAGAGGCTGGATAAGAAGAGAACTCAGCACAGAGACCTCACTCCCCTGGCAAAGGGGGTGGAGGATGCTACAATTATTTTGTGCAATAGTTCGTCCCATTTTGTTACTAAGGTATTTTCCTGTGTGAGACAAATAAGACTCTTTAAATATGAAAGTGTTACCAAGACCAATAAAGATCTGTTATCCTTGCCTATCTGATGTGGTCCCTTTGGCTCATAAAATCCCTAACCTAATCAGCTTTCTCCTTTCATCACTTGAATATGGGTCTGTTACTGGGGATAAGAAGATCTTGCAGGATGGGAAGGACAGCCTCATGATATACGTGCACTACCAGCTGAAAGGCTAAAATTAGCTCTGGAAAAATATCTCTATGAACAGTGTGACTTCAACATGGATATAAATAGCAGTGGTCATTATGTCATGTTTGCTGTATGCAGAGAAACTTTGTCCATTTTAGGGAACCTGCTTTTAATCCTGAAGCAGTAGGTACAGCATATTAATTTCTGCTGGCTTCATAGTTCTCTTCTTATACATCTCCCTCTTCAGAAGGGGATATTAATTACTCAGTATGACAATAAGGATCAGATAGGCTCATGACACGGTGAAAAAATTAATTTCATAGATTACCATAAAATCCTGTTGAAGATGTGAAGTTAATTGAAGTCTGTTGACAGGTTCAAACTATAAAGAATTTAGAAATTTTGAAAGAGAAAAAAACTGAGAAGAAGATTGAGTCTCATAGATATAATTACAACTTTTAAATTAGGAATATATGAAGGAAAAGGTTTTTGATATATCCTTTAGCTTTTTGCCTCAAAACACATTTGGATGAAGTCCCAGGCAGTCTGACCTAAGCAGATCCTGCTCTCATTGTGGAGTTGGACCAGATAAACACCAGTAATCTCCTCTAGTCCATATAGTTTTACTGGTTTATGCTATTATTAAAATACTATTTTTTATTTCTTTGCACCTAAAGAATGTTTAGAGAAACATAGATGGGATGTTACTGGGTGTGGTCCCTCCCACTAGAAACAAATATTGCTTCTGATTTTATCAACACCCTTTTTATAAAAAGAAAGGACAGGCCGTTCCAGAAAAATATTTCCCAATTGTGCAAATTCTAAATAAAACTCCCAACAACAAAACAAACAAACAAACTTAGAAAAATCATAGATCACCTATTTAAAAACTCCTGTTAATAGCTTTTTTGGTCAAGGTCTTTTATAATAGACCTATTTAACATTAATTTATGACTGATGAGCTGAACAATTTTCTGCAAATGATAATTCTGTAATCCTTATTATCAATTTAGATCACCCACTGGATATGCTCTTTCTGACATATGAGATTTGAACAGACTCAATTGTATTTCTGCAACAATTATTATACTATTAAGACAAATATAATTTCATTGCTAATAGAAAACTTATAGAAGTCAATCTGGTCATTTTAAAGACAGTAGGAATAGGATTGGATTGTAAATTAGTCATATACACTGGATTTTTTGATTATCATTAATAAATTCATTAGTAGAATTGAAAAAGTGTTCTTGGCATTCTATATGACAAATGTCAAGCACAGAGTCCATCATGTCCAATGGTATTAAGCTTTTCTTTAATGGCCACTGTTAACAATAGTACAATATGTGATATAATTTATTGTCAGTCCAATGCCAAAGAGATAACAGGGTATTCCTCTGAATGACTAAACAACCAAAGCCTTACATCATGGCAAATGGTGGAACACAGAGCAGAAAAGTCAAAAGACAATGCAAGGCATTCAACAATAACTGATTTCCTGCTAGTTTAATGCATGTACATTTATTAAAATGGAAATAAATCCAAAAAGATGATAACACAAAACATGTATTTTAATAACACAGAACAACTTTAATATAGATATTCCAGATTATAGCAAAATGAGCAACGTATTTCACGTTTCTCCCAGATGAGAGGAAATTCTAGTGTGTCAAAGAACACATGACTTGGAGAAATAGATAAAAATATTTGAGGAGGACAGAAAGCCCATAACCCACTTCTCGCAAACCCAAACAAAATATTTCTTAGGGTTTTTTAAAATATAATTATCAACTTAAAAGAACAGCAACTGCAGAACAGTAGACAAAATTGAATATCTCTAAGAGCTACATTGAAAAAAGTACTTCAGGAAATACTATTTATCTGTGTCAGTTCTCAGTAGAGTTGATGATATGTATTACATATATAACCCAAACTCAATATTTGATCAAGATTTCTGAAGAAAAAAGAGACCTTACAGAAAGTATTCAACTCCAAGAGACATTTGATGTACCTAGTGACTCTTCCATTTGCAGCTGTATGGGCAAATATGAAATTTCCCTTTGGCAATGAGGAAAAGCAAGTGCCACAAGAAATGCAATACTATAAAAAGACAGTTATTTTTGTGTCATTCGGATAATTGTAGTAGCAGTATTAGTCAGTATTCACTGCCTAACTAGCACTGATGTAAGGAAATGCAGGAAAATTTGCCCTGCTGGATGAGTCCAAGGGTGTAGTGGAAAAGTATAAGTGCTGCATTAAACAAGATTCAGCAATATTGTTGCCACAATCAAAAGGAGTTCTTCTTCGACATTGGTGGGTAATCCCCTGAGTGTGATAAACCTCAAAAGTGATGGAAAAGTCTACTTAGATTTACATCCATCTTTAAAAAAAAAAAAAAAATCAGAAGGCAAAATTCTCTTGTATTAGACCTTTAGAAACATCTCCAAGACTGTAACTGAGGGTTGTGTATAAACAAGCACGTGCACATCAGAAGACAAAAGCACTGAACATAATATTAGCTCATTATACTCCTGTCTAGCATTTACATTTACATTTGTCCAGGCATTTTCAGAGCAGAGCAAAACGTTATGCCTGAATTATCGCAGATTCAGTTTACATATATCCTGGAAAACTCTTATTCATTGTAGTGCTTGTGGGGCTGTTTTAAAACATACTTTAAAGAAAAGTTTAAATATCCCTTTGGGTAAAATGAAAGACATAGATTAAAACAAAATTATTGATCTAATTTCTCTTACTTTATCTTTTTTTTTTTGTATAAAAGAATAATATAAAGGTCTGTATTGAATGTAATGTGAAAAAAATCACAAATTCAAACATCGGCCTACTAAACTTTAAGCTGCTAATGTCTAACTTTTCTAATCACAGAATAATCAAGTCAGTTGTCTGTGGATAATATAAAAGGCCATTCAGTTTCTTTCTTATATCATGTTTTCCAGCCTGTTATTTCAAGAATTACAGAATTTAGATAGATTACAGCATTTATTGGTACAAATCTGATGTATTCTTTCCAAATTAAACATATATGAATGTTAATTAACATCTTCTACTCAGTGCCCACTGCAATACTGGTCCTTATTAAGATCACAACAAACTGTGCATGATAATTTATTTTTATAATGTGATTATAAAGCAAAGAAGTGATGGGACAGCTACCTGTATTTTTGGGGGTTTTATATTTTAAGCAATAATATTGCTCTTTATACTTTAAACAGTTTTAAAAAAGCAAATAAATTCAGATTTTATGAAATACCAGTGGTTATTTTCCACTTCATATTCTTTCATACTCTTCTGTAGGTGGGGGTACTACTGGAGCAAAGCAAATCCCTGTAGAACTTATTCTACCAAAATTACAATGTGCATGATGCAGGGCAATGCATTCTTACTTCAGTGATGGTACCAAAGTCATGAAAACACCCTTACATTTGCAGAAGTTCAGTAGAGTTTAAGCAGATAATGCATCTGCTAACTGTCCTGAATCACACAGGAAATGCAGCTCATTAAAACTATTAATAAATAATATTAGGGGCA
Source organism: Phylloscopus collybita (assembly GCA_027886175.1). Taxonomy (NCBI): domain Eukaryota; kingdom Metazoa; phylum Chordata; class Aves; order Passeriformes; family Phylloscopidae; genus Phylloscopus; species Phylloscopus collybita. Next base: position 30,359,264 of record JAJNNQ010000026.1, on the reverse strand, counting down.
ATCATTGAATATGTTGTTTTTATAATATATTTTCCTCATTAATTGAGTACTTCTGAGATGAAAATACTTGAGTTTTTGCTGAATTCATTGTGGCTTTCAGAATTCTTGTGGCATTCAGGTAAACACATTCTGTGAGAAACTATTTCAACCCCTTTTTAATGTTTGGGGTTTATTGTGATCTGCTCTCAGCTGCTTATTTAATTACAATTCATACATAGAAAGTAAAATTTGATTCTACTCTTCTGAATTATTATGCGCTCTATGTGGCAAATTAATACCATTCTCCATAGTGGAAAAATAGAAAGGGAGCAACATTCAGTATGAAATACAGATGATTTGTTTCAAATTTGATAAATACAGCTAGATATTTTTTATATACAGGTTTCTTCTAATTACTTTACAGTAAGTCTTGTTTTATTGTAATAAACCTACAATACCATGGATTTTTATAAAATTGGTAAAACACAGCTTATTTGGTTTTTTGTGGCATGACTTACATGAAATGAATATTTGCTCTTTGACTCTATGCTATGCATTTCTTGATAATAAGAAGTAGTTCTGCAAGTAAAGATAAATACATACATGTACCTTTTCCTTATTCAGTGGGACAAATAGAAAGCTTTGTTTTAAACAAAAATTTGGTTCTGCTAAAAAGGGAAAACATCAGTCATTCTTTAGGATTCCAAGCAGGGAAACCTTCATCTGTTTACCTAATTTGTAAATGCTCTGGAGAAGGGACCAAACAGAGACACAGTGAGCTACTCATACAAGTCTATTTAAAAAATATGTCCAAGGCCATGTTGAAAAGAACAGCAAAATCACTTGACAAAAGCGGGGGAGGCAGGAAGTGTGAAGGGAATAGAATAAAAATCACCACCCCCACCAAAACCAACAAAGAAATTCCAAACTATTAGATGAAATTAAAAATATATAAATGTAAGTAAGATGGGTAAGTAAAACCCTTGCTTTACATACAAAGTGATGGTCTCTGACTGATCGTTGTCATTCTGATTCAAATTTTTGTTTATGATATTGATGCCTTAAGTTTCAGCTTTCATGTTTTTCAGATTCTGTGCTGCCTAGGGGTGTAGTTCTGAGCCTCATATTAAGTGCTGGTAAACTCTCTGCACAGAGTAGGTAGACAAAACAAGTCCTTTTCCTGCTGAAGACCAAGGACAACTTTCAGGCCCAAAAGCATAAACAACTGTGGACTGAAGGGAGGAACAAGAAGGATGGGACCTCACAACCTGAAGCTATAAGTGCACAATTAAACCCCAATATGCAAATGGACCAATACTTATAAAAATGTAAGACCTTGTGACCAGTAAGCCTTTTTGTGACCATTCTAAGTCTATTTTGGGTGTAGCGCTGGTCAGGCTCCTGTCCTGCCCAAGGTGTATCCTAAAGGCCTTTCAAAAAATACCTACTTTATTCTCTAGCTCTGCGCAGTCTCTGTTCCAGGTCAGCCTTCCTAAGGTGTTAACACCTCTGTGAAAACATCAGACTTAGTGCTTGGTGTACTAAGACATTGAATCTTGGTCCTCATAAGTGATTGCATTTAACTGGACATTTTGGGGAAAAAAAAACCAGCAGTGCACAGGTTTCTTGAACAAATTGAGGACTATTTCCTACTGCAGATACTGGATTATGTGACTGGATTATTACTGGATTATGATACTGGATTATTAACCACCAACTGCCGGATTTCCTGGAAGTCTAGGAAATCTTATTGACAACACAACTACCAGTGGTATCCTTGGATAAAGAGGTGATAACACTGTTGAGCTCAAGATCTGGCTGGAAGGCTGTGTCCGGAGAGCTAGTCAGTGCCTTTATTTTCAAGTGGGGATCAGTAACAAGTGTCTCACAGGGGTTCACACTGAGATTAATACTATTTAATATCTTCACCAATGGCATAAACAGTAGGATCAAGTGCAACAAGCTTTGTGCAGACCAAGCTGAGCAGTGCTGTTAGAACCATGGAAACAGAATATCCTGAGATGGTAGGGACCCACAAGGATCACTGAGTCCAGCTCCTGGTCAAGCTCAGTATTGGGGCCAGTCCTATTTGATGTCTTTATTGATAATCTGGGTGAAGGGATTTAGTACACACTCAGAAACTTTGTGGATGACACTAAATTGTCTAGGAGTGTTGACCTGCTGAAGGGTAGGGAGGCTGTGCACAGGGATCTGGACAGGCTGGATGGATGGGCTGAGACCAGCAGTGTGAAGTTCAACAAGACCAAGTGCCAGGTCCAGCACCTGGGTCACAGCAATCCCCTGCAGTGCTACAGGCTGGGAACACAGTACCTGGAAAAGTGCCTGGTGGAAAAGGACCTGGGGGTGCTGGTCAACAGCAGCTGAACATGATCCAGAATGTGCCCAGGTGGCCAAGAAGGCCAATGGCATCCTGGCCTGTATCAGCAATGGTGCAGCCAGCAGAACTAGGGAAGTGATTGTCCCTCTGTGCTTGTCACTGGTGAGTTGGCACTTTGAGTTCCATATCCAGTTCAGAGCCCCTCACCAAGAAGGGCTATTCACCACCTCACCACCATTGTGCTGCTGGAGAAAGTCCAGAGAAGGCAGTAAAGCTGGAGAAAGGTCTAGAGAGTAAGACCTATGAAAAGTGGCTGAAGGAAATGGGGTTGTTTAGCTTGGAGAAAAGAGGGTTCAGGGGAGACCTTATTGCTCAAGTACCTGAAAGGATGTTGTAGCAAGGTGGGGGTCAGCGTCTTCTCCTGGACAAGGAATTGGCCTCAAGCTATGCTAAGCATGGTTCAGGTTTGACATCAGGAAGAATTTCTTCTGTGGTAGGATGGTTAGGCATTGGGATGGGCTACCCAGGGAAGTGGCAGTGTCACCATCCCTGGAAATGTTTAAGAAATTACTGGACATGTCACTTGGTGTTACGGTTTAGTTAACAAAGTGGTGTTCAGTCAAAGGGTACACTTTAAGATTTTGAAGGTCTTTTCCAACCGCAATGATTCTACAATTCTATGATTTTTGCAAATTATCCAAAAAAAAAGCATCATATTTTGGATCATATTTTGAGTATCGTGAATGAATAGAAAAATATTTAGCTTTTTATTTTGATGAGAAATTGGTTTCAGTGGTTCTGTTGTTTGTTGGGCTTTTTTCCTGTTGACCTGGTTTGTTTGTTTTGTTTTTTAATTTTGGTTGGTTGGCTGTTTTTGTTTTGTTTGTGTATGGTTGGTTTTGGGTTTGTTTTTCTTCAGTTTGGGGTTTGGGGTATTAGTTTAATAGCTGAATCCAAAAGCTTTGATATGTTCATAACTCATGTATACACTGTCTTCTCCAGTTATTGATGAGGCTTCCTTTTAATCCCTTCCATTTACTGACAGGCTATGGCTGACTTAATTGTGTCTGTTTTAGCCAAATGACTTAAGCACAAAGCCCATTACAAAAGTTGGTAGTGATAGAGAAATCAGGAAAAAACCATATCTACGCACCACTGTTTAAATAAAATGATAGAACAGGCCAGCTCCTTCTTCTAAATTACTGCTCATTTCCAACTCAATTTGAACTTGCTGAAGACCCATATTACAGTGAAAATTGCAACTTTCTAAATGTCTTTCATCAATCACTCTGTAGACAACTATTCAGAATAATGTATGTGCTCTGATGTTTGTGCTTTTGGTACTAACAACAATTTAGAAGTCATAATGTTTTTTCCTTGATTCTCTAAGTGAAAAATTATCTTGTAGTTCTTTTCTCTAATGTAATATTGCCATTGTCAGCTGAAGAAAACATGATTTTGAATTTCATATCGATAATAAGGTACTGCTGAATGAATAACCACAGCTGGAAATGTGGTAATGACCTCTCACCAGATGTCCATGACAATTCCATTTGAGATATTCTTCTTACATTCCTAAATCTTGGTTCTTAATCTCTTTCACATATACTCCTATCTGTGCAATCTTGCTGGTTGTTCCTTATCATCACTTTCTTTTTACCTCAGAGATAGATGTGGTATGCCTCTGGCTTTCGAGGATTATATTGCAGTCTGAATCCTACCCAGTTTATGCAAAATAATTCCTTGTGGCTAAGCTTTGTCACTGTTTCTGACTATTGGAAATAAATCAGATATATTTTGGCCTCAATATTTACTTTAATTTAAACTTCAGTTGTCATATAAAGTCCCCAAGTTTACATATTAGCCAGTAAATGTAGCCTCTTCCCCTGAATCCCCACTTACTTCAGTGGAGCTCGGCATAGACTAAAGCATTGGTTAATGATGAGATGCTAGACTGCTTTCAACTGACACATAACTAAAATTGGTTTAGACAAGATTTGATTTACATTGAGTGGTAAACACTGAAAATTTTAAGTATCAGCTCTAAAAACATAATTAAGGAACCTGAAATGAAACTTAGAAATTAGAACTGTTACCCCATTCCTCAAAATTTTAAGAAGTGTCTAAATGGTTACAATGCCTAATTTCCCACCAGTAACTACTCCAAATAGATAAAACTTGTTTTTGAACAAAGCCTCCTATTATTGGCAGAATAAAAAGTTTAGCAGTGCTTTGGAATCAAGGTGTGTTTTACACAGGGAAAATATATCATTACATTTTTAAGAGGTTATCAAATGATGGAAGACAAATTAGTTGGCAAGACTTAAAAAATAAAGAAAAGTGGAAACTTGTAATGCTTACTTTACTGTTTATGATTAAATGATGTAAGAAATTGATGAATTTGGTTTAAATCCCATGTGGAAAAGATTTAAAGCCTTTTGTCCTTAAATACTTTAGCTACAAATTGATATGCTAGATTGGAAACTTTAGGAATATCGTTAGTATATTTGCTCTTGAAGGTACTTTAACTGTCAAAAATGGAAACTACATGTTTTATGGGACAGGAAAAGTATAAATATAAATGTCTAATCTGGGGATGAGTGCACCTGAATGAGGGTGATATGTAAACACTTCTACACAGGCTGTTCATTGAAAGGCACATATAGTGGAAAACCACCAAATAATAATCGACTTGGACTGCTCAAGTACACTATGGCATGTGATATCAGGGAATTTGAGCCCCATCACACTGCAAAGGCAGTTGAAATTCCATTTTGCATCGAGTGAATTCACTAACTGCAAAAATGTTCAGCATATTAGATAAGAAGAGGAGGTAGATCCTTCTTCTTTATTTCAGAAGATGCAATTTCCATTTGATGTGCTTAAAAAAAAAAGAGAAATTGTTTAACTTCAGGAAAAATTAAAACTAGGAATCTAAATTGGAAGGAGATAAAATACTTTCAGATATTGACACAGCCACTGTCCCTTAGAGTTTAAAATTTTTAGAATATTGGTACAATAGTCATAATCACAATGCCTATCTAAGAGTAATTTTCTTTTTGTGGGCAATGATTGAGCTGCCATTTTTATTATTGAGTACTAGGCTCTAGATTATGGTTAAGAAAAAAGTTTTTTTTTTTTATATTTATGAAGTATTTCATTTTCTTTTGATACTTTTTGGTACCTCAGACATATAAAATTTACATATACAATTTAATGACATTATTAAAAAGACAGTAATTTGTTTCACTTATTGGCTGTACAAAAATCTGAAGTAATCTGCCATATAAAGGGAGAATGCTGTCACTTGAATCTTTAGTTCTGAATTAATGAGCTTAATTCTGTGAGGTTTTATTCAGTATCAACCATTTACTATAATAAAATTTCATGAGAAATAAATGAGAATAGCACTGCACTCGTATTTGTTCAAGTTTCAGCAAAGTTAGTTCTTTCGTGTTTGGAATATTACTAATTTTTAAGACAAATTATTTTCTCCTAGAAAGAAAAATCACAGTAGAAATATCTCCTCTTGATACCCAAATTATTTATAGTTTTGGTCAAAAGAAATAAGATACTAAAAAAGGATGTAAACTAAGGTCAAAATTTTTCCATTGATTTAGCATGCTTTCTAAATGTCAATGCTAATCTCAACTTGCACACATTTTGAACCAGAGAATTACTAGCTCTCTCTGTTGAGGACATAGTCTCAAAAATGTCAGGTGATTGTCAGAGATGTAAGTTCCCTAAGGTGTTACCCATAAAAGTTATATCCCTGGGTGCTGCTATATGGGATTAATCTCTTTTCTAGGATGGAATAGGCATGCTTCCTCCCCAGTGAGTCCAGCACACTAAGAGCCATAGAAGTTATACCTCCTGTAATGCTTTGTTCTTTACTGACACAATGTCTCACCAGAGCACAAAGGCAGGCAGTCCTGTGAGAGCTCTGTAACTATGGGTAAGTATCTAGTGTGGTCCTCTTACAGATTTCACTCACAATCTGGTGCTTTCTAGATGACAGACAATTTTCAAAAAGCATAGGAGTGACAGGACAGTACATTCAACATAAACTCAGTTTTCAAACAGCATCATTAGAGTGTTCTACAACCCTTGATAAAAATCTCTTCCTAAATTCTGAGGGTAAAGTTAACAGTTGAGTATACAATAAGAGTATACAATATTATTATCTTCAGAATACAGGTGAAATACAAGTGTGAGAAATCGGGCACAAAGTGACAACACATATCAATTGATAAATCAAGTTGAAATGTATAAATTAATGTTTTCACTTGCCATAGGAGAGGGCACTTCACTTTTAAAATCCTAGTCAAACAAAATACAGTAGTCTTGGAGAATTAAAAAGATTGTGTAAGGACTACATTGATAAATATTTAAAATCTTTACCAGGGGATTTTAAGCTTTCTAAATTACAATTTCAAGGACTATAGGGAGGAGTTTTCCATATAAAATACTTAACACACAATTATAATTTTTTATGAGCATTTAGAAATATAATTTTTTGTAGTAGTGATGATGTGACATTCTATGCTTATTATCTTACTATCTATTAGAGGAAATTTTGTTTTACTTTTAGCTTTTTAATTGCAGGACCAAACCATATTGCTGGTGAAGGAAGACAAAATAAGGTAAACACTATGAACTTTGGAAATTCAAAAATGGGAATTATTTTTAAACATTTCTGAATATATAGTGCCCAGAAAAATATATTTTCTGACAAAACTAAATACCAGTAAAATTTAATAGTCTGAAAATTATTAAGTTTTCCATATAAAAAACTTACTCAAATGTGAGAATACAGAGTTAGCAAAATATTGCAATGCATTGTTTAAAATATTTGGTTTTAAATTCTCTCCATAAAACAAGATTTATCAAGAAAGTTTTTTGTGTTCAAAAATGAAAAAGAGATAATGAATTATGCAAAAAAAGGTGTTACAATCTAGAATTAAACATGCAAACCTGTAGATAACTTGTGATTCTTGGATATGCAAAAAAATACCAATAAATATGTATTTTTTCTAAATTTAGTATATGCATTACCATTTTTTTAAATACATATCTTTATATCAGTTTAAATGTTTGCTAATCATCTTGGCAGCCTTTTACCAAGAGAACAAAGTTAAAATACCTTACCAAATAGATAACTATTTTTCAAAAACAGCAGAGATATTTTCATCTTTTTACAGCATTAAAAACTATCTAGGCAGTAAACTGCAGGCTATCACTTGTATTAAATACACATGAAAATCTCTAAAACATTTGAAATGTTTTGAAAGCTGAAGTATGTTATGCACTGCTAACAAAAAAGAGAATGTAAATTAGTTTAAAGCTGGGGTGATGTTGAAGATTAAAAAAAAAAATCATCTTTCTTAGTTTCTCTCAGCGACTAAGCATACAAAAGAAGAAACCACAAAAAAACCCAGACATTAAAACTGAGGATTACTTCTCAAACAGAGGTGTCAGCACTAGAATTCTGAAATGCTAAGAACATATCCATCATGTAAGCTAGTATGTGAAGTTTCCTGGACTTTAAAAAGATTCTGAAAGTTCTAAAAGTTTGAAGAAGTTGAAGAAGTTTTTTTAAAAAAAACCAACCAACCAACCACCACCCCCCCCCACCCCCCCCCCAAAAAAAAAGTCAGATCTCATAAATTTCTCTGGGACTTTACAACTCAATTGACATTTCCTGAAGAATTTTTTTTTCTGTTACATGACATTTTGCATAGAATATCAACCAACCTTTTTGTTTTAGCCACTCACTAAATACTTGAAGCTAAAATCTCTCTTCACTAAACAAAAGAACATAAATTTCTTCATTAAATAGATATTTTTAACATTAAATATTTAAATAGCAATTTGAATTCACAAAAATATCTTGACAAGCTTTTATAGAGATGCTCATAGGGATCTAATTACATCATAATTCATACATGAACGTATTAAAAGTTTAACTACAAAATGTTATAGTATACTTTTTATCTTACTGTCTTTATAATTTCATCGTGTTTTCCGAGATGTACAGGACCAGCACTTCTTCTTTAAAAGAAACTTTGAACAAACCAATATTGCTTAGATTTTTCTTTCTATGCAAGTAATTCTAGATCTTAAAGAAAAGCCAGCCTATTTCTTAAAAAAATTAAAAAGTTGTTTGAGTTTGGTTAATAAATAACTTGTATTTCTAAGCTCTGAAGAAATCATTACCTATATCTCTCTGTCATAACATTCCTAGAATAGACTGAAGGCTGGTTTGTTTGTTCGTTTTCTTTCCTGTGTGTAAAGGAATTCCAAAGAATAATGTTGACTTGCAAAAGACTAGACTCTAGACCTTCTGAACTATGCACATGGCAACACAACACAAAAAACTACCACGTATCAAAAACACTCCTGGTGGATGTGCTGTCCTCCTAAACAGAAAGCCTCCCTTACATGGCCTAAAAAATGCTTATGGGTCAAGAGTCACAAGTTGTTTACCTCAGGTATATATGATGGGTAATATAAGAAGAGAAAAAAAATTCTCAGATCATTCTATGCCACAACTTAAATTAGAACTTATTTTATAGCAGAGTAAAGATCTATATCCACCTCAATCTGCAAAACAGTGTGTATTTTTTTAAGGTAATTATAGAATTCTGTCTTACGAAAAAATTTGCATTGTAGAGAATATAGAAGAAATAGAAGAAAATAAAGAGAATCTTCAACTTTTAACTCTGAGTTCTGTCCCTATTTTTATGATCAAAGCACTTCATTTGACCCTGTAATTGCTGCTATTTGTAGTCACTATTTAATGTTCCTTCTCTTGTAAAATCAGCCACCTTATGAGGATCTAGAAAGCAGAGGAATACAAAATTCATTTGTTGCTAATGGGAATTATGAAGCTGTCTTCTGCTGTTACCTTTGATAAATAACATTTTTTTAAAAAAAGAAATTGTAATTATATTGATCCATCCAGAGTGGATTTGAATTAAATACTAATAACAGGTATGGATTCTATCCAAGTCCAGCACATGATCATAGTGTGATTTTGCTTATGAATATTTATTTTATATACTTGTTATTTTGGACAGAAGAAAACAAAACCAAGAAAAGCTATCATCACTGTCATTAACAAGATTCAATACCATTGCCATAGGATGAAATAAGAAAATCCAAATCTCCTCAGATAAATAAACATTTACCATGAGTAGGATTTAGCACTAGAATTTCTTATTCATAATTCTATTTAATAGCTGATATTTATTGCTAGTTTGGCTGTGTTATAAACATCTTAAGCTGGTTTTCAAATTTAGGTGTTGGGTTTTTTTCTCTCTTAAAACAAGAGTAAACTAAATTCAGCTGATTATAAAAATTTGTTTTTTACACAAAAGGAAGAAAAGATTTCTCTCTGAAAATACTGAAGTTTTACCTGGAATGAGTACATGAAATAAAATTACGTTTTTTCCTGGGGAGCAAATCTCTGTTTAAATACAAATCCTGATTCACCTGTATTTGAGTGAAACATATGTTATTGCTTCCATCTCCTCTTCCGTGTTAAATCATGCTGGTGTTTTCTCATTCTTATCATTAGTCTGGCTTAATTTTTTCCTTAAACCTGAAGATAAGAAGCACTTTTATTGCATAAACAGGTAGTAGTAGTGATCAAAAATAATATACATGTATGTAACATATATACAAGCTGCACTATTTTTTCATGGGAAATGTCATAGTTTTGGCTAAATTTCATACTAGCCCTTGCTTGGAATATAATAATTTTTTTCTTCATTTAATGTTCTCACCTACAAATATTTTTAAAACTTGTCCAGATGATCATCTTCTTTTACAACAAGATTAATTGGAAATGTTTTGTGTGGCGTGAAAGCAAAATACTTAATCACAGTTTCTTGTTCTGGCTGTATGAAAGAAATTAATTTGTTTTGGTTTGGGTGGGGTTTTTTGAGTATTTTTGTGGAGGTTTTTGTTGTTTTTCCTACACTCATACCTCACTGCTCAAACATTTCATTTGGTTGCTCGGGCCTTAAAATAGGTCACCTAAAAGGTCTGTTGAACTATGCATCCTGGTGTTAATAAAAGGGAACACACACGAATAAGGCAAGCAAATAGTTATACTTACCATGAATATTCTCCCAAAGATCAATGAATCTATAATTTAGGTGCTGTTTTAAACAAAGGTGCTCTTCTGACAGATAATACCACTCTCTACCAAGAATAATTCTCTTGTTAACGCCATCTCTATATTCCTTGGGCCCAATGATAACATCAATGTAGAAATTGTGTCATTTCAGCTCAAACTGAACTGCTATGGAATAAGTGACAGAACATTTGCACAGACATGGAAATTATACTTGCTGTATTTCTTTCTTAAGATAATAGCAGTATGGAGTTGTTTAAAAAGATTAGGGTATGTCTAAGTGCCTAATAGAGCTGATCATTATCTAATAAAGGAAACCAAAAATGTGTCTGATGACACAGATGATATGGAAATTTATATACTTTGTGAGCTTAGTTTTTCCAGGCTCAGCTCTGCAAGCTGATGCACAGATGCAAGTCATATGTAACCATTTTAGAATCTAGTCAGAACATAGGATGGTCTGCATGTTCCCATACAGAATTTTTTCTATTTTTACAGATCCTTCAGACACATGCAATATTCTGTTCTTTCTTAAATATCTCATGCATTCATTGCAAATATAAAATTTAGATTGTGTAAATATGCTTGCACATTTGATTTTAATAACACTTTTAAAAGATATCTTTTCACAACTGTTCTTTTTTTTTATGTTGTAACAAACAAAAACAACAAAGATATAACTTTCCCTAGGTTTAGTGTTTAAAGATACTCTTCAAAAGGTAAGCAGATTATAAGAACTAGAGGATGAAGATATTGTCTTTCATGTGCCAAACTACTTCCCAATTTTTATCAGTATTCTGGACATGTGAAATGTGGGTAACAGAAATCTCTCTTGGATGTTGACAATGTAGAAGAACATTTAAAAGAACGTAAAAAATCCTGTAGAATATATATTTGTCTTTACAAATTATGTCTTTGCCCTGGATCAGTTTTGACACTGAAAGAAATTTCTTCTTAATATTATTAAATTTGGAACACATTTAGCAATTTTCACAAGTATTTTCTAGGGTGGATGATATAGCATGGGTGAGGATTTGGGATCAAGGGCACAATATACCTCTCCATCACTCAGGTATTAAACATGAATTATAGAAGGTCATTACATCTGTCACCCTTGCCTGAGGCAATAATATTAAGGTTTTACAGAGCTATCAAAAACCTGCTATGTCAGAGATTAGCATGATTTCAAATTATTATCATGCATGGGAGGGTAATACTTTGATTCAAACCATATTTGAAGAAACACGGGAAATATAAAGAAACTTCCATGTTGTCAAAGTTCTACTTAAATGGGAGCTCTTACAAAAAAGGTGGGGTTATTTTCATTCCTTTTTTATGCATACTTTTTTTTTCCTGGTATAAAAAAGAAAAAAATTTATCAGAATGGTGAAAACAAAACATGTTAATTAACCTAAAGTGGAATAAGAATGTTGTATAAGATAATCTTTAAATGAGACAGTAGTAAAACTGGACATCTGTTCACTGAAGGGGTATAATACCTTTCCACATATGGACATAGTTATTCCACACACGGACATAGTTATTATCTGAGCCTCTTCGTGACCTGTTCATGAGCAATCTCTCAAGAAGCAGTTAGATAAAATGGAAGTAACCATGATAACAGAACAACATACTTTTTCATCCTTCTATTGATAAAATAGACTAGTACCTAAGGTCCAGATGTATCTATGACCTAGCTCCTATTATCCACCTGTCCTGGGTAACCCAATAAATGTTTAAACCAAGACACTACCACACAGGTGAAAGCAGTTAAAAATACTCTAAGTTTTTTCAGAAATTTGATGTCTTTAATTTTTAATTGTTTTAGTAGATCAAAGTAATCATTCTTATTTTACATACTGGAAAGAGAACATATGATTCTTTTCAGCTAAATGTACCTACCTGAAAGTTAGGCTCTGAGACTACGTTAATCCCATACTCTTCTTTTGCATTACACCACTTGGGAAAGACAGAGGATGGAAGAGAAGAAAGTCTTATTTTCTATGTATAAGACCAGTGAAAGATGTGCTGGTTTGAAACACAGTGAGAAAATTAAACCCACTCAAGCTTTCCCCTTTCCCCCACTGTAAGCCCCCCTTGCTCAATGAGGCACTTAAAAGGGCTTAAAGTTTTTCATGTAATCTGAACTAGACACATGGGGGTAATACCAACAAGATATTCTCAAGAGGTCAAAACAACAACAAAAAAAATTACTAGCAACTTTAGAATATCAGAGAACTTTGGCAAAAGTTTTAGAGTAGCATTCAATCAATATAAAACATTTCACACAGTATTAACTTAGCCCCATCCATGATGTGGGTGGTATGGAATTAAACAGCGCTAGAAACTCCACTCCTTTCCTCTATAACTTTGACATAAGTACACAGCAGCTAGATATGAAAAACAGGCCAGGTCTGTCAAATGGCGTAGGTCAAAATCAGAAGAATCACCATCAATACCTTGTGGCAGTGATCTGCTATCTCTGTGCAGTAAGGAAGGATGGATGGGCAAAACCTTCTTCAATTCAAAGAAGCCTTAGGTCTGCACACTTCTGGTTCCTATGAAGGACTTCAGTTATATTGTTATAACACTTTTATTTGCTGGTAAAACAATACAGTGGCACAAACACAATTCAGGAGATCTCTGAAATGTATCAAGGACAACTTCCTTATTCAGTTATTGAATATGTCAGCTAGAAATGGTGCTCCTCTGGACCTAAATATAAAGATGAGTTGTTTTAAAACATGACCATCAATGGCAGTCTCGGTTGCACTGACCATGAGATCACAGAGTTTTAAGATCTGAAGAACCATGAGGAAAATAAGTGGACTAAAACCCTGATTTCAGAATACAGAACTTCTTCAGAGAGTGATCTCTGGGAGTCTGTCATGAAGTAAAAATGAGTTAAGGAATACTGGGAGACTTTCAGAAACATCTTTCTTAAAGGATCAGTCCACCCACTCAGACAGACAAGGAACAAGCATAACATAAAGACCAGCTTGGTTAGAGCTAGTAAAAGAATTTAAAAAACAATAAGCAAAGAGCAACAACAAAAGAAAAGCAAAATCAAATCAACCAAAAAACCCAAACCAAACAAAAACTCTAAAAACAAAGCAACTGCAAACTCTACCAAAATAAAACAAAACAAAACCAAAACAAGAAATAAGTATGGAAAGGCTCCAGAAGAGTTATATAAATGCAGTGATTGAGTATTCACAAGTGACATTAAGAGGCCAAAATCTCAGTAGAAGCTCAAATTTATAAGAGCAATGAAAAAAAAAAAATCAACCAAACAAAAACCAAACAAACACTTCTCTACCTATGTAAGTGGACATCACATGTGCAAAGACTGTGTAGATCCACTTCTGAATGGTACTAGCAAGTCACTCACAAATAGCATAAAAAAGTTGAGATACTTAATGCCCTCTTCATAGTTAAGGTCAGTTCCAAATTCTCTTTGCCAAGAGCAATGATGAAGCAAAGAGCAAAGAATGATCAAGAGAACATGTGAACAATTTACACATATACACACCTGCAGGGTCTGACAGAATACGTCAGGGTGCTAAGAGAGATGTATGACATCCTTGCAAAATCATTCTCTGTCATCTCTGAAATGGTTATACGGTCCAAGGGGAATCCTGAATTACTCTGAAAAGGAAAGGAATACATCCATCTCTACACAGGGTAAAAAGAAAGATCCAGAAAACTACAGGCCAGTTAGCATCACATCAGTCACTATGAAAATTAATGAATAGTTCCTCATGGAAGAAAATTCCCAGTAGCTAAAGGACAAAGAAAGAGTAAAAAGTGATGGGGAAAGACAACGCAGATTTACCAAAGGTATACTGTGTTTGACTTACCCCATTGTCTTCTGTAATATTTGGTGGATGAAGGCAGAGCAATGGATGTTTTGTATCTTGATTTTAGCAAAGCGTTTGGCCTGGTCTCCCACAATATTCTTGTTGACCAGCCGGTGAAGACACAGATTGGAAAGGAAGACCACAGAACAGATAGAAAACACCCTAAATTGCCAGGCTGAAGGGGTGACACTTAATATTCCAAACAATAACTTGTTAACGAGTGGAGTTTTTCAGAGATTGATACTGTGTCTGTTAGTATTCAGTATCTTTATATTTGGTCAGGATGGTGAGATTGAATGCACCCTTTAAGAGGGAGTCTTCCAATACCTAAAAAACAATTAGAGAGTAGGTGAAGAAAGATACATGATGATAGGTAAGAGGGAAAATGCATAAGCTAATTGAGGGAAAATTCTGTCTGAATGTAAGAAGAAATTCTTTATCATGAAAGCAATTATACCTAGGATTAGGTCACTCAGAGAACTGGTGAAATCTTTCCTCCAGGAAATATTCCAGAATTGGCTTTTCTTTCAAACAAAGGTTGGACCAGATGATTTTCTAGATGTCACTTCCAGAATAGACTTTTTTTTTTTATAATTCTTGTGGTATCTGCATGAAATATCTCTTACAACTAAAGATGACAAGAAGGTGAAAGAATGTTGCTGACAGAGATGAGGACCCCTGGTCATAAATCCATTTGAAATTCAGGACATTTGTAACACAGCTTTTGTAACAGTTCTGCTATAATAGGTAAAAGTCTTTCATGAAAATGTTTAAGCCATAAACTACAATATTTCAGTCTCTGACACCGAGGGAAAGTAATTACGTCTTGCAAAGTAATTCACTCTGATTTTTTTTCTGAAAAGGAATAAATTCTAAAAGGGAGGCACCATGTACAGATTCATGTTCTGACTCTGAGAAAACAAATGAGTTCAGATATTTAGGTAATGTTTTTTATGGGGTGTTCAACAAAATGCTACTAAGACCATTATGGGGCTGTATAGAATCTGCTAGAAATGGAAAAAGAACTTCATCAGAGATAGAAAGATAGCAGATTTAAGTCTTTGACAAGACAAATGTGTTGGGACTAGAAAAAAGAAAACACAACTGTTTTATGTGAATAGTGTGCCTAGGTTTAATTCCTGCTATTCCAGGCCTTTATGTCTTTTTTGTAGGTTTTTTTATACCTAATATAGCAGAATTTATCTCTGGTTTATAGTATAATAATTTTGATTTGTTCTAACTGAATATTCAATTTTTTAATTTTTCAATTTTTCAATTTCAATTTTCAATGATCTGTGACTTGTTAAAAAATAGAATAAACAGTTTAACACAGAATAGTCCTTGCCTTGAGAACTACTTGATTTATTCTTTGTCAGCAAGTTCTGCACCTAAGGTCTTATTTAAAATATGTTGTGCACTCTTTCTGCCTTTACTCCTTCAGTTCATTTCAAGGGGAGCCAGAATTGTTTGTCTTGGGCTTTCCACATATTTGTGGTCCTTTGCTTTTTAGTTTAGTTCCTGAGACAAGACATATAAACACAATGAGCCTTTAGAAACAATGTTTTATCGCCTCCAGAACAACCTGCTTTATTTTCAGGAATAAGTATAGGGTGGAAACCATAGAATCTGTGGCTGCACAGATCTGTTTGGCTTAAAAGACCATTATTGCTTCTTCCTGTTTTTAGAAGGGGCTTTGGAACATAGCCAAATTTACAAAATGACATCTCTATGACTGGGCAATTTTGTAAATTCTTTGCATCTCAGCTACCTGAATTATTTTTAAATTATACCTGGTTTATGGATTCTGAAGTCTTGAAAACACAGTTCTGTTATTTGTGATCCACATTGTCCTGGTTTAGGGCAAATTTGGGAGGAACCCTCCAAAGGGGTTCCTCTGGAAAGCAAACCCGAACAGCCCCTCCCCCCAGCTGGTCAGGGAAAAAACTTCCTTGGAGAAAAGTGGAAAAAACTATTTATTTAACAAACAAGATGCCCACAAGCACAAAGAATGAATAATATGAAACAATAAAACCTCTCACCACTCCAAAGAGAGATGGCAAACTGAGGCAGTCCTTGCCGTGGGTGCAGCTCAGCTCCCTCAGTCTCTCACCAGCCCCACTCCCTCCGCAGCTCCAGGCCCGGCGGCCGCAGGTGCCAGCCCTCGCTGCTCCTCTGGGTTTGTCAGTCCAGAGCAGATTTAAACAGTCCCAAGAAAAGGGACACAAATGCAAAACAATATCTAAAATTACATCCATTCTGTAGTTCTCTTAGATACATGGGTGTCCTCATCTTTGCTTTTTCAGTTAAATCGTATTAAGTGAAAGAAATGATAACTGTAAATATGAGGGGGGAAAACCCAGTACATTTAGATTGTTCAGCTTCCTAGCCCTTCTTAGCTCACTTTTTAGCCAAACTGAAAATTGTATTATGATCTATTTTTACATGCACAATGTTTTGCAATAACTGAGGCCCTATTGTCATCTGAGCTCAGCAAATTAGTTGTGAATAAACATATTCTTAAGTCATTTTTTTATAAAAAATCTTATAAAGAAGTACAAAAAGGAGACAGAATGTAGTTATAATAACAAGAACAAAACTTTTCAGTTATTGTGGTGTGGTGTATTGTTGACTTCATTGGCCTACAGGTGCCCACCAATCCACCCTATCATTGCCTCTTCTCAACAGAAGAGGGGAAGAAGATATGATGAAAAGCTTGTGCATCAAGATAAGGATGAAGAACACATACCAATTACTGTCACAAGAAAATATGACTCAGCCTAGGGAAATTAATGTATTTCCAAATAATCCAAATAGGATAATGAAGAAATAAACCCAAATATTAAAAACATCTTTCTCCCACCCCTTCATATTCCCCATGGTCAGCTTCCCTTCTGATTTCTCTACCTACTCCCATCTGAGTAGCACATGTAGAGGAGGAATGGGCCATTGTGGTCAGCTCATAACATATTATCTCTGCTACTTCTTTCTCCTCACGCTCTTCCAATAAATTGTAGGGTTTCATCCATGCGATACAGTCGTTCATGAACTTCCCCAGTGTCAGTCCCTGCCACAGGCTGTGGTTTCTAATGAACTGCTCCAGCTTGGTCTCTTCTCCATAGTGCCACAGGTTCTGCCTGGAGTCTGCTCCTTTGCAGACTCTCCACAAGCTCAAACCTTCCTTTGTGAACACCCTTCTGCTCCAGTGTGAGCTTCTCCCTGGGCTGCAGGTGGCTATCGGCTCCATCATGAACCTCCATGGGCTGCAGAGGGATAACCTCCATCAGTTTCCAGTGTCTTTTCATGGAAGTGACCTGCACAGCACCCTCTGTCAAACTTTGCTGCATAAACCAAATACGTATGGACGCTGAGAGAAATCTTTAGACTGTAAGAAAGCATAATCCTAAGTCTGTAGACTAAAACTGACATGTCAGATATAAATCTGTGCACTACCTATTCAGCCAGTGTCATATCTGCTTTGGTTTTGCAGCAATACAAAATAAATCAAAGTGGTTTTACAAAGCAGCACTTCTCAGTTAAAAATCTCCATTATTAAATAGCCAATTTGCAAGGAACAAGATATATGGGCTCCATGTCTCTCAGAGTCCTGTATCACCTCCTTTCTTTACTATCACATCATCTTCACAGAAAATGGCTCCCACTTAGAGTGATCAATGCTTGACAGAGTAAAAGGCTATTCTACAACAGGGACTGGTATTCCAGTGAAACTGTAGAATAGCTTTCTAGTTTGTTTTCCATATTTTCTTACATGCATTCTGTTCAATACATTTATGAAAATTTCATGGTGTTTTTTATTATGAAGTCAAAGTACATTCATTATAAAAAACAGAACTGAAAAGCAGAAAGCATTCTTGTGGTTTGCATAAATTAAAGAGTAAACTCAGAGGCACAGATGTGGACTCTTACTAGCAACAGATCACAGCATTTTTATGGACAAATCTAAATCTAATGCTCAGCCTAAATATGATTATGTTTGTTTTCTCTGTTGGTTGCATCTGGTATTTGCAAGGATTTTATTCTCAAGTGTTAATTTACATCAACAGAATAATTCATAATTGTTGTTGTAAGTTATTTGATAATATGTATCATTGTGTTTTGAGTTTGACACAGCCACACAGTCCTGGATGAAACTAAATATCTTGCATCTGTGATCCCAATTTATGTAAATTATACAGGCTGCTAAAATTAGCTGTTTCTAGGCCACTTTAAGTGACAACATGGGTTGCTTTTCTCGTATGTGTGCATGTGTGTTTGCAGGAGTGACAATGTATCTTTGCTTTTCCTTTCTGATACACACTAGAAAATAGAGGTATACTGTTCTCTCATATATAACACCGACATAGACAATTGGATACCTCTTCTTTTTAGTTCTCTTGTTCTAGCTGCTAACAACTGAGTGTTAATATGATACAAAAGCTATTAAAATTATATTTATATATTGTTTGTTTATACTATCTTTTATGTTAAAATTTATAAATGCAGGTTCTAATAATTTCTTGAAGTTGGTATTGTAGCCATAAGAAAAAAAAATTACTTTTAGAGAAAATAATCTCTTCTGGTTTGGTATTACATATTTATGCCTTTAAACTGTTTCTTTTGTTAGTAATTTTTATCATCTTAGTATATTTACTTTAAGAGAAAGTTTCTTTTGTTGTGGAGAGAAATATGTCCTCTTCCTCTCTATTTTTCATCATATCCAGTATTTCTAGGTCTGAGTATTTTTTTTTTTCTTTCTCTATAAGGACTTCACAGGCTCAATTACTTTGAAAAACAGCAAAATAATAATTTCGCAATATTTTGTCAGTCTTACCTGAGTGGCAAATGTGGTCTAAACTGGGTTATTCTCTTTATTAAACTCCTATGTATTTTATTTCCTGCTGCTGCATATATTGGTAAAGACTTAATTTTCCCTCTTTTATTGATCAAGTCTTCAATGAATGAGTTTGTTACAAAATTCATCAAATTAAAATAATTCAAAGACCTTTCTCACAATGTTTAGACCCCAAAATAATTAGGGTGGGTTTTGGTTTGTTTGTTTGGGGGTTTTGGTTTGTTTGTTTGTTTGTTTGTTTTGTACTAAAACCATCACAGAATGTATTGTGGAAGACTGTAAGTACACAAGACAGACTACAGCACAACTGTGTTTCCTAGTGTTGATGTCAAAGTCGTGTAAAGAAGAGAATATATTTATACAGAAAAGAAAGAACTATGGAAAATAAAATATATTAAAACATGTCACCAAGCATTAGGCACCTAGATGGTTACAGGATAAAAGTAGATTTTATGAATGAGAGGTAATAGACTTCCCACTGACTTATGAGCAGTAGGATGCTACCCAGTGTTTGGGAACACAAGAGGATGGAAACACTGTTGTATTATCTTCAGGCTTAGAAATATAAAGAAGATGCAGAGTACAGTGAGAGTATAAAAAAATGTTTTTGCAATTTCAAGAAGTAAAAGACATTTTAGAGGAAAGAATATGTATTTATTTTTGTTGGCAATTTATTGACCCTACTTCTTTGGCAACCAATTTTTAAATTCTTTTGCATTGGCTTATAGTTTCCATTTCTTCTCACCTGTTCTTTAAGCTTCTGTCATGTATTTATTCTGTATGTGCCTACTACAGCTATGAGGCTGATTTCCCTTTGTATTTCTGTGATGCTTTTTGAGACACTGAGGTAAAAATAGTGATGAATATGAGAATGACAAGAATAGTGTTAGCATCCAGGAAAGGAAAGAGATTTTCTTTTTTCCTCTTTTATCATATTTTAATTATGAAATTCAGTAGAAACCATTTGGTTTAATGTTCTTTGAAGCAATATCCTTACAATCTAAACTTAATAAGTCTTTGATGGAAAGTTAAATGATACTCTGGGCAGTGTAGAGGGTGTAGCAAGATGATGGCAGTGGGGCCTGGGGCTGACCTATGCTGGACACAGATGTCTCAAGTCAGCCCACCCACCACGGGATACAGTTGAGCCCACAGGTGAGGGTGTAGTGGCTTCAGGAAAACACAATAAAAAAACAGGCAAAAAATATTATATAGTGGAGGGACACCAAAATTGAAAAGAATGAGGAGAAAAAAAAGAGGTAACACCAAGATAAAAGAAGAAATATGGGAGGTAGTACTCCAGGCACTAGAGCAGAGATTCCTCTCCAGCATGTGGGAAGACCCCAAGCCAAGTCTTGTTTGTCCATGACAGTAGCTGGCAAAGGAATTCAATGTCTTTATGTGAACTTATGAGCATTTTCATCTCATTTTCTCCCCTGCCCTCATGAGGATGGAGAGTGAGAGTGGCTGAAAGGGAATTTGGCAGCCAGACAGCATCAACCCATCAACAGCATCACACACACACACTAGATGCAACATAAAAGATGTAGGTAAAGCAGAATATAGAATATAGAACACAAAATACCTAATA
The DNA here is from genome assembly GCA_027886175.1 of Phylloscopus collybita. Taxonomy (NCBI): domain Eukaryota; kingdom Metazoa; phylum Chordata; class Aves; order Passeriformes; family Phylloscopidae; genus Phylloscopus; species Phylloscopus collybita. The sequence continues at coordinate 30,338,507 of JAJNNQ010000026.1, read as the reverse complement.
TCATTTGTATTTCCAGAATTACACTGATTTCTAGTTCAGGCAAAAAAAAAAATTGTTTATGGCAGCTACGTGAGAAAAGAAAACGCAGCTTAGGCAGTACATTTTGATAATAAAGTAAAAAAGTTATGTTCTTCAGATTGTGATTAAAATAATTAGCGAAAGAATGGAATTGCCCACACAGACAACTTTTGTCAGGGTCTCAAGAGCAGTACTAGGACAGTGTCCCTGATCAGTTCCTCCCCCCACTGCCCACATCCAGGACCCCACATCAGCCCCTGGGGTTTGCTGCTGCTGCTGCTGGGCCCAGTGAAGCTGTAGCAGGGCCAGCCTCCAGCCCTCACAGCCCTGCCCTGTCTGGCCATGGGCCCTGCTGAGCTGGGCTCACTCTTTGGCTCAAGTTGAGCCTGTCCTCAGGCTGTGCCCACGGATATGCCTGATGCCTGGGGCTGAGGCTTCCTCAGTGTGCCTCCCACTGTCTTGCACCTGGCTGGGGCGACTTGACCTTCCCCAGCAAGTAAGCAAGATTTTGGGAGCTGATATGCAAGATCAAAGGGATATTCCATTTCACATGACATTGTGCTCAATTATAAGAGCTCATGGAAAGGAGGAGGAGGTAGTATTTTCATGGTTGTACTGTTTGTCTTACCAAGTAATTTTACCCATTCTAAGATGCTGGTTTCCCGGAACAGGCTGAGCATATGCCTGCTGATGTTAAGCAGTGAATGAATTCCATATTTTTCTTTGCTTCCATATATATCTTTGCTTAACCTGCTAAACTGTTTTTGTCTCACTTTTGCTGTTCTCTCCCTCATCCCACAGGAGTGGCATAACCAACAACAGGATGGAAGCTTAGCTACCAGCTGGGGTCAACCCACCACAAGCACATAATTGTCTTGGATACTGAGAATAATTTAGTGTTGTGCTACAATGAGTGTAAAGCTACAAAGTCTGCACAAGAAATGCGCAGAGTCTAAAGAGATTTGTGGAGAAATAATTAGATGGTATCACTAGCAAGAAATGAGGTCTCTTAGTGCAAAGTTATATATTTATACTAGATTTTATAAGAAAAGACTTTTTTGGACTCATACATATTGGCAGAGCCTTGAGATCTTTTCCTGATGACTCACATTCTTGTTTTACTTACAAAGTGGAAAATACACATTTTCAAGACAGTTTGCTTCCTGGGTTTTTTTAACTGTTAGCTTATGATCTACATGCAGGATATTGTTTTTCTAAGGAGTGAATTGGAATGCATTTTGCCTTCTCCTCCTAGTGCAAGAATCACATCACTATTTGTTTACAAGCCTTTGTAATTTATACATCCATGCCTCGAAGGCAGGGTAACTGAGGTTTATTTTAATAAAGACCCTTGGGGCAGATTAGAGTGAAATAACAGTGAATGGCCAGTGCATATACACATATCTGTCAAAGAAAGAAAGAGAAAGATAAGATAAGCTAGATAGTGCAGAGGAAAAATTCGAGGTGACAGGACCAAGAATGCTCATTGACTCAAACAGATTTGACTTCTGGGAGCTGACATTGTTTCCTGGACTTTAAATATATCTCTCTCATCCTATATTACTTAACTTAGCCTGACTACTGACTGCCGTTCATCCTTGTAGTGCAGTTACTCTGACCTTATTGAGGCCAAATCGATTATCATTGAAAGAATATTTATTTAGGAAAAGTGAGTATGTTGAAAACTTAAAACCTGTATGAATATATATATAGAGAGAGAGACAGATATAGATACACTTTATATGCATAATATTTTCTTTAGTATTTCAGATTATTAAGTGATAAAGGAAAAGCTAAAAATTTTAAACCTGGACAAAAAAAAGTTTTATTGATTTATTCAGAGACAGTATTTTCACATGGGTTTCTTAGCTTTCTAAATATAGTCTTAACAATTGTCCAGGTTCTATATCGTTCTGTCCATGGTGAAACTTATGAGTACTACTGACTTCATTTTTCTTGGATTCAGTTTGCACATGTTCTGCCTTAACAGCAAGATCTGTATGCCTATCACAAGCCACACTATTCACAAATTTTCATGTAAAAGGAATGATGTGTAGAGATGAGCATGTACTAATCAGGAAATATAATAGAATCATAGCAACAGAGTATGCTGAGTTGAAGGTACCCATCAGAATCACTGAGTCCAACTCCTGGCCCTGTGCAGGACCATCACCAAGAGTCTCACCATGTGAGCCTGAGAGCATTGTCAACACACTCCTTGAACTCAGACAGGCTTGGTGCTGTGACCACTTCTCTGGGGAGCCTGTTCCAGTGCTTAATCACCCTTTGGGTGAAAAACCTTATCATCTCCAGCCTAAACCTCCCCTCTCAGCTTCAAGCTGTTTCCTTGAGTCTTGTCACTGGTCATGGAAATGAAGAGATTGACACCTGCCCCTCTGCTTAAGAATCAAAGACATGACTACACATGGATATAAAATGGAATTCAAGTTTATTTTTGCCTAATCCAGCATTCAATTTCCTGCCCACTGGAGGTACATTTTCATCAGTGTCCTACTGTCAGAGTCTCTGTCTGAACACTTCTTCCTATATGAAGATGCAAATGAAAAGTATTGCTATTTAAGGCTCTACCAAAACATCCAGTTTAGTAACTTACTGAAAGAGGTTTTGTTTTTATTTTGATGTCTGCATGATAAATAAAAAGAACAGAAGGAGTGGTAATGGGGTTCTTAAAATTTATAAGCTTATACGAAAGGTTGTGAGGTGTTTCACTCAATTTGTATGTGCTTCTTCTTAGGTATTATTTCTAAACAATGTATTAGCACCCTTCAAAATTATTTTTTACTGACTGAGCCTGAGAACAATATAAAGAGATTGCTTCTGAGTCAGTAGATAAGTTTTTATTTTCGTGCAGTAATGCAGATACTTGTTTGTTTTATCGAACTAGTGCTAGGATACATATTTCAAAGGAATCTCCAATGACTTCTGCATGCAAAACTCTCATACAGAACCTGAACAGCATTAATGTGATGCAGTATATTTTCACCCATCAAAAAGTCAGATAGACATTCCTACAAAAAAATCTGGAAGGTGTTTCAATTTATTGAACGACAGGTAAGTTACTACTTACTTCTATTTCATAGAGGTTGGCAGGTAAATTTAGTGTCATATCTCAGTCTGACTGGGAAAAAAAAAGGAAAAGGAAAATTTGTATATTTTAATCTCAAAGGATTAAAGGAAAGAAGAAAGATATAATTCATAATATCAGTTGCTGGTCTTTTAAAAAAGTAATATATTTTTCACTCTTTAGGATGACAGTCTCTGATAGAAATGCTAGCATATTTTTTATTTGTGAGATATTTGGCAAATATGTTTTATTTGCTTCTCCTAGTAGTCCTTGAGAGCTAGATCCTAAAATAAAGAAATCCTTATTCATAAGGAAACAGCCCATCTACATATTCTTCTACAGTAACCTTTTCCCTTTTTTCTAAATTCACCCAACAAACTATTATGAAGACATGAATAAAGGTCTCTGTATGTTTTTACCTATATGACCTCTATGCTTTTGTCAAATTGATGTATTGGTACACAAATGGAAGGTAAATTTTAAAGAATAAATGGATATTTTGGCTCCTAATGAATAGTAGCTAAGAAAAAATTGTTTTGCACTTTGTTTCCACAATCAAGGAAAAATTGTGTTCACTGGCCGTGTGGTCAGTATGCTTGGCTGCACTGCAGTAGAGATGGCGTATTATGGTACAAACAAGATTATAAAATGTTAGATGACTTTATTTCCTCAACATCTCCAATTTGGTACTTTACAGAAAACATCATAAAAGTATTGAATGAGATTCATTGGTGTCCTGGGGTGACGTTACAATGTATCCCCAATCATCCCTCGGGTTTACGCTGGATATTACACTCTGTACCTTTACTATTGGCTCTGAGAGTAAAACAGGGGGAGAAGTGTACTGTTTGTTTTCAGAAACCTCTCCGCACCGGTCTGGCCTTGAAGAGTGAGAGAAAACAACACACAGACATGAGACGGAGAGGGTTTTTTTTCTCATTCTCTCACTTTCGCTTTTGCTTGGTAGTTAGCTAGCATAGCTTAGCATAGCTTCACATTTCTTTTTTCTTTCTTTTTTTCCCTTTTTGCCTTGCTTGGAATTGTTCAAACCTCTCCCAGACTGAGGACCTGGGGAGCTCTGGAGGAACTTGCACCTGGGACCCACCGGGATCTACACTGTGCAGCAACTTTCACCAGTGCCGGAAAGAACTGAGAGCAGAGCAACCACCTACAGGAGGGACTTCTGTCCTAATTTGTTATCTCTCCAGAGCAGCATGAAGTTCTTTTCATCTGGTATTGTTCAATTCATTGTCCTGGGGAGTGCTTTGCCAGTTTAATAAACAGGTTTCTTTCCACTTTTCTCTGAGGAGTTTTCTCCCGAACCAGTTGGAGGAGGGGAGGGAGGATTTCTCTAGGAGATCTCCTCCCAATTTACCTTAAACCACTACAATCAGAAGAGTTTTTTATTCAGAGCCTTACAAGGTAAATATTGGTTCAATGTGTGCAGGGAGTTCTCAGGAAAATGATGTTTCAAATATCCAAAACATTTTCTCTTTCTTTCTTACTTGCTTGCTTGCTTGCTTTCTCTCTCTGTCTCTCATTCTCTCTACTTCTTTCTCTTTCTCTCTCTCTTTCTCCCTTTCTCCCTTTCTTTCTCTCTTTCTCTAAATTACATTCTGTAGCAGCAAACAATACTTGGTATGTTTTGTGCGTTGTCTCCAGGTTAATTTCTTCTTTATTTCTCATTGTGGCACATAGAGATGCAATGCAGACACAATGCACAATAAGGTGGCATACCACCAGAAAAATTAGGTATCTGGAAAAGATATTGTGCCAAACTATTATTTAGCACAAAGCTGTACCTTGAAGGAATGTCCAAGTTTTTAAAAAGCTTTTCTGTTAGCTTCAGTGAGAGTACATCTGAAGGCAAGGCCTGCTCTCAGCAGGTGCTTGCTGTCTTGCAGGATGAAGCTTTACTGAATACTTCTTTTTCATATGGTATGAGATTTAGTATCTGTTTCTAACAATCATTCAGTCCATCTATCTGGCCATAGCATTTCTGAGGTTGTGACTCTGGACTGTGATTACTTCTTTTTATGGTCATCATATATCTTACCGTAAGTCACAGTGTGCCAATTAAATTGTTCTTTTCAGACAGTTTTCTTGGCATCAGATTTTATAATACATCATTTTTTGGTCAATCAATAACCACATCTTCTAGTATATTGTTTAAAAGATAGAAAATATTTTAACTCCTACATTTTTACTTCATCAAGAAAAAGTTACATAAATAAATATAGATTCCTAATTGTGTCATTATAAAAGGAGTGGGAAAGCTAACACAAGGAAATTAAGGCAAGGAGTATTGTTACCATAAAAGATTACATGTAAGTGGTGCTTATTTCTCCTTTCAAGACATTTAAAGAATACAAGGTTCAATATGATCAATTCAAACTGGCACTGAAAATGACAAAAGACACCCCACAGTCAGTCAGAAATATTGACTGTTAGAGTTTACTGAATAGTGGCTCAAGCTTTGTCTGCTTGAAAGCCCTGTTCATTCTGTTAAGCTCTCCTAGTATGATACTATTTCGTATAGAAAAGTGACCTTTAAACTATATAATGCCCTTAAAATTATGTGCAGAACTGTCATTGACTTGAAAGGGATTTCTGAGTGCAGTTGTATGTTGCTCTCAAACATGGCAGGAGACAGCTGGGGTTTTGTTGCCACGCTTCGTGCCTACCATGTTTTGGTTTTGGGAAATTCTGTTCCCAGGCACTCTCCTGGTACACAAGGTCACATAATGTAAATTACCTTGTTTTTCACATACGTTGCCAGAGAAGGGATTTTGGGTGGTGGTCTCTGGAACTGACCAATGGTTCCCAAAGGTCCCACCTCTAAGGTGGGCACATCTGTAAAAGTATAAAAGAAGCCCGAGAAATAAACCAGGGGCTCCTTCCTGGCAAGGAGTCCACTGCAGCCTTCTGTGAGAAACTATCACTCCCTGCCTCCATTTATTGTGTCCAACAGTGACAGGGTTTCTTAGATAAGTTTCCCTAATTCAGATAAACATTTGGGTATTTATATGGAGATGCAGAGATGGAAGACAAGCAAAACATATTTTTGCATGACATGCAAAAAATAATTTTTGTTTTGGTTTGGGTTTTTTAATGAAAAATTGTATTACTTAAAAAGACTACTGCTCAAAAATAAGAATATTATCATTCTTTTTATAGGATGTAATTAATTATTTTTACCTTTGCTGAGCTTCTTTGTGACCAATGCAAATGGAATTGTTACAGAATGTCATGGGTTTTTTGCAATTGGAAACAAGTAATTTTAAATCAATATTATTGTAAAATAATATGTAACAAGATTGTAAAATCAGTATTTTTAACTTTATTTGAATTTAGCATGAAAAAAGGAATGCAGCATGATGGCCCAAAAATATCCATTTGTGAACCCTAAAAATACATCTCCCTAGACATATGCTTTGCATTTTATTGTATTTGCATTATTTATTCCTTTTTAACATCTTTTTGCCTTATTATGATAAGATTTATTTTAAACATTAGGATAAATTATTACATATAGGTAATATTCTTACCAGTGATTCCTACATATATTACTTTGTAAAATAAATACATATATTATCCATACATATATTTTCTTTGATAAATTCACATCAGAGCATACTGTATAACACCAGTGATAGCATTATTACAGTTTGATTTTCTATTTTTATGAAATAAAAATATTTGTAGAAAGGAGTCCTAAGGAAAAAAAAACCAAAAAAACCCACAAAAACCCAAACAAACCAAAACAAAACAACAACAACCAAACAACTTTTATTTTCCTTTTTAATTGTCAAACAATAAAGGTCACTACATTTCAAAAGAAAAGATAAACTCTACATATCAGCATAGCCACAATACAATTCTTTTACCTCAGACTTAAAAGTCCAAAACTTTACTTTCCTATCTTTGATGTAACTTGGCAGTTATTTGTGAAACACCAATCCTCTAAATGGGGGAGCAGAAAAAAGTAACAGAGAAGGCCTTGAGAGTCATTGTGTGGTGGTTGATTCCTAGTGCAGTCACAAATCCTGTTAAATTCAGTGAAAACTTTGCTTTAATATAAGAAATCCTATCATACACTACCATAATTGGGGAAATTTGGCTCAAAAAGTACTAAATACCTAAAACCTTGATATCCAGATAATATGTTTTGTCTTAAATCTATTGCTTAAGTCCTGCTTGTCCTGTAAAATGGGGATAATAATTCACATAATTTGCAGTTTGTGATAATAAATGAAGCACTTGAACTGTAAGGATGAATGGCCCAAGAGAAACAGCTTAAAGTGACTAATTCTGTTGATATGCTAGTGGTTCTTGCTTAGGCACCAAATTTTCCTAAAATTTTAGAAGCCAAGTGATATAGTTCTCCTCAATTAAGCCTTTATGTTCCTTATAACATTGGTAGAGGGAACTTGACTGCACAGAACAGTTGAGAGAGAGCTAGAATAATACCAGTTTTTGATTTTCTGCCTCATTTTTAGTTGTTTTGTTGGTTATTCCATTTTTTCTTCTTAATATATTTAGTGGTATGCAGTATCACAGCATATTAATTAAATGTGCCTCTATCTTCAGTTTTACTACTCCATTTTATTACAGAGGCACAGCTGGAGTTTGAATGACAGAAATTGTGAAGGAATTTAATGTAATGCATTTCTCTGTGCAACAATTTAATTTACCAAACATGACTTACTTATTTTTTAATTTAGCCTTTCTCTAAAGAATGTGTTCTTGATGAAAAGACAAAGCCAAATTATCCTGTGTTATCATTCATAAATCATACTTTCTTTTCATGCCTAATTAAATATAAAGTGTCACTAGAATATTGTAAAAAGCTTAGTTCTTACTACTTTCTTCCTTTCAGTTATCATTAAAATATTTTTAGCTTTTTTATTTTTTCAAGGCAATGACTTAATATAACTTTTGCAACATAATCTGATTATTGCAATTTTTTTTCTTGTCTCTGTGTATTTAGCCACAGCTTTCCAGTTTGGAGATTGGAAATCAGCTCTTTAACTGTTCCTGTGTTTTCATTTTTTAAAGTTTTTTCCTCTGTTTCTCAAATAAAGTGTCAGTGTTATGTTGCTTGACATTTTTGTAACAAACCTGTAGGGTCACTAAAAACAGGAGATTTCAATTGGCTGTGGAAATCCTCTCCATCCCTTGGTATAACCCGTTTTCTCTCATTGATGTGGCCATGAATAAGATTGCCAGGGGAGACTCAGACAATATCAGCAGGAAGCACAGAATCCAGGGGGCTAGTGTGAAAGGCAGGAGAGCCCAAGTGATGGTGGGTTTGGCCTCAGTGGAGAAATGAATGGAAAAGCTTGAACAATGCTGGATGCATCTTGTGGCTACCCAGACATTGTTGCTGGAAGGACAGTGGCTTAACAATCACAACACCCTCGCTGAGCAGTGAGAACGTCTAAAAAGAGACAGGATCTAGATGACAAACAGGGCCAAAACTCAGTTAGTCAAAAACTTAAGAGAGTTTTGTAATAGGTTTGGGAAAAAATGGTAAATACTGAAGAGCAGTTAATATACCAGACAAAGTAAGAAAGTAACCTGGAAATGGTATTATATAGGTGGCTGTCACATTTCTAAGAAATTAGTGTAAAAACACCGATCCTTCAAGCCTGCTTGCAAGTGTATAGTATAGGAAAAAAAATCCAAGGTAGAATTAGAGCTCTGTGTGTATGTTTGCTCAGAGCATTCCTCCCTTTGGGAACAGAGAGACATTGTAGGGTGGACTGCTAACAACTATGCTTATGTGGATATATTCAAACTTTTGAGAAAGTACAGGCAGAGAAGATGAAGAGTTCCATTCCATGTATGGGTACAGCTTCAGTCGCTTTCCCTTTCTAAAGGGTGCTGAAATAGTTGGCAACAGCTGTAGCTAAGCTACAGCTTCACTCAGAGCTGCCTATCTCATTTTGAAAGTACTCAAATTTCAGAACAGTAATTTAGATTAAATATTAGGAAGAAATTCTTTACTGTGAGGATGGTAAGGCACTGGGACGAGTTGTCCAGAGGAACTGTGCATGTCCCATCCTTGGAAGTGTTTGATGCCAGGTTGGATGGGACTTTGAGCAACATGGTCTTGAAGAAGGTCTCCCTGCAAGTGGCAGAGGGTGGAATTAGATGATCTTTAATGTCACTTCTAACCCAAGCCATTCTATGATTTTACTGGAGGTGTCTTCATGGCCCACCAACGGTAAATAACCTAGATGGCAACAGCTGATAAGAATGTGAATTTAATTTTTTAGGTCTGTGTTTACCCAGAACCAGTCAGGTTACAGAGGAAGATAAGCACATTTTGCAGAATATTAGAACACAGAAATTTAAATTTGCTTTACTCCATAATTTTTTAATTATAATAGCAATTTTTTCAGTGATGAAAATTTGATTCTGAGGAAACTAATTGTAAGAGTCTTTTAAATATAGCTTTCTAAAACAAATATTAACATTTGACTATATGTTCTTTTATTAGAAATTCTATCATATCTAGTAATCCAAACTATTTTTTTTTTACTCAACCGAATAAGTGTTTAGATGAATGCAATGCATATTAGAATTATTTTTAGGCCATTTACAGTGAGAGTCATCATGGACATGAAGTCACATATGCACTCAGTAAAAAAAAAAAATATATCAAATAACAGCTGTATTGCTTCAATGGAAGGAGCAAGATCTGAGTTTTGATGCTTTTCACATCTGACAACACCAAGAAGGATGCTATTTGTTGGTGGTGGTTTAATGATGGAGACACCTGTTTGCCTTCAGCTGCTATGGACAGATAAAGCCCAATAACTCATTCTTCAAGAACAGTAACGCAGAACATCTATCAGATGGAAATGGCTTTCAGTCACAACTAACATGGAATTAATTTAAACCAGAAAACCTAGTAGTAAAATCATGTACATTATCAATCAAGAAGCCCATTAAACTAGGCTAAGGTCATATAAGAAGAGAGTGGCAGATTGAAACACCAAGGGTCCTCTAAAAATTGGATGGTATTGACATTGAAAAAAGGACCAGAATACCAGCTTGGTATATCTTGCTTTTCAAGAGTAAAAAACCAAACCAAAACAAAACAAAAACCCCAACAAAACAAAACAATCAAACAAAGCAAAACCACAAAAAACCAAACACTCCCCCAAAACAACAAACAAACAAACAAACCACAAAAACAAAAACAAAAAACCCAACAACAACAACAACAAAACCCCTTCACATTTCATTGTCCTTAATTTGGTAAAGTTAGGAGCAATATAATGATGTTCTATTAAGGAGTGACATAGATCACTGTTTTAGGAAACAAGACAACTGAGGTTTTTTTAGTCCTAACTATGTGGGCTATAGATACTCATTTTCTGATAGAAAACAAAACCCTAGAGAAATCAGGGTGTAGACAACTTCCTGTAACTCTGTATAACATCTACTACATTGAGAAATTAATAAAAGTGCTTAAAGGGTGTGAATTGTAGCACATGATTTGAGAAGTTAGGTCTGTAAAGTATGGAGGATATCTTCAGTTGATGGAGCTGTCTGTAATTTTCCCATCAATGTTGGATTCACCTCCATGAGACGGAAGTTCAAACCTCCATGAATGACATTTTGAGGTCTTACTGAATAAGTAACAAAGGCTGGAAAGTTAAGGAAGTAGATCCAAATATTTCTGAACTGTGTAAGTATCACTAATCAGAAATAATAATGAAAGAAAAGACAAGAAACTCATATGGGTAACTAAGAAAGCAATGAAAGTTATCAGGATGGGGAAAACAGCATCAAATCATATAAAAAAATATAAAGACTATTATATGAAGAAGATTATGAAGGAAAGCCAAGCAATTTATAAAAGCTAAAAGTGGCATGAGAGGATTGCCCAGGAAAAGAAACAAAGATTTTTCACATATAATGTATTTGGCAGGGAAATACAGTCAGCGTGCAAATCATGGGGATCCTAATCAGGATGCCTGGAGAGCCCTCAAAATCCTTTCCAATACAGAAATTTATCTTCCCAGAGGGGTCCATTCTGTCATAGAGAACTCTTCTGTACTTTTAATTTGACTTGATTCTCCCTGTGTATTAAATATCTCCTGGAATTCTTATTTCTCATTTTGCTCTTCACAGACAAGTACATAACAATATCTTCAATACACAAAGAAACTAATAAACAAGAACAAGTTATGCTATCTCCTCTTAAAGTAAGAATAAAATGAATCTCCTCTGTCTAGAGCATCCTTCCATAACGGATTCAGGATGAAGATGACAGTACACTTTCAAGGGATCAGACAACAAATTGATACAGTAAATATGATAATAAATATAATATTGAGAAAATAAGTAGGATATCCCTCCAATAACTGCAATTCAGAACTCAAATGAACAACCACGGGCTATGTTGTAATCAAACTGTAGACATGCTAAAATTATTAGATTAATTATTATGGTATTTTTTATTCATGTCCATCCAGATTTAAGGCATATAAGTTTTTCTTTCCTTTATTATTTTGAATCTTAAATTTAGAGGATCAAAATAATATCCTATATTTGTAATAATAATATTGAATCCCTGCCCAATCAAAAAGTGCCAATAAAAATGAGAGGCTATATAAGAGAAAGAAAAACAAAAGTAAATTACATGGAAATATTGATTTTAACACTTGTTATCTGGATGTTATAGTGTTTTCCGTTATGAAATTCGTGGGCTTGATAGAGAAGTATAAAGCAGCTTCAGGGACCAGTTTAGGAAAATCATCTCATGAAGAAGGAAAGTTCTTATATAAGATATGATAATGATAGTCGGTTATGAAGACAGGCAAGAAAGGAGTCACATAGATCTTTGCTAGCATAGCAAGGCTGGAGTGGGGTAGTGTAAAAGTTAAAAAGGTCATTTACATTAGGACTACTTTATTTAAACCTGAAGTAGACAGGTGACTTCTTCAGAACAAGTTCATTAACACAATTGTTTTGCTACAGAATGTGTGATGTGGGTGTGAATGAGCATATTTGTCTCAGTTAACAACTTTCTTTGGCATGGCACAAAGGTCTACTGCAGTAGAAAAGGAAGTCACAAGGATTCCTTGAAGAACTTAGATTTTATAGCCATTGTTCCAGTTTGGAAGCATTTACCATTATAAAAGATTGATACATATGATTAGTTGAATTGGATTTCACAACTAAAATAACACTAAATTCTACTAGCAAGACTGGAAACATAGGAGCCAGGATGAAGGGAACGATATATTTTGTACTCTGATAACTATCTGGGAATTCTAGTTACTTTAAAAATGATGTTTATTAGTCCTAAATCTGTTAATTATTTCCTCCTCTGTGACCTATTGTGAAGATTATTAATCCATTAGTGAACTGTCAGGACCTTTTATAATTTTTTTTATTCTGTAGTGTATAAGATGTCTGTAAAAATAGTGAAACAGTGATAGTGCATTTGATAGCAAGAGAACCTTGGGCAATTATGCTTGATTATTGTTCACTCAACATCTAAGCTCTTTTTCTTCATTTTTAAAAATTATTTTCCTTTTTTTTTTTCTTCACACTTTCTTAGAAACAAAATTCAGTGGGGTGAAAGAGAGAATTTTTTCTTTGGACTTTGAAGATCCTAAATCTTTACATATTATTACTTGTAATCTAAAATGTTAAATAGGCAGTACAGTATTAAAGTATTCCAAATATGCTAAGGTAAGAAACCATTATTAGAAACAAATTATAAATTCAAATGCAGTACCTTGCCAAAAATATGGTTGGCTAAGATGGACATAATTTTGTTGTGAAGCTATGAAACATTATGATTTTATAAGGCTAAAAGATGGCATTAGACATACAGACAGATATGACATATCCCTTATCAACAGCCTTGCAGGCACTTTTTCACAGAGGTGCAAAACATATTTAAATGATCATTAAGACTGGAACCAGCATATGTCTGTTAACATGTGAATTAGCATGTATCTGTAGACAATTTTACTGTTTGTTTTTTTTCAATACCTTATATTAAATATACAGGAGTCATTTTCCATATAATTCAGGCCTCCTCCTTGTCTTTTGAAAAAAAGCTCTCGTTGCTGTTATACATCTAACTTGTAAGAGTATGCACAGTATATATATCTCATTCTGTCCAGTTTGGATTTTTTGTTTGGTTGGTTTTGTTGGTTTTTTTTTTTCCCTTTACACATATTATGTTGAATAGAAGTTAAAAATTCTTTTATGTAGCTTGAAAAACAAAGACCACTTGTTCTGGAACGTGTGATCTTCCAGAATCATGCGATTTTTTAGTATTTATCCTTCTCTTCCTCTCTCTTCCTCTCTCTTCCTGTTTCCCACCCTACCCCTTCTCTTTCCTCTCCACTCCTCTTTCTTGATGATGCACTACTTGTGGATCTGTAAGAACATATAAGACAAATCTTGCTTACTTTAGAAGTCTTGCTTTACTTTAGATGCAGTGTGTAAAGTTGAAGCTGCTATTCTTGGAACATGAGTCATCTTCTGTAAGGAGTTCCATCTACCGCCATGACATATGTGTTTAAAGACACCTTTCTGTCTGTGTCATCTAATCCTTTTCAGAGGTATAACACTTATGTCTTTCATTCTGGTGGGTGATACAAAGTACATAAGACAACTGAAAGTGAGTAATGAGTTGATATTTTGTTCTTTTTAAGTAATTTCAGCATTTAGTTCTAAGCACCTCTAAAACACTACTAGAAGGAATTATTGTAGGGAGAGCTTTGTTTTTGTTGTTGTTGTTGTTTTTAATATTGCTTTCCCTTTAATTCCTAAAATATCACAATGTCTTATATTTCCTTAACTGGAGTTTTCCCATATTGTTCTTAACCACATATATTGACATAAAATTTGCATTACAGGAAAAACAAACAAACAAACAAACAAACCCCAACCCAAATACTATAACAAGTCAATTCAAAAGACACCTACAACTAACAGAATATCTAGTGCTTTACTGGATTAATTGCTCTTTCTAAAAGTCTGTGAACAGCTAGTGTACAACTGTCCTACTATGACCTCTGCACAATTAAGCAATTTATCTGAGAACCCTTGTAAGGGTGAGAAACACTAAGTGGAACAATAAAATCCTCTCAAAATCAGCTTGTAGATCTTTGTTACTCAGGATCTGCTTGTCTTTTCTACATGTGAAGTCACATTAGGGAAAGAACTTGCTGTTTAATTTACGTGGCAAAATTGGAATTTAGATAATAGGAATATAAAATTTAATGTTGATAAGAACATGTATGCATCCATGCACAATACCATTATGTGTGACAATGAGATTAATGTGAACTGACCTCAGTAAGATGGAAGATTAAGGGAAACTTAATTCAGAGGGAATACTGGAAGAGATCTCCATAAATATCACATTATTTTCCTGCTAGTCTTCACAAAGGCTATAGAAAAACAAACGACTTTTTATTTACAGTAGCAAAATCTGCAGATGCATAAGCAAAATCATTGCTCTATTTTCTGTTTCTGCAGGAAGTTTAGCCATATATTCTCCACCAGTGCCCCATTACTTCTTATTTTTGAAGGAAAAAAAAATCTATATTATCCCCTAATTCACTCCTTAGCAGAGATAACTAACTCAGGACCCTGAGCAAGACTCAGGTGTGGTTCATAAATTGGATATGGGGATGCTGTTGCTTTGGATTAGGAAGTAAATAATTTATAATAACTAATTTGAAAGCTGCTGACAGCCAATTTCAATATTGTTGGATTTGTTTTTCTAAAGTAATTTATAAATCATATTCATCTTCTGTTGCCTGTTTGGAAGTGATTGATTAAAAAATTTCAATGATTGGATTTTGAATTCAGTTCATAATTTATTATTAAATAGATAGGCAACAGTACTTCTGTGTACTCACAGATAGGGGAAGAGAGTTTGGAAGCAAAAGTGAATGAAGGCAGTGCTAGAGCTGTAAAGGGTTTAAGATTGTTGAGAAAAACATCACAGAAGTGAGAGCTCAGAAAAAGACCTGAGTGAAAAGTCCTTATCTCTCTGCTCTTTCCTTATTAAAATTTCTCTTAAAGATTCACTCTTTCTGTGATAGACACAAAATTAGATTTTTATGACACATGAAACCTTTGGGTTTAGGGCATATTATCTGCATTTTCTGCATTTAGTAATTATTTTGCAAGCTCTTTGGTGTGGGAAATAGAGGCAGAGAAAGCTCCCAGAGCCTTATGTATGCAAGCTCAGAGACAGAGATGGATTCAGAGTTTAATCTAAGACCTTGGAGAAGGCTTGCAGATTTGGAGCAGTAAAGTTACACAGACATGAAGCAAGAATGTGGGTTTGTGGTTTAAGCAGAAATATGTTTTAAGCAAGAAGAAAAATGCCTTAGGTAAGTAAAAAAATATATTGAGCAAGATAGCAGAAAATTTCAAAGTTTAGCAATAAAGCTTGACATAGAATTAGTAGGAAGCTTAAGATGTAGCAATGTAAGTTTGTGCAGTGTTACAGGATTGGATAAGAAAAGATGCATTGTGGTAGCGCCATGTAAGGCAAAACAGCTAATGATTGGTGTAAGAAGATACTAACAGGCCTTGAGGAAGTAGTTGATTGGCAGAAAAACTATATAAGGCACTGTAACTAGAATAAGTGACTTCTGATGTGATGCTGTTGGATGTAACAGCCTCAAAGTCTCACCCTCTCATGAGACTGATTAAGCAATAAACTATCTTCTACAAGGACGGTCTCTTGGCCGTCCCCTTCTCTTCAATCCCAATACTTTGTGATTTCCATTTTTTTTTGTGTCTGTTGCAAGATAATCAGAAATAGAAACAAAACTCTTCATATACATAGTACGATAGTCAAGATTTCCTTCCAGTTATAATAACTATATAAAGTGAAAAGTACCAGAAACTACAGTTTGCTCACATACTGTAGCTCATAGTATTCAACTGTATTTCTTGACAGTGTAGTTAATGCCTGAGAATTAGTGACAAGTTGCCATCAAGGAGATAGATAGGTACCTAAAAGAGAATTTCACAACCCTGTTGGCTGCCTCAGTTAAAGAGTAGAATATTAAAAGGAGCAGATTAAGCATATGTTCTACTCCTTTTCATTCCCAAGCACCCAAATCCAGGTCAACTAGAAATTTCTTCCTCCACTCAGCTGTAAGACACCTCAACTACACAGCAGATAAAATAAGTATGCAAGCCTAACTTTTTAATGTTCCAGACTGGTTTTAATTGAAGAGATTTTGACAAGTGCATAAAAACGTAATCAAGTATGTGGCCATGTACTCAACTGAGTGTGTATGAGCCTCAGTCAAGGCATGGTCTTACAAACTGTGGAAACTCTACTGACAGTGAAACATCTGCTAAGATATTAAAGCCCTTGGACAAGGGCTTTTAATAGCATTACCAGATGAAAAATTGTCTACACCTGGTGAACTAAAAAAATGCCTTTTCCTCAAAGCCCACTGGCCCATGGAACTGCACAATGCCCATTGTGTAAGAAAGAGAACTAGAAGGCAAGCAGCCCCAGTTTTCTGCCAAATTTATGAGGTCAGAGACAATCAGCTATAACTTTGGAGTCCCCAGCCACTAGGGACACACAAAGATACCCCCAGAACAGAAGAATGCATGCATAAATGGTAGGGAAAATGT
This sequence comes from Phylloscopus collybita, assembly GCA_027886175.1. Taxonomy (NCBI): domain Eukaryota; kingdom Metazoa; phylum Chordata; class Aves; order Passeriformes; family Phylloscopidae; genus Phylloscopus; species Phylloscopus collybita. The sequence goes on along the minus strand of JAJNNQ010000026.1, from coordinate 30,321,745 downwards.
GTTAATGATTTTGGGTAAAAAAATTATCATATGTATGTTTATTCTTGGAAAATCAATGAGTATGTTTGTAAAACACAGTATATAGACAGAAACTCAGAAACTTTCCTGTACTCAGCATGCACAATTTTGGAGGAGATAGCCCCTCAAAAATCTGGCCAAATACAGAGTACCTTCTTCTTAATGCTATGTTGGTGATAAAGTTTTTGTTTGTTTGGGTTTGGGGTTTTTTTTCCTGAATTTTTGGTACCAATATTATAGGGATGAGTGTGACTGGATCCGTCTTCATCATTACTAAAGGTAGGAAGGGAAAACTGTTGTATAGTTTTCATTCTTGTAATGATTTTAAGAAAGACCATTAAACCATGCATCACTAGTGGTGAGACTAGAATCACCTCACTAAAACTGCAAATCAGCACTATCAGAAACTTAGGTATCTAGAACATTATTATAGCAACCATGGGGAGAAACTATAAAGTTGCTACATTTTGGTGTTACATACATCTAAGTCCTTCTATCCATGAGCTTTGAAGTATGATTAGTTAGGGAAATATATAATGACTCAGAACCACAGTATATTATTCTTTTAAGTAACTATGTGTTGTTTTCCTCTTATTTTTTTCTTCAGCCATTGGAACAGGATTCCCAAGAAAGTGGCTGAGACATCATCACAAATTTAACTGACATGTGACACAAAAGGACATAGTTTAGCAGTGGACTTGGCAGTGCTGGGTTAATGGTTGGATTCAAAGGTCTTTTCTGAACTAAACAGTTCTATGATGCTATTCTTTGGATATTTCTTCTTTGTACACACTTTAGACTATCTATCACTGTTTTGTGGAAAATGGAAGATACATAGATGAAGTAGTAAATGGAAAGTAATTAGATGAAACTCAATGACGTGTTCACCTGTGCTCAGATCATTATATTTCCTTCAACTGCTGTTTTAGGTTTTTACAATCCAGGATCACACATGTTGATGTGTAGGCACTTCACATGAATTCAATAAACATTTTGCCATTACAACAGAAGGAAATCATTGGTCACTGCCTTTTCAATAGTCTGAGTCATCTATTTGCAAGACAGCATATATGTTTCCCTTCTATGCTTTTGAAAACAAAAGGGAAAGTATTTCTAGTTCTGAATGTGGTTTGCATTATTTAGAAACACTATCCTAATAAATCTACAAGTATTAAAAATAGGAGTACCTTTGTACCATAGTCTTTGGCCTTACCCGTTCCTTCCTTGCTACTGTTGTAAGTACTTTTTCCACTACATCAATCGCAACTAGTTATCACTTTTAGGCAGATTTGGATTATCTTCATTGTACTCCACATTTATTTGGTCCTTTTGATGAATAAATTCAGCTGGACTATAATACCTAAAAGCTACATTGTCCTCCTACCACACAGACAGCAAGCAATTGGAGGTTTCTTGCATGACATATTTGTGAATGAGGGGAAAAAAAATCAAACATACCTTGACCTTAATACTCACACAAAAAATAGTATGTCTAAAATACAACTGTCTGTGGCACCTACTTTTAGTGGTAGTAATCACTTGCTATTTTCCCTAATAATAATGATTAACTTTTCATTCTATATTTCTAGTATAGATAATACATTTGTATTAAAAAATAGATATTCATATTTTCTCATTTTGCAGTCTGTGTGAAAATAAGACCCCCCCATTATAGTTAAACATTAATATAGACTCTTTTTTTTTTAATCTTTACTGGTGCTGGAGGCAGAAGAATACATTAGGCAGAAGAGACAGGGATTAGGACCACATATTTTGCAGTAATGAGGACTTAGATCAGCTTATATTTGGCTTGAAGTCTGCCTTTATTCTACCCATGGACTTCATATCACATGCAGATGTATGTAGTATTATAATCTTTGTTTTTTCTTTCTTTCTAATTTACAGTCCCCCTAAAATTCTGCCATTAGGATATGGAATATAATGTATCATAAGACAACTAATAAAAACATTAATTTGGTCTGAAATTGCATGTAAATCTTTCTATTTCCAACTTATTCTAATTTACCTGTGAGTGTAGCAGATCAGAGACCCAGAAGTATCTCTCTCATTCATCTGAGGAAAAGTAAATAAGTACTTCTGCTGAAGTCATCTGGAAAGTATGTTCTAACAACAAGAACTTATACATGCAAAGAAAGAAGCTGAACACAAATTTAGATTCGAAACAAGATTGTGTATGTACAGCTGGCATTGGAGTTTAATAAGAGAGAATAAACTACAATATTTCTGATATTTTTCAGTTGATTCATTTTTAAGAACCCTGGCTTACTGGAGAGGATATTTGTTAGCAAGCAATTTCTATTTTTACTTTAGTTTGATTGTGAGATACATCTTTTCCCACTCACTCTCTCCATGACACTATGATTAAAACCTAACAAAATGATTTTTTAAGTTGTTTACAGAATTAAATTCTGGTTACACCAAAATGACCATAAATTCAAAGATATCCACAATTGGAAATTATTTGGTCATATGCAATCAAATAATCTCTTTTTCCTGTGTTCAGTATATAAAACACATTAAGTTTTAAAATTTGTGACAGTATTTTGGGGATTGAATTAAAAAAGGAATTGGATCTAAGTTTGGGAGTTCGTTTTACTTTTTACTTTATTAGCAGATTGATTGCAATTTTTTAAATTTTTACTTAGGCTGTCACTATCATTCATGAACAGGATCTGGAAATATTTCCTACATCCTCACTGGCATCCTCTGTATTTTATTATTTGTTAGTAAATGCCCTTTCTGATTCTTAAATTGGTCTCTGGTTGTATAAAATTTGACAATGGTGGGCAGGGTATGAAAATTCTCTTTGGGCCTTTGATGCTACCACGTGCCTTGAGAAATGTCAAAATTTGTTTTCCATGTCTTTTTTTCATTGTATTTGAATAAGAAGATTAAGAATTCCAGAATCTTCTACCCAGCTTACTACTGCCAATGAATGTTAGACAAAATCTTTTTTGTGTGGTATGCTATAGTTTTCAGAAGAGATTCTTATATCCCTTCTCAACAGTTAAATGAATGTCTTAAAAAAGTCAAGAAACATTTCAAGAGAAATATTAAAACCATCTTTACACAACTGTATGTAATAATTTAGTTGCTACAGCTGTGATATGGCCGTTGTAAACACAATCAAACACAGTATAACACATCATTTTAAACTGCTCAGAGTTGCCTCTATCCTTGTATGCTGAAGAAGCTTCTCAAATTCCCTTTGTGCCCTTCCAACACTCCTTTTCATCATGATGCTGTTGATATAACTATCTGATGAAGTGCTTTGAATTCTGAATGAGCAGATGTTAGCTCTATGGAAGTTATGTTATCCTCCTTGGTGGTTGGACACATAACTTCTAAAGGGAGGGATTGTTCAATAAATAATTAATAACAAGAAGCTTTCCTAGGTGGATGAGAGACAGATTCTATTTAAAATGATTTTGTCTCAGTGGTTGATCTGTCTAACTCCAGGGTTATTTTATCTCAATCTTGTATTAGTTCTGCTTCAATTAGCATTTTAGTCCCCAATGGGGCACTGCTGATTAATTAGTTATTGTTCAGTAACTTCATCCTCTGGCCCTGACTTCAGCCACTCAGTCTAGTGTGCATTGATCAGCCTCTGGATCTGTGGCACGTTCTTTTTAAGGCTGCTAAATGACTGATTGGTCTCAGTGAACCAGATATTGACCTGGATTTCAAGTCAGTAATGTATTTAAGCACATACCTATGTCTAAGAAGGAGAATAACACAAGGCATTCAGCTAAACTATTTCTGCCTAAAATTAGGTGGACATTTTAATACTACATTGCAGTTGGAGCTTTACATGTTTGACTTATTGGTGAAGTGTCTGAGCTAGTTTGAAGAGTAAAACCACTGAAACCTGGACAATTTTTGTCCATCTTATCTATCTTAAATTCTGAGTCGTATCAGATACCTCCTATGTACACAAAAATGTACAAAAATCTTCCATGGACAAATCACTCACAGGAGTTTGTTCTTTCTAAAAAGATTGACATCTAATACTTTATAAAGGCCTCAACACAAAATGTTTTCAGAAAAATACTCGTATTCATTTCTCCTTACTGGTGGAAAAAGATTGATTAAAACTATAAGGGGAGGAAACTCATTTTACAGTGTCTACCTCTTAAATTGTCTTCAACCAAGACAAGAAGAAACAAAATTTTTATCCCAGGAAGATTAGACCTCATGTAATTTGTTTTTATTCTGGGGCCCAAAAAATCTACCTGGGCCCCATCTAATCCAACTATGGAAATATTACTGCGACTAATTCTCAGTTAGGAATCAGTGGTTCTGATTCCTTATATAAACAGTGCATTTATACAACAAAATTAGTAAGTGCTCTGAAAGCGTGGCAGAATTTCAGGCGAACATATTTTGTCTATAAGTGTCTATCTTCCTCCATTTATTGTCTTTAATAGTCATTAATATCTGTCTTTTATATGCTTTATGTAAGTGGCATTTCCATAGCTTTGGAGAGAGAAATTGTTGCCAATGCCCAGAAAACAAAAGTGAAGAAAAATATGTGATGAGAAAGCAGTTTTCTCTCAGAAAGTCTCCATAGGATTTGTAAGCTCAGAAGAGCTGCTGATTCTGCAGGATTGGATAGTCTTGGGAGACAAAGAGGCTTTCTCCACATGGTGGTTGCATGGCTTTGCAGATGAGGCTGCATTTAAGATGTCAGGGACTTCTTGAATGCAGATGAAGGCTGTAGGGTTATAAGTATGCATGGTGAAACAGAACTCTGAAGGCCTCTATAAACACCTGTATAAAAGAGAGTGGTGTGCCAGTAACTCTTTGTCCTTGTGTCTACTGTTCAAAATGGAGTCCAAACTGATACCTGGGCTGACAACAATGTGAATGCCTCTGTAAGGGAACTTTGTGTAAATAAATAAGTATATGTGTGGGTTTTGAATGTGTATGTGTTTTGTTAGCAATGATGTTGCTAATAATTCTAGTTATAGTAACAACTTAGTTTTTAAAAGCTTTCATAAGAATACAGTGATCTGTGCTTGCCCTCTGACTCAAAGGAGAGAAGATGTACATTATGGGAGTTTTCCCAGCCTCATAATTACATATTAGTTACCATGGTTACATTTAGTTACCTACATCTAGGTATATTTGGTTTGGGACAATTTTTCACCCCCATTTTTCTGATCTTTATAGCCTCTATAAATTTAACACCTCACACCTTGAAGTGTTAATGGAATACTAATTTTAAAAAAGGGTAATATTTTCATAATTGGGCTAGTGATGAATACTGGACATCTGTGCTATCTAAAAATCCAATTTATGTGTTTATAAAAACTGCTTTTTTATGTCCAACAATATCTAGGAATGTAACCTAAAGAGAGTAATTCATGTGCTAAGTTGGTTTCTTCACCCATGAAGTGGAAAACCTAGCAGGTATCACAGAAAATTAGAAAGCAAATATTATTTTATTAACCTGTGAAAAATGTCCTAAACACTTGAACTACTGTTCTTTTTGGGATTGCTTTCACTGATTTTTTTAAAATCTTGAAATACAAAAGTGGAATCAAAACCTCATCCAGATGCAGCCCCAACTCCTGTCTAAAATTTGGTGAGCCATTCAACACAATGACTTTCTGAAGAGATTGATTCAGAGCTAGCATTTGAGCATTCGCTATTCTAATTTCTCCATCCTACCTTTTGTTTACACATTCCATGTCAACTTTTTTTTTTCTACTAAAAATGCAAACAAAAGTCCTCCCCTCACTTTTCATGTAACTTTTTTAAAGAAAATAGTTATTAAAATCCAAGAATTCTCTCAAATCTTAAACTTAAAAAGAAGTCTTACTTGAAAACACCCCAAGGTCTAGTTAGAAGGCTATGTAAGCAGACATAATGTTTGTTTTAAATAATTAGAACTTTTCATACATAAAGATTTTAGGAGAACAATTTAAATAATTTTGTTTTGCAGATATTTGATTTGATTTTCTCATTTTCAATATGGAATAAATTATATCAAGGATACACACAGCATATTAAAACACCTCCCCCTGCCCTCTGCAAATTATGGTGTGATAGAACATTTAGTTTCACAGTTTAAGTTATAATATTGTACTGCATAGGATAGTTTTCCTTATTACCAAAAATGTAAATGCTGTAGGTTTTTTTCATGTTATTATGTTTTAGGTTTTGGGGGGTTTTTTGTTTGTTTTTTTTTTCTATTAGGTAATCATAGTTGAAAACCTGACCAGCAATAAAGAGTTTCAAATAAATGTTTCTGTGAGGAAAGCTAAGCAACAGCATGATAAATAAAAATCATGTTGATTTAAGTCAGTGACACTTAACCTGGAACTGCTACAAGGCACTCTGGCATAAAACAGAACCACCCAAGAATCACAATACATGTTTTACTAGTGTACTAAACAAAAAGTACATGTAAAAATTTACCATAAAATAAAGGTTAAAACATTCATCCATTGAATTAAATATACATTGCTGTACTAACAGGATTATTTATGATAGACTCAAAGTGGTTTCTTACATTGTAAACCAGAAGTGAAACTGCAGTGCTGTTGGATGAGGTTGGTTAGTTGTACGGCTGGGAAATTGTCTGGTATCTTCAGCCTCCAGAGTCCCTGCAGACAGAAATACTAAAATGGGCATATGGAAATTTCCTTATACTGAGAAGCAAATTTCTGCTATCTTGATCGTCAGATTCTTTTATATTATAAACCGTATTTTGGTGGGAAATGTCTAGTGAAAAAGTTAGGGCATGTCTTGTAGGTCTTGCCATTAGTGCCATACACATTGTTATGTTTTTTAATAATTGTTACTGCTGGCCAAGCTCTCCCCACACCCTGAATCTTACATACAAGATTAAATCACTATTTACTTCTGTTCCCATCTCACTGCTACATCTGCTCCTCACCATAAGGTGAGATCTGATAAAGGACAACTATTCCAGCAAACAGTGTCAAGGTTTTTTTCCATTTCCATGGTTAATGTCATGTCTGTGTTTATTAAAAGCCTTCTAGATTTTTTGTTTCAGTTGCAATTCCTACACTTTGCTCTATGTTAGAAAAGGTGTTTTTTCCTGGGATTATGAATGCTCATAAAGAAAAGATAAAGAAGTGAATAGTCAAAATGACCACAACTTCTGCAACTTAAATTTGTGCTATTTCACTTTCAGATTTTCTTATTTTTAGTACCTGTTCTTAAAATACTGACTGACCTGTGCTTAATTTTCTTGCCCTTCATTGTTAGAGTGGGTGGGGGTGATAGGATCCTGCAACTTTCCAGAAGCATCTCTAGTTAAAGGGTTGCTTGGTGTCACAGGCACGCACTCTCACAGCCACTGACACACACCGAACAGCTTTGAAAATCCTGGGCAGTAAAGAAGGGAAGGGAGAAAGTGGCGCAAAGGCAGGGTAAGGGGCTAGGAAGACCAATGGTGGGATAGGGGCAGAGGATTGCTCCAAATGGGAACCAATGAGGTATCAGGGGAGGGAGAACATTCTAGGGAAGGGACATATAAGGGAGAAAAGGGAGGGGAGGGCAATGGGCCAACTAGGGAATTGGAACTGGGATACATCTGTGTTTCAATCAAAGCATCCTGGAAGTAGGCTCCTTTATCTCACCCTGACCTAGAGAGACTTCTCTGAATTAGGGCCAGTCCCTCCAAGGGACAGTCGTGGATTCTGGTTTAAGGGGCTCACTGACCTCCATACTTCACCAGAGTACAGTTTTTAAAGTACTTTTCAAATTTGCTATGAAGAAACAATGTGTATCTGGCCTACCAAATACCTTTGTAAATTAATTAAAAACATCGATATGCCTGATAGAAACTAATGTTAGCAACAATATGTGTGTATCATACATGTACAAATGGATGAGATAACAAAAAAAAAAAAAAAAGTTATATAAGGTAAAAAAGAAATTAGAATTTTATTGAACTATATTGTTCTAAAAAAACCCCTATAAAAACAAGCCGACCTTTTGTCTGTATGTCATCAAGCTGGCAGAAGATTTCTTCTGTCTTTTAAGTAATGCCAGTCAGTGACTGTATATCACTATAAGAGTATTTGTTACTCTGAACTGGAATTGATTAAAATTTAATATACTGTGTTTTGGTAAAATGACAGTTCTTGGTTTTGAGTTTAGATGAGATGCTTCCCTAAAATCAAGTATCTTGGAAAAATGTACCAAAGATGCAATTCAGCTACACTGTTGGACAACACACAGGAACGTGGACTGGTGTCCACTTTGAGAACCTTGATGTTTGTGAAATGCATCTGACTCCTTCAGTAATGATTTGTTCTACTTTCTTCCTATATTGCTGATGATGTGAATTACTCCTACCCATTTTGTAAATGGCATCTAAAATGTTTTAAGCACCATTTTAAAACATTTAAACACCAGGAAGCATAAGGCACCAAGGTCAGAGCTCAGCTGAACTCTTGTCTAACCACTTTGAGACAAATGAATGCACATTATTGCACCCAAACGTACCATGTGTAGCAAAGCAAATATGTGCTCAGATAGCTTTTTTTTTTTTTTTTTCAATTAAGTTCCATTGAATTTCACTACACAGCATCCAACGATAAACTATCCATATGTTCCGGACTGTTGGTGTTCTCTAATGGATGTTGTGATTTATCCATTTCTAGGTCCATGTACATCTAAATGAGAATGACCTATAGAGTCATTTTAATTAAAACTCTCATTGCCCACTTGTTGGCCTCTATGATTCATACATCTTTACTAGTCCTTTGACCAGGTAAGTTAGCTACATGTGTGACTGCTGTTTTTACAATTTAAATTTCACTGAGAGAAGACTTGCAATCAAAAATATCTTTAATAAATTCACACTATTTCCAGTTCTAGAAAATCTCTCGATTTACTAAAAATTGGAGATTTTCAGCACTGATTATTTTACTGTTCTTTGAAGATATGTATCTTCCTTTGCTTTTGTTTTAAATTTTCATAAATACCTTAATCAATCCTTTCATCCTGACTGATAAAACAATGAATCACTTTTAATTATCCTTATTCCAAAATTTTTCAAGGGGGTAAGATTGAAGTAAAATTAGTACCACCTGGTTCAAAAGTATTTCTATGTGTAGGAACAAACAGCAGATAATAAGCTCATTCAAAAACTCTTTCAGAAGAGAAACTCTTTCAGAAAAAAACATGTATCTTTACTGAGTAAACAAAACTCAGAGTATATGAAGAAAATAAAAAAATTCAACTAGAAGCTGAGCTATAGATAAAAAGGAGACCTGTAACAGTTATTGAGGTAGTAGTTTTTATAATAGCTGAAATGCTGCTCTAGCAAAATATTATGCTGTTGTACATAACTCATGTTGATGTTTAAAATTGGAATAAATGTCCATATGAAGATAAATTAGAGGAGAATTATAATTCAGTACCCACAAACAGACAGTTGATGTGCTGCCTTATTGAGAAAAAATTGTATAAGTTGTCTTGTTCAGAACTGCAGAATAGATCTCTTGGTGCATATGTTAATAAGCCAAACTCACTGATTAAGAGTATGCTTTAGAAATAAAAGTATATCAGACATGATATAATGGATCACACACAGACCAGCATCAGTAGAGCAGGAGGATTGGACAAGCTGACCTCCAGAAAATCTCTTCCAACCTCACCTTTCTGTAATTCTAAGATTCTGTAAGGGTTGAGGGATTCGACTTTTATGACTGTAGAGTAAGAAAACAAAAAAAAACCTAGTAAAATTTGTGATGTCTTTCTCAAAGTGTGCTTTTGTCTGACAATTACAGAAATCAAAATCCTGAGTGTTCTATTTGCTTCCAAAATAAACCATAGTTAAATCAAAGGGCTGGACCCAGTGGAAAAATTTCTTATTGTGATGGCCAAAGTCAACTGGAATTAGGCCTCTTGCATTCTCTTTCAAACATCAAGAAAAAAATATTGTATGGAGCACCAAGAGACTAGTCTTGTGCTGAGAAAGATTACCAAGAGTATCCAATAATTTGATTTTATTACATGCAGTCATATTCATATTGTCATAGGGTGAGTTTTTCTTCTACCAAAACTCACTAAAGAATGCAAATTAATATTTGAAGTCTACAAAATTTTTATAGTAATCTTTCATAGGCAACACATATGACTTTAGTGGTACTCCTAGCTTATCTAATGAAAGTTCAGGTTCTGTTTTGCTTGTACTGAAATTAAATTAGTTTATACCCTTCAGTTTAGTATTAAAGAACTTATGTTCATAGAACAGCTTACTCTTTGAGTACTACATAACATTTCCTTAGTAATATTTGATAATAAGTTGAAGAGCTTTCAATATTACTGAAAATGAGGTCATTTCTTTAAAGGAACAGCAAACACTGTTACATAACGGAATGCAAAGCATTTTCATATCACTTTCTGATAATAAGACCTCTCAAACTGATAGCTTGATATCCTATATCTTGATTCCTAACGTAAGGATTCTTATAGCTTGATTCTTAAGGTAAGGCACTAATAGCTGTGGTTCAGTATTGCCAGTGAAGATGAAGAAGCGTTAAATACTTAATCTGCAAAAGGAAAGCAATGAAATGAAATTTTAAAAGTAAATATATTTTTGACACTTTCTTCTCAGTATGCTTGACTGGAAACAGAGATTCAACATGACTAAGTAAAAAATCAAACCTCCAATAACCACACCTTTCACCTGTCCAAGCCCCAGGAAGTACACTGGTGTACAGACTCAATTATTAAATAATAATAATAAAAAATCTGTATAATATAAGTCTGATTTTCTTTTCCTGAACATTTTTTTCTCATTCCTACCCAAGCCATGCTATTCAGATCATTGTAGACTTCCCTTTAGCAAGGATAAATGTGTAGAACCACAAAAATATTTTGCTTAATCATTAATCAAAGAAGTTTTACAAGCCCTGCTCAAAAGATAGATTCTTCTAAGTTGAGAGAATGATAAGAAATAATTGATCTCAGAAGACATCAGGAAAAGAATGAAAAGAAAGGGAGAAGTACAGGCTTACTAAGTGGTAGGTATGCTGAAGCAAATGATAAAGATGGAGTATAAACATTTAAGTGAAGAGGCTAGTGTAAAATAATATGCTCTTGTTTTGATCAGTCTGTAAAATGATTGTAAATCATTCCCTGTTAGATCTTGAATGTGTTAGTGCTGTAATTTCCACACAATAAAATTGTCAGAGTCTGTGGTCATTCCTTGTGAAAGAACTGGAATCTTCGGACAGCAAATCTACTGGACCAGAAGCAATCTGTGATACACCACTGACAGAAGGAACAGCAAAACCCCAGGGAAACAATGGACGTTAACAGAATACACAAGACAAGTCCAGGGAGTACAAGTCTCAAATAAGCATTATAGTTGTTGTTCTTAAAACAAACAAACAAACACAAACAAACAAACAACAAAACCCATCAGGTCACAATGCCCTAAAGTTGCAATAAAACCACTTCTTTTTCTACAAGGAAGCTACTCTTAAGTGCAATAAAGAAAGATACCTTTATACTGTGCATGCAGAAACATGGATAGACTGTTCCTATTTTTATCCCTGAGGATAAATGTAATGTTTACTTGGTCAGAAGCAGAAATACTAAAAAGTAGTTTCCTTATAATAAACAAAGATGAAAAAACATCACCAATTTTTCCTGAACTTTTTTGATCTGCTTCTCTATTTGTTCATACTTTGTATAGTTCATGTCTGAACAAAGACAGTGAAAAGTGTGTGTAATAAGCCACTAAAATTAGACTTTTAATATTCCTTTGCCAAAGTGACAAAGTAAACAATAAAGAAAGCCTGGATGCAAAGGATAATTTTTAATATTCTAGCTCTGGCTCTAATGAATTATATATGTGTGAATCTAAATCTCAGTTCAAGCTTTCAAGAATTGTAGTCCTTTTTTTTTTTTTTTTTTTTTTTTTTTTTTTTTTTTTTTTTTTTTTTTTTTTTTTTTACCTAGGAAATAACCTAGGAGGAAAAAGTGAACCTTATTTTTCCCTTCCTTTATTTTTCCCTTCCTTTTTATGATCATCTCTGCTTTCTGACAATGCTTTGATTAGAGGACTAACTGACTAACTGACTCAGGGTAGAGTCCAGTATTTCAACTGTTTGCAGCAAATGCTGTTTAAGCAGCTGACTGCTCCTCTTGCAGATCAATGCCTCTTCAGTCGAGACAGTGAAACTTTCTGGAAGACTCACATTGGCCTATGACTCTAATCCAGATCAGTGAAATGATATCTTGAAGCAACACTTCCACATACAGGGTTTCCTTCCCTCCCCCACCCCTCCTATAAAAACAATATTTGGACCAGTTCTGCCTTGGGTCCTTACAAAGTAATCAAAGTTCACAAGTTACACCCATGGGGACTTTCTTGCAGTTTATTTTTAGGTGCAAGTAAAGTGGTTCACTCTAACAGGACACTAGGATGTATGGAGGTGAAGGTCCAAGGATGAAATTGTGTATGACTGAAAATTTTTATTCAAACACACTAGGATTACATCTGAAATGGTAATGTAGTAGCGTCCAAGAAGAGTGCAGAGTACAAGTAAGAGCTTTAAGTTGAGTTTAACTTTCAGGTATTAATTTTTTCTTGAGAGAAAAGTTCTTAAGAACAATTAAGAATGTTAATGCTTATTTCATAAAACTTTCTTTCTGCCTTACTCTTAGTGTTTGTACTTTGAAGGTTCACTGTTTGCTTCCTATTAAACTCCATTTCATTGATTCACTGTAAGGAATATCTACACTTCCTTTCTGGAGTAGCTACAAGAGAGGGAGAGGGACTTTTTACATGAGCATATAGTGATAGGACAAAGGGTTAAGATCTTTAAACTGAAAGAGGGTTGGTTAGACATTAGGAAGAAATTCTTTACTGTGAGCATGGAACATGTTCCTGAGGAAGTTGTGGGTGCCCTATGGTTGGTTAGGTCCCTAAGCAACCTGGAAGGTATCCCTGTCCAGAGCAGGGAGTTTGGAACTAGATGGTCTTTGAGGTCCCTCCCACTTAAAACTTTCTTAATTCTTAATTCACTTAATTCTCTGATTAACAATGACATGGCATTTTATAGCTTTATAATATTTTTCAAATAATTGCTAGTTAAGTCTCCTGAGATTTCACTGATTTTTTTTTTTTTTTTTTTTGCACTTTTGATACTATTATACAGTTTTTCTTGCTAAAACCTAATGACTGGAATTGTAATAGGAATTTAGGCATCAAAATCTCTTTGGACACTAAAATTAGTTGTTACTATTGATTCTTCGCCTTATTCTTTGAAGTTTAATAGTTGATTTTAACTACCAACACCCTCAATTTAATTCTTGTTGTAACTTAAAGAACACAAGAATAAATAAAGTTTATACAAGTTTAATCAGACTGAGAATCAATGCTTAATATACTTTTCTATTTGGGCATAATTGCCTGAATCCTGAAGAGGGTCAAAACTTTATGTTTTTGTTAAAATGACTTAGCTTCACTCTTTTAGCTGCTAGATAAACATTCTAACAACAGAATACAGCAACAGCTAAGATCCTAGGTTTAAAATGTTAATTTTCTGTATCACAGTTAGAGGATAAATTAATGAAAAGCAAGATCACTCTTTTCTATCAGTGCCCTAACTACTGGACAGCATGTTTAAATAATCAACATACTTCTCCCTCAAATACTTTTTATTTTTTATTTCAGGACTTCCTTCCCTTCTACTTTCTTAAGGCTTCTGAAAATTTGGTGTCACAACATATGAGTCTAGAAAAAAGCTAGTAATCTCTGAACTTAGATAAAATGTAGAGATACTATTTCTCACTAAAATTAAGTTTCTTCACATAAACACTACTTACACTTATTTAGATGGTTCTACACTGTATTTATACGAGAGAAATTTCATGTTACATACATTCAAGCTTGAAGGAAAATAGCTTTACATAATGAAGGTTTTTGACCTTCAGCATAAGTCTGAGGAACCTGAAACAGTCCCTTCTCACAGCTTTGACTCATCCTGTCAAAACACTCTGTTGGATCAGGAATGTGGAAGTGAGCACCATATGTCATTTGATCTGATTGGGTACAAAACTAACCTTGGCACCGGATTTCATAATTATAGATTTGATATTCCTCTAAGCCTGTTACTGACTGATGGTTGGATGCCATTATCTAATAGATGATAATAATGTCTTTTAAATATAATTTTAAAACAAAATTCAACTAGAATGTCTGAAGTTACAGATCTTCGTTCTTTCCTCCATGAAGAGTAGACGTTTCTTTTCAGATCTTCCATTCAGATCCTTATCTACTTTGGTTCAACCTGAATTGTCCCTACAATTATAACTTTTTTTTTTCTCATTTTTTATAAACCTGTAATTAATATAGTTTCTCTTTAATTTTATCAGATACCATAGTATTGTTATCGTATTCAAAATGGTGGTAGTGACAATATAATTCCAAATTGTCTTGGAGTGCTTAAAAGCAATGTTTATTGAGAGGTGCATCCTTTTATAAAGTGTTTTGGCACGATGAATATTATTGGTCACTTAGAACAACACCTCTTAGTAAAGATCTTTGCAAGTAAACAAGGTGGTAAAAACATCAGGTGCAAGATTTAAAATTGTTTAGAATGTCTTCCCTCAGCTCCCCCAGAGCAATGCCTGGGAAAGCCTACTTTCTCACAGGCTGCCTGAAGCCTAAAAATTCCTCTTTGACCACTGTCAGTTCCCACACCATAGTATTGGGAAAAATATTGGATACTATGTAACAAATTGTGAAAAATTTTAATCTAAATTGAATCTATTGCAGTTTTTCTGTAGTACACACCCGAACAGTTTTTAGGGCCTTCATGTACCCTTTAAAAATATCAGGTCCTTACTTTAGGTTGCATTTGAATTGGGCACAGGGATAGCAAATTGCTTTGGAAAAGTAAAACAAATACATAAGTTGTATGGTCAACAATTTTAGGTCTGCATGCCTTCTCGTATTTCTCTCAATCCATCAGTGACAGACAAATCAGTCAATATCTCCAGCTCAATTTATTTTTTATGGTCTGTAATTCTTCCTCCTCCCATGGAGAAAGAGATGGTGAATATTTTTTGTCATATTTAGACTGATATTTGGCCATTCAACTCATCTAAAGTTCAGTCTTTTTTACTATCCACTATAGTAAAAAAAAACCCAAACCAAACCAAACAAACAAAAACCTAGTAATTTTTTTACTATAAGAGATTAAATTTTTAAATAGAGTAATAGGAACAAGTAATCAAGTAAATAATGAGTATTCGACATAGACTTTTGAGAAGAAATAAATATACAGCATACATCAGTTAATTCTTAGACCATTTATTTTGTTGATTTTCCCCTTTAAACTTCCTTTCATGGTCAGGGGAGAAATAATAAAGATATTAAATCAGTAGGGTGATAAATTATTGATGACATTTTTTAAAAAACTATTTAAAATCTTAAATCTATTGAGAATAAATTCTATTTACATCCTTTTGTCCAACACACATAAATAATTATGTTTGGATTTTTATTTCACAATATCAATATCATGCAATAGTAAACTATCCAAAATGAAACTAGTGGTTATATACAGTGTATTACTCCCATTTACACACAATCTTATATAATTTTCTAATTGGCTTTTTGATTACATAGTGATATGTAATTCATATATTCTGTGTATATATTTCATATTTTTCAATATCTTTATAGTCCTGTTACTGTCATGAAATTGTACAATTATTTTCCCTAAAATATTGTTCCAGTCTCTGTTATGCTCTTATTTATTTACTCATCTCTTTGGGTACCAGGTCTAGGACAGTACAGCTTCATCTTTGTTTTCACTAGTAACTTCCAGTCTGTGTATACTTAAAATGTTTCTGCTCTCAGTTTTTCAGAACCTTTTTAGCTGTTATTTTCTCCAATTGATCTCTCCCATTTCTCCACCTGACCTCTCCCATTTCTTTTCTTATGTCACCACTCAATAACCTGTATCTTGAAGAGGATGTGTTGTTCCCTTCTCTATTTTTGAGAAAATTCTCAAAGCCTCAGAATATTTTGAAAATAAACACTGACTTTTTTTTCCCCACTCTGTTTTTGGGATGTTTTTTGTTTGGTTTTGTTGTTTTTTTTTGTTTTGTTTTGTTTCTGTTAATATCCACTGGACTATTTGAGACATAGCACATCCAAAAAGTGGGGGAAATTCTGGAATAAAAATAAATTGATGTTACTTTTCTTAGAAAAATCTCTTTTCTCTTTTGGAATAGAAAACTAGAACTAATTTCCTTTCATGTTTATGTGGATAAGAACCCAAGAAGATGAGTTTGTGATCAAGAAGATAAGCTAGGCAGTTAAATGCCTAACTTTCTAGCACCTCTTATTTGACAAAAATGGCAACAGTGAGGACAAGGGATTTATATCTTTAGCTTAATCTAAACCTGAATATTATTATTTCATCAAAGGTTATTTGGAAAAATAGGAAAAAAAACCCTCAATCAGTGTATATGCCTTCCCTATTTTTTAATGAAATAAAACATTATTGAAAAGAATGGCTGAAAGAGAGTTGGCAAAGGGCTTGGTACTTGTTTATATTCTGGAGTTTGTTTTCCTTTCCCATAGTTGTATCTTACCCATTATCTTTAATTCAGCTGAAGATCAAAATATTTTTTATCTCATATGCATGTCAATTATTTACTTCAGAAAACTAATTTAATATTATCCAGCAAGAAATCCATTGTACAATCTACCCATGTTTTACAGAAAAAAATATGAAAATCAGTTATTGGCAGATTTAAATTGTTAATGCCTTTTGGGTTATGTTCCTGAATAATTCACAGATCGAACTAAATTTTGAAATACAAAATTCTATCTGAGCACCACAGACATGAAAACACGACACAAGAACAAAGGTGTAAACATGGATCTGAGATGAGCTGCAAAGAAAGCAGCCCTTTTGCCATTCAGGAAGGAATTCAGCATTCACTAGAGGAATGCTCTTCTTTTCTGTACTTTGTTGTAATGTCTTGTAGTCGAGGATAGATGAAGGACTGGAAAGCCTCAATAAGCAGACTAACTGCAATGGTGGTGGGGCTACATCTGGGGTTACTCTGTATCTGTTACGCTGCGCTACCACTGTGAAAAGCTTTGACTGACGTCAGACAAGTCCCAAAAATGACAACAAAATAAAATTCTCTAGAATTGGGTTGCTGTAGACTATTTTTATGCCACATAGAGAGAAAAATTATAAATATCTAAAGCAAAAAAAAAAAAAAACTTACAGAAACACCATTGAAATTTCTATGAATTAAAAAATCTATCTTCACTGCTACCTTCCTTTGGAGAAATAAAAAGAAACTGTAAAGATTTCAGACATTTAACATTTCAGAACTTTAAAAAATGCTGTCTCTAAAAGTGCCTGCCATCTTTAGGTTTGACATCTCTATCGCTGTTTGCATCTCTATGACTGTTTTTTTCCTATTCTTTTACTTCTGGTGATTGGTTGGTTAGTTGGTTGGATGGTTGGTTTTGGGTTTCTTTGTTCCTGTGGTTTGACTTTTTTGTTTTGTTTTGTTAATTTGTCCCTAATTGTGAATGTTCTGAGTCAAATCCATACCCTTAGAGTTCTTAAAACCTGTAACACTATATACTTTCAGATTTTATTAAAATAAAAGACCTCACATGTTCTTCTCTGCAATTGCTATAAGATACTACCCAATACCAAAAGGACATCACCTGGTACTGCAAAATTGCCTTTAACTTTTTCTTTGGTTGCTCCTTCATCTTTGTAATTTGAAAACAAACTGCACAGTGGTTCATGAAGGACTGCTGTTTACACAACCCATGAGGATACCATACCCATATTTTGCCTCTCCTTTCCTAGTTTGTAGATAATCAGTTACATGATTGGAAATCAGTTGTTCCTCATATTGCCTTATTCCAGCAGTATCCTTCACATGATTAGTGTGAATGTATTTTAACTAAGGCTGCTTTTTCCTGATTAAATCCATGAATTCTTAGTCTGGGGAGTATGAAATTCATGGGATATGTACCTTCTTCTATTGTCAGCACTACAGAACTGCAAATAAGTTGTTCATTACTACTGAGATATTTCTTGCATTCTAAGTGCATTAACATGCTGGCAAGTAGAGATTGTACTGTCTACCTAATCAAAGGATTTTATAATTACCAATTTTAATTTTAATCTTCAAGAGGATCCTAGTGAAACAGAACATTGTATCACACTTCTTTGTGCTTTATATCCAGTCAAGAAGAATTATTCTGCTAGTAGTATTCTGCTAACTACGCAGAGGAGTGGGAAGGACTATACAATATAAACTACAGCACATAAATGTGCTATAGCATCTCTTCTTCAAACAAGATTGCTTTTCAACATTTCCTGAATTTATCTTTGCAAGTTATTTTGAATATCTGACTATGAAATAGAGATAATGCAATGTGACTATATCATTAAATTATATAGTGAAACCATGCTATCCCACCAGCCTAAGTAACCCATTTTTGGGAAACAAAAAACTAATCTTGTTAATGTGCATTAAAACTATTTGAAAAAAACCCAAACCAAACACTTAAGCAGTATGATAGAATTTTTTTAAAATTTCATTTCTGAATTGGAAAATGTAATGCAAATCCTAAAGAGATTAAAGTGTTGAACTTGCCAGTTCTGAAACACACTGCCAAGAGGAAAATTCTGCTCTAGGCAGAGAAATACATCTCATGGGAAGGAGGTACTATATGCTTTGCCTCAATTTCTAAAACATGCGTTTTTAATATGCTGCTGAAGGGTAAAATATGTCTCCCAGCAGAACATGACATGATTCTACTCACTTTATTTTATGCTTCCAATGTACTGCTTCATAGATTGTTAAGAATAAAGCCACATTGAAATTTATGGTTTCACTCACCTGTAATTTTAATAAAGTAGCTTGTTGAAGAGATTCATGCAACATGAATAAGTATGAACTACAGAAAAATATTTGTAAGAAATAGATGATGTAAACGTATATTTGTTGCCTTTACAATATTCTTAGAATATTTGTGTAATATACATATTGAAAGGCACCATAATATCATAATTTTTCTGTTATGATAATTTGGCCTGTTTTGTTTTTTTAATAGAAAAAAATGCTCATAGCACTCTACTATATTTTTATCTCAAAGTTAAGAGGTCATTAATAAAGCATCTAATGTAAATTAATATTTCTCTAGGGAATAACTAACAAGGATAAATGCTAAGAACAAAACACCTTGATGTTTCTAGACCTCTGATTAGTGAAACATAATCATACCAGTGAGCTTCACAGGATCCTGATTAAAACAAAGCATTATGTGAAAACAGGCTATTTAATTTAAGGTATTCTTGGTGTCTTTGGTGATGCTTGTTTGAATGCGACAGAAAATACACACAGCTAAAATTGAATTGCACATAAACAGCTTGATAAGAAGATTTTAAGGCTGTAATTTCATAGTAATGCTGCATTTTAAAAACACAAAGAAACCTAAGAGAATTTGTCTATCCCATATTGTGTCAAGGTAAAGGCAGTGCAGAATAGTGCTTACTTCCACAACAGCTGTATCTTGGTGAATATCAGTGAATCATCTCGGTTGGAAGACAGTTTTTTGTCCTATGATGTCTACTATTGGCTAAATCAAGTAAGGGTTCCTGACACCAGATCTGGGGGCATACTTGCATTTAGTGATATCCACTGTCCATATTGTCAATATTTATACATTTTCTATGGAAAACATTGGCAGAGCTCAGGATTGTGTTCCAGTATTCAAGTTCTTCACGGTGAAGTAATAGTTGTTATTACACAAGCTAACATATTTGCAAAACCAGAGTGGTTTCTCTTTAAACAACCGCTTGGTGCAACAGATTTGAAAGAGAAATCCAACTTCAAAATGAACCATAAGTTAAGAGCAATTGCTCTAAGTTTAACCAGATGAAACTATCTATCTGCCCAATGAGAGAGGAAAATTTAGTCCAAATGGCAGAAGCAAATGTGGATTCATAGCATCACTATTATTGACATTCTCCACAAAGTTAATTTACCCAGCTTGGGTCCTGCTTTTGTCTATGAAGAGACCAAACACATGATTACACTTCTTCCAGGACTCAAACTTTATTGGAGATATCTCTATGAACACTGTGTTAACATATTCCAAACCTTAATAACACTTCTGGCATTAATTCCTCTATTTTGGGTTTGTCTTAGGACCAAAATATTTTCTCATTTTAAAAACTTTCCATTATGGTGGTCCACATGAGAAAAAATGTTGTCTTTAGTGCTCTGATTTATGATCAGTATTATGTTTAATGCTTGAAATGTCAGATATGGTTGGAGGTTAAGATATTTATGTTGAATAAAGAAAGCAAAGTTCTCATGTCAACAAAGCCTTTTCCTGGTACACTGCAGCAGCAAGAATTTCTAAGAAGATTGTTTGCTTTGACTGATAGAGAAGGCTTCCATAAAATATTCTAGTCACTTCTGTTCTTAAAATGCTTTGAAGTGACTTCCTAAGGCTTAGGAAAACATTAACTCATTTTATGTTTTATGTATGACAAAAATATATCTATTTTATTTCTTAGTAATATTTTATTTCTTACTAATATTTCTTTTGTTCTTGTTTTAAAATAAAATATATAAAGGAGTTCTTTTCTGGAATGACATATTAATCAATGATCTAGAAAGAGTCAGAAGACTGGGTGACCATTTTGTTAATTACATTTCTTAAGAAGGAGAGATTGATGGTGATTCAGGTTAATGAGGAATAGCTAGTAGTCATAAGCAAATAGATAAATTGCTAAGATGTTTTTCTTAGTCACTGTTAAAACTACCTTGGTAGTAGGGAAGAAACCTGTTCCCTAAAAAATTTCTCTGATACAACTAGAAAAAAAAATAAAAATCATACAGGGTAATCTTCAGAATATTTATATTGAAGGTGTTTATGAACTAAGTATTTAGATGTTGTATGAAATTTAAATCACACAATTCTTAGAAAAAGGGACAAATCACTTCAGTATTGAAATAGACAAGAAATACAACTATAAACTGATATTTTTGTCACTTTGTAAGCAATAAGCATATTAGCTTAAGAAAAAGAAGACAACACATGAAGGCCTAACATGGTTAGTATAAAAAGAATGTGCTTTTGTCTGTAAAATGCAATAGATGGCTCAAGATTTGTTTTCGTGATGAAAATACACCTTTTTTTATTGATGGTATAGCCATTGTTAGAGTGAAACAGCAGTTCCATAGAGGTTAGTTGAGTAGATTAGACCTTTCCTCTGCTAATACAAGTTTTGTGTTGGACTTTTAAAGAAATATTTGTTGTATATGAAACTTTCAGTGTAAACAAACTGAGTCCGGTGTGTATGACCATTACACCTGCTTGGTTTCAATGCTGCCGTCTGAGCCTGTAGTTGTGGTAGGCTACCAAATGTCAGTAACTTGGCTAAGAGGCATTGGTCTATGGATGAGCATCTTTAGAAACACAAAGCTAAAATCTACTGTGAAGTTAATGTTTTTATATTGAAGCTACAGTGTACTGTAAAGAGAAACAGGTTTTCAGTTCATGAGGTCAATATTAGCTTGTGTTCAATCTTTATTGGACTATCCTGCCTACAAAAGTTATGAAGATTTGCCTCATTTTATATAGTTTATATAGTTTATATAGTTTATATAGTTTATATAGTTTATATATTTAGAACATTAGGATTTATAGATCATATTGGATTAAGTAACACATTAGAAGGGATAAATTATACCTTGAATGAGTTCATGGGTAATGTGAAGGCAAAACATCTCTTCTAAACAGCCTCCATCATTGCATCAAGCACAGGTTATATCCAAGGAGCACAAAAACGGGGATTAGTTCAGGAATTCTTAGATTACTGTTCTGTTCGCTTGTGGAGCCCTATTTATTGAGGTAAGGATCCTTTTTTTTTTTTTTTTTTTTTTTTTTTTTTTTTTTTTTTTTGTATAAAAACTAGTATTTTTGTAACTGTTTACCAAGCCTGGAAGAAGCTATAGAAAGTAATCATTAGCCATTTTTTTTCCAGTACCTAGTAATGTGTATTTTTAAGACACACAGGTTTTGCCGACTCTAGTAAATGAGAGGTTTCAGGCACTAAATATGAGTCTACCTTGCACATATTAGCTTGTGTTTGCACAGCTAAATTCTCCTCCCAGTCAAAAGAGGGTGACTGTATCCAAGCCTTCAGTAATTAAATCTGTCCTGTCGTGAGCCCTGTCTGGACATTGGCTGAGAGTCTGCTTTTAAAGAGCCCGGGCCAAAATAGTGCATAGAACCGGCTCACAGTTTGACAGTCTTCATGTCAGGAATCTGGATCTGCAGTCAGATCAAGAAATTACCCCAACTCTGAAATCCTAACTCTGTTTCCAATAGTTCTGCCTCAATCTGTGAGTCTGGTCCTCAGACAAAGAATTAAGGATTAATGAGTTACTTCTGTCATGAAAGAAAGAGAGGAGAGAAAATTCTTCTTAAAGAACAGTTTTATAAAAGCAGATCTGAAAACAGAAACATTAGATCTTTGCATGGAGCAGAGCAAGATTCTGCAATGTGGTAAAATAGTCTGTGAGAATTTGCTGTTTAAATTTCCTTACTAATTCAGGGATTCTCTGTGGTAAGGTAATTACCTATTTAGAACTGTAAGGATGTTAAGGGTATCTTTTAAAACTCAAATTCAATAGAACTTTGGTTTCTTCATTGACAATTAAACCTATTGAGAGAAAGAGATTTAAATGTTGGGACTAAGTTTTTATATGAACACTAAATTAGTGAGGCAGTAGGAGAAACGACATATGCAAAACAAGGTTTATATTAATTTATACATTTACACATTTGTACATTTGCATAAATTCCAAAATATATACTCTTTATCATGAGTAACTATGAAAAAGAGCTATATGTGTTTCATTTTTAGACTTGGAGACAAAGAGGTAACTGCCTGTCACAATGGAGTTACCCTGCTTGAAGCACAAGTGTACAAACACTGTTTACACAGAAGTGAACAATGATCACACAAATTGGGCAAAGGCAGGGAAAAGTACTTAAGCTGACACAGAGAGAGTGAGCAGCCATGTGAGTGACTTGAAAATATGTGACATCCTTGAAAAATATATTCTTAATCCTGAGATTTAGAAATTTGCAGATCAGAACAGTTGCTAGGTGATCACATTTCCTTCTGAACAATTTATGCCACTACTGTACTTCCATAAGGAAATTATAAATCATTCTCACTATAACCCTTTTTGCATACAAGAAGAAGGATTTTATACAGATTTATAGAGTTTATGCTCATTCATGAGCACCCAACACTGTCTTGACATGCCATCTGTGGGGCTTTATCTTCCTCTTCAGAAGTCTTTCATCCATTGCCAGCAGTATGTGGATGCCTTGAAAACCTTTACTGTTTGAGAAAATCAACTGAGCTTGGATAGCTAATGCATAGGATTGAATTTTGTTCACAGTGGATGATGAAGCAAGAACAATCTGTGATATTTATAACCTATAGAACTCCCTTCCAATTTTACAGATTCTTCATGTTCTTTGGTCTGCTACCTGCAGGAGACATTTGAATAACTAGCTAGAGATGTAACCTATCCTTCATGGCTGAGCATGTGTACCAAGATTTAGAACCAGCACCTATGATGCATAGGGTTCTACTGGAGAATGCAACTGTCTTGTCAAGTATTATACAGAGTCTGACTGAGAAGTGACTTATGATGATACAGATTGTCCTTTTTCTTTTCAAACTACAACTGAAAATATTGCTAATGGACTGTCATACCTTTTAGCACAGGTGAATCTAATCCCTTTGGTATTTTCCAATGGGCATTTTCAGCCACCCATGACTATGGAAAAAAATTCTTGTGTTTTCAGAGAGTATTAAATATGCAGGACCCCATTCATGGTAGAGCTTCTGTTGTTCCATATGCTAGCTTTTCTGATCACTATTAAGTGATCTCTGTCTGACCGACATACCCACAAGCTGCATAAATGTCATAGGGTGCAGTTAGAAATGTAAAGATATTAATTTCACAAGAAAAAGACAGAGAAATGCCTTTGAATAGGCAGTCGTCTGGTGAATTTTACCTCCTGGCAAGCTGCTGTACTCAGTTACAAAGTCTGTATTTAATACTGTATCTGCCTGAATAAGCAATGCTTTCTAGTCTGCAGAGTGCCTTTTACTATAATACAGAGGGACATGGCCTACTTTACATAGCAGATATCTTGTAATCAGGAAAGATAAAATAACATTTGTAAACTGAAAATCCACAAGAACCTCGGTTTGGGAAAATCTCCGTTCAAGGATTTTAAAGCAAATTCTCAATCTAAAATTAACTGTATATACGATAACCAGTGTGCCACACACAGATAAGAGTTGCTGCTGTCCAATAATTTTAGTCTGAATTTTTCTTCACATTATTTTTTTCTCAGGCTCTAATCTGAAAATTAAGACTGATAAAAAAGAAAAAAAAGGTTGAATTTTCTGAATTAAATATACAGACTTAATAGGCCTTCAGGGAAAAGGGAGAAAATGTGGTCTGTAATTGGGAAAGTAAAAAATAAAATATCACTGGACACAAGTCTTGAAAAAAATCTTCTTAGAGTACTAACTTCCAGATGAGAAAAGTATGCTGAAATAATGAATCAAAATTTCTGGTGGGCAAAGTAGAATTGTCCAAAGAAAGTGTGATTAGTTGGACAACTAAGTTTGAAAATGTATTATGGGACTTTAAACAAATCTTCTTAAATAGAATTATTTTTAACATTTTATTAAATATATAGCACCTTACAACTTCACCTTTAGTGTTATTATAAAAATAAATTATTTCCTTTATTCTCTCTCAATAGTGGAATGCAATTAAGTAGCATTCACCGAGACAGAGCCTTTTCCCATTTCATCTACAACCTTTTTTCATTAGCCAGCAGCAACACTGCTGCCTTTGGATGATGCTTAAGTTTAGCTAAAATAGGGAGTCATCACGCACAATTTATAAATGCATTGTGCTGAACTGAATAATGGTTTATTCATGATTCTGAGGCTACATTCATACATGGAGAACTTTATGCTTTACTTTTAAAACTGAAAATATTGCTAAAACACAAGACTGTGGAAACATCAAGGAAATAATGTTCAAATAGATTTGCATCTATTAAATCTCCAGTAGCATGAAAATTAGAAAAATAATCTGAGTCATATTGTTTTGCTATTTAGTATTTTTTTGAGTCAGGGATGGGTTCTAGAGTCTTCTTCCTGTCTTCAGGAAATTAAGTTCTAACATATTTCTTCAGCATTTATATAAAACTTTAAAATGTTCCATAGCAACCTTTTGAAAATATTATCTTCCCAATAACTGCAGTACATATTGAGAAGCTGTATTGAGAACAATTACTTGGAATATTCAGTGAATCTCTAGCTTCTCATATGCTCTTTACTGAATACAATCATCAAATGTCTAATAATTTATATGAGCAGAACCTTGCTAAATATTCTGTCAACTTTATTTATTGTCTGAGTGATTACAAAGTTGACCAATGGAATTCAGTGTTAAAATTTTATGGAAAAAATCCCATTTTTTTTTCTTGTGTAGAAGGCTCCCATTAAAACAATGATGGAAGCTCTATCTACTAATTCAACTTACTGCCCTTTAGGGACTATCACTTTTTTTTCTTTTTTTTTTTTATGCCTCATTTCTTGTGTTCATCTATTAGAGTTTCATCTGCTTAGCAGTTTCCCAGAATTTTCCACAACACATTACTTGTCAGGGTCTAGAGAGAGTCATATCCTGGCAGCCTGTGCATTTAATACAGACTGCAGGAACTTCTGCAAATTTTTGTGATCACTGCTTACTTTATTTTAAATTTAACTAAAAAGTAATGTCAATGCAATATCTCTTTTAAGATTACTTTGGCTGCTTGCTGATCATGTTGCATAAAGCGGAAGTGAATTGATTTTGAGACAGCTATAGATGGACAAATATTGCCTGACTGATAAAACTAAGAACATATTTAGTGATACAGAGCTCACCTTTCTTTACTTTCTTTCTAAGATAATATTTATGCGAAGAGAGGTAAGACTTTTTGCTCTGTGAAGGAGTAACCATGCATGAAAATAGAAATATTTGAATGATTGCCCAGCACGTAGAAATATTAGACTACCTTTTCTGTATAATTTATTCTTTTCTTCAGTGTTTATTAAATATTCATAGCTGTATTGTGTATTAGGAGTTTTATAGCAGAATGTTACTTCTTTTATGATTGTGTAAAGACCCCTGGGGGACTACTTCTGTGGAAGGCCATTTTTAACATATAATGAGCAACACATCAGCTAAAACTGATTGAGAATTAATTTTATCTCTCTCTTTTTTTAGCAAGTGCTTTTTCCTATCTATGATCTTGGAAATTGATCAAATGCATCAGTAAAATGGTCTTGTGCTGATCACATCAAACCAGGCTTTCTATTGCTTTTATATTTTATTATCCAATCATAAGATTTTTTTTATATTCTTTGCTAATATTTTCCAGAGTTTGTTTTTTTTTTTTTTTTTTCCTTCTAGAAGTTGCTTTTCTCAGTTCATGTATTAAGACACTTGCAGTGACATCAGTCAGACTGTCTCCCATTCTTTATTTCTGAGCACTTTAGCCTATTGCATCCTAATTATAGTGCCTTTCAAAACTCCCTGGCTGGGGAATTTGCTCAGTTCTAACTTACCTAGAAGAGTGTCTCCCACTGAGTCAGTAGCACTAAAAAACTTGCTGCAACACTGAAGTGTTCCTTAGAGGTCTCCCACTCTTCTATTAATTCAACCTGAATGTGCTTAGCTTGTTAGGTCTGACAGGATTACAGTCCATAGTGGCAAAACTGCCTGAGTTCACAAAAGGAGATTTGACAGTAGTTTTTCAAGAGAATATCTTTCCAGTGTAAGATTGGTCATTCCAACATGGATTGACTAAAAATCCCAAATGTAAATAAATTACTTTATTAAAAAATTCACAGTAATAATTTATTTTTAAGTTGTGGAATTATATTAAAAATCTTAGTTACATTGTATTTAATTTGCAAATATCAATGTAATTAAAGCTTCATAATAGAAAGGATTTATTAATTCTTTATACATTGCATAGATTGCTATTAATTAATTAATAGGTTTTAGATGAAAAGGAGTGAAGGAAACATCTTGCAAAATGGAGGGTTCATATTACATCTTAAACCTCAAAAGTCCTCTAAATTCTTTTAAATATGTCTTAATATTTACTGATACATCTGAATTAAGTAGTCACTCTGAAGAATGGTAATAATTGGTACAAATTAAGTCTGAATTATGCTGATAATCTAGCTCTAAGTAATCTAGTCTAAAAGGTACTTTCCCTGTCATTTTACTAAATTGAGTCATTAATGCACTGTCTAAGAGCAAGGATAGTTGTAATTATATCTATACAGCTAAAGACTATTGACAAAATATTGTAGAAAACCTTAATGGTTTTCGAGGAAACCTTAAAGATCACTGAACATAGTAATGCATGAAGCAAAATGAAAAAACAGTAGCAGCAGTAGTCTTGACTGTGTTAGTTCTTGCTGGAACAGGAAAGTTAAATGGCATCCCATGACTTAAACTGTGCTACTTGTATTTGTTAATGGTAATAACAGGTCCATAATTACACTAACAGCAAAGGCCCACACTTCTGGAGAAGGACTCCTTCTCTGTTAAATCTGCTAAGCATGATAGAAGCAGAATCTTGCAGAACTCATTCCCTGAACTGAAGCTTCTTGGGTATTTTGAGTTTTATGATAACTTTTCTCAAGTACATGACAAAAATACTTGAACTACCTTCAGAGCTTCTGTTGGCATTTACAACCTGACAAGTAGGAGTTCACATACCTTACAAATCCTTGAAATCCAGTCATTCTTCTCATCTGTATTGGTAAAGTTACAATGCTTATATCTTATAACGTCAGTTTTTATCTGAACATCTCAAGGTGTGTAACAGAGGAAGCCAGCTTTAGTTCTTTAAATAATTGTCATACACAATATATTCTTAAATTTATGAGCAAATGAAAGCTGCCTTTTTCTCCCATTATTTTTCCCTCTTTACAACATTGACACATTGGTTATATGTTCTCTAGAGTCTTTTTTTGGTTGGTTTTTCTGTTTCTGAGTTCAACTAACTACCAAGAAACTCCAGTTAATGCCACTCATTTAACAAAGACACTCTTTTAATAGCTGCTCTGACTGCAGCTGCTTTCCAGAAATGGCATACTGGTAAACTTAATGTATCTGACATTATGGCAGCCTCATACTACTTGATTTCACTGTTACAAATAAAGGTACTATACCTCCAGGGTCATCAAGTCATTATTTATGATGTAGAAGAGAGTATGTATTATCCCACTCCATTTCTATTTTCTGTTTAGTTAATATATTAAAGATTTGAGAGCCAAAAGTACTCTGTAGTACAAACAAGCCCTATAAAGTGGCCTTTCTTCTACATAGAGCTAAACACCAACTTTTCTAACAGTTTAACAATTTTAACAGTTCTCCTCAATATTTTTTCATCATAAATTCCAATTCTCTAAAGAAGAAAAAATAATTGCTATGCATGTCTAAAAAATGTACCAGTCAAAAGATTTTGCTCCATATTTTAGGTGGTTTTCTTTTTTTTCTTTTTTTCTTTTTTTTTTTTTTTTTGGTTGGTTGGTTGGTTGGTTGGTTGGTTGGTTTTTTGGGTTTTTCTTTGTTTGTTTGGTTTGGGGTTTTTTTTGGTTTTTTTGTGTGTTTTTGTTTGGTTTGGTTTTTTGTGTGTTTTGGTTTGGTTTGGTTTTTTGTTTGTTTTTGTTTGTTTGTTTGTTTTTTGGGTTTTTTTATATATATATTTTTGGAGGTGTCATAGTCTAACCTCATCCAGCAACCAAATACCACACAGCTGCCTCACTCACTGCTTTGGCAGTGGGATGGGGGGCAGAATCACAGGGGTAAAAGATGGAAATCCTGTGGATTAAGATAGTTTAATAAGGAAAGCAAAATCTCATATGTAAAAAAAATAATTATTGCTTTCTAAGGGCATGCCATCTCCAGGAGAGATGGGCCCTATCACATGTAACAGTGACTTGGGAAGACAAACACCATCACTTCCAAATATTTCCCCTTCCTCCTTCTTCCCCCACTTCAAATACTGAACATGATGCCAAATAGTATGTGTCACACACAACACAAAGAAATGACACCCACATATTGAGATGTCCAAGGCAGAACAGGGAAGGCTTATTTACAACTTCAACATTAATCAAATTCCAGCAGTGACCATGGATTGGAGGAAGAAAATCTTCTTGAACCACACTGGGCAACCCAACAGTCCATCAACAGTCTCCTCCTTATGAGAAGAGTGTAAACATGGTTATATGGTTACAATAACAACAAAAGTTGTTTATGTAAAATTGTATCTGACTCCACTGCAAAAAGTAAACACAGAAAGCTAAAATAGAACTTTAGAAAAACTTCTTAAAGAAACAGAGGAGAACAGCAAAAACCCGAACAACATAGTATGGAATAGCCTTTTGGTCAGTTTGGGTCACCTGTCCTTGCTCTGTCTCCTACCCAGCCTCCTATGTATTCCCAGCCTCCCTGACAGTGTAGAAAAAGCAGAATAGGCCTTGTCTCTGTGTAAGTCCTGCTCAGCAATAAAAAAACCCCTCTATATTATCAACCCCATGCTCAGCATAAAT
The DNA here is from genome assembly GCA_027886175.1 of Phylloscopus collybita. Lineage (NCBI taxonomy): Eukaryota > Metazoa > Chordata > Aves > Passeriformes > Phylloscopidae > Phylloscopus > Phylloscopus collybita. The sequence goes on along the minus strand of JAJNNQ010000026.1, from coordinate 30,291,959 downwards.
CCGAAGCATAACCCCATACCAGTTACTGAGAGGAAACCTTACTCTACCCCAGCCAAAACCAGCATAAATGGTTTGACCATCTCCTTACTTCCATGTTTTAAAATGTTTGATGGTGTAACAGCATAAAATTTTTTGTATTGCTAAAGGAAGATAAGAGCAATGACATTGTTTTTGAAGCCTTGTACATATATGTATGTCTGTTATCTTTTAGGAAGGTTGGTAATATTCTAGCAGGTTGCCTGAAAAAAAAAGGAGTTAAATATTTTTCTGTATCTGTATATATTTTTTCTGTTGTTCAGATGTTGTTCAATTGGAGAGAGAACTAAAGAAAATTTCATGTTTTACAAAGAGATGTAAAAATAAAGTTGTCAAAAACACGCGCAATAATACATCTAATAAGAACCCTGTGGAATTAGGAAGTTACATGTTTGCATAGCAATTGACATGTTGAATTATGAATACACAGATTGTGCAAAGAAAAGGATTGATTACCTCTTTATTGTATAAAAATGTTTACATTAAAGCCAACTTCCAGTTTATCACTGTCTGTGATAAATTTCATTATAAGCCAAATGATCAGCCTACATATATTTTTCCCAATAGCCCTCAGCAAAAGGTCAGACTGCTTTTGCTGTATAATGCTAAGCTCCTCCTTCTCTAGCATAAATGTATGGGGTTTGCATAAGGGAGAATAACTTTTCTCTGGTGCTATAGGTCTGAATAACTGTCTGAACAGTGTGTTTCCATATTTCCAAATATTAGAAGCAGATGTGCTAGAGGATAAACTACCATTTTATTTACATTAAGCTAAAATGAAGCAGCAAAGGATAGAAGATATGTTTTTCTAAGCCTGAACATTCAAAATGAAGTTTCATGTTCACCTTAATCTGACATCCATTCTTGAGGGTAGATTTAAGGTCATTTGCATGTTAATTAACTGGTTGTGGGTGTTGCTAAAGATTTACACATCTACACTCTTAACTAAGGCAGCAAATAGCTGCTGGCTATTTGGAACTGCATTGCAAGAACCTGGTGGGACCATTGCTTGAAAAAATCTGGTGCTTTGAGCAAATTCCAATGATACAAGTGAAAATAAACTCATAAAAATATTAGAAGTTCATAACTAAACACTGGTTATCTAATAAGGTCTTTGAATCTAGCAGAACAGGAATCTAGCAGAATCCTTATGGGCCAATTGTCCTGTATGTCCACACGAGTCCTTAATAGGACCTAAGAGTTCCAGTCTGATCTCATGTGCCAAAGCAAGGGCAAAAATCATTATTGATCTCATTGATTTTTTTTTTTTTTTAAGTTAGTGTCTCCACCATTAATACTACAGATCACACGAGCTTGCTAGGAGCTGTCTAGGGTACCAGCTCATTGGAAAGAAGCTGTAGCTTGAAATGAGCACTTCCATATAAGAAGGCATTGAGAATAAGCTTTCCAGAACAGGATTACAACAATGATGCAGCAAATAATGTATAAAGCTGCTCATTTGCTAGACAAGTAGTGTTGAATTAAGAACCTATGCTTATCTGTTGTTTTGCAAAATAACTCTAAGAAACAGGATGCTGCTATTTAAGACTCATGTATCCTCAATTGTTTATGTCTTCCACAATTGTTTTGAATTAAGTTTTGTTACCAACAGTTAGTGAAATTAGTTGTAAATTTTAAAACATTGTTCTCATAAGATGATTTTTTTTCTTCTCTTTTTATAGAATTACACAAAATTAATGGAGCTGGGAGAAAGGAGAAGTCTTTGCTCATTAAGAAGTGTTCTTTGGAAAACCCCCTTTTGTCTGCAGTACAGTGTGCCAACCTCTATCACTGGAAGCACATACTAGTGAAGTCCCAGTAGGTTGATTTTAATGAAAAAATATGTGTTAGAACAGTATGCAAACACATTTTTATTCTTAGATCTTTTTCCTTTGACATTAAGTTCCACTGAGAAACTAGGTCTTCGTCTCCTAAAAGAGTTCATTTAGTATTAACAGAAAATTCTTCATAAAAAATATTTTCTTTGAATATGAGTCTGTGTCTATGATTAATGAAAGCTGCATTCTAGCGGTATTTTTGAGTGTGCATATTGGAATTCATGGCATGTGTTTTTCCTTTTCTTATTTTTATTGTTTTGCATAATATGCTGTTTTAGATTTTTTACTCTATTTTTAGATATTTCCTTCAGCAAACATTTTTTTTTTCTTTCTTTCTTCCTTACAAAAGTTTAGGGTTTTTTATAGTCTTGAGATTTTTAACATTTTTATATACAAGATATTTTGTAGTGACCAAAAAATGCAAAAGAGAAAAGTAAAATGAAGCACCAAGTATAAGATAGGAACACACATAAGTTGCATTCTTGTGTGACAGGATGTAAAAAATGGTGTGATGTTGCTACATAGATATTGATAACGATGATGCCAGTGTGTCTGACAGCCAGAGTATGGTCAAGCTGAAATTTTTTTAGTGTCAGACGGGCAAACTGTCAGTCACAGCAAACAGGTGTCAAAGGAAGAGAGAACACTGGACAAAAGACAAGATGGTCTCTCTATAGCATGTCAAGGCAAATGCAGGCATGGTGTCCATGGAATGCTGTGAGGATACAAGAAATGCCGCCATGGGATATAACTGTGAGTGTGTTTCGGACTGATGAACAGTACTGTTGCAGCAAAATTGGAGGAAGGCCAATAAAAAAGAGTTTAAAATATATGGTGGTCTTGGGTTTGGCTGGCTTTCCTAGATTTGGGTAGTTTCAAGTCCTTTGCCCTCTGAAAAGCCCCAAGCCAGACGCAGGAACAAGACGGAGTCTTCAGATGTTCAGTTTTCAAGGTTTTTCGTGTAGTTTATTATTTCTTATCTTTTCTTTCTGCTCTGAGCCCAGCCAAGGTCTTTCCAGCTCGGGCATCAGGCGTAGACTCCCCCTCTGATGGAGGCTCGTCATCTCTTATACAGATTATTATGTATCTATTATTTATAATTACACACCAATATCTACATTCTATGCTAAACAGGTCATTTCTACACTGACCCAATCTCTCTAAAGCTACTTTGTGCCACTGTCACAGCAGAAGATGGAGATGAAGAAGAAGACCCCAGGGCACCACCCAGAATCCTCCATCTTGTTCCCATTCACCCCTATTCTAGAAACCCAAATGTGAAAACTACGCTATTCTTTATTACGCTTTTGTTGCTTGCAATTCCTCTCTCACTGTTGGAAGCTTTTCCCCATGGACTAAAGTCAAAGCCAGTGTCTTCCTGGGGTCTGTGCCAGGGTCTCCAACTCCCCTGTACAGATCCCAGACCCCCTGTACAGGTTTCAAACCCCCCTGTGCAGGTCTATGACTGTCCAGGATATCCAGAGGAATGCCCTGGACTCCCACATGGTGGGTATGGGTACATACCATAACATGCTGTAGATGATGTGGCTTCCCATCTTCCACTATGTTAATTCCATACACTGTTGCCTACCTGGGTTTTTTGGGCAAATGACCCTTCCAATTTTTGTATTTTTACATTCTGTGAACTTCCCTGCTGTAGAGTTTGGGCAATATTTTTTAGAGCATTAAGAATATATTCATGTTTTGTTAGTTACAACGTAATTTCAGTGACACTTCCAGTCAGTAAATACCCGTGACTCTTCAAGAACTGTTCTTTTATCTTTGATGTCGCCAAAGTGTTTTAGGGTATTTACCAGAACATGACATCTGAAACACAGGTTCTTAAGCTATATCAGAACCCAAGGATAGCCAAACCCATGCCATTTCAAACTTGTTATGATGTGGTTTACTACAGATGTCATTTAAAGCAGGTGATATACCCTGAGCTATTGCAATGGTCATCATGATATTAGCTGTTATTAGAATTAGCTTAATAGTCAAAACCAGATCCTAGCTCATGATTTCACTTTTGGTGTTCAAAACCTTCGAAGGTAATACTGAAGTTTTGGGTGGGTTTTTTTGGGTTTGTTTGTTGTTTTTTTTTAAATAGATGTCCTACAGTGTCTATTTCTGTTATAAGAAAATAATTTTCTACAGAAAGTCTTTGCCACCTTCCATATAATATTGAGTCTACTAAAGAAAAAGTAACTATTTGTCATGGAGCCTGAAGAAGCCAGGTTCAACTTTGTATGGAGACTTACCACTGTCAGAAGATATTTCACACAAGGAGGTTGTGTTTTAATATTAAATGTTGCTGAGGTTTCAGCATGTCTTCATTGGAGACTAAAACTGGGTAACTGTAAAAGAAATCCTTTATTGCATTGTTACATCAGTCCCATGAAGGCAAAGTTATCAGAGTCCATAGCAGTATGCAGAAGCCTTGTAACACAAAGTCTCTAAGTCCCAAGCAGAAGCAGCAGCCACAGCAGCAGCAGAGGCCTCAGTAGTCTGTCCCGTGAGTGTCTTAGCAGTAGCACTTCATGCAGTAGCAACAACAGCGGCATTGGTGTTTTCGTGAGTCCTGTGTGTTTGTACTCTCAGAGTAGTACATTTTTATTCTATTTTTGGCCAATTAGGTATTTATATGAATTTTCTACATCCTTGCTGGACCAATCCTAAGTTCAGATTGATATGGGAAGACAAACGCAAATTCTTACACAAATTCTATGCATATAGCTTTATTTGTTCTAAGAATTTCTAGCAAAGCTACATTTTATTCCTTTTTTTTATTATACCTCAAATTTAACTAACTTTGCAAAAGGCAGTATCACTGAACTATAAGCTAGGTACTAGGTCTCTTTCTTTCTTACTAACACAGGCTCTTATTTTTAAGGCACTTAAAAATCCTCTATTTATTTAAAACTAAACTTGCATTTCTACTTTATATCTGTGTGGATTTATGTATTTTAGATTTTCTGAAGGTTCTAATTCAATTCTTACATCTCTGAGCACTCCTGGGCCTTTATAAATCTGGCCCGGGGGAATTCATGCTCCCACAAAATGTATTTACTGGGATTTTGATTTCACAAAACAGCAGTTCACTGAAAAAAAAAAAAAAAAAAAAAAAAGCCAAACACAACACAGTAATTTCAATATATTGGAATAACAATGATTGGATCACAATGCAAGCTTGATTCTCATTACTGGTCTCTTTGTGGTCATGATTCTGGGTGATCCAGTCACTGGGAAAGAATACATGGTCTGAAGCCAGCTCAAACCTGCTGTCCTCTTCAAAATTCATTCTGCTGGTTGTTCAGTTTTATACTTTATGTTGGACTGAGCCAGTTCTCCCATGCCGGTCTGGCTTACTCAAGAACCTTTCACACTGATTAAGCTAGGGAAGGCTATGTACACAGCCACCTGACCCCAGTCAGCTCATTCAGCCATTTATGTAAAGCAGAGATGACCCTCTGGTCCTCTGGTCAATTTTAAGCACATTAATAATAATGTTTTCAGGTATTATCCTGACAAGTCAGACTAGCTTTTTAAAACTCTACACAGACTAACAACAATTTTATAGATCAGTATACATGGTTTTTTTCCCTTTTAGTCCATAATAAGATTTTGGTGTCACAGATTATTGTACACTTTTATCATTTGACATATAGGTCATTATTGTGTTAATGCGTAGGACAGTACATTTAATGTAATAGTAGTCATAAAAATTAAAATTCTACACTTTTTTAATACTAAGAATTAAATGAAGCAAAACAGTCTGAACATTAATTTTTCACACAGGTTTCCATCTAAAAGGTATGTATGAGGAAGTGAAACATTTTTTTCTAAATGAACTCTTACTTTAAACAAATTTAGAGTAGTTCTGAAAACAATTTATTTGTCATCTAGTGAAGTGGTGCATTATTAACCATTGATAAGGTAAAATATATATTAATCTTGATTACTTTGCCTCAAGACAAGGATCTGAGCTCTATTTTAATAAATTGTCTCTGCACATTCATAGTACATATTTCTTTAATGCACATATCAATGACAGAAATGAGTTAGAAAAGTAAAAGAAGTGAATTAGAAAAATAAAGATTAAAGCCATTTGATCTCAAAGGATACTACTCTAAGAGTGTATTTTCTAACTCACAAACTTAAACATATGTAGACAATTTTAAAACAATTATAAAACTGTTGAGAGGAGGCAATTATGTTTAGATGACAGGAATAAGGACCCAGTTTTCTCTAATGATCAGTATTAATATCTCTAGATTGTGTTAGGTGAAAGTAAAAGAAATTCCCCACAGAACATGTATTTAGGCTTTGTTTCTGTTTATAAATAAGCTTACATTAGGTAAACACTGACATTGGTGGAAATAATTTGGAAGTGTTTTGTATACCAGCATGGTATAGTGCTGTGCACAGCTTACTTCATTAAGGCTCCCCTGAAATTAAAGCTAAGATATTTTGTACTACCTCCTATTATATGATTTATTAGCTGTGTTTTGTTTGATTAGAAGAGATTTAATGTATGTTCCTGAAGTCAACTTTTAGCATAATGCCATAAGAAGGTAGTGCAGTCAGCAGGAATCTTGAACTTCTAACCCATCGCTTTGCTTTTTTCCCATCAACTTAACTCTATCCAATAATTCAATCTGTCAAAAATTGCAGAACAGCACATATCTGTGTTCTGTGTGACTAGTAAGTTAAATTGTCATCTTTCTCTGTAATAATTTATTAATTAGTTTGAAAAACAAGTAGATGAAAATAAATGTACTCAGGTTCCCTGCAACCAAAAGCAGACACTAATTTAACTCTATTTCCCTCATTTTAGAAACAATTTTTTTAGAAAAGTGAAGAGAGGAAAAAAAAGAGGAAATCTTCATATTCTGTGTAGCTATTCTACAGCAACCAAGAAAGACTTTACTAGTCTCTGAAACAAGAGTGTCGGGATTTCTGGAAGAGTATCAGCCATGACAGGTTTGACAATTACTGCCTGCTACCTTGAACCAGATGATTTATTTATACACTGACAAGCTTCAATTTTTGAAACTTCAAATTAATAAAGGGAAGAAAGATAACAAAAGGACACTTCAAACAAGTTTAATGTAAACATACAGAAATATTTGGAATTCCATAAAAGCACCAAGGACTTTTCAGATACTTTTGTGAGTTAGATAAATAAAGATTATAGCAGTCTTTCATTGCAACAGTATATATAGGTAATGAAACAAAAACCTTAAAAATCTTTACTCTATTAATCTGGTCCAAGTCAACAAAGCTAACAGAAGTAAAGATTTACTTCCAATTTCAATGTGTTTTGGAACATATTTGGTGTCCATTTCAAACTATGATGTTATTTAAGAAGATCTCCAGTCCACTCACTGTTTTCATTAAATCAAATTTAATTTGATTAGTCTTGTGTAGAAGTAACAATTTTCTATTCAGAATCTGCTCAAGGAGACTAACTATTGAGAATACATGCATCATGTTTTAAAGAATGCACAACTTCTTCAAATGCCAGGAGAAATGTGCAATCAGAATAAAATTATCTTTTTATTATTTTTGAAAAATCAAATGTTGTGACTGCATGTAATTTTAAACAAAAGACATTGATTGTTATGGCTTATATAATGAAAAAACAGTTGGTGTAGGAGAAAGGGTTAAAGTAGTTGATATTCAGGAACAAGGACCTTGTCAATGCTAATGGGTTGCTATGACATTTACTTAGTGCAGAAATAAGACAAAGAAGTATTTGCTTTTCTCAGTAGCCCAGCTACCAAGTAGGACACGAAGTGACAACAGCTGTGATGCTGAAAGTGATATGCTTTCCTGATTTATTCTACTTTTTTCACACTGAATAGTTGGCTCTGGCTCAATAAACCTTCATGCATACATGTCACTGTGAACAAGGGTAAGAAAATAACTCCTTATAGTGAAATAAATATTAGTATGCTATTAATGACTTCTTCAATGAAATGATAATTGTTCTCACACCATTGTATGTTTGCTTCCACATCCACAATAAAATAGATTTCACAAGCTGTAACCTCCTAATTTTACTGATTTGGAGGCCTGGGAAAATGAAAATGGAAAAAAAAATCAAGAAACAGTATTGAGTATTAGGAGGAATAGGAAATACATTTTTGAATCAGAAGAATGAGAAAATACCATAAGGAGAGAGAAGGTGTTGTGTGCATTGGGACCCAAACCCCCTCTCAAAGGTTGAATAACAGATACATGCCTTCTCATACCTATCAGTTTTGCTGTCATGAGGATGTTCATTTTCATTAGCTAAAATATGTTCCAGAATGCAGAAAACAAAGGAGGAAATCTGACACTGGCATTTGATCTTGCAACTTCTCACTTTCTGCTCTAAACAAAGAAAAATATAGAAAGGAAATCAAACCACTCATCTGAAAACAAGCAGAGATTTGCTCCACCTTGCTGAAGCTAGGGAGCAGTAGTTTCTTTCCCATTCCATGGATCTGGACTGTAGAATAAGAAACTGGAATTAAAAACTACAGTAATGATACAGAAGTTCCGCTTGAACAACTTCTGACTCAGATATCTTTTTAGACATTTGGAGAAAATATGTGATGTATATATTCCATCAAGAAACCAAATTAAAAAAAATATACAGAAATACTTAAAGAATCTGTGGAAAATTACCTTCTGATACACATAGAAGCTGAATTTAATAAGCAAATAAACTTTCTGGAGATCAGAAAGAAAGAAAAAAGAAAAAATATATGACTGAGAAATATATATGGTGGTGAATTTATTAAAAATTACATTTATTGATGGAAAAAGGAATTTTTTTAGTCTGACACTAGAGAGTGTCACACTAGGTTCTTTTATGTATTCCATATGTGAAAAGTTTAATATTTATTATCACATTTGTTTATACAAAGATAGTTTCTATTGCATGGGATTTCTGATTTATCAGAGTGATTAAAAATATACTGCATAAACTAATACAAATATAAGTTAAATTAAAAAAATAAAGCAGTAGTTTTTGATTAAAAAAAAATAAAACAAATTATAAAGACAGTTGGATCACAGCACCAATGTGCTCCCCATTATTGGTATCTATAATACTGTCACTGTCAGGATGCTGGGAGGCCCCAGCTGCTGGAAAGGAAAATGTTGGTTGAAGCCATCTCAAACTTATTGCTGTCTTTTAAATTCTTTTGACACTTGTTTTTTACTCTATGTTTAGCTGAGCCACATATTCACGACGCCCATGCTGACCTGTCTAGCTCAGGGAAACAGTCAAACTTTTAGTGAACTTGGGAGAAACATTTATAGAGCCAGCAGATCTGCTTAACTGTTGATAGGTGCTAATCTAAAATAAGGGCCACCCTTTGGTCCCCTTTGTGATGACATAAAGTCATCTTCTTTGCAACATCTGTTGTCAGACCCACCCTGCAAAATTTCCTGGTCTTCATGGACACATCGCCCTTATCTTCTCTGAGTCACTGTCAACTTTAGGGGTTCTTTTCTCAGTCACAGAAATAGAATGCCACAAACCTCTAAAAGAGAACGAATATGCTGTGTCAGCAACATCTAGAACCTGATAAATAGTTAAGATTCAACATAATAGTCCTTGTGAAAATAACAAAGAATTAATTGCAAAATATTTCTTTCAGATTTTCTAATCTTAATTGGGAATATTATTAATCCTTAATGTCTTTTTAGTAAATTAATAATCCCAGAATTTTCAGATGGAAGTGACTGAACCTTCTTCAAGTGAGTAGAGCAGAAATATCTGAAAGGAAGCACTCTGCACTACAGGTAGTTGATGGCTATGTAGCACTTTTCATAGTTTAGGTACCATAGTCATTAGATTTTTTTGTCTTTTTACAGTGTGATATCAAACAAAAATTCCAGGAGTTCCTCTTAAACATGAGATTGCATGTTCAGACATAGGGATCATGAGATGTTTACAATGTAATATTCTTAGAAGGCAGTAAAAAGTCCAACAGTTAGTAAGGGTCTCATGTCAGCTGATTAAGGCATTCACTTGGGATTAGAAAGGGCTAGATTGCTTCAAGAGCTACTTATATGTGTTACCTAGTGTCCATCTCATGTAAAATGTATAGTCTTTGGAACAGAGAACAGAATTCAGGTCTCATTCCTCAAGTGAGATTTTGAACCAGTAGGTTACTGAGTTGTCCTTGTGCTTGCTTTCTTTCTGATCCTATAAATTTTAATTATTTTCTGCACAGTGAAGCAGATTCAAAAAGAAGGAGAAAAGTATTCTTAACCTCAATATAGCCTACAGCCCAGATAGCAAGTGGAGAGGCTTGGCTATGATGTTGAACATTTTCTTTACTGATTATTATATCTCTGCCAGTATATGTAGATGGGAACGTATTTTGAGAAAGCACACATGACTTTTTCTCTCAGTTGTGATCCACAAAGGGAAAAGAAAAATTTTTGAACTGTATGTACATTACATACTGAACAATTATGGAAAGTATTTCGAGAAATTACTAAGTCTTCCATTCTCATTGTACTTACGTATTTCATGAGTTCTGGAACTTTTTAAAGATCAAGATATATGTGTATACACAAAAAACAGAACGGGAAAATAATTTTCAGAACTTGAAGCATATATCAAGTTTCACAAGATGACTAACAGGCTGAATTATATCTACAGTTTACATGAATTCCTTGTACACCTCAGGTGAAAGCCTTAACTTTCTGAGTGATTAGAGTGATTAGCTTCGAGTTGAACTTACTCTGTTTTTGTTTTTTGGCTTGTTTGTGTTTGTTTTGTTTGTGGTGGGGTTTTTTTTTTTTTTTTTTTTTTTTTTTTGTTTTTTTTTTTTTTAAGGGAAAAATTGTTTTCAACCAATTAAATTTTTGACTTTTTAAAGCCCTACTTCTAACCCATAGGAGATGCATACTAACCTGAGCACCTAGTGATATAGTGAGAGTAAGTGAAATGTATAAAATTTTATTCATGCTGTTTTACTAAATTTCTTCTAATTTATAAGGACATGTGTGTTTCTGTCTGCTTGAACTGGACATGGTATGATCATATCCACTGCCATAAAGAAATATATAATTAAAAATATAAAAACTACCTGTCACAGTCTATATGCAGCAGTCGACATGGACACTGCACTCGCACTCGAGGTGCTTCCTTAGAATCATCCAAAGGCTTCAAGTACCAGCATCTTGATATTCAAAAAGTCTCCTGTACCTTTTCTCGGTAACTCCTACGAGCAGCTCTGCACAGCTCTAGCTCTGGTTCTCCGCTTCAGCTCCGGCTTGGCCACCTAACCCTGTCTGTCCTACCTGCAGCAGCTTACCTTTTCAGACCCTTACACGACCTCCTGTCCCTGGGTCTTCACAGCAAACTGACTCCAACCACACTCTTTACCAGTTAACTCACTCTTTAACATGCCCATGGCTGTGAGGGCAAGGCTGTTTCTACTCTAGGATAATTGACACAGGTGTAGGATATCAGAGGGGAGACTGCCTTCAACAGCATTTCCTTTTGTCTCCCCACAACTACACTCTAAAATAATCCAGGTATTCTGCAAATTCAAACTGACTGGAAATAAAATATTAGTTATTAGTTGAATTGTTGAGAACATATACTCAGATTTTAAAATCATGAAGTTCCATAGAATTACCTGGGCACAGGAATCTTCTAACTTTATAACTACAATTGTAGCCTCCATATCCTAAAGTTTAATGAAGTTAAAACTCCATCTAGCAATTTTCTTGCCTCATTTATTTTCCATGCACTTTTTCTTATGACTATGTATTTTTAATTTGTCTCCTTACCAGGGCATTTGTTTAATTGCATGGGCAAAGATGAAAATAAAGTCATAACCCACTGAAGAGAAAGAGGGTAAGTGTGCCTGCTTTAGGATTCCTTGACTACTTACTGCCAAGCTTACACAAAGCCACTTCTTGTTGTCTTTCATAAGGTTGAGGAGCAGAGAAAATTTAATTTCTCATACGGAAGGCTCTTAGTCCTGCTTTACTGATTACTACAGTGCAGTGGACCCAATGGAATATTGGGTAAATGATCAGCTTTTACATAATACCAGCCTGTTGCAAAAATTGGCACTGAAAAATACGGCCACTTTTGCAGGTGAGTCTAAAACTCAAAAATTGATCAGTGGGCCTGTTATACACTACAAATCACAGAATAATTCAAGTTGGAAGGGACCTCAAGGTCCCTTGGTAAACCAATTGGTAAACCAATCTCCTGCTCAAAACAATGTCCAGTACAGGTTCAGATCAAGCTGCTCAGAGTTTTGTCCTGGTGCGTTTTGAAAATCCTCGAGGACAGGAGTGGCACAGCCTCTCAGGGAAACCTGCTCTGCTGCTAGAAAAAATTTTTTTTACTTATATCTAATTTTATATTGGATCCAACCGTACAATCATTTGCCATTTCAGCAAACAACCAAACAAATAAAAGTCCAAAAGGTAATTTTATCTGTATTAAAATTACAGGATAGGGTCACAGAATAATTGAGGTTGGGAGGGACCTCAAAATGGAGTCAGTCATGCAATTGGACCAGGTTTATCAATGCCTTTGTTTAGTTGGGCCATTTTCTTATTTGGCAGGCATTTGTAAATATCACAGAATTGTAAAGAAAACACACAATGCTTTCTGAATGCTATGCCTTGTGTATTCTATTCTGGGAAATTATCCATGTAATACCATACCCTTTATGCTAAGCTGCTTGATTAAGTTGAAAAGGCAGAATATGTTATTCAGTTAACATCATTTTTCATCTCTTCATTTGGATATCTGCTTGCAGCTGGTGTCCCTAATGTCATTTAGTTATTGGTTTTCATTTATTCTTCAATGATTCTATTTGTTAAATAAAAGTGGCAAGTATTAGGTATAAAAGTAACGGTGACATAGTAGAATGAGTTTGTGGAGTGAGACAGATTTGCAGGAGCTGTAGCAGCGTCACTGTCACTTCTTTGTGCTTGTTGTTTCATGCAATTACTGAGGAGATCAAACTGTAGTAGTTGAGTTGATTTTCTGAAGCAGAAATTTGAATTTGAAATTTGAGAATTTCCTTGTTTGAAAAATTCCTTGATACTCAGTTTAATATATCTTGCATACGGTATACATTTAATTCATTTTCTCTTCCATCGAAAGAAACAAGCTACAACTCTGTAACCCATTCTGTCCTTGGTATTTTAAAGAATGGAAATTTTGAGGTCTTTTAAAATATTTATGTCCTATATGGAAGGGCAGAATAACATGTCAGCCAGCAGGTTCACATCTGTTTTTAACAGAAAGGATGCATAACTCCCTTGCTGATTTTGCCTAAAGCCTTTTTCATTCTTTTGACTTTTTACCTGTGTAAGTTGATAATTGGAAAAGAGGATAGCAACTTTTTAAATTGCAAAAAGTCTTAAAATAATTAGATAAGTACAAATAAACTGTTTCTGCTTCCTTTCTGTCTTAATATGTATGATTTCAGATATTCTATGATTTTGTAATTTTGTAACTATTCCTGTGAGGTGCAGTGTACAAGCTGTTTATATGAGATGAATGGAAGCATGAAAGGTAAATGCTCCATTACACTCATAGTGTATTGCTTCTTAATTTATATCTTGCTTTGGGCAAGCAGGGGATTATTTTAGCAATTTCTGTATGGCTTTTTCAAATTCTGTAGATTTATCTCCCAAGGCTGCTTTTATTTCTGATTTGAAAAGCATTTGGTAGACAGAAATTTCACCATGTGTTTGTCAGATAAATTTCCTACTTATCTTATTTTGCTTATGGCAACATAGTGGTTTAAAGGGAGAGAGAAGCATAATGACCATGACTTTCTTTAATGGGACAGGAAAACATAGAGCTTGAAGACAATGAATATAATTACATTTTTATGAGCAATCATATAAATATATTGTTATTTTTTTCTTTTTAGCAACATACTCAAAATGAGAATAAAAGTTACTAAAATCAGCCTGAATAGATCTCCTGTATATTTCCCAGAGTATTCTTTCTGCCTGATCTAAACCCAGTACCAATGGAAACCATTAGTTAAATGAACCTTAATCACAATAGGCAAATACTTTTGTATACAAAGCTGTTTTCTCAGCATGAGTCACTGTTAGATGTGGAAAACCCACTTGGACAAGAAATAACAGCCTGACAAAGAAAAGTGAGCTATTCTAAAGATTTGCTTTCTCCTTTTGAAGCATGTATATCTGTATATACATCTGTATGTATATCTGTAACATTCATATAGGTAATTTTTGTCCAGAGGAATTACTCTTTACTCAACACAGTGAAAGATCTGGTTGAGATAGAAAAGACCCCCACTCCATGCTAGGCATAATAATACAACAGCTGCTTGTGTTGGTTTGGGGTGGGATAAGGTACAATTTCTTCACAGTAGTTTGTATGGGGTTATTTTTTGTATTTGTGATGAAAATAGTGTTAGTAATAGAACAATGTTCTATTTTTTGCCAAGCAATGCTCAAATAACATTAAGGATTTCTCTCCTTCTCACATCACTCTGTCAGTGAGAGGGCTGGAGGCAAACAAGAAGCTGGAAGGGGACACAGACAGGACAGCTGACCCCAGGTAAGTATTCCATATGTCATCATGCTCAATGATAAAAGCTACAGGAAGGAGGGAAGAAGGAGAGACATTTGGAGATACAGCATTTGTCTTCCCAAGTCACCATTTTGTGTGAGGAAGCCTTTTTCTCCTGGAGATGGCTAAGTGTCTGCCTGCCAATGAGAGGCAGTAAACTAATTCCTTGGTTTCCTTTGCTTTTGCTTTATCTTTTAAACTGTCTTTATCTTGACACATATGTTTTCTCACTTTTATCCTTACAATTCTCTTCCCCACACCAATGGGGGCTTGTCAGAAAGAGGATGTGTGTGGTTTAGTAAGTGCTGTCTGGGCTTAAATCAAGACTTCTCTATGAAAACATGAAGAAGAAAGCAAATGTTAGAAAACCACAATTGCATTATGAAGACAAGTCTTTCAATTTGGCTATCATGCAAGCACACTTCTCTTTTTCAATAGTTTACATAAGCAAAGATAATGAGGACAGATCTTCAAGTTATAAACGTGGTGCTTGGTGCAGATCTCTTTCAGCTGACTTATGATCTCCAAATAAAATACTAAGTTAGGAGCTCAGCTAAACCTAAACTACTTTCTGAAAAGTTCTGTCATATTCCATCAACCACTGAGTAAGACAATGACAAGTGTCTAAACTACATAGTTATTTGTATAATGTCAGATGGAATGGAAACTGGCCCTTTCTAAACTCCATAGCATTAATGAAGCTGAAACAGAAGTAATTTTTTTAAAGTACCATTTTAAAACTATTTTAAAGATGTTTTAGCAGTGATTCACTGTATTTCTACACATGCAGATCAGAAGGCTTAAACAGTTTAATATTTCAAAAAAACAACTTTAATATTTATCTGGGTTGTCTTCTTAGTTCCCAAGTGTCTATCCCAATGAAGAGCAAAGGAAAACTTTATTATAATAAAAACAAAAAAAAAAAAAAAAAAAAAAAACAAAAACAAAAACAAAACAAAACAAAAAAAACCACAAAAAAAACCACCAAAACCAAACAAACAAAAACAAAACAAAACAAACAAACAAAACACACACACACACACACACACAAACCACAAAAACAAAAACAAAAACGAAAACAAAAACAAACAAAAACAAACAAAAAACAAAAACCAAAACCAAAACAAAAAACAAACAAACAAAAAACAAACACAAAAATTAAAAACAACAACAACAAAAAAAACCCACAAACAAACAAACCAAAAAACCCCCACCCACAGCAGCTTAGAAGATGAACACTGGATTCAGAATTGGGAAATCAAGGCTTAAAATTCAAGGAACCCTCTGTGCTGAAACTTTTAAAACAAATTTGGACAAACTCTAAAATATTTAGTATTGAATACTACTTTGAACTTGGATTCACAGATCATTTAAACCACATATTTTTCACTATTCTCTCCCTCTGTCTCCTGTGCCATCTTAACTGCTGCATGCAGAGATGTACATATTGTCCGCCCACCTGAGGAAGCAAAAGACATTCGATATATTGCTGTAGGGTGAAGCTGCCCAATATGTGGCTTTTAAGCTACATGTAGTTGATAAAGATCTTAGTGTACTCCCATGCTGGAAAAACTCCTGTGCCTGGACCTGGGACTGTAACTGATCTCTTGACTGTACGTGACTAAGATAAGAAGGCAAGTCTGAAAGACTGGAAATGTCAGCATCCACAGGAGTCCTTGAATTGAAGAGCTTGCCTAGCCCTCTTCTTAAAGGAAACAAGGGTTGGATAGAAACTTTCAGACTTGTTTAAAAGCAAGTTTTTCAAGAGTTTGTACAACTGTACAAAGCATGGGAAATATATTTAGTGACTTTGAAGGTTATGGAATCTGATTTGGAAACTCAGAAAAATTCACATAGATAAAATAGCTACTGACATTTTTAAATAATTATTAAAAACACCATGGACATAACAATATTTATATTATTTACATTGTTGTAGGAAATATTGACAGCCAGAAAATAACCATTTCAGTTTTTATATACATATCTGGATAGGATGTGTAACTTGTAATAGGTCTGTGTCTGGGTTTTCTGCCAAATGGAGGCAGACATGAACAGAATTTTTCAGAATTATAGAAAGATTTATGTTTATGTAAATACAAAGATATCTTGAAGCTGCAGCTGTGAACATTTATAAAAGCAAGGACATTTTAAACAAGTATTTGCTAGTAGTAAGGGTTTTTTTAATAATCCTGGAAGGTTTTATGAATTTCTTTCAAATGTGTTAACTACTTTCACCATAACTCATGCTGATATAAGAGGAAACATAATGGATAGTTTTCTTTTATGCAGTAGATTACTGACCAGAGTTCTTACAGTCATATAGAGAGGTTTTGAAAACTATTTACAGCTTATTTAATACCAAACCATAGTCAAACTGACTTAGGTACTCTGTCCTTATAACATCTTTCAGTCTTTCAGACTGTCTTACTGTTTCATATCTATCAGAATATACATAAAAACTAGAACTTTTATAATAAAAACCTAGAGAAATATTTTCTAAATGCTCAGCAATTACCATATTACAAGTAAGGACTGATTCAAATACTTTGTCAAATCAGAATAAAACTTTCAATTAATATGAGTTTCTAACATTATAGGTGAATGCTTCAGCTGCCATGCATTTTGATGTAAATCCTTCCAGCACTAGATGTAAGGCTATATATAACAGAGAGCATCCATTTTTAAAGGCAAAACCCAAGAGAACTAGATGCTATGATGTTTAAAAATGAATGTTGTCTCATCACTGTGCCTTCATGCTATATTACCTCGGGATAATTGAGATACCTTGGACATGACAGCAGCAAAGACACATAAGTTATGTATATTAGCATGTGTAGATATAGCCTGGTAATTCAAATTAAAAATTTAGTCAAATTTTATCCTAAAACAAAAAGAATATGGTGCTCCTAACATAAAAATAAAAGACATTAAGAATGGTCTTGTGCTGTACATAGCTGGATGTTCGAACTGTACAACATCATGGGACATAAATATATGTAATATATATTACATATATATATAAATATAAATAAATGTAAAATACATTTCAAATATATATTTCTTAAAGCAAAATATTTATTATACAGTTTTCAAACATCTTTGTTAATATTAGGCATTTGAACTGATTAGCTTGAAAGACGTTGATTTAATTTTTCTATTTTTTGAAGTTTTTTTACTATGAGAAAATAATCAGTGAGATGCCATGTTAAACAGCAGTGTTCTGTATTTTCCTAGAACATTTAAGTATGAAGTTACAATACCCTCAAACCACGCAGGAAAAGACATTGCTACTGAAACTGAAAATGCCTGTTTCTATTTCTAGGCAACTAAGGCTTCTCATTCATTTTTCTTCCAAGGAAGAAAAAAGGAAGAAGATGTAAAATCAGCTGTCAAAAAAATATAAGTTGAAGATGGGATTATTCTTTAAGTTTTGTATTACTCAATTACTCCTTAAGTAAGGAGCATTTTTAATTTAAACTTTAATATATCCATGTCGCTGTGGGACACAATGAATGAGACGCGGACTCGTGATTCAGAAGGCTGATGCTTCAAAAAGGGCTGTTTTATTCTCAAAAGCTATTTTTATACCTTTTTACAATGTGCCCACCTAAGAGGTGGGATCTTTTGACCCATTGGTCCTACCAAGGGTCAACACGCAAAGTCCCTCCTTAGGAGGGAAATGTGGAAAACAAGATAGTTTAAAAAGTATGACCTTGTTTACCAGTTTAGGTCCCTGGGAAAGAACTTGAGAAAAACCCAAACATGACAAGCAGTGACTACATATCAGCTATTATTTTTCTTTCAGCTTTAATTTTTTGTTGAAGGCAGAGGAATTAGACATCAGTCTTGTATTTTGGCTTAGAAGCTGTCTGATTTGCTAAGTATGGCATAAAAGTAACACTCAACTTTGTTCCTCATTTGTAATTTAATCCTGAAAGGGATATTTTTTGTTTGAATATATTATTAACATTTCTGTAAAGCTTATAGAGGATATAAGATTCAGAAAAAAAAATTCAAGCAATTGTGTTTGAAATTCCTGATGTAGGATCATGAGAAAATTTGGTTTATGAAATCCTGTTTTGAACTGTGTTTTTTTGTGATTGACACACATGCCAGTGTCAACTGAAATTGTACCGATGGCACGTGTAGTTGATTCAATTTGGAAAGAGGAGGACAGTCTTCCATATGATTTCCAGAACACTGTGTATATACAGGAGCACTGAACACATTGAAAATGTATTTTATCGAAGAAACATAATATATCTGGGCCTCTGGAGGACCACACAACAGAAGCAGAAAGATATAGAGACCTCAGGACTGGATGTGATACCAGGCTGGGTCTCATGAGAGCATAGTAAAGGGGGAGAATCTGCTCCCTCTACCAGTTGGCCACACTTCTCTTTATGCAGTCCAGGATACTGAGCTGCAAACAGATTTTTCTGGCTCATTCTCTGTTTTTCCATCCACCAGTACCACAGGTAAAGAATTTGAAGAATTTGCAGCCCATTTGTAGTTTCAAATGTTCAAAGAGGAACACAAAATTTTTGATCAAATTGATATGTGCTCCTAACTTCTTTACTGATAGTGGTCTCATCTAGTGGAAAAAAAAAAAAAAAAAAGAAAATATTCCTAGCATTCTCATCTGGCTAGAAGATTTTGGCATATGATGAGCTAGTCTTGGCATTTGTTACTCACATTTTCATCAATCTCTTGGCCAGATTACAGAAATGTGATATACCTGGGCAAGAAGCCTGGAGTGTTTAGTAAACTCCAACTAAATACAGAAGTACGAATCACCAAAAACCACATCAAATCTCTGTTGTACTTTCTAAAGTAGCTCTCATAAAGTTATGTTCATGACACATTGTGGCTTCATTCCAAGGTATCTGAAAGATCTCTGGAATTTCCAAGATGAAGATTGACAGGTTGGCTCTCCTAACACAATAGACAACCTCTTTTAAGAGGTAGATTGTTCTTAGGAACTTCTAATCTATAGAAATAAGAGATTATCACTATTCGCTGAGCACCACTATCACATTTTGAGATGTTTTCTAGATTGTTGATATCATTGTCACCCAGGACAATGTTTAACTATTTGTAGCAATAGAAAAATTTTCTATTAAAATGTTGAAATTCCTGTCTGCTGTTTCAGTCGTTAATCTTCTAACACCACTATCTCCATTTTTGTAGAAGTCTTTTTATTAGAAGTCTTTTGTGTTACCTCTTTTTCCTCTTCTCTAGTCTCTTCTCTTCCCTTCCGTCTCCTTTTCTTACCTTACTTTCATCCTTTTCCAGAAGATTATATACTTCTAATCATTCTTGTTCTTTGCTTGTTCACAAATTATTCACATCTGTCTTAAGTTGTTAATGTCTAAATCCAAGGAGTGTAACTCTTTTCTCTGTAGTCCCTGCTCTACTTTCTCCCCCAAAGGATTTGGCTGTCATTTTACAGGTGTCCAGCTTTGATACATTCCAGCTGTGGAACCTTGACTCAGACTGCTGACGCAGAGCCATGATACTATCTCTATAGTGATAAGAAAAGTCAAAATTACACAGGACTGCTCATCTGGGATCATATTAGATCAAAAATTCAAAAGAGAAAACACTGTCAGGAAAAGATAAAATCTTAAAAAAACAATGCAGAGAGCGTAGTTGGAGGGTGCCTAGTCCAGGATTGTCAGGGTCTGCTATGCTGGGTTCAGGCTGTCAGAGCTGTCACTGCTGATGGAGCTGGACGAAGATGACAGCCCTTGATGAGGGCTCCCAGGAGCCATGACCACTGACCCTTCCCTCCTCACCAGCCTGGCTGGTGAAGGCTCTCCAAGTGCTGTACCATCACACTTAAATTCATATTTTGCTAAATAGTATCTGATTTTTATGTGCATTATCTACTACATAATTGATTTAGACTTATGACTTACACATATTCTGAATGAAACCTCTTTGTGCCCAGCTAATGATGCCCGAACAAAGCAATCTTAAACTACTTTAACAGCAGTGTCCACAAATAGAGATCTTGCAGGTCTTGACTGGGGGTGGCTAATTGCAAAACACTGCATCTTTCAACTGCCTTTGTCTTTCTGTCCATAAATCTAAATATTTTAAAACAAATATTAATTGAACTACATTTAAAATATTCACAATATAATCCACACACTTTGTTTTAGAAACATAGGCCTTAATAATGGCAAAAAGACTGTGATAAATGTTAATCATATTGTTCAATGAACTCTTGGTAAAAGAAAAGCTTGTTAAAAGCATTAAACATTAGACAAAATAAATTTTAATTATTTTAAAGGAAGAGATAGATTTGGCTGTATAAGGAAGTAAATAGTAAGCATGTACACAAACAACACTGAGTAGGTTATGAAATGAATAACAAACTTTGGATCCTCATCAACAATTACTATTAAAACAGGCTGCTTTTTGGGTCTCAGAATTAGGTTCTACTCATTTTTCATTTTTCTTTTAATTTTGAGGTGTCAGGGAAACTCCTAAATCCTAAGGAAGTGCCTCTCTTCTGTAAGGACAGTTTCTCTTACTCCTATTAGCAGTGATGGAAGGTTTTGGCCATTTTGATAAAGGGCATTTGTAAAAGCAACTGACAGTTTTCATAACCTCTCTGCCTGGAGAACAATAGACATTTTGAGAAGAGCATCCTTGAGGGAATTAATTTTCTTACTCCCCTGCTGTTAAAGAAAACCGAATACATGTAAAGATACTTGCAGAGCTCAATATTGACTGAAGAAATACTGACTGAAAAGGCTTTGTTATACAGAGGATTTTTACTATATAAGAATCTTAGGTATCTATATAGATAAATTGCATTTGAAATTAAAATAACAATGTATTTCAAACAGGTGGTTTTTTCTACTAATATATTTTTAATTTTTTTAAATAATTGGTTTGTTTATGACACTTCAGGCAATTCTTCACAAAGACTAAATGCAGTATTCATAATATTTTGTCAATATTTTAGTCATTTAGTCATTATGTCAAAATTTAGGGACCTCTCATCAATCTTTAAGGCATCAGCAGTCCTTGAATGTCTTGTTTAATCTGTTAAAATCATCTTGTGACATATATATATGTAATTAACCAAAGCAGTACATTTATACAAGTTTGTTTTGGGATGATCTATTCTAGCATGACTCTATTTTAAACCCCTTTGTTGTTTGAGACTTGTTTGGGGAAAACACCAACTAGTTGAATACCTTTCTGATCCTTTAGCAGTGTTTAGGAAAGTTTGTCTTCACTCTTCAACAGCCATATGCAGGGTTTTCTTTTATTAATTTCAGGTTGTCACAGTAAATAACCCATATTCTAAATTGTTAATTTTATTATTCAAAACCAATAACAACACCTTGCTCTTAAAAAAGATAAAGGCCTATATTTTTTTTCTGTTTTCTCTATTTTCCTGTACCTAGTGATAGCTTAGACAATTGCTATATTAAACTTGTGTATTTTCATTCTCCTTTTAAATAACATTTCAAAAGTAATCATGAAAGGATCTTTTTACCATCAGCTTGTACTAGGGCAAAATTAACATCCTTAAAAACTACACCGAATATTAAATGATACTTCCATGGAAAGAATTTATAGGCTAAAAATTTAGTTGCAAGTACCCCATAAAACAGGTCACTCCAGTCATCTGGCTTTAAATTGTCTTACATGGAAGATAATGATTCAAATAGAGCTAGTTCCTATTACTGTTATCAAACTGATGCCAGATCAAGTAAAAAATATAAATTTATAAATTTGCCCTAAATCTCATATTTTAAGTAAACCTTAAATATCTAATATAGTATACTTTCAATTGTTTTATCTAACAGTGATTTCACTTAAGATATTTGCTCAAGATTTAGTAGAACCACACAAACTTGTTAAGTTTTTTTTTTTACCTGAATATTTACTTCAGAACTCTTCCTAGGTCTAGTTTTCAGCTTGATCACATGTTCAGGACTCTACAAATCTGGTATCTTGCACAACAGCAGCAACTGCCCAAATCCATGGTTTATTGAGTCATATACAAAGTTGATGAAAGACCAGCCTTTCTAAGTGTCTATTGGTCTATTAGAAAGATAATAGACCTTTTTCCATAAGGCGTATAAATCCCTAAATGTAAGGAGTTAAATAACACAGTGCTTTCACCTGTCTTTTACACAAAGGAGGTACTTAAGAGAAAGGTTCCTTAATAAAACCGAAGGCTCTAGACATTAAAGTTACTGTAACAATAACTGCTTCTGTCATCCTTTTTTTTTTTTTTCTTTTCAGATAGTTACAGTAAGCTTTTGTGCTTACCTGCAAAAATGCTCACATTTTATTTACTCTCAGGCTCATATCTTTGAAAATGGTCCACTGAAAATAGCCAGGGGATGCAACACTATGTTCAGTTAAGTCCTTTATTTGAACAAAAATGTTCTTCCCAACAGCAGGAAATTCAGGGCTTTATTGTTATTCTCAGTGTTCTGTAATTTCGGACACTTCCGCCAATGTGTATGCTGCTATTTTTCTTCACTCCAATGATATACTGTGTTACTTTTCCTTTTTCTCTAGGTGACTGTTAGAACCCTTGTAAATTCAGCTCTGTATACTATCATTTTCACATGGAAAAATATTAAAAAAGTAGGAATTTCCCAAATATCTGTTATCATTCCTGTTACAGATAGTCGAACAATTGAGACAGATTGTACTGAGTTTGTAGTACCTGCCTATATGCAGCTTCTAAATTCTTTTTGATGTTTGTAATGATAGGAGCCCTCACCTAGAATCCCTCATCAAGGTGGCAACTGGAACTCTAATAATATTCTGGAAAATGTCAAAGTGTATAGAACTGATCTTTTGCTAAGCAACTTTGTTGAGTAATAGTATTTGTTCCTTAACTCCAAATATTTACAGAGTTAGAGAACAAAGGAAAAATGGCTCAGTCCTAGAGGGATGTTTTTGTTTGTCAGCTCTGCATGAATACACCTTACATTTGGCACCAAGAACTGCTAGGAAATGTACTGACTTGAAATGAAGAGTAGAAATAAAATGTCATGTGTATCTGGAAAATAAAAACAGTTTAGCCAGAACATTTATCATAGAAAATGAAACCAGCTTGATTGGAAGTCACCCTAGAACACAGCTAGAACACACTGTTAGTAAGCAAAGTCAGAATCTGGAAGTGCTGAAGGAATATGACCTCAGGGCAGAGTATATTTTAAGGTGATGATAAGAATGAAGACAAAGTAACTCAGGCTTTCTTACTTTATCATTGTGAGTTTGTTCTGTTTCCTAAGTAAAAGGTATTTTATTTTGGACTCGTGGTAAGCTTGCATGTATTATATATCACAACTGTTATGTATCTTTGAGGAGCTAAATTATACACATAGAGGACACTTAAAGGCAGGTTTCAAGGCAGGACTCAGTGTTTAAGAGATCTTCATTGGAGAAATATTGGCACACAGGTTTGTAGGTCTTAGTTCTTTGCTGTGTGTCTAGGGGATACAGTAAAGTAGACAAGGAAAGAAATTTCAGGAAAATTTAAAAGAACACAAGTCTATTATTTACATGTACCCTGCAATGAGAATAAAAAGCAGGTGTAATAGCTACTTTCTTAAACCAGTGATCTTGACTTTCAGATGAAATAGACTCAATTCAAAAGATGCAATCAGTATGCAGTGAAAGTAATTTGTGAAGAAAAGGCAATTGAATAATGTCAACCCGGTAAGATCAACAATATGTACATTTTCTTCTATAGACTATAATGTCTTCTCTTTGATCCTCATCCTTCTACACTTTCACATGTGGGTAGGTAATATCTTTTACTGTTTGGTATTATTTGTCTTTTCTTCTATTATATAGATTTATCTTGCTAAAGTTCTCAAAAATAGGAAGTGTTGAAGACATATAGCTGTATAGTACACAGTGCAAGAGCCTTAAGAATGCCTAGGTTATGAATTATATGATTTCCTACACATATATTTGTTATGACCCATCTCTGAGACAGAGTAAATGAGGTTCCTGTTAATAAATCCCTTGGGATCCCCTGGAATCAGAATGAAATGACACTGAATGATTGGTGCATACATATGAGGCAGGAGTGTTTTTAGCAATTTAATTAAAGAATAAAGGAGGTGTGCAGCTGTTTTGGTTCTTTACTACACAAACATAAAATTATAAATAAAGGGAAAAGAAAGAAAGAGAAGAAAAGTAGCAGATAGTTGAAAGATATCACCATCTGTGGATTCAGCAATGAGCCTTGACTGTTGACTTGTTGACTTAAATGTAATTTTGATGTCTGTGAGCAAAGTAATGGCTGCAGTCTCGATCTGTTTGTCAGTTTCCAGACATTAATGTTGGCCTGGGAATGTCTAGATCTCATCCCAGGGAGAGGATTCTCTGTGTGTGGTGTAACACCAGGGGGCATGCACAGCCTTTTGGTAGAGCGTTCCCAAAAAGATTTGAGAGGAGTTTTTGGGTCCTTGGTGGTCCATAGCCCCCTTTAGGGATATGACTCCTGTTGGGCACCACCTCTGGTGCCCATACTGTGTGTTTTATGATGAAAATGGGGAAGTTGAATTCAAAAAAGCATTACCCCACCTCCAATCTTCTTAGCAGCTGTACCCCTTGGTTGGAAAGAATGTGTTTAAGACATCACCATCCCAATTGTCCTGGATGTTACCAACCACAGAGTAACCCAGTGATTAGGTTGCCACAGGAAGGAAATCATGTATGCACACAGTGCATGTGTATGTGTATGTGTATCTATCTGTATAACACTGAGTGTAAGTTATTCAGCAGACTTCAAGTAACTGAAAAGACTGAGGAAAAGAATTTATTTGCATATTTTCTTAAAATGATAATAAAAATAATAGGAAAAGGAGGATATAGTTGCTTTAGTTTGGAGTTGCTTTTTGCTGGCTGCCTCTGACTCCCTTTGGTTTGTTTTTGCAGCAGGATATCAAGCGGATGTGGATGCCTCTTGGTTTGTTTTCTCTGGCTTAATCTTGAGATTATGGGAAGACACACAGTCCTGCACAAACTACTACTCTACTCTTACGCTATTTAGAGACTCTTTTACGTGACCTGATGTCAGAGCTGACCATGCTTTGAGCTGAAAGTTTGACTACCAACCTTCTGCTGTCCCTTGCAATTCAAATTTTATGTTCCTGTGAGGATACACAATTATGATCTTAATATTTGCTTTTTGATGTGATGGTTCTGTCAAGGCTTGATGGGCTACTGAATCTGCCACATAGTGAGTACATACCAAGGATGCAGACACCCTTGAATAAATATGGCTGTTTCATATTACCATGTATTACGTAAAGCACTTTTTATTCATTATTTTCCCAATGGGGAATTTTTCTTAAAATGGATGTTGTGGTTTAGCCCATGGCTAGGACAGATTTAACATTTCAGCATACATTCCTTCACATTATAGTAAGTGTTGTGCTTCTTTCCACGACTGTCATAAATCATCATCACTTGAAGAGGTGTAATATAAAAATGCAGGACTCTATTTTAAGAACATTCTCTTAACCAAAGTCTATGGGGAACATTATGAAATATGTAATATGAAAATCTCTCTTTCCTTTGCAAGGTCATTTCTTCTTCCATACTGTCCCTAGGATAAAATTTAGAATTACAAAACTGTTATTTTTAAACTTTGTTTTTCAGTCTGGTAAGATTTTTTCCTAAGGGTATGAGAGTAGGTTTTGGTGACATATGGCAGTAGGGGTTGCTATGGGAATTACTTATTGTTACTGAACTGTAGGGTGATAACTCACAGCAAATATATGTGAACAGCTTTAATTCATGTGCTTCTATTTCTTTGAGATTAATCAGACTTTTTTTTTTAACACGTGGTAAAACCACAAAACCAGAAAAGTACTTTGATGATAAAAAATGTATCTGTTCACTGAGTCGTTCTGATTGTTTTTCTGTTCATTTACCTTTCATTCGTGTTCTGAGTTCAGAATTAAAGGACCAAAGGCATGGAATGTGTTAAATATATTATGGTGCTGATAAATGACAACACCACAGCTTTGATGAGCTTTGACAACTTGCAGAAGAGTGATCCAGACTAGCACTAGAAAGACACAAAAATACTGTAGGCTCAGAATCATTCTATAGGAAAGTTCTCTTTTTAGTGCAGTGCATACTTCTAATCAGTACTTTTGGAGACTGTGTTGTTTAAAAAAAGTTCACAGTAAATGCAATAGAATTTAAATTATTTTCATTCCCAAATGGGCATATTAGGTTCATTTTGAAAATTTTGCTTTTCTCAAGTGTGAAATTTCTTTTTTTATGACAGACAACTGGTTGGGGAAGGGACAAAGCTTTTAAACAGTTGTTTCTATTTTAATAAAAGTTTGCCTGATAGTATCGTGAAAGTTTATGTGTAGCATTGATATGGATCATTTGCATCATGCACCTGGCTCAGGTATTTGTGACAAAATGATACACAAATCCTCCTGTCTCCAACATCTTAAAATAATAACAAAAGTATGTATGAATTACATTGCTTTAATTATGGTAATATAAACAGTGGACAGCTTCTCTTGGATTACGATTACATTGTCCTCCTCAATGCAGGGTTCTCAAATGGTGTAAATGGGTTGAGGTATACAAACCTATTATTCTCACATGATTTTAAAAGGCTCTGTGGAATACCATCTCTTCTGTGTGCATAACCAATTTTAAAATTTGATCAAGTAGATTGTTCTAGCTTTAGAACTGACACTGATAGCATAAAGAGGAAGGAAGTGAAATTATTGTGTAACTTTACAATCAATAAATAATGAATAGTAATTATTTATTGGACAGTAAATCAATGAAAGAAGATTGTGCCCATTTTTGTGTTGTCACAAACACAACAGATAACTAGGCATAATCGATTCAAAGCTAATTTCTACACACAAGAAGAAATTATTGATTTTATGAATATTTATATGCTCAATGCATCAAAGTGATATGAACTCCTGAGCAAGTTAAAATTTTCAAATTTCTCATGCTTATTCTTATTTCAATCATAGTCCCTGAATGATAAGATCAAATATAAATATTTTTAAAAGAAATTCAAAAACATTTTGTACTTTTTTTCCCAATTGCAAGGCAAGTAACAGAAAATATGTTATTACTATAGGCTCAACTTCCAGTTAAACCTAATCTTTTGCTCTTGTCCACATATTATTTTGCGAAGAGAAGTTTCTATCAATATGAATTTTTGACACTTTCCTTTAATCAGGTGTTCAACAATTGTTTTGGAAAACTTTATTAATCAGTAACTATTTAGATATCAGTAAAAGGAAATCATAACATGGTCATGTAAAGAGCACTGAGGAAGTGTACTAAATAATCTTTTAAAATAGTCAGCAATGATGCTGTAAATTATCTTGCCTTTTTTTCAGTATCAAATTAAGAAGGACATGAAAATTCAAATAAAACTAGTTTTTAAAAAATGCAATGAGAAAACATACTTTCTCTCATTTTCCTTTTTTTTTTCTTTAATTCATAAATATATAGAGGGTGTTACACAGCAAGAAATGCAATTTATATAGCAATATATGACTGAAAATCACTATACTGTTCTGATCCTGCTGGTTTCTATAGATATCACTGTGTGTATTTTGTCAGATTAACAACTTTTATATCAAGTCAACACATTTTTCAGCTGTGATTTTTTACCACACCACAGGACAATGTGGTGTGGTGATCCTCCATTAGCACATTAATCTAATTTCAGGAAATATAAAATGTGATGGTACTAATTCATGACTTCTGTCTAAAGGAGTTCAGTGGGTAATTTCACTTATTTTTTTAATTGTCAATATTCACTGCTGAGAAGGTGAAGTGTATATGTGTGGTTATATACTTAATTCTGCAAGCTAAAAATTCATGTGCCTGACCCATAAAAGAAGAGAAAGGTCAGCGAGATGGATTGTCAGACCATGCTCTGCCTTAATATGATTGAGAAAATAGAGTGCACTATTTCAAACTGGTTAGAGACATAATATGATTTGTATACCATGCTTATATAACTCTTCCAAATTATTTGAATGTGTTAGGCAGTAGGTCATACCTAAATTGTAATGACTTATTTTGCATTTACATCTATCTAGCTTGCTAGCTAGGAGTCATCACCATTATATTTCAAGGGCTCTCAAACATAGTGATTAAGAGGAGAACATTTTTATGTGCAAGCAGTGATGTAGCTTTGCAATAAAAAAAAGTAGAATGAGAATTATCCATAACACATTTTCCACTTGCCATAAGTAAAAGCTCCAATCCATCAACAACTCTTTGCAGAGATACACACGTTGACAAGGCAGAATCATGCTACCAGCATCAGGAACTTGCCTGACTGCAGTTTCTTCAGAAACTGATGCCAAAGGGAATATTCCTCCTTGTCAAAATGCTGTAATTGAATTCTATTCATATTTTGGTTTCAGCTGTTAATTTACCTAGATATAATTCTACAACGAAGTCTGGAGATTGCTGGAACTGCTTCACCCTCTAATGTATGCTAAAAATACATCTTCACTTTATATGTGCCAGATACACAGCACACTACTGGGGTGTGATTTCATCAGGACAGTACAAAACAAATAGAATGTTTTGTAGCCCTAAAGTGAGTTGATTTGCTGCTCCTATCCCTCCTTATTGAGATGGACACACAAAGAGAGAATGTAATTTTCATCTAATAAAAAAAAAAAAAGAACTTGAAGAAATTTTTTACTCTTTAATTCTGTATCTCAAGTTCAAATGGTAATCTGGATCTTCATAGTTATTTCTATTAAAACATTAGTAACAATTAATTAAAAATACCTCCTCATTCTTTTTTTCCAGAAAAAAAATATAGGGTCCTTAATTTTAGTATTTTAGTTGCAATGTTTTCTCCCAAAGCACTGTACCCAACAATGGAGATAGCAGTGACCAAAACCATGAAGTAACAAAGCAGAGAACAACAATGGAGAGAATTACTTACCAACAACTGTTGTTTCATTAATGAAAGCATGAATGTAGTTTGACTGTAAATTGCCAGGGTATTTTAAATATCTTAATCTTAGTCAGTGGTGGATACAGCAAAACAAGGTACAAGGTGATGAGCCTACAACTTACAGGGGTTTGTTGTTAGTTCACACACCATTGTGTACCTCCCATATCCCCAAACAACAAACACTGTGATATTTTTAAAGGATAAGGAAATGCAAGCAGTTTTAAATTAAGAGGAATTAATTAAAACAAAACCAAAACCAAAACCAAAACAAAAACAAAAAACCCCAAACAAATAAAACAAACTAATCAAAAACAAAAGCAAAAAGCAAAAAGCAAAACTAAAACCAAAAAAAAAACCAAAACCAAAACCAACCCACTTTTCTCCATGTAGGGTCCAAAAAGATGTCCAATATATAGACAAAGGGTTGTCTCTGAATTTCTACTGAATGATACATAATCAGTCAAATGAGAAAGTGAGCCCGCACGTCAGTTGCACACAAGATTTTATTATAACGGATAATGACATTGCTTCTAAGTTTTGCTATTCAACCCCACAATTACTCATGACATCACAGAAAAATTAAGCAAGGAAGATTACACTTAATAACGTTTCTGCTGTCTTGGCAATTTCTGAGGGCTTAAGAGATCGTCTTCATAAATTTCAGGAAACATACTTCTAAAAGCAGTATACAGTGCAAGTTTTAAGACATATCTAGACCCTGAAAAGCTTATTCAAGAAGTTCCTTAGGTAAGATAAGCACCTGTACAATTCAAAGGCAATGTTTGCAATATATAATACTACAATGTAAAATACAGTACAGAGTACCTGAGATTTCTATCACAGCATCCATTTGATATAACTTTACCATATTATATTTTTTTTCCGCGAAAAATGAGAAAATAAGCATTTTCCTTCACTCATGAAGATAATGAGTAATAAATATAAGATTCGCGGGAGCATCTTGTACAGATACTATTTTTAGGATTCAGGTATATAGATTATGAGAAAGGAACATACTATACTTGTGAGGTTAATAATTTATTTTTAAGAATTTATCCGCTTAGTGTTCACAGGCAAATAGTCCAAATTATCTCAATAATACAAAAAAATTTCAGCAATAAACTGTCCTTATATAAACCCAGGATTCTACTTATTTCTGATTCTTCTCCACATCTTGCTGAGCATCAAAATGGGGAAATGAGCAAGTGGCTTTGTGATGCTTAGTTTCTGGCTGAGGTTAAACCACGGTAAGGCAGAACAGATACAGAGAAAGTTTAATCAGTGTCAGAGTTAACACTTTCATAGTAAGAAATTAACTTGGGTTGAAAAGGAATTTACAATATAATCTAGTTCAACCCTCCCTGCAATGAACAAGGGATATTTTCACATGCTACATAATTATTACAAAAGTCCACAGGTTGTATCATCCAGAAGTCAAAGTGTAAAGCTGACCTTTTGGAATACGCTTTATAATTCAAATGTGAATTTTAAACACAGAGTCAGTCATTATCGGACTGAAACTATATCTCTCTTTCTTGTATCAATAGATTTTCAGCATTTCATTTTTGTTTTGTTTTGTTTTGTTTTGTTTTGTTTGTTTGGGTTTTTTTTTTCTTTCTAAGCTCAAAGTTCAGCACCATATTACCAAGAAATTATGCAAGAAGGCATAGAAAATGTAAGGCTGTTCTTAAAAATGAAACTCTATTCATAGATGTTTTCACAGCAGAATTTTATACATTCTTCCCTTCATTACTGTAATATGTGCCTTCAAAAATATAAAACTAAACACTTGACAAGCATATAGCAAGAAAATATGTCCAACATAATTTTATAAAATATACAACTCCACAAATACATATTTTCTTGAGTCAAGGAAATAGGTGACTTACAGGGAAATGTCAGTTATCAAAGAACTGTGTCTACAGTGTGGCATTTTGAGTGTGCAGTGTGTTTTCAATTTCTCGATTCATCCAAGACTTTTATCCTGCTCTGACTTACTAGGTAATATTTAAAAATATAAACAGTAAGCAACATCTGACCTTTACTCTGATAGGTTCTTCTGATGGTTTATATAGGTTCTTCTGATGGTTTATCCTTGGCTGGGTGACAAACACACACCAAGCTGTTTCTCTCACTCCCCCTCTGTAGGTAAGCAGTTAAGCACCACACAGTGGCTTGTTCATTTCCTCCCTGTGGGGTGGAGGAGAGGATAGGACAGGCAAACAAAATAAGATGGAAAAGTTCATGGGATATCTATCATGAGATAGAGAGTTGACTTAGTAATTATAATTGTGGCCAAGACAAACTCAGATTGGGAAACCTTGTATTGTAAATATAATTTCTTGCCAAATAAAAATAAAGCCGGATGGTGAAAAACAGTCAAAACTAAAAACATATTATCCCTGCACTCCCCTTCATCCCAGGCTCAACTTAACAGATCCATTCCTGACTCTTCTACCTCCTCCACCACCAATAAGCAGTGCAGGGGGATGTGGAAATGAGAGTTATGATCTGTCCACAGTAGTTCCTTCCTGCTACTCCTTGCACCTCATACTTTTCCCTTGCTTCACCATGATCTTGTCCCCAGGCCACAGGGGAATTTCTGCTCCAGCAACTGGAGTATGTCTTCCCCCAGATTCATTGTTGCTGTTGACATCTGCATGGCTGTTTCTCACATGTATTTCTCATGCCTTTCTCACAGCTGCTGCACAAAGCACTTTTATATTTTCTTAGATATGTTATCACAGGGACACTGCCAGCATCACAGATGGGCTCAGTTTTGAGCATCAGTGGGCCCATTTTGCTGTCAACTGAAATTGACTTTCTTCAACTCCTCATCTTTTTTCATAGAGACCACACCTGAAGCCTTTTCTTACCTTGCCATGTAAACCAAATACCATTGTTTCAACAATTTAATGATCCAGAGATATATTTTGAGAAACTCAAAGTCTGAATTTCAATCATTTTGGTATTTTAATGACAAAACCTTGAGTTTCTATAGAGGAAATGCAGTCTTTCAAAATGCAAAAGCTAACTGCTAAGAGGCAAGTGACTACTGACTGTGAGACTAAGTGGAAGGATAATTATGAGAAAAGATCTAGTAAAAGAGTTGGAAATACATGAGATTGTAGATCAAATATATGTGACAGATCCTATGTTTGCATGCCTTTGCATAAGAGTTCACCAGCATTATCATGCTAATTGAAGCAAAGGATTAAAATGTGTACAGTATAAATTGCTATGTTATTATCTCTCAAATATTTATATTGTTATTGCAAACTTTGTTGAAGTTGCAACTAATAACATTAATTATTTATATTCATTATATTATTATTATTAATTATAATTATTATTAATTATAGGGAAGAGAAGAGATGGGAAGGATTGGAGAGGGCAGGACCCCAAAGGTGGCGTGCTCTGATGCTGTGTCAGAGATATCCCAAGAGGCTGTCTCAGTAAAATATTCAGTGATTATCCATTAAAGACACTTAGTTTTTCCTTTACTCACTTTTTCTATTGAACCATATTTTTGGTGAACTTGTAAATTTTTATAGTAAATGGTCTCATTTTCCATTGAAAAATATTGTTGACAAATAAACTTAGTTCTTTTGATGTCCAGTATTTTTTACACCAAGCTCTTGTTCTGTTAAACCTCCCGCTCTGTGTTATGGAGGAGGTGGAATATGGTATTTGGTTCCCTACCATAGGTAAGTATTCACAGAAGTGTCCACATAG
Source organism: Phylloscopus collybita (assembly GCA_027886175.1). NCBI lineage: Eukaryota > Metazoa > Chordata > Aves > Passeriformes > Phylloscopidae > Phylloscopus > Phylloscopus collybita. Next base: position 30,258,763 of record JAJNNQ010000026.1, on the reverse strand, counting down.
GAAAGTATTTCCAAGAATCATGATGTGAGGGTACTTTGTGGCTACTAAAATAACTTGGGAGCAATGGCATATTATTCTTTTGCTTCTTTTGAATTACCTCCAACCTTCAAGAGGCAGGAATACCCTAATGACAATATTCTTTAATCTGGAGCTTTATGTTTCCAAATTAAAAGACTGTGCATCAGAATACTGAAGTTTTACATAACACTTTTGTATTCTGCTACAAAGAGAACACAGTGTTTTGGAGGCATGACATTCTTGGTAAAATCTTTTTATATCAGAAATTTAGACAGAAGGAAGAAAAAGCCTGCCTCTCCCTTTACTCTTTTGTGAATTTCCTTCACATCTGACTGACAGTTCATTTTTCTGATTTAAAAAAAAAATGGTAATGAGCAGTTGAGAGAGCTGTGTGTTCAGAGACTAACCAGACCACTGGTGGATATGTGGTCAGTCAAACTCTTTTCCCTAATGACACAGTTATTCAGTTTCATTGGAAAGTATCCTTTATCTAATATTTTCCCAGAAGTAGAAGAGTTTCATTAAAACACAGCTAGATGTGAAACTAAAAGTAAACAATTTAGATATTAAACCCACATTTTTTATAATTTAGATTGCTTTCAAAGCATCCTTCATAGATTAGCAGATTTAATTACTTACAACTGATGATACTGGTAAACATTTTTGGAGACAAAGTAGAAAATGACAACCTTAATCTGTATTTTGGGATGCCTGCTACCAGTGTTCAAGGTAATTACTCTGCCTTAATTCCCAGATTGTGTCACGTAATTCAGTTTACACAGCTGCTAAGGTTCCTGTGAGATGATATGGTTCAAATAAAAGACCAGACTTATCCGTAATTCAATTCAGCCTGTGATGTTCGAACTCACATAAAATATGTCAAATACTAAATCAAACTAATTCTATAACTACCAACTAATAGGCATAAATTTTCCCTTACACTGAAAAACATCTTGAAACATACACTACTGCAACTACACTTTCTGCATCTATAGCAACTCAATCATTAACAAAACACATCAAAAAACCACAGTAGTGGAAGTCTGTTGTTATTGTCTGTGAGTTATCATGTATGTATAATAGGGACTACCAGGCTCTGGAAGTGGAACTAAACAATAATAACTAAAATGTTTTATTTAACTCAGAGTCATCACCATGGGTGACTTACACCCTGCAATAAAACCAATTCCATAAAGGAAAAAGACAGGTCATTCTCTTAGGAGACTCTGCTGAGGGGAAGAGAAAGCCCAATATGCATGCTGGAACTACTTTTTAGGGAGGTTTGCTGCCTCCTTGGGGCCTGTGATAAAGATGGGAAGAAAAAGCTTTCTAGCCTGGTATGGCCCTCAATTATTATCTATAATTGATTTTTCAAGAAAGCAATGATGAATTTGGAACAAGAATTTTGAGTGCAATCAAGAAGAACTTCAAGGCTTTGAGAAAACTGATTAAGGGATCAGTGGGCTCAGTTCTCCTGTTTCCTTGCAGTTACAGTTGCAGTTGCAGGAAATGGTGATGCCATTTCCTGTAGAATGTGCTGTTGAGGAGGAAGACCAGCTTGATTGAACTTGATTTCAGGGAAGAAAAAAAAAGTGTACCAACGTTGGAAGAAAGATCTGGCAACTCAAGTGGGTTACAGGGATGTTGTGCAGTTACACACAAACAAAATCAGAAGCACCAAAGCCCAAATAGAATGTAATCTGGCCAGTGCTGTAAATGACAATAGAACATGTCTATAAATACATTAGCAGTAGTAAGAGGGCTGAGGAGGATCTCCATCCTTTATGGGAAATGATGAAAATATAGAGATGAAGGCTGAGGCATTTAATGCCTTGTATGCCTCACTCTTTAATAGTAAGGCCAGTTGTTATCTGGGTATCCAGCCCACTGAGGTGTTGGAGTGAGTCCAAAAAACAGTGGAGCTGGTGAAGGGTCCAGTGCACAAGTCCTGTGAGAAGCAGATGTGCAAATTGGGGTTGTTTAGCCTGGAGAAAGAAGGCCTGGGAAGGACATTATTGCTCTCCACAGGTATCAGAAAAGAGGATAGCAAGGTGGGAGTGTGTGTTTACTTCCAGGTAACAAGTGATAAGACTGACTCAAATTGTGCCACGGGAGGTTTAGAACACCAAAATTGTTGTCAAGCACTGGAAGAGGCTTCCCCAAGAAATGGCTGAGTGACCATTCCTGGAGGTATTTTAAAGATGCGGAGATGTGACGTTTAGGGACATAGTTTAGTGGTGAATCTGGCAGTGTTAAGTTTAGAGTTGGACTCAATGACTTTAAGGTCTTTCCAGAAATAAATGAGTCTATAATTCCATGATGTTACAAATATATTGTAACCTGTAGTAGTTTTACAAAGAATTTTTTCATTCATTTATTTTGCCCTTTTCGTTGGGAAAATCAAACAATATTGTATGATTCCAAATTTGTTTTGGAGTATTTTTAATAGCTCGATAGCTTTACAGCCATTGCAGGCCACTAGTTTAATTTTAACAGTGATAGACTCAATTTGACTTGAATCACTATTATTGATGAGTGGCACAAACTGTTAGATCTAGAAATTCTTTTATTTCAAACAGCATGAACACTGACATGAATCAGTAAGCAGTACTTTTTTTAGTTAGATAGTAAATATCATTTTCAAGGAGGGAGTCCTAATGTTTTTGTTTTCAGGAAAAACAAGGGAAATTAAAGGATTCCAGATCAAGAAATTTAAGAGTTCAGCTGGGCTCAGATTATGGCTTGTTTCTTGATTATTCTTGGTAGCCACACTGATGGTATTCCCTAGAACATATTTTTCTTCCTAGCATATTTTTGCTTCCTAAGTTACTTTTAAAGATGATTTTCTTGCTGCATTTTTTGTGTTATTTCACAATGATGAACCATTTTTCCAGGAGATAGATTTCCTTAAAAAAACCTTTTCTTACTCCTCTCAAGGAGATTAAGATTTTAATACCCATTTCTATAATGATCTCTTACTTAAGTTCTTTTCTATCATCTGCAATTTCAATTATTATTGTTACTACAGCATGTTATAATATATAATGCTATTGTTTATAACTTTGTACACTAGGAAAACCTTTCACTTCTAGCTTATCCGTCATAAGGGAGTGTTGTCTCAATGCAGAATACACAAAGCTACTCTTTATTTAGTATGACTTTCAAAATATCTAAGATAAAGTTTATTTAGACCATTGGACAGTACCCATAGGAAATCTATGACAATCCACACTACTTTAAAATTTAATTTTCATGCACACGTTTTTTCTGGAGAGATTTTTTTCTTATATTTTTGTCAGACGTTACATCTGTAGACAAACTATTTTGACTAAGATGGTGAGACAACATAACTGTGATTTTCTATGTTGCATGACCCTTTCCATGAGTCCTGAAGTTACTCTTACTTTTTTATTTACGACTTTATTTCATTTACTTGCTTCATCTATTATTTCTTTTCTCACACTTTTTGTTAATTAATGACAACTCAGTAACAAAAAATAGATTTCACATCATCAGTTCCTCCTGCATAATACCAGTTATTTTGGAAATTATGCATTATAGTCTTAATGTTATAGTTTTGAATGCTCCAAATTTTTCTCTGCCTTTAATTTAATGATTTTCAAAAGATGTTATCCTTATACAAAAAAGGAGATACTCCATAATGCTGGTGAAAATTTTAATTCAATTCTTTAATCAAGTTTTTTCAGCTATTTAAGCGAACCTTCTTTTATTATATTGTGTATATTGACCCATTCTTTAAAGCAGCTATTTATCTTGTTTCCAAATTGCTTCACATAATTTATATTTTTTAAAATATTATATATATATTATATTTCCCAAATTTCCTTCTTTATAAAATATTCAAGGTTTTCATACAACAGTATTTTTTATTACTTCTATGTAACTTTTGATATTTAAAAAGACAAACATATGCACTGCAGGTTCAGCTTTCTTTACATATTTCACACACATACAGAAAAAAAATCCATGAATATGTATATACAATCTAGTAATATCTGATCAATTAAATTGCTGAGGTTTTTATATACAATTGATTATAATTATTTAAAGAAAACCACATTTTTAATACTGTTTAAATCAACTGGGCTTTAAAAATATTGAGACCACTGCCTCTAGATCCTATGCAATTCAGTATCTGAGAGAAATCTGATTCAGAACTTTCAAATAGTTTATACATGTTCCCTCAAAGAAAGTTAAATAATTAAATTTAATTTTTTTTACCTTAATCTTTTAAACTGTATTTATTTACAGATAATTCACTCCTGTGCAATTTTCTATTAAATTTTTAATTTTATTAGCAGATATTGTTGCCAGCTTCTGATGTACGAGCTGAACACATAAGTTTTCCAGGCAAAATATCTGAATTCCCAGGCTTAACAAGCTGTTTCTTAAGTAGACAGTGGTTGTAATGGTTTCCAAAGAGCCACTTAAATGTGATATTAATGTTAGTAGTGTGCCCTAATTATCTCGTTTCTCCTTGTTTTAATTAAATTCTACAGTTCTGTGAAATATTTCCCTTGTTTTCACAATGCTTATGCATTCCAAATCTAAAAATCACTAGATTTATGAGTGTAACAACTCTGAGAAAAAGCTTTTATAACTCTGATGAACTACATAATAGTAGAAAGATAGATATTATGTATTATGAATATTTCAATAATGTTTTTAAAAGTCAGCATAAAGTTTAGGAATGTCTCTGACAAGGCTTAGAAATTGGACCAAGGGGAAAATACAATAATTGCAGGAAATTGATTTAAATATGAATACATTTCAGATGTACCTTTGTGTTCCCTGGCCTAGGAAAATCAGCTAGCACCTATCTCTTTACCTCCAATTGCTATAATTAACTTAGAGAATATGGAGACAGAAAAGTGCACAATTCAGTAAACTCTAAATTCTCATCAGTCGATACTGAAAGTTCAGACATGACTCAGGTAGTGTATCTTTAAAACTTTGAGGGGACAGTTAAAACATAGAAACTGTTTACTCTTAGTTCCTAAAAGAGTGAAATAAAATTCTTCCTTGTCATTTTCTGTAGAAGATATGGTTTTGTGATAAATCTCCTCCTTTACATGAATTGAATAACTGTATCACCAATAATGAATTCTATCTAAAGTCTGTTACAAATAGTATTAATTTTCTCTCAATTTTACACCCAATTTTGGAAGCAGGATTTAGAACCTGGTATGTTTTCATTTTTCCATTGAAAAACACCAAATCTCACAGCCAGACTTTCTTTACCTCTTTCATGACTGATAAATCTTACAGATTTGTTCAGAGGAATGAGTCAACTTGAAAAGCTATGTTATGTCCTTTGTCATTCTTAGTTTTGTCAAGACACTTTCTTCCACCTGTGAGGACCAGAGGCTCAAACCTCCATATGGTAATGGTTGCCCAGTGTTGAGGGCTTCAGCTACTAGGTTTCTATAAAAACTTGGCATCATCAAACTATCTCGGTTGTAGTGATGAGGAATGAAAGAGCTGGGATAGAATCAGTCCATCTAAATGAGCCATAATATTAGCATTGTAAATAAGTGAGCCTTTTTTTTGGAACATGACTCCACTAATTTGTGACATTCTGGTAGGATCAGATATCTCAAGCTTTTACAAATTCACAAATATATGTTCAAAACTTATGAATAGAATTCAAAATTGAAATGAAATTAGATATTTCCTTAGAATAGCCATTTTTAAACATTCCTTTAAAATTAAACTGGGAATTAGGTGGAATTCAGCTTGTCTGAATATAACCATGAACAATTCATTAATGCATTCAATAAATTTAAAATAACTTTCTGATTTGTACCTGGTGTCATGTTGGAGAGAATAGTTTAGTTTGGTTTGGTTTGGTTTGGCTTCTTCAAATCCCAGATTCATAATGTGGAAATGTCAATTATACACAGCCTGTTTTATTCACTACAGTAATAGCTCCATTGTTATTTGTATAACTTACATAGATTAGTTGCTACCTAGTCAGTGTTGGAAGCACATTATGAAAACCCACTTTCCTTGATTTGTTGCTATTCTTTACTCGAATTGCTTGTTAGACACTGGTCTCTATTGCTTCCTGCTGCAAAGTTGTTTATTGCAAAATTTGTATTTTAATACATATGCACTCAGTTATAGAGATATTATTTTTATTAAAGCTTTTACTATTGCTGCACAATTTGTATCTTGTTCATAGAAAATTACATTCATGATGCAAAAAAGTCTAAGACTTTCTCCTAGAACTTGCCAATTCACATCTATATAGTGACAGTATTTGGCTATCAGCTAGATAATGTTCTGCTTTAGTGAAAAGCTTCTAACCAATAAAGAAAGTGAATTTGCTAGTACCTTATGAACTTCTGATGAACAAAATGAGGGTTAAAAGCTCTTTGAATAAAAAAAAAATAATGCTACAACAAAAAAGAGTGGATATTAACAAACCGTGCAAGTCCTTACGCTCATAATTAGAGGAAATTCTGTTCTTTACCTAACAACATTGTGGAACAATCTTCAAATGAGTACAAAAGGACAAAAAGGTGTAGCAAGGTGTAGCCTTCTTGAGGGAAGGCTATCTCATGTTTTGGAGCCCTCCTAGAGTTTTATTTTCATATTTCAGCATGTTTTAATAATGTTTTTCTGTTTAAAATTTAAATCTACAATATAATTTTGCAGAATCAAAATATATATAGGGATATTATAGTTTGGAGAGTTTTGGAGACAAGAAGTTTTGGAGACAAGAAGTACATTTCCATTGTTTAATGAAATGTCTTTTCTATGTAATGTAAAAGGCAAATGCTATTTGAAAAATACAGAATAAACATTAAGTTTTTGGGGGGTTGTTTTTTGTTTTGGTTTTTTGGTGTTGGTTTTTTTTTTCAGTTATCTTCCAAAATAAAACTGAAGTCTAATAAGGGTGTGGTGGTAATTAGTATTGTACATCTAAAAGAATCCCTTTCCGTTAAAATATAATGTAGAAAATTAATATCAAATTCTTTTCAATGAGATAGAATTAAGAAAGATCTAACCTTTTTTTTTTATTTAAAATGAAAGATGATATTTGAATAATTCTCAAAATTAAGCAAGAGTTTCTACTGAAAATATCTAGTCCTTCATAAAGTTTTGTTGAAAAAGTAGCATTACAAAATACAAGTGTTAATTTCTCATTTGAAAATAATAGTTTTCCAACAAAATTATCTTGTTAAATGAAGCTTACTTACTTTTGACACTATAAAACTTTACAGTATAATATGTCACTTAAACTTCTTTCTTAATATTCAGTGTAAAAAAAGCAGTCCTCTTCTCTTCTCTTCTCTTCTCTTCTCTTCTCTTCTCTTCTCTTCTCTTCTCTTCTCTTCTCTTCTCTTCTCTTCTCTTCTCTTCTCTTCTCTTCTCTTCTTCCCTTCCCTTCCCTTCCCTTCCCTTCCCTTCCCTTCCCTTCCCTTCCCTTCCCTTCCCTTCCCTTCCCTTCCCTTCCCTTCCCTTCCCTTCCCTTCCCTTCCCTTCCCGTCTTTTCTCTCTTTTCTCTCTTTTCTCTTTTCTTTCTCTTTTTTCTTCTTCCCCACATAGCTTTACATTCTCAAGACGTTAAAATTTTCCAATAAAAAATAATAACCTAATATCACATTCTTTTCCTTACAATGTTTCTTCAAAACTTTTTAATGAATTCAGGCAGACCACTCAAACCCCAAGAAGTTAGAAACTACTTGGCTGCAGATATAGTGACACTAGAGTCTGTCACAAGTTATTTTGTCTTCATACTCCTTTATCAGCTTCAACAAGTTCTTTATTGTTGTAAACCAGAAAAAAACCATAAGGCACATGCCTTATTTCTGCTGAATATTTATATGGCCATAAGGAAAATAATTTAGATCCTCTGTAAAATCACTACTACTACTACTACTACTACTACTACTACTACTAGAAATCATTGATAATTAATAAATGAGAAACTAATTCATTTCAATGACAGAGATTCTTGTTTCTACACTGCAGAAATGGTACAACAAAAACTTAGATATTGAGTCTGAGCTGAAATCAATGGGACCTGAAGGGCATTAATCCCTTTGCTTTCAACACCTCAAAGTCCTTAAGACTAAATTAGTAACTCTTGAAAGGATTTTTATTTTGTCCCAAACAGATTTTCTTTTGCTTAGATATCTGCTTGTAACTATAGAATGTTAGTTTTAATTAATGCCATTTCTCAGAAAAAATAATATGAAGATGTTTTTTATCACCTTTGGAATAAAGCTTTACAGACATTGGTATTCAATGTAGGTTTGTAATCCAAAATCAATTGTTTCACAATCAAAATTTCTAACAATGAAACCTTTGTCTGGCAATGGATTTGGGATATTAACAAAGCAGGATTATGCATTAGAATGACAATTTCTTATGTGAACACCAGTGGCAGTACTAAACCAAGGTTTTGTACATGTGGAAAGAATCTCAAAGATTTAAAAAGAATTCTGTCCTCCAGAATTTTCCGCAGCATCCTATGACAAAGATGGTACAAGCAATGCCTAACCATACCCCTGAGTTTCATGTGTATGGATAGATCCCTTCCTCACCTAGAAATTTTGGCAAACCAGTACTTTTTCCATTGCAATCTGAAAAACTTTCCTTCCTGTTTTCCTTCCCTTCAGGGGAATTTTGAAAATTGTGGACAGTCAGGGCTGAAATTAAGACATGCTTTACACTTTTATCATGCCACAAGTTCATCTTTATGACCCAAATCTTTATCATTTATGCCAATTATAGTTTTCTCTTTGTAGATAAAAGACAGGAACAGGGAAACTTACTGCTGATGACTATGAAGAAGTATTCAACCAGATAAAATGTACAATGAAAGGAAGGAAGGAAAGGAAAGGAAGGAAGGGAAGAGAAGGGAAAGGGAAAGGGAAAGGGAAAGGGAAAGGGAAAGGGAAAGGGAAAGGGAAAGGGAAAGGGAAAGGGAAAGGGAAAGGGAAAGGGAAAGGGAAAGGAAAGGAAAGGAAAGGAAAGGAAAGGAAAGGAAAGGAAAGGAAAGGAAAGGAAAGGAAAGGAAAGGAAAGGAAAGGAAAGGAAAGGAAAGGAAAGGAAAGGAAAGGAAAGGAAGTTTCTGTAGATTTAGTCCAACTAGCTCCCTTACATGGAATACAATAACTTTAATAATATTAAAATTATTATCTAATAACTAAGTCAGGCCTGAAATTTTCTCTATCAAAATATTTTTGATATAAAGTAAATATGAAGTTAAAGTCATGAGTTATGAATACTTCTATTTTCAAAAATAAGTATCAGAAAAAATCTGCTTATATTTTAAAATAATATCAGGTTGTCCCAAAACCAGAATATTTTAATATGTGCTTGCTATTTTTCAGGAAAATAAAATTTTTGGTTTGGTTAGATGGGGTAAAGGCTTTTGATAATTTTAAATATTACAGGTAAATAAACGTACTTCAATAATTAAAGATTTTCAGAAACAACAACAAAGATTTTCTATTGTAGGAATCAATATGATTCAATGCTAGCAAGTTATGTCTGATGAACTAGTAAGTCTAAAACTTATTTAAAAATTGATGATAGCTATAAAAATGCCTATTGTGCTGTATCAGAGAAGAATAAATGTATTAAGATAACTTAGAAATACATATACATGTGTTTAATTTCTTTTTGGTCAGATGCACAAAACAGAAATATATAACACAGTCCTGAAATATATTTGATATATGCAGTGATATAATACCATGTATTAGGTAAAGGTTAAAGAGAAGAAATACTTTCTGAGAGAGAAACTGATTTGCTGGTTCATGTCAAGCATTCTGCCATTCAAAGTATTAATGCTACACATATCTTCCCTGTGCTGCAGTAGACTGCATTTCAGTGGAGATAAAGGGTTTTCAGTTGGATTCTACAGAGAGTGATCACTGATTTATGGTGTTCTTCTGTGCCTAATATTCCTCGAACAAATTTCACAAATATGATGTGCCCAATAGTCATACAACAAAATACAGGAAATAAGAAACTTTGTCACTTAGTCTGCAGCATTTTCCTTTCTTTTATCTGTCCCTTCCTCTTCTTTGCTCTCTTAATTTCTTCATGTATATGTGACAATTTTCCCAGCAGAAAACCTACTTAGATATGGCAAGGTTGATAAAAGGAGTGTGCGTTGCTTTGATGCCAAAAAGCTTTGGCACATCTTAAGGAGAATGATGACCCCATTTCCTTTTCCATCAAGTGAATTCCTCTGAGAAGAACATACATATTTTGTACAACTTTTCTCATTGATGACTAAGTCTTTGGTATTGGTAAGAATGTAAAGAAATACATTGAGATCCAACATTTTTCAAGACCTCTCAATTCTGCTTCTGAACACATGAATTGGCTCACAGTTGAAGGAAATTTTTGAGGTGTGTAAAGACACCTTTTTGCTTCAGTCATACATTTACCTCTACACAGATAAAACTGAACCAGAAATGTTTTCATCTTGAAAAGAAATAATATCACAGGGCAATTAGAGTAATTCTAAATAAAGAATGAGAAATCTGACAGGAAACATAATTTCTTTTTAAAGAGAAGTCTTGATTAAGTAATTTCAAAGAGTTTATTATCAATGCCATCAATAGATGTTCATAACAAAAAAACCGCATTTAAAATATACAGTCATTAAACTTAATAGAGTTGTATTAATACAAAGTATGTAAGTCAAAAGAAATAAAAAGTAAAAACAAAGAAGTATTCTTTATTTATGTTTTATGATGACTGAAATTAAGTAAGAAAACCAACGTTCAACAGGTGCTTGTCAGAGATTTGTGTTAAATGAAATTATTCTTAATGAAGAAAAATTGTTCAACTTTTTCCTATCAGTTCTCAAAGTAGTGTTTTGGTTATTTTGCTGAATGCACCAGGACATGGAAAGCATCTAAAGCTTCTGAATAGCATCATGATTTCAATATTAAAAAATTGAATGTGTGAGAATAGCTCCATGAGGAAATTCTTCTCAATGTGCTCCTGCCTTGGGGAGATACAGTTGTATGCAATCAACAATGACAAAAGCAAGAAGAGAAGAAAAAAGAAAGCAGAAGATGACATTAGCCCAAAGGGTTTCCTGAAGCAGACAGATGCGAGAACCACACTCACGGGACTCCTTGTTTGCTCTGAGTGAATAATTTACAGACACTGAAGACAATTATAGCTCCCAAAGAAGAATATTTTTTTTCTTATAAGAATAAAGAGGGAGAGGGGAGAAGAGAAAGTGAACATTCTAATGTTACTTTTTAAAACCATCCATCTATCAGATGTATAGGCCAGTTTTAACAATAAAGGATGCCAAAATTATATCTCATCTGTTTATGGTTTCTTGATATAAAGACCAATTTCTGGTACTGGGGAAGATGGGGGTAAAAAAAACGTACTGGCCTTACTATTAACTGCAGCAATAATTGATTACCTGCTTTCGGAAGGCCACTAATGATTAGTGGCCTTTCTCTTCCCTAACACTTCTCATTAAAAAACAATGGGAAATATAGACAGTGAGGATATTCACAGAGTTTTGCTGGATTTTAAAATGTTGGAATTCTTTCCTCAAGTTGGATTTTTTAATTTCTCATCATGTAGCTATGCAACCATAAACAAGAAACTGGACAAAGCTCAAGGTCCATCTCTTAAGGGAAGCTGCTTGAATAGCTGAGCTGTTTGATTTCTTTATTTGGTTACCTGTCTTGATATTTATTTCTTAAAACAAGCATTTATTTGGCCTTGAAATAAATACATTAAACCACTGGTTTTACTTCAGTATTTTTAATTGAGATCTTCTACAGCTACCCAAGATAATGGTTAGGCTGCCCATTTTCTTTTTTTGTAGGGAAGAATTACCAAAACTGACAAAACAAACCACATTTTTTATAAACTAACCATTAAAAGCTTTTGTTAATGATTTTGTTGATATTTGGCTTTGCTAAAAAAACCATTTATGACGTTATATCCTATTACTTATAAGAAACCTTTAAGATTCTACTACCTCTAACACTTTCTATGTAATCCCATTTATTACTATTTCAATGAATAATTTTTATCTTGCATCAGATTTGCTTAAATCTGCTTGATTAGCTATTTTAGTAAACAAAGTCTGGAAGGTAAAGATCTCCCAGATTACATAAATATTTTGCCTGTTAAATTAGTGTCTTCGATTTTGTCTATTTTACTATAGCACATGTTTATGAAAGTAGCTGTAATTTTAACATTGGTGCCTAGAGAAGGAAAAGAAAATGATAGAAATTGTCTTCCAGCACACCCTCTCACCTCTCCCCAGAAGGAATGTCTCGTCTCTAAAAACGGCCATAATGCATAAAGCACAGTTTATATTTCTATTCTCTGCTCATATTCACTTTGAATATTCTTGAAGAAACATGATTACACACTTTCCCTTTACTTCACAAAGCATTTACAATGTTTAATTATGTGTCTCTTTGGTAAGTGGAAGTAGGAAATGCAATTCTACTAACATGCTACCCCTGCTATAGAATCACATAGTGTTTTCTCTGGCTACTTGCCAAAATTTGACATATAAGATATCCACTCCATCACTTGGCACAAATTGTTAGACCAGTCATGTGGTTTCATGGCAGGCAACACTTGTATTGCAGCAAGTCTGAATTTTACATGCTTAGAAGTGGGTATGCTCTTTATGCAACATCTTCATGTATTTTTGAACTGAAGGTTTTAAAAAATTAGAAATCTATATGAATGGTTATATTCTATCTTATGTTTCATCTTGATTGCCTGAATATGGTTCTTAGGATAAACAAGTACTCCATTTGTACTCTGTGAGGACATTTTTATTCCTAAGTGGACTTTTGACATCTCTAAATCAGTGACACCCTGTTGCAGCATAATGATTTCAAAGACATGCATAACATGTATATGTATAATATCAAATGAAAATATATCCTTATTATATTGGTAGGAATTAATCTATTTTATTTTATTTTTTATTTCCTTAAAATTTTTTATAATACTGGTGTTTTATAAAGGTTGCAGGAAATTTTATTAGACACCCTTAAAAAAAAAAAGAGATTACTATTTTTTGCACATTCCCTGAATAGTTAACTACTTTTTATTGGTTTTGTTTGCAGTGCTTTTTAAGGCCAGGCTTTCTTTTCTTCACATTATTTTCGAAGGAGTAATTTGTAGTTTCCCAACAAATACACTGGTTTCAACTTTCAGCTTTAAATGTTCTCTTCTGATCTATAATTGCCCTCCTCAAGGGTTTGACAAGAATTACTGCTCCAGCCCCAATCCCTTTCTTCATGGCCCTGCTCCAGAGTATCCTCTACACTCAAAGCTGCAGGCAGAATAACACTTGAAAACAGCTGTGTAATGTTAGTACATTTATTTCTAAATCTTACAAGACATTTTGAAGTCCAGGGTATCTTTGGCTGTGAGTAACTTTCTGACGCGTTGTGGGGAGAACAAGAGAACAAAGGTGTGTGGCAGGCACCACTCATTTACTGCTTAAGTCATAAAAATATACATTTAATGATTAGTGGAATGACAACTTATTTGGACTATCAAGGCACATTCAGACAATCAGAAAGAAAAGTCAATTATAACTGTAATTATAATAGATCAATGTTATAATTGATTCAATGACAGTAAGACAGAAGCCAGCTTTAAACTATGTTCTGATAAGCATTCAAATGCTGGGAAAAAAAAGCTGGGCCATTTACTCTACCGGATTGACTTTATATGTTCACATTAAAAAACTGACTCTCATTTTGAGTGATATATTACAAGACAGTAAAAAAACACCATTTCTTGTTGAGATGACATATTTGATTGTAAGTATGATTCAGCTGCCTAAAAATTACCAATTGTCATTTTCTCTGTCCTTCAGTCTATAACTAATCCTGATGACACAAGGTTGAAAAGAGATGTGTGCTCTTCTGGACTAAGAATTTAGAGCCAGGAGGGACACCTGAGGGCATCTCAGCTATCCCTGCCTGCCTATCAAATCAGCCTGAACTGTGCTGGTAGATCTCTCTTTTGCCCATCAACATTTCAGAATGAATACTTAACTTATTTTAATATTTAGTAGTTTCAAATATCCAGGTAAAATCCTGATATTGTTAAACTACTGAGAAATTTACAATTTTAATGACTGATGTCAAATCCACTGTTCTGAATAGGTGGTTCAGAAAGATTGACAAAGAAACTATGGTACAGCAATATGAACACAAAAGAAATAACTACTAACTTCATGTGTAAAATGACAAGGTTAGTGTTTTCCTTTATCACTCAGAAATTAGAACTTAAACAATGGTAGATAATTAATGAAGGTGTCAGGTCACTGTTTATCAGCAATTAAAAAAGCACAGAAAATGTTGAGGTAGCAACAGAAAAAAGTAAGTTAGTGAATAAAACAAAGAACATTGTTATTCTGCTGTAGAAAAACATAGTTTTCCCACCTTTAATTATGCTGTACAGTAAGTTGAAATGAAAAAGAAATTGTTAAAAAGCTAGAGGCATATAATGAATTTGCATTAGGAATGGCTAAGTAACCAGTGACTTTCTGGTCTAGAAAAAAAAATAAGAGAAAGGAAACAATGAAGAACAACAAAAAACATCAGGAGTCTTGTGGAGAGACGATAGAGATAATTGTAGTCTTTTACTATACAAACTTTGTATCTGTCAACTCTCCTTCTCCTAGTTACTATTGCTGCAGAAAGGTGCTAGGGAGGTGAACCTTAGGACAATCCAAAAGAAATCTTGGGGATTTTTTTATGTCTTAGTGCCTTGCTTTGTTTGCTTTCTATTCTTTCTCTATAAGCATTGATGAAAATGTAATTATTTTCAAGTTAATGTGGAAAAACCAAAGGTCATGTGCCAGCCAAGACCTTCTTGACATTTTATATTGCTGGTATTTCAGGACAAAGCATAATGCAATTACTTCTTCACAATACCCACCTACTTTATTCTGATTTCTGCTCCTTCTTCTTTCAAAGTCTCTATCACAGAATAACATAGAATAACAGAGTAATTTGGGTTGAAAGAGATCTTAAATCTCATCTCACTCCAATCCCACTACCATAGTCAGGGACACTTTCCACTAGATAAACTGATTCAGAAATCCATCCAGCTTGGCCTTGAACACTCAGGGATGGGGCATCCATAATTTCTCTGAGAAACCTATTCCAGTGACTCATCAACACCACAGTAAAGAGTTTCTTCCTATTATCTAATATAAACCTATTGTCTTTCAGTATAAAGCCATCTCCTCTTGTCCTAGCAAAACCTTATCAAATGTCCCTTTTCAGCTTTCTTGTAGGTCCCTTTTAGGTACTGGAAAGCTGCCATAAGGTCTCTCTGCAGCCTTCTCATCTTCAGGCTTAACAAGTCCAGTTCTCTAAGCCTGTTGAAGAAAGAAAAGCATGAGGGGCAAAAGCTACATTCTGCTTTTCAGGCTACTGCCTCTTTTTCAGACAGAAACATTCAACAACGAAGCAAGCAGGTGTTTTTCTGATGTATTGCCCAATACAAGCACTGTATTTTCAGTAACACTTTGGTACAGTTTCTTTCCAGAAAATAATTATTTGCTTTGGAGTCCTTATTTAGCTAAGAATTGGATATGTTTTCTATTTATTTTTCTGTAAACTTTACTTTGGGGCTAAGAAAAGTAAAACCGTATTTTAGATTTTTAAGTACCTTTTATTTTCCCACAAGAAAGTTTTCATTTCCTTTTTAGATCACTTTATTTGTCTTCCAGAAGAGTATTTTACTACTTGAATTTGAGAAACCTTGCAAATTCAACATAGAAAATACTTGTAAAACTTGCAAGTCTTGTAATTTTTCTAGTCTAGCAAAGAAATAGAAATTCTCCACCTGAAAAATTCTAGCAAAGAATACTTCCTGTATTAATGCATCATGTGTGTAAAAATGGATTGTTTTGTTTTCTGCATTTTCTTGTGTTCTGAAAATAACTGATATAAAACGTTTTTTAACCTAAAGAAGATACAACAATGTTGTGACATCAATAAATACTAAAAGCGCTCAACAGTTATATTACTTTTAGTTTTTCTCATATAGATGGTTGAAATAAATATGCTACAAGTATAAACTTAGCCATCATGGCATGCCATGACAATGATTTTGTAAGAGTTATTACAGGAATAGGGTAGTAATTACATAGAAGTTTTATTACCTCACTATTGTTGTAGAGCTTTTTATACCCAATGCAATTTTTAAATTTGAATTATTTCTGTTAATATTATTGAATAAACGGAGAAAATGCACTATCAAAAAAAAACCCAACAAAACAACAAAACAAAGAAAAAACCTTCATTGTGTGTCTTTGAAGTTGTACATCAAATTAAGTAATATCTTTTTTGTAACAAATAGTTTCTCAGAGATCAAATGGTTTGTACTATTACTGATAGACAAAATACTTTTTGTACTGTTTATGGATATGTCTCACTGGCTATGTAAATCATAATTGCTGCCAAAAACTAGCAATCTAAATGACATACAAAACATGGAAGAAAAAGGATATTTTGCAGTTATGCATTTGCAGAAACAACATTGATGCCAGACAGAAGAATAGTTCTTAAAGAATACTAAAAAGAAAAAAGCAAGCAATACAAATTTTGTAACATGATACGGAGACTACTTCTACAGATAAAAGGAAAGATATCAAACATTCAAAGTCAGTAATTTAATCAGTTTGTGTCTTGACACTTGAATTGTCCAAGATATCTAAGTAAAAAGAAAAGTCTAATCTATATTAATGTTAAAATAAGTAAAAAAGAAAAAAACCTTAAAACCTGCTACCAGGTACCCCTTTTGTTCCCTTTGCTGCTTATACTGACAGTACATTTTTTAGTCCCTAAGTCAGCACCTCTTTAAGAAGAAAGGAGGGGATTGTAACGATGAATTATGTTCAAAGGTCCTAATTTTGGGAATGTGGTATTCCTGGGAAGTGATTTCCTCTTACTTGGCCTTGGGTCTGTTTTTCTTATCACAGCTGCAGGTTGACAAGGGCCTTCGAACTGTTGGCACCCTCTGTCACATCCCCAGAGCTCAAGGATAACGTGGAGAAGCAGCAGTCACTAGGTCCCAGTGCAGGAGTTAAGCCAGATAAACACAGATTGAGTCAAGCTAAGGCTGAGATTCTGCACTACTGGGTTGGCGCAGAGCCTTCACTCATTTCATAGGAGTAGTGAAAGTCATCTTTAGCAGGCCATTAAGTGCATTATTGTACTAGAACACTCTGTACATTACTATGAAAAGATTGAATCATGGAAAAAATATTTTTAATCATTACAAACATTCAAAACTTGCAAACATTAATGAAAAAATATCTTTTCAAATGTGCTAGGAATAATGACTAAAACTTTTTAAAGAAAGATGATGGTAAAGAATAAGTCTGTCAGAAAATAATTTCTTTGGGCATTCAAAACTAAATGTGAGAAAGTACTCCCATAATGTTAAATACAAAATACTAAAGTATCTCTGAATATATAGGAACATGTGTCCATGTAGGTGTATATGTGAGTAATTGAAAAAAAAATAAGACAATTTTTTTCATTAGGAAAGAGATAAATTAGGTGATTTAAAAGAACCTTTTTAATCTCTGGTATTTGTTGTTTTCTCTTTGTCTGCATTTAAATGAACTCTTATTTATCACCCCAGCATTAATTTAGAAGTTGTCAAATAATTACAAAACAATTGATGAAGTAAACAGATGATTGAATTAGAAAAAGCATTACTGAGTTGTTAAGAATGGTCCTTTCTAAATGTATGGCTGTTTAACAAGTAGCATAATCTCATTTCTATCCTTAAAATTTTCAATCTTTTATATCCATCTTTCTTGCTATCCTATTATTCATGTTGCTATTTTATTTATCATAAGTTTGGCTCAATTCACTCAACTAAACACATTTAGTATCATCCAAGGTCCTACAGGATATTTTATTTGATTTCCAGCTGCCACCAGACCACTATCTCCATTGAGACCACAGCATCTGCAATTCATATGTAAATGTCTTGCATGCCTTAAGATATCTCAAATGACATTAATCACTTACATTAATGTGACTGAATAAACCACTTTATACCTTTTTAGAAAGCGCATGTCTAATATAATGTAACTTTCATAGCAGTAAATATTTTTCTGCTCTATGTGGCTTTTCCCTTACACGGATAAGAACCGTGAATCTCCTTCTCTAATGGAACTTCTGTTTGTCTACTGACTAGACAGAGACAAATCATTTGGATGAGATGTGTTGCTTTTAGGTAATTAAATGGAATCTGCTAGAATTATGTATTAAACTTCGTAAAGTGGTTGAAACAGCAGGTGACTGCAAAGGTGCAACATTGTGCTGAAACTAAGATACATACTGTCCTTTTTTTGTCTGATACTTCTGCCAAATTTACATGAGGAGAGATATATCCAAGTGCTAGATTTAGTCTCCTACTATATGTCGCAGGAATGTGGCTATAAACCTACCAAGCAATAGTACAATATTTATGGGTTTTGAAATTTCAGGCTATGAGTGGATGAGTGGATGAGCTTGACTTGGAAGAATATAGGCTCATACTCACAAAATAAATTCTGAAATTTCACGTACTTCACTAATTGGGCAGATGAGCCTCTGCAAAAAAGAAATAAGGGGAGAAAGTTCCACTATTCCTTTTTAAGAATTAAATTAGTAAGGAAAACAAAAGTTTCAGTGAGTGACACTTACTGATTTTTTTAAAATACACTGGAAGTCCACATATTATTTAGAAACAAAGACTTTTTAAAAATATCTTTTAACAGGAAAATATTATGATGCTAAGAATTATTAAGAAAGGAATAAAAGACAAGAGTTTTAAGTCTTTCTCTCTCTGTAGATTGCAAATATAGATAGTTCCTGAGCAGATATAATGAGAAAATTGTAAACCCGGCAAATCTTATTAATCCATGAAAATCATCTATCCTTTGATTTAGGTATTGTAAGATGAAATTGAAAAAAAATTTTGGTTAAATGTGAATTTCACAGAATACAAATGAAATTTAGAAGCTTGAAAATGAAATAGATATATTACTTTGGTTTCTAACTTAGTGACTATTGATTTGTCATTAAACGTCTGTGGTATTTCCTAGAATTTCACTCTGTTGGGGTTTTTTTTTTTGCTACAGATAACAAAACAGTTGTATTGGTTTGGCACAGCCTGGTTTTTGGTAGCAGGGGCCCACAAACACGGCTCCTGTGAGAAGCTGCTGGAAACTTCCACCATGTCCAGCAAAGCCAATCCCAGATGGCTTTGAGGATGGACATGCTGCTGGACAAAGCTGGGACAATGAGAGGGCTTGGTAATGCCTTTGTGATGACATATTTTAGAAGAAAATCAAAACAAAAGTGATAGGTTTTGCTTCTAGTCAGAGAGGAGGAGGTGAGAATATGTGAGGGAAACAACATGGAGGCAGGAAGGTCAGTAGAGAAGGAAGGGCAGGAGATGCTTCAGGCACTGGAGCTGAGGTTCCTTTGCAGGTCATGGTGTGACCATGGTGAAGCAGCTGTGCCCCTGCAGCCCAAGGGATACAGAGATCCACACAAAGCCCGTGAAGGAGGTGCCCACACCAGAACAGGTGGATGTTTGGAGGAGGCTGTGATCCCATGGGAGATGCAGTGGAGAAAGAGGGCCCTGTTGCCAGGCTGGAGCAGCCTGTCCTTGCAGGACAGCACCCCGTGGCAGAGTGACCCACATCACAGCAGGTTTGGGAGGAATATCTGTCTGTGGGGGGAGTTCACATTGCAGCAGGTCAGGTCTGGCTGCTGCTCATGTGAGTGGACCCATGCCAGAGAAGTTCATGGAAAACTGTCACCTTATGGGAGGGACCCACAGCCTCACAGGGGAAGGACTTCTCTCCTGGAGAAGTGGAAGAAAATCTCAGTGATGAACTTACCAAAAACCCCCACTTTTCCCTGTGCTGTCAAGGAAGGAGGGAGGGGCTGGGGCAGAAAAGGTGTTTTAAGAGCTCTTTTTAGCCCTTAGTTTAAGGGCTTCTCATTATCCTCCTCTATTCTGTTAGTAATAAATTCCCTTTGCAACTAAAGTAGAGCCTGTTGTGTCCTTGAAATTCCTTCTCCTGGTCCTTATCTCAACTCATCAAGCCTTTGTTAACTTTTTTTTTTTTTTCACGTTTTCCCTCCTCTGCCCAGCTGTGGCAGGGGAGGGTGAGCAAGTGACTCTCATGGGTGCCTGGTGCTGGGCCAGTGTCAAACCACGACAGCAATGTATTCACCACTCTTACTTGAACGACCCTTTTCAATATCAATGTCCAGATAAAATTATTTATGTCTTCCACTAGTGGCTATGTATAATAATTTTTCCCAGTATCAATTGCTAGTTACTGAATTTTTAGGACAGAATACTATTAGTTTTATTAAAATGATTAAAATATTATTTTTATCTTTACATATACATACATTAAAACCCAATGAATATTTGTATCTATTCTATTGCAACTTGAATGTAAAGCTAAATAAATTGACTTGTAGTACCTTGCTTAAAAAATATGCCATATCACCCCTTGTGTAGATATTTAATTTTTTTAATAATTGTTTATGGGGAAATAATTTCTTATATTTTCAAATTATATATAAAGGTCATGTGCCTTTAAGAGACATGAGAATATATCATCACAAAAGGTAACCTGCTGATTTTAATTGAAGAAACTTGGCTTGATCCTCTTTCTAGTTCCTTAAAGACAGGTAAAATAGGATACAAAAAATGGAAAATATTACAAAACTTCACTCCCCTAAGTAGCTCAATAATCCTTAGCTTACTATAATGAAAATAGCCATGTCTACTATCCATTTTTAAGCAATTCACTTAAGTTTTGACCTGGTTTGGGATCTTTGAGTACAATTTATCAATGATACAGGAGAACTGTACTATAACAAGATTTATGCCGATTTATGGTTTCTAAATGGTATGTTCTTCCAGACATAATCTCTAGTCTCACTAATCAGGGAGACTATTAGGGAAATCAGATCTGCAAATTTTTAGGTTTTAAGATCCCTCCAAGAATAGCTTTCTAGATTGCTCTCCTGGACACAAGCATTTAAATTCTGTCTATCTCTTAATTTAGGAAATTTGGATCTGGGTTTATGACACTCTTTTGCAAGGCTTTGACTAGAATCTTGTCTTCCTCAAATTTCTGGATAGCAAGGAAAGGGCTTGTCATATATCTGAACTTTTGTAAAGTTTTGACATGGTTTAGGAAACCCCTAAAATCATTTAGTTTGAACTCCCATGGACAGGGACACCTTCTACTAGATCAGGTTCAGAGCCAACAGGATCCAACCTGGCCTTGATCTCTCCAAGATGAGGACGTCCAAAACTTCTCAGGGTCCCCAGCAATATCCTGCTCTTTAAATAGGAAAGAGGTGGATTCTATGGTTGGACTGTTAGGTGGGTAAGGAATTGATGGGACAGTCACATCCAGAGGGTTTGTGGTCAATGGCTCAGAGACATCAGTAACATCAATGGTGTCCTTCAGGGATCCCTGTTGGGACCAATGCTGCTTGATATCTTAATTCATGACATAGAAAAAGGGATAGAGTGTATCCTAATCAAGTCTGCAGATGACACCAAGCTGAGTGGTGTGGTTGACGCAGCTGATGGGTGGGATGCTATGCAGAAGGACCTGGACAAACTCAAGAAATGTCATGAGGTTTAACATGCCACACCTGGGTTGGGAAAAACCTCCGACATCATTAGAGCTTGGGGGATGAACAGATCAGAAGCAGCCCTGCTGAGAACGACTTGGGTGGGCTGGTGGAGGAGAGGCTTGACATGAGCCAGCAATGTCCACTTGCAGCCCAGAAAGCCAGTTGTGTCCTGAGCTTAATCAAAAGCAATGTGATCAGCAGAGTGAGGGAGGTGATCCTGTCCCTCTGCTCTGCTCTGGTGAGACTCTGCCTGCAGTGCTGCTTCCAGCTCCGGAGCGCCCAGTACAGAAAGGACATGGATCTTTTTGAGCAAGTACAGAGGTGGGCTACCAAGTTGATTAGAGGGTGGATCACCTTTCCTATGAGCAAAGTGTAAGAGAATTGGGATTTTGAAGCCTAGAGAATAGAAGGCTTTGAGATTACCTTGTTGTGGCTTTCCAGTACCTGAAGGGAGCCTACAAGAAAGAGGGAGACTTTTTACAAGGGTGTGTCATGATAGGACAAGGGAGAATGGCTTCAATCTGAAACAGAGTAGGTTTAGATTAGCTTTTAGGAATAAAGTTTTTACAATGAGGTTGAGGAGGCACTATAACAACTTCTTCAGAGAAGGTCTCAATGTCCTACCTCTTGAAGTGTTGAAGGCCAGACTGGATGGGTCTCTGAACAACCTGATTTAGTTAAAAGTGTCTGTGTCCATTGCAAGGGGGTTGGAACTAGATGGTTTTTAAGATTTCTTCCAAGTAATTTTATGATTCTCAAAAGACAGGACTTGTAAACAGTTGCCTACAGTTTATGGGAACCAATTCATAGCATTGCAATCCACTTTTCTCCCACTCAACAAAACCAAATATGTTCAAGAGAATCTCAAAAAATTCAAAAGAACGTTATCTTTTTATTGCAAAGAATTGAAAATCACAGAAGCCTAAGAAAGAGCCAAGGTCTGTGTTTTTTTCATGGCATGACCCTAATAGTCTATCCAGTTCTGGAGTTAATTTCCAGTGGACTTTAACACAACAGCAAGGGTGTAGCTGTTCCTGTAGATTAAACAAAATAATTAAACTCTGGACCTACAGATAAGTATAGATTTCTTTAGATTTTTTTCTTTTGTAAGATAAGTCTTGATGTACAGCCTTGTTCATGGGTGAAATGTCTAGATGATGTGAGAGTATCAACTATAACCAACTAGGAAATACCAACAATGATGAGGTTATTATTACCAATCACATTGTTATTATCTTGACATGGAAGAGATTTACAATTGATAGAGAATCACATTCTTACATCACATTCCATTAAATGCAGCTAAGACATACATCATACACTTATACTTACTTTGACTTTTACTAGATAGCTGTAAAAATGATTTTCAAAAGAGCTAGAAAATTAGTTCAGCCTCATCAATTTCAAAAGCCATCAAAGAATTTTTTAATATTATTTATTCAGATGACTTTTAGTCTGTGAAGGAATGTAAGCTGAAATTAGAATTGCATCTGAATGACTGATTTCTTTTGATTTTTTTTCTATTTTCACATGAATATGCCTTTCAAATATTCTCAACACTCCTTTTGCTAATCCTTAGTATATGAATACGGAGTTTGTTACTATCCTTTATCTCCAAACTGAATTAGCAAAATTAACATTTACAGCCACCATTAAATTTGATTATAAATAAGCATAGTTTACAGAGAGTAATTTCAAATCAAATTGTGTTTGTCTTACTTAGCATTTACTAATTGTCATTTTATAAAACCAGTATTTGTAAAATAAATAGTTCTACTCAATTTAGCTTAATTAATTGTGCACTGTATAATTATTCCTTTCTCTCTTGAAAGAAGCAACAGGTGGAAAGCAAGAGTCAAAAATCTTTCTATGTTGAGAGGAATCAAAAATGAAGCTACCTAATAGTGATGATGACTTAGCCATCCACATATTTTTACAAATATTTCTATTAAAAAAAGCATTTATTTTATTACCATTATGTTTGACCTACAGCTATTTTCTTCATGAAGACATAATCAGCATTTTGAATCCATATTTAAAAAGATGTTCCAGCAACAAAAAAGTGTAATTTGAAGTTGCTTGCTTTCAGCTTTCTGGTCACCATGCATAAGCATTTAAATAACTTTTACATTAATTATAAAATATAATCTGGTAAAAACTATTCAGTTAATTATTTAGAGATATAAATATGTTAAATTGTGAGTATCTTGAAAGCTCAATATGAAGATGTTTTCCTATGAAGGACAGTTAATCCCCTTGATGCATATTCCAGTGAAATTTTTTTTGAAAAATGTGTAGATTATGGGGAATCTATAATTTCAATGAAAATCTGCCTTATTAGCCTAGCTCTTGAAATACATATTATTTTCACAGATGTAAAGGAAAGATATAACATATTCAATAGTTCTGTGTACCACTAAATGAGCCTGTTTGTTCATCCTCTCTATATAAAACAGAGAATTTGTTTGGAATTGTAGCATTTCAGAAAATTTAGATAAATATTCAGCAAGTGATAAATAAAATTATTTTTTCCTTCCTGGTTTGCCAAAACTTGTTACAAGACTCTGGGGGAAAAAACCAGAAAAAACCACAAACCAACAAAAACAACAACAACAGCACAACAACAACAAAAACCCACAAAATACAAAACACCTTATCTGTATATGCTGAAAATTTTAATTGTTTGCCATTGAAACAGAAATAGTAACTCATAGAGTCATATGCATGTCTTCGATGTATGTAGAAGAGGGATGGAGTTCACAAAGGAATACCTGACAAAAGACATGTGTTCAAGAGATTTGTGGGTATTTTCTCTATCCAGACAAGTCATATCTCCAAAAACAGATATAAAGGGCAAAGGGTTGGGTAGAAGAGCCAACGGGCAAGAGAAAAAAAGTCAAAGTCCCTTCAGAGATACTTATGGGCAGCACACCCAACTCTAGAATAAATAGACCAGTTGTTGCCTTCTGAGATTACCTCTACCCAGAGAGCATGAGAAAGACCTAGTTTCCCAGTCAATGCACTATCCTTGGTTTACATGAAAATGCTTGGGGAGGTGAGAGCTTTGGGAATGTCCTCTGTGAGAAAAGGCCATGGGCTCCCCTGTACATCTGAACAGATAATTCCTCTGAATTCAATTCGTACTTGTGCATACTTAAGAAGCAATAAAAAAAAAAAAAATCCCGGTCAAGTCTCTGTCCATGATGATTATGGTCAAATTATGTCCTTGCCTTTCTCTTGGCCCAGAAGATTTTTTTTCTCTTACTTTCTCACCTTCCCCTGAAGAGGAGAGAAGGGGTAGGAGATAGCAACTAGATTAGCTGTCAAATCAGCCAAAGTCAACCCTACACATGCATTTTTAAGTAAAATGTCTGCAGTATACTCACCACCTTCTTCCTACCACATTAAGTTATATGCTTTTATACACAGTAGAGATTGCAATTATCATGTATAAGTATATGGCTGTCTTTGCATTCTTCCCCATCACATCCCTAAATCACAAAAAAAAAAAAGATTGTTAAGAACCTAAAGTGAGCATAATGAAATATGAGTTAATCCAGAATCATCTTGACAAAATAGAATAAATACTTCAAGTTTAAGAATTAGACTTTCTGGCACAGACTGTCACGCAGGCAAGAAAGAGAGCTCTCTGGTACTACTTCCACCCTCCTAAGCTGGTCACTTCAATGGACTCACCCTTGGAGACTCCAAGAATCTCCTGGAACAGCCCTGGAACAGACTGTCCATTCCTCTCAGTCATTTATTTGCAGTCTTACCTGTCTCTGGGCTGTTTGCTCCTTTGGGCTTGTGGAGATGGCCCTTTGATGGTCTGGTGGCTCCTGAGATGGGTCTAGGAAGAGCTGAGGCAGACTATTACATGGATTTTCCCCACCATTTCTCATTTCCTCTGTGTGCTCTTTTGTGAGTATTCAGACAAGTTTTTCATCACATGATCTAATAGAAAATATGGAAGTCATACATGAAAAAGTGATTTGATCTTACTTTCATTAAAATCAAAGAAAATTTGTTGCTGTATGTTGTATAGCTGAGATGAAGGTATGTGTAATCAACATTTTAAAAAGAACAAAATAAATTTTTTTGCATATAAAATTAACCTTTATACCTATAATTACTTTGGCACTCAAAAGAAGAAAAAATAATCAAAAAAGTGCCTAACAGTAAAATTGATTAATTTTTAATTTTGAGGAATAGTTTGTTACAAAACTTGAATTACTTTTAAAGAACAATTCATTTAATCTTAAAATAGTGTACTTATTAAGACTTTTAATTGCTGCTTCTATGAAATTTGTAGAGGATGCTATGAGAATTTTGTGAGCAAAATCTCAGGTTTTTCTGATCATACACACATCACATAGAAATAATTTTTTTCTTCCAAGTAAGGAAGGGCATTAAGTGATCATCGGAAGAAGAAATTGCAGTGGTTTGACCCAAACTCAACAGCATAATATTAGTGACTTATTTTCTAACTGGCTGGTGGTTCCATATCACACTCTTTTCTGCATGTTAAAGTGCAATCCCAGAATTTAGGAAACTGCAAATTATGAAAAAATGTAATATGTAGCTTTGTAGGAGAATAGTGAGAAATATGTGCTCTGCTTAATCATACAGTTTGCCTATTCTTTGTATGATGCAGTAATTTTCTAACCCTCAGTCACAGGACACAAATAATTAATATTGAATTGTTACAGTACTCTGCAATGTGAGTAAGAGTTAGAGTACGGGGACACTGAAGTATTTGTCCTGGGTTCATATTACTGACAGTATCAGCAACTGACTGGAAAGCCTAAATTCTTTAATATGTGTATCCTCTGGACATCATCACAGAGAAAGCTGATGGTCTGTTCTTACTTTGTGATTGGGTAACTAGCTAAAAAAGAATAAGTTATTTCTAGCTTTCTAGAGTATAGAAATGTTGACTTATCATACTTTCTGGAGTACGCCGAGTACTAGACAATTCAATACATTTCATTCTCAGTGGGTGCCCTTTGAGGATTAAGGATTAAGGTTGTTCATCTGACCCTGCAGGTGAGTGACATGGTGCAACCCACAAACATAGGGTGCTTTTCTTCCCCAAACCAAGTAAATTTTATTTATAGGACATTTTCCCCAACCTTTAATGATTTAAAATGTTCAGGCAATATCTGTGAGGATCTTCCCTGAGTCAAAGTCACCACCCATGCTGGCCTAGAAATTAAATGGTGTAGAAAATCATGTGTCAGTGCATGGGCCCATTTCCTGGTCTTGGTATATTGTTTTAATTTTGTGACAAAAACAAAGAAAGCTTTGGTGATCATTTTTGTATCTGAACAAATCAATGTTACTAAGAGAGATGTTCTTATGACATATCTTGTTCTGTTGGATATGTTGTATCTATTTTGATATTGCACCATCATCTGGAATGACCTTTATAAACAGAACATTACAAGTGCCTTAATTATTGTAATTCAAATTATTACATTTATAATGTACTTATGAAGGCAAAAATACTGTATTTCTTTCATGTGCCCAAATATTATTAGCTTCACATATGTCCTCAGGACCACTCCATATCCAGATTTTGGAAAAAAAACATTGTTACTCTTTTGAACTAAGATGCTTTTTCTGAACCAAGTATGCAATCTCAAACCATCAAAACAGACCTGTGGTTTTTTTTCTGCTATTTTCTCACCTTTTAAGGCTGGTATCATCAGATTTTGAGTTTGATAGGGGTCTTTTCCATGTCTTAACCATATCTTGGCGCCAATAAATAGCAATAGTGATAACTTTTGCTCTTCATCTCTTTTCAGTGTGCTCATTCTGTTTTCCTTGTGATTTCCAGACATGGTAAGATACAAAAGCTGCAATAAAATGTTACTTTTCAGTTTCTTTTTGTTTTACCTGGTTTTTGCTGTTTAAGTTCTGTACTCTGCAAACAGTGCTAGTGATTTCAACTGCAGTTTAGTCAATAATAAAAATAATCCAGGAAAATGGCTACATTCTTTAATATCTGAAGTTTCATTTTAATAGAAATTCTTTTGACAGATACATACTATATCCTTATTTTGGTTGACAGTTATTGTGTTTGATTTATTTGTCTGTGTCCTAGAATGTAAGCTTTCAGGTGTTGCCAGTGCACTCAAGATAAAAATTTTGCTGATTTACAGTTAGAAGTGTCTAATGTGTGTCTAAGATTACATTTAACAGCTAGCACCATTTGAATTAATGCAGTCTTCCTTGTGTTTAAATTCAGACATGTATTTAAATATCAGAACAAGGATGTCCAAACTTGTCACTGTAGTCTTTTAAAACACCTTGCAAATGTTACAGTGGGAGAATTTGTAATAAGAAATCATATGATCATTCTTAGTCTACTCTTTTCATACCTTATATTTTGTTTCAGGATTTATAATTTTAAAGCAGTATCAATACTCTTTCCAGAACAAACCCAGAACACGCCTGCATACTGGTCACTGTGAAGAAAATTAATTCTATCCCAGCTAAAACTAGCACAGATACTGAGCACTGGATGCACTTTAACATATAATTCTTGTTTATTATCCTCTATGAACATAAAAATACACTGTTACACAAATGAAAAATGAAATACCTTGCTGGTTTAAGTTGCTTACAAATTCAAAGGACAAAAAGAAGGCATGAAGTTCTCAGTCTGTTCTTTCCTCTTCAGATGGGAGATGACCTTCAACAACAAATGTACTCTTATGGAAGCAAAAGCTCCAATTAATTATAAAGTGCTTTGAAAATCAATATTTTATGTCAGTCTTCTTGCAAGACTTTTCAAAATTCTTTTCTGTCCCTGGCTATGCAAGCTATCTACTAAGATATGTAGTTCATCACCTAACTTATTTTTCTCATTTTATTTTCTACTTTCTTCTTATAAATGTCATATTCTAAATGTATGAGCCATGACAGAATGTACTTTATTGTATCACATGATTTTAATCTTAATATTGTATCAAGGCTGTATGGAGTTTTCATCTGTATTAGGCTCACTAAACTGAATAGAAAGCTGACAACTTGCTCCATTCCATTCTTCATTTTCAGATGTTATTTCCTGATTATTTCCAGATTTCCAACATCTATTAGCTAGGCAGAGAAATGATTGAGAACAACACTGCAGAGAAGGACTTGTGGATCATAGTTGATGGAAAACTCAACATGAGCCTCTGGTGTGTGCCCAGAACAGCTACCCCTACCCTGGGATGCATCAAAAAATGTGACCAGCAGGTCAGAGGAGGTGATTCTGCCCCTCTAGTCTGCTCCCATGAAACCCCACCTGGAGTACTATGTACAGTACAGTGTGCAGTTCTGGTGTTCCCAATGTGAGAAGGACATGGAACTGTTGGAGCTAACCCAGAGGAATGCCATGAAGTTGCTAAGGGGACTAGAGTGCCTTGTCTATGAAGGCAGGCTGTTCAGGCTGTAGAGGACAAAGTTGTGTGGAGACCTCATAGAAACCCTTCAGTATCTGAAGGGTGCCTTCAAGGAAGTCAGAGGTAACTCTTAATCAGGACCTCTAGTTATATGACCTCTAGTGATATGAGTTCAAACTGAAAGAGGGAAATTTAGGTTAGATATAAGGAAGAAATTCTTTATTGTGAAGGTGGTGGCACACTTGAATAGGTTGCCCAGAGAAGGTGTGGTTGTCCCATCCCTGGTAGTGTTCAAGGCCTGATCGGATGAGGCATTGAACAACTTGGTCTAGTGGGAAGCGTCCCTGATCATAGCAGGGGGTTGGAACTAGATGATTTTTATGGCCCCTTCCAACCTAAACCATTCCATGATTCTACAATTTTACAATGTCATGACCAACTTGTATATATGACATATTTTGTTACAAATTAGCAGTCTTAGGATGTTTAATCCTGAACTGAATGAAGTTTATGTTACTGTTAACAGCCAGGTAAAGAATTACACTTGAATGTAGCTTCAGATTAACCACATTTTATCTACTGAAATTTTTCAATAAGATCTAGATTCAAAAGTTAATCACTTTAGTTTATATGGTATCTGGTCCTCTAAGTTCCTGCAGAATCCATATACTGTGATTCCAGTGAAGACTGCAGGCAATAAGATTGTTCAGAGTTTTGCATAAGGCTCAGAAAAATTACTTTAAAATAAAACTTCTTTTATCTTAGCAAATAAGATTGAATCTTGCTCTAAAAACAAGTAGAATAATTTATTTAAATTTAATATATTTGTGCTGCACTGGGAGATAAAGTAGTCTCAGGTAAAGCACATTTCCTTAATTAAAAAATGTATGCACAGAAGCAACATGATATCTATTCAAGTTTGGATAGGGCCCTAAGCAACTCAGTGTAGTGGATGGCATCCCTTCTCATGGCCTTGGAGTTGGAACTATATAATCTTAAAGTCCTTTCCAACCCAAGCTTTTCCATGTTTCTACGATATTATCACAATGAAGTGATTCTAATAGAAGGCCTGGTTATTATATAGGACAGAAAAAACTAGAGCATGGGAGTCATGGTGGTACTCTAGGAGAATAATCCCCTGATTTGGAATGCATAAGTAATCACAAATTACTTGAAAGGCAGTGTCACAACAAATAAAACTTAATGAACTCTGGCAATTACTAAGGTTAACCTTTTATTAAAAGTTATTTTGAATCACTGGAAAGTACACAATTTAGAAGAAACATTCCAAGATCTCCAGATTTATAGGTTTAAAAATGTTCAGCAAGTTCATCAATCATGTAAATTTACATTTGCCTTCTGCATGTAAATGTGCTAGAAGCAATGCAGCCTCTCTAAAGGCTCATTTGACAGCTAATCAACTGCCTGATGAACTATATTTGCTGTGTTTTATATCCCATAATAAGAAATATAAGACAAAATATTCTGTGCAATTCATAACATATTAGGCACTTGCAGTTTTGGGTTACTGTATTCCTAAAACTAACATTCCAGTAGTTTATAACAAAATTTGTTACACTGCACTATTTGAATAATACACTCTAACAGTCTGTCCTGAGTATGAGTTTGTTTTGTCTGCAGTCAGATATTGCAACCTAAATAATCGGATCCAGCAGAGGAGTCCAATCAGAAACTTAGGCAGATGTTTCATGATGGGACTTGGGACAGGGCTAGAGGCAGAGCTAAGTACAGGTGTCTTGTAGCATGGGCTGCCTGAGCAGGGGCTATGATTGAAGGCCTTTCAGAGCTCAGTCCTTAGAAGTCCTGAGATTTCTGCATTTGTCTTTCAGAAAGATTTGGCCATTGGTTTGTTGGTTTTTTTTTTTGTTTGTTTGTTTGTTTGTTTGTTTGTTTTTGTTTGTTTGTGTTTTTTTGTTTTTCTTTTCTTTTCTTTTCTTTTCTTTTCTTTTCTTTTCTTTTCTTTTCTTTTCTTTTCTTTTCTTTTCTTTTCTTTTCTTTTCTTTTCTTTTCTTTTCTTTTCTTTTCTTTTCTTTTCTTTTCTTTTCTTCCAAAGATGGGCACAGTATTTGCTTTTTTCCAGACCTCAGGAATCTCTTCAAATCACCATTTTTTTCAGATCAGCACCTGATGAAGACCACGGTGAGGCAGGCTGTCTGCACACAGTGCACAGAGGTTTATGGTGAAGCAGAGATTCACTCACAGTCCAGGAAGCACCCCTCACTGGATCAGGGAGATGTCCAAAGATTGCTGTGATTCCATGGGAAGACCATGTAGGAAGTAAAGGACTCTGAGCATGACCTTGTGAACCCATGGAGAGAGGAACCCACACTGGACCAAGTTTGCTGGCAGGACTTGTCCCATGCTGCAGTAGCTTCTTCCAAAAGGACTGCATCCTGTGGAAGAAACCCATGATGGAAGGGTTCATGAAGGTTCCCTGAAGCCTGTGGAGGGAGTCACACTGGAGAAGTTCATGTTCACTTTTTTCTTTAGTAGAAGGGGAAGAATGTGAACAATTATTGGGAGGTTGATTGGTTCATGGGTTAAATTCAAAATGTTGCATCCAGTCTTTGGAGTGTCATTGTTTTCTCGAATGTATCAGGATTTACTGTAGGGCACAGGGAACTAGGGTAGCAGCCTGTGGGTCCAGCTGATGTCATCCTTAATCCTGCTAGTGGAACAAGAGGCTTATGTAAGAAAGAAACTTACAGCCTCCCAAAACTGTACATCTGATCAGCAGATGGCTGTCTTAATCTCCCACAGTCTCCCATTACAGTCATACATGACTTTCTCTTGTTTCTGACACATGGATCGGGTTCAGCCAGCCTAGATACCTCCTCAGAGGGACCTTGTTAATTTCTGCTGCCACAGCTTTCTGAAGAAAGCCTTCTGTGGTTTTCTGTGAGGGCTATAGACCATGTTGGGAGTCTTCATTTTCTTTTATTTGATTGTAACCTCTAACTATCTTTTCCTGCTCTGAACTCTAAGAACAAGCTGCCAGTCTGTTTTTCTTCTTCCCTGATGACAAACAAAACCACTGCATATAATTGTAAATGGTTTTCTGTTGTTCAATATCTTCTTTCCTCAAAAGTTCTTTACTGTGCAAATACCTGGGTGTTCTGGTTTTGGCTGCAGTAATGCTAATTTTCTTCACAGTGGCTGGTATGGGGCTGTATACTGTATTTGTGCACAGGGTTGATATTATAAGGGTTTTTTTTTTAATTCAAATGTGCTACAAAAAAAGACAATGAGTACACAGAAAGGAATAAATATCTCTGAGACAATAGTTTACTTGGAAATCCTGGGAGCTTATTTTAAAACCTCAATTATGCAACCTATTGAATGGTTCATTTTTTATTGTATGCTTATAAATAAAATGCATATATATTAGTGAAGCCTTTAATGGAGAAATTTTAAAGCATATTGGTAGAAATTTCCTATATTTAAATCTGTATAGATTCCTATATTTAAATCTCCACTCTTCTAAAACTTTCTGACTAACATTTTGAGTAGCACTCATGGATGATTACACAGAGACAAAAAGATGAATAAAATAAAAGTAATTTGACAGTCTCTTTAATTTCAAACTCTTTAGATGAAAAACTTTCTTTGCCTAGAAAATATACAGCATAGTCATAGCTGAATTTTATTCTGTTGAAAGTATTCTTTTGGGTTTATTCAGATTTTTGAAAAATTATAAATATATTTACTTTTTCTAATATGCATTGTGAGATCATTAAATTCCTACATTTACCAAGAAATGGAAACAAGATAACTATCAATATGTGTTTGTGCTTTTACAGGTTAATTAATATAAAAACCATTATTGATAAGATGCTGAAGAATTCACAAGTTTAAAATACTGGTTCTGGGCTTTTTCACAAAAGGACTAGAATAAAGAGGAAATGAGTGGATAAGACAAATGTATTTGTTATTCTCTTTTTTTTTTTCCATGCATTATGTGTGTTGGTAAATAAATGAAAGCTTTTGAAAATAATGTTATCTCTGTTTAGCATTTCTTTTCAGCTTATTTTTTTATAATATACCTGTATATTATAAAATATATACCTGTATGTCAGGTACAAAGGAGAAACAATTTTCAAAGGATTATATGCTGTATTTTGGGTTTTGACACTTTTCCATAAAGATCATTGTCTAATTTGTTCAATTTGCAATAAGATTGAGTATCCACATCACCTTAACAGCCTCACTGAGGACCTAAGTGGTCTTTGTGGAAGAGAGCAAAAAAATTTAATTGAAAATGAAGCAACTGCACTCATTCTTCCACTGGGAGCTGGAGTTAATTGCTTGAGGGGAAATAAGGTTTCATTTCTCTCCCTTTTACCTTTTGGGGTTCTTCTATATCTAAAGTACTTAAACACAGTCTCTCTAGAGACTATAGTCCAGAGAAGACAGTGAAGGATAAGAATACAGCTAGCCCTTCTCTTTTCACACTTTTCTGACCATGCAAATGAATGTAAGAAGTGCTGCCAGTTTCAGAAGGAGGGTCGAAATCCTCTATATCACGTCAGAAAGTGAATTTATGTTTTTTTCTTGCAGAGGAGAAAGTTTGCAGAAGGAAATCACACTCTGTGCAACACTTATCTCCTTTTTGAGATTATATTCCAGGGTTTGGGGAGCCCTCAAACTCATATCTTCTATAATGCTTATCAATTAAACAACACATATACTATGCATCACCTTATAAATATCAGCTATGTGCATGTGACACACACTAACTAAAAATATTCATCTCCCTTACTTATGACAGTGATGCTTTATGAAGTTCTTGTGTTTCCTCTAATTCCTCTTTTAACACATCCTATTTTATGGTTGTTTAGAGAGAGGCACTCAGAATCCTATATAAGTCTAGAGTTACTAGTAAGAAAAAACCCATAACAACATAATATACTTTCAAGATGAATGTGTTACTGATACAGAACTGTTATCTCACCTCTTAACAATTCCATTCTCTCCTGATCACAGAATACAGACAAACCTGTGGCTGTGAAGTTTGTCATGTATCAACCTCTGGATATTTGCAACAACCTACAGCTTAAAGATCCCATTTACTTTTGGGAAGTAAAAATTATCTTTTTGGTCTGTAGGTTTCTTGAACTTTTTTCTTTCTCTATTCCATACTGGAAGTTTCTCTGCAATACAGTTTCTGAAAATAAATCCTGTCTTTCTGGATACTATTCAACTGAATCTTTTCTCATGAAGTCTGAGTTTCAAGCATACCCATGGGGATAAATTTGATGCTTTACAAGAAATATTTTAATGTTAATTATCAGCATCTCAGTATTAAAATGCTTGGGAAGAGGGAAAAAAATTAAGCAAATTTTCTAAGTATTCTTTACCACTGAACTTTTGACTTATGCTCATGTGCATGGGTATTTTATCTTATACCTCTAGATGCATATTCTCTTAAGTAAACTTCCCTTCTCCATAGCTGTAGAAACAATGTTGAATCTTTAAGTGATCTCTGAGGATGAAATTTCATTTTTTGCCTCCTTTTCCCCATCCTTAACACATCCCCATCTTTCCCCCAGCTATTAACAACAGAGATATTAGAGGGGAAAAAAATAAAAAGCATAAAGAAAACCCAAAATATTATAATTTTAATATTCAGTAATAAAAATTTCTTAGTTAAAAAAGAGCATTACTTCTGAGTTTTAAGGTTTGGAATTACTATTTTCTTACATTTTTAAATACAATCAAATATTCAGCCCCCAAGTTTAGAAACATATAGGTTTTCTGTACTTTTTACAGATTTTCTTTCCTTCGGGTGTAAGAGTTTTGTAGTGACTTATACACTTGTCCTGGGATGACTTTTTGAAGTTTGTATCCCCAATTGTCTGTTCTGTTTATGCTGGACATTAAGTTCTACACCTTTTAAGACTGGTTCTGAGAGCAAAGTGGGGGAAAGAAGGAGGGTGCAGTTTGTTTGGAGAAACTGCACTCACTCATCTGCATTCTGCTCCTGGACTGTGTTGTCTGCAGCACAGGCAGACAGTGGCACAGAGATCTCCTTTGCTTTTTAGTTTTTAGCTGGCTGAGGCAGAGAAGTTCCCTGGATTGTTTTTGTTTGGGGTTTTTTTTGTTTGTTTGTTTGGGTTTTTTTTCCCTTTTTCTTGGAATTAATTAAACCTCCTCTGCACTGAAAACCCAGAGAATACCCAGAGCTCACCAGGGCCCAGGACAGCATTTTCCAGCAGCACTGGAGGGACTGATAAGGGACTGGGTGAGTTGAGCTACACCCACAGCAAGGACTTTATCAATTTTGCCATCTCTCTTCAGAGCAGCGAGAGGTTTTATTGCTTCATATTATTATTTTTTTATGCTTGTGGACACTTTGTTTGCAAATAAATAGTTTTTCCCACTTTTCTTCAAGGAAATTCTGTCCCAGACCAGCTGGGGGAGGGGCCGCTTGGGTTTGCTTTCCGGAGGGTCCCCATTCGGAGGTTTTCTCCCAAATTTGCCCTAAACACTGGAGACTGAGCTTTAAAAAATTGAATTTAGGAGCAAAAGTCAAACTCCCTCAAATAGTGGTGTAGATCCTATTTTCAAATGATCCAGATGCTTCAACTTCCTTTTGAGTATGGCTCAAAATTTAGCTGTACTCCACTCACTGATCTGTATGTTAACTACCTTGACCTTTTATTAAGTGGTTTCATCAAACATAACAGGTGAGATTTAAAATCATACTCTCTTCTAGAGAAAACATTAATTTTCTTAGAAATTTTAGTAACACAGTTCATAAAACCCTATAGAACTTCATGCTAAATACTGTGAATATTTTTGTGACATGATGTAATAAAAGTCCCACCGTTTGAGGCACAGGGTGATATCCTTTGCCTCACAAAGGACATGACTAAACTAACTAATTACTGCTATTACATGAAGACAAGAAATCCATATTTATTGGTCTTCTAGGATTAGGTTAACTTAAAAAGTGAATATATCTGAGTTGTAGTTGTAACTCCTTTCTGATGCATTTATTTGTTATTTTAAGTGCTTTAAAACAATTTTGAGTCTTTTTTCTTTTTATAAAAAACAATAATCTTTTATTCTCTTATAAAGATTCTCAACTGAAGGATACAGGGTCACACCATCAGGAACTTCACTCCAGCAGCATGGATCTCAGCTCTCTCGAGGTTAGTTTACTGAACTTCTCTGTAAGAGCAAGCATTTGGAGAATGGGAGATCATATTAGTACTATTCTGAGTGTCACAGGGCATCTTTCAAAAATTAAGATGGAGTATTTGCCTACTGCCACCAGCACAGGTCAAAATAAAGGTTACATGGGGACTTGAAGAAGAAAATCAC
This sequence comes from Phylloscopus collybita, assembly GCA_027886175.1. Lineage (NCBI taxonomy): Eukaryota > Metazoa > Chordata > Aves > Passeriformes > Phylloscopidae > Phylloscopus > Phylloscopus collybita. Next base: position 30,222,303 of record JAJNNQ010000026.1, on the reverse strand, counting down.
TTGCCTTTTTTATTTTCCAATGAGAAATTCCGTATCAAGAGAACAATACCACTCCTGTCACTAAGTCATACCTTTGGGTTGGTTTTTTTCACCCATTTGACTACAATTTTTTTAAAAAAAATTAAATTACTTCAAATGTATAAGAAAACTTGTTCAATAGCATATGAATATCTTGTAAAGTGCTTTGGAGATACTTTGGTTTAATGTTCTGCTGTCTTTGATTTACATTTAATTATTTTGAAAAAGTAGAATAATATACCCTGAATGCCATTAACTGAGCTTTTACTTAAAGGTCTTGAGAGATCTTTGAAAATGTTTAGCAAGTTCATCAATCATGATGATCTCAGAGAGATCTCAGAGAGATCTTTCAGATAAATTTTTTCATACCTTTCAATAAAATGCTAAAACTGTACAAATTTCCATTCAATCAAAACAGAAGTATCTTATACTATTTTCCCATGATCCCTCCATGGAATTATAAAATCATAGCCTAATGGAATATTATCAGTTGAAAGGGACCCACAAGGATCATCTAAGTCCAACTTCTGGACCTGCACGGGACAACTCTAAGAATTGTACCACATACCTGACCGTATTGTCCAAATGCTCTTTGAACTCTGCAGCACAGCTCTGTGCTTTGATTACTTCCCTGGGGAGCCTGTTCCAATGCCCAACCACCCTCTGGTGAAGAACCTTTTTCTAAAATCTAGCCTAAACATCCTCTGACAAAACTTCAGGCCATGCCCTTGGGTCCCGTCACTGGCTGCCACAGATGTCAGTGTCTGTCCCTTCTCTTTCCCCCATGAGAAAATTGTAGACTGCTATGTCTTCCTTCAAGTCTCCAGGCTGAACAAGCCAAATGACCTCAGCCACTCCTCATATGGCTCCCCTCAAGACCTTTCATCCTCTTCATTGCCCTCATTTGAATGCTCTCTAGTTAATAGTTCAATGTCTTTCTTATATTGTGGCACCCAAAACTTCCCCCAGCACTGGAGGTGAGGCTGCCCCAGTGCAGAGCAGAGCAGGAAAATCCCCTGCCTTGCCCAGCTGGCCATGCTGGGCCTGATTCCCCCCAGGACAGGGTTGGCCCTCCTGTCTGCCAGGGCACTGTAGACTCACATTCAGCTTGCCACTGACCAGGGCCCCCAGGTCCCCTTCTGTTGCACTGCCTTCCAGCACCTCATTCCCATATATCCAGGGTTACGCCATCCCAGGTGCAGAATCCATCATTCATTTCCCTTGCTGAACTTCATAGGGTTGGTGATTGCCCAGCCCTCTGATTGGTCAGGTCTCTCTTGCAGGCCCTTTCCACATTGCGGGGAGCCAACAACTACCCCCAATTTAGTATAATTGTCAAACTTAGTATACTTTAGGGTTCTGTGTCCAGATTGTTTATGAGCAGGTTGAAGAAAACTTGTTCTAAATGCAGCCCTGCAGAACCCCCTCCTGAACATAAAGGGCCTCCTCTTGAGGAAAAAAGTTATAATTCTCTCTTTATGAAATCTCAGCTCTGAGCCTTTCCTGATCAAAAGAGGCAAACTAAGACAAAGTGTTAGACGTGTTCCACCTGTGATGTAAATCATGTCCTAAGCATTGAGCAGATATCATCAAATTTAATTAAGATCTTACTCAGTAGACAGGTTGCCAAATTGTAAAGGTGGAAGTATAGTGCTTGAGCAAGCAGGCTACTCAGCTTCTGAGAGATCAAAATATATGGGTTTTTTTCTGTAGCCCATTAATAGTGACAGTAGAAGGTGAAGGGGCAAGAAGAGGATGTAGCAAAACTCCTGATTAGAGAATGTTAATCCTCACTTTCCTTTTGAACCTAGTTTAAAGAATGCGCTTTCTTTATTTTGTGATTAAGTAGATGTCACAAAACAGAGAATAACATGTAATTTAATTTAACAGCAAAAATCCAGATTTTTGTAGTACAACAGATTGTATTTATCTCTGTAGTCTAATTAAAAAGTTAAACATTAGCATTTTGTTGCTACCTCAACCACAAAATTATGCAGCTTGAAAAACAATAGTTAAGGGATATCCTAGTGGTTGATATTTCCAAGCATGACATGAAGCATATGCTCCCAGGATTTCAGTCTCCTTGAACCATCATTGTCTGCAGTATGAGCACATACAGAAAGATAACTAAATATTCTGTAATGCTTCATGATCCTTGTGTGCAGTAAACTGTTAGCAAAATACAGATTTGTCAAGAGCTATCTTGACAACTTAGAAAGTTCCGTTCAGTGTGGACTATTTTTTATTGCTGCCAAGTCCTATATAGGAGCTTCAACTTTCTTCTCTGTTACCATTCTCCTCTAACAAAGACAATATTGTTATAATTTTTCCTTTTAATTTTTCCACAATTTCTTGACATTTATATATGGACAGGCACATTGTGATGAGAGAAATGCTACTTTTACAGAGTATATTTTTATGATGAATTTTCAATATGTTACTGTGATGAGATTTCCTGGACACATAGATTATATCAAACCTTAATTATTTTACATTTCAAGAGTAACATAGTAAAAGGCAACTAAAGTGAACTGTTTTAAGGTCAAGGGTGCAGAATGCCTTAGAATTGTCATAATGCATTGCCCAACTCACCAAATAGCCCAACTAGAATAATCAGAGATGCAGAAAATTCTAAAAAACACAAGGAATTACTTGTCCAAGGAAAAAAAAAAATAATTCTCTTTACTGTCAGCTTGTGGTTAATTTGTATCTTAGAGCTTACAGGTTTATATTAGTCTACAAATATTTTATCCTCTACTACATAATTATTTTTTTTTTTACTTTCTGTATAGAGTTCCTATATATAAAAATATTCCTCTAGATGCCAGTATTATCATGTGGCAATGAATTACATTAATCAGTTATGTGTCATGCAAAATGATATTATATTTTTCAGTTTTAAGTGTCCTGCCCTTGACTTTCATTGATTATTTGGAATCCCAATCTACCTTGTCAGCAATATTTTTATACAACATGACATACATATAACAGCTTTTTCCTGGTGTATCATCTTAAAATGCAGACCCTGATTCTTGTTTCCTTTTTTCCTACACTCTAGTAGAGCTCTTGGTGACCACTAGTGGTATCAGTGTTGGGGTCTTTTTATTAAAAAGTAAAGATGAAGAAGGCTTTGAAGAATCCAAAGTAGCTACAAGTTTGCCAAATACAGACAAGGGAAATGATATTATCTATTGCATTTTTCATTATCAAGTTTGGTGGCAGATAAGTTGTAGAAATGATAAATAAAATTTTTGAAATATTTTCTTTTTTTTTCTCTATATTAGCCTTGTGTGTTTGGTGTTTTGTTTTGTTTGTTTATTTGTTTTAATAAGTCTATCTGAACAAGAATAGTTTCACCTTCAATAAAATAACTTTTTTTTTTCTGAGATGTTCTGAAATTCAAAGGTCATGTGCCTTGAGATCCTGCGTCCAAACAAGATCTACCTTTCGCTGAAGGCAGAACATAAAAACAAAAGGATTTAAGAGTACAACAGATTTCCTACAGAGGCTGGTAGCTCCCAATTCATTCTCTTATCTATACTTCCCTGCTGTTTAAATAGCATGACAACAATGGAATTAGGGTTTAGATTTATGGAGTAGGAGTTTCATATAAGAGATGAATCCAAGTTTCTTCATGATTGTTATCTTATTTTAGGATGCTACTTATAATTCTTGGAACAGAAAAAAAAACTTGAGCTTTTTTTTTTTTTTTTTTTTTTTTTTTTTTTTTTTTTTTTTTAAGACAGACCTACAGTTCAAACAAACATAAAATAAAAGGTTTTTCCTAGCAGTATAGGAAGTATAGGAGAACTTGTGTAGATGACTTCTAGGGTACATTTTACTTTGATTAGACTATACTGTTAAACATGGGGTTAGAATGAAGGTAAATGATTTTGCTCAGATTGTTTCTTAAGATGAAGAAATAAAAACTATCAAAATAGTGAGAGCAGATTATAACACCAACTGAATTCATAATTTAATCACAAAGTCATTGTTTGTCACCCGAACATACAGATTAATTTCAGAATATCTAATAAAATTATTAAATCATCCAGATAGTTAACAGAAAAGAAATGTATTGTTGAAGATAAATTTTAAAAAGTCTCTTTTACTGCATCTGTTCCTTTCTTTTCATTCCCTACACTTTAATTTCTTGTAGTGTAAAACTAATAAATTTAATGGTTTAGTCCATTGGAAGGCACAGTCTATCAGGATTACAAAGCAGATGTCACCCAATAATATTAATAGAAACACAGGTGCATAGCTCTGAACATAAAAGAAGGCTGTACATAATCATACATAAATAATTACTCGTGAAATATGTTAAATAATGAGGAACAGATTTTAATTTGAACATAGTCTAGTCATACAAAAATCAAAATATTGTCAAGACTGTTATACTTCTTTCTACAGACTGGAACCTAAAATACCTATTGTTCTTTCTTTTGTATGTAAAACATGTTGCATTTAAAAGCAGAAAGCAATGAGGCAATTATTTTTGCTTCACAATGCATGTGATGCTCAACTCTTGAGCACACTCTCTCTTTCCTTCTCCTTTTTTTTTTTTTTTGTTCCCCTGAACAGCAAATGATTCTTTCACACATCAGCATGGATTTCTTCAATCTTCAATCATTGATAATTTTCTGACAAAATATATTTTCCTATTAAGAAAAAAATCTATTTAAAACTAATACCTAGGTAGTAGTGATCTCCTAAGTATAATAATATATGTCTAAAATAAATAATAGAGCAATTAGAGAACTCAGGTTTGAAATACAACTTTAGAGTCTGTTGCTTGTTGTCTGTTGCTTCTTGCCAAACATTTGTGTGTCAGATTGTACACACTTACATATAGTGACCTGGCTTTCCAGCTGTGGTTATTCCACGAGTACGTTTGATATCACTGCATCCCTATAGAGGTGTTCTGCTTTATAAAAAAAGAGAAATATTAAGCCTTGACTGAATTAATGTCACAGACCTGAAGTGTCTGCTATAGATAATTACCTATGTGAATACTAAATCCATGAAAATTAAAATTCTGACTCTCTCCCTCTCAGCCAGTCTAAAATACGCAAATTGCTGTGGGTACATTTTTCAGACATGAAAGCAACACAAATTCCAACAAATTGCTATGTAGTAGAAAGACTCATACAGACACATACTTTTAACCCATTGTAAAAAAAGAGCTTGTTTATTCTTTCAGTGAAAGCAAACAATAAACCTCTAATTTTTCCTATTTGCAGAGGCATGTTGTAATTACTATGGAGTAGCTGAAACAGTGTAAATTGGCACCCTTACTCAGTGTGAGTTACTAATTTACTGTGCCCTGAAACTGAGACTGGGCAGGTGGCTACAAAAATGTCAACACAGTAAAGTATTTTATAAATGTTGTCTAAATCAGTATACTTCAAGGCTGGGTACTATTATTACTGCAAGATTATATGTTACTAAAACTAAAACACCCTGACCCTTGAATGAGAAATCAAAAGAAATTGCAAAAGTGATACACTGCAAGATATGGTGTTAACTAAAGCAACAATAAAACTGACAGAGCTGCTAATCTCGTGTTCTCAGTAATATACAGTTTCTCTACTAGCTAACAAAACCATGGGGAATACTGAAGAATCTTAAGAGGGTTCCAATTGCATTTTGAAATGTAAAGAAAATGAGAAAGTATTTATTTAGAGACCATAGGCTGTCTGAAAAGAGCTGTACTGCCACAGTTTTTCTTGAGTTAAAATAAGGCATGTAATTGTAACTATATTGCTATAATATAGATCAGACTGACTTTCAGAGACATTCAGGGACAGAAAGGCAACACTATTGTGAAGAACCTAGGACTATATAATGAGCTTATTACTTTACCTTGTTGATGACTACTGTTACCTAAACAACTTCCAAGAACTTTGTACCTAGGCTCACTGTCATTGAAATGGTCTGATCTTTTCAGGGTAACAAAACAAACAGACTGAATTTTTTTCAGTTTATGCATATTTTATCTAGATTTTTATTATAAATCAGTGATTTACCCTTGTCTACTGTAATAAATGAATATTTCTTCATGAAAGTCATCTGACAAGCGTCATCCTGCCGTGAGCAGGAGTGAGTCTTGTTATGGACCACATATCTGAGCGAAGGGGCACTGGTATATTCATTATGAGTTATCAAATTCAGTGGCTTAAAGCACCGTAATTATCTCCTTTTTGAAATACTGAGAGGGCAAAAGTCTAGATCAGTGGTAATATTTATTGCAGTATTTGAAATTGTACTGTTACAAAAATCTAAAGACAACCTTCTACTGAATAGCTTTTGTCTTATTTATTGAATAGCAATTCCGATATAGACTGCCAAGGATTATTCATCATAGAACAAATTTTCAAACTACACTTGGGATAGAACATTCACATTTGATACTAGAAATAAGATTTCCACATACCTTTAAAAGAAAAAATAATGAACCTTGATTTATCAATTTACTTATGTCTTCATTTCAAGAATTAAAATGATCTGCGAAGTGAGGGGCATAACTACAGTCCTCACCATGACATCCCTTTTCAAAAATTTCAGGAACCGTCTCTCTAGATCTATTATCTAATGTTGACTCTTAGTCTATAAACTTCCAGTGTAAACACATGGTGTAGATATCTCGGTGTACTCTGAAGAATCTTGTATTTTTAAATGTTGTGACTTTACAGGCAGTGGGATCAAAAGGGAAATAAACTAGACTGGAAATAAACTAGACTGGAATTCCCTTTCAAATTCAGTTGAGCTATCCCAAGTTACATTTCAAATTTAACTGAGAAAAATTCTCTCATCTCCTTCCCTCGTAATTGCTGCCAGAATGAATTGTACACACAAGTGAGATGTATGCTGCAGAATTGTCTATAGTTACCATATTGATTAGCATAAATAAAAGAAGTGAGGATTCCTGTCCTGTGGATCAAGCTTGTGGATGTGTGAGCCAAATTTTGTTCATGATGACACATATTTAAAATCTCACAGCCCCAAGTCTTGAAATGATCTATGGGAAGGCAATGCCAAGGATGCAGAACATTCAATTAACATTTTTTGATTAGTGTTTTGAGAAAAACAACAACAAACAAACAAACAAAACAAAACCCAAACCATTTTTAATAAATGTAATACTTCTAATTATTTTATGTTCAGAAAGAAAAGCGACTTTTATAGCAGAGATAATATTCACAAAGTTTTACAGGCAGAGTATTTAGAGAGAATGAAAATTGACTTTAGATATATAGTTTAGATAGAAGAGACTGAGATAGGTATTTCCTTTATAAGGAGAAATGCCAGACTGTCAGGCTATAGACTTCAAATTTTGAAAGACCTAGGTAAGCAGATAAGATAGAAGTGGTCTCCACTAATTTTAGGAATCACTGTCTAAGTGTAAGTATGAAGCAATAGGTGAAGTTTAGTTATGTGAACAATAGAAAGCCATTGCACCAACTGATTTTGTATAGGAACATTCAAACCTATCCCACAGATATGATCAAACTTATGCAGATTTACATTTATTCCATAGGTTTCTTTCAGCTGTAGAAGAGGTTAAAAAAAGCAAAGCAAAAAAAAAAAAAAAAAATATATATATATATATACTAAAGCCAAACCAAAACCTTCTAGGAAGACTTGGATTTTACTTGCATCCAACTAATACAGTACTGATTTTCTGATAAGTATTGACTTTCTTTTAAAAATATTTTACAGATTTTCCTAATTTTAAAGCATCATCTTCAGAATTAGAATTACTACCTCAAAGTTATGTTGTAGGCTTTTATCTTCTGATTAAAGCTCTAAAAAACTAGTATTTGTGATCTGGGATTTATTAAGTAGCTGCTTGTGGAAAACTAGTTGTTCCAGGACATGTGAACTAGTACTCTTCCCAGGAGAGTTGAACTGCCCCTATGATACAATTTTTCTGAAATGCACTGTATTACTTCTTTCCACCTCATTGGATTATATTTTAAATGCCTTACAAAGTTTTCCATTAAGTATACTAGTAGTTTCAGAGTAAAACATTTGAAGTCCACAGCTATGCATGTTTTCTGTATTATCGGTATGGATGAAGATGAGTTTATCAGCATCCAAGCCTTTCATCTCTCTGCACCAGGTAAACATTATTAAGGGAAATCAAGAGGGACATGCCATTCATGTATTATGGAATAGCTAACAGGCGCCATTTAACAACTTCCACACTAGATCAAGCTTGCTATTTGTTATAGACAGTGGAGGTACACCAAAATACCAAGAAGCACACAGCTGATGCTATATTCTTTGTTGTAGGATGATTTTCCCAAAAAGCAAAAAACTTGTTGCTGATTTTCAGAATTATTTTTCCTTACTTTAAATTAGAAGTTCTTGTCCTGTGTTCCTGTATAACATACTAAGAAGAAATGTGTATGTTCCATTTGTGGTCTTCAAGGTATTTAATTGTAGCCAGATTCTTTTACTGGCATTTAAGAAGGTTGGAAGTGCAACCTATCCATACATCAGTTTTAGTTTAGGGTATTTTAATACGCATTGTTTGAAACAGCGCTGGTAAACAGTATCATTCACTCAGAGAATCTGAGGCACAATAAAATTTTTAGTTGTATCCCCTCAAAGGTGCCAGTCATAAAGTATCTTTCATCTAGTTGGCTCCTTGAGGGTTTTGGTGGGATTTGTCTAGATGACAACATTTACATGTTAAACATGTAGCTTCCATTTATACTCAGTCATCACGTTTGGAGTGAAATTCAATGTTAAGATGTCTTAGACATATTCAAAGAAATTTTTGTCATCACTATGTCAATTTTAATTGAAATGGAACAAGATGTTCTACGTTTATATGGCCCTGCCATAAAAAGGGATACAGAAACACATGCTAGAAAAGAGAACAGCAGTTTCATCTGCTCAGGAATCAGGATTAAAGGAAAAAAAATAAAAGCCCTTCTTAATAAATATTATTTTTCAATTTTGTGATATTCTGACAACATAATTTATAAATATTCTCTAAATATATATGTATTTTTGCAAGGTTCAAAAATCTCTGCATTTTGTGGTATTTTGGTTTTGTTTTGTTTTGTTTTTTTCCTTTGATTAGAGCTATATATTATTAAATATCAGCTCTGGACACAAAACTCAGATGGAAATGAAGTCTTTTATATAATACAAACTATGCTCAGAAAAGGAGAGGTTTCTTTAATTATTTTTTCTAATATCCTCCAAAATTTTATGTTGCAGTAATTTCAGTGCTGATTCCCCAATTTACTTGAACGTTCCGTAAGTGGACTCTTAATGATTCATTGCATTGCTGTTGAATATGAATTAACTAGGGAGAGGTAAAGCATATATATTTTTTGTGTTAATGTGTTACCAATTCTGTTGCATTTTATTGCATCAGAACAGATTTTTTTAGTAACCTCAGGAACATATATAAACTGTATCTTAAATGCCTCGTTTAGAGCTTTCAGCCTCTTGTTAGTCTCTTCTGAATGTTTTCTTGTTCTAACAATTTATTAAAGCTTCATGCCAATTGCAGAGTTCTATTTCCATCTCACATTAAATTTTTTTTACCTCTATAGGTCTGCTAATTTTGCTGAGCATTATCCTTAGATGAGTTCCTACTAGAAATGACAGATTTGTTTACAGTAGTAGGGCTTATTACTGAATTTCTCCATGCAGTGTAGTCTTAGCACAGCCAAGCTAAATAGTACCTGAGAATGATCCTGGGAAGATAAGCTGTGTCAGGTTTGTTGATAAGTTAGTAGTGTTTGTAATGGTTTTGTCCAGTGCTGGTCACTAATCCACCCAATTGTGACTTTTGCTTTTCTGCTGGTATGGTACTATTTTGAAGATGTGATCTTGATACATCTTCTCCTCTTTAAATGAAAACAGAGTTTAGTACCATGATTTCTGCTGTGCTGGTTATCTGCAGCATTAGTTGGCTTCAGTGTAAGGACATGATTGAGCACGTTTGATTAAGTAGCACTGACATACACTGTGCATCTATGCAAGGAGGAAGTTAAAGCCATCTATTTTCCTTGACCTGCTCCCTGTATCCATACTACTGGATCACATTTTCGTCAAGTATTTTAGGAAAAAGTCTGAGTTCAGGCTGCTTATAAATTATGGAACGATATACTGTCACACCTAAAAAATATTTTTTGGAACAAGGCACTAATCTGCTTGACAATGTGCATGCAACTGATTTTGAATCAATATGATGTTGAAGAAAGGCAAGTAATTATTTAATTTCACTTCTATTAATGGAATACTACTGACAACTCAAAATTTACAATACCAACATATGCATCTAGATCTTTCACCCAAGGCGGGGATGCAAAATGCATTGGTATGTGGGTAGGCTTGCCACAAAATTCTTGAAGAAATAACCTTGTAATAGCAGATTCAGACCCACTGCACTGAAGAACTGCCTTTGGAAACCAAATAAAATACAATGGAATTAAATGTAGCTAGATTTAAAATACTGTCCCTCTGCAAGGTCTTAATATCTAAATCTAGGTTTCTTTACCTGACTCAAATTTTCCTCCTGATCTTTGGACCATGAGGTCTCTTTCTTTCAATACATAGCTGTTGAAAATGTAGGAGGGTCTGGTCCTCTTTTTTTTTTTTTTTTCTCCCGTCTTTTTATTTAGCAGATGACTCATTTTAATAGTTTTTCTCAATGTGGATATTTTGATGCCGTTTTTTTGACATAGCACACTGTATTTGAAGTGAGGTTTCTATGAAACCCAACTGTGTCAATATATATGTAAGCTCTTCATATAATTTATTACTCTCACATGGAGATACATGCTGAATCTTCTATTGAATTAGAAGGTTTGTTTGAAAGGCCATTTGTTATATTTCCTTCTGCTCTCAACTGTGCTTTCAAATTTCTACCCAATAATTTTCTATTGAACTTTCCTATTATATCATGTTTTCAGTACTCAAATATTACCATCCATGTGCATGTTTATTTTATTCAAAGTGTAGTCTCACACAGGAAAACATAAGTTTTTCTCATCCCCGACAAAGCTATGAAAACAAAACATAATGAATCTCTCTTCACTTTTTGTGGAAAAAGATGTTTTTTTCCTACTACAAAATCCTTGTTCTTGTAATATCCAAGGCTTTAATCTTCATGACAAAACGAGTGCAAATTTTTAATTTGCTAGGCTGGAAGAAAAAAAAAATGAAATCTTATAAAGCAGCAGATTGGAGGTTTTGTTTGGTTTTTTGATACACATAATATATTTTCTGAGTGTGATTTATCTAAAGCCCTGTATAACTTTTTTCTCCTTCCTTGTGGGCTCTCATCCAAGTAAATAAACATAATAACACAAATAATAATGCTTTCTCATAATAATGAACCCATAAACTCTATCTGAGTCACACATAGAACTGAGGAAAATGGGGTGCAATATATGTAATCTCCTATGGAAACAACTTGATGTGATGAGAAAATACAAGTTGCTTATATTGATCTATTCTTTTCAAGTAGTTTGTTAAAAAGATATGAACATTCCAAAACAGATTAGTTGTTTTTTTAATTTTTTTTTTTTAATTATAGACTCAGAAGGTGAATTTACAGGCAGACTACAATAGGAAAAAAAAAGCTTTCATGTATTTGTGACCAGCAAAGGGTGATTGCAGATGGCATCTACTTATACATTGAAAGTGAGATAATTGGCCCTAACTGTGATGAACTACCGTGAATAAGCACCCAGGCAATGCTGCCAGCTCAGTAGAAAAAGCAGTCCTGTGCAAACACTTGTGTAGAACTGAAAGATGTGTAAAGTATGTAAGGTTGTTTTTATCTTTAAAGTGGATTGTTTAATAGAGATTGGAGAATAGGAATAAATTTTTAGAATATATTGATTTTTAGTTATAATTTTTCATGTGGTTTTGCTGTGGTGATTACTCTTTATGTTCCTCTCTGACGTTATGGGAGAATAATCTTTTTTTTTCTATATTGTAGAAGATTACTTTTATGTTGTTCTTTTTACTGTTTTGTATTTCTTCTTACCTGAATTTTTGCCATCTGTACCTGAAATCCACCAGCACACTTGGAAAAAAACTTATGTACTATTTTTGATTACTGTGGAATTTATAGTGGTGCCTAGTACCAAAGAAAATCTACACCTTTTATACATAAAAGTGTTAAGAATATTAACCCATATCATACATTAATTTAACTCATATATTGCAATTCATTTGTATAATCTTAGTTATGTTCCAGAGAAATATTACTTAGGTTGATCTGATCTACTGACTGAGGAAAGTTAGTGACTATCACATAGATCCAAAGTACTGCTTGTCAAAAACAAATAATGATCTGTTTTATGAGAAATTTATGTAATTTAAAATATATTGTATCCATTAATTTGGTGTTGACTGTCATGGATTTCAGCAAGAATAGAATCAGCAGCCAGCACTGAAACCTAGCAACATATCTAGTTGGAGGCCTGTCACTGCTGATGTCCCCCAAGGTTCAGTACTGAGTCCAGTATTGCTTAAGTTAACCAACAGTGACTTGGATGAAGGGACAGATGCCTCCTCAGCAAGTTTGCTGATGACATAAAGCTGGGAGAAGTGACTGATACTCCAGAGGACTTTCAGAAGGACCAGGACAGGCTGGAGAGATGGGCAAAGAATTTTCTGAAACTCAGCAAAGGCAAATGAAGAGTCCTGCATCTGGGGAGGAAAAACCCTAGGCAGCTGTGTCCTTGATGGTATCCTGGAGTGCATTAGGAAGAGCATTGTCAGCAGGGTGAGGGAGGAGATCTTGCCCTTCTCTTCAGCCCTGGCATAGCCACCTTTGGAGTGCTATGTCCAGTTCTGGGCTCCTCCATACAAAAGACATATGGAGATCCTGGAGCAGGTCCAGTGGAGGGCAACAAAGATGATTAAGGGATTGGAGCACCTAGCTTACATGGAAAGGCTGGGAGAGCAAGATCTGTTCAGCCTTGAGGAGAGAGTGTTGAGAGGGGATGTCTTCAATGTCCATAAGTTTCTAAAGGGAGGGTGTCAAGAGGACAGACGGAGGTTCTTTTTGCCAATCATTAAGTTGTAGGAAGGCTGTTGGCAAAAGCACTGCAGACTCTGTCATCTGCTGCCACCCTCCATCCTTTCCCATTTCTCTGAGGTGCAGATACAGGACATGGTGCTGAACAAAAGTGCTGAAACATGAAAACAATATGTGCTGAAGGATGGGATCAGTGGGGGAGGCTGCTGCAGGAAGCAGAGCTGAAAGTGGGAGCCCTAATCCAGGTAAAGCCAAAAGGAGCACTGTGAAGAGGTAGCAAAATGACAACACCATGCAGGACTGACTCTCAGCACTCTGGAGCAGTCTGAAGTGTTGCTGGAGGCACCAGCACTGAACTGAGCAGTGTCACAGCGTGTCTCAGATGGCCTTGCTTTTGGGAATGTGTCCATCATTGTTTTTCTCTGCTTTAGGAGCATGAAACACTAGCTGCAGGAGTACCTCCCCAGTATCTTGCGTTTGTGCTGGCAGACATGCAGAACTAAGTCAAGGTGTTGAAGACCTTTTTGTGTGTAAAGCACCTTCTCTTTTTGTACACTTTTGTTATTAACATTTCTGTTTTTAGTGTGAGTAAATTGTTAACCCATAATATCTGCCTTTGTCCCTCTCCCTACCAGAAGGGGTGGAGGAAGAGGAGTGGCTGTTTTGGAGTATAATTTCCATCTGGTGTTAAACTACCATGGTATGACCTTTAAATGTTTTGCTTTGTCAACAAACAGATTAAGTTGGAGACTGGGAAGTTAGTGTGAAGGCAACTGGGGCTGCTCTAAACAAGTGTTTTAAATGCTCTTCCCTTATGCAGATTTCAGAAGAGCTGGGTAGGGATGTCAAACAGAGATTTCAGGTCTTGCAGTCTGACTAATAAGTGCGGGGGGGCGGGGGGGGAGGGGAAAGGAGACCTGTTTTCAAAGCTGGTGTTGTACATGTTTCCATGGTAACTAAAGCATTCACCGACATCAAGGTTTCTATTTTGTTATCTTTTAAAATTCATTTTTATTGTTAGTATATTTCCCATGTTTTGACTTAAAAGTGATAAGCTGTGTACATTTACTAAATTGTATGTTGGGTGTCTCAAGGGATCACTTCATAAAGAACATTTATTTAATTTCACAGGAGTAATTTAGTCACGTAGCAAAGAGCAGGAAGGAAAAAAAAGGTATGATTTCTTAAAAAAAGCCACAACTCTGGAATAATTGCAATATAGTTAGACTGCTCATACTGGAATTCCTATGTTTGTAATGTCCCTGGGTTGGAACATTTGATCAAAAGGCCAAATGCATTATGATGCTATTATTGGTAACTGGGTCATGGGAAAAAAATAAATCTCCCAATCTTCATATGTGCAAAGAATCTGCCATTGTTACCTCCTGATGCTAGAACAAACACAAAACTGTCACTGCCTATGAATGCAGTACATGATTTTTATCTGTTTCTTAGTGTGTTTTAAGATGTCTAACATTTAACCTTGAATGCTTCAGCTACCAGAAAAGTGCGTTTTTTATCTTCTTTTTTACCAACTGCTGGAATTTGAGAATAATGTAGATGAACTTTGTCTTTAATATTCCTGCTTTTTTAGAAGATACATTCACATTGCTCACATAAGGGGAATTGTGTGACAGAAGGCTGATATGACTTTTAGGACTAATTCAGAGATGATGGCAGTAAATCTCCATAGAGACAGTGACTTCTTTTGTTCCAAAATTACCTCACCAGTTCCTATAAAGCATTACTCCCATCTTTGATATTTCCTGGTCCTCTTTTGTCTATATAATACCTTCTATGAGTGCTTTACTGAGCTGTGTTCCCTTCCATTCTGCCAGGATGCAAAATGCTAATAAGTGTTCTGATATCCTATGACATTGGACATTACTGCTAGATATAGCGATCCTGAATTTTAATTAATATTTGAATCTAGATTAGAGTTATTTTATATAATCACTACTGGCTTATTCAGTGATAAAAATGCAGAAAATATTTAACAGAAAAATTAAAAATCCCTTGATAAACTGTTGATTCAATGATAACCAAGTTTTCATTGTATTTTTATTATTTGGTATTAGGTTTTTCCTATGCCACTTAAAACCCACTCTCTTTCTCTTCCACTATGTCTTCAAACACAACTGCTTTCTGAAGAGGTCAGATATGGCTGTTTCCTACATGTGGGCTGTGCAGCCAATAAAGTCAGTTATGATTTTCTTCTACACAGAGTATGTTATGATAGCTGCTGTTCTTATTTACATGTAATGAACCTGTGTTCATGTGTTTTCATTCATGCTTTCTTCTTGAGAAACAGTATTTTTAAAATGGCTATGCCAGTGTTTACACTGAAAAACTTGAAACCTGAATACACATGATTTCACAATGACCATGTCAAGGTACAAACCACTACTACTTTTATCATCATCATTGTCATTATTAGCATTATTATTAACCACTACTATTGCTATTGTTTTCTGTTCAGGCCAAACATTACTTCAGATCGTGTGTGTGATGATATTGTAATTTCTGAGGAGTCCTTCAACTTAGAAACATGCAACTTGCTTGAAAGTTGGGTTGACAGCTTTTTATATTTGTCCTATAAGCTCCTACTTCAGAAAAGATTCTACAGTCATGGAATGCTCTCTCTCTCTCTCTACATGTGCATATGTATTCAGTAATGTATATAACAACATATGTATGGATATATTTATGTGGTAGTTATAAGCCCTTTTCCTGTTGAATATATGAAACCAATCTAGCTTCTGTAGTTGAGACATGACACCCATCTAACAGTCAATGACAAAGGTAAATTATTAAAAATATTGTTTGAGAATAAGGAAACCCATTTTTTTTTCAAATATGGTATTGTGTAGAAACAGGGACTTTACAGTTGTACATGTGTTTATTTTCCAATTTCTCTGTCCATACTCCTGTGGAGAATTTGCCATTAACATAACAGAAAGTCAGAGAGATTGTCATCTTTTTCTGTATCAGTTTCTGGCTTCTTTTAGAACTAATGATTAGTTTAACTTGTATCAGGCTTCACAATGCTTCATAGTTTGAAAGTGTTATGGTCTTTATGAATTTTAAGCAGTACATGACTTCAAACTTATCCTTTGAGGGAAATTGATAATAATATAATTGAGCTCTTCTTCTGCAGTTTTATCGTGCATTATCTGTTAGCTTCTGAAGTTTAAATTAATCAGTCACGTTTAAGATTTTTACTGGCTTTATTCCTTTAACATTAGGTGTTCCTAAAAATATATTTTCTTTTTTTGCTATTTGAGACTTTTAAAATCTGTTTTTAAGTTTTAGCATCAACTGCAGAGTGAGGAGGATTGCTAATGTTCTGATCGCAATATAAGTCATAGAAGGGAGCACTTTTCATATGTAATTATCACCTCTTAACTGCTTAAAGAAAAAAAATGTAACTGCAAAGAATGAGGAGAAGGAGTAGAGGAAGGGGAAATATAGGAGGTGAACATCATAATGACATGGTAAATGATGAAGAGAAAGGGATAGCTAAACTAAACATGTGAATGAATATTCAGGTGTTCTGTTTTAACCAAATAAATGAGAGTAATAAATGAAACAAAATAGGCAACACCACTGCGTTCTTAAGTTAAAAAGAAAAAAAAATTGTGTTAGAAGGCCAAAGCGGCTTCCATTAAAAAAGATGTAGAGATGGTTTTAGTTACTGTGGCAGAAAATTCTATTCCCCACTGTAAAACAGTAGGTCAGATAACAAAAGAATGGTTAAGATATACTGCATGTAGTCTGCTTTTGTGACTTCATTCCAAGAGATCATACATAATCGAGTAGGTTTCTGTAGGAATTCTTTGTCAGCTGGGTACTGCTGTTGTTCAGCAAAGATGGGGCAGAATTAAGAGTTCAGTTGCTCTTATAGTTAATCTATTGAGGAAGATTTCCTTCATCTAATGTTTTCTCTGGACTTCCTATTCAAGTCTAAAATAAAGTGATCTCAGAAATTTTTCATGTAGAGAAGTTATTTTTCACTGTGCCTTTTTAAAACATTTGAAGCATTAACTCAATCTTTTCTTTCTTTTCTGTTTCTTGCTTTCATTTTTTTTCCTTTCTTTAAGAATTTTTATTACTCCCCATTTCTGGGGAGTAAAGCCTGTTTCTTGTCAGAAATCTGCAGTAGGTAACACCTTACTGTTGGGCATTGAAAATGCTCTAAATTTGTCTTTCTTCTGATTAGACAGTGCTTTATAAAAAAGAAAATCAACTCTGTTTTTTTGAGTTTTTGGTTTTGTTTTTTTTTTCATTTCTTTTCCTCCTTGTCTTAAATTTCAGGAAGACAAAACATTGCATCAGTAAGTCTGCCAACATGTTTAATAAGTCCTTTGACTGCTTGTCATGTAGTGTTGTACAGTGTTGACATCAGTCGACATCTATAACAAGTTGTGATTTTTGCTGACCTATGCTTTGTCACAAAGCTGAAATGAACTGTATTTTATTGTGCACATACAATAATAACTTGCATTGTTTACTCCATCTTTCTGTTTTTATTTAGCTGCAGATACATAGAAATGAAACTCAACAGGTTTATTTTCATCTCCCTCCAGTAAGACTATCTTAACACATATTATGTGTCTGGGCTTTCCTGACTAACACATAACTTCAGTAAAAAATATTTTGGATATATGTAAATACATATATTCACATATAATTATTATATAAAACATTTACGTATACAGTATGTCTATTTGATCTGGTCAAAATAATCTCTAGTGTCAACTGTTTGCAGTTGATTATATCTTCATCTGGTTTGGAACTATCAAATTTCTTATGATGTCAAAATGACTCAGATTTATCATTTACTAATTAAGAAAAATTGAGGGTAGGGGTCCTTGTTTGTTTTTAAGAGAAGGATGCAATTTTGACTCATATGGACATGTTTTGTTTGGAAGGAAATGAATTCAAGTCAGTGTAGCAATAATGTGGTAACTGCACAGCTGAGAGCAAAACAGATTGCTCTATCTCTGACCCATTTGAATATGCAACATTCTGGTGTATCTTTGTTGTCAAATCCCATTGAAGTCAATGATGCAAGTCCCTTTTTCAAGTCAAGGGAATTTTGCATCATACAAATAATAGGCAATAGAACAACTGCCCAGGCTGCTCCCTGAGCAACATACTGATCCTGCAATGAACAAGAGTAAAAATTGTATTATTTTTGCACAGCAAGTACTATACCTAATTGCACAATTTAACATTACACAGAGACTTTCATTACAGGAATATTATCAGAATACTGCTGAAACTTGCTCACTGGCCCTCATTTCAAAAGACGTTTGAGAATAACTGATAATGGATATCAAATGGATAAGTTTTGATAATTCTGAATCATTAACATATGGAAAATAAATACAGAACTAAAATAAGTTTTATCATGCAAATGTCAAGTGAGCTTTTTATCAGAAAAGCCTGTTGCCCTAAGCCTGTGATGGATGTAACTGATCTTGCCATGAGGAACACAGTTATCTGAACAATTGATGTTTATCCTTTACTTTCCCAGCCTAGTACAATTCTATTTATAGTTGTCTTCAGTGATTTTATTTTTATCTTAAAAGCATTAACTTCTCTTTTCTTCCATTTGGTCTATCCAGGCTACCAACTGTGCAGAGCATATTGTTCATGCTACCTGCAAATTATATCACTAAAACTCACGGCATCATCATTTGATTTTATAACCCTTCACTGAAGTTTAATTGCTTTATTTGACTACATAAAGCCTTATCTGAAATTCAAAGCTTCAAGAGGCTTGCATTTTTCTAGGAATGTTTATTTCCTAGGTATCAGTTAAGGTACATTATAATGTTTTACCATCAGAGAGATGAATCTAACTGCCTGGATCACACAAATTGCATAATCAAAGCAGGTATATTTGGATCCATACTACATTTCTTACGTCAAGCAGTGAAAAATAAGTGAAGAAAAAAATCCACCTCGGGTGTATGGACACCAACCAGAAAAAAAAATCTTTAGGGAAAAAGATCAATATTACATCAAAATAATCTGTTATCTCTTTTTTTCATGACTTTTTGGTAAATCACTGGGTATATGATTTTTAAGTGAATGACTTTGAAGGAGAAAGGAAAAATTAGAGAAGGTTTCTTTCTTCAGTTTCTGTACTTTTTGTGAATTAGACTTCCCTAACTAGTGGGATAATGTACAAAATCTTTGTATTTAGATTATTATTATGAAGTTACAAAACAGTTATCATTTAATTTAAACCTTCAAATTCTAATGTGATCATATGTGAGTGGCTTCATATAGATTTTGAATCCAGAAATATTTATTGTCTCCTTTTCTTATTTAACCTCTTGGTATTATTCAGGCACATTTAAGAAAGGACAGCAATTGCCCTTTTTCTCCAATCCCTGTTTTTTCCTTCCAAGGACAAGGGGTAAGAGCCTTGCATTTCCTTGATTTCTTTGGTTTTCCACCTTATCTATATACTAACTTGTATAATAAATTGGACCTGCTGAAATTCTCAGTTGATGAAATTACTTTGCCTCTGTACTCTATATCATGGGAGATGACTGGCCCCTCCAATCCCCAAAATCAGTACTGAGTCTGTGGGCATGCTGCCAAAGGAACTCCATCTTTCCACTTTCCTGAGCTTTACCTTTGAAGCTAGTAAAGTCATGATTCCTTGGTAACCTGGACAATGTGACAGATTTCCACTCTGCAGAAACTAGAACAGGAAACAGATCCAAAAAGGCACTGAAAATTAATGTTAGCATTCTCCTTGTGTCAACATAAGGAATAAATGTCACTTTTCTATAATAATAATAAAAAAGTCCTTACAGATTTCTAGCTACATTCAATGAAATAATTGAAAGTTGATGTCACATACATATTAGATTTGCAGTTGTCCGTCTTTGCAATGTCCTAGCCTGTTAGGTGTGGAAGTACTTAGACAGAAGTTGTGAGCTGGAGAAGACTCATATTCCTTGGTTTAGCTAATATGAGATAACATCTCTTAATGGTAACAAAAAACCAGCAATTTTGGTTTGTAGAATGTTTCTTGTATGTAGGAGAACATATAAACAGGCTAGTTTTAATCAAAAGGCAAGGCAGAAGTAATCTCCCCTCTACTCCCTTTCCGAAAGAAATCTCAGTCTATGACACAGCCTCATAAGAGTGGAAGTCACAGCTATGTTAAAAACAGGTAATTCTTGTCTTATGTTACCTATTCTGTGCTAAGTTGACAGTTTCAATAATGTATTAGAGCTCCTTAGAGACCAAGTGTTCAATCTTGAGGTAATTTCACAAAATTATGTTTTAAAATACATATTGTTACATTGGAACAACAAGAAAAACATTAAATGCATTTGAGGATCTGTTTTGTAAGAATATCCATTTTCAGGCTGGAAATATTGCCTTTTAAATTCAATTTCTTTTGGTCTGTTGCCTTTGGATTCTTGTTTTGTACTCTCTTGAGAAATACTGGGGTATCGACAGTTTTCCTAAGAAATCATCCTGTTTACAATTCCTGTTGAAACTGTTATGTCTGTGAAATACATCAGCTTCAATAAAATTTCAATTTCCATCCCATCCTAAGTAGCTTAACAGCTTTAGTGACTATGTTGCAGAAGAAAAACCCGTTTCTTCAAAGCTCCTTTCCTTGCCTCAAAGAACCTTTATGCTACTCTTTAATATCAGAAAATGCAGCAAAAAAAGAGCTTTGCCAAGGTTTCATGTAAAACATTTCAACCTCTAAAATTTTTAGAGCAAGAGAAATGTTGGAACAGTTGAAGTTTCATTTTTTTATTTGTTTGTTTGGTTTTTTTTCATAGTATTATAGAAGGCTGGAAGGAAACCGAAAAGATTATCTGGTTCAACTCGCTGTGAGAACAGGAGCCTAGATGAGATTAGCTAGTACCATCTGTCCATTCACATCTTGAAAACCTCCAATGATGGGTTCAACACTATGTCCTCAGAGATGTTGTTCCAGTGAGTGATTGTTCCTTTCTTCTGTAGACATGAAACCTTTCCCAGGCACTTTTACCCATTGCTCCTTGTCTTCCCCATGTGGCTCCTTGTCAACAGAGAATCTGAATGCATCTGTCTTGAACTGTGGGGACCAAAACTAGCCACAACACCCCAGGTGCAGCCTGATTAGCACTGAGGAGAGTGGGATGATGACATTTTTAGCTCTGCTATTAACAACCCTGCAGGTGCAACCCAGGAACTAATTTGTCTTTTTTGCTGCAGCACTGCATGGCTAATCCATGTTCAAGTTGTCTACCAGGACTCCTATTTCCCTTTCAGCAAGTCTGCTTCACACCCACACAGATCCCAGACTGTAATTTGACCCTTGGTTATGTTGTGTCAGGTGCAGAACTTTACTCTTCCCTTTGTTATACTTCATACTGTTCTTTCAGCCCATTTAGATCTTTCTGTAAAGTGGCTCTCCCTTCTAGCCAACCTCTAAGTGAGGTGTTCACCTCACCACCCAGCTTTATGGTATCAGTAGATATGGCAAGGATAATTTCAATTCTCAAGGTAGACCCTTTTTGACAGACTGCCATTCTGAGTAAAAAAAACATTAAACATCACCCTCTAAAGTGTGGCCTGTTGTCCAATTTCCTACCTACAAAATCTGAAACTTGATAGTTTCTTTGGTTTTCAATTAAATTAGTCTGTAAAGTATCTGAACTAAATTCCTTCTGTCTAAGAATATGTCCTAGAGAATGTCTGCCTGAGAGATGTTTATGAACAAAACAAAAGTATATGACTTTCATTTACTGGTGAGAATGATCCTGGAAGGTTTACACAACACTAGTACTTAACCAAAAAGTTACTCCATTGTAAATTCTTACAAATGAATGAGAAAAAGAAAAAACACACTTAAAAATATTAATATGAAAAATTAATTAAGCTAAATGTGGGTTTAGTTACTAAATGTATTTTCACTATGTAGAAACTACTCATTTAACTTTGTGCAAATTATATTCAAAGTAAAAAAGTAATTCAGCATTAAATAGGTCCCAGAGTTTAAGCGTATGTGTGTAGCATGTAGTCTTTCCCTAAGAGCTGATGAGAGCATCTATTAAGTGCAATAACTAGTATCTGTATGGGATGAAGGCATTCAAAAATCTGCTAAGCAAAACCTGAATATTCAGGACTTGCAAGCAAAATGTGCAAGCAAAAGTTTTTCAGTCATGGAAGAACCCTTACACCTATAGCTATTTGAAAATTATTTATAGCACTGCCAGTAAAGTTAAATTTATAGAAGGGGAAATAGACAAAAAAAAAATAAATCTATAAGTAACACTTTGGCTTTCATTGAAAACAGAATAAGGAAAACACACAAACAAAAAACATACACTTTACAAAAGAAAAGAAAAACAACCAAAAAAACACTATTAAGAAACAAAATAAAATTTGATTGTTTAGTTTGTTTTAGTTCTCCTTTCCATAGAATATTATCTAATTTTGATCAGGTTTATATGTGTTAACAAGCTTATTTTCAAGATAGTGTTTAGAGGTTTCTCAAGTGTTTTCATATTTATATATTAATAAATTGTATTTAAAGCCCTCAGCTTGCCAAGTAAGCCAAGAACATGAAGAACATTTCCAAATCCCTTTTTTCCAAAACTCCTCTGTTTCCATTTTCCAGGCTAAGTAATCTCTTTCCTGCCATTCTCTAAGAAAACTTCACCAGCAGAGCTTCGAAACAAAGATATCAAATATTTCCCACCAGGTCTTCTCTGTCTTCAAATACAGTAAATAACTGATGCCCAGGGAGACATGAAGAAAGAAAATCTCTCAAATTGTTCACTGTGGAAAACAGATTGGCCCACTCCTAGTAGCTAGCTGAAGCATTAGATTTAATGATAATGATTATCATTATCTTAATGTAAATCTGCAAGTATTAAGAGGATGTTGAAGCAAGTGCCATAGTTTGTGCCCTCTCCAACATGGACAGCAGTGAAACCATCATCTCAATCCAACAGCCAAACCACCTTAACAAATATGCTTGAGAATTTTTCTCAGAAATTTATTCAAAATGTATTCAAAAAATCTCCAAACAATGGTTAATTCTTTACCTGGGTTTTTTTTGACATTATTTCAAAACTGGAGAGAAAGCTTTCTCAGGGGATTTTCAATTCTATATCCTAGTGCGTGGCAAGTAATACCAGCATGATGACACCTCTCATCACTTGAATTATTTTCCCTTATTAATAGATTACAGACATGGAAACCTGTTGCTATGCTTGTTTTTTTAGCTATGCTTTTGTGTGTAAAATTGCAACCTGCTTTTTTGTATTGTTATTAGAACTTCTGGTAATGGAGAGTGTCTCAGTAACCTCTACAACTTTTTATAAACACATTGCACTGCTTTTCTCACTATGGAACCCTTAAGATCCCTGTGGCAACAGTAGCAATTGCTTACAAGAGAAAATAATGTTAGAGAAGTATCTAATGCATTTTCATCTGCCTTTAGTGCAATATAGCAGCTGGAGATGAGGAGGAAAGCTGCCATCCTGTAACCAATCAGCTCTCCCTGGGACAACATTAAGAGATCCATGGTTCACTGGCACTCCACAGACTCTAGTTTGCCTTAGGAAATGAATGACTGGTCTCATTATCCTGGTAAATGCCTCAGGGCAATGAAGAGTCAAAGAATCGTTCTCTTCAAGCAATGCATTTTGGGGAAACTAACTGGAGTACCTTAGAGTCCTGAGAAAATCCTTTCCTCAAGAGACTACCTCATTACCTTTGTGAGTGTACAGTCTCAATTCCAGAGAGGAGCCTGAGCTGGAAAACTGATGAGGAGTACAGAGGAGTCAGGACCCTTCCCCTTTGAAATACATACCATTATTAGGAATAAAATGGCCTTTATGTAGTGAATGTTTGACTTATTATAAAATTATACTTGCAAAACTACTGAAAAAACACACATGTAAAATGGGCTAGATTTGATAGGATGTAAAATTATTTGAATAAAAAAAAATTTTCTGTGCCTGTGTGTAGGAGGTTTGTAATTTTTCTTCCTGAGAGAAAGCTGTGTGGAATATCAGCACTGATACAACTTTAATTTTACTAAAAATATGCTATATATAAATGAAATGTTTCAAATTTAAAGCCTGAGTTTGGCAAGTTATACAGGTAAAAATGAAAAAGTTTAAGAAATTTATTTTTAGGACTTCCATCAAAAATTCTGCCACCATAGCAGGTGGAGATTTTGACTTAAATATGAATAGCTGTCCACATTCAAAATTAAAGACATCAGAATTATTTTTAGCTACATTTTTGAGACCTTGATTGCTGGACAGTCCTCACCACTTCCCCACTAAGCCAGAGTAAGACTCTTGTGGAAATTGCAAGCTCATACTCACTCCTGTATTTAAATAAATAAACAAACATATTCCAATACAGATGTAATACTAGAATTTCTTATACACACCAACAATCTATTTATTATCTATTTTCTAAAATAAATCCTCATGATTACTTTCCAAATTTTCAAGTCTCGGAGATGGAATTAGCCTTATTGATTTAAAAGATTATGTTAATGAGGATGAACATGTAAGTAACCTGGTCATTATCTGTAAATATACTTAAAGATCCTTCGTTGCAAGTTTCTCACCCAGTTTCTGTGGTGTATTTTTGGTGTATTTTGTGTTGCTTATGCATGATATGATAGTTTACAGTTAAGAGTCCTTTGGGTTCCATTTTATTGTTTTGTTTGAATTGAATTGAATTGGGAGTTTTTTGTTGTTGTTTTGGATTTTTTTTCACATTGTTTTTCTTGTTCTTTTTCTTGTTCTTAGCTAAGTGTTCAGGCATTTAGAAAAGAAAGTTCACCCATTCTTTGTAATACTTCTGCTCACCTCCCACATACCACCAACCCTGCTAAACTGCCTGGGGTAAATTGGCAACTAAGATTTCAGGCAAAATCTTTCTGACTATAATCCCTGCTGTCACCATGAAATAACTTCCTAGCACCTATCTCTCAAGGGCATTTTTCATCCCATATTGGAGAGCACTTGCCAATGCAGTTGTTGAAGCAAACTGTAAGCCACTTCAGTCTGAGTCTGATTCACAAACTTAAATAATTTCTAAAATCCCAGATATGTTCCCGAACTACTAAATTATGGAACAAGCAAAGAGCTTCTGTTCTTCACTCCATTGTTAAAATCAGATGATTTCTAATGAGGATTGAAATACTGATGTGTCCAAACTCCGGAAAACTAAACATTTTAGCAATAGCTGGACTGAGGTCTCAATTACTAATCACACACTAAAAGAAAACCAGACCCTAAAGGGAATGAATTGTTTATTTAAAACTTAGATATCAAATTGTCTGAACTATCTGAGCTTGATAAAAGGTTTTTTATCATGAGTTCATTTTTGTCTCTGTGTGAATTTACTAAATTCTTCTAAATTTTTAGGACCCTAATTTGTGGATCAGAATCTAAAATACTCATTTCACAGTAGCACGTACTAAGATAGTCCTCAGAGGCGATTTCAGCTGTCCTTTGTTTAACTCAGGTGTCCCTCCAACTCAGGACAATGCTGCAGTAATTTCCCTATATGGGAGCAAATCCAGTATTACGGCCATGGGAACACCCAGGTATCTAAGCCAACATTGTGTGCATCATTTTGGGGGGTGGATCTTTCATTTCTAGGCAGTATATTTCTAAGCACCATAATGTTTTATCTATTTGTTTACATTTCAAGGAATTTAGCCATAAATTCACTATATATAGAGGGAGAAATATATGTCTGGTAATGTCTCTCAAGTCTCAGACCATACAGAAAAGAAATATACTCATTTGAACTGCAAAACTATCTCTCGGTAAGAGAAAGGAGAATTAAAAGGCTGTGGTGTTCAATTATACCACTCTTCTATCTGACATCATACTCAGTGAGAACTATACAATAATTCCAATTCAGTAACAACCATCAGTGTAAGAACAAGAAAGAATCTGAGCAATTTCAGAACTCATTCTCTACCTCTTCATTTTAGGAAAACTGGTTCTTTTTTACTTCATCTCTCTAGAGATTTGTGAGGACTATGAGTGTATTCATCTTTGTGAGAAAATAATGCCTTTCATAATTCTCTAAAAGTTAAAGACAAGCACCAAGCCTTTAATCTGTAACAATGACTCCATCTTGCTCTTAAAACACCTTATGGAGTTTCTATCCTTTGGTTTATTAATAAACTTTGGGATAAACCTTCCTAAATTCTGTACTACTGTGTGGAGAAGAGGGGATTAAAAAGAGCAGAAAAATAACTTTCTGGGAGCAAGACTTAAGAAGAAACTGTTAAGTGGTTCTTGGGTTCATAATTTTTTTATGCAAATCAAGATAAGTTCAGAGTCTGCCCCGGGCTATCTTTCTCAAAGAGCAAAGATCCAAATAGACATTGTATTTTCCAAATGCAGGACTGCAACTATATTGATTGCCAAAGGTTACCAAAGGTTACCTGAAGTTTAAGAATAATATAAAGCATTTGAATAATTTAGAAAACTTAAATAGTCATCTCTGATTTTGAACATTAAGAGTTGTTAAAAATCAGAAAATCTTAGGCACATTTTATTTTCTTTTGAAATTATGTGAATAGGATTTCCTCATAAAGAACAAAAAAACCCCACTTTTAAAATGTATGATAGCTTTTCTGCCTGTATTAATTGCTGCAGTGAAAGAATTCACACAAACTGTCAACATCAGATTTGCAAATTATAAACTTCTGTATTTTAGAAATTAGTTCATATATACATCTTGTGTGGAAACTAGGGCCTATTAAAAACTGTTGTGGTCTTTTTAATTGGAAAATTCTGATGAATAGAAAATAATTTTTAGGTGTTTCCTCAGACCAGGAAAGAAAACCAATCAAAACCAGACTGATTTTGTGGCTGCCGTTATCTATACTATTATTTGGTATAAAGAAAAAACCAAAAAACTGTTGAATATGGACTGGGTAACAGTTTTAAATGCCATGTAAGTTTTTAAATATTTCCCTCATTTAAATCCATTTTCCAAAGCTCTTCTATTATACCTGTTCAATTTATATAGATAGTCAAAGAATCAATATAATACAGAATTGAACCCTTCCTCTTGCATAAATCTACAAGTGCCTTATATGTTGAGCTATGCTAAGAATGTTTTCTTGGAAGAATTTTTAAAAAAAAAAATCTTCTGAAATCTTGTTTTCCTAAGAGTGGACAACAGAAATGTGTTTAAAATCTGCTCACAAGAAGAGAACATATCTCTTGCTCAGGCTCTACTGAAAACTACTACATTTGTTGCCTATGATTTCTTTAAATGAACTGGAGATCTGTTTGGGTTGAGACTATGATCACAGTTCCTTGAATTGCATGAATTTACAAGAGTCAAACACCCAGCCAATAATTATGTAGCTCACAATTAAATTACTCTGCTCTGTTCAAAAACTGACAAGAAGCCAATAACCAATTCATAATTTCTTTGCCTCCCAACTCACTAATGATTTGAAGAGTGCACATTTTTAATTTAAGCAATTCACTTCAATGTCAAAACAACTCCAGTGTCACCCTGACAGGTATTATCTTATTTGTGAGTATAATAATACAGAAATAAAAAGTTATTGTGTCAGAAATTTTGTGACTCATTCTTATATTCACTGTCTTTGGATTAATTGCTTCCTTGAAATGTAACAAATACCGTTTATGAAAATGTGAACAAAATATTGAATAATTTTCTAAATATTGCAGCTTATAATGCTTTTGCACTGATGGTACAAGAAGAATGTAGGATAAAATATGGTGGTCTAAAGTTCCAGTTGTCTTAATTAACTTAGGACTGTAATGACATTTAGAGAAAATAAACATTTTACAGAAACATTCACAAAAACTCATAAAAACTATAAATTACATCTTTACAAGTTTAGTAAAGAACAGAACAGAACAGAACAGAACAGAACAGAACAGAATAGAATAGAATAGAATAGAATAGAATAGAATAGAATAGAATAGAAGAATAGAATAGGTGAAGTTACAACAATCACTTAGTTCAATTGCCTGACTGCAATCAGGTGTGACTGAAAGTTACAGCATATTATTAGGTGTGTTGTTGCAATGCCTGTTGAACATTAACAAGCTTGGATCGTGAATCACCCCTCTAGGAAGCCTAGAATGTTTGACAAGTGCTTGTCCAACCTCTTGGAAAAAAAAAAATAAAAATGGTTCCTGATGTCCATTCTGAATCTCCCTTGATGCAGCTTTGAAGTGTTCCTGCACATTCTGTCACTGGATACCAGAGGGAAGAGTTCAGCACCTCCCTCTCCATTTTTCCTCCTCAGGAAGATCTAGAGAGTAAGAATCTAAATTTGGTGTTCAATCAGACCCCCAAGTATGATACAGCATAATAGCATCCAAGAGATTAAAAATAACTTTAGTAGTTTTGATATATAACTTAACTTGTCATTAGACATATGCCAGAGGTAAACACAGTGTCCTCCTCCTTTCTCTCAGATTTTTCATGAGGGATGGAGATGAAGGAATCTTTTTTCTCTGTTTGGTATGCTGCTCTTCTTGAAGGTTTATTGCAGATTTGGAAAGGCAAAATATTTATACAAAAGAAAGAGCAAAGTATTTCACTATCAAAAGAAAAAAGGTGAAAGGAGAAAGGGTACATCATAATTTTCTCAGTCTTGTCTTCTGTTCAGCTATCTAAAGGCAGCGTGGAGTTAATTAGAATGTTTTCGCGAGTGAGTTGAGAAAGGTGGATCACAGGGGGTATGGGTTTAGAAATGTTATTAAGTTTGGATTCATGCTGGCTTTCTTGGTGACAATGAGCCTTTCTAAAGCTTTAGTTTCTAACAAAACTGGATCTGCAGCCACAGCAACAGCAGGAACAGATTTCCAAGCGTAAAACAGAGTCTTGCCCTTCCCCGATCACAGTTGTGTGTTTGCTGGTTCTAGGACTGTATTGCAGTGAAGTGAACAAAGATGAAGAAAATATTAAAAGGTCAGCAGTTCACACTTTAAGGCAACAGATAGGGAAATAAGGGTGGGTAAGAAAAATCTGGAAATTTTTAGATAATGTTCTTTAAAAATGGGTAATACCTCTTCAAAATGAAACTGTCAGCACAGATTTATTGCAGAGGACAAAAAGTGTGTCAAACAGCTCCCCAGAAAGGAAGGATTTATGAAGAAACTGACAGGTCCCCATCTTCCTGACAGACTGCTGGAATCTTGCATATGGCATTACACTAGAGAATCTCTGACTCCTCAGGGACTGTGCAGAGCTGTCTGTGCCCTGCACATATGACCACTGACTTCCTGCCTGTGTCAGGACAGGAGTCCGACAGCAGTCTGAAGCCCTGTGACACTGAGATCCATTTCCCAAGGTGATATCTCCTGTCTGATGACCTCAGTGGAGTTATTTGAGAGTTGGAGTTATTTTATTGGGAGCCCGTTTCTATCAGGGCTACTGTGGCTGCAGAGATTGCTTTTATATTTCTGCTATTTTCTCCTCCAAATAAACTTGTCTCTGCTTGGTGACTCCTGAAGGAAATGCCAGTTGTTACTGAAACCTTTGGATGGCTATGGAGCACACATTCACTGAAGTCTAAAACAGAAAAGAGAAAGGAAAAATAGAACTGAAAAGCTGTGCAATACACTAGTACACAACTGAAGTAGAATGAGAGAGACAGATGCTTGTCTCAACCTGAGTATTTGCTTATTGTTCTGACATATCAGACAGTCACAGTCAAATCAGAGTTGGCTAGGTCTGAAGCAAATACGGCCAGGAAGCCATACAACTGTATTACCTCAAGTTCATGTACCTTGCTGCTCTACAAGGCTGATTAACTCAACACCTGATACTAAACCCAGCCCAGACAAGGAGACTTCAGGGCATGAACAGCAGCAAAATTTCCAGTGTTTTCATGCTTATTATGCATCCTGACGCTGCTTACCATTTTTGGAAGGTTTTCTTGGTTCCTCTGTTGGACATAAGCATCTAAATCCACTTAATTTATACTTTTATTGCTCAATACTGCTTTGTTCTTATTTATAGCAAATCTTTTATAACCTTTAACTACACTGTATGTCATCTGGAACATAAGAATACAGTGTGGGGGATGTAAAGTAAGTATATAGCACACAGTACAGCCCATGAAGAACCTGACCTTGCTTTGAACAATCTACATCTGGAACTTGCATCACTAACTCAGTGGCAGCAGCTAAGAGTACTCAGCTGGGACGTCAGCTTTCTTCTAAGTGCTTTCCACTTGATATGGTTAACTGATCTTAACCATGTTAACTTCATGCAGTAATTTTGGATGTAAGTGATAAGATGGCTGTGACTCACTCCATTGCTCTGACATCTTTAAACCACCAGAGTTGATACTAGAAAATCAAATTAATTAATATGTTTTATGCTCAATTATTTAGATACAAACTTTTCTGAGTGGCTAATGTGCCACTCATCAAAACATCAATGAGTGATATTTTTAAGCAACTCCAAAACAACAGGTTAATTTCTCAAAGTTTAAATTTTAGGGTAATTTCAATATGCCATGAAAAAATATTTACTGAAGCAAATGAAAGAAAATGGCAGTTTCTTAGTGCAACTAAGTGCAGCTTCATACCTGACACAAGTTATTGATTTTCCTTGGCAAGTACTAGAAACCTTCACTCTTTCCGTGTAACCTAATGACTTTGGTAATTTAGGATGCAGTTAAACTCTGAATTTGGGAATGGAAAGAACCAAATCTGCCACATAGCTGAAGCAATTCCCAGTTATATCTTTTCCCCACTCATGCACTGTTCTTTTAGAAAGTCTTATTATTCCTTCCCAACTGCATTTTTTCTTGTGTTTTACTTCATTTTTGTATGTTCCAGAATATCGATTCAAGTTAATGCTTTTCAATATCTCTTTATCTGTTTTTGTGTAGCTCTGTGGTTTGAGGATTTTTTGCAATCCTTTTTTTCCTGAAATCAAGAAACATAAAGTTTCTAGCATTTTAAAATCCAGTATTAAAATACATATTATTCTCATAGCTGAATGATTTTTCAATTTCAAAAATCATCAAATAAATCTATTTTTAAAACCATGTAACGGAAAAAATTCTAATATTCCCCAAAGCAATAAAATTCTCTCTCACACTGTCCCTATATTTTCAATTGTGATTGTGGACAAATGCACTAGAGCCATGCAATTACTGACCTTTTTTTGAATTTCCTGTGTAAGCCTAGTATTTGTCCCTATTAAGGGAAAGAAAATTAATTTGATGCTTAAAATGAAGCAGACTGATCTTTGCTAGCTGTGGCTACTCTGCCATTCATGTACATATAGTTAAGATTAAATACAACCCCTTGAGAAGAAAGAAAACAGATAAGAGGTCCTAACATCTGAAAAACTTCTTCGGGATAATATTTATCCTATGTGACCTAAGTAAAATCACTCATGTCGTTCATATCTTTTTCCCTTACATCATAAATAGCACAATTTAATTGTGTACATGGACTTGAACAGGAAAAACACATATTTCAATTTTCATGGAGAGGGTAGAGAGGGCAAAAGTCTAGACAGAAATAAACAGGTGCAACATGTCTCAGAATTAACTTAAAAATTGCAATAAGTAAACCCACTGCTAGTATAGGTCTCAATAATATAACTTGACTGAAATTTAAACTGAGTTTTTTTACATATAAGTCACTGTGAAATATAGCAGTATTGATGAAACATCACCTTTTGCTTGACCTTAGCTATAGCTGGTGACTAGAACTGGGGAAGAGAACTATGCAAGTTACTTAAGAGGCAAAGAAAAAGGGAAAAGGACAGTTCGGGTGATAGGTTTAATGAGAACCTGGAATACTCAGAGAATGTGGAATACTGACAGTACTGCAAAAGTGCAACATCATTAGCCAGAAGTTTCTGAGACACAGTGTATGCAGATCTGAGGCTGTGGAACAGACTATATTACAACATTGAAAATTTTGGTGAGACAAATAAATAAGGAATTTGATGTTCACAGTCTAGAAAAGTAGCAGCAGACTGCTGATATGTTGGAGGGGAGACATTAGAGTTCTTCAGGGAAGAGAGGAGGGAGACCTGTAATGGAAAAAAGAACAAAAATTACCAAAAAACTAAGTCTAAAAATAATTATCTAAAAAGATAAGTACTTTGCATTGGCAATATGTCAGGTTTCTGAAAAGTCTATGAAACTTATTTGAAAAATATAGCCCAAAACACTGATAATGCTAAGGGGCTAGATTTTACATTAGGAAGAATGGAAGGAAAATAAAATACATAGGCATCATGTCCAATATATGATATGTAAAATAAAATGTATGTAAGTACTTTTTCTAAATAATGTCATTATTGCCAGGTGGCCAGTTTTAGCCAATTCAACCAAAGTATCGTTACAAAAAATTATGTGATATTTACATACTGCAAAAGAGAATGGAGGTCAAAAAAAGCATTTAAATAAGCTGAAGCAGGTGGGCATTTGAGGCATAAAATTATAATTTTTTTGTCTCTTCTTTTAACTGAGTAGTCCAATCAGTATGTTAGAACTAAAGGTTCTATCAATGCCTACAGAGGAAATATTCTACAATTACATAATTTTTGTGACTTTCAGAGATCAATCAACACTGTTTATCAAGTTGAGTATAAGATGTGGTCAAACAGCTCACATTATAAAATACAAATTTTCTGTGGAAATGTTTTATTGTCTAGACATCAGAGTGCCTGATTTGTAGAAATATCTGAAATTCCACATTTTCATAGAAGTCTTGGCACTGAATTAGCTTTTGATGATTCCAAATATTTCTTTAAAGTAGAGGGTTCTTTAATTTAGGATGTATAGCATAAAATAAACTTAGAAATGAAATTCTGGTTACCAATGAAAATGTTTGCAACATAAAATATACTAACAAAGTTATGACTTACCATGGAAATATATGGTCTCATGGCTATTTTCCAAAGAAAAATTTTCAACTACATTTTATATCCCTTATAATGCCAGTGCAATAAAAAAAAATAGAACTAAATCCATATCTATTAATCTATTAATTTCCTCTGGAAACAAAAATACCCAATTACTCGAATAAAAAGAAACAGACAAAATTCCTGACAGCTAGAACTTTTCAAGGAATTACTAGAAAATAAGCAATTAAATTGTACATCAAAAACTTGAGCAATATCTAGGCTTCAGTAATCTGTACTTTCTCTAAGTCAGGAAAATTCTTATATATATTCAGATGAAAAAATGGATATGAAGTTTCGTCAAACTGCACAGAAAAAAAGACAATAAAAAATAACTTAATTAGTCCTCTTCTCACTGTTTCTGCAAATAATATTTATCTTATTTTCTCGTTAGTTGTTACAAAGGTATTTACTCCAGTGCCTCTGCTGGAGTAGTTAACTATTTCAACATATGAACAGAACACCTAGGCAGCATAGCGCAGATATGAAGGAATAAATGTATTTTCATGAAAGAAAAAAAAAATGTACAGATTTATAATCATTGGCCTATTAGAAAATACCATAATTATATTTTAAAATTTAAGAAAAGTTATCCCAAAGACAAAGGAATTAACTGAACAAGATAAAATGAGCTACAATTTAATTTTAAAATCCTTGTTCTTGATTTCACAAGTAAAGATACTATGATTAACACTATTTTAAATGAAGTTCCGTGGAAGAGAGTTTACGTATCTTTAAGAAAATTACATTTTTCACTGTTTATCAAAATATCATATAAAAATATTTACCTTGAGTTTTCAGCAAACATTTGTTGTGGTAATTGATCAGAGAGACATAACAAGAGACAGGAGAGAAAAATATGACTTCCTCCCTAGAGGTCCCATGAAGTACAATATTGTTCAGCTGTGACAAAGAAAGAACTAAGATTTTTACATGTAAAACCTTAAACAGGGCTTTATATTTTTTGTTGCACACATTTCAAAATAATAAATTTGAACTCAAACCAAGACTTAAATTCATAATGCTAGAGCACTGGTAATTTCTCATTCCAGATTTATTACTCCAGAATAATGGAATTGTCACAGCCCATGTTCCTTGTGGACAAACTCATGTTACTAAGGAAATCAGGGAAGGAACATTATGTGTCTGATAATCACCAGGAAATAAAATACAGATTTTTAATAATGTACATAATAATAAAGTAGGACATGGCATAATTAAATATAAGGATTCTTTGAGAATTATTTTTTTAAATAATAAAAATGGGAAAATTTGACCACATCTGTGACATTACAAGAGGTTTTGTTGTTGTTGTTGTTTTTTGTTTGTTGGTGGGTTTTGGTGTTTCTTTGGGGGATTTTTTGGGGTTTTTTTTGTTGGTTGGTTTTTTGGATTTTTGGTTTTGAGACTGTGGAAGATCTCTTTCTAGTGCTACTGGGTATAGTTCTCTGTTGGGTATGGCACAGATCTGAAATGAAGAAGTAAGCTAGTGATCAACTTAAAAAGTCAACAAAAAACCCACAAGTCAAGAAAACTTCCAGTTTTTACTTTCCATGAGAAAATGGAAGTATTATGTACAAATTTGATATTCAGATGGTAACTCATAAAAATCAAGATCTTGGATATAGTCTAAACTTGAAAAGAGGTTTAAAACATTTTATTACTTTATAAATGAACAGATAAATGGATCCAAATGAAAATTTATCTCTCGTAAAATAGGGCCCTAAAAATTTGTGTCTATCTGAAGCAAACAGAAGAATCATGTGAAATAATTTGTTTCAGCTACTTAATAACATTGTGATTGATAAGCAAAGATTAGAGATAACAGCAGGGTAGTCATTAAATTGAAAGTAATCTTTGGGGACTTCAACTAAATCTAGATTTAGGAATATAATTCTGTGATTTAAAGCAAAATAGCTTTACTGGAATTTTAACTGAAGAATTTTAACATTCTTCAGAGTGGGCTACAAAAAAGATAGCTATGGAGGATAAGAAAATCCACTTCAATATCTTAAACTGAAACCTACACTAGAAAATTGGAACTTTTACACTGTTAGGATTTACAAACCTTTGGAAACTATCTCAGCAAAAATTTCAGGGACCACTAAATATCCAGATTTTAGGACTAATTAGTATATATTCAAGTATTTAGCAGTACAGTGTTAAAATTTAGGGAAAATATTGAGTTTGTGTGTTTTGCTGGCAAACTCAAAGGGGAAAAAATGAAATTCAACATTTACATGAAAATTTTAAAACTGTGGCAAATCCATTCTTCTTACAATAGTAGATTCAGTTGGATATTTTTTCAACTAAATCCTTTCTTGTCAGAAAAACACAGCTTTTAATGAATGAAAAAAATGAAGGCAAAGTGAAAAATGTTAATTATAATGGTTTCAGTTTTCCATTTAGCTGCTATAAGAATGATTAGCTTTCATAAGCTTGAAATCTTTAAATTCTTTATATCTCTCATCAGGCTTTCTTTCCCTTATCATATAGAGTATGAATTATTTTTGTTTCCTTTCATGTTTCTGTTCTTACCTATAATCTGTCACAAAATGATGAAAGGTCAACTCTACATCTGTATGGCTATGATATCAACATTTATCACTCACTGGTTAAATTTATAAACAAACTCTTCTGCAGTTTCTCCCCTCTAAGCTCCTATAACTAAGCTAGCTCATTGTTATTATAGAGAAAAACTATTCAGCTCACATAGCTCAAATCAGATCAAGACCAGAGAGGTAGTAAACGACACAAAATTATCTGGCAGAGAACCACATATTCAGTTCCTCATCAGCAACACTACCAATAATACACAATCCCAGAGAGTAAGAAAATGTTATTATACACCTAAAAATTTCAAAACGTATTTCTGTAACTAGCACCTTGCTAAGGCACCATCATGGCTATGTGGCCCCACACGACCCCCTGTGAACCTGGAGGAGACTTCCCCCTCCACCACTTTGCCATGGAGCCTGGCAGGGTGCAGGCTGCTCTCATACCCCATGGGGAGTTGCTGGATATGGCCCAGGCAAGGCTGGGGCTCCCACAGGGTGATGCTTGACAGTGCCTAACCATGGACACTGCTCCTGCTCTTGTTCCAAGGGCTCTTCCTCACTGATACTAAATAATTCCATGAATCTGTTACACTGTTTCCCTTCAGACTGACCTGCCTTCTTGTTTCCTGGGCTCACTCTACTGCTTATCCAAGTACTTTAATTCTCTACTTGGGGGATTCTGAACAATAAGGGATACCTCATCATTCACATGTATAATTCCTAGCCCAAAAGTAGTGTCGTTGCCTATGGAAAAGTAACTGCTACAATACAAAATAAATATCTACTTTTTAGTTTATTTTTTAATATTATATGTCAATAGGATGACAATGGCACTTTAATACACTTCTCTTACAGAAACTGTGCAGATACATAATTTAATTGATATTCATGTTATAATATTAAGATCATACTTACTATGAAATCCTATCTCAAAATGGATAAGCTTAGTATTTGAACAGAATGTTTGATGAATTGCTTTTTTTTCCCAGTTGTGTTTTCTTTCAGAATCTTTATGCCAGAGAGAGCTCCAATATTTGTCATTCCTGTTCTAAACTGGAATGTAGACATATTTTGCAAAGATATCTCCATCATATAGAAACTATTTCTCATTAATTATCACTGAACTCTGTCACAGATTATCTTAAATATACTACTTTTCTCTTGTATTTTATCAAGGGAGCAATAGACAACTTTACATCTACATTATCCACATTAGAGACTAAGTTTAAACAGTATCTGGTTTGGTCCTATGAAATTAGTGGCTGTCAGCAGTTGGTGTCCACTAGATATAATCCCCTGGAATCACTCTTCCATGTTATTTTTATCTAAAATGAACTCAGCTTCAGCAGTCTGGAAGCAGACTGGTGGCACACCAGGGTGTAGGTGAAAATAGTGGGCAAATAGACTTGGTTTTGAACTCATGAAGAGACATACATTACAAAAGACTGGTTCATAAAAGTGTTCTACTATTTATTTTTATTTTCTAATTAAAATACCTTCCTTTTCTGATTTTTTTTTTTTTGTAAAAGGCATTTAATTGCTTTAGACATATTTCTGCAACAACAACTGCATTTTCTAGCACAAATACCAGGACTTAGATATGTCATCATCATGTAGATGTGGTGCTGCTGTTAAGCACAACTTTTCTAAATTCCAGGCAACATTTCTGCCATACATTTGAAGTTTGTCCACTGATAAGTGGAAGGTGTTTAGAAAGGAAAGTCAAAGGATCACAGAAAATTGATTACATGTGTTTAAATTAGAAACCCTACATGTGAAGTTTCCCCTGCAAGGACATTGTAATTGATCTTTAATTGTTTGGAATTTGTTGCTAAATCCTACGGCAAAACAGACCATTAGAAAACCTAGTGAATATAAAAAATAATAATTGCTTATTACTAGGTGGAAAACACATTTAGTTAAAGTATATATAATCTTTGAAGAAGTAACATAAAAGAATAAAGAGATTTTAGGAAGCTTTTCATAAGGAGATGGTATAAGGTGTTTTGTAACAAAGTGCAAGAGCAGCAGAATTATTTTTTTGCTTGTATACTTACCAGAAATTTTCAAAGTTCACGGTTAGAGATGTGAGATGATTAAGTGAACTACCTTAGTGTCAAGCCTAAGGTAGTAGTGCTACAGCACCCTGGGAATGTAAAAGATGCACAGAGGGCAGAGGGTGCCTCACATAATCCTTTACATATACCAGCCCTGCATATACAGTACACATATATGATGAAGAGTTAAACAAATTGCATATCCAAATATACTGATTAACAATCTAGTTTTTAAAAAAACTCTCCCTAGATTTTATTTGAAATATTATTATAATATATCTATATCTATCTATCTATCTATATATATATATATATGTATATATAAAATCCTTCTCACTCACAGCTCCTTAGACTCTAAATTCTAAGCTTTTTTTTGGTTTCAGAAAAGTACCTTTAAAAAAGATCCAGATAATTAAACCATTGAAAATTTATAGAAATTATTCTGTTTGAATTCCAAAAATGGATTTAGGTTTTACTTGCTACATCCTGAAAACTGTCATTCCAGTGTCATAATGTTCTGAAAAATTTTCACTGTGCTTTGCTTTACAACGTTGAAGTTTGCATTGACTCTCCCTACTGAATTTGCCTGTATCTTGCTTAGAAGGTACAAGAACACAAATAATGATAGTGATACTATACATGCACTTACTATGGAGTGCAGCTCTACAAAAATTAACATTAGCATAATTAAACTGATTAAATTCTAAATGCTGTATGGTTTTGGGTATAATTCTATACTGAAACATTAAACTTCTCTCAAATGTACTTATCTCTGTTTACTTTTGGCTGCTTCAGCTCACTAACACCCAAAAACTAAGAAAAGCCATGTTTGCATGGGAGTAAGGATTTCTGTCTAGTAGAATATAGAACATGCTAAATGCATGTGAATCAATTCTTCTCAAAAGGGAGAGAGAATTAAAGCTAGGGTCTTTACCTTCAGTGTGAAGGTTTTAACTCCCAAGCTGCTCAAGCTGCTTGATTAAAATACGGATAATTTTTTTTTTCAACTTTATCCTTTTTCTTTTCTTTTCTTTTCTTTTCTTTTCTTTTCTTTTCTTTTCTTTTCTTTTCTTTTCTTTTCTTTTCTTTTCTTTTCTTTTCTTTTCTTTTCTTTTCTTTTCTTTTCTTTTCTTTTCTTTTCTTTTCTTTTCTTTTCTTTTCTTTTCTTTTTTCTTCTCTTCTCTTCTCTTCTCTTCTCTTCTCTTCTCTTCTCTTCTCTTCTCTTCTCTTCTCTTCTCTTCTCTTCTCTTTTTCTGATGCATTTTTCTGTGAGTTTAACATTTGCAAGACAAATCTGAAAAAAATTACAACTTCTCTTCCAAGATAGAAAATAGTATCTCTAACATGAAGTTTTAGTTCACCTTGTTCTTTATTCAAGGATGACTTTAGAATGCCGTGTCTGCCAGTGTTTTCTGCACAGGTAAAGAAAATATGATCAAAGAGAGAGGCAAGAAATCTTCAAAAGTACACTTTTTTCACATTACTTTATTTCCCCTTCTGTCCAGCCTAAAATGTTGTGTTTTCATATAAAGTTTCAACTAGACAATGTAACTTCCTCATTTATATGATTATTTTTAATCTTTCTCCTGCTAATATTTTATCTAGGCTAGCCAAACATACATATACATAAGCTCTTATGTTTTTAAATGTTTGGCTGTAGCATTGTGCTCCAGTGTGTCCCTAATAGAGGGCTGATGATAAAGGCAAGGAGACAGGCTCCCGTTTGGAAACCCGAATCTGTTTGTTGTCAGCTCGTGCATCGTGGGTACAGCCTCAAATGTGTTCCAGGGCCAAGGATCCAGGGTTATATACCAGATAAACTGGGCTGTTCTGAAAGTCAGAGTCCAACAAGGATAGGGAAAAGTGGTGCAGAGGGGTGGCTAGGAATCCTGGGGACTAATGGGATCATAGGGTTGGACTATTGCGGCAAAAATAATCCAATGGGGTCCAAGGGAAGGAAGAATATTCTAGGAAGGGTGCATATATGGTGAACAGGGGCTGAACAGGGTGACATAAACGTAACAAAGCAATGAAACAATGAAACCTAAGAAATATTAACATGTGGCTGCAAAGGCCCATGGGAAGAAGGTTTTTCTCACCCTAATCCAAAAGGGTATCACTTCTGGTGGCAGGCCCCTGGGCCTCCACACATTTGGTATTTTATAGGTAATTGTTCAGTCTTTTAAATTTGATTGTTACCACTGGAACAATCTGCAAAAGCAGAAATTACAAACTGAATTTGTTATATATCATTTTTAAGGAAAAAAATTACAGTACCTTGATAAACATAAAAATATATATTGCTTCAAGAGATTTGTATTTGCTGTATTAGTGAATATAAAATATTTAATCTGGTATATTTACAAGTATTTGTACACACATTTTTAAAAGAAAATAATCTAAAGGATAAAACCCAATAGTTCTAAACACAGAAATTTTGCTTTCTACAATAATGCACCCATTAAACAGGGTGGGTTAAACAGGAAATTAAGCAGGAATATTTCTGGGCATTAATCCAATTAATCCTTCTACTCCTCTTTTATATTCTATCAAGTATCACAAAAACAGAGTAGGATTTTTGGTTGTGTGACTTCAGAATTTCTCTCTTCTTAGAGGAGATAGTTCTACAAGGTAATTGATTCTAAATGGCAATGTCAGATGGCCACTGTTAGAACTCCAGGACTCTATTAATGTTTCCAGGCCAGACTTAGATTGTTTCAGATCACTTTGATCTTGAAATAAAATAGCCATTCAGTTCAGAAAAAACTCATGGTTCTGGCAACACAGATGAGAATTAACCTGCCTTCTTGACACTGAAGACACTTAAGAAATAACTTCTAAGTTACTGATACAGCAAAATATAAATAAATTCCACTTCCACTGATAGCAATGGTGACAAGTCAAACAATTACCTATGCACATCAAGAGCCTCACAGAAAACAATATTCACAAAAAAAGGAAAAAAAATGTATTTTGTGGTAGGGTTTATCACCTTTCTTACATCAAAAGGTTCTAGTTTTTAAGAGAATCACAGTTAACACAGAAGTATGTCTTTGTATAGAGAGATTTAAAAAAAAAAGAAAAAAAAAAAACAAACCCAAAAGTGAAAATGAAAAAGAGAAAGAAAAATACAAAAAAAGAGAAAATAAGAAAAAAAAAAAGAAAATAAAAAGATCAGAATAACATTAGTTATTCTAGTAAGGTTTGAAAGAGTCTTGAAAGACAGATTAGCATGTAAAAACTCCATTTAAATTTTACAAAATAACCTCCTGACTAAAGCAAACTTATAGTCTAAAATGGTTCTGAAATTGTGATGTTTCTGTAAACTGGGACTTAAGATACGAAGACTTTTATTGAGGGGCAAGCAAGGGGGCAATGTCCATAAAACACATACCATACAAAAGCCAAAAGGCAGATAACCCCAAAAGCTCAGTAAGTACAAAAGTTACAACAGAACAATTAATAGTTAAAACAGAAAACTAACCATCACATCGGGAAAATGTTCAGGTTTTCCAAATGAGTAGATGAATCTTATTTTGGCAGGAACAGGCATAAACTTAGAATACACTGAGAAGCATGTATTTGATTTTCAACCATCTCCCATTATCACAGAAATTTTGGTTCTCATTCAGAAGGCAGGAATTCCTCGTGGCCAATTAGAGTTTCATTAAGACTCTACTCGGTGTGAGAGTGAGATAACACAGTTTTAGATGATCTGATTCCCTCATGTCTTTTATCTGAGTGAAAATTTTGCATTACATTTACAATGACACGTGCTTGAAGAATATGACCCTGAGTTTAGCTCAGTTGGTTAGAACATGGTGCTAAGAATGCAGAAGTCATGGATTTGATCCCTATATGGGCCATTCATTTAGGAGCTGGACTTGATGATCCTTCTGGGTCCCTTACAACTCAGACTATTCAGTGATTCTTGGCTAGTACAAAAAAAGATTCCTATAACATCCTCAAAAAGATGTGGAGGAAAGGAAAAAAAGGACTGAAAAAGAAAAATGTTATGCAGCTCTATTATACAGAGCCAGGCAGTTATTTTCTTGTCATATCACACTAATACAATTTTTACTTTTATCAGATCCATGTCTGCAAAAATTATTCTTTCCATTCAAAGACAGAATTAAGATAGTTAAGGTAATGCATTGTCTGAGGATTAAAAGACTTACACTTTTAACAGAAACATGTACAGATACGCATAATAACGAAAAAAATATTGAACATAAATCACAATCTTTTCATTATTCTGTGAAATAGTATAACTCCAAACTCTACTTTTCTAGAAGAGTTTTTTATTTGTCCTGGGTTTTCTGTTATCCCTGAAAAAAATCAGTTTCATAAACAAATAATTTACTTTTAAATTTATTTATTCCTTCACTTCCAAAATTTTCTTTGAATGTGAAATTTTCCTGGTCTGCTTCAATTGTCCAAATATGAGGTATTGCAGGGTAATACTTCTGCTGGTGAGTCACATCAAATAGGTAGTAAAGACCTGTCATTTGGATCAGGAGATCAGAGACCAAACATCTCAGCCAATACTCTGGAAAGAAATTCTTTCTCCTAGAGGTTCAACAAACACTTCTGTGTTTTCAGCCAGGTTCTCTATCTGCAGCCACTGAAGTTTTTCTCTTTAGAATATGTAATAACTTGATAACTGCTGGGTATAAAAAAAGTGCAATATGGTTAATGGGTATGCTAACTGTGGAAATACTTGTTCAAAGTTCTAACTTAAATTTTGTTCAGATAAAATATCAAACATTGTAAATGTAACAGCCATCTGACAGGTGCTACATCTGTGTTTGTTTAGTTTGGGTTTTGCTTTTGGTTAGTTTTTCTTTTAACTCTAACAAGTGTTTAGTATTATAGGAATGAAAAGGAAATAGGTCTTTGTACAACCTATTACAGCTGTGAGGAGAATAAATAACAAGTTCCACTGAAGACTCTGCAACTTGGAAATTTCATGAGATATAAAAGTTCCAATCCCCATAAACATAAAAAAAAAGTAACTATTTGCTTAAGTAGACCTTAGATTACAGGTGGTTTTGGGGTACATAAAACTACATTCTTACATAGATCATAGTAAACAAATAAATTGCACAATTCTATAATGTGATTATTATGTTTTATTTAAAAACAGCCAGCAGATTCTGGCCTCCTTTGTATGACTCCAAAACTTAAGAGTGTAGAATTCATCAACCTGAATGTGAAGCTTCTCCATGCTTTCCAGGAGAGGCTTGATATGGGAAGTAATTGCAAAATAAGTTAGTCTCACTTAAATCTTTTTTCCCCTTGTGAACTCTAGCTTTGACACATACAGGCTTGGAATTCCTGTGGAAATGATCATATTCATTTTAAGAAAAAGCTGATTACACAAGAAAAAGCAAATAAGAATTCAAAAGGAAAAATAACATCTTGGTGGTTGAGATAAAAGTAGCTGAGATACATTATACTATGATATATACAATTGGAAACACATTTTTCACTGAACGCAGTTTGTGATTGAATTTCTAAATGATAATTGCAGTCCTCCTGGGATAAAATATTAGGGACAAAATATTGGTTCTTGCATGTGTACATTCGGAAGATTGTACCAAGGGTAAGATGGTTGAATCCCCCTTTTCCAGTCACAAAGTTTCATTAGGATTCTAGGTGTCCTTCAAAGCAGTGGAAACCATGCTCTGACCATGAAGGTATTTTCAGAGGATTATTTTTAAGCAAATAACCTTAGAAGACCTTGAGTCATAGCAGTCTGTGCAGGAAGTTTTGTGGATGCTGCTTCTGAAATATTTTAAATGCACTTATACTTACCATTCCTATGATAAGATGTACTTACTTCCAAAGAAATGTTCAAAAAGTTAAACATGGATTTCAGATGACGTAATTGTGCATCATATGGAGGATTGTACAATAGCTGTAAATGAGAGGTTTCAGCATGGACAGCCAAAAGAAATTTGATAAGTACTGAAGTGTTAGACCTAAGTATA
The DNA here is from genome assembly GCA_027886175.1 of Phylloscopus collybita. Lineage (NCBI taxonomy): Eukaryota > Metazoa > Chordata > Aves > Passeriformes > Phylloscopidae > Phylloscopus > Phylloscopus collybita. The sequence goes on along the minus strand of JAJNNQ010000026.1, from coordinate 30,178,694 downwards.
CATGAAGGCAGTCTCCAAAAGTATATCATGATTCACACAAGGCTGCACATTAAGATATGTGTTATATATTACTATATATTATATAAGATATATATTACAATCATGGGAGTCATAGCATCTGTCCTGGTTTAGGGCAAATTTGGGAGAAAATCTCCAAATGGAGTCCTTCCAGAATAGCAAATTCAAGCAGCCCCTCCCCCCAATTGGTCTGGGAAAAAAATCTCCTTGGAGAAAAGCGGAAACAGCTATTTATTCAACGAAGTGCCCACAAGCAAAAAAAAATTAATAGCATGAAGCAACAAAACCTCTGGCTGTGCTGAAGAGAGATGGCAAAATTGACGAAGTCCTTGCCATGGGTGTAGCTCAGCTCTCTCAAAAAGTAACCATAAAGCAAAGGAGATCTCTGTGCCACTGTCTGTCCATGCTGCAGAAAACACAGTCCAGGAGCATAATGTGGAGGAGTGAGTGCAGTTTCTGCAAACAAACTGCACCCTTCTTCTTTTCCCCCTTAGCTCTCTTAAGAACCAGTCTTAAAGCTACAGAACACAACATCCAACATAAACAGAACAGACGACTGGGGATACTAACATCATAAAATCACCTTAGGACAGCATCATAAAATGATTTGGGTCAGAAGGGCTCTTTTCAAAGTTCATCCGGTCTAAGTCCATGCCTCCAGCCACCACCACGGGAGATCTTTCCCTAGGTGTCCAGATTGCTCAAAGCCCTCATTCAACCTGTCCCTGAGTACTTCCAACAATATTAGACATACTGCTAAATGGTGTTGCAATTGACATACGTGTCTGAATTCAATAGTGCTATATATGATAGAAATTTTGCTTAAAACTGTTTAAAGATCTAGAACTATTTTTTAACTCTGCTTTTCTCTTTTTCTATTTCACAGCATAAGACACTTTGCAATCAACACCATTTACTGAAAATGAAAAATATGTTAAATTGCAAATCCATAAAAATAGACAGAAAATAGAGAACATCTGCCCATTTCAGTTCATGAACTGAGCTCAGCCAATCACTGAACTGTCTGATGGCTGCACTGAGTGTAGGATATAACAGCACAGAGTGAAGTGCTCTTGGCAAAGCAGCTGGGCTGAATCAGGGCTGTTGACCTGTGGTCACAAAGATGAGAAAATTCTACTGCTGCTGTCTATCCTTCTTCATATTTTCTCTCGGATCTCTTGTATCTATCATCAGAGGACACTTCCTTTGGATCCTTCTTTCTTGATATTTTGGATGTGTGCAGTGAGAGTGTACTGCCATTTACACTATAAATTAATTTTGCTGTTTTCTTAGTTTTCTTAGTTTAAGCTTCAAGTCATTTTCAAGTATTCTTTTTGTCAAAAAACAAACAACTGTGATTATTTTCCTCTTTGGGTAAAATACTGTGGAAGTTATATTTCAAGTGATAAGAAAAGAGAAGAAAGGGAAATACAAGTATATGGTACTACATGTTCTTGAACTAATAAATTTTTTAATTTAAATTTGATAACAGCTAAAGTTTCTATAATTTTAATCCAGTACTGTACCATGTGAAATACAAAGTATTAAAAGGTTTTTTATTTGCTTTGGGGTTTCTTTTGCTATAATGAGTACTTTGTATGTAATACTCAAATAGAGTAAGAACTTGATGTGATATTTCTATTACAGAATGTCACTTTATACTATATTTTTTCCTTAAAACTTGCTAAAATGGTCCCAAAAGTTCTTCTTTTATTACTAGCTGGGCTCCTAATTCAATACAGTTGCTTGCCATTTACATATTTTCCTGTAAATGAAAATATCTAGACACATACTTTGTTTTTCATTACTTTAAGTATTGAAAGTAGCAATTCCAGTGTAGCAAAGTGTTTTTAAAAAGTTATTGGATTTTTTTTCTCATTTTTGTCCAAAACCTATTAGAAGAGATTATATTCAAGCTATAAAAATATGGATATGTGATGAAAAAACAAGAGTTTCTATGACAAAATAAATACATTTATACTGTTATAGCGCATATGAAAATGAAATTGCTTTAGTTGAGACCTACATGGTTTCAAAACCTAAACCACAAATCATCAGACAGGAAGAGAAAATACACACATTAAAAATACAGTTTACATTACCTGTGGACCGATAAACCTATTATCCATTTGATTCCTATCATAGCACCTTAGAATTTCAAAATTTAATCCTTGACAAATTGTATAATTAATCTAGAACTGACAGATGCAAAACTATATTTAGAAAGTGCTAGCAATGGTTCACTTTAAACTGGAAGTACCTACTGAGATCTTCTTCCCTCTTCTGCCCCTGGGTTCTGTCCGGTACTATTCAATGCAATTCAGTTCTCCAGAAATATTTATTGCATCTGTATACATTACCACACTGGAGGAAACTTCAGTTGCAGGAGGACTGGATTAGAATTTCAATCATTTTGAGACACTGGAAAAATGCTATTTAAAAAAAAAAAAAAAAAAAAAAAAAAATTAATGATGTCAAAGGCAAATTTTGCACTTAGGGAACAAATGATTTCAGAAACTGGAAGAGCATTGTAATGGTAGATTGCAATCTCCAGAGGAGGCTTTGGGGATTAAGATACAAACTGAACTATGGTGAACTACCATTGAACTAGTTCGCTGTTCTGAAAAAAAGATAAATATTAGGTTGAGGTGTACAATTATGTGGTGTCTGTAAGGGTAATGGCTCTTCTGTACGTGAACTTGTTAAATTATAGTGTATACTCTGTTTCTAATGTGTGGATCAGCTGGGGAAAGCCAGGGCTATAAAATGTAATTTACAAGAACAGACTGAAAGCATTTGGACTTGCATGGGTGGAGAGACAGGGAGGAGGTTATAACCTTTTTCAAATACACAAAAATATGGTTGCAAACACCGAAGATAAAAAAAATAAAGTGTTTTGCATACCCACAGTCAAGTGAACTGGATAATGTAATGGATGCAAATTGCATCAAATGAGACTTTAGTTAGAGATTAGGAAAAACATAAGCTATTTTTAAAACCTGTGATAGACTGCTTACATGCATTATGGATTTTTCCTCACCAGACATTTATAAGGACATGTTGATCCATCAAAAATCATTCTGGCAGATGAATATTTTGTGAGCCACTTGGTTTTGATTATTTTTATTACAAACATGATAAATGTGGATGTTTCTTGGCTATTACAATGCTAACTAAAAGAGGCACTACGATATGGAGGTTGAGAATGAATGTGATTGATAAAAATTATTTTCAAGAATGTGAAGACCTACAGTGCTGTTATCTTTGGGATAGAGTGAAATGGTTAAGAATCAAAATGGATGACTTAATTGACTGGGTTTCTTAGAGTATATGGAGAGAAAAAGACACATTACATATTGCACATCCCGGGGGTTGAAAGATAAAAATATACATACCTGAGAGAAAACTCATTCAAAGACCCTCAATGCAAAAATTTAACTTTCTAAGTTAGGAATAATGCATTTGTCAATAATTTTACAATAGTGAAAAGTCAGTGTTTAAAATAGATCATGGAATCTAGTAAAGTTTTTTTTAATTCAGAATCTCTGTTTTTTCTCTGTGAAATTAATTTCTGTGCAGTTTGTATTTAAAATGGTATCTTCCTCTTAAAATGGTGGTATTTCACAGAATATTCTGAGTTGGAAGGGATCCATAAAGATGCTCAAGTCCAACTCTCAAGTAAATGACCTGCATGGGGCTTGAACTTACAACCATACTGTTAGTAGCACCCTGCTGTAGCCAGCTGAACTACTTATAGGGATATCACTGCATAGAACATCTGGCTGAAGATAAGTGAAATACAAACCAAAATACTGAAGAATGCATGATAATGCTATCTTTCTGCATTCCATTAGATAAAGGAAATTTAAAATCTTGCCACTATAATACAAAGCTACAAAGTGTCATTAAATTCTGTTTCAAAAAAAGTATACCTTTTCAATACACTTTTCTTGTGGATGGCAAATTGCCACATTTGGCCTCTGAGATTGTGACATTATTTCTGTACTTGAGAAATACACTAAGAATTTTAACTTGTCTAGGCAAAGGAAAGCCTTGACCTTTTTTCAGATGAAATACCTCAAAAATATGGTAATAAGGACCACATAAAAAACCATAATGCAAATCTTCACTTTCCCTGAGGGGAACCTGATCCCACAGGTTACTTGTTCCAGATCAGAAGACAAAGTAAGATAAAATCTTTTCCCTTTCTACATGTACTTAGCTCTCTCCTCTGTAGTTTATTCTGTTAAATATAACTTTTTAACCTGAACCTTTAACTTGAGACTTTAGGTACTATTTAAGATTACATCTAGCAGAATTTTTAACGGAAGTGTACATCAAAATTTTAACTTTTTTTTTTAAACTTCATTGTTTATCAAAATTGTTTAAGGAATTTAGTTAATATTTTTCATAGGTTTGCAATGAAAGAATCTGTATTAAATTAAGGCTTTCTTACTGCTGATATTATACTTTGGATGTATATAAATTGATTACATTCACTATGGAGTCATTCACTAGAAGTGATTTAAAACCAATTTAATGCATTTAATCCTTTCTCTGACTAGAGGAAAACAGTATGGTAATATTTATATTTTACTTTTCAATAATGCTTTTCAAAAACCAGTTAGATTGTTAAATATTTGGTCACCTGCACACAATAGAGATATAGCATATTTATTATTCATACTAAAAATAAGACACTTATTGATATATAACATCAACAAATTTCTGGTCACTAGATTGATAGTTAAATTTGCAATCGCTTTTCAGTTTCACTTTCTACATTTTTTTAGATGGCTACATTGTTTATTGATTTTTTTCTTTCTAAATTTCACTTATACCCTTTATTTCTCTTTTATGTAGCTTATGATAATGGAATGATTAATTAGGAAGAAGTTTGTCAGTATCACAGATCAGAAATGGCTACAGACTTCCTAGAAAACTTCGTGTGATAATAACAGGATAATAATTGCAGCAATGTAACAGGATTTTGGGTTCTGTGACACTCTTCAGCTACAGATCAGAAACTAAATCACATAGAGGCTATTTGTTATTTGTCACCTAAATCTAAATATGACTTTAATATGATCCAGGACAATCTGTAATATGTTTTGTTATTTAGTATTAACTAGTCTTCCCCAATTTCTAAAAATCTGGTTCTTAGGGCCTCATCTTCCCAGTAATCTATGGTGAAATTAATTTCAGGGGCTCTGAAGCAATGCACAGCAGCACCTGCTGTGGGTGTCAGGCACTACCATGGCTCTCAGTGCCAGCTGGGCAGTCTCACACTGGGGTTTCTTCCTGTGGAATAAGCATTCTATTACCCAAGGTCTCCTGTGCTGCTCTCAGGGGTTCCAAAACATCTAAGTGGCAATTATTACCAAAAGAAAAACAGTTAAAGTACCCCTCTACTCATGGAAGGGAAATTTGATTCATTAAAAGGGATAACAGCAATTTCATTGGTATGCCTGATTTTTGTGTAAGGTCATTTCAAAGGCCCATTATCTTCATTAGATCATAGCACAAGAAAAAGATGAAAATGCAAAAGAAGGTGAAATCATATTTAAGTTAATATTTCATTTTGCCTGTTTCACCTGGAAGTAAACTACCCAAAATTAAATAAAAGAATTTATGTTCTGAGTGAGGGACACATGTCAAAAAAATCAGTGTTTGCATCAAGCATTCTTTAGGCTTCTTTCTGCATTTGTTAATCCAACATGATCAAAGTTTGTTTTTTATTATTTTTAAATATTTCACTAATAGGCCTTGGGCCCATAATATATAAAATAAAATTAAAAAAAAAATTAAAGGTAGAAAATAGTATTTATAAATACTACAAACACATATTTTTTAATAAATCAATCTGTCTTTCTGAAGACATAGATGACTGCAAACAAAACTACCTAAAACTTTTGCTTAGTGTGATAGCCTGTATTTAAAATGTTGTAGAAAAAAAGTTTCTGAGTCATTTTCAGAGGTAGCAGCCAAGATCTGCAGTACATGATGAGCAAATAAAAACCCCCCAAATCAACCACAAGCCACACATGTACTAAATTGCCACAGCCACTGAATGAGTGCATCACTAAAGTGACTGAACTATCAAATATAATTTCCCATGGTTATAAGATATTGAATTCTTGATCCTGTACATATGTGGATGTAGCCCAAGTGCACAAATTCTGTTACTTCTTAAGTCCATGTTACTGTTCTACTGCCTTTCAACAGTGTGGTAGGAAGCAGAGATCAGAAAGACTTCTTGCACTGTCTTTTCTCTTTACACTTTCCCAGAAGAGTTTATCACGGCTGAGTCATAAAGGAAAGAGATTGTAATATTGTCTTGCAAAAATCCATTGACCTTGGTAGGAACGCTTTGTGGAAGAGAACTCAGCTTAGTGGAAGACATAAAAGTCGGGGCACTGAATGAGTTTCCTACACAGAAAGGGATCAAAAGATGACCTTTTTTCCCTACAAAAGAGCAACCAACCAGCAACTTCAAATGATTTGCCTTCTGAACTTGATCCTAAAAATAATGTATTAAAAAAAAAAAAATTAACTCCTTTTTGTTCTCATGCAGGCAAATATGACTTTTTGGAAAACAATCTATCAGATAAGTAAAACTTTGAATCTTTTAGCCCAGAAATAGTTATTTTTTCAAATTTTACTCTAAATGAACGTAAGAAAAATACTTCCCATACTGACCATAAAGTATGAGAAAATAAGTCTTTACTCAGCTCATTAGTTGTGATTAAGAAGTATGTAAATCCTGATCTTCAATCAGTTATTTCAAAATTAAACCTAAAGTAAAGTAACCCTAAAACTGCCCTGCAAATTTCTCATTACAGTGTCATTTAGAAATGAGATTTCCAGCCGAACTGCAATTGTGTTTAGTTAAAAAAGCTGCCAGATTGTAATTTGTGTGTGCAATATGGAAGTTATTCAAGGGTAGCATTCTGAACATATGCATAATTATCAGAAGAAAAGATGTGAGATATATTAATTTGGTTTCCATTAGAGAAAAAAAAACCAAACATGAACTGCTCACTGCAGTAAATAAAGGAGTTGGACTTCTCTGTATCTGGGAATTTCTTATCTGAAGAAATGAATAGAATACACTGTGTACTCTTGATCTTTCTTTAAAGTCACCAGTCATCAGTGTAAAAGACTCCCTTGTAGGAATCTGTTGCAGAAGAACGTCAAACAAAATATATTATTATTCTCACCGGAAAAAGTATCTGTTTTACTGCAACAGCAACTATTTAACTGTTGGAATCTCTATCTTCTCCTAGGTATGCAAGAATGCTGGAATTTTTAATATGCTATTTCTTTGAGTCTTATCAGAACTGTAGAGCAAGCTAGAATACAACCTACATAATTTATACTAAAACAATTCCAGTTATCTAAATAATAGCATTTTGAAAGCTGTGGGTAAAAAAGCAAACCAAAACACAAAACTAAATCAAAAACACAAACAAAAAGCCCCAAATCTTCAATAAATAGGCATATGAACACAATCTTTTTCTTAGTGGTTAATCTCAATAATGGAATTAATGGTCTTGAGAAAACTGTTATTCATATAGTTGCAGAGAAGCATTTTTCTGATTTTTTTTTTCATTTTCCCTGTAAGATAGAGGTGGTTTTGGTTTCTAGGTGAAAGGAGTAAAAGAAAATACATATAAAAGGTAAATATATAGTTGAAGTTAGTATTTTTGTGTGAATGTTAAGGCCCAGTCTTTTTACTTTTACAGTGAAGAAAACTCAAATATTTTATCTATTTCTCAGAAACAAAACATTTCCTGTTTTCTAACAAATATTCTCAACCTTTCAGAAAAGAGCTTCTTAGAAACTGACTAAATCACTGAAACGATTATCAGCTATTCTTCTTTTTATTTTCTTGCTACTTCCTTTCTACCTATATTTTCCCATAAGATTACATTATTTACACTACATTACATCTATAGCATTATTTGTATCATAATCTTTTTAGTTAAAACCCAAGACTGTCAGTTTTAAACACTTATTGAAATATAATGCTAAAAGCTTAGTGTTCTTCTCTATTCTCTTTTTTTCATTTTTTTTTTTAAACCTGCACCTAGTGTTATTTAGTTAAGGGTTTGATCATTCCAGGTGACAAAGAAAAAATTCTAAGACAGGGTATACTCCTCTTGTATAGCATAAATATATAAAAATAAATTATCAATGACATTACTAAGGGGTCTATAGATAACAATGAGTATATGAGGTTGTTAAAAGGTTGACATCTTAGGAGAAATGGAGGACGTTCAGAATAAGGGCATTTGTCTTCCCAGGCAGCTGTTTTGCATGCTGGAACTCCTCTTTCTGGGGATGGCTGAACATTTGCCTGCTAATGGGAAGCAGTGGGTGAATTTCTTGTTTTGCTTTGCTTGCATGTACAGCTTTTACTTTATGTATTAAACTGTCTTTATGTAAACCTACACATTTTCTCACCATTATCCTTCCAATTACCTCCCTCCTATCTGCAAAAATCCAAATTCATAGAATCGTGGAATCATCATAGAATGGCCAGGACTGGCAGGAATCTTAAAGGTCATCTACCTCCAACCTCCCCACTGTGGGCAGGGACACCTTTCACTAGACCAAGGTGCTCAGACCCCATCTAACCTGGCATTAAACACTTTCTACCACAGGCAACCTATTCCAGTGCCTCACCATCCTAACAGGACAGAATTTCTTCCTAATATCTAATTTAAACTCTCCCGCTTTCAGTTTGAAGTCATTCCCACTTCCTGCCACTATATGCTCTTGTAAAACTTCTCACTCCATCTCTCTTGTAAGCTCCCTTTAGATGCTGGAAGGCTTCAATTAGGTCACCTGAATCCTACTCTTTCCCTGAACAATCCCAATTATCTCAGCTTTTCCTCATAGGAGAGGTGCTCCATGGCCTCTAATCAAATTGGTGGCCTTCCTCTAGACTCACTCCAACAGGTCCATGTCCTTCCTATTCTGAGAAGAACTGGATGCAGCACTGTAGGTGAGGTTTCACAAGATTGGAGTAGAGGGGGCAGAATCACCTCCCTCACCCTGCTGGCCACTCTTCTTTTGATGCAGCTCAGGAGTGCACATCGCCGGGTCATGTCCAGCCTCTCATCCACCCCAAGTCCTTCTGGGCAGGGCTGCTCTTGATCTCTTTGTCCACCAACCTGTGCTGATGGCAAGGGTTTTCCTGACCCAGGTGCAACACTATGCATTTGATTCCACTAAACTTCATGATGTTCCAATAGGTTCACTTCTCAAGCTTGTCCACGTCTCTCCCAATGCCATCCCATCCTACATATCTTGTTCACCTGGATGATTCACTATTCAGAGAGTTATACACTCAGTCTGGGTTTTCTTTTTTTCTGTTTTAATGACCCCATTATAAAACAAAAACTGGATTGATTTATGTCTGAGAAGAAAAGGTGAGGTAGACAATGTGAAAAAAAAAAACAAAACAACACAAAAAAACCCCAAAACAAACAAACCTGACAGCACTTATTTTGATTAATTAGAAGAAACAGAATGTTGTTTCTAATTCTCTTTTGGTATGCAAGTATTCCTTGTCTCAGTCTAAGTATTTATTAAATTATTATGACCAGAAATAATATTATAACAATATCAGTCTTTTGACCATGGTCCTGAGATATCTGAAATTTTCCTTTTAAAATCAATAGTTCTGAATTTTGTGTACATTTCTATTTAAGTAGGAGAGGGCCCACATAAACATCATTGTTGGAAAAAAAAGTTCCTAAAATTTCTCAGAAGAGGATGAACTCACTATGTAATTACAGGAAGCCACCAACATTTAAACACAAACAATTAAAATATAAGAAACACTGAAATAGACTGATCACATTTGTCACATTCTACTGTGGGAAACCGAGGAGTTCTTTGAATGATGGATGGTTGGGAATGAAATTAAGCCAAACGAGGAAAACATTGTATCTGAGAACTGTTTATTGGCAACAAAAGAGCAAAATAAAAAGGAGTCACCCACTAAAGAGGGCTAGAAAAGTCAGAGCAAGAGGAAGATAAATGGGAGGGAGGGGGAAAAAGAGGGGAAAAGAGAGGAAAACTGTGTGTTACCAGCGGATGTCGGGCAGCGCTGCCAATGTCCCCAGGCAGGGCTGTGCACGCTGCCTGCCTGTGCACAGCTCCTGCAGCCACGGGCGGCTGGACAGGAGGCGAGGGGCCCGGGCAGGAGGTGCAGGAGCCTGGACAGGGTCCCAGTCGGGATGGGCAATGGGTAGACTCGGAGGCAAGCTGGGTTGGACGCAGGTGGCTCAGGCAGGGACACAGAAGAAGCAGGCAGGGCACTGGTCAGGGACACAGGGAGGCAGGACAGACGTGAGGGCGAGCAGGAGCCAGCGAAGGCAGGAGAGCCAAAAGGCAGGACTCCAAAAGCAAGTTCGAAAAGCCCCCAAATAGTCAAAAGGTGAAGGGCAAAACAGCCTGAGGACCTCGGAGAGCAGTTACTTTTTATGCCCCCAGCTCCTCCCCAAGTCTGACTGCTGACAGGAGACCATTGTCCCAGCCCAATGTCCCACTCTGGTCCATTGCTGGAGACCTTCCACTATCTGACTGGAGAGTGTCTCTGGGGTACAGTGTCTTTGGTGTTCCCCTGCTGACTGCTTGTCCCATGTGAGACAGGAAATGGTGGCCAGGCAAAGTGTCCTCAGAGACAAGGCTTTCCTCCATCTTCTCCTGGCTGCCTCCTGGACATGGCACATGTGCAACCTCTCCCTCACATGCCTCTGACAACCATTGTTGAGGCATAACAAAACTCATTGACTCCTCACTACATTATAATTAATAAATAGTTTATGAACAGAAAGTAAGGATGTTTTCATATGGTATCCTTTGTCCCATATCTTATGCAAAGTAACAACCCTAGTAATAAATATCTTTAATATAATAGGTCCCTATAATTTACGTGTAATTGTTTTATAGTAATTTCTCTTCATGGAGAAAATAAGTGCTTACAATGTTGTTGTGTTCTTTCTGCATAAGGCTAAATTTACTTTGAGGCTTCTTATTTTATTAGCATGTTCTTTGTTACAGAAATTATTAGCTTAGACTATTTCAGCTTTGTTTTCCTATAGTGATATTGTTTCTTTTTATTTGAATAACAGTTACAGTTGTTTTTATGAGGCTTTCATTTGAGTCAATTTTATTTCATTTAGACTTTATTGACTAGTATTTTTTTTTTCCATACCATTAAGTATTTTGATGCCCAGAAGATAAATAAATCCCCATAGACCGATGTCTATAGAGTAGATATTTGTTTATTGTAGCACTAGTGGTGAGGGGAATATCTCCTCCTAACTCACCAACCTTTGTCAAGTTCTGTGGTATATTTATACAGTAAGTATTGCTTAGTATCACTGTGTCACTACATCACCACATACACTCTGGAACTAATTTACATAGTATGATCTCATGGTTATAAATAGTTCTTTTGCACTGTGCTTGTACCTCCCCAATCTGGGGGCTATTAAGGGTCTTTAATAAAGGCTCCCAAGGTCTTCTTTGCATCTGAACTTTTCAACTTTGTCTTCAGAGCATGAGCAGTTTCTTGGTTTGTCTGGCCTCAATTCTTTTTTTTTTTTTTTTTGTGTCTAATTGGCTTTGCAGTTGCCAGTTTTTCATTAGTACTGTACTTACCTATCTTTAAAGCTGGTGAGTTTTTTCTTCCTTTTTTGTCTCTTCAGCATTAAGCAACTAGATAACCATATACTAACCATTACATTGTGTAAGGAGTTATTTATATTAGATTATACATGTACAAAAATTGTAATTCAGATTATATAGGTAAAAAACCCTGTGATTCAGGTCATATAAGTATCAGGTTATATAGATACATAAAAATTCATGATTTAGGTTATATTGATATCAGGTTATATAGATATATCAGGTTATATTGATATCTTATAACTCAAACCAGCACCTTGTAACTTTGCTCTTAGTTATACAGGCATCAATTTACATAAGATTTTAAGTGCTTCTGAAGAAAGTAAAGGAGATAACTTGTTTCTGTATAATAAGACCAAGAAGTTTTCCACAACTCATATGGGGTTCTCCCTACTTGTAAATATATTAAAATAAAATTTAAAAAATTAATTGAGCATAATTAGGTATTCCATAATATTTTGAAGACTATGTTTCCTATCTCTGTGATAATTTTTTGGGGTTCTATAAACGCATTTCTTTGTTTTTAGTAGTTGCACAGTTAATGACAGATTCACTTTTGCATTTTTCCTTAAATAAAGTTGGTTATTCATAGCACTATAAACATGAGTCCCCAAACCAAAACACTAATATTAATAACTCAGTGAAAATAAATGTTTGGTTGTTTTTTTCAAATTGGTTTTTTTTTTCCTTTATAGGAGTAATGTAGTCTATATTTTCACCAAATTTCAAAAATAAATGTTTCATAATTCTATCAAAGTCTATCAATTTCTATCAAATTCTACCTACCAGATGGAAGTCCTCCTTCTAGGGACAATCTCCTTTGTGTATGCACGTATATATGCAGTGTGGAATACAGATCTTTATTGAAGCTTTTTTACCTGTTATCCAGTGTCTGATCCATTACCTGAATTTGTGAACTTTTTTTGTGTCTAATTTGCAAGCAATTGAAACACACAGTGGGTACAGAGCTTTCTAGAGGAAGGATACCTAGGCACATGAGCTGTGTGGGAAAACAAAACAGCTTGTAAAAGCATACACCACTTCATTAGGAAAAGAAATTTAAAAAGGTGTTCATCCCTTAGATGACAACTTTCAGGCTTCTGTCCCTAAGATATTATGTAATTTTTCTTATCTTTTAATATTTTGTAGTGCTAATTCTCCTCTAGAGTACTTTTTTTGTTTAGTATTATTTTAATAATTTATATTTTTATTGACTCCTAACGATTCATTTAAGAAAATATCAGGACACCAAAGCACATTACTTGTTACTTGTCCCAGTAATTATGACATTCAAATATCTACTTTACCTACTTTATAAGAACGGATGACCACCAGAAACTGTTTTCTTAGACATAAAATCCATGTCCTAGTATACTTACTTACACCTTTAAGAAATTTTAGAAAAGAAATGCGTAATTTTTATATCAGCAGAAAGAAACACTATCATTTAGGATAATGATTAATCTGACAAAATGAGATGAGGACCCTTACTTTAATGTGTTCTTGCAAAAAATCTCACTGGACTCATCAATCCTGACAGTGTTAGTAGGCTTCATTAAGGATTAGTTAAATTAGCCATTACTTCTTAACATTATTGGCTAATTGCTTTGTGAATCTCAGGCAACTCCAGAGTATACTAAAGCTCCATATCAATACAGTAAACTTTCACTTCTCACTATGATATCACACTATTTAAAACTTGATTGATGGTTGATTTTCAAAAACTGGAATGGGCTTTATTAAGTTCCTAAGTAAAAAGAACAAAAAAGTAGAGTGAAGATTTGATTGCCTGGTGCAAATACAGTTTTTAACATGCTGAAAATATTGGTGAAGATGACCAGCTAAAATTTCCAGCAGAGAAAAAAACCCCATAAATTCTTAAGATAACACCACCTTCCACCATTTCTTGATTAGAATACTGTAGTCCCCTTTCAACATAAAAGTGTGGCATGAATTCCAAATTGACACTTAAAGCAGTAAAATGTGTTAGTTCTTTCTGGAAAAATGTATTGTACCTTGTCCAGATGCAATCTTTAAAGATCATCTAATTCAGATGCCTTGTTGTGGGCAGGGATTACTTTATCATATCACATGGCTCGAAGTCCCATTCAACCTAGCCTTGAAAGTTTCCAGTGATGAAGCATCCACAACTTGGCTGGGCAACCTCTTCCAGTGTCTCATCACCCTCATGTTAAATATTTTCTTCTTAATATCTAATCTAGTATCTGGCCAAACTCCACCTTCATTCAGTTTAAAACCATTATTTCTTATCCTATCTCTAGAAGTCCAGGTTAAATATTGCCCCCCCATTTTTCTTATAGGCCCCCTTTAAATGTAAGGTAAATCAGTAAGGTCTCTCCAGAGCCTTTGCTTGCCCAGGCTAAACAATCTCAATTCTCTCAGGCTCTCTTTATGGAAACGGTCTCTCGGACCATTTTTGTGGTCCTCCTTTGGACCCGCTCTAACAGGTCCAAGTCATGCTAGGAGCCCCAGAGCTGCATGTGGTGTGCAATGCAGAGTTTCACAAGTGTGGCACTGGGAAGAACCACCTCCCTTGATCTGCTTGTTCTGCTGGTCATGTGGCTTTTTATGCAGTCCTGCATACATTGGGCTTTCAGGACTATGAATGCACTTTTTCAGCTCATGTCTAATTCTACAGTCACAGATATACCCCATGTCCTTTTCTGTAGGGTTGCTCTCAATCCATTCCTAATGCAGTCTGTACTGAAGAAATATGAAGTATCTGGTTGATTTGTCCATGACTCTTTGTCAGTTATGAAAATAAGTCATGATGGCAAAATTTATGCCATTCTATATGGTGGTCTTTTTTCCAAAACAGGCACCTATCAGTGTTTCTAAATAGTAAAATATCCATTTCTGCAACACAAGGCTCAAATTTACAGCTTGAAGCCTACTACTCTAAGAAGAATACATTAATCAACAATACAAATCATGAAATTGGCCTCTTACCTCTCTGTTGAAACTCTGTTGAGCACTGTACGTTTGGGAAAGGAATAATCTTTGGTTCCAGTCCTTGATTCTAGAGTACTAATGTATGGTATGAACATTTTTATCAGGATATGACTGCACCTGGAATATAGAAGTTTCATTGCTTGTTGCTCTTTTGCTAAGGAAGAGAAAATCCTGACTTCTACACTGCAGCACTGCAAGCGCTGGAGGACAAATCCAAGGAAAGAAGGGCAGCAAAAAAAAGCTGTACCTCCTGTAACAGCACTACAAATTGCACTTTGGCCATAGGTGTGCTCTGGTACCTGGATTCCTCTATTCTTAAAATAAACTGACAGTTTACATAATTCATGGGGGAGTTTTTTCCTTATAATTTGGAGTTCTCTGAATTCTCATCCTTATCATTGTATCTGGATAGAGAGGGATTTCAGATAGCTAAATAACTCCTGGCAGGACTCTGGGCTAAGGAAACGGCTTCCCACAAGGGATCAGAGAGTTTATCCTGACTGCCCATGCCTCAGGAGTCAGAGAGCAAAAAATGGGTAGGAATGTCCCTGCTTTGGTGATCATCTTTGTAGACAGGGAACTCAAGAAGACAGGTGGTCTCACATGAAGATAAATGGTCTCCTAGAAACAAAGGCTAATTAACCTGCAGGGAAATGAAGAGTGGAGAGATGAGAGTGCCATAAAGTTGAAAAATTTCTCTGCTCTTTTTTTTAATCTGTAGATCGGCACCTGGGTTTTAAGCACTTCCCAGTGAGGATTCTCATGTGGCAGAACTAAGAGAATGACACTGTCTCATGTTAAAACAGGGATGAGATTAAGTAATTTGATTAGAGAAACTTGAATCAAAAACTGTAAAATATTACAGAAAAAAAGAAAACCAAACCAACAGAAAAACAGAGCTCTGTCTTCACAAATAAGATACATCTCATCAGAGGCCGTATGTAGGGAATTTGACGCGATGTCAGTGTTCTTCAGCCCAGCCAGCTCCTGGCACCGTCACCAGGAGTGGGCCGTCCCCAGAAAGCCAGGCAGTCCGGGGTGCAGCTGTAGGGCACCATTGCTCTAAAGCACAGGTGGCATGCCTCGAGGGCAGGGACAAGGAACAGGGAGAGGCCTTCTGTGTGATTTCCACAGGTGTTCATTCCCCAGAGGGTCAGGGACAGAAAAAGGGCACAGAACCTGGGCTTGCAGGGGCTTACAAGTGGGGGAGGTCTTGGGAGAGGATACAATTTCCAACCAATAAGGGTGACATGGGGCAGGAACATAAGGTGGGGAGTACAATACATAGACCAATGAAAGAACAGAAGGGGAGGGAACAGTTTAAACTGTTTGTTTAGGGCATTGAAGGTTGGGGGATTGACAGGGAAGGGTCTGGAAGAAGGGGCAGGGTTAGGGAAGGATTGACAATTCTGTAGGAGGAGGGAAGGGCAGGTCTAGGAAGATAGACAACCAGGGCAAAACCAACAATACAGGGGGAAAGGAACAATCCATTAGGGATAAAATATGAGCTGCAATTGGAAACACAATAAAAACACCTGTAATTGGAAACACAATATAAACACACCACAACAGGAACTGTTCTTTAAACGAAAGTTTGGGATGCATAACTGGAGTCTGTGAGCAAATGGCATTGGGATGTAATCTTGCGAAGCTTCTGTCTGGGAGATGTGCCATGTAGGTATGGTAGCAGGCACACATCCATTATGCCAGGGCCTGGATTTACAAGTAAAATACATGGAATAAAGCTCTGGAGCTGATATCCTGATAGTTTTACATGAGGGATAAGGAAATTTTGTAGTTTAGGAAAAAACAATGGAGATCTGGTAATTACTGTTTTATGTGGTCCTACAACGTCAGGCTACAAATATGGATTTCACATACACAATACATCTTACTGTAGTTGAGGTGCATGTGAAGTTGCACCCTGTTATTTCAGTACCATGCTAACATCCTGTGTCTGAGTCCAAAGCAATAAAATTCTTTAAATTTTTTGCATCCTAAAAAGATAAATATGTGTCTTTGTGTTGGGTTGACCTTTGGTTGGCTGCAAGACTCTGACACAACTCCTCTTCCTAAAAAGAACATGGGCAGAAAGTAGGATGAAAAAGCTTATGTGTCAAGACAAAGACTGGGAGATCACTTAAGAATTCCTATCACAGCAAAATAAAAAATTGGAGAATTTTAATTTTAATTAATATGCTAATAAAATGGAGTAAGATTTATCAGGTGATATACTAGGACAAAATTAATTAAGTGATATATTAGGACAAAATCAGAAAACTTTCTCCTATACCCCTCTCTTCTTTCCAGACTTTCTGTGACATTAGATGTGTTGGCATTAGGCAAAAAGGCAAAGCTATCTAAGTGATATCATGTTAGCTATAGTATAAGAATGACACATACTAAATGTTTCATTCTTAAAATTCATTAAGCATTTAAGTCAAAATTAAGTAAGTAGAGGGGATCTAAACTAGTGACACTGATGGGTATTTGGGCGTCTGGACATTGTTGTGAATGAAAGGAATATTACTATTGATACACTAAGTTGCAATTTACTTTCACAGTGTAATAATTGTGTCTGAATGGTGCATTGTCAGAGACAGAAAACAAGAGCTGACAAGCCCTCCTACCTCTATTGAATAAACATGGTTAACTTGATTCAAAAGTGGTAGTTCAAATTATTGTTATCCATTCTTAGTATTTAATTATCACAATTAATGTGGGCAGAAGGAAATCTGGTCAGTCTGTCCAGTGGTGGTGTCACAGGCAGAGTCTCTCATATTTCTTTTTGAATCCAGACTTGAATAATTGCAGTTGTTTCTTCTTTGAAGCCATATTGAAAATAGGTTTTCACATTATACTTGCCAACACACTATTTTTTTCCTCTTTAGGTGAGAATGCAGAATTAATTCCATACGTGGCTTCAATACATGTTATCATTAAAAATGAAGGTTTGGTGGTGTTGTTGTGTGTTTGTTTGTTTGGGGGGGTATTTTGTTTTTGGGGGGTTGTTTGATTTATTTTTGTTGGGAGTTTGTTTGTTTGTTTGTTTGTTTTCTCTAGATGACCAATAATTCAGCAAAGTATCTGGGCAAGCAAGTGTGTGTTATGTCCATAAATACATCTTTTAAGTTACACACAAAACATGTTACATATATAGCCAATCCCACACATTATTCCAGTTCTTATCACAAGCTATTTTTCATAGTGCTTTTTCTATTAATTTATTTGCTGACTGTTATTCTTACGTATCCACATTCTCTCTACTAAGTGAAATTCCACATAAATAAGTGTAGAATCCTAGAAACATAATGAGGCTTTTTATATGTTTCACTGTGTCACCACAACTCATATTAACTACTGCTGTAAACAAGGAGTTCTGAAGAATGCTTCAAGCTAGTGTTGATGTTAAAGGTGTACATTCATAGATAAAGATAAGTGATTTATTTATTAGTAAAGGGCAAAGAAAGAGAAGAGAATGTAGCATTGTTCTTGTGAATTTTCTGGTAGTATACTGAGAAGGCCACAGATACTTATCCATTTAGAATTAAAAATGAAAAAGAAGCTGAAAGAAGTTCTTGGACATTCAAACTAGTAATTGGAAATTACTGCCATCGTAGGCTATCTGGGCCACATGGGCAAACACTGGCTCATGTTCAGCAGCTGTTGACCAGCCCCCCTAGGTCCTTTTCCCCAGGCAGCTTTCCAACCACTCTGTCCCCAGCCAGTAGCTCTACAGGGTTGTTGTGACCCAGATCCAGGACCCAGCACTGGGTCTGGTTGAACCTCATAACACTGGCCTTGGCCCACTTATCCAGATCCCTATGCAGAGCCTTCAAAGTGGTCTAGCAGGTCACTGTTACCCCTTGGATTATGAGTTCTTCTTTCTTCTCCCTTTACCTGTCTTCCAGCTCAGGAGACTGGTCTTGCTGTTAAAGACTGGGACGAAGAAAGCATTAAGTTTCTCAGACTTTTCCTCATCCTTAGCTACTATTTTTCTCCCCACGATATGTCACTATCTGGACTTCCCTGAGGTCACAGTGGTTTCAATAGATCTTCAGTCTAAGCTTGTAGATAATAGACTTTCAATAATTTGTGAGACTAGGAGGATTAATGGATTAGTGCACAAGTCTTTGGACACTGAAGAACTAGGTTAAGAGATCTGCTTTGGGTCAAAAGAGAAATGAGTTTGATAATCTCTGCTTAGTCCCTGGGAAACATTTGTACAAATCACAGAACGACCTTTAAACATTTCCTACTATTGAAATTCTTTACTTACAAAGGTCAGGTCTGGTGCTACATGCAAAGAAAATCATCCAGCAAGGCCATGTCTTTCTCATTGAAACTGAACTATAAATCCAAAACTCTCACTACTCAGAAGTCATACTCAGATGGACTATACAACTCATGATTCAAACATCTCTGATTAAATATTCACATTCTTCTTTTCTTTTTTAAGCCATCCATTTCACTCTTGCCATTTTTCAGTTCATGTAGTGAAGCAGTCTGTGGAGCTCCCTCAGGCTGTAATCCAATATAGAACACAGACATTTCTATTTTCCAGTGTAGACTAAAACAAATCCAAGGAAAACACCTCCAGCTCTCTTTATAGGGTGGTGATGGACAAGTGCTGGCAGCAGCAGTGGCTGCAGTGAGGGCCTGAGAGCAGTGTCTGGGACTGCATTGTGCTGCACATTGCCATTTCCAGCTGGCTCCAACTCATCTGCCACAGGGCACAGCTGAGCCCCACCAGCTGAGGTGAGGGAACCTCTGAGAAAATGTTAAAGAAAGGGGAAATGGCACACAAACAGTGTGAAGAGGGAAGGTGGGAGAAAGAGAAACTATCCTGAGAACATCAAGGCCACGGAAGAAGGAGGAAAGGGGATGCTTCAGGCACCAAAGCAGATTTCCCTGCAGCCCATGGAGGATCGTGGGGTCCACTTGCTGAATAGATTATTTGCTATTTGAAGAAACTCTGGCTCAAGAAGGGCCTTCAAAGGAGCAGGGCTAGAGGACTAGAGCCTGCGGAGGGGTCCCTTGCAGGAGTAGGGAAAAGTGTGAGGACAGAGCACTAAAGATGAAATGGACTGACCACAGTTCCTGGACTGGTGAGAGAGAGATTGTGAAGAACTGAAGCTGAGGACTGGAAAGAAGGGAGGACAGAGAAAGGTGATTTTAATTTCATCTTCATTTATCACCACCTTACTCTATTTTAATTAGCAATATATTATTACATTTATGTTTCCCAAGTAAAGCCTACTTTTCCCATGATGAAAATTAATAAGTAATCTCCCCATCTTTACCTCATCCCAGGAGGCTTTTCATTTCTTTTCTCTTGTCCAGTTGCAGGGAGGGAGAGAACAGCTGAGCAGGGGTCAGGCAGCCAGTCAAGGTCAGCCCATCACAACCTATTTCTGAACTTTGTAAGTCCAGCTAAAAACGTTTTAAGACCATGGCTATCCAAGAGGTTGTCCTCAGCCTACTATGAACTTTTATGATGGAATCCCTGGATCACAGATAAAGATCAAACACAATAAATTGTAACCTGTCTAGATTTGGAATACCTGCATATGGAATCTATTTCAAAGTAAATAGATCAGGATGTAATACTACTTTTGAGTAACTATTGTTATGTCAATAAATTTGGCAGCTATAGAAAAATTATCTTCAGGCCTACAAAAGACAATATTTCTGGAATGAATCCTTTAATCACTGATGAAAAAAGTGAATACATCCAATAAAATTTGAATTTGAAGTATAGTAAGGCATACCCAGTTGCACCAAAACAACATTAATGCCAAAACTGCACTTTTCATCTCAACTTCAAGTTTAGCGACATAGGTAGGGGTCATATTAAATGTAGCAAATGCATCAGGCTGTAATCCCAAACCTTTCTGAAAGTGTTGCCTTGTTATTGATTTCACTGGACACTGAAAACAAGTGATTCTTTCACTGTTACAGATGTTTATTGCAGAGGGTAGCATGCATTAACACCTTTAAACCTGTTTCACCTTAACAGTGAATCATCTGGTACCTTATTATTATTTTTCTTTAGAGGTTATTTGGTTTCTAGCTGTGTTTATATTTGCAATTCAGTATGAACTGAAATGCAAATACAAAGTTAGTCAAGTCCTAAGAGAAATATTCTGGTACTCTGAGCTCATGTTGCACCGTTGTGGGCAAGATAGCAGCTTAATTTTGAATCCAAATAAGTGTTAAAGTACTGTAGAAATGAAGCTTGAAAAAAAAAACAAAAAAAACCAAACCAACCACAAAAAAACCCACAAAAAACCCCAAAAACGCCACACACAAAAAAATCACAAAACAAAACAAAACAAACCCCCACACAAAACAAAACACAACACACAAACAAACAAACAAACAAACCCCTCGAAACCTAACTTGTGTGAAAAAATACCTGTTTAGTTATCAAAAAAAGACTTGTGTGTAATATGGTTATGAGGTCAGATGAGATGGTGTATAAAATAAGGCATTCTGGATCTGACTAATAAATTATTCAATCTGCTGTCAAATCTTTCATTGAACGTGTGGGATGTTTAGTGAAGGAATCAAAACATCAAAAGTAAATTCTACATAAAGTCAGTCTCACTCTCAATGTTACTAAGTTACTTGTATTTATGTATAAGTACAACAAATACAGTACTTTAATTATTTTAAGAAAGACTGAAGTATTGAAGTGAACTGTGGTACTTTTGAGAAATCAAAATTAATTACAATCACAGATAATACTCCTACAGGCAGTAGATTTAGTCATGTTTTCAGGAAAGAATACACTTAAGAATTACCAGATTCAGGACATACTTACTTTTATGAAACAATACTAAATAATACTAAGTAACATCTACTATACAAAAAAAAAAAAAAATTGCTCATAAAAGAAGATTTAGCAAAATAACCTATGTTCTGACAACAAATTTAAAATTTTTTCATGGGAAAAAAACATGTCACTAATTTCTGTACTGTATGTCTTGTGTTTGACTTTTTTTTCTCTGTATAATTTTGTCATTACGCTGTTAGGTTAATTAGGCTCTTCTCAGTTTCCTATTTTCACTTAAAAATAATTTTTTAAACATCTTGTTTACCAAATCACAATGGGCAATCAGCCATTTAAAGCAATCAGCCAGCCATTTAAAAATCAAATAAACAGAAGTAATAATGAAGTTGTTTTAAAACAATATCAAAATTTTCAAATATTAATGGCACAATATTATGTAACAAAGCAATATTACAGTGGGGAATATCTTCAAAGAAACAGAAGAAAATAACAATTGACTTTTCAGCAACACAGTGGGATGTGCTGAAATTGAACTGTGCTCAGCAAACAGCTAGAAAACAATAGATACAGTAGCAGTAAATCAAAGAAATTGTGATATCTTTCATAGGAACATGAAAATTAAAGTGGTCTTTGAGGTCATGTATACTGGTGCCTGGCTGTGGTAAATCTATTGGAAAGACAGAAACACTGGCTTTGTAGAAGATTGTTCCCAGATCATTATTATCATTACAAAAAGGCTTACCCTAATAAGCTCTGGTTTTCAAACGGAATTAATCTATGTTTATATTACAGGCATTTCCCTCATGATATCATTTGTCCATCATCTTAAATATCTTTTTTTTTCTCTGGTATTTGTTTCCTTAATGATTTAGACAGTCATCTGTGTGTGTCTGATTCTATTTCTTTTCTGAACTAAACTGTATAAGTTTATTTTAGACTGCTGTCCTAACAGTCTTCAGACCTGTTTAGACTTGAACTTTACCTGATGGTTTGCTATACTTGAATATTTTTAAAAAACTTTTCTATCAGTATCAGTATTATCACAGCCTTGTAAAATGGCATGGTACTTTTGCTTTTCTTGCATTTAGTAGCATCCTAATATTATTTGCATCATTTGTGCCAACAGTGTACTCAGGGCATGAGTAATTGATAACAGCATATTTTTATTTTTTTTTTAAATTTTGTGTGTGTGGCTGAGAAGGAGTTCATTTTTCCCACAGCAGCCCTCCCAGTGCTGTGCTGTGCACTGGTGACTAGAAAGGTGTTGGTAACACACTGGTGTTCTGGGCACTGCTGGGCAGTCCTGGCACAGCATCAGCACTGTCCAACATTTCGCAGTAGGCTGCAGGTGAGCAAGAGCTTGGGACGTGACACAATTAAGCTGGCTGATCCTAATTGACTAAAGGGTAGTTCAATACCATATGATATCAGCTTAGATATAAAAACTAAGAAAAGGAGGAGGAAGAGGGGATATTCATCATTTATGTTTGTCCTCCAGAGCAGCTGCTAGATGTGCCCACGCCCTGCTTCCCAGGAAGTGACTGGACATCACTTTCTGATGGGAGGAGTATATAATAAAATCTTTGGATTTTACATTTTCTTCAACCTTTGCTGTCAACCTTTGCTTTTGCGAAAGTAACTGCTTTAGTACACTGCTTTATCTTAACCTATGAGTTATTTTCCATCTTATTTTCTCTCTCCTGTCCAGCTTAGAAGGGGAAGTGATAGAGCAGCTTGGTGGGTATCTGGTACCCAGCCAAGGAAACCCACCACAGTAGCTCAATGTGTGAATTGCCCACTCATTTAAACCACAGTGCTTGAAGCCATGTTATAGTTTTCAGCCTCATTTCCTTGCCCAAGTATGGTACAGTTTCCTTCCTGAAAGTAATATTACTCCCTAGTTTTCTGAAGTTCTTGAAATTCATTACACAATTGCAGATTTTTTGTAAAGTGAGTCAATGAAAATATTAAGTTAAAGAGCTGCTCCACAGGGAAAGAACGCTCTCTTTACTAAGAGAGCAAGCATTTGTAAATCATTGTCATCTCTTGGTTTCTGTTAATTATACTTATCCTTGCTTCTCTAGGGAGCTGTAATTTCTGATCCTTACTGTATATGAAGTGCAGCTGAGATATATTACACTAGTCATATCTAGTCATTAAAAAAGATTTTAAATTTATCAAACATAAATATGAAATACACTAAAACTCATATTTTTCTCAGTTCTATTGTTATTTAAACCACAATGTGAAACCATAAGTGACTCATGTGTATCTCATTTGTTTGAAATGTATTGCTGGAGAAATTTTGTGTTCCAAGATCTTTTAAACATAGAAATGTTGATTTCTTACATATATTTGTTACCAATACAGATGTTTAATAACTCAACAGTTTACCATACTAAAACTAGGATTATAAGAATAAGAAAAAATGTAGTTATCAATGGTTAAGATCTCAACCTCCAAAGGTTTTGGAATAATGTTTCCATAAATAATCTTGTTTGAACTTCTGTCAATGTTCACATTTCTAATTATTCAAAACATTTAATACATACCTAATTCCAAGCATACATTAGCCTCACTGAAGTTAAAAAGATTATATCAATTTAAAATTAAGCATTGGTGCTAAACATCTTGCCATGTAATTCCCTCTTTGTTTTGAGTTTATAGAGAGGTCTTGTGAAATTCAGACAAATTTTCAAACCTGGGAGTTCAATAGTTTTTAAGATGTAGTACCCAGTTACTGCTTTGATGTTTTGACTTGATCTAGCTAGCTAATCTGCTTGGATTTTTGAGTAATTTCTTGCTGTATTTTCTCTTCCCAGCATGTGGAAACCTTTACATGGCTATTTGAAAGAGAATGCTGGCAACCCATTCCAGTTGAATCTTCATTGCTAGTGAGATAATAGGAATGTCATGAAATTTAGCAAAGGCAAAACCCATGTCTTACAATGAGACCAGAATAAGTCTATTTACCAGCATAGGATGGGCTTGCAAAGAGCACCCTGCAGGTCAAACACTTCAGCATATGTCAGCATTCTGCTCCAGCATCAATCAAGGACAAGGGCATCCTCTTCTGCACTGGAAAGAACTTTGCCTGTGTGTCTTGAGGTAGGTCATTCCACTGTTTGATGCTGGTGAGACATGGAGTGCTGAGTCCAGTGCTGAGCTTCCCAATAAAAGAAAGGCTGTCAAATTGTCAAATTGAAACAAGCCCTCTGAGAAACCACCATAACGGTTAGGCATCTGAAGCCCGTGACATATCAAGATGGACTGAGACAGTTGAGTTTGTTCAAAATGAGGAACAGAAGTCTGAGGCACTGGAATTTGTCCTGAATTATATTATGAGAGGACACAGAGGAGAAAGAGTTGAGGTTTTCTTAGTACTGTACAGAAAAGGTTAAGAGCGAGTGAGCATAAGTTCTAAAAAGAAAAACACCAACTCAGCATGAACAGACAGTATTTTACAGTCAGGTTGGTTAAGCACTGGATAGGATGATCAGATAACCTGTCAAATGTCCATCTAGACCAAAACATCCTTACCCTCTTCAAAATACTTACTATCCTTCATTAGATATATTGCTACTAGTACCTCTACAAAGGCATCTGTGAAAACGAGATTTGGTTCAATTCTAGAAGTGAAATATGAGTTTCACTGAGTAGTTGGGAAAAAAGTCCTATGTAGTCCCATTATTTGGTCTGAGTTGCTTATAACAATCAACTTTATGTAAGCTAACGTATCAGTTAACACCCTTATAGTGGGGGGGACGAAGGTGCTGCAGTCAATTTTTGTTATGTACATAGTAAGTATTTTTTTCAAAATCTGCATGAATGTCTTTTTCACTTTGCGATTCACTTCACAGTTCAGAAACTAATTTCAAAATATTAATAGTATTTTTAAGTTATTTCAAAATATCTCCTGCAATTGAACAGTGAACTTTTGACTGATCTGCTTCTGGTTTGACAACTTTAGTCCAATCCAGAAAGAAGCCTTGGCTCATTGACTTTAGGAAGCTTTAGGTAAGTTTTATTAAAACTAATAGGAATTAGATACAGACAGAGAGGAGAAAGAGAGGCCTTATTGATATCTGGTTTTATGCAAAGGAGTAACTTGACTAAAACTGAAAACAACATGCATTATAAATCAGACACTTGGACAGGAATGTTTTTCTTAGGGTGCCAAATAAGTGCTTAGTTAAAGAGTACCCTTTTTCAGTCCTCACTGGCTCTTTTAACTGTTGCCCAAAGAATGAGAAGAAAAGTCTGTGCAGCAATAAATTGTCCCATGGAATAAGGATCATAGAATCATAAAATGGCTTGGGTTGGAAGGGACCTTCAAGATCATCTGGTTCTTTTTTTTGTTTGTTTTGTTTTGTTTTTTAATAAGATGAGGATGGAAGAAGGCTGCAGTAACTTGTCAACATCTCAAGTTCTTCTCTGAGAGGGTGTGACGGTTTTCTCATTCTTTCATATTTATGCATTTGTTCTCACAGTCCACCTAATCAAGCCTCATTCATAGATCCCTAAATTGTATGCTATTTTTAAGCTTTATTGTACACAGTATGTTTTGCACATATTCTATATTTTTTCTTTTTTTTTTTTCTGTTTAAAATGCCTAAATCCTTTTTTATGCAGCTCCCCAAATGACATTCTCCTGTTGTGTTTTCTGAGCTACTGGGGTAGAGAAAAAAAAATAAATTAGGTTAAAATTATTCTTCTATATACCGCAATAGCCACCACAGTTGGACATTCTCAAAGTGTTCTTGGTCTGACTACAAACTTTATAATGTATATAACACTATATATCACATACATACTCAAAGACAGCTGCATATTCTATATAGATTGGTTACAGAGGTCTTCAGCACAGGAAATAGTCTGTCTTCACCCTTCAACAGAATTTGAACATTTTTACTTTGGCAAAAATCTTGGCTCTCAGTTCACTTCCATATTCCAAATACTTGTGGCTGGGGACATATTCCATGTATTTAATCCATGCAGCAGGTATGATTTCTTACAGATATATGTATGTATGTATATATAATCAATCCTAGCTCTCTTTTGTGGTCAGCCAAATAGGTCCATCCAAGAAGATGTACCAATACACAGACACAGTTCTCAGATTGTTGCTTTCCTCAGTGACCTCTCTGTTGATATCAATGAATCAGCTGTGCCAGTCTCGGCTACTTTGGCTTCATAGCCTATCTAAACTGTATCAAAAGTACTTTCTCCTCCAAATATTTCCTGTGTCACTGCTCAGTAACATGTGACATATATCCCTAGCAAAATATTGAAAAATAAAAGAACAGGAAGCTGTAACACAGTTCAGAAACTACTTAAAAAATAAAAGAAAAATATAAACTAAAATTATCTCAATTGTATGCTTATCACAAGGGTTTGAGAGAAAAGTGATGTGATGTTATAATTTTAATTCTGATTGGGAGATTCACACCAAGACTATAAAGCTGAGACCCTGTGCAACACTAGCTGGAGAATAGAACATTTCTTTTTTAAAATTTTCTGGAGTAACCTCCTTGTGTTGGAATGCTCATGCATTTATTTTTGTCCACATTTAACTCCAATCAAGGCAAATGAAAACTTGAAATTGTATTCATCTTGAATGACAATCATCAACAAATTTCTGACCTTGGTAACCTATGAATAACAGTAGTATTGTATTATTCATTGTTCCCAACAGGTGATAGTGTTCAATTAACAAAATAATAGAATATAGCATATCATAATTTTTTATGGGAATAGTAATTAAACACATGTAACTGGGCACAATATATTTGAGTAAAATTTACCTTTGGACTTTTTCCACTTGCAATATTCAAATGTTTTCTTCTACATTTGAATAATTGAATAATTCAACATTTGGTTGAATTATTTAAATTTTATAGAAGGTGATTTACTTATATTTTATTCTTTGAATTTACTGCTAAAATTTTAAGAAAACTAAACAAACAAACAAACAAATCAATAAAAAAACCCCCAGAACAAACCACCAGAGAAACAGGACTTTCATTTCATGGAGCTTTAAAAATATATAATTCTTCTATATTGGGTATCATTAATTAATTTAGAAAGTAAGAATTCCAAAATAATAAATGGATGTAGAAATATAGTACAATTGTAAAATAAATCTTTAACAACTTTGGGCCACATATATGATTTTTTTTTCTCATCAAATCAGAATTCTCACTGGAAAAATATTTTATTGCATGGTAGTATCATTATCTGAAAACACATCAGCTATAGTATTTGACATAATATCTAGTGGCTGTGGTGTTCTATGTACCTTTCTTCAAACCAAGCTAGAGCACAGCTGCCAAGAATGTTGGCTTCTGCAGCATTGCTTCATATCTATAACCATAAATAACAAATTTAACACAGCATATTCTAGCATAAACCCAAAATTAAACATTCAGTATTCCATATTCATTTCGAATTATGTCACACAATTACATTTTCTCTTTTTTGGCATTCTGCACAAGTAAGAATATAATATCACATGGTTGTAAAATATATGTCGTCATTTTCATTCTTGAAATTGCACAGATCAATCTAATAATTTAGCAGTCCTGAAATCATCACAAAGGAATATATTCTTTTCAGCAGAAGTTTGGTGCTTTCACCTGAACAGCACAAAGAAATTGATTGTTCTGTACTCCTAGTGTTAATATTTATTGACTGTTAGTGTTAAAAAACTCAAAAACTTTAATAAGTTTTTAATATTTTTTCTGTTTCTAGTATCTTTATTTGTTCTTTAATATGACAAACTTTTACCACTTCCCTCTTTGATGTTGGGTTGGAGCTTTTTTCGGAAACTTAGGTGTTGATCAAAGTTGTTTGCTTATTCATTTTTTTCTTTTTAGACACCTATTAGATAAAGCACTCACTAAGTTACTTATCCTACATCTTCTGCTAGTGCATGGAAGATTGTAGCACTGACTTGAATGAATATCCAATCAGCTTCTTTTTCCCTCCAGTAAAACAGCAATTTGAACTAAACTCAGGAGTTCATACCCTTTGTCTGTTCTGCTGTCTGTTTTGTTTGAAAGGCTTATATTGTCTTCCTCAGTTAATTCTGTAAAATAAGGGTAATTGTATAAAGCCTTGCACACATAAAGGGTTTGATTCATATTTTCAGACATAGTAGGACAGGGAATGAAGCAAAGATTCCAAATTTATTATAGACATATTTCTTCATGACAGAGT
Organism: Phylloscopus collybita; assembly: GCA_027886175.1. NCBI lineage: Eukaryota > Metazoa > Chordata > Aves > Passeriformes > Phylloscopidae > Phylloscopus > Phylloscopus collybita. The sequence continues at coordinate 30,149,983 of JAJNNQ010000026.1, read as the reverse complement.
CCACAGCTTCAGTTCTGTAGAAAAGACTATAAGCCATCAACTTCTATTCACACAGTGATTTATATCTCTGTTTATCTTTGTTTCTAGGGAGTCATTTTCTGAAATTGATCCTAAAATTGGAACCTCAAACAATATTTTTCTCCAGGTGGAATCCTTTTTTCTTCCATAAACTTTTTTAGAGATTAAAACAATGTATATGTTATCTTGAGATAGCCCATAAAAATAAGCTGTTCTCATTTTTAAACAATATGAAGCACTGTACATAAGTTGTGTAAGCAAAATTTAAAAGGTTTATTGGACTTGTGAGATCAATATATGCAATTTCTCTCTATCTCCTCTGTAATAGAGGGATTCCATCAAGAGTATCATAATATCCAGATTAACAATCAACTGCACTGGATTTACTAGGTTTGTTGTCTTCCTTCATCTGAAATCTATAACTGAATAATTTCAAAACAAACAAATAAAAAGAGATAGAAATTAGAATAGTATAAACAGAAGTAAGAAATCTTCCTTTTTGGAAACAATACAAGTAAAGAATAGAATGTGCTCTCTAAAGCAAGATTAATTAGTGCAAACATTACCACCAACAGGTGGAAGAGGCAGGGCAGGAAGGGTTCATAAACACTAAATTTTAAATAAAGATTTGAGATATTTAAGCATATCAGGTAAAATTATCAAAGACAGTTGTCTTTTTTACCTTTAGATATTCTACTATTAAATTTTATCGGACTAATAATAGAGATACATAGAATAACTTGCTTGTTTTTCAGATAAATTAATATTAAAAAGAAAAGCAACTTCTTTTGAGTTTTTGTTTGCTCGTTTGCAGAAGTTGATTCCAGGGGTAGAACATGACAATTACAGAGAAATAAAAGAAATAAAATAATATTTTTTCAAGTTCTAGACTCATTTTGTGCTTTGAAAAGTTGCAGTTTTTCTATGGGCATTTTTCCATTTATTCATTTCATAGTAGGAAGATAGCTATAAAGTACTGTAGAAAAGATAACCCACTTCTGTAAAGCCTTAAATGGTGTAGATGTCATGTAACTTGTATGCCCCTGTTACATACTCTGACATGTGATGTCATCCCAAGGGGGTGATCAATTAGCAGGAAAAGATCAGATTTATCCCAATTTTCTCTTCCAAAGTCACTTAAGTTTCATAGGCTATGGTTTAATCAATTATATGGCAATGCAATGGGAAAATATAATATTTATTTGGAGAACATGCATTTACCTAGGAATAGGCTGTGTGGTGTTTTGCATTTTGGAATGAAAGAAGGCTAACACTGCGATTCATTTATTTCATTTCTAAAAACAAAGAATCTAGTTTGGATGCACAAGTGGAAGATACTGAGGGGCTACAGTTTCCATGTCTCTACCAAATTCTTCTGCCCCAAAAGGAGTTTTTAGTGTAAAGTTAATTGCTTCCTCTCTACTGAGTAGTTAATTTTTAAAAGAAATTCAGAAAACATGTTTTCAATTCCTTTTCGACAAGAAAGAAATGTTTGAATACTTTGAATACCTTGATATACTGTTTAATTAGTGAAATAATGCTTATACTTGTTTTTCAAAGGATCATTATCAATTTCTCTGTAATCGAGTGTGAAAATGGTACAATGTCAAAAGAGTTCTCTAGACATTTGAGTTTTGGAATGGGAATGTTTTCTTACCTTCAACGTGTTTCTGAAAAAAACTACCCTATCTCTAATTGTCAGTAAACAATACATGGGAAAATTTGGGGAAATTACTTGCTAAATGTTACTTGTTCATATGCATCCATTTATACAAAACCTTGTGATAAGGACATAGTAGAGAAGTTGAAGGACCTGCAGGGAGAATACCAAAAGCATGGATCTCATATAGACATATGTAATGTACTTACTGCACCTGAAAACATAAAATGTGGAAATTGTGCCTCTGATAAAACTGCAAAACTCTTTGCATGTAATGAATACTCAAAAGAAGACAGTTTCTAAAGAATAAAATTGCAATGAAGGTTAGATTGAGAGAAAAAGTGTTATGTCAGAAAAAAAAAAAGTATTATTTCTTAATTCAGTGATACTCATTTTATTGAGTACAGAGTAAAGTATTATTGTGTTTATTAATTTCTTTCTTTTATATTTTCTGTTGTTTTTGTTTGGAGTTTTTGTGGTTGTTTTTGTTTGTTTTGTTTGTTTTTCTTTTTCTTTTTTTTAATGGCCATCATGTGAATTCAAGAACCTAAGAACTCTTATGACATCATTAATTGAAATTTCATAGATATGAATGTTAAATGATTAGAAATAAGGACTAATTAATAATTATGATATCTTTTATGAAAAAGTAAAAGATACAGTGTTTCTTTTTTTCAGTGTGTTTCTTTAATCACGGCAGCCCATACAGTCTCATGTTTCAATCCTACTGTACACCCTGAGAAAATATCAAGAAGCATTCCTCTGCCACATGGAACTTTGCCATGTATTCCTTATTTCAGTGAAAGTTTTTTTTTGTGTTCCACAACTTTAAGACATGCCATTGTGGCAGCCTTTGTTTCAAAGTACTGAAAAGCTTTTCAGCAGACCTAGTAGTTCAGCTAGTTTCTGAAGACACTTCAGCAAACCAAACAGCTAGAACTGTTAAAATAATAAAACTACGAGAGGTACTCATTTCAATAAGAAGTTTTGTTTTTTCTTTTTCTCCTTTACTTGTTTCTTACTTTTGTTGATGATGTTACAGTAAATCTAAAATTAATGTTCCCTGGGGAAAAGATGGTGACTTTATTTTAGTTTTCAAGCACATTTTATAGAATCTTGAGAACAAAAAGTTATTATTCAAATATATAAGAATAGAAAAGATCAATCCTTGAACCTTCAAAGCTAATACAAAGCAAGACTGAACTAACACCATGAGTTTTCCAACAACTTACAAATATATTAACACCCCCTTGCCTTTTATGATTTAGTAAAAATGCTTTTGCTAAATGAAGCTCAGTTCAGTAGTACGAACTATTTCAGAAACTCCAAATCTTCTCTGTATTGCAGTTGTTAAATTCTATCTTTACCACTCTATCAGGGAATTAGGCTGCTGAGCATAGGACTTAAAGTCAAATCTTCATGATATCACAGAATACTTCTATAGCAACAGTATAGCAACATGAAGCACAGGTTGAGTGTCCAGTACTTTAGTAATAAGAAAAATTATAAAGGGTTTTTCTAATATTTTTAATATTTTTTTTGCCATGACAACCAAAAACTGGTGTATGGCCAATGTTATATGAGTATCACAGACAGAAATCTGAATGACAGAGAAAATACTCTACAAGTTTATGTGCATACATGTCTAAATATGAAGTGTTTTATATAGTACAAAACAATATGTTCCTGTGATCTAAGTATAGCTGGGTTGATAACAGAGAGCTGAAACAGAACGTTCTATGTGGTGCTGCAGAAATCCATGTCAAAAACATTTGCCAAGATTTAGTTTGGTAAAATATTGGTATTTGTTTGGGGTTTTTTTAGTAACAAAATTGCCCTGTCATAATAAGCAAAATCCAATACACTCCAGTAAACTAGTATTTTAAGCACTATTTTATACTAACAATCACTATAAAATAATTTAAATTTTCTTATATGATGGTGTTGAAAAAAATTAACTTACTAACAGAAATATAAGCATTTCAAACAAATTTAAAGTCTCAAAGAAAGTCTTGGAATGTCACCCAAGGTTGCATTAGAGCTATGTTCTCTTTTATAGGATAGCTAATATGGGATAACTATTAAATTGCCAAAAGTTTAAGATGTGTCATTTTTATCCCTGATGTGCATAGATTGCCATTCAATGAGGGTTTGATGCATAATTCAAAATTGTTCCAAATTTAAAGTATTATAAAATAAAAGAGTCAATAAGGATGTGATCATTAGTCTGCTTTTTGAACATCTTGACATTTTTGTCTTTCACTTCTGCTTAATTCTACCCAAGGACCTAGCATTGATTTGACAACAAAATTCACTATGAAACCTGCTGTTGTTCTTATTTGACTTCCAGCTTCTTCTGTGAAACTTGGAAAAAAATGTGGCTTTTTTTTTTTTTTTTTTTTTTTTTTTTTTTTTTTTTTTTTTTTTTTTTTTTTTTTTATTTAGAATAATGCTGTTGTTTGAAATCTAGAAAAAATATCCTGGCTCAAGAAGTTAATGAGTGAAAATGCTGAAATTCTGGGGAATTATCACTACATGCTTAGCTTGTTATATTAGGCTAAACTGCCCTTCCCTGGAATAAGGGGAAACTTTTGTGACTGGAAGTCTGTGAGGAATACAATACAAGGGAAGGATTTAAGATAATAGGATTGTTGAAAGTAGAGGCACATGAAGGTGGAAGAATGTTTAGAGAAAGAATACCATGAGGAAAAAGACCTATGATATAGAGCAAGACAAGAAACAAGTTTGGAATGAAAAGGAAACTGACTGAAAAAGAAGTTAAATCATTTCATCCTGTTGATGAAACCTGCCTGGAACTACATGGATCCAGAGCTCAAACTTAGTCAAGCTAAAACTACTCTCATATCTACTAATTAGTTAGTCTAGGACAAAGTAAGTCAATGGAGTGATTCAGAATAATTACTTCATCCATATGACCTCATGTGTAAGTTGCAAAATAAGATACTCTAGATTGAGTCAAGATTTCAAATATTCCCAAGTAGATAAGAAAACTATATTAAAAGAAATGAGTTCTTATGTCCTACTTTTTGGGCAAGTCACAGAACCACTGCTTAACTTGCTATATATTTAAATAAAATAGTTAATGATCTTCCAAAAGATGTAAGGGATCTGTTTGGAAGACATTTGTGTCTGCAGAAGTGCTAAGGTAATAACAGAGAAGTTATTCTTCTGTATAGCTGAAAAGAAAATTATTCTGAAATGCACTTTTTCTTACTTCCTATTCATAGAGTGTTTGCTGTGAATCATATTTTGAAATGCATGTTTTTCCAAGTAGTTTGGATAGAGAGCATGCATTTAGGTGTTATAACAACTCTAGTACAATGACCAGATTCTTAAGGCTGTCTTTGAAGTAATATCATAATACCCATGTAATTCTGAAGTACTACCAAATTTTCCACAATTCTCTTGTTTTCAGGGTGCTTGATTTGAGGAATTTTATTGTAATGTGTTTTTAAAAGCTGTACTTGACCATAAATCAACAAAACAAACCTTAGATTTGCATGAATATATCCTAACTCACCCTCCACCCCACATACAAAGAGTTCGACAAAGAGTTCATAGAACTGAACACTTTTTAATGCCAAAATTCTGCTGCTTTAACATAATTAAGTTATACATTTTTAAAAGAGTTATATCATCTTTCATACTGAAGAAAATAAGAAAATAAGAATGGTGATTTGGTCATTGAATATGTCTCCTGCAGTTGTGAGCACATAGACATTAAACATTGAACTAGTCATCCCCAGATTCCTACAAGTATATTGCAGTTCATACAACAGACCAACAAACCAGCACAAAAGCTTTCTGAAGAGATCAGAAGCTCAAGCAGTGCTTTAAACCCCTCAAAAAAGAGTGAAATATGCCCAGATGCTCCTTGGAAGAAATTCCTCACACTACAGATAAAGGCACAAAAATCCTAACAACCCTGCCAGTTTCAAGTGGAAAAGGATTCTTTCTTCCCCAGTCTCTGGTGTTCACTTTAACAAAGTGCTGAGAATAACATACTGTCTTTTGGGATCATTAATCTTTGATCTCATAGTCTTAATTTATGAAAAATACAAGCTTTCTTTTTTGTTAGTAGGGTGCAGCTTTAGTAACTTTTAAGAATAAGATTAACTAATTCATAGAAAATAAATATGAATCAGCAAGTACCATGAACTGAGAAGTGGTGAATGTTTTAACATTGATATTTATGAAGTACAGACTAAATGTCTATAAACTAGGTCATGAAAAATACCAAACAAACTGATTTTGGATCAAACAGCGTTTGCATAGTAAGACCTCATGATGCATTTTGAATAATGTTCCATCCCTGGAAGCTCAAGGCCTGGTTGGATGGGGCCCTGAGCAACACGGTTTAATAAAAGGTTCCCTGTCCATGGCTGGACTCTTGCAATGAGGTGATCTCTTGAAGGATCCCTTCCAACCCAAACTATTCTATGATTCTATGATTAATACACACACACACACACATACAAAAAGGGTCAATACTCAAGTGCTGACCTTTAAATTTGTTGTCATATTTAATGTTTGTATGATATTATACTCCTGGATGGGTTTGAATTTATATGGCAAAACACTATCAGGTATGTCAAGAACAGATGGATATTGGCACAATCTATTGTGTAATCTTCTGTACTTTATGTTACTATTCACAGAAATGTAGAGATCATCATACACTGTATATAAATATATACGTGTAAGAATATTCAGAACCTTAATAGAATGGAGGTTTTATCATAGTCTTCAAAGAACTCCAGTTTCTGCTGTCTATTTCTGGAGGTATAAATGTTGAGGCATTTTCTACCCAGGTAAAGGATATTTTAATTTTTTTTTCTGATAACTGAACTAATTATATTGTTTTAACTACTTGAAAAGTTGGATTTTCCTTCATTAGGTAATTTCCTTGATCTATTACAAATCCATATATTCTCTGATATGGCTTGGAAGTAGCCTTCTAGAAAATGACTTAGGGGTCCTGGCAGACACTGACTTGAACATGAATGAATAATGTGTCCTTGTGGCAAAGAAGACAAACAGTATCCTGGGGTGCATTAGGAGTATTGCCAGCAGATTGAGAGAGGTGATTCTTCTCCTTAGTGCTACTGATGCCACACCTGACATGGTGTGTCCAGCTTTTGGCTCCCTAGTACAAGAATTACATGGACACACAGGAGACATTCCAGGAGCAGACCATGCAAATGGTTAAGGGTCTGGAGCAGATCTCCTATGGCAAAAGGCTGAGGCTGCTCGGCCTAGAGACAAGAAGTCTCATGGGGAATCTCATCAAAATATACCTGAAAGGAAGGTACAAAGAAGATGTGGCCAGGCTCTTTCCAGTGGTGACCAGTGACAGGAGTAGAGGCAGCAAACACGTAATGAATCCCAGGAGGCTCTGTTTGAACAACAGGAAGCCCTTTTTCAGTGTGAGGTTGACTAAGCACTGACAGAGCTTTTTCAGAGAGGTTGTGGGGTTCACATCCATAGAATTACCCAAAAAAAATCTGTACAAGACTCTGGATAACTGGCTTGTAGATGACCCTGTTTGAGCAGGGAGATTGAACCAAGCAACTTCCAGCAGACACTTTCAACCATTCTGTGATTCTGAAATTCAGTGATTCTATAAATACGATTTGCAGAATTTTCAAGATGCTTTTAATTTTTTCTGTTAGTTTTATTATGTATTATTTTAAAGAATATATCAAGATATGTTCTTGAAAATTGATTTGAAGAGATTGGAAGTAAATTAATTACTTCATCGTTAAATGACTGAATTAAAATCACCAACATTGAGTTGACTGGATACATTGTAGGAAATAGCTCATCATCTGACTTAGGCATCCATAGTGGGTTAGTGTTGGTTAAGAGCCAAGCTTGCACCCTGCTGCCATCTTTTTTTCCCTCTCCAGTGGGAGAAAACAGGATGTGAAAACTCATGTCTCTAAGTAAAGATGGTGAGACCATTTGTGTGGTCAAAAGACACTAAACTTGAGGAAGATAATCTAATTTACCAACAATTAAAATAAATTTGGGTATTGAAAAACAAAGATGTTAAAACAACACCTTCCCTATTGGTTCTTCAGAATTCAGCTTCATTCTTTAGCTCCCGACTCCCCTGTTCCTGACTGACCAGCATGGTTAGGGGCATGGATAGTCCACAGCCATTTCTTCTTCTCTGTTTCTGCTTTTCTCTCACATCTTTCACCTGTTCCAGTGTTGGCACTCTGCACTAATTGCAGTGTCTTCAGGGAAAAAAAGCCCTACTTCATTGTGGGCTCTCCATGAGTTGCAGTTCTTTTAGAAAATGCAAACTTGATCTGACATGATCAAGACTAAGGAAATAAAAGTATCATTTAATTTAATTTTATTAATCCATCTGGACTTCTGTTCTAAACTATTTTATTAAAATGTGGAGTTATTTTGTAGCAAATAAAAGATGGAGTAATCACTAAGAAAAATAATCTTCTCTAATAGTAACAGGGCTTCATTTCAACAGCTTCAGGTTCAACCTTCAAGAATATTCTGGTACTCTCAGATTTGGGTAACATTTTATGGGTATTTTGAATTGTTTGCAACCTCCTTTTGTAATGTTTTGTCCTAGCAGGCATTAAAAAAATTAAAGTCTTTCTGATTGAGATTTTATTTCCTATATCCTATTAAGCTGAACAAGAATCAAGAGTTTTAAAGCCAAGTTTTTATTCCAGAGCTCATCAGTAAGTGTGCAGGAGCACTCACATTCAGAAGCACAACAATTTTGAAGAAGCACAATGTGTCATAAAGTATGTTTCACATTAAGGTGAGTTAAAATCTTTTGGGCTCGGGTCTAACCAATACTGACTTTAGCCTAAAAGGCCAGGTAAACACTTGATTATGCTCTTGGGCTCTCAGGGCTTTTTTATTTACTCTCTTGTACAAGAGCAAACACTGCAATTTGCTTTTAATAAACCATCAATTGATCATTTAAATTTATGACTTAAATTATTATTCTTCATCTTTATGTTTGTTCTCAGTTGCTGTTCTGTTGAAAAACTATAAGTATAATTCCTACAGGTATGTCCTTAGTATTATCAAAATCATAAAGTCATCAGTTCAAAGAGGTTTAGATAGAGCCACCAACTTAATAGCAACTTAATCAAGTAAAGTCAGGCACTTAGAAATGCAATTCTCATATTTTGTGTAAAAAGCTAAACAGCAAGAAATTAGATTTCATTTCTTCACTAGCTTGTTTCCAGGCTAGCAATTTCTACAACTAAGAATACAACTAAGAATAAGGAGAATTTGTAGGCAGCCCCAGAGAGCCAAATTAAACAATGCCTGTTAAAGCAAAGTCCATTTTTCTCTTGTCTTTTTTTTTTTTTTTTCTTTTTTTTTTTTTCTTTTTTTTTTTTTTCTTTTCACTGAATACTATCTTTCAGTTAAAGAGACTGTGAGTCTAGGAAGATCTGGTAATTAGTGAACCAAATAAAGAAGATATTCCTTCTTGGCAAATAAAGAGGGAATTCAAGATACTAAATCAAACGCAGGGAAATATGTGTTCAGAATCCTAATTTCTATTGTCTGCACACATTGCCAGGGACAGTAAGAGCTGTCCAAATAAAAGCAGTAAATAATGAAAACATTGGTGTCATATCAAGAGGAGATGGATAACACAGAATTAGTCTAGAGACATTCCCTGTATGAAAAAATATCCTAAGGATCTTGATAGAAAAGAAGGCTCAAAAGGTGTATTTATTTGAAAAATATTCATGTAGGGAAGCTTTTGACAAGTAGTATCAAAAGAGCTAAGGGAAGAAAAGGTTCTAAAACAAAGAGAATTGTTGGTTTAGTGTGGTACATGCTTAATATACAGCATCTGGTCCTGCCAATCAGTAAAATTATCTTTTCATAAAAGAAAACATCAAAAAAGATGTCCTTTTTCTTGTTGTCATGAAGTATTTTCAGATCTTAATTAACAATAATGTTTTCAAGTTTTCAGTTTATTAACAAAAGATCTAAAAAGATCAAGGGAATGTGCCTGGGTTTCAATGCTGTTATAGCAGTAACCTTGTAATTCCCCTGAGAGATGTATTTGAATATTCTAATGGACTCCATCTGATCACAGGCACAACAGTTCAAAGATAGCACTTTCATCATACATTGATTGTGGGCCTATTCTATCTCACCTTATCATGTATAATATCCAGAGTATTTAGAGATAAATATGCAACATGAGTGTATTGAAGTACATGCACTTACCTAAAACGAAAAGCTCTTGCTCTGCATTTTGGTGAAATGTGCTGAATTTGGCTGGGTAGAGGTAATTTTCTTCACAGTAGCCAGTTTGGGCTATGTTTTGGATTTGTGCTGGAAACAGTGTTGGTAACACAGGGTTGTTTTAGTTATTGCTGAGCAGCCCTGACACAGAGCCAAGGCCTTTTCTCTTCCTTACCCCAACCCACAAGTGACAAGGCTGGGGGTGCACAGGGACCTTGAGGGGATGCAGCCAGGAAAGCTGATCCCCAGCTGAAAAAAGGGATATCCCAGAGAATGCAGAATCATGCTCAGAATATAAAACTAGGTGGAGAAGACAGAAGGAATGGGAAGGGTGGTCACTGTGGTAATATTAGTTTTCCCCAGTGACTGCCAAGACGTGATGGAGACCTTCTTTCCTGGGGATGGCTAAAAACCTGCCTGCTCATGGGAGGTAGTGAATAAATTCCTTGTTTTGTTTTGCTTGGTAAGCAAAACCATGAACTTATCTCAGCCCATGGCTTTTCTCACTTTTGCTCTTTCAGTTGTCTATCCCATCCCACTGTGGAAGGAAAGAACCTGCCACCTGTGTTTAAAAATACAATTTATTTGTCACACATTCCCAGTATAACTATGATTTTCATAGCTTTTAACAAAACTACTGAAATATCTAATGTAATCTCATAGGCAGTGAATACCCTTACATTTCTCCCCTCAAATATCAGCAGAGCTTTGTGTCAATATGTAAATATATTAATTTTTCCAGCTCAAAAAAATTGTTTTGTGATTTTGTCACAAGGAAATACTGAAAGGTTTACTTGCTCTTCCCTTTAAAATACAAATGGAAGAAATGAAGTAGCACATTTTTTCAAAACAAAGTCTCTTTAATAATAATTAAAAATGATGTGATTACTCTCTAAATGAATATGAATTACTTCTTTCTAACTACTTTTTCGGTAATGCCAAGTTTAATTACATGATTTACAGTACTTAAATAATAAAGTATAAGAACAAAGGAAGGGCAGGGATGATGTGGCACCGGCATATGACCTGCAAATATTATAAAATTACAATCTAAAATCTATGAAATAAGTATTTAAATGCAGAAAATAAAAAAAAAAATCAAAAATTATTTGGATTATTACTCCTATTTTCACAGATAATTTCTTCGTTTTGAAAAGTCCTTGATACGCATGTAAAACACAATGATAGATAGCCTGAGTTGTTCTGTTTAACTGAAGAAACTCAGAGTGCATCCTGAGACAGACTCATAAATCTCATTTTTGCTTTGGAAAAAAACTTTTTTAGGTAAGAACAATATTCTCTGTTTGTTTAAGGGGAATAGTTGTGGGTCTGCACAGCAATTTACAAACACTGTCGTGAAACAGGATGCATTCTTACTGGGTAAAGAAATAAACTGAAGCATTACCTTTTAAATTCCATGCCAGGAATGAAGAAGTTCAGTTTAGAATTGCATCTGATAGCCCCTGTGATGACTCAGGTGCTTGACCCTTCAGCCTTTATCAACAACATGAACAGTTAGGGACTGGTAACTTTTTAGTATAATTGCTTTTCTTCTGTAAATGAGATTTTTAGGTACCCCATCATTTTGCATAGAAATGCATAAAGTACTGACTTTCATTCATTAGCAACTAGGAATGCTTTATCTACCGATCTAATTATATCCCCAGTTACCATTGTCATCTTCCTTCCTACAAAATAATCCCTCCTGAGTTGCTTTTCATGCATGGTTTTATTGAAAAAAAAAATTGAAGGGTTCAGCTCTCCCCCTCTCCCATTATGTATCTTAATAGTAATTGGCTTTTGTATGTGGGGGCTGCTTGTGGGGGTAACATGATGATTTTGTAATAATAATATTGTGCCATATTGTGCTATGGACATTTCCTTTCTAAAGACCATGTAGCTGCCATTATTTTTGTGGGTCAAACATCAAGAATTATAACTAATGAATTCTTGATTTTGCTGACATTTAGTTGCTTTAGTGACCATATGGCTACAGCCAGATTAAGGCAATGAAGCTTTGGGCTCTGACATAGCCATGAGTATGACTTTCTACAGAATGTTTATGGTTACTCTTTCCTCACTTTTCCCAATTTATTTAGTAGCTCCTTCTTGCAAAATATAAAATTCCTTTAAGAATTCATCTAACAACTTCTGAACTGTAGCATCCTATCAGATGTTAAAAAAATTGGTGCCAGCTTTAATACATTCACTTATAAACTGCAATGGAATGGTGCCTCTGCTACTTAAAGTTGGTATATATAGTAGGAATAAAAATTGCCAAGGAGTAGGACTGCTGAACATTAAAATTATGACATTCATACATTTTCTGAGTGGCTGGGGTATAGCTGAGTGGGGCATAGCTGAGAACAGTGATGACATTTGACAGAAGTTATTCCTTCTGCAGTCTACCCTACCTCAGGTGCATGATCTATCCAAGAACTTTGACTTGCCTTTTTCAAATGTGCTGTAGTTTATCCTGGGCTATAGTTTTCCAACGTTCAAAACCTAAATAAGATCTGCAATAATACTACCCAGCTTTTTTCAGCTATGATCATCTTCTTTTGTGTCTTCTCATAATGCATAATGTCAAGTATATGGGGACGAAGGGTGTAAATATGTGAATGCTTTACAAATATAGCATGCTAATTCCATATTTGGGGTTCATTTAGTTACCACATATCGATATCTAACAGCTTCTCTAATAGTGTGGGATGTCCAGAATTTCTGAAGAGGGTTAGTAGATGTGACATTTAGGTAACACTCTCCATGTATGTCTGAATGACTACTGGGGCTCAACGAGGTACACTAGGTCAATTCAAATACAGCTGTCTGTGTATGGACAGCTAAATTATATTTTCAACATTCAACATGGGATTCCACTGTAGTTCAAAATGCTTATATGTGAGCTAGGTGATAAAGTTCCCACTACAGAATCCCACTATATCACAGAATCATAACACAGAATGTGCTGAGTTGGAAGGGGCCCACAAGGATCATTGAGTCCAACTCCTGGCCCTGCACAGGATCATCCCCAAGAGTCACACCGTGTGCCTGAGAGCATTGTCCAAATGTTTCTTGAACTCTGTCAGGCTGGTGCTGTGACCATGTCCCTGCGGAGCCCGTTCCTGTGTGGATCTGGGACTGGATTTCATTAATCCTTCTCACAGTGGATAGGAGTATGTACTATCAAAAGCATGAATTGGTACAAATGTGATGCAAATATTTATTCTGAAATAGTCAGGCAAACTCTTCAGCTGAATGAAATTAAAACAGAATACTATTGTAGTATAATATGCAAATATTATTGTGAAGTCATCAAAAGTTAAAGCTATTTCTTGTGTACTGAAACATTTGTAATTTTAGTATTTCATCCCCAAAGGGTGTAAAAGTAAGAGGAACAAAAGTGAGGTATATATTCCTTATGTTCACTGTAAGTATTAGCAGTACAAAAGTGGGAATTGCTGTATTACTGTCTGTAACTGTTAATATTTATAACTCTGGACATGATCACAGAAGGAGATCACAATAAAGGCAGGAAATGGAGCTCAAGTGTAAACAAGATGGTAGTCTCTTGGAAAATCATAGAACTATTCCTTTTTTTCCTCCTTAATTCATGCAGGTTTTACTGGATTTATTACCTGTAACATGGTCACACACTATGTATATAACACATTGTAACTACCACGAGTTACAGAGTACACTGAAAAGCAAGTATGGAGGTAGTTCTTTACTCAGAAGGTGTTTTATCTTTAACTATAGAAAAATGCTTTTTCTTCCTTTTGTTGAATAATGGTAAATGCAATAGATAAAGCTAAGTCAGTGTTTATCTAACATTTGTTCATGTTCTACATAGCTAGAGCAGGTTGTATCTTCTCTTTATTTAGTAGTCAATATTTTCACTACCATATAAAAGTCTAATTGCATTTGGATTTGTAATATTCCCCACTTTAAAATAAGTTACTTTAAAAGCATTTTTACCATCATAAAAAAAGGGCACCATTTTCACTTCAGATAAAGTGTTTCTGTTCTGTGAAGACCAACAGGAATACTGAACCTGACTTACTTCAGTCAGTTCAAGTAAAATGAAACAGTGATTACCCTTGCATGATTGAAATGCTTAAAAGGAACAAGGGGGGGAAAAAAAACCCCAAACCAAACGAACTCTAGGCCCTTCTTTAAATTTATTTAACTTGGTATCTATTAAAGTTTTCATTTCCTTCCTGTTTTTTATTAAGGTATTAAGTAAATTCTAAAGTACAGCTTAAAAAGTGACGTGTAGAGTATAAATACATGCTCCCTTCTGAAAGGATAAAAGCCACATGTAAAGGATGAACAAAGGAATAAAATATGACACAGCAAATATTGAACAATGTATATTTATTTTGTGCTATCATCTGGAGAGACCACAGTTGTAGCTTTAAAAAAAATGAAAAATTATTACTAACCTTCACAGAGTCTTTTCTTCTCAGCATAAGAGATTCTGTGATTATGATTTTTTTACAGCTAAAAAGCAGTGAATTCAGCCAGTAACTGGCAGGGATGAGGTAAAAAATAAAAACATAATATGCAGACAGTAAGAAAAACAAAACAAAACAAAACAAACAAACAAAAAACCACAAAAAACCCCAACCAAACAAAAAAAACCAAAACCAAAACCAATAAACCCACAAAAAAAAAGAAAAAAAAAACAAACCAAAAAAAAACCAAAACACCAAAACAACAACAACAACAACAACAAAAAAACGCCAAAAAAACCAAAAACCTAGAGGATTCATATGGACTAGAAAATTTAGAAAATTAGGACTGGTTTCTTACAGTCTTGTCTTTGTTTGACTGACCTGAGTGACTAAATGTAGGTTTCACAGGAAACTTTCATTACCACTGGAACAATTAACAGAGCTCCCTCTCCTCTGCCAAAATAGTTATTTCTCTGCAATTTGTGAATCTGGAGACTTCTGTTCTTTGTAATCATGTTATTGGTTACAGTATTGTATTGCCATAAGCCTTGTGTCGAACTTGTGAGGCCTCAAGCTTCCTCAGGCTTCTTCTCCCAGGGCTTTCTTTGTCCAGCCTGCAGCTTGAGAAATTTCCAAAGCAAACCACGAAGGGAAGGGATCAGTTTAGTTCTCCAGATGGACAGTAATAAGTAGGATTCATCTTACACTTTATTTCTTAAGCATTCTTTTTTGGGAAAATTTTTTACACTATATAGTGTAAAAAAAATTTTTACACTAGATAGTGTAAATAGGGTTGTCATTTTACCTTGATTCTTGGTTGCTCTTAAACTCACAACCCACCCATTCTACCTACCAATCTAGCAGGCTGAAGTAATCCCAGAAAAGGACTCCTGAGCTGAAGTCATAGATAAACTTAGGGAAAAAAGTCCCTAATTAAAAAAGAACTTGGAAAAAAACCCAAATAAACAAAAAATTCAAAATAGGAAAAACCTCAAACATGACAAAAAAGTTGAATATATGTTTTCACAAGTCAAGAAATTCAGGGAAGGTAAAGGAAAATCTGGAAAAATATCAAGCTTAAATAGCTTATAAAGAAAATATGATGCAGTTAAATAATTTCTAGATGTATAAATGAAAAGAGGATAATAATAGCTTATCAGAAAGGATGGAGTAAGGTGAAAGATAACCAGAAATAACTAAAGGTTTTAAGAAAGAGTAATAGTTATGGCTGGACACCAATGGAACTAAGTACCTGGAAGCAGAGCTTGCTACATATTATGAGGAAAGTATTAACACACATTGGGTAAGCAATAAACTGATCCCCACATTAATAACTTTATTTTCAGAAATGAAGAAAACAATTTTATAGAAAACATTCTACTACAGTATGCATGCAGTGACATTGCACTTTGTTTATGAAAGACTGTGTTTGTTAGAAGACTGTGTTCTCAGTAAGTATGATCATGTTAGCCCAATATTAACAATATACTAAGCTTTAGAACTTTTTGGAAGGAAATATATATATAAAAGTTTAATCTGTATTGCTCAAAATGGACCATCATACTTACAATTAATTTTAGTTACGTATTGCTAAGCATTTTTGAGGGGGAAAAGGGAAAGGAATAGCTAGATGGCAAACTGTAGGTAAGAACTCTATATGCAATCCAAAAAATATGAAAACATCCTGAAAATATTTTGCAACATATCTGACTATTAGCATATATTTGGGCATAGATAGAGTAATTTACCTCTTGGTATATCTGCTAACCAATTTAATATAGATGGTAAAATAACCTATACCTAGCCACTCATAGCCAAATTCATATTTTTTCTGTTTGAAACTGAAAGTATGGTGCAGTCAATGCACTGTAAAATATGTGCAATAAAAAAAGGATGAACATGCATAAAGACACAAATCAAAGTAAGGTTATCCTCAGGATAGAAATGGCTCTACTCAGGATTTTTTCTCCTTTCACTCTTCGGGATTTATTATAATCATCCTGTATGGCAGCACCCAGCAGAGTTTCTATGCTGTACTTAAAGCTGACTTTCTGTTTCCACTATAGCACTTTTCTTTTTTATTGATTTTAGCTTCACTGTTATATTCATCTTTTTCTAAAATTAGGCCCATATATTTTCAGCTTTATGGTCTTCATCCTACACCTCATCCTTCCCACACCTCTTTCTAAATCACTTCACTAGTGCTTAGCAGTAAAATGGATGTTTATCATAAATTGGCTTAGCATTTACTATTGTTGGAGTTGAACATGGAGAGGAAGGAGATAAAGTAGACTTTACCACAGCTATGATAGAGTTAAAAAAGTACACTGGAAAGTATTTAAAAATGCAGTATTTTCAGTTCTCTTCATTTTGAGCACAAGAATATAATTGAATCAAAGCTGTCACATTCTTAACACAATTCTGTTTATATGAAGATTTATTTACTTTCTCTCTAGGAAAATCTAAAAGAATCAAAGATCTATTTTGATTATTTCCACTATGATTATTAAAAATGACAATAAAAATTAATAAAAGTATACATATAATGAAACAATTATTCAATTGCTAGCCCAAGAAATAAGATGCTTCAAATCTGAGCTTTTTCTCAGTCCGTCACTCATTCCAGGGGTGTTTATCTAACCATGAGGCTAAGTTATATGCAAGATCTGAGTGATTCCATTCTTGTTCAAATTAAGCCCATCTCTAACCAGGAACGCCCAAATACTACAAGTAAAGGGAGTCATATAAATGGAGAACAGATATTAGATAGTGGAAGTAAAGGAACAGGTAGGTTCTGATTGAAAGAACTGTCAAGAATCAAGGTAAAATAATAACCCAGCATGACAACAAGGCCCAAAATAAAACTTTATTTATAAAGTTGAATAGAAGTCCTATCTAATAAATATGGAGAACTAAACACCTTGAACACATTCCTTCCTGGTTAATTCTGGAGACTTCTAGAGATTGTACCTGACAGATTATGCCTAAAACCTAAGTCTCAGGTTCTGTGTAAGAGATTTTGTGAGAAATCTAGAGCTATTCAAAGTTATAATGACCTTAAGTCCACCAGGAGATCAACTCAGGCCACTTGCAGCTCCTGATTCAGGAGCCCTAGGTTGCTGTATTGTTACAGTTCTACTCCATTCTGGTTGTTAAACCCCTATTCTAGGTTGCCAGTTTCTGAGGTGGGTCACAATTGGGACTGACTCCTGACTGGTTTATCTCCATCTCTCCAGGATTTTTAGGTATCCTAATTAAAAACACTCTGTACATATCTTTGTTTAAAGTGTTAACACCAGCTGGCAACTAAGCATCATACAGCTGTTGCCTCACTCCCCTGACCCAGCAGATAATAGGAAGAGTAAACTCAAGAAAACTTGGAAAAGGAAAATTTTATAGTACTAATATTGCTAATAATTTAAAATATAAATAACAAAGAGGGGGAAGTAAAGCCTCAGAAAGCACAGCAATGCAAATGAAAATAGCTGCTCTCCATCAGCTGACTGATACTCAACCAGTTCATGAGCAGCAGGACCCTGGATAACTTTTCTCCCAAATTTCTTTGCTGACCAAGATGTCATATGGTATGGAATATTCCTTTGGTCAGTTGTTCCATCTGTCTTCTCTCCCAGCTCCTTTCAAACCCCCAGCCTGCTCTCTGGTGGGATGGAGATAGAAGCAGAAAAGGCCTTAAGACTGTGTTAAGGCTGTTCAGCAATAACTAAAACATTTCTATGTTATCAACACTGTTTCCAGCACAAGTCCAAAACACAGCCCAATACGGGCTGTGGTAAAGAAAATCAACTCAATCCATGCCAAAACAGTAGTTTTAATAATATTACACTTAAAAAAGCAATAACATGTTGAAGCAAAAATGTTCAGATAAAATGAATATCCTCAAGTGCCTTACAATTAAATGTGTCAGACACCTGTCATGCATTTTGCCTACATTTTCCCTGCATTCCCTGCATCTAATCTTTACAGAAGCTGACTTTATGGCTAAACATCCTTTAGCATAATGCTTAGACAATTTCTTGCAATCTAGTCCATGAAGGTCAGGGAATATGTAGCATGTGACTGACCAGAGCTGTTGAAATGAAGGCTGATTTTATCCCAACACAGAAGGCATCAGCAGGTGAGTTTTGTTTTAGACAAAAAAGCTATGTCATTTGAATAGATCAGCTGGTGGGTTACTTTTTTTTATTATTATTTATTTTATTTTTTTTAATGTTCATTAAGGATGGAAGTGCATCCCCAAGGTAGTTGACCAGCAATGTGGAGAGAGTACACATGGTTCAGCCTAACACTGAATACAAAACCTGAAAAACTGACAAAACAGTTTTGAAGACAGGAAGGAATTTGAGATGATGTCAACCAATGCTTTTCTTCATAGCTAATAGGGACACAGAGTGTTGTGATGATAAGTATATTATAGAGATTGGTAACTGGGATGACATGGGCTCTGTAATTGAACTGTGTATTGCCATCACTATGTTTTCTTAAGTGTATCATAATTTTGCTGTGTTTCCAATATCTTTCGTATCATTCTGATAAATCAGATATACTGTGTAACATCAACTATCTTCAAATAAGTAAATTTTATGTTATACATTGCACCCTCCACACATGGAATATCTTAAAAGAGGCCATTGGACTGTGACAAAGATCTAGAAACCTTATGTGCCATTATCTGACTGAATGGTTTATGTTATATAATATTAAAGCTCAGATTATTGCATTATTCTCTAACTTCAATTGCCTTTTTCTTCACTGCCTCATTTTTTTTTTTCCTGATGCTGCATTTTGCAAACAGAAATGAGTAATTCTGTTAATTCTAGCTGTGGTTTGGCTTGAACTCGATTCTCTGTGGGGTCAGATATTAGAAACTCCAGAGAATCAATCTCTTCTGGGAGTTATTTCTAACATTTAAACTACCTGTTAGAGGTGATACGTGGCAATATGAAAAAATCCACAAGCTAACATATAAGGCTGTAAAATTTCAGATGAGTCAAAAGGCTTTTTGTAGAAATATTAAATGATTTAGACAAATGTTTTGGCTAAAGTAAGGTTTCTTGCTTTAGTCTTTTGATTTTTAGAAACTTTCCCTTTGCCTCAGTTATTTTTTAGACATCACCATGCTATTTAGGACTTCCCCGCAATGCTCCAGGAATGTTTAATTCTTATCACAGTTTCCCTACACTGCCATTTCTTATGTTTTGTTTAGTTGTTGCTGTGTTTCTTTCCTGAATTACTGCAGACTCTCCATGAATGGTTGAGATTTTTCATCTTCCTTACATTACTACAGCCTACCTCACTACCAGTTTAATTAAATAAATTTTATGTGCTTCTTCAAGAAAAAGAATCAACATTTACTGATTTTTCCTATAAATGATACGACATTAGAATAAATTTCTTAGAATAATATTGCTAATTATTATCCTATTTAACCATCAGAAAACTTAGAATTATAAAACAACACAGTATTATGCATGTTTAAGATATTGAAATGACCAGAAAATATGCATGTCTCTATTTTATAATCAAGTTTAGACATTTTTAAAGGAACTGATTTTGAAAATCCTTAAAAAGAACTTTTCAAAATTACTTTCAGCTGTGTAAATTTCATCAGAAATTTTAAAAATATACTTCTTATTGTTAGTTAAATATGTTGTCCTATATTTTTAAAGAGCATGTTACATTGGGAAATATGTACTTACACTTGCAAAGGTTTTAAATGATGTTTAACAAGTCACTTCAAGACAAGAACAAAAACCAATATTAAAACTTTTCAGCTAGTTGGTCTTTTCCTTATGGCTTCACATTTGAAAAGAACATGACAATTAACAGCGGAAAAAGACATATTTTGGTGGCTTCTGACTTGGAGATTTGGTGATGAACATTCTCATACCAGGAATTTCATTTACTTTAAAAAAACCAACCTATAGCCTTGAGACTTTCAGTACCTTAGCTACTGAACAAGAACTTTTGGAAGGGATGCATTTATTGATGAAAATTTCTTAAGCCTTCTTTCTTTTATATTTATGCTTTATCCACACCTCTGGTCCCATCATCTTTATCCCCACATATCTGTTTACTTTACACTATTACTTTATATTTCTTCCATCCAGTAAATAAATAAATAGGCAAGTATCTAAGTTACCTACAGATAAATATTATTAACAGCTCAAAAACTTTTTTTTAATATAAACTACGAGTAGTCAAATTCTGATATATCTTAATTTCATTTGAAATTAAACTTTCAAAAATCTGGGCTGGATTTTTGTGCTTTAGCTACAAGTATTAAGTTGAACATCTGGAATTTTTTTCATTTTCATGTGGTAAGTACTAAAAACTAGGTCACTTGGAATATCTATTCATGATATGCACTCAAGCAGCATGAGAAATGAAAGGAACATAGAACACCTATTTCACAACTGCTACACATAAAAATTTATCTTCATGCTGAATAAAAATAAGGAGTTTAAAACCTAATTTTATACGAGGGTTTCAAACTTTGAATGCTTGTCAAACTTGGAAAAAATCAGAAACTTTCATTCCAAATGTCTCCACTCAAGTTACTACCTCCACTGTTCAAAATTTGTGTGGACCAGAGAAAAATAGATTGTATATCCCTTTGCAAAATTTTGACTTGAACTCTGCAACTTTTTGGCTGAATCCTATAGAGTTGATATCAGTAATAATCTGCAATGGGGTGAAGGCTGCCTGAAAGCACTACTACATCATTAGATGATGCTGGTATGTGACAGGAAAACAAAGAAAATAACAGTAACCTTAACTGAGGTGAGACTTTCCCAGAAGCTGTAGATTATGTCTTCCCTGTTCCAATGTTTTTTATATTCAAAGTGTATATAAAAATAATATTTTTGTCCAATATATATGATACATTGATAATATATATTACATATCTATATATAGCAGGGTTGGGGGAAGGGAGAAAAGAAGATCCAAAAATAAACCTAGAGATGAATTCTTAACAACTCCACATCTGTATACCATACTTGGGGTAGGGGACAGAAGTTGATAGCGACTTGTGTAACAACTGACTTTTGATATTGAGTAAGTCACAGAAATTTGTCTGAGGTGATGGGACCAGCAAGGCTATTGTCAGCTTTTAAGACATTAGAAAGTAAAAAACAACAAAAAACAGTAGTCTTGTGCAGAGAACCATTTGCTGAAGGCACAGGATCTTTTAACTACTCTTTAACTGTCACCGAATAAAGACATCCCTGGTATGCCTAAAGGAAATGTTATATGTAACATACACCTCAAAGATTCTTGTGTCTATCTGTTACAGATTTTGGTAGCAGTTTTGCCTTTCTTTATGCACTTCATGGTTAGAGAGTACCACCACAAAACCAAGGCTCATACCACAACTCTTTGCGGATAAAGATAATCCAAACCAATTTTCTGGTATGAAAGACAGTACCCAAAATCCTTTTATGAGAAAAAAAAAAAAAATACATTGAATAATGCTGCTCCTTCTTGTTCAAGCAGGGCTACTCTACATAATGTAAAATAGGATTCAGTATGCCAAAGAAGAATGAGTACTGGCTGTACTGAGGATTAGAAGTATAAAATTATTTATCAGCTAGTTATTTAGGAAAAGAGAGGACTGGGCTGGCTGTTGAGATTTTTTTTTTTTTTGCACTATTCATGTTTAAATCCCTAAATTGTAAAGGAAAAGTCAAACCATTATTTCAAAAAATTATATTCCTTTTGTGTGTGTATATTGATCCAGTTTCACAGTCTTCTATTTATTTTTGAAATTTCAACTGAATATTAACCCTTTCATGTTAGTCTTTCTCACAAGGCAGTTAGGAATTTAGTTTGTGTTCTTGTAGAGGTTAAATTTTACTTATATTAACCTTTGTATTCATTTGAGGTATTCTAACTACAGGACATACTTAGCATAATAACTCAGTAATTTTGCAAAAGAAGTTAATATTTTCCAAAAATATTTACTGATGCCTGGCTCTTCTAGGAAGAAGACACTTGAAATCCTGATTCAGGTACTGAGACCTTGGAAAGACCAATATTGGAGTTTAATGTATGTCTTTTCCCCTATTAAGTAGTTACAGATGGTGAATTTTATATATCATCTTTTCAAGGAAAATATTTCTTTCAGTGTGTAGTAAACTGATTCCAGTCCCCGAATCACATGTTCCAAATTGTGTTTTTGGGTTCAGTAACTTCACTCATATCTTCAAGGCATCTAGTTTTGGTTATAACATCTGGATTTTTCAATGAATTTCAATAGTTATGTATTGAAAAATTGAGAATGAGCTGTACAACAAAACATGATATAATGAAAAATTCTCTGACTCAAAAATTTCAGCAGAAAAAAAAACCGCAACTGAGAATAAATCCACAGGGAATAATGGAAATTCAGTTGTGGTTGGCTAATAAGTGCTTTCTCCATTACAGTTTAACAAATGTTTAATTAATTAAATGTTCTTGCATATAGATATCAAATTACATATTAGAATTTAGAGATATCTTAGTTTAACCAAACTGTCAAAGAACACAGTTTCGAATAATAGCAGTAATTTTCAGCTCATTGGTGAGCCTTGTGCCTTCAGAACTGCTGTACTTCTATAGCAATTTACTGCAGACAGAGGCCAAAGTAAACCAAAGAGGGGTATAATTAGAATTGGTAATTCATTCCAGTGTATAGAAATGATATTTTAATTATTCTGGACATTTTCAACATTGTATCCATTTCCCACATCTCTGTGTAAGGACCTGAAACACCAGGATTCAATATCCTCAGCAGATGACCTGAGTAATCTTCTACAGCTATAGAAACCAAGTTAACCGTCTTAACTACACTTGAAATTTGACTTTATTTCTGGATGATAGAAAACAATTTAAATTTCATAGTATCTTTTGTTATATACAGATTTATTTTGTCTGGTCTGAGGTCCAACCACCTGGTGGTCTCCTGAGAAAGCTCAGACCATGTGTAAATAGGATAAGAAAACATGATAAAGGATGCTGTTCTAGTCCTGTGGATTATTTGGCTGCTGATTTAGGTAACCACAGGGGTTTTTTTAACACAGGAATTGTTTGTGCTAGAAACTTGGCTTGTCTTTAATTGACCAAGGTGACAAGAGGTGCTATTTTTCAATTGCAGTAGTGGAGGCAATTGCAAAAATTACAGTGTATTTGTTGTTTTTATTTAGAGATTCTGGAATATCAATCAAGAAGAAGGGTTATAATTGTTTCATTGGGCTAGATACAATAATTATGCACCTAATTAGAGATTTAGGCACAAACTAAATCTGTCAGAAGACAATCAGAATCTTCAAGTCTAGCTCGCAAGTTCTGATCTGCTCAGGAACAAGCCAGGTGGGAATAAGTAATTTTGCCTGCTAAAGGCATTATGACAGTAGGTGCACCTCCTCTTTCTCAACTCTACACACACACATACACACACACACACACACACACACACGTATATGCTATGACAATAAGGAGTAGCACAGTAGAAATGCAACACTGTTACAGGATAGCTGAGAGCCCTGGAGCAAATTTAATTACTCAACCAAGAAAGGATTTAATTATTCAGCCATTTTCAGTATAATGTCATGAATGGGTGATTTAGATTGCTTGATGAACCACTGTCAAAGGTATTAGCCAAAGTTGTATTATGATGATGTTTTAAAGGTTCGTTTTAGGGAAATTTGATGGCAAGGTTCACTCTCTCACAGCACAAATATTTGAACAGTGATTTAAAATTATCCAGGAACAAAGGAAGGTTATCAAGGAAGTTACCAAATTATCAAGGAAGTTACCACACTACAGGGTTATCTGTGATATTGATTGTTTTACCAAAGATCTGACATTAGTATCCCAGCTCAAGGGGAGATCACAGCCATGCACTCAACACTGCGTAACAGAGAGAGCTTGAAAAAGGCTCAGGGGGGCTGTCATATTTATGGGATAAACTGGTTGACTCACTGTCAGACTGCAGGAGATAGGAAAAGTGGGCATGTTACCACAACTTCCTTTGTTCCTAAATAGGTGAGTCTTAGAAAAGCCACATGCTATTCATGTGCTAATGACATGATCTGTTTTCAAGTTCATACACATCTATCCTCACTGTATCTCCCAGGTCCTTTGGGGCTTTTCAGAGAAGGGATTGAAACTAGAGGATTTTTTGGTCTGGTTACGGCTCAGGCCTTTACCTCCTTTGGAGCCTATGCCAAATTATTGCTTTGGTTAAGGAGCTGAGTGCATCTGTCACAGACAACAATGTAATCAATTGAACCATGCAACAAATAGGAACTGATTCTACAAATTGTAGAAGTACAAAAAGGATCAGTGTGTTGTTCAGTTAATTGAATTACCACTTGACATTAAAATTAAAGGACATAGTTAATTTCTATCTGACCTATGCCACTGGAAAAATTAAAGGAACAACTACAAAAAAAACCCCTCATTAATTTAGATTTGATTTTACTGCAAGTGTATGGTTTATCCAAAAGGGAACATTTAGGACATTAAAGGATGCAATCATATTCTTTATGATGGATTTTAAACTTTATGTCTGTCAGGTACTTTGAGAAGCAGTTAAGAAGAGACTTAGTTCCTCTCATTTATAAGCAGAAATGAGAGGAAGAAGCCCATCTCTACTGCTCTCTCCTGCTATATCTTTTCAGATGTTCTGTGCCATATTATCCATCCATACCACTAAAAGATTATCAACAAGATGAATAAAATAGCATTTGAAATGACATTTTTAATTTTCAAAATGAAACTGCAAGTGTTTTAAACTCGGAAGTTTCCAATATATTTCATGATAACTTTTTGAAAAAGTGAATCATTTTAAAGAGAAACAAAGAAACAAACAAACAAAACCCCCAAAACCAAAACCAACAAACAAACAAACAAAACACACACACACACACACAACAACAAAAAAGACAAAACAAAAAAACAACAACAACAAAAAAAACCACCCACAAGTCTCAATTTAATTGAATCAACTTTGACTGGTAAAACAGTTTATTTGAGATTTATTGCAATAAACTCCGTTATATGCATACCTATCACCAAGTTATAACTCACATTCACACCTGACAATACACTTCCCAGATTTGCCAGTTGTCTGGTATTAAGCATGTTATTATATGTCTGCATGAGTAATTCAGTGTACAAGTATTCTTTTTCAGTGCAAATTCACACTCAGTCTGTAGTGTCCTGAAGAACACAGCTGGGAGCTCTTCTGATGATACATACAAAGCATTTTTGCTCTCAGTGGATGCAGTAATGAATCTGGACACCTGGGCACCACCTACAATGGCAATTTCTGTGAAGTCAGGAGGTCCTCCAGATGGTCTTCCACCTCAATACTTGCTTGATGAAAGGGGACATCACTGATACAGATGCATTTTAGACTGGCTGTGGTGTTTTCAAAGTTTACTTAACTAGAAACTACTTCTTGATTTTGTATCCTCATATCACTGCACTACTGTCTGTCTCAGTGGCACCTACTGTACTTAGAGGCAGTTTTCTGTGTCTCTTCACATAAGAATTCACCCCACACCTGAGCAGGTGTTTCCATATAGGGAAAGGTTTAAGACTCACCCCTTGCTGTTCTTATAAGGTAAAGGACCCAGAAACTTTGCTGTCCTGACAGTCATTGGCTCAATGCCAAGATAAAAACACTGATAGGTCTCTTTAGCTGTTTGTTAGAAATGCAGCTAGGTTCTATCGGCAGCAAGTCAGATTGTCCCTCCTAAAACGTTAAGTATTTAAGAAGGAGCACAAAGGTGCTCAGGGCTATTTGGAGGTGGCTTAGTCAGGTGTCAGATGCTTCTGTGGCACCTGCACAGGCATTGTTCTTTTATTTCTGTATATTTTGTTATTTTACCGTCTATTAAAACCTTTGCTTTAAAACCACACCCAACATCTCGCAATATTATTAATCCACTCTGGGAGGTTGCAGGTCAACCCTCAGGCTTGATACATCTGCAGGAGGTTCATTACACTCTGGCCACTTCTAAGACTGTATTATCTCCATAGTTACTGTTGGCTTCTGATTTATCTCTATTTATTTTTGGCCTGGATATGGCCAGAGATCACTGTTGCACAGTAAAAGCACAATTAACATCTTTTTCTTCTGTCTCTTTCAGTCCCTTGTGAATGGAAAATTCCTGAACGATAAATGTTCTAAACAGCTGAATTCATGTCAGTATATCCCATGAGCTAAGATTGCTTATGGGATGTTGCTAAGATTATGTGGTATTTGGGGCTTGCAGATAAGGCAGTAACATTCACCTACCCTTTTCACAAATTTGAGTACAAATTAGTTGTCATGGCACTGGATGATTTTATGTGAATCCTCCAGGAGAAAATACAGTTTATGTCACCCTATAGGATGTATGTGTCTTCAGTAGACATTGTCAGGATACATCTGAGACTGATGGCTCCATGAGGTTGAGAACTGGGAGTGCTGGGGTTCCCCAGGGGTCTGTCAGGGCAGGGTTAGACAGCCAGGACTCATTCTATCCCTCCAGCCAGGTCTCTCCCAGCCCCATCATCATGCATATACCTGGGGAAAGGAATGGCTCAAGGATGGGTCAGGACATGAGCCCACAGGTGGGGTTCGCAATCATGCCCAGTGAGCTGACCCAGAGTTATACACAGTCCCATAATGCCTGCATTATGCAAGGACATGGAGAATAGGATGGGCCAAAGCCACGCAAGGATGTCAGCCCACAAGCTAGGATCAACATCAGGCAGAGCTTACTTTCTTCTAAGCTGCATGATTTAAGATATTTTCAGATGAAGTTGAAATAGATAGCTGCTCTTTCATGTATTAATTCTTGGATCTTGACCTCTTCCATAAAATTTGATTGCCATGTAGCATATTCACAGTTTTTTAAATAATAATCACTGATTGTGGAAGCATAATTGACCATTAGTAGGTATCAATATACATCCTAAAATTAGTATCTATGTAATTTATTTTTAACTTCAATTTGCTATGTAGTGTCCATCTCCTTGAAATAAGTCACATGTTCTGTATGGTCAGTAAGAGCTCACGGTGACTTATCACTTACTGTCATGTCTGTGTGAATTCTCTGCTTCAACCAACTCTATAAGCTGAAAACATATGGCAAGCAGCAGAGCATGTTGTGTCTTTCTGTCAGCTTCTGGAAACATCCAGGCCTCTGCAATTTTCTTAGTAGAATGGGTTTAGGGTTGTTTTTTGTTGTTTTGTTTGTTTGTTTGTTTTGTTTTGTTTTGTTGGTTTGGTTTGGTTTGGTTTGGGTTTTTTTTTGGGGGGGTTGGGTTTTTTTCTTTCTTTCTTTAAGCTACTTTAGTCATATTTATATTTTTATAAATCAGTGTTATTAGGATTACTCATAGCGAGGTTTGAAGAAGAACTGAAATCAAGCAGATCACTGGTCTGTTGTTTGTAAGTTGCAGCTTGGTTGCAGATACAGCTGCTAACTGAGTGGCAGCTGCCTTCTGCAAAGTGGATTTGCTAACGGTGGGATTGGATTGTGGCACAGGGGCAAACATGCTTAGTATTTGAAATATTTCCATCCTCAAGCTATGAATATGGTTTGGTTTTTTTCAGAACCCTGAAATCTATGTCCATTTAGAGAGTATTTTTTTATCTGGCATTAATATTCTCTTTCAATGTTTGTGAGACATTGGACACAGCTTAACCAGTTTTGTGTTGATGGGTTTTTTCTGTGTACTTTCAGCTTGCATATGCATTCTATAGTACTTGCTGTTTTTGTGGCTTTTCAGGATAGTTCATTGGTTTGGGCATGGATTTTTTGATATAAGAGAAGTAAATCACAGGCATCTCGAACTAATACATTAGAATATCTTCAGGATTTTAAATGTTACATGTGGTTGTGAACACTAACGTGTCTGTTTTTTCATCTATTCTCTTCTTGTGTCTTTGATGCCATTTATAAAAACATACTAAAAATCCCCAAAATTTGTATGCCTGAAGTGTCTTTCTTGCATGAGTCATAGAACTTATCAAAATGCTTGCATCAATGATTTCAGTTTCTGAAGGATGATTTTTTGGTAGGTGTTCCATGGAATTGCATGAGTTCCTCTATATCAGTCTCAAATCTCACAGCCTACAAAAAACCACATAAAGTTACTTTTCTTTCCCTGACATATACTCTGAAACTGGGATGCAGAACTTGACCCTGATAGTCCTTTGAATGTAAAGAATATCCAATTATGAAACCTTTATTAATCTGGAATATGAGTGCTTCCACATTTCTAACTTTAAGAACACGTCAACTCTCTCTGGAAATTCAGCTTTGTTCTCTTTCTTTTTGCCCTTCTCCTCCTTCTTTTCACCGTCCTTTTCTTGTAAATAGGAATAAAATTTTACCTTTTTTATCCCATATATTAGTTCTGTGCAACTCAATTTTTTCCTGATAGTGCTTCAAAGCTTAATCAAGTCTTTTTTGTTTGTGGGGTTTTTTTAATGCTAATGCAACATTTGGCAATGTTCTTTTTTTTCTGTTTGTAGGAAGTGCTTTGTTTGTCTAGTATACTCTCTTGCACAGGGATTACCTACACTGACAATTCCCACATTACTTTAAATAAGGTTTACTGAGTAATAAGATAGAAGTTTCCTGGGTCCTAAAATCAAACAGGTTCTTTATTAATAGTAGTCATTGCACGTATTACACAACCACTGATTGTTTCAGTCCACATAGAAACTTACTAACTTGCTGTTACCCACAACAACTCTTTCTTTTTTGTGGTCTACAGGTTTCTTCCAGTTTCCAGATATTGTTTCAGATGAACCTTTAAACAACCTTCCCTGAGCTTCTTAAATTAGTAAGTCAGCAAATTGTTATTCAGTAAACGTGTGTCTCAGCGTTTCCCCTATTCAGAATGATCTTTTCTCTTATGGTCAATTCTTAGTTTCTACACATTCTTATGAGGACTTGAGGCTGAGCCCTTGTGAGACAACACAGGCTGTCTAGTTCAAAGTTCTCACTGAGAGCAGTTTCCCCATTGGGTGACCACAGGGTATGTAGTAAAAGGTCACAGGAGATAATTCTTCCTAGGAAACTGCTTAGCCTGATTACATTCAACATAATTTAGATCTGGAATAAGAAACTGGTGAAAATTAGGACAATAAAAATGATATATCAGCCTTCTGTCACGAATGTTTGCTACTTCCTGACCCCTTTTTGGTCTCTTGAACTGCACAGTTTCTGAGCTGGATGGTAATTACAGTGTCTCACTATATAATATCTCTTGCAAATGTCATTATTCTTCAGCAGTTAGACATGTTAGGAAAGAGACACAATTTTCTGAGCTGCTGACCACTACTAAACCACAATTCACAGTGAGAATATAGTGACTTTAAAAGTGATGACAATCCATCTTTTAATTGCTACAGAAGTTTTTCTTTTGATTATGGTTAAAGAAATAAGAAAGTCAGATTTTATTTTCTGTAAAAACATGTACAGATAAATTTGAGAAACTGTGATGCACATGTGAAGTTAGTCTTAAACTAGTAGGAAGCACTTGTCAGAACAGAAGCCAAGTACTCAGCATGGTTCAAACAGATGCCTCAAGGCTGCACCAAACCCAAGTTCATTGAAATCTGATCTTCAAAACTAAAACATACTTGTGAATCTTCTCACACCTTTCACCTTTGGAATGAGGAATCAGCCACACAGTGTTTGGAAAGCTATAAAACTTTCTAGGGTGCTTTGAAATCTTGCATGTAGATGCAAACACACTGCTTTTCCATCTGCTAAATATTTACCAGGAAAACTAGCTCAATTCAACCTGTGGACACCTACATATTAGCTGAAGTCAGAGAGTGCATCGTTGAAGATTGTGCTGCTGGAGACTGAGTTCTGCCTCTTCTTATTTTGTGTTTTAACATTTTGTTGCTGTAGGTTTAAAAATTTATTTTGATGATATTAGAGACTGTTGCCATGACATCCTTAATATTTGCTCTACAGAGGAATTAGCAAAAAATAACATCCCACAAACTACTGTTTTTGCAACGTAGTAATTCTCCCATTGCTCTTACTCCAAATCTTGATAGAAATATGGTCTTCAGTTCTTTAATTCTAGACTACAGACCCATATTATGTTTTATATTGTATGTTTGTCATTTCTAATTTGGCTCTGTACTAATTGCACAGCTGAGCCTCCACTCCCTGTACATTTTTGAACATCAATGTATTTTATACTTTATGTTGCTACTGACTACAGCTCACATCCCTTTTCCCTCCCAGCTGTGTATTCAGTGCTCAAAGAGCTTTTCACTACACTTTGCTTGAGCAGAGGAATAATGGACCACATTTTTCAACATTTTCTCAAATTCTTACTTCTTGTTGACAACTACCTGTAGTTTTTGCATGTTGTTGTTCATATCTTATTGAGAAAGCCTTTATCACATAGAATTTGAAAGTGAAAATCCCAAATACACAACTCTGCAATGCATAGTGAGGAGGTGGTAATAAACACCTGACATACTCTGTAGTTATCTCCTGCACATTATTGTATGGCATGTCTTTCCACTATATTTTATGATATTTATCCACAATTGTCAGTGCAGCTGTGGCAATGTTCAGTTCTGTTTCTGAGTGCTAGGTAAAGATGTACATGTGGGTTTCCAAAGCCAAGAACAAAACAAGGAAGAACAGGGAGCTATGCAAGGAACTGGCAGCTTGAATTGGCAGCTTTCTGAGCAAGGCTGATCCAGCTTGGTTCTTGTCAGTCAGAGTGTTGAAGTAGTTAGCAACAATGCTGAAAAGGTTATGAGTGCTTCCATCACTTCTGTCTTGACCACCACTATTGGGCCCCAGACCTTGGGAACAAAAATCCAGGTTGCTGCAAATACAGACCCACTGTCAATGGGTATGTGGACTACTACGGGACCCTGATCCCTGCAAATCAATGGGCCCTGACAATACACATCCAAGAGAGCTGTTAGAAGATCCAATTGACATGGTTGCAAGGCCATTCTCCATGATCTTTGAAAAGCTACTGGAAGAAGGCTAATGTCACCCTCATCTAAGAAGGATTTAAAGGAGGTTTCAGGAAATTCTAAGCTCATCAGTCATACTTTAGTCCCTGGGAAAATTATGGAATGAATCTACCTAGGGCCTATCACAAGTCTAGCGAAGCATGTGTTTGAGAAAAGCCAGCATGGATTCATCAAGGGTAAATTTCTCTTGACAAATCTGATAGCCTGCTGTGACAAAATAACCTGCTTTGTTGATGTGGTGTGAGCACAGGTCATTGTCTACTGGATTTTTCCAAGGCTTTTGGTGTGGTCTCCCACAGACTTCCTGGAGAACTTGATGATAGGCAAGTGTACCAAGAAGTAGCTGAAAAACATAGACAAGAGAAACATGAAGTTTTTCTGTTCAACAGATCATTCTTAGTGGTTTTCTTTTTGTTGTTCTTCTTATTTTTAAAAATATTCCTGTCTCTTCATAATCCAAAGGACACACATGCCTTCTTCAGGATATCTAATATACACAGGTTATTAAAGAATGATAAATACAGGTGGAAGTTGCTGTTTGGTTTACTTAGATATGATGAAATTGATGAAAGTTCACCTCCTAATTGCCATATATTTTCTACCTTCAGTTTAGTGTAGAACTAGATGGAATTATGCATGTCTTTATTGATGACACTGTTTCGCTAGGTATGAATAATTAAATACCCAATACTTGTAGACGAACAGATTCAATAACCTGGAAGTTGGAAGAGTTAAGGAAAATTGAGGTTAACATCATTGTTTCAAGGAAAAATACCATCATTTGCTGGAGAAAAACAGCTCAAATACTAGAGGGTGAGATTAATCATTTAGAACTGGCTCATGTTTATTGACTATTAGAGACTAAGCCAGAATAACATCTACTGTAAGATAAGAACTTGTGCTTTCTATATCCTTTATGAGTATATAGATGCTTGAATGTTTCCAAAAAGAGTAAGGGCATGTTCCTCTGGGCTTTTTATTTCAAATTATATTTTGGTGCTGAGGAAAAAAAATCCTAATTAAAATAATATTGGAACCAGATACTGTAGGAGTCCAGGGTATTCCTCTGGAAACCCTGGACAAGCAGAAACCTGTTTAAAACCTGTACAGGGGGGTCAGAGATATGTGCAGGGGGGTTACAGACCCTGGCATGGACCCCAGACAGGCAGGGGTCTTGATTATAGTCCATGAGAAAAATTACCAACACTATGGGAAGAATTGCAAGGCCTTGAAAGTAGTAGAAAGTATTAATATTTTCACATTAGGGGTTTCAAGATAAGAAGGACCAGAGACAAGATGGAGGATTCTGGGCGTTACCCTAGAGTCTTCTCCTTCTTCTTTGTCTCCATTTTGCACAGTGGTGATGACATGAAGTAGATTTAGAGGGATTGGGTCAAAGTAGAAAACACCTGTTTAGTGTCAAGTGCATGCATTGGGTCACAATTGTAAATAATGTACACGCAATTATCTGTATATAAGATGACGAGCCGTGGGCAGGCGGGCAGTCGTCGCCTGTTGCCCGTGCTGTCCAGACCTTGGCAGAGCTCAGAGAGAATTGTAGAGATAAGATAAAATAAACAAGGAGGAAAACTCAGAAAAAGAACATCTGAAGACTCCTCGTCTTCTCTGTGGGCGGCTTGGGGCTTCCCGAAGGACATGGGGCAGTGCCCATCCCTCATTCTCGGGCAAGCAGAGACCCCGAGAGATACTACGGAGAATCTTAGTAAAAAGTTTAGGAGGCCATCATCTTAAATTCAGTATCACTGTAAATGTCGGACTGTTGTGATAATCTTTCATGTCAATATCTGAATCCCTTCTTTCATTTGTAAACTTCTTTTGAGGATATCAAGGTAACATTACAAATAATTTTGTCTTCACACAATCATCTGAAAAATAAAAAATAAAAAAAACCCTATACTGGAATAATGACAACTGAGCATTCTCTGTTATTCCAGAGTTTTGATATGAGGTTTTTCTCTTTGATTGTTTGGTTCATTGGTTGGGTTTTGGTGGGTTTGGCTGGTGGTTTATCTGAGGGGAACAGCTGGTGGTTTGTGCATGCTTATGGATTTTTATTCCAAAGACAACACTAACACAGTTTTAAGAGATGGCTTGTGCTTTCAGGAGAGAAGAAACTCTCTTCTAGTGAGCACTGACAGATAAAGAGACTCTTTGGCACAAGGGCTTTGGGAGGGCCCTTGTAAGGACTTGTAAGAACTCCCAGAGTTCTTGAAAAAGTGCTGACATGTTCTCGTAGAACTTTTGAGTTTGAATAATTTTATAATTTTTAATTTCATTTATAAAAGAATATCTGGGATGTTCTGAACTTTATTAACAAGGAGTTCAGGCACAGGAAATTTGTTTGTCAGAAGTGATAGGCTTTTTACTTGAAAGTAGTTGAAAGAAAAAAATGAGGGAAATCATGTGTACTATTAGTCTGTAGTAAGAATGATAAAAATCAAGACAGGAACATATAAGAAAACATTTTCTTTAGGGAGCACCAAAGCCAGTTCTCTGTTAGGACCTGGTTATTAAGTTTAACAGACAGATGTTTCTGCCCAAATTAAGGTGCAAACAAGACCATATGCCAAAGTCAATAGTGTGGATTATATTTAACAGTAAATGTGAGGGGGGGAGAGAGAGAGAGAAAGAAATAGAAAAAGAGGTGGTGGGAGAGAAAGAAAATGTCAGAGACATAGATTAAGAGGAAAATATTACTACTATATGGATCCTTATGGTGTCCCATTGATTTTCTTCTTCTGATCTTAGTGGTGAGGGTCCCTTTAAAAAGATTAATACACATTTGGGCCAGGTGGGAGTGCAAAAGTACCTCTCTGGGTGGGGACAAGTTTGATACTGTCTCTTGCAGAAAAATCTGGATCCTTTGCATCACTTTGTGTGAGGTGCAGGGCTGGTGCAGCTTCAGGAATCAGTCAGGGGGAGGGGGCACTTTGGGGGTCTTTGATGGTTTATGAGACTTCTCAGCTGCCTCTCACATGAATGTCCTGTGTTTGTGGCCCTCCCAGGGTGGGGGGGTTTTACAGCTGAGCCAGTTTGTGTAAGGGAGGATGGGTGTTCACTCCCTCTGACCAGAGGTTACACCATACACCCAAAACCTTCCTCCTCCCCCTTTGATTGGGGGAGTGTGTGCAAACTTGGGCCCAGCAGCTGAGGCTGTGGGCTATGGCCTCCCCCACCACAAGCCCAGCCAGAGCTGATTTTCAAGATAGCAGCTGGGTTTGGCTTTCCTGCAAGATACATTCATCTCCTCAGTCTTATTTACTTCCTAGACATGAGATAATTGAACAATAGTGTAATTTTTATCTGATATCAAGTTCCCTTAGGAGGCTTAACTCACAGTCCAAAGTTCCAGACAGGAGGCATGTTCAGGGAGGGGTGGGCTTTGGGAGTCACAGTTTCTTTATACAGTTTTTTTTCATAGCTGACAAACTCCTTCATAATAATTTTTAAGCCATTAGCTCTAACATTTCATTCTCTCTTACTCTGGGCTCAGGTGAATGAGACAGTTGCCTTGGGAACAGACTGCTGGGGCAATAAAACTGTTGAAACTGTTGTTTTCTTTCTCCTATAAGACACCAAATAAAGGATTTCTCTCTGTGTATCCCAGTGTCTATGATAAATTGACCTCTGATGAAGGAAGAGGAGAGAGGTGTGACCCTTCCCAACAGCGGTAGTCATTGCCCAATTCCCATAACTTCCCTCCAACAGCCACAGAGCAAGTCAAGACTAGGAAGGATTTACTCCTGTCTTTTACTTCCCCTTCTCCAGGTAAGAGAAGTCTGAAGTCTTCAACTCCAGGGTAACAATGATAATTCTGTGCAAACTTTCGAGGAGCCTTTAGCTGGTTTTCAGAAATAGTAATTGCAGAAAAACAGAAAGAAATTCTGATAGTTAAACGCTGAGTACTATAACCCTGTACTTAACAAAAGGAAATACTCTCATCCAGGAAACTATAGGAGTACACTGAACATCTCTACATAAGAAAAATTAAAGTAGCAGGTCCTGCATTCACTGATTGCATTAAAGTTTCCTAAAATGTTTAAAATAAAACCAAGTCAGCTTATTACAATTTATTTTAGCACTTTTATGTGTGTCAGAGAGTCTGTCAGAAGCAATGTGGTCTTGAGAATTCATAGCCAAATCCCAAAGGTTAGCATTCGGCAGGACTGGATGAAATTAGACAATGTAGAAACCAGCTGCATACTTCTTCCTAAATGTGAACACGGAGTGGTCAGCTGTGACATCTACAGCAAAGAAGCATATAGGTTTCTTTTGGAATTCACCTTTTTCAGGCAGGAGGCAGATATTTCTGTATTAAATACAGAAATATTTCTGTACTTAATAAATTTTTTTTGTGTAAAAATACTACATTTCTTACACTGAGATAGTTCAAGAAACCTTACTGACAGGTACTTGAATTACCACAAAAGTGTTTTTTATCTAAAAAAACCCAGCCAAAACAGTCAGACAGTAGTGCAGCCTATTTAATTTTTATTAAATTGTTGTATCTGATACTTGTTCCACACTGGTTGCTACACATCACAAAATCATAGAATCATATAGTATTCTAAGTTGGAAGGGATCCATGAGGATCATCAAAGTGGCAAAATGTAACAAAATTTTATACGTTGATGTATGCATTGCTCAAAAATCATACTAATGCTTTACCTTCTACAATGTTAGGAGAAAATGTCGTCTGAATACTAGTATTCACTACTATAAATAAACAAAACGAGATAGAGATACACACACAAGCATAAAATAAGTATACATGATTGATAAGAATGGCTCAGCACCCCAGATAGCAGAAATTATTCCATATTATGATTGCTGCAGCTCAGTTACCTCATTTCATTTTATCAACAATTGGAAACAGATCTTATTTTACTAAATATGTTGTATTTCAAAATTGTATTAAACATGCTGTCCTCTGCCCATGTATTATGTCACCAAAAGTTTGTTAAGCATTTGAACATATTTTTTTATGCTTTCTGATACATTGCTTAAACCAAGAATGTAGCTAGGGATCACATTCCCTAATATCTCCAGAATACTGTGACATTTTACCCATGAGACATTTAGCTTTAGAATTGTCCTTATGTTTTGTTCCAACAAAGTTTGTCTGTTTCTCTTGTGAAAGTTGGATAGGACTCTATCAGTTTTAAATCATCATAAACAATTTAAGATATCTATCTCTGGGCTACATCTGACAGTTATGTAAGCAATGATGTATGTGGGCTAGCAGAACTAGATTAACCCAAAACTAGATTATGCTGACAAAGAGGGTCTTGTGAATCACCCAAGCCTCCCTGGATAGTGTACAGTAGTGGTAGTTTCTTCATGACTGGAGGGGAAAAAAAAAGAGAAAAAAAAAGAAAAAAAAAAGAAAAAAAAAAGGCAGAAGAAAAGGCTCTAATCTTCTAGAGAGAAAATTATAGGAACAGTATGTCAATTATCACAGAATTAAAGCTACATCTCTTGCATATTCAGGGAATGGTCAGAACAATACTTTGTTCAAGAAAAATATCCCCAAGCCTAATAACCTAGGAAATTCTATAATTAAGGTTGCTTTTCAACAGTGCACCTCCTTGTAACTTTGCAAGTACATAAAAATTGTACAATTGCATCCTTTCCTTCCAGCCACTTCTTCTTCCCCCCAGGACTATGTCATGAAGTGTGTAAAATGGATGATCCTCATTGGGGGGAAAAAAGAAAAAGGGATTCAATATTTTTTCTTATCTTTTTATTTTCCCTCTACAGCTGTATATTTCATTTATTAGGCTGTATTGAAGCCATGTCCTCAAGACAGTTACTGCTTTTCTTGTAGCTTTTTCTATCACAGTCATCGCTATGGCAACAGAGTATTTCACAAGCATGGAGAAACTTATTTCGCAAATTTTGGCAGAAGTGAGGTTTGTAACTAAAGTTCTGTATCTAAAAATGGCAAAATAATAAATTAAATTAAATTATAAATTATGTTAGCTCTAGAGAAAATTCTACTCAAAGATGATTTTTTATATTTCTTTTCAACTGAAATTTTAACTGATTGTACCTTTAAAAATAAAATTTGATATATAGAGCTACTTGAATATGCAGCATTCTAAAGAGGAATACTAAGAGGTTTCAGAAAAATCCTAGAATGCTGAAAGTCAGTCATCACAAATTAGGAGTAGATAGTAAACATTCTCAGAAGTCATTCTGAGTCTTTTTTTTTTGAGAGGAAAGTAAAGCACAGCACAAACCATATGAATACTTGTAGTAATATGAAAGTGAGAAAAGTGAGAAAATGAGAAAACAGTGAGAAAAGCAGCAGAGCTGCCATGTATGAAGTCAGTAAAGGCTAAAGTGATAGGAAAATATTACTGACCATAGGATAGATAGCATGGACAGAATAGGAATGAGGTGTGAAAATTTCAAGTATCATCACTTAGTTAAACTCAGAAGCATAATAAACTCAGAATGTCCCCTCATATCAATTGCTGAATTCTGTCTAGGATGAAATCAGAATGGAAGGAACTTATTACAGGGATTCTTCAAAGATGTTTGAGGAACAAATTTCAGTTGCTATTTTTGTTTATTAAATATAAAAAGTAGGAATGTCTGGCTGTAATTTAAAGACACTGTAATCAATACCAAGTGTAACTCTGTAAAATGTTGCTCTGTTAGCATTTTAGGGCTAAAGTATCAGAAATATTATTATATGAAATAAAATATAAAATTAGCCATTCAGAAGAAAAAAAAAGGAGGGAACATTTCTTGGAAACACTTAAGGAAAAACAGACTTGGAGGTAGATGAACCAGCTTATTAAAAAACCCATAAATTTTCAGATTATGTTGGTTTTGTTTTTTTTTTTTTTCAGAAGAAAGAAGTTCTAGTTCAAGAAAATAAAGTGGATTTCAGTGTTTTGAAACCTTTTCCCTTAATTTCTTTCACTGAGCAGTTCTGAGTCTTCCCTGTGGAGAGTGGAAATTACCTATCTGCAGATATTAGACTGTGTGCTAAAAATACCTTACCAAGGAATTCGGAAACTATTCAGTATCTTTTGGTATGGTCACTTTCAGGAAGATGAAACTTTCCACTTTGAGGATTAGTCTGATACCTGCTTATATGAAGGATGGGAACAGGTTTATATTTAAAATGGAAAGTGACAGAACTATGAATTGTTTATTTTGAATGAAAGCCTCCAAAAAACATGAGATTAAGCTAGCTAGTTCTTCCAGTCTTTCATGTCACTTCAGCTAAAAAGAACTATTCAGCTGATAAACAAAAGTTTCTTTTGTTTTAAATCAAAATTTGATTTAAATTTGATATTTTGATATCTGATATTTGATATTTGTTAAAAAATGTTTTCAAGGGGTAATAGAATGATAGCATAAATCTTTAATTCCCAATAATCAGAGAGGATTAAAAAGCCCTGGGAATTCCATTAAAAGAGTTCTATGTCACTATGAAATGCTATATAATGCCTCTCAGAGCTAGTTTATAGCATTTCAGCAGTGCAGGCAGAATTCGTGGTACCTGCTTCTAGCACAGGTGGTAGAGAGAAGGAAAGAGCTTGCAAAAGGACTAAGGAAGGGGAGGAGAGATTCCTGCAGGTTTGGGCTTGGTATTCCTGTTGGCCTCAAGGAAGGCATAAAGCTGACACACACACTGAAGGGAAAGACCATCTTAAGCTCTAGTTCTCACTGCACAACCGTATCCTTCCTTCTTGTGATTCTGGTGGAGGCATCCTAAGGGTTATTATGCCTTTATAATTACCTACTTTTCCTATGCCGGTTTTTCCTGATGCTACTATGTATAATTTTTTTAATAATTATAGTTATTTTTTCCCATAACATTATACAGTGCAAGCTACATGGCATGTATAATATCATAATTATATTACTTTTAACTGTATTTGCTGGTAAATGCATATAATATTGCTCTGAATTTGCTATAACAAAAATAATCCATGTAAGTCTTTGAGAGTTTGCTTTCTGAAAAATTGGACTTAGACCATATTGCAGCAAAAATTTACACTGTTCCACCAGTAAACTAAAAAAGAGCAGACAAATCTATCTCTCTTAAAGCTCACTTTGCTGTGCCACAGATGAGTACCTACGGACAAAAAACAATATTAACATTATTTCTAAAAAATTGACCCATATATTTTGCATGTTTTTGTTTAATAAATCTACTCACTTTGAGAGTCTGATGAAAAGAAGAGAATGCTGAAGTTGGAAAGTATAATCTTCTATTGATTTCATTATTACCTTCATGTTCAGAATTAAACATCTCTTCCATTTTGGGGATCTAAGCATTAAAAAGCTATTAACTCTCATCCCAATTTACACATAACTGGAGCTTTATCTCACTGAGAATATTTCAAGATTAAATATTTTAAATATCTTAAATTATGACTGATTTAATTACTAAAATTATGATGAAAGATATATTTCATGACAGAATTGGTGGTACATGGTATATATGTTAAAGAAAATTAGATTGATGTTGTAACCTTTAACAAAGCACTGAACTAAATATATCCAAAAAAATTATAGGATTAATTGGGAAAACAGATATATGAGACTTAGTCTAGTCTACTTATTTTTATTGAAGAAAATAGCTTTTTGGTTCTGTTTTGACTAAGAAGGGGCATTGTTTGTTTATTAGAATACTTAATGACTATAATACTGGCATACAGGTTTTATGCATGCAAGAGAATGTTTCCTTTTACATTTTTTTCAGTAAATTTCTCTTCCTGATACTATTTTCTTTATGTAGGGAAAATATTATTATATATAATTACATTAGAAGGAGTTTGAAGTGTCTGATAAAATAATGCCTTAGGCAAGTGTTTGGTGATTTGTTATTGTGGGTTTTTTTTCTAAATTAAAAATAAAAAAAAGAAGTGGTTTTTTTTTCTGGTTATATACATACATACGTACATACATACATGCATACATATGAAATATGTCCACCAAGATCTCGATTCTCTCTTCATTTCGGTTTTATATTGAGTCTACATCAAACCTAACAGTAACCTAGGCCAACAAGCAAATAGCTCTCTTTCTCCCTCTGCTAGATTAATTGATTTGCTAGAAAATACTTGAGCTTTAATCAACTTTCTGGCCTCTTAGAGACTATTTTCTCATTACCTGCTTGACCCATTCCTAGCAAAATGAGTCTTTAAACTATCCTTTCATTGGACTTATATCACTTTTCTGGGTTTTTATAATACCTATATTTTTACTCTTCACTTTTTCATTTACCAGAGCTGTTCTTATTTGTGCTCTCGTTCCTGGAAAATAAAAATATTGGTAGGCATTATAACTGAAAGTTTGGTTTGCTCTCACATGCAGACTGTCCACATGAATGATCATTCACTGTCTTTAGCTCAAAGAAAAAAGCTGGCTGATGAAAAAAAATCCTGGAATTAGGCAAATAAGATTTAAGCCTTATTCATAAGAGACATTCACATGTTTTGTTC
Organism: Phylloscopus collybita; assembly: GCA_027886175.1. NCBI lineage: Eukaryota > Metazoa > Chordata > Aves > Passeriformes > Phylloscopidae > Phylloscopus > Phylloscopus collybita. The sequence continues at coordinate 30,109,054 of JAJNNQ010000026.1, read as the reverse complement.
ACAAAGTGTAAATATAAAGTAAACCCTTAAGCACTTAATGGAGACATGATCTCCTCTCTCCTGGATTGCTTTTTATCCTCTTATCTATCTTACCTTAGATTATTTTTTTTTATTCTTATCTTGCCCTTCTTTAGACAGAGAATTGGAAATATCATTCCTAAAATCAGAGCAGAACAAAATAATTTATTTCTGCTTCTCTCCTAAGAGATTAAAGTTGAAAGCTTGAAATCCAAAAGGCTGAGGAAGGTATCAGCATTTGATCTTCTCATGTTGGCCAGCCACATCCTTTAATCACTTTTACTTTAGATTACAGCCCTAGTGGTGCTGCTGTTCCTTAGGTCTGTCATGAATCTAGGCTTGACATACCACAATTATGAGACTTGAGTTATGTCTGAACCTTACAGTTATGATACCTCTTGAGAAACAAATGTAGAGCAAAATCTCATTAGAATCAGTGATTTTTTTTTTTTTGCTGCTTCTGAACTGCCTCTTGTACTGATGAAAGCAGCCAGTGACTGAAACTTGGTAAGTTTAATATGTGGGGGTTTTTTTGTCACAATATTCTGACACAAATAATTATGGCACATGTTCTGGCAGTTTTGAAGCATAAAACTGGTGCATTTGAAAATACAGGCTAATACATGTAAAACATAGGAAAAACATTGGATAAGCAAACCCAGCAGATATTTTTGTCGTAGTATGAATAACTTGCATTTACTTTATCACTGTAGCCTGCTTAGGAAAAAGGTAGACAATCTCTGATTGCACCAGTGCATGACAGAACAACTAATGAAGGAAGTACCACATATTGAAAATCTACTTATTACATGGTTGAGTGATCTTGGAAGCAGAGGGAAACAGCAAGTAGACAGAATAATACAACACAGACAAGACTGACAGTGTACTGACTTCTGCTGTTTTTAATGTATTTGTCATTTTGATTAGCTCTTGTATTGTTGTGAGAAGTCAATTGAGAAGTCAATTCAGTTATGTATGTTTATGCCAGGTTTTAGCAGACCCTTCCAGACAAACCTTGACTTGGCAAAAGAATGGATCTTATCTGAAAAGGAACAAGGTCCTTAAGCAGCAGCTTCAGCAGAAAAACAACAACAACAACAACAACAACAACAACAACAACAACAACAACAACAACAACAAACAAAAAAAAACAAATCAAACCAAAACAAAACAAAAACAAACAAACAAACAAACAAACAACAAAAATGCAGAGGGAAAAAAAATAAATACCCTATGTATTTATGTGTTTGGGAATAATTCTGATCCACTGATCAGATTTGCCATATCTACCGGCAAAAAATCTAAATTCAGGTTTAAATAAGAAAATTAAAGCTACATCTCAATAGGCAATAGTTTTCAAACTACTTCTGCCAAAGAAATAATGCAGAGCATGATATCTTTCTCCAGTTTCTCCTTCACAGACAATAGATGAATTCATTTCAGGCAGGAATTCCCTGATGTGGAACATGGAAGTTACACAGAAAATGAATTGAACCTGGTAAAAATGCAGAGTGGTTTTACAGCAGTATTGATTTCTAAGGAAAGGTGGTGAAAGAAGTGATGGCAACTTCTATTAGATAAACAGAAAGGACTAATCTCCCACTTTAAAAATATCAGTGTTCACTTTCCCAGATGGCACTATCGTATAGGAAATCTTTAGGTATTTTGTTCTGTTCTGAAAGGTTATCGTTAGCTATTAAATTTTGTAAGTCGCTTAAAACAGGTTTCATACAGAAAAAATTGAATTTATTACATCCCACATGATGAGTTTCCTTGAAAATGTGGCTATTTTTTGCAAAATGTCATAAGAAGTTAGATTTATTGAAAAAAAAAAAAAAAAAACCTAGTCTAAGTTACAGCTGCTGAACCTAGTTATCTATTTAGTATCTGCACAAGCTATTCCATAGACATGGAAAAAGGCTACAAAATAATGTTAGTTAAATTAGGAATTCATGAAAAAAGACCAAGGTACATCTATTAGTTTGCCAGGCTTTGGGGATATGAAGATTCACTATCAAAACCTTCTATTTTGGCTGCATAACTGATATCTCTAGAAATTTGCCCTGATAATTTTCAGTGCAATTAATCTAATTCTCCTTTCTTAACATCTGCAATGCAACAGGTTTAGGCTTGCCTTGCCTGAAACTTAATTTCATTCTAAGTAGTTTAAAAACATATTAATCATCATAATTCCATTGTTTTTATCATTGTTCATCATTGTTCTTTTCCTCTAATTCAAGTAAAATAAAAAAATAATAATAATGTCTGTCACAAGATTATTTTTCTTTTAATTCAAATAGCTGAAACAAATGTAATTGCCAATAATTCAATCAAATTTAAATTCCATGTATTTGTTCTGAAATAGCTAATACACTGATATTTTCAGGCCAAGTATTAGACACTAGTCCTTTAGTTGCAAGTAATGTATTGAGTTATATACATTATCGGTGCCGTACAATGCCACATCCAAGTGTAATGTAAACCTCACTTTTTCATTGGTGCTTTAACATATGTGTGAACTATATACATGTACACACATATGTCTTATATAATTAATACCACTCTAGTTTCCTAATGTATTTTTCCTGTTTAATTCATATTTTATTTATAAGTATTTTCCTCTGATAATATTTTTACAGAGTTTTGCTGTCATTGATGATTTTTTTCCTGAAGCATCTGAAGGAAAAAATGGTTTGAGACTCTAAATTTTCAAATGTTTAGTGGTTTTCTCACTGCAATCTCCTGCTGATAGGATGTCTGTCTGTCATCAAAGCCTACCCCTTTTGCTGATAGATCCCTTATGACTGATTATACTGCAATTGATCCTGGGAAAATAAACATTACATACTGTGTTTGACATTTTTAATCAGTGCTCTGATAATATAGAACAATAAAAAAATATACATCAATTACTTTATTAAATATATACTATGGTTTTGAAAACAGTGATTTATTATAATTAGTGTTCTGGCTCATTTCACTACCTTTCTTGGGAATGAAGTCTTAAACTCAAAAACTTTCAAATGAAGTTGAAACTTAAATCAATCAACACAGTTTCTGTATGGAGTTCTAAACACAATATTTCCTCAATATATAGATAAGGCACTGAAGATGATGGGCAGCCTTTGCAAGATTCAGCTCTGTCTTGACTTGAAAACTGTCTCAATGTGTTCTATGTATAAGTAGGATCTCTACATTACATTAAAAAAAGTTACTCCTTCTACATCTTTACTACATCCAATAGCTCTTTAATTCCTTATTACACAATAAAATGGTTCTGAGATGATCAGATTTGAAGCCTTAAGTTACAGTATTGACTACAGTTTATTTCCACAATGAATTACATTTTAAAAACTGTCTTATTTTAAAAATTATGTTAAGTGCTTCTTTTTAAGACATGAAGTAGACACCATTGAAGATTCATGAAGAGTAAACAGACAATCAATTGTTCACAGACTGCTTAAGTCAGCAATTAAATATTTTGAAGTTAATGCAATTTCTGTATACTTCATGATGTAGGAATGTTTTCATTTGACTGATATTTCTTTAATTGAAGAAGAACAATAGTGAATGACATTTTTATGATAGGAGACTTGTTTTCTTTCCAAGTTTGAGTTGTTTCCCATAGAAATTGTAAAAGAACCAGCCGGTCTGCTTGCCTATCAAGCATAAAAGGTTTAATTGTCTCTTCTGGCCATGTTGGCATAGTAGATGGAAAACCTGCTGCTCTGGGAAAAGAGCCTGTGGCAGGGCAGGATACTTGCTCCACTGAATTGTTTTTTGTTTTATCCTGCCTGACCCTTTTCTCTCTTCTGTTAAGACTGTGAAAAAATAGGGAGAGGAAGAAGGCAGTCAAAGCAAAGACATCAAGAGTTTATCAGTTCTCTATGAAAATGTCCCAGATCTTCAGAGCTTGATAGATTGGCTACATCTGACTTTATCTGGAAGCTTTACTTTTAGGTGATCAAGATCGAGCAAGGTGATCAAGACAGGTTGTTTGTATTTTTTTTCTGACATACTAGTGATGCATGCTACTTTACTGGGAATCTTTAACTGTGGAGAAAATGTCAAATAAGATTACTTTCAAGACACACAGAAATGGGTCTCAGCTACACTGAGGTAAGCTATGCTTGGAGATATTTTTATAGTATGGTTTGGTGATTATAGGTAACATGAAGTACAGATTACATCTTCAGCAGAAGACAAGTGATGTCCTACTTTTTTCAGAATAAATAGTCTTGAAATAAATAGGAAGAGAACATACAAAGGGACTCAAGTAAAAGAGATTTAAAATTAGAATGCATTTTTATTACAGATCTATTTATTCCTTTCAACATAAGTTATATAAGAAATGCCTTTCAAAGGCATGAAAAACTACAAGTTTCTTCTCAAAAAAACTAGAAATGCAAACAGATAGAAAGTTGTTACCATAAAACAACCACAAAAAAAACCCCAAAAAAACCCCAAAAAAACCCAAAAAAACCCACCAAAACAAAACAAAACAAAACAAAAATATATTCAAACTAAGTGCTGTAGTTAAATTCTTTTTCAGGAGTTACTGGGTAAAAAAAATAATCTTATTTCTAAGGGAAAACACTTTCTAATTTTTAGTCATTTTATCTGAAAATTAATACACCATTGAGATAGATCACAATTGCAAGATAAAAGGAAATTTTTCAGGAAAATAAAAAATATTGGCAGCACATCACTATCTTTTGTTATACTCTGAATTTTTCTTCTAGAAAAGAAAGATGAGAGAAAAATTGAGAAACAGAGATAAAAAAGAATGTCACATTAGTATTTATTTCTGTTATTTCCTTCTACTTGATGGAAAACACTATGATAATTTACTTCATGAGTTTATCACTACATCAGAATTTCTCTATAATCTCTTGTGTATATACAAAAACAAAACTCATAGGACACAAGTTGTTTGAAGATAGAGTATGCCTTAAATTTTTAAAATAAATTTCACAAATCAAATGAGGAAAGTTCTGGTATTTTGTTTTTTTAAATTGTAGATTCCCTTTCACTTATCTTAAAAAAAATACTTTGTAGAAACATTGAAATCTTTGAAACCAAGTGAAATATTCCAGAATGTTAAACATTTACACTATAGCCACTATGCTACTTACCCCATAATTGATTTTTATGGAGAAATTCTACTTAAGTTCTTTCTCTCTCAATGGGAACATCACAGCCAAAAAACCTTATGTTTGCTGCAGAAATGGCCTATATTCAAGCACTTTAATGACTAGAGACATATGCAAAAGCAAGGTGGTTTATGAAATAAAAGATTTTGAGACACTATAATTCAAAGAAGTAGCTTAGAGGTTAAATAAAAAACAACATACTGGAGATACTAATACCATTATATGGTATTAATTTTTATTGCCAAAAGGTATAATTGAGATTACATACTCTCAACTTCTGTATGACACATGTAAGTCACTGCAGGTGAACAAGACTTGCCACACCATATTCTCATGCTTTACTTTCCAGTTGTTTTCTAGAGTTCATTTAAAAGCATATCTCTATCATCGTAGGGCACCAGAGACTCTACTCATGTGAGAAATGGACCTGCAAGTCATGGACTGCAGAAAATATCTTTGCAGGAATAATGTTTCCTGGAGGTCAAGAAAATTATTCCCTCCTATTTGATGGCTGTGAGTCTGCTTTTAGAGTACTGTGTCCAGTTTTTATTTCCTGGTGCAAGAAATATAGTGTTGTGCTGGAATGAATGTGTCAAAGAACTGTAACAATGATTAGGAATATGGAGCACATAATGTTTAAGAGGCTGAGATACCTGAGTATGTGCAATGTAAAGAAGATCAAGCTTAGGAAGAATATTAATGAAGTTTTATGCAGAGAAGAGAGATAGAATCTTCTTGGAGATGTGTAGTGATGCACAAGAAGCTCTGGAGGGCAGATACTGCAATGACAGAAACTGATATTAGGAAAAATAAATCAGATTTTAGGATAAAGTTTTTAACCACTAAAATAACAAAAACCCGCGACAGTTTCCCAGAGAGGCTGGGGATGGAATCTCCATCCCTGAGGATGACAGATTTTAAACTCAAGCATCTTGATCTATTTAATGTTGCGTGAAGTGAGGTCTTGGACTAAATGACTTTTAGAAATTCTTTCTAAAGTATCCTACGATTGTGAGATACACTAACCAAAGTGTCTAAATCAGGAAAAAAAAAAAGGTCTGTGTATATTTTCCTAGATCTCTGGAGGGGTTAGGAGAAATGCAGTCTAGATGCCCCAAATGGTTTTCTGGAGAATTAAGTCTGTCTCCTGGGGAAATAAAGGAAGTCTGGGAGCCTTAAGGTGAGAGCAGAGGTTTTCCTATGTTAACTAAGGGAAGTATAGTGTGAGAAGGATTTTTTTAAGCTGGTTTCCAACTCTCAGTCTTTATCTGTGTCCATTATTTCAGAGTTTTATTTGGAAAGAATATGGGTACTGCATGGATGAGTGAGAAAATAGATTGAATATGGAATGCATAGGGTATAGAACATATGATACAGAGAAGAAGCAGCAGTCTATAAGGGAAATGTTTGGATTTGAGAATGTCTTTTTCTCTAGTTGCATATGGTTTGATATGGAACTTGTCAAATTCACACAAAAAAATCATACACTACGCACATTTTTTTTCTCTCTTACTCTGTGAAGAAGTCACCAAATAACATCAGATTTTTATTTTTTCCATTTGTCTTGGTTTTGAAAGACAGGTATCTGCCAGGGGAAGCTGGAGTTTCCCTTGGAATGGAGAATGTAAACCCCTCACCCCCCCTCCAAATTATAATTTTGCAATTAAGGGCTTTCAGGCAAAGATTTGGGAATAGGAATAACAGTTCTTTACAAGGAATATTAACAATACAAATCTAGTAAAAAAAAAAAAACCAAAAAAAACACAAAACAAACAAGGAAACAAATAAACAACAGTCCTAGAAAACCCTGACAGAGTCAGTGATACAACCTGACACCTTGTTGGTCGGAGTGTTGGAAGCAGTCCAAAAGTAAGTCCTCCTGGAGTGGCAGATGTGGTTCTGTTGGAGCAGTGATGTTCCTGTAGAAAAGGGTCCAGTGTTGGTGAGCAGGGTCCAGACTTCCTCCAGGAATCCAGTGGAGCCAGATACTTCGTGTTCCTGGGTCTCAGTTTTTATCCAGGTATGAATGGTTGGCTCCCCCCACTGGGCGGAGCATCTCACAATGGGATGATGGAATGTGGATGATTGCTTGTGGATGATGGCTTGGTGAGCCTTAATGGCCCATTAGCAGAAAATATCCCCCTGGAGGGAGGACAGGTGGTGAAAGAGACAAGAAACACTGCCCCACATGGTTTTAACAGCTGGCCCATTACCAGAAGGCATCCTCCCCCCTCCCCCAGAATAACAAGAGATAAAGAAAAAACAGCTCCCCAGCTGCTTTCAACAGATGAAATAGAATACACATTTTTGGTTCTATAACCCAAGACACCATTCCACAGGACTGTTATGTATATATCACAGATTATTTGTTGTTCATTTTATTTTGTATTTCAGGAAAAATATTCTATTGAGGTACTAAAGGAAGTTAGACAGAATGACAAAAGCACAACAAAAATATAGTTTAAGTTCTGTCTGCATTCTGTTATGAAAAGAATCCTGGCCATGTTTTTCAAGAGTATTTCAAACCATTACAATAAGTGTTACATATACACAGACTAATTAACAGATTAAACTTCCTGATATACAATTAAATTTACCGTAACAAATGATCCACAGATTCAAGAAATGAGAGATGATTAAAAAAAAAAAATACTATATAGAGTCTTACAGAGGACCTAAAAATTTTCCTCTTGCATATTTTTTTTCTTACATATGTTCCAACTAGGGCCAGAGTAATTATAATCTTTTAAAGAACATAAGACTGAACTATTATTTGGCTTAGTGCGGCCTAATGAGAAAGAAAATTGCTAAACCTAAATAGGCTGGGAACATATCATAATTTCACCCTTTAGAATCCAACATTTCAAACACCTTTCTTTTCATTGAACTTTCCTGATTTCCCTTAATCATCCAGTATAATTTATTTTATAAACTTTATATTATAAATTGAACTGAAGAAGTATTGTGATTCAAATATTTCATATGCTTTGAGCTGTACAGCACATCTTACACAGAAGAATCCCGGTAAGTATTTCATGGAACTTGGGTCGTGTCACAGTAGGCAGTCACATTTGTAAGCTATCAAAAGTAGAATAAGATGAACAAAGCAAACTAAAATTAATAATATCGTGTTTGTTGCTTGTGACAATACATACAATAAGCAATGGATGATGATGGACAATTCCTAAGTTTTCCTCTTACTTTAACTAATAAAGCAATAAAAACATTTTATCAGTAACACTGAACACTGTCCCTGCCCCTATCCCTGTATGTGTGGGAAGGAAACAGAACATTTTAACCCACAGATTTCTTTTTCTCCAAGGCATAGACAAAATGACATTAATGACAGAAGGGTACTGCTCCCTGGCAGAGTTTCATAGAATTACAGCAAAGAGAGGAGTGTGACCTGGGGCTGGAAACAGGCAAGGAGATACTGTATGCAATTCTCACAGGCAAAGCTCTTCTAAAGGCACCAGACAATTTTCTTCCAAAGGAAGAAGTCTACCCTGAAACCTCACCCATTTTGTGGCCTTTCACTGATCCTTTTACTACCTCGATGAAAAAACTCTTGAGATTATCAGTTTGTTAAAGATCAGAAGGTATTGATGAAAGGCTTTTTCATTCTATTAGTGATTTGAATTAAATGCACAACAATATAATTTTTACTTTCTCTTATTTGCTACAGTGGAAAGTAAATCCAAAATTTTTCCATATTTGTTAATAGAGAGAAAAAGGTGAATCAGATCCCATCTATTGAGTGAAGCTCCTACAAGACTAATCTGATCATACCTGGTTTGGGCTTTTATCTTGATAAATGTGTGTGCTCAGAAATAGACATCTGTAAATTCACTGAGACTATACTTAAGAATCTGTAAGTTTTATGTAATATCTTGCTAGAGTATTCACCTGTTCTTTTCCGTATTTTTGTTTAATTTATGGTGGATGCACTGATTGAGATTATAAACAGCCAACTATTTTATTTGCTGATATTTTCAGTGATAAAATTGAAAAAAAAAGCACTTTCACTCTCATATACTAAAATTTGCCACAGTGTGTTTTCCTATAATAAACAATTAGGTTTTCTCATTTTTTTTTAAGTATTGTAGGTGTTCTACCATGGATTTCCTTCCATTTTTCCCTAACACTTTGTAGTAGTTTCATGTTTGCCAAATTCAGTGTAGTGGTTTGAGTGTCTTTTCTGGTGTGAGATAGAATTAGGAGGAAAAAAAGCAAAAACATGCCTACCTTAAAGTTACAAAGATAGTTTATTTACACACAATAAAGAATGGGAAAAAAAAATAAACTTCAAAACACTTCTCCCCCCACAAACTGTTCACTTTCTCACAAACAACATAGAGAGACAAAACTTGTGATTTTCAGTCACTTTCACCATTTGAAAAGAGTCTTTCATCAATTCTTTAGGAGAGGAGTCTCTCTTAGAGTTATGGATCTCACTGACAACTTAGAACAGTTCTCTTGTGGGTTTTAACTGTCACAAAAATAGCTGCCCGGGAAAACCTGCTTCCATGACTTCTCCTATTATCAGTCTCCCAAACTGCTTATGGCACATGGACTCAAACATACTGGGGTGTTGCCTTTTAAAGATTATTAACTCCAAAAGCAAAAGTTTCCTCATCTCAGGGAACAGAGATACCTTCTCACTTCTTAACTGGTACAGAGGGCTTCTCATCTCTCTCTGTTCAACCATCTCATAAGATCAATATCACTTAGTTCATCACAAACACCTTTGCTCAAAACCTACATACAATTTTACAATCATCTCCCCAAATGCATATCTTTCTTATGATTTAAAGGATAATCTACGTATAGAGTTCATTTCCATGGATCAATGAGAGAAATTCAGCTTAAAATAGCAATCTCTTCAAACTGTCCTCCCAAAAAGTTTTTTCACTCTCTCTCTCTAATGACTTCATGCTCCGTTTTGTTACATTCAATCACTTTGTCCTTTTCTTCTTACTCAAAGGGAAGATTAAGTTCTGAAAGCCTCAGTTTGCAGGAAAGGGGTAAATCTGCCCAGGCCTGCGGTGTTCATGGGATGTCTGCTGGGCAGCAGCCTCTCCAGCCTGGGATCTCAGCACTGCCAGGCTTCCCCCCCGCCACTCCTTTCCTCTCCTCCAGAGAGGAGGGTGGCAGGGGGGGTACCTTGGTGACAATTTGGGTGGGCTCGGCCCAACCAGGCCCATAGCTGTTACCAGGGGCCCGGCTCGGCCGGCTCCAGGATAGGCTTTAAAATTAGCAGATGTTAGGCTGCAGCCTCTCCTCTCCGCCGGGAGCCGATGGAGCTTGACTGGGCCTCGGTGGGCTCCCCCCACCAGGAGTGGGGGAGCTACAGGGCCTAACCCCCCAACAGAACGGCCTGGCTCGATGTTACCTGTTCAACTGGCCAGAAGGAAAAAAAGCCTGGCTTAGACACACTCAAGATTTATATGAGTGTTTTCCAAAGTCTTATTCAGCATTCTCAGTGGTCAAAATATATGTCAATATCTAAAATTAACTTCTGATAAGTCCCTGTCTTTTCCAAAAGTCCTAAAGAAGTTTGCAAAAGACTTTTCCAAAGTCTTAACAGGGCAATATTCCATATTTCTCTTTAACTAGAAATCAAACTGTGTTAACCCATAACACACTTTCTGCCACAGATTCAGCATCTCATAAAAAAAAAGGAGACTAATAAATTAGGAGATTGTCAAGGAAAATAGTGTGATCACCTACTTGAAATTAGCAGACATATGCCATGCTCCATGGATGGCTGTTTTGCATCCAGCAAAACCCAAGTATTCGATGCAACCAATGCTTCAAGTTCCTTAAATATGTTGTATTAATAGGCTAATGAAATCATTATTTTTTAGTTTTATTTCTGATGCAATCTTCTTGGTTTATATTTGTACCTCAGTCCATAAAGCTGTACTCAAGTGTGACTCACATTCAAAGATTTTTTGGAGGGACTAAGAAACATTTCTTGCCTTTTGTTTATACATAGCTTTTTCTACATCTGAAAAGACTCTAAAGCCAAAATACAGCATTAAGAGCTAACCATAAGAAATTCAGTGTTTCAGAAAAATCTCCACAACTATGGAGTCATCACCACAGTAAGAAGGGAAGTGATGCTGGTTGATATGTACTTCATTAACAAGTAAAGTTAGCTCCCTAATTCTCACCTAGCACAGGTATTACAAAGCCATATTACTACTGCTGATTACGATAAATACCTCTGTAGCAGTAAAAGGGAAAGGAACAAAGTACAGGCCTGAATAATAATACAGAATTGTCTGTACAGTTAATTGTAAGGAAAATCCTTTGGATGTGGCCCAAATTAGCTACATTGCATCAAAAATTTTATCTGTTTTCATCTGGATATACTATTAGCGCTGAAAACTTGCTTCTTACAGTCAGTTTGCAGGCAGTCAGTATATATTTTTTTTTTTTTAATTCAGTAGAAAAGAGAACTCCATGAAAAAATTTGTCACTGTTTTGGTAAGGGCTCAAAACCTAGCCTTTGACCTATTTTATTTATTTAATTAATGGACAATTTTACCTTCAGAGAGATTGATAGAAAGCTTCCAACAAGAAAATCAAAAAGAAAGAAAAAAACTATTACCTATAAGGTTGGATTAATTTTCTCATATTTATTTTTCGTATTTTCACTAACAAAGTCAAAAATGTCATTGATATGCCATTCATCAGGTTTTTGGGTGGGGAAAATTTATGTTACCTCATAGAAATTCATGAGATTGAGTTAATATGTATTACTGCAATATTATTTTTCAACTGTATCTATTGCAATTCACTGTCACTCTCCTACTTTTTGATCCTGTTCAATATACCCCAGAAACTAGTACAGGACATTATTCCATCTCCAGGATAAAAACATTTTCTTTTTGGTGCTCTAAATCTCCCCTTCAGGCCAAGGAGGGAGTTAAATCTAAATCTCTTTCTGAATGGATGATTTAGCCACTAATCTTCTTTGTTTAAAATAGTGCACAATAGTGGCCACAGCTTTTCTTCTGCATGTGCTGATTTCTAAAAATCTTTCTTACAGCAGTTTCTACTGTAAGAAAATGCATATTTTGACTTTCTTTTGGTATGCTTTCCACACCAAATAGGGTGCCTCAAATCCCTCTGTACTGCAACCTCAACCACGAGTAATTGCAAAGTAAGTGCTAGACTGCAATAAATTTGAATGGCCTTAAGTGTGCAATAAACACAATAGAAAGTACATAAATGAGGAATCTGATAAAATAGAGACCTTTTAATCTAACTTCATCTAAGCTTTAAGCAAGCAGTCTTAAACAAAATTGTCTATATTTCCTTTAGAGTCTTAGATGCCTCTCTTCAAAAAAATTCACTTGGTGATTAGCTGAGAAAAATGTGCAAATATTAGATGGTTAAATGAAATTACATTGGTCCTATTCCTTAAAAAAAAAAAAAAAAAATTCAGAGGAGTATCTAGTAGCTCCAGATGTACTGGGTTGTTCTTGGATTACAGTTTTGAACTCAAGGTTGCAGTTCTGTCCAAGACCTGCTTTGTTTGCTTAGTAGCACTGTCACTAAAGGATAGAAAATATCTAGAAGTGCTTACAAAATTAGATGCAAAAATCTAATAGAGGGCTCCTCAGCCTTTTTGTACAAAAATTTCGTTGTTAGTACAAGAAGTCAGGAATCCAGGTTTGACCTAAGAGTATTCAAAGCTACAGGTTTTATGACAAAAGACTCAAGCTGGTTCATGGATTTGTTGCTCTATGCAGAGGGAAATGGGCAAGATGGAAGCCAAGACAGAAATTAATATTGCCAATGACTACAACATACAGTATTCAAGTATGGGACTCAGGTCTCTAATTATTTGTACTTCTTTTTGTTTGGTGACTGAATAATACAAATATGTAAGCAATTTAAACAATAGAAACCAGGGCCCTCTTATCTTGGTTGAGAGTTCTACTGATAGAATTTGCATTCTTTTAATTACTTTCCCTAATCTTATGATACTTTCATTATAATTTTGACAGCAGAGTGACAGGAAAGAAGGAGAATTCATCAGCCTGATGATACCAATTTACAAATTAGTGATGAAAATTTCTATTCTCCTTGAATTTTTTTTTTTATTCTCACAGCCTGCAGACTAGTAGTCTTTATCCTCTTACACAGCTCCAAGTATTCATTGGTTTAGAGGCAATTGATTATGATAATTGTATTAAACATTGTTTGGGGTGTGTTAGACATACTAAGAACACAGTAAAGGAACCTAAAGGTAGGAAATTTTACTGCTGGCTAACTTACAAAATTTTAAGAATCTTGGTAGCAATGGGTTGGGTTTTAAGATGCTTATCTTTTCTCAAGTGGCAGCATCTTGGGCATGACCTGTGGCAGAAAATGAGGCAACAAAGACAAGCTTATATGTAAAAATTGTGTTCTGATGTACCAGAGAGGAATAGATTATAGGTTAATTTTGGTTCTTTCCTTGCCCCCTTAGTTTTAACTGTGTTAAGCCTGAATAAAATCTAATGCAGGTATTGAGGTTGTTCTTGAGATATGTCACCTGGATCATCATATTAAGATGAACTAGCTGCCTTTTAAATTGGCACATTAGTTTTTCTATGTAAGTCGTCAATATACTTCAAAATATTAAAGAGCAAAATTAACTATAAAATTACAATTCATTTAATTGACTCTTTAAAATGTCATTCATAATCCTCTGTTGCAATGTTCCAGTATTCCATATGTTCCATAAGAATATACTGGTTGTGTATACAGTAACTGGGGAAATAGTCTACCTGTGCACCTGCTGATCAGCTTTGTAAGACATCAGTTGACATTTGAAATTGTCTGTTTACACCGGAAATTTAAAGGTGGCAAATATCTGTAGATATGTCACCTAGCCTAATACCAAAAAGAAAAAAAAAAATGGATTGGAAACTGTGGGCACTGTTTAATGAAGAATCATGCACTAACTTAATTCATTTTTCTCTGTCATAATTCTTGAAGCAAAATCTAGAATTCTCAGAATTTTTTCACATGATGTTTTCAAGCTATTATATTATTTTTTTGAAAGCAGAGCAAAAAAACCCCACAAACGTAGAGAAAATAATCTTTCATGAAAAAGAAACAATAAGTTGCTATTTAGAAAAACACCTAGCTTTATGTGGCTTGATATACATAAAAAGGCCATAAACATCTAGTCTATGGAATAAATGCACTTGTAAAACTGGGCAATCTAATTTTTTTTCATTAATCTTCAAGGCTTAAAAGGGACTTTCATCATAATCTGGTTTTGTAATCAAGCAATTTACCTGTTTTAGAAATTTTCCATTCTAATCGTGAAATTCAAAAAAATCAAATATTAAAAGCATTAAGATGTCTTTGTTCAAAGCACACCATTTCTACCTAAGGGTTGGGGTTTTTTTATATAATTTTAGGAGTCAATAGGTGTATTCATTCTAGACAAAAATTGAGACTGTAAATATAATAGTGATACTCAGGTTTTGGAAAATTTGTTGTCTTTCTTCTCAAGATAGCTTTCATGGAAACAACCTTCACTGTACTGTTTTCTGTACAACTGTTATTTCAGAGAAACATATATGTCATCACACAGAAGAAGGAACTATTTTGTGTGATGTATTTTGTATTTTGTCCTATTCCTTTTTGATGGTGGTTTTGTAGACAGACTTGGGAATTGATGACAACCAAACATTCATCAAAGTGTTTGATCAATGCCCCATCTGCTGTTCTCAAACTTTCTCTTTGCCTTTGTGTCTGAGTGGGCAAATACTACACCTGTAGTATTACCAAATGTTAACCCACCAATTTAACAAGATAACATTCTCAATATGACATTGCACTTGAAATTTAGGATGCAAGTACTAGATTCTTCCAGTAACTAATGTTTTTTTAAATCAATAAACTAGAAATAAATAGTGTTTCTTAGTATTTAAAATTATTTATATGTTCTCAATAAATCTAAAAAACTGGGGAATTTAACAGCAGTTTTTATTCTGGAAACTTCAGGACTCAGGTTGGATTTTCCAGTTAAGTGTGTTTTGACATCAAGGAATTTCTTTGCTCTGTAACTTTTAAAATTTAATACAATCTGTACAATGTCTAAGTACTGAAGCAATGCTATTTTTATGTGTTAGCACAGAGCAGTATCAGGAGGAACATTATCATTTTTCAGATGGCATTTGCTACTACAGTCAACAATAAAGCCCTAAACCATTCTGATTTATGAAACTTCTGTCTTTCAGCCTGCTTTGAACTTGACAATAATGGAAGCCTCTGTCTTCAACGTGCCACATGAAGAATTCACATGACAGTGATTTGAGTTCCTGCTGTTGGATTAACTAAATTAATTTTAAGAACTTTTATCCTCTTCTGAAATTCCCAGCATTTATACAAATCCCTTCACAGGAAACTTTTATTAATAGCCTACCCTGTATGAGTTACTGATATGGGTCTGTATAGTGACTTACATTATATAGACTTACCTTGCATATTACCTCCATATTGCCTGAGGCTGACACTTCAGAAAAAGAAGTGATCATAATATACATCATATAAGAATTTAAGTAAACAAACTTATTTCAAAAATAATTTATAATATGAAAAATATTTTTTGTAGAAATTTTCTACTTGCTTTCTAAAAGCAAGTGGCAAAAAGAAAAGGAAAAATGGATAAATCTTCTTAAAAACTATTCTCTGGGGTAGTTTCATATCTGTCTCTTTAGATGTTCTACTTCTTGCTTTATCCTTTAATCTTTTTTCTGTGAACAGCTGTAGGTTTAAGTCTCTCCTGAATTTTTACCAAGGAACAACCTTCAATGGTACTTTGATATTTATTTAATGACTTTGGAAGGTTTTCTCAGTCTTTTCTGGAACTGTACCTTCCCTCTGAACTCTTAGACTACAGTGTAATTGATAAAGTAAGTGTCTCTTTTTATTATTTTCTTTCTTTGAAAACTGCATCTCAGCAATCTCACCTTTTCAATGTTCAGCTCAATGAGTGATGGACACCACTATACCATGTCCTGTTCTTTGGTGATCAGGTTGATCAAGGAGGATTGACCTTTAGTGAGTCCATACTAACTACTCCTGACAACTTTCTTCTCATTCATCTGGATAAAGATACCCTTCCAAATGAATATATTCTGTATGAATAGATGAGACAGGTCATGCAATATTTTTAATCATTCTTTAAAGATTGGAGAGCTTTGAAGCTTGGAGTTCCTATTTTGGAGGTGGAGAGTCTCGATAAAACATGATTTTGGACAAGAGTTGAAACCATGTTTCAGAGAACAAAACACATGGTTTTAGCTGTTGTTTTAGTGGGACTTAAATATTTGCTTAAACATAATAAGAATTTTCGAGTGTGGTTTTTTTTTAATTTGGTTTAAAGACAGCACCTAGAAAATCAAGATGAAAGAAGTAATATTAACATTCAGAGTCCCATCTATAGAATTATATGTTAAATGTGCAGTATATTTTATTTTTACATTGAGCTCACAGTAAGCAGAAAAAAAAAATAGCCATAGCTCTTCTAGTCTAGCAAGCTAAAATGTGAAAATTGCCACTTGTTAAATGAAACCTGCCAACTGTGTGAAATTACGTTTGTATTTATAATGAGTAAAAAGGTATCAAAGGGAGAAGCCCCACTAAACTATACCATATCTCTGAAAGACTAGTTTTCCCCAACTCTTTCTAGGAATAATGCAGCAGAATAGTATCAAAAATATATTGTCCTCATGTCCTTGGAAGTTTGTGTGGAAGATGAAAATTAAATTGACAGTAAATAACGATAGCTTCTTGAAATTTCTCATTCTTTTATTTTTAAGGGATTTGCAGTAAAAGGGTTGAAAACAAACAAAATTCATATTTTCTTTTGTTTGATTATTTTCTGCTGAAAAATGGGAGGACTTATGAAATTATGAAAATTCCATACTATGTAACAAACCATTCAGTGTAAATTCACTGCTAATATAAACATCATTTATTCAAGCATCTTTTCAGAGAAATCCATAGAATCTACTACACAGCCAAAAGTACCTGATAGTGATGTTTAAAAGTGTCTTGTATTAAGAAACCAAACAAATCATAGTGATAAAATACTTAGGATCTTAATGTCATGTTTTGACAGAAATGACTGTAAACCCACATATGCTTCCCATATGTTGCATTATGTATATTTAAATAGAAATACAGGCAGACAGGAAGCTTTATGCTGTGCCAATGGTGCTCATTATCACAGTTACACCCCTGAAATACATGACAGTTTTTGTTCTCTGTATTAATGGATAAGGTTATAAATCACAGATTACAGTCACAGCTATGTGTACTGTGTCTACATGAATCTTTGGCCTGGAAGGCATGATATAAGTACTAAAAATAACATGACCTAAAATAAAAGTAAATGGAAGACATGTTTGCTGCAGTTTAATCTATTCACTCAATTGTCTGCTATTTAAAATGTAATTAATGCAGGGAACTCATTGTAAACTCACTAAAGCTGCTAAATCTTATGAAATAGGTGAAAAATTGAACCAGACAACAGCAAGTAAAATGAAATAGGACTGTCCATCAACTGCTGATGTATAGTATTAAAAATTAAGATATTATATGGTCACCCAGAAAGAGTTTGCAATTTTTGAACCTGTCAATTCCATTACTAGATGGAATTTGATGGAATGCTCTCATTCAAAGAATTGTGGTCAATGGCTCAATGTCCAAGTGGAGAGCCAGTGATGAGTGACATTTCTCAGGGCTCAGTATTGGCACTAATAAACATCTTTGTTGGTGACATTGACTGTGGGATTGAGTGCATGGTCAGCAAGTTTGCAAGACAACACCAAGCTGTGTGGTGCAGTCAACATGCTGGAAGGAAGGGATGACATCCAGAGGGACATTGGCAGGCTTGAGAGGTTGGCCTGTGCATATCTCAGGAAGCTAAACAAGGCAAGAAGAAATAGAGACCATACAGATAAAAGACTAAGAGCAGCCCTTAGGAAAAGGACTTGGGGGTGTTGGTGAATGAGAAGCTCAACATGAGCTGGCAATGTGCACTTCCAGCCTGGAACTTGGGATGGGTTAAGACAAGCTTGTCCAACAGGTTGAGGGAAGTGATTCTGCCCCTATACTCCACTCTCATTATGTTCCCAACATAAGAAGGACATGAACTGGTTGGAGCATGTCTAGAGGAGGCCACAAACAAGATGAGAGAGACGGTGCATCTCTCTTATGATGATGGGGGCTGTTTGATGTGGAAAAGAGAAGGTTTCAGGAAGACCTTATAGCAGTTTTTTGGTACTTGAGAAAACTGACAGGAAAGATGGAGAGGGATTTTACAATGATATTTACATGTAGGACAAAGGGTAATGGCTTCAAATTGAAAGGATAGATTTAGACTAGATATTGGGGAGAAATTCTTCACTGGAATGTGTTCAAGGTCAGGTTGCATGGGGCATTGAACAAGCTGGTCCAGTGGGAGGTACCTCTGTCCATGATGGTGGGTTAGACAAGATGACCTTTAAGGTCCCCTCCAATCCAAATTATTCTATGATGAATCCCTGTTTATGTCTGTTTTGGCAATGACCATTTTGCAGAAGCATCTCCTCATTTTAACTTGTAGTAGAGGCAGAAGGTGGGGAGTTTTATAATATCAGCATATTTGTAACGCTGATAAATATTAGTATGATAATATCAGATATGCACTGTGTGAAACTAAAAAAGGAGAATACATTAAAAACAAAGTAAATTACATTAGAATGCTAATTTTTCAAATCGACATTGAGTCTTGGGCTAGTATTCTTATATAAGTCAGTTTTTATACTACTGTTAATTTTTTTGAGGTGACTTCTATTAAACTTGAAAACTGTGGAGGAGGAAAACTAAGACAATGAAACAAAAGGGCAGCAGAATACTTCTCAGGTAAGATTACACAGCCTTTTGATAAGAATCAGAATATTGTGTTCCAATCCGTTAGCAGCAATTTTATCTTTATTACAGCATTTGAAATATCATGCAGAAGTTCAACAGAATATACATCAGGGGTACTAAATACGAACTGGGCTTTGAAAAAATTATGTATCTTAGAGGAAGACAAATTATAAGATGTAGTAAAATTAAAATGTATTACTTAAAAATGTACTTAAAAAACTTTAAAATGGTTTTCTCTTAAAATTTGTATTCTTTTTAATAATTTATAAAATGTTCAGATAATAAATGATGCCAGCTGTAACCAGTGTTTTTAAATTCCAAGATGATGGAAAAGAATACATAATTCAAGTCTTATGAGGAATAAACCTCAAAACAGGATGCCATTATCTACTTAGATGTATGAGTAATTCAAATAAATGACTAACTTATTAATTATTAATTACCTACCTCTGTCCTGCCTCGTAGAACAGAAAGTAGTCTGACCATGATGTGAATCTACATTCCCAGCCCCAATGCACTTAGTAGAATTATGCTTTGTTTCTTTTCCTGTATCACAGAATCAGAGAACCACAGAATGGATTAGGTTGGAAGGGACCACAGCAAGTCAAGCTCTCCAACCTCCCTGCTGAAGCAGGGTCATCCTAGAGCACATGGCACAGGCAGATGGTTCTTGAGTGTCTTCAGTGAAGGAGACTCCATGAACTCAACCATTTCCCAGTCCATCCCACTGTCCATTCATCCAAGCCACAATTCTTGACTTGGCCTGTGAAGATTTCATGAAAGAATCTCACTCTCTTTCTTTTTTTTAATGATTGAATGTTTTAATGTTTGAGTTAAATTTATAGCACATATATGTAAGGTGATTTGACAAAGAAAAATAAATTGTGAAAGCTATGATTATTATTACATTACTTTATGTTCTCCTGGGACAAAGAAGAAATGTTGAATAAGGAATGTCTCCTTTGCAAAGAAGTTCTTTTGAAATTGAACAAAGTAACATTTTTAATGCTTTTCTTATTCAGTGTTTCAATGTATATAAAAATCTTTCATAATAATGCCACCTATCTTGTTTTCTTTAATACAGTCCCTTCCTTTTGCCACTGTGCTTTAAGAGCAGTAGATGTACCTGCAATTAGCATCTCATAGCCTCATGGGATTTTGTTTCCTTTTTCTTTAAGAATAAAGAAAATTAAATTCTAAAATTACATTTTCATCAGACTTATCCCATCTTCATCCATTTAGATTGTTCATATGAAATTGAAGGAATTCTGGAGTGAATGCGACAGACTACAGTGCTAACAAAGAGTTCTGCCTTTGCCAGCCAAAATTTTCTGAGAAGAAGATTCCTCAACTCATGGATAATCAAAATTCATTGTTAAGGGTTTTCAGTTTCATGAGATTTATAAACACAGACACAAAAATTGAGACAATGTGAGTAAACTTCATAATTAACTGGAAACATATGTAGGCTTTGCAGAGGTAAAGTAGAAAGATAACCTGCTCAATAAGCAAATTTATGAAACTCTTAGAGAAGGTTTCAGATTTCAGAACTATAGGTTGAAAACAAAGTGCAGAATTTTTAAATAAGCAAATTGCATTGATAGAATAGTTGTGTTAAATGAGTTGCTTTTATCAGGAGAAAAAAAGGAATAGAACTGTGGAACTGATTTTTATTTGTAGTGATAATTCAACAAGATTAATATGTTCTTTTGTATTTCAGAAGAAAGCTCTGAGAAGCTTAATTGGTTAAAGTGGTTTTGATTCAGATATTGTAATGTGACTAGAAGCGAAATTATCTTTTTAAAGTACTCATGTCTAGAATACTTGTATCATAGTGTAAAATTTTCCTCACTTGATGTTTTCTGTCATAGTCCCAAGAACATTTCTCAGTTTTATAGTTACAGAGATTTCCTGGATAATAGTTCCAACAGAAAGGAGACGAGTTTAAAAGAATTCCCCAGTGCATCTTAGGAAAATGAGGATCATAACTGTTTTGGGATGAGTGATCATATGAAAACCCTGAGGCTGTTCAGATTAGCACATTTGAAAATAGAGTAATTATTCAAGATGACTGGTTGATATTGTGTTCTTTTTCTTATTTTTCACTTACATTTTTTTCTGTGCTTGGTTTCAGTTCAAGATTGATATCTCAATTGAGGTATGTGTATGGGGGCAAAGTATTTAAAATCACATTATTGTTAATGGCAATGTAGTCAATAAAGTAATTTGAGAAACTCAGATGAGATGTAGGGGGCACCTTGGTTGTATTCCTTCTACTAATATTTTCATTGTGAGGAGAATTTGCTTTGGCTAGAATCTTTTCAATTACCATGTCTAGAAAAAGCCATGCACAGTCTAAATATCTTATATATTCTCCTGAATTAAACCTTTCAGGGTAGTTTCATCAAAAATCAGCTCAGTGAGCTCCAAGACCCTGCTAGCATGAAAAATAAATTGCAGATACAGTTGGGACATTTGTTGCTCTTTTTGAAACAATGTTAATGTAATTAACTTGTGGTGTCCATCACTACAACTATGACACAGTTCTAATTTACTGCAGTTAGCTTTGTCGACCAAAATCAGGATTCACTAAACTAAACATAACTTTTTAAAAAAATATTTGAGACACTCTACTGTTCCTTTTATATCTCTAATTGTTACAAAATAGTGTGGTTTCCCTAAAAGGGTCTTATGCCATATTTACCTGTTCCAGAATTTTAGTACCAATGAATCCTATTACAACCTAATCAATATATATATCATAAAGGGGATGAAAGTCCCCTTGTTTTAATCTGGTTTCTGAAAAAATTTAGCATCTACTCTCAGAGTCATAAATGATTATTTATATTAGAAATTTGAAAACAAGATATAAAGAAAATATTCTGTATCTCTTGATTTCATTTGTCCTAATGAGAATAAGACATGACGTTGATTTGTCAGTGGTCAATCCATTATCTACCAAGTGGTATTATGTAAATAGAAGATATAAAAATAGCTTAAAGTTGTATACAATTTTGTGGGGAAAAAATGAAATGGTAACATTAAAAAAATTACAGTTTTCTTACAAGGGCATCTTATTACACAGTTTTACACTAAAACCATTTCCAAATGTGCCTCATTATGTAGTTCACTAATGGCATTTCAGACCCTCAAAAATGTTAGGAACTTAAACATTGAGTTCATATGAGTCTTGAACTCAAGAGAAAGAGGTTCCTCACAGCTTGAGATCATTAATTTGCAGGCTATTTGTCAGTTGCCTGGTAAGCAGATGGAATGTACTCATCAGGGCACAATTTAAATGCGAAACAAATTAAAAAGAAAGAAAATTTAAAATTATGTCACCAAGCTGGGAGGATATCCAAATACTTCTAACCATGAGAATTGAATAGATTGGAAGTTGATACAAAAAAACAAAACAAAACAAAACAAAAACAAAAAAAAAAATGAAATCACTTTTTAAAAAAGTCTAGCTTCTTCATTTTGTGAGCTTTTCCATAAAAAGTTCTAGCTGATGGCTTAGTTCAGTCAGGAAAAGGCCTTCAGTCATGAAAAATAGATTCAAGATATAAACCTTTAAGAAACAATTCATAGTCTAACACTTTTTCTTACTTTGGTGAATTTTAAGCTTGTTACTTTAAATCTGAACCAAAAGCACAGTGTATAGTATGCTCTCTACATTGGACAAAGGATAAACTAGCTTTATAAAATTGTTTTAAGCATATGTGACTCTGAAACTACTATGAAAGCAGTTCTCCAGTATTTTTTTGATTTGTTCTGATTTAAAATACAAGACAGTATCATGATCCAATGCTCCTATGTAAATTGAATTGTAATAAAATCATGAACATTAATTCTTTCAGTCTTCAAGATTTTTTCATCAGCATTTGATATCCCTCAGGACTGATATGTATAAAATGAAGTATTTCTGGTAGTCATCTTTTTTTGACAGATCTGTTTGCAGTTTGTTGTCTCAGATAATAGTAGAAGAGAGTATCAAGAAATATTGGAATACATACTAAGAATGCTATATGTAACGATTTATCTTTTCTATTTTTTGGTATAATATATAAGATTACTTATATTCTGTACATGCCTGTGTATGTACATATATGTACATGGGAAAATGTGTCTATCTCTATGTATTTAGATATGTAATTCATACAGTCCTGAGGGTAGATTCAGTTCTTCTGTTATTTGTCCTGCAATGTATCTTTTTTAAACAAAAAATATATGTATATATTAGACACAATTTCCAGTCTGCTTTATCTCCTAAATTAAAATTTTTAATCGTGTGATTTAAAGGAAAAAATCCTAATGATAAAATAAAGTTCTTTCATTCTTCTTGGTTACAGTTTGTATTGTTTTTAAAATCTGTATTGCTATTCATAACTCTAAACATCTGGTTGAACTGTATAGCAATGGCAATTTTTCATTTGAGTATGTCATTAAGACATTACACCTGAATTTAGTCACCCATCACAAGTAAAAAATGTAATTCTTATTAAAGTTAAAATCAGCTTTGGGATTTAATCTTTCTTGATAGGTTGGAACTTTTACAAAGTTTATATGTGTGATGAAATTAGATCTAATTTATCCAGTTTGATGTATCTCCCCAGTCACATTTACAAAGATGGAAATATGTTAAATGAGTTACATAGATGAAGAAAAAAGATGTCCCTAAAGAAATTCCTCTTGATGTATATAATTAAGTGTCTTGTTAGAGACAACTCTAGTGATTTTCTTCTGCTAAAACAATATTTTCTCCTAATTTATTCTAATTAAGCAGACTGTCATGAGGTCACTTATTTGGCTGTTCATCATTCTTTGAAGATCTTTCTATGAACCAAACACAAAGTGGCACAATTACTCCTGTCAAAACCAAGGCTTTCTACTTCAACATAAATATATTGAAACTACTCTTTTCTATTTCCATTATTTCAGCAGAAAAATGACTGTGCTAGTCATGTCAAGTGCTGACTAAGTTAGATAGTGAACTGTATGGCAGGGACTGAAGAGGAGGGAGTAATGTGTGGTGCAGGAACTCCTCAGTAACAAAACAGAAGAAACTGTTGCACAAAACACTCCTTCACAGGATGACCCCTTTTCCCTGGGTTACTCTCTCATCTGGCTCCATCCCTCAGCCTCAGGTCCACAAAAGGAGATGGGTTTTTCAGGCAGTGACTGTGGGAGGGGGACAACCAAATTTCCAGAGCTGAAGCTGCAGGAGGGGAAGCAGCAGTCTCTGGCCCTGTGTGGGAAATATTAAAGGTAAGAAGGCTTTAGAAAGCTGTGAAAGCAGGCCCCAGAAACAGATCAGAAGAACTTGGAATTAGCTGCAACTGCAAAACTTGAAAGTAGGAGAAGATACAATGATACAGTGAGCAAGGACATGAAACAATAGTTTGAGTTTTTCGGCTTGGCTAGAATAGACCGTAAGACTGCAGAAAAATATGCTTAGCAAGATAGTAGGAGGTTTTAAGCTTAATAACGGAGTATTGTGTATTGTTAATGGAAAGCATACAAGCAAGCATTGTTTGAAGCAGGTGTACATGTGCTTTCAGTGATTGGCTAGAACAATTGTCTGGAAGATTTCGCTATATGCTATTGGCT
The DNA here is from genome assembly GCA_027886175.1 of Phylloscopus collybita. Lineage (NCBI taxonomy): Eukaryota > Metazoa > Chordata > Aves > Passeriformes > Phylloscopidae > Phylloscopus > Phylloscopus collybita. The sequence goes on along the minus strand of JAJNNQ010000026.1, from coordinate 30,084,338 downwards.
GGAAAACTTTTAAAATGCCCTGTAACAAAGAAATCCTCAGCTGCTGCTGGCAGACATGAGCTGTTGTCATCTTTCAATTGTCTCAAATGCTGTTAGGAGGCTGATGTCACAATAAAGGCTTGAGGAATGTCTCTCAGTGCTGCATTCCTGCACAAACAACACAGCCCCCGGGAAATGGTTAAACCTGTGACACCCAGCCCAGGCTGAGCCAGCTCTCCAAGGGGTCAGCACCAGGACCAGGCCAACCCCCTGAAAAAGACAGAAATAATTTTTACTGGACTACAAGTGATGTGTTGTAGATATCCCTGAAGACCTCAGGATACAAATTATGTGCATTTGAAGGCAGAAACTTAAATTAACAGTTATTGCAGTTAGAGAGACTGATTTCCTGTAAAGCATTTGCTTAACTTGCAACTGAAGTGAACTGAAGTGCTAGCAAGATGAAAAGAAAAATCAATTTAAAAAAACCTTTACGTTTTGTTGCCTGAAATTTTTAAAAGATTGAGAATCTCCAGTCTAGTTGCATTGTTACTAACTGAGATTGTTTTCCTGTATATACATATAATTTTCAAATGGAATAATTAATCTGAGAAAAAGTAAAATATAAATAATGAACAGGTGTGAAAAAACTGAAAAGCATTGCTGAAACTGTACAATATTTACTATGCATGGGTAGGTCTATGTATATGTATAGGCCTTCTTTATTCAGCATTAACATCCTTGTTTTTGTTAAGGTGTGTAATTGTCAAAAGAAATATTGGATGCTTCCATTGTGAATAAAAAATTATCCTCTACATTGAAATTAAGGTGGCATTGGCACATAATAGCAGAAGAGCAGACTAAATTTTTTAAATATCAAATATTTTGTTATTAGGTTTTGAAACAAAAAAAGTTAGTGATTTATCTACCTCCCGATAGAGAAAACAAAAACATCAGCAGTTTCCAAAAATCCTTCTTGTTAATCTAATCAAATTGTTCAAGTATTTTTGGATAGTGACATAACCAAATAGGTTACACAACTGTTCAAGGATTATTTGTTAGTAAATCAGACCAAAGGTTCATCATTCTCATCTATTGACTCCTAGAGTGTTCAAAGCTACATATGTGTAGAACAGTATTGGAAAGGGGCCAGCCTTATTTCTTGGAGTTTAATTCAACCTTCAATTATCTGTAGATCAGGGAGTTTCTGAGCCAGATGCATCACCTCTCTGTTCACAGACACAAAACCAATGCCTTTTCTCTGAACTTCTCTGCCGTCCCTGGAGCCCATACATACCACAACATTGAATTCTACAACTTATCCAGAAATTATGAGAGGATTCCTCTGCCTTTGTTTTTTGGTTCTTCAGTCTCCATAGGGTTAGGTAAGGTAACCAATCCCTCCACTCTAGAGACTTTAGCTTTATTTGATGTCCCTATTACTGGTTAAAAGGTATTAAATAAGGTATTAAATATGAGTTGTTCCCTGATTTGTACTAATACTAGTTAGTGTCACTGATCAACCAGAGTTTGAACAATTCATTACATTACATTACAGAATGGAAAATCTGAAATCAAGGGGGAAACAGAGGATAAATGAACTTTTAGTTAAAGGAAATTTAGATTTGCAAACATTTATTCAAACAAAATGAAAAACCCAAAACATTCCAACAGTAATAGATTTGATTATATGAATTTTATGTCATGAACCAAGTCTGTTCATGACAATCACCTCTGACTGACAGAGGACTTGAAATGATCACTCTTAAAAAGGAACACCCAATTTTTAAATTATCCTGTATCCATTCTTTACGTGATGCGGTAAAGAAGTTATTTATTAAAGTGTCAGCTACGTTTACTAATTTTGTATGATCTTCTAGTGTAAACATATCAATAAATGTATTATTCATTTTCTTTCTATATTTGTATTTGTTTCCTTTTGGATTCAGTAAAATTCCTAATAAAATAATTTTTGGAGACGAGCTAAAAGACTTTTTACTTCAAAGCTGTAAACTCATGATTTGGTCTCTGGTTGGTATGTCCTGCTTCATAGGGAGAAAAGGTTTCAAAAGGTGATGGGTTTTGTTGAAATTTTGTGTTTGGAGTTTTGTTTTATTTCTAACTAAAGTGATGAAATTGGTGTTTTATTCTGCTTCCAGTACATCTTTTTCAAAAGACATTAAATGTTCAAGGAGATCTGAACTGTCACAAAATCAGTGTTAGAGGCTATAGATGGAGAGACAGCAGTTTTTATAGCGCTTCAAAGCAAGAAAAAGGGCTATTTTTTTTGAAGACAGTGCATTCCAGACTACTGGCTGCAATTTAGCAGTTCTTTCTAGACAGCTCTGCTGATCTGGGACCTGACCTAATACCCATAAAGGTTACTTGTAGTTTGTCAGTGTAGATATTAGATGAATTCTGTTAGGATCTTTTGCTGCGGAAGAAAGCCTTCAGATTTAAACTGGCCATCTCTGATAAACTGCTAAGCAAATACTGGTTACATTATATAGTAGGTGAAAAGAGAAAGATATGATCAAAGACAGCCGTAAAGAAAAACTGGGTAGAAACATAACTATAGAAAATCATGAAGGTATGCTGTAGGGCATAGGTGAATTGAGTCTATTGATTTTTATATGTTGCTCTATAACTTCTGTTCACAGCTAGATGGTGTTTCCCAGTACAGAGTGAGCTATTTGCTGTCACACAGTAGAGTGTAATTTCTTAGCCATTAATGTCTGTCGTATTTTGTTGAGTGAATTGGACACTAGAACCAAGATCATCATTGTTTAAGTTGTACCAAAATGCTCTATGAACTTTCTTAATTAAATGGCATTCTACCGTCATTGGTAAATTGTATTGACTGAGGCTCAGAACACAAACAGGTTTTAGAACACACTCTGTGAATTTGTACTTTAGCAATTTAACATAGCTTTGCTAAGGCCACTATAATTTTAATTTAAGCTTCAAGATCAAGGTGGAAAAAAGAATATCGTAAAAAATAATGATTTCCGCTTATTTAATTGAACATTTTGATTTTGCCCACTTTTAAAAATAATTAATATTATATAATAAAGCTTACTAGTCAGTTTCTGCTTTGGATTACTCTCCAAGGTGTTTTATTCTTGCCTCAAGTAAAATTTTTTACATCTTCAGGTAACCGATTTTTACATAATTTAAAAAAAACCAAACAACTGTGTTACTGTGTTGCTTTTTTTTGGGGGGGTTGTTTTTTTTTTCCCCATCATATATCCCACCATCTTTGTTTCAGCATTTGCTGTGGTTACAAAGCTTGCACAGTGTGATAGAATAATATCACTACCTCCTATTTTGTATTTCCTGATGTTTGAGTAACTAAAAAAATATGTACTTTGCAAAGGTTTCCTAAGGCTGCCTTTTCAAAAAAGGTTGATTAGATAGTAAATTAATATACTATTGTTATTTTTATGGTATTATATATCTGTCACGACTGAAGAAAATTTTGACATTTTAGTAAGAAATTATAAAATTCAGCAATTAAAGGTGAATCATCAGGAGCTGTTTATTCTCTGGAGTACCACAGTCTATAGCAATGTGTCACCACCAAATGTGAGTAAGTGATGTCTAATGCCATACAAAGAAGTCATTATTACCACCCACTGTTGCCTCTAATGTACCAAAAAGGTATTTATAAGACTGTTCTCTTACCCTTATGTCATTTATACTGAAATACACAATGACTACCACATTCAAATACATGCTATAGTAATTAAGACAAGAGAATAAGACCCCTGGGGGATTTACTGAAATACAAAAAATTACTTAGTTTTGTTAAAACAGGAAAAGACTAGTTCAAGTGTAAGATTGTTATTTCCCAAGGAACCAGAAAGAAGAATATATTGTGCAATAGATGGAATTTCTACTATTATTATTTGTAAATTTTTAATATGCAAAATTGCATAGATAAAAAAATAAATCTTTGACATTATTTATTTATATAAATATTTCATGAAAATGCATAGAGATACTTTTTAATATGTATATATAAATTCAGAAAGCATGGCTGCTAGTGACATGGTCTGTGTCAAAAAGGAATTGCTTGAAAGGCTTATGGACTGGCTACTAGCACTGCACACTAAAACTAAGTAAAAAATATTATGAAGTCTTCTCAGGATTGTGGACACACTGAAATGATAACTTCCTGGGTAAAAGAATATGCATTTGTTTAGGGGCTTTCCAATATGTTTTCTTTCAAAATAACAACATTCCCTCTCTTCAGTTGCATCAAAAGAAAAAAGTCTGTCTGTAACAAGGGCAGAGAAAGATGTCTGGACACAGAAGAGTTTTAAAACTAATGATAATATTTAAACCTCTCTCTTTAATATTTGCACTGTGGTCCCACTGCTCTTCATTTAAGTGTTTTAAGACCACTTTCTGTGCTAAAATCTTAGGCAGGGTTATATTATTTTTTGAAGAATCGGGTACCAAATAGTTACTGCAATGCCTAAGCTCAGTATCTAGGCTCTTTGCCACATTTCACAACCATAATTCTGTATATTAATTTTGCTTTGTGCTTTAGCCCAATATCTACAGGCATGAGAACTTCCTCATTAGTATATTCATAACTGAATACTGATATTTATTTGGAATTAAAAATACTTCAAAATATCATGACACTGGTTTTTAGTTGTGAAAGCTTGAAATACATAGATCCTTTTACATGAAATGATATAACTTGCATGTCTTCCCATGTGGGGGTAGTGTTTATGCCACATGTAAGTGTCTTGCCTTGCATTGCCTTGTCTTTCCTTCCCATCCTTTACATTCCCTGACTTGCCTTCCCCTGCCCGGCCTGCCAAAAGGTCATTTCATAATTAAAAAAAAATACCATTACGAGTCTGTATATGTGAGAAATTTCTCACCTTAATTTCGACATTTTCTAAATTTAATTGTTGACTTCTTGACATGATTTTGTTTTTCTGTTTTCATTCATATGTTGATTATATGGGTTTATGGGTAAAGCTTTAATTGTTGTGAATTAGGAGTTTCCAGAGCATTAAAGCCAAACAGAAGAGCAGAATAATCCATTTCACATATTAGAAATAAATAAATAATAATTTTAAACTAATTCTTCAATTTAATCAAGAAGGTTTCCTTTAAGTGTCCATACACAAGTATTTATTACATGACATTTTAAATTCACAGCTTTTCAATGGAAAATGAATACCATTTGAATAGTTTTGTTCATATTCACGCCTATTCACATTTCTTTGTTTTTATCAACCCTACAAGCTTCCTTGTTTTTCATAGCTTCAGTTTCTTCATGGTACAATGAATAGATGTTCCATGAAAATTATGTTAAAATAACAGAGCAATTCCATGAATATTCATAGGGCTAATTATTATTCTTGCTTCTTGATTGTGAGAAAACATGGGAAAGTTTGTACATGTAGAAAATAATGTAAAAAGGGTGTTTGAAGTAGGACTTTGTGTATTTTAGCTGTAGTTCTCAACATTTAAACTTCTATTCAGGATGAGCTATTCACAAAAATAGTGCCAGCTACTTTGAAGAGGGCCAGGGCGGGGGAAGAACAAAAAGTCCATCAACAAAAAAAGCCTAACTATCCATCATTCAAATAAGATTAAAGAATCACAGGAATATTATCCATCTTTAGAAATTAGATACCAGTTTAGCAATAATATTCTTGAAAGGCTTAGGTCTTCCTTCCATGTTACATGTGCTACAGTGGCCTTCAGAAATTGCTGAGGTCAGCTAAGAGGCTACAGAAGAAAAGAGCCAATCAAGTATTAAAATAATATCTGAAGTGAGCTCTGATCTGCATGAGGAAAAGGCATCTGCTCAGCCTTACAAGAAATCTTTCAACACCTTTCCCATTTAGAAAATTTCTATGTACAGGACAGGTCCAACTCTCGTTCCCATCTCCTGGGTCACCCAGGCCATGTCCTAAGCTGCCATTCAGGACTGGGACCTGGCTACATGCTAAAATCTCACACGTATTAATTTCCTTTAGAAGGCAAACCAAATATTCTAGCTGAGTGAGTGCTTTCATACAATCCCTTTAGTAAATGATGGGAGGAAAAAGACAGGGAGACTGTACACATTGTATAGAATGCTTGCCCTCTCCCTTCATTTTGTGCAGGACAGAGGTAATGAAGATGTAAAAGCTCCTTTGCTCCTCTGCACAACAAAATGCCAGATGCTTGTAAGAGACACAGCAAAAAAAGAATTAATAACATTGCCTGTATTACTTGTTACCGATATGCAATTGTGTGCATGCACAAATATTGGTTTGTTTATGTACGTACAGCTAATCTGCTTCCTGTATGGAATTTTACTGGCCATGGGTTAAAATAAAACCATCTGGAAAAAAAAATAAGAAATCTTCATAAGGAGCTGATGAAGAAATTAAATGAAAAAAATCCATTGCCTAAAAAAGATCTTTGCAGATTGTAATTTCAGTGTGAAAAAACCCCTTTGCCTCAAGATATATCAGTGATCAGTAGGCTTTGATACATACATTTTTTAAGTGCTTCTGTATAATTTTTGCTGTTGCCAGACTAGTGTTTCTAGTAGTTTTATTTCTGTAGTAATAAGAGCTTTTCTTAACTAGGTCATCTAATTGAAAGTGGAATTATCTTTTTTAGACAGCTTTTTTGTTATTGTGCGGAGACAGGTATTTGTCTAGGATCTTGCAGAATGACATCACCAGTAACCATCATCCACTACCCAATTCCTTAGCTCTACCATAATGTAATACTGGCATAATCTTCTGGCTCCTGGCATGTTGTGTATCACTGACATCACACAAAGGTAATGCAAAACATTAATGGGTCAGAATTCTTGTGAGGCTGTCTGATATTGAATAATTATTGAATTGAATATTTATTATAATAATAATGATAATAATGATAATAACTCAGATGCTTTGTCTGCATCTGAGTTCATCCCTTCACATTTCCTTTAGAGCCAATGAAAGAAATAAGTTTTTGAAAAAAAAATGGTTGAGAATTAGGTTTCTGCATTTTTTCGGATAATTTTATCATAAAACTACACTTCCATTGACTGTGCAGAGCTGTACAGACTGTTAAGATGACTAAACAATTATGGACACCAATACTAGAAATTACTACAGTTAGGGAAGGTTCAACCTATCTACATTCTCTTTACAGTGAATGAAAAGGCATGACACTTCAAGGCAATGATTCATCTTTTCTCAAAGTTGGCATCCAGAATGGGTGAATAGATGAATCACTGAATTACACTTCTGTTTTTCTACATGGTTTTATTTCATGATTTTATTTCCAAAAATGTCCCTTAGGTCAAAATTATTAAATTAATTTCCCATGCATCTAAGCAATCATTAGAGTCGATTTGAGAAGAGTATACAAGCCCCTGTATACAACCATTTTGTTGTCAACTTCTCTGATTCAATTGTATTTAAGTATTTTAAAAATATTTTGATTTATATGTAAAAAAAATATTTACTTATATAATACATTTGGATTTTCTTCATGCATGCAGTTCTAACTCTTTCAAGAAGATAGTAAATTTTTCTTAATTATGTATTAATTATCTGTTACTCAATACTACACTTAAGCTAGAAAAAGTAATTATAACATTGATCAAATTTGAAAAATGAAGCATAAATATATTTTTAGTATTAAAAAATTGTGTGGATAGTAATATTTAACTTCAAAGATCAGAGAGTACCTTGACCTGTATGCTACTGTGGTTCATTACAACCATTTTTGCTATTTATTTGTAATGTTAAATATGATCTTTTCTAAAATAGTCAATATCACACTTGTCCTGGTACCACAGATACCAGAAATTTCTATTATACTTTGATAAATGGCATAAACATAAAAATAAATATATATTTTCCTTGTTTTATGAACATTTCATTAGCAGTCTATCCAAGATGAAACTCTGTGAAATATTCACTCTACTAAAACACCAGTATGTCTTTTACATTATTTTTTTAAGAATTCATTCAAATATTTCTGACTTTTTCATGTAACAGCTGTTCCTCCCCTGAGAGAAAAAAGAATAAGGCTTGTTTCATTTGAGATAGACAACTTGTTTCGACATGCTTTTCTTTCTCCTAATTGCAAAGTGAGGGACATCCTTAGAACATATTCAAAAGAATGTCAACTTCCTTTTTTCAAAGTTGTAAGAGTCTTGTAGGGAGTAAAAGACTGTCAAGTGTTATTGAGAGCATGACAGCCAGAATTTGACCAAGAAATATAACCCTTAATCTTGGGGTGTAATACTGACAAACCCTCACGTTTTGTGTTGAAATTCTTCCTTCTAGATCCCTAATAAGTTGATAGTTGTCATTGAGTTTGCTCTTTAGAGAAGGCTGTGAGCAATAACATGCTAAACATTAATTTGCTCATGATGAGTAAAACAGAAGCAACACAGCTACTACCTCTCAATTTAATGTTTAATGAAAAGTTAAATAGGCAAAATTACTAAGGAAAAGATGCAGTCCTTCATTTTCTGCAGCAGAAAGCGATGTAAGTGATAATAATTGACATAAATAAACTGAATATGCTTGAAAACTCTGAGGGAGATCACAGCCTATTGATCTATATCATTTAACAAAAAGTTACAAACAAAGGCTGGTTATGTGTTTTATATGAAAAATACCACAAAACAGAGTTCTAGTCAAGACAATAATATGCAATTATCTCTTTTTTATTCATACTATGGAGATATATATAAAAATATTGCTTAAATGACACTGATAATTTTTTTAATGCCATGTCCATTATTTTATTTAATTTTCCATAATTGCCTTTTCTACTTTCTTAAAATTTTTGAACACATGTTCTTTTCTCTTAATAATGTGATGTCCTGACATGGTAGCACCTGCATAGCCATACATAAATTACAGGTTCATCACATATAATTTGTTCACAAAAGCAAGCTTGAATAGTCTGGAAGGGTTAGAGAATGCAATTATGTGAAGAGAAAAGGCATTTTGGGCTGAAACGTCAAAACATGTTGCTTCAGAGTTGCAATGAAATTGATAAATCTGGTATGATTTAAGAGCTCTTTCTGAAAATCAAGTAGAACGGAGCCTAATCAAAGTTTATCTTACAATCTTTTTCACCCCCATTTAATGCTCATCAAGGATCCTGAAGGAAAAAATTAAGTTGGTTCTGCATTAAATTCTATGATCCTTTACAAAATTAATGTAATGATACCATACTGATCAGATTTTGGGCACCATTAAAAAGGTAACATAATTAAAGCACAAGTTACTTATTTTCTAGCCTCTATTTTTAGCTGCAGGAAATGTTACTAAAACTATATTCCGAGGAAATGAAATATGATCCTGCAGTTTTACTACAGAAAGTTGGTGGTCATTGTCCAGATTCCCAGTATCCAAATTACTGAGTCTTTTTACCACAGATACGACAGAATTTACATTATTTTACTTAGAGGTCTAAGAATGTTGCTTGATTGACATGCCACAATAAATGTGACTATGTGATCAGATGGTCAAAAGCCACATTGGAGCATTGTTTCACATAACCGCAAAATTTTAGCCATGGTTCATGCAAAAAAACGTTTGCAACTTTCTCAGTTGTATAAATGTTCATGATAAGAGCTAAGGTATTTTACCTCTGGGTTGTAATAGATGGACACATAGATGATGAAATAGAACAAACTACGTAGTTAATGTACCAGTGGTATTCTAGAAGAGCTGCAATGCCAAAAATGGTAGAACACTGAATTACACATTAATTTGAGAGAGAGGGAAAACAACAACAAAAAAATACCCATCATTAACAAAAACATAGAATGTAAGAATATGGTTTAATAATTAAACTTGAAGAAATGGACAACACAAAAATAAAATTATGACATGGTTCAATTAGCAAAGTGATCTCCTCTGGAAACTTCAGGAAAAATGAGATTATTTTAAGGACCTATTTCTACTTTGAAATTAATGGCAAAAGTCCAGCTGAAATCACTGTGAGCAAAAACAAGCCCTAAACAATGAAAGAAAGAGTCTGGCAATATTTCAGGACTACATCAGTTTTAATGATTCATGCAGTGCCAAGTGTTTGGGTATCTGAGACTGAAAAATAAACAGTTTCTCTTATGTATTACTACTACAGGTATAGACATTTCAGAGGCTGAAATGCATGCATATGCCTACAGTAAATATTGTTATCATGCAAATTTTCCTTTTTGTAAAATAGGCTAATAAGGGTAGAAATATACTAAAGTGGGGGGAAAAAAAGAAATCTAAGCATAAAGCCAAACCAAAATTTTGAATAAATATTCTTCTAGAATTTATTGAAAAATTGTCATATTTTTGTTTGGTTTCACATCTGTGTCGCACAGTAGTTTACAAAGATGCAACCTAAACAAAAGAAATTTTCCTTTCAAAAATCAACAGCATCATAAACAGGAACCTCTTGAGAAGGTTGGCAAAATTTCTTCTGACATGCTGAGTGAAAAAAGAAATCCAGTTGTAGAATTGTGATGACTGATAGCATGTTTGGACATTGATGGGAAATACTCCAAGTTCATTGAACTAGTGATTTCAATGAAATGAGTTTTCCACCTTTTGTATATACTAGATAACTATAATATACATATTTATATAATTATTATATATATTGGATAATTAAATTGTGTCCAAAAAATAGTATACACCAGTAGGAGATAAAATATTTATCATCAGGTAATTAATTCACTAAGTATGGGGTTTTTTTCTCAAGGAGATATTATTTAAACCCCCCTACAAAATATTTTTTTCTTCTAAAGAAGGAAAGATGAACAACATGGTCAGGGTTATTATTATTATTAACCTGTTGAAATATTAATGAAAAATCACTTCTAAAAGATTTCTGTCTAAACATAGCAGAAAGCTTTTATTAAGTCAAATCTCTGTTGCAGAAATAATTCATATCTGCCAAAAATTATATTGTCATTCTGTTATGATAACTCACATATCCACATGGTCCTGGAACTAAGCAAACAAATTTCCTGTTTGGTCAAAATAAAGGCAGAGTAGATGACAGGATACTATGGATTAACAGGTAATATTTCCTAACAACTAATATTGAGTTAAATAAACCTCTGGTCTGATTTTATGTAGAAAATCTGAGGAAGGATTATAGAAATACTTTTTAAGGATTGTATTGCTCACCCAGGAAATATTTTGTTTAATTCGTTCAACTCCTTTTTATTTTTTTTTAAATATTGCAATTGATTGATTGATTAGTCTTGTCTCTCATTGCTGCATCCTTGTGAGGGATGTTCTGAGATGCTGTTTAAAGATGGACAGTCAGCCAAACTGGCATTTTCCTAATAATGAAATTCACTGGTATCTGCCATTCATTTTAGCTAATCAATAATAATGTCATTTTAAGAATATTACTTTATTTAAAAATTAATATAACTTATTCCAGACTTTAAAGAATTGCCTTTTTCCCTGTTACATTTTTGGGGGTTTTTTGTGGGTTTGGATTTTTTTTTAATTTGCTGTTTTGTTGTTGGGTTTTTAGGGGTAGGTAGGACAGGACTAGACTCTGAGTGAAGTAAGTTATGTCCCCAATGACATGGGAGGAGCTCAAAAGGCTGTTTTTCATTCATGCATAGTAATACTGCTTTAGTATTTCACACACTGATTTTGGGTGACATTTTAATCAGTGGAACTGACTAAACCAGACTAAAGGTTTGGACTGATAAGTAGAAACACCAAAGCTTTGCAAATTCTGGATAAGTAAACTGGAACCAATGACATTATATGTTACACTATAAGACAGCTCAGATGCCACATCATGATGCAGTTTTCTGTGCACCAGGAAGCCAGTGCACTAGCCAGAGTAAATCAATCAGCCACTTCGAGACAAGACCTTTCTAGTCATAAATCCAGAGCTCCAGGTGTACCCAAGGATGGAATTAAGGGGAATTCACAAATTCCTGCTTATAATTAACTTTTGGTTCAAAACTGAAGTAATGGGGTACCTAAATTCTTGTTGTGTTATTGCTTATTGTCCCTTGACACAGGCAAGGAGTCTTTGGGATAAATCGTGTTTTGTTGGGATCAGCTTTCTATGGTCCCAATCTATCCCAATTATACCAACTTTCCCCTTCCAGGAAGTACCGCTCTGTGATCTATATTTTAGAGGTAAACATAAGCTCTAGGCTGATACAACTGGCCTGACTTTCTTTCCTTTCTTTCCTTTCTTTCTTTCTTTCTTTCTTTCTTTCTTTCTTTCTTTCTTTCTTTCTTTCTTTCTTTCTTTCTTTCTTTCTTTCTTTCTTTCTTTCTTTCTTTCTTTCTTTCTTTCTTTCTTTCTTTCTTTCTTTCTTTCTTTCTTTCTTTCTTTCTTTCTTTCTTTCTTTCTTTCTTTCTTTCTTTCTTTCTTTCTTTCTTTCTTTCCTCAGATGCAGTTTTGGGGTGTTTCAGTTGCATCCATGTATGGATGTATAGGTAGATATCTTGTGTGTATATATATACACATATATATATAAACACCAAGAATTTCATCTGCTGTCACATTCTGTGAATGTCCTCCTATTATTTCTGGTTTAGAGTGTTTTGCATGCATGAAAATAAGTGAACTTAAAATAAAGCTTTATATGCATTTTCATTTCGTGTATACAGTGAACATTCTGGAGTTTTCTTCTAGAGATTTTTAAAACTGTGTAAAAAAGGAACATAAAGTAGTTTACACTAATTTTTCTGGGTTTGTTTTCTTTTATTTTTAGCAGCAATGAATGCTGAGACCTGTTGCCTTAATTATAATAGTTTTCTTAGAAATTGAGTTATGCCTATATTAAAATTACCTTCAGCTGGTTCATTTATAAGCAAAGTATGTATTTTATGAGTAATTTATAAAAATGCCCCAGCTCATGAATGTTGAATATAGTCTTTTCTATTTTGCTACTCTCCTCTCACGCTCAGCAAACAAGGCTGACTATATCAATGAATAGGGTCGTCAACTACCAAATGTGGGGTTGCTTTTTTTTTTTCCTCAGGACACTAAAGCCTGTTTATGTCTTTGGCTTTGGTAGCTATAGAGTCTGCAGCATTATGTATGTGAGGCTTGAGTAGAATGTTAATGATATTAAGTATTTCAGACTAAATTACATCACAAAAATGCAGCACAAGTTTCTGATAAGCGGTGGTTGCACTGCCTGGTTTTAATACACATCTATCACAGCAGAATGCAAAAGACAAACACATAGTCTTGCTGTTTGTAATCATATACCAACGAGTACAGTAAATAAGTGCCTTTGATTTCTTTGACTTGTTGCACAAAATGCAAATATATACATAGACAGAAAGGTTAAACTGGGGGAGAGGAGAAATAAAACAAAAGGAGAAAAAGGAAGAAAAAAGCTGCTTTTCAACCTGAAATCCCCACCCCCACAAATTTAAATATGTTTCTATAAAATTTTAATGCCTCTCCAAATAATTATAATATGCTGATGCCTTTTTAGTGATACAAATTCTGCAATCCCTGTCATGATATAATTTCAAGCAGATCTGTTTAAGGTTTCTGTCATGGACAGCAGCTTTCAATCACACTGATGAGTAGAGCACCTTGGTGAGTAGGTGGCATTTTAAGTGAATTCACAATTATCCTTTCCTGTACATGTATAACTCTTTCTGGATTTAGTGATGGCCTTCTCTTTAGCATTTTTAAACTCAATATTGAATTTTTCTTTCACTGGTGTAATGAATGTTTGACCATGCTGAAAATCTTATTATAAACGATGACAGGAGTGATGACTAAGATCCGTAAAGAAGTCACAATAACACAGCACATTCTTCCAGCCTTATCAATGTTAATGCTCTGAGCATAAATTAGGGGAAATAAATATATATCCATCAAGGAAGAAATCTATATACATTTTGAGGTATTTTGACACAAGTTTTTTATATAATATGTAAAACATTTCACTGTGAAAAAATATAATAAATGTTGGTTTGTTCATCAAATTTCAACAAAGGTGTGTACAAATCACAAAGCAAAGATAATTTATTTTTAATGAAATTTTAAAAGCTATAAAGCACTTAAAAATACCTAAACAAATCCAAACCTGAATACCTTGTGATCTGCAGCTATTTTAGGTAGTTGACAGAAATTTATGACATATTGCCATGGCAACAATGGGCTATCTCAATAAGGTGTTGCATGTGAAGAGAATAAATTCTTATGATGCATTATAATGCTTATAATTATTTCTCAAAAGTCTACCTGTTGCGCACAAATTAAAATCTGCCTTTTTCTTTTTCCCCTCTTCTTCTTATTTGTTACAATAAGGTTATTTTTTTCTTAACACTTTAAAGGATTTTACCCGTGATAAGTTCCAATCGTGCTCAATTAGTCCACTAGATGGAGCATCTAGCATTTCCAGGAAAAAGGAAAAAAATGTATTTAGGAAGCTAATTTTCACAAATACGTGTTAAAGTCACTGAAGGTTTAAGAATAGAAGGAAGTAAATCACAGTCTATTTAAACTACTGTATACAAGGCAGTCTTTGATTCAGCCTCATTACCAAAATAACTCAGTTTGAAGAATGATTTAAATACAAAAAAAAAATTTAAATCAAATAAATTTTAAAAAATCCACAAACAAAAAAGTAGGGGGAGGGGGGCTAAAGAAGAAAAATGCTTTCAAGATTCTCCAGTAAGATTTCAGTTCTTTCCTTCATTATTTGACATTTCATATGTTTGAATTTATATAAGCAGCCTGCAGAAATCTTTGGAGGACAGTTTATATTAATGCTGCAAAAGAGTAATTTCTGTGGAAAAGAAAGAGAAACGATAATGAAGCCTGTGTAGACTACTGTGAGTGAGAAAAAGGGGGAAATATGAAAGATACGCTTCAATGAAAGGGAAACAGCAGTGGATATTGTACTGCCATAGGAAGGCTGTGAAAATCAGGCAGGAGCTCCAAAGCGTTCTTTCAGTTCAGTGAGCACTGAGAAAGTAAAGCTGAGCAGCTGTGAGTTCAGAGGTAGTAGGTCAGCACGACCTGCTCAATCCACAGGCTTGGGCACACCAATGATGTGCATCATCTGGGAGGTTGAAATCAATCAGATGTTAGAGTTCTCTTACTGCCCCTACCTTCTTTCCCTTACCCTTGGACACAAGGCATTTATTTTCATCAGCTAAATAAGAATGGATTTCTTAAAAGCTGGCTTTTGGCCAGGTTAATTTATGCATACACAAACTTATGCTTCACCAATTTACTAAAACCCATCATTTAAGGCTGTTCAAACGTGCAGCTGTTTAAATGAGGTTGGAAGCAATTTTACCACACGATGCTGATGTCAGTTAAAAGCTGAGTATTAGCAAAATGGGAAGGCATCAATGGAGTGTGTCTCCTACAGTGATCTGTGTTCCCCAGTGTCTAATGGATCAAGGAGACAGATATGCCTAGCTCATCGTCTCGTAAAGTTAAATTCAGATCTATTACCTATTACAGACATGTATGTATAAGAGGGCAAGCATTTTAAGTAGAATGAGAATTGTTTTGGTTCTGGCAAACATCCAGGGCGAGTCTGAATGGAGACTTTCAGGAAAAACAGGATGTAAAACTGCCAAGTGTGAAAATGGCTACAAACGATAGTTTATGTGGGGAAAAAAATAAAAAATAAAAAAGCACACTCAGAAATCTAGATATATCAATCAGATAACACAGGTAAAGAATGCATTTCCCAGGGTGTGATCCCATGGAAAGAGAATGTCATGTATAAAAGCTCTGGGTAAGAGCTACATCAGTTCTGGATACGAATTATCAGCTTCATGTACTCATGAAAATGTAAATTTCTTTTAGGTGAAAGAAAGTGCTCAGAAATAATTGTAAACTTCTCTGAATTATGCAGATAAGTGGTTATTCAAGGTATGAGTTTGTTCATCTGTGAATGGGCCTGCTTCACACTGAATCATATTAAAAAATTCTTCCTTTTCTGTGTTGATTATATCTAAGGTAGATATTGATTTATATTCCACATGTTTTAAGTGTGAGAAGACATACAAAAGAACAGACTTTTTTTTCATTGCAAAATATGAAGGATCTGTATTTAACTGTCTTTATGGACAAATAGCAGACCAAAAGAGAAATGAAAAAATATAAATAAATATTGAACAAAGCTGTTTATTGCATGCTTGAAAAAATTATGATAAAGGTTTGAAATTTGTATTATACTATTAAAGTTGATAGTCTAATAAAATTACATAGGTTATCACTGATGTATCTGACATGTGGATAGTGATTTTAATTTTTGAATGTTTATCTGCTGTCTTTTTACAATCTTAAAAGAAGTAAGATGCAAAAAGATGGAAAGTTAGAGGATTTGCAAGAGCATGTAGTGACAAGACAAAGGGGGAATGGGTTCAAACTGAAAAAGGGTTGGATTAGATTATATAGTAAAAAGAAATTTTTGCTGTGAGAGTGATGAGGCAGTGGAACAGGTTGCCAAGGGAGGTTGTGGATGCCCAATCTCTGGAAGTGTTCAAGACCAGGCTGGATGGGTCTTTGAGCAATGTCGTCTTCTGAAAGGTGTCCCTGTCCATGGCAGGGGGGTCAAACTAGATTATCCTTAAATCCCTTCCAATCCAAACGATTCTATGATTCCATGACTGTTTCTTATCAACAGTCCTGCTAAAACAACAATTTTCAATTCTTGCTTTACAGCTTGACGCTCCTATCTATGCAATTTTCTGAGATGTAGTTTTCTTGGGGGGGAAAAAAAAAAAAAAAAAAAAAAAAAAAAAAAAAAAAAAAAAAGTAAAAACTTCTGATTGTCTTTGGTTTATGTATGTGGGGTTTTTTTCCCCACAGAAATGTATGTTGTTCACATTTTGTTCAGTTTTAATAAAATTTAGTTGGGATATTTTATTACCTTCAGTTGCAGCTGGGATGACACCCCTTGAATCTAACATGCTGCTGTACTATTTCAATGAGAGGTTAGTTGAAAAGAATGGTTAATTGAGAATAAAATTAGTTACTTTATAGAAACACAACATCTGAATTAACTGCAAGAAATGTAACAATTTCTGGACTTTTTAAACATGGGTTGTTAACTTCCTTGGCCATAATTGCTTCTTTGGAGCTATTATGCTCTCATGTAAATACATATTTAGAGACATTTCAGAAATGAGATTATGGGCCTAGTAGACCATGGCTATGCTGAAGGATTTACAGCACATACTGTAATAAAGCTGACAAAAGTCATGTATAAAGTATTATAAGCCACTCTGAATGTCTTAGCTGCTTAACTTCTTCAATACAACAATAGGCTGAGAAAGCACTGTGACTTTGAGAAAAATATGTTTATATTAATCATAAAAAACACTTTTGTAAGCTTTAAACTCTGTCATTGCCCCATATTCATCATACCAGTAGCTAATTCTAAAAGCTAGTTCACATCAGAAAATCTACATTGAATGGAAGTAATATAGTAGAAACAACCTCAACAGCCTTCTCCTCTCAGATAGTTACTCTACAAGACTGTTTGGAAATGTAGACAAACAGGCAGAGTTTTAATAGGACAAGTTTCACTGCAGAGGAGAGGCCTGAGTTCACAGTTAGGGTTCTGTAGTGGGATTATAGGTGAACAATAAAACTTAGTATTTCCTGTATCTCAGAACCATATTATCATCCAAATGTAATAGTATAACACTGGTGGTTTCACACCTGATTTTAAGTTATAATTTTGGAAATTATGGTTAATACATTGTAAAATAGTATACTATCTTGATCCAGACTCAGCAAATTAGAAGATGGGATTTGACTGAACTGCTTAATAGTCTTTTTTACTCATGAACAGTTGTTTGATTTAAATGAGTTTCATATGAGCGTTAAGGTTTCCTTTTTTTGATGACTAGGATAAGTAGTAAATCACAAAGCGAAATTATTTTTGAAGGGAAAAAGGTAATTTGGGAGACCATCCATTCACTGAGTATCTGAATCAGTATTACATGACTTGCAGAAAATTCAGAAACTGACCTAATGAATTCTAATAAAGATAGTAAAGAAAGTTAAATTAAAAAAAAAGTTGATAAATAAAGTTTCATGGTCTGACTTTGGCTGGCAATCCACATGTAAAGGATGTATGTAAAGAATGATCTTTAGTTTGTCTTATTCATTGTTTTAAACAAATTGCTTGTCTAATTCTAATAATAATTATAAATATGTTTAAATTAATCATATTTACAGAAGAATTTATGACTATAATGTGGTGGATAAACATCTTTTTGGGAACTACCTGAGGGAGCAAGTGGTTCAGTCTTGCTGAAAGTTTGCTGCATGCTATATGCTGCATACTTTGATGATCTCCTATACTGAAAATTGCTTAGGATTGCATAATATGCTGAAAAGTACAAGGCAGACTAGCAGATATAGTGGGTGATCATTTGCTAATTTTTTTAGGCCATTTGGCTGCCCTTTTTTAACTATCACTGATTCCTATGAAGATGCCATCAGGCAAAACTAGGATTTTTTTTTTTCAAACAAACAGACAAAAATATTATAGAGGCTAGACAGTTGTTTGTTTGTTTTTTTTTATTAAGTTCTTGTAAAATCTGGAAAGAATTTAATTTAGATTTTTCTAGTAACTGTAAAATTCAATTCTCTGATTTTCAAATTGTTGCATTTGACTCAGTAAACAAATTAAAGAAGATACCTTCTCTGAACTTCTCTTACAGGCTGTCCAATACATAAGTGCAACTAATTAATGCTTCTGATGTATATGTGGGTTGACTGAAAGACTAGAGGAGCAAAATCCCTCTTGTGCAAGAGAACATCAGGTTCATCACCACTTGAGGAAGCTGAACATGCATAAGTCTGTGGGACTCCAGGAGATGTAGCCCAAAGTCCTGAAGGAATTGACTGATGTAGTTGTCAAGCCACCCTCCATGATATTTGAAAACTCGTGGCAGTCAGGTAAATCTCAGGTAATATTCTTGAAAGAGTAATCATCCCTGGAGCTGCTTTAGTGCAGCTACATCCATGGGATAAAGAGACTTGGGCTGGAAAAGTGATGTGATCCCTCTACATGGATGATTTTTTATTTCAGCAAGTTAACTACCTATGTTATATTTTAGGAGGACTCTTTTTCTGCATTCTCAGAGAATTATTCCTCTGTATAGTCCCTTTAAAGCCCAGATAAATTATTTTCCAGGACTGAATTGTGTCTTACCACTTTTATCTTTATGTATTCTTAGACTTAAATATTTTTTCTGTTGCTGCCAGTTTATCCTTTAATATTTGACTTTGAATATTTTAACAATTTAAATTCTTCTCTTTACAAGTTTGCAAAAAACACCATCAAAATTACTTTCAAGGGCAATATACCTTCAGGTACCCTGTTGCAGGATAAGGAAATAGACTACAAGATCTTTTGAAAACTCATTTCTGTTTCATAATTAGGTGAATTTCAAAAATTGGGTCATTTTTCAAGCAGTATTTAAATTATTTAAAAAAAAATCAAAGTTTTATTGATTCAAAATGAGCTTCCATTGCACGAAATGTGTAAATTTTCCAAGGAGCTTTTATCCCTATTCCTGTGTTATTCTTGAAACATGACATTTTGAAATTTCTCCCCAAATGACATTTTATGTCATTATATATTTAGTTACTAAAGTAATTTTAGAAATGACACTTAATT
This sequence comes from Phylloscopus collybita, assembly GCA_027886175.1. Lineage (NCBI taxonomy): Eukaryota > Metazoa > Chordata > Aves > Passeriformes > Phylloscopidae > Phylloscopus > Phylloscopus collybita. Next base: position 30,064,705 of record JAJNNQ010000026.1, on the reverse strand, counting down.
TCAAAATTATTTTGAAGCAATATTTTAACTTTTTTTCTTTGAAACTTTGAATTGAAGCACATTTTGTCTTTGTATTCTCCAATTAAATCACTATGTTTCTCAAAATCGTGCTTCATGAAAATGGGAATTTCAACAAAAAAACCCACAATTTTGCCTTCCCCATTCCCCCAGGAAATCTGGTTTTTGAAAAAAAGTTAATGGGTGTACTGATTAAGGACTGTTCAGTTCTTACTAATTTTTCATTTAATATTCCATACTTTTGAACCAGAAATGTGAGATCACAGAATAGCATATAGTAAGATCCTAGGATCCATGTACAGGTATGTGCCATATATGTATAAATTAATTAATGGGGGAAATTGTTCATTTGAGCTAAAAAAGTGCTTGATAATAATGCATTTTATATCTGGAAAAAAAGTCCACTTAGAGGAATACTAAGACTCATACTGAAAACTGCAAAGCACCCTTTAATCAGTGCTAGGGTAGGAAAACTAAAAAAAGAAAACCAAAAATAACAAATTCAAACAAAACCAACACACAATCAAGAAATAAAGCCACTCAAACTGATGCCCAAGGACATGATAAGAAAACCAGGAGTAAAAAAAAAAAAGTTAATTTTGTGAGTGCTCAGCTAAGGAATCCTGGTTTCCATGGATTTGATCTTTATGCCTGTGCCTAAGAGGAGTCCAATCTAAAGCTTTCCCTTTATCTGAAGTGTACATGATTTCTTTTCTGTGTGGATTATATGACATTGAATAAAGGTTGTGTTTATACTGCAGCTTTTCTCTCAAGAACAGTTCAGCTCTGAGTGTATCCTCTATTTTTCTGTCATCTTTCTCAAAAAAGTGCAGAAACTTAATAACCTTTTGGAGTTTGCCAAATTTAATGGAGAATGTGATTGAAATTGTCTAGTTGTGCAGCAGTTGTTTGAGGTGCAAACAGACAACTAACTAGGCAAACACACACCAGACTGTGATTATGTAGCACCCCTACAAAAACATGTTATAAAGATGCAGGTGGAAAGGCTGGTAAGATAAGGAAAGAGAGAGCTTTAACAAACTGCAGCCAGGAATAGCTTCAGTAGCTTCTTCAGTATTGGAAACAGTCAAGTCCAGGGGACCAATTCTAGCCAGTTTTTAAGGGTCAAAATTATGAGCGCAAATACACATTGCGTAAGTCCTACCTTCACATAAAACTACTGTCAAGGGCAAGAGGAAATACTACTCTACCTATGCAATATAAATCAGAATTTATCTACTTCTGTCAAGACAGCATTTCTTATACCCAAAGAGTGAAAGGCAGCAGTTATGATGGAATTTCTATTAAGTAAATCTTTACTAAGTAATCATTGACCAGCATGACATACTGTGCTGCAAATGCTTCCATCAGTAGAATAAGTGACCAAAATTATTATGAAAATAGAATAAATTCCTTTATTTCTGCCCAGGCTTACTTTGGCCTTTTGCAAATAAATTTCCATTTTATTTAGGTCTATGAGGGTTTTTCACTCTTGTTGATGGACTAGAACCAGAAGAATTTTTGCAATTAGTTGAAAAGCCAAGCAACCACTCAAGTGGTGCATTTAAATGTTCAGTTAACAATATTGTCACACTACTTCCTTCATTCATAGCAACTACAAAAACAAGAGGCGCTGAGAGGCTAAGTTAGGTGAATAATCACCTGAATGCAAGCTGGCTATGAAGCAACTGAACTGAGGTGTTTCAGAATATTCCTGTAGCTGGCAATTTACTCTTACTTTTGCTGTACTGTTCAATTAAATAGTAAAAATTTAATGAAAAACCAGTCATTATTTTCTTGGGAGCAAAAAGATATTATACAAGTATCAGATTTTTTTTTAAGAAAGTTCACCCACAATCAGTTCAATTTAAGTTTGCAGTCTTGCTTCAGTTTGCACCATAACAAAATATTCCATTTTGTAGCACTGAGAATGAACCAGTCTGCCTCTTCTATTTATCTGATAAGCATCTGTGAAGCTATGAAAAATCATGTAAATTGTTTGCCCTGCTTCTGTTGCGTAATAAGGCAGGCACTTCCAGAAGGCAAATTATCCCTAAGGCTCTTATCCAAGAGGGGCTGCCCTCTGGGCATGAACATGTCTCTGCATTGATACTGAATAAGCCTGGATGACTAGCTTAGTCGACATGATTGTAAGGCAGCTAAAACTGCATGGTTGAATCTCATCTCTAGAGTCTACACTTGGCATGTACACAAAGGAAAAGATGGATTTGAGGAGAGAATGTCTAGAGCCTACAAACTCCATATATAATTAGATTAATGAGAATTCTCCAGAGGCTCCATCAAAGAAGGAAATTATTTGTCTAATCCAAATCTCACAGACAGCAAATATAAGATTCTCAGTGACTTCATTAGAATTTATATCATGCCACAGCTTACAATGTTTTTGTGGGGTTTTTTTTGTTGTTGTTGTTGTTTTTTTTTTTTTTTTTTTTTTTTGTGTGTGTGTGTTTTGTTTGTTTTGTTTGTTTGTTTTTGTTTGGTTTTTTCCTCATTTATATGAAAATATTTACACCAAAATGTAAAGTAAATAAATGAAAAAGTCATTAAAGACGGCGTTTATTTTACCTAAGCTTAGACATCAAACAATTAGTTATCTTAGGCTAAAATAATAACCCTGGGTACTTTCTGCAGCTTAGTGAAAATAAATAGACATCTGCAAAGGATAATACGTCTCACTAAGTTTAGGCAGTCATCTTGAGCCAAGAAGACTCTCCTGGATGTATCTATCTTTCTCCACTTAATAAAATGGAGCAGGCGATGATTAGTTCAGAATTCAACAGTTTGGTGTTAGAAATCCAACTCAGGCAAATTGACCACCTGAACAGACTGGATCATTTTCTAACTTTTTTCCTTAGCAGTTTCATTACTGGTCATTCAGTAAAATACCTATACCTAGAACAAATTTTGTCAACAAAAGGATCCTACTTCATAAGCTCCAGAGGGAAAGCAAAGAATAGTCTATAAAAGTGGAATGCAGGATTTCTTGCCCTCAACTTCCAAGGATTGAGATTTTTCTGGAATAAGAGAGTTTCCAACAAAGCTGAGTCCTTTTGTTGACATCTGCATAGCACAGATGGCATCACCTGTATTCTATTGAACAAATTCATATATTTAATGATAGTCTTTAATAAGTCACAAAAAACTAACATGGAAATGCAAATTTGAAAAAAAATACAAAGTACATATGTGAATCCAACATTTAGGATTGCATAATTGTATTTTGTTAACACAAATAATATTCATCATAATTTACAAAGTTCAGATGTATAAGGCTGCACATCAGTCCATCCCTATGCTCCAAAGAAGATTAATATATATCAGCTATTCCAGATGCTCACTAAATTGTAAAGGCCATCAGTGAAAAGATAAAAACTTCTTTTGCTATTAGAATATAACTTTTTTTCAATTTTTTGGAAACGAGCTCTTACTAATTTCATTTGAATATGTATGTTTTAATTGTTGAAAATCAGGCCATTTTTTCTTGTTCTACAAGTATTTGTCATCAATTGATGGCTGCTGCTGCTCACTGATTCATTGAGTAAATAATCTTAGTCACCAGCTGAAATAGCAGGTTCTCAGAGGAAATTGAAATCCCTGAAAGAGGGGTGAAAACCTATTCCACTTCAAAACATGAGTGGCATTTTAATGCCTCTTGATGTGTAACTTCTTTGTCATTAACATTATGCCTACTATAACTAAGCAGAGCTACGTCTAGGTTGGATTTGAATAGATCTGGCATGTCTTCAGAGAGAGTCAAAGTTTTTTATATTTTTTATTAGTCCTGGTGTTGCTTCTTGATGATAAGGCTATCAATTTGCTTTTTCACTGTTGTTTTTTTTTTTGTTCCTCCATCCCTCATTTAATCTTTTTAAGGTTTTAGGCACTATGAAGAGCTAATTTCTTCAGTTTGTGTCTTCACCACGTTCATTGCAGACATTTTCAAAATTGTTTCTACTTCATGTTGATATTAAAATTCCATTAAAATGCTTATTTGGACACATTCTACTCAGTGCACTTCAATACTGTATGAGTAACTGACTCTAGCTGATTAAGATAAATGCTTTTGGCACCTCCAATGTGCTGCATAGTTTTTAGCAATCTTCATTAGAATAGGCATAATAAAAAAGAAAATTTACTTTTATAAAAATCTTTTTAACTAGACATCACTGGGTTCCTCCTAAGTCTTATCTTCAACTTCTCTTATGAATTTGATAAGCAAACTGATAGATTTTGTTGCTTTCTTCTCTGTGTATTGTAATTTTCCTCAAATGATCTCTATTTTTATTTTCACTAGTCAGCACAGGGAAATCTTTTCTCCTAAGTAGTTGCTTATTTTTTTTCTTGCCAATATGTTAAGATAAAAGAAGAAATCAGATCTCATAGCCAATAAGGCTACATGGATAGCTGAACATCTTTGGTAGCCTCATCAGCATTCCTTTTTGACTATTGTCTAGAAAAAAAAAATCAAATTTTTAGTGATGTTTTGCAACTGGACTTTATTTCTTCTCGTGTTCCTTTATCAAAACTGTATCAACAACATCCCACATCACAGACTTTTCCACAGCAAGTCTAGCTTTCTGATCACTTCTATGTTTCTTAAGAAATGGAAGGTGCACTTAGTTTTTTTACTTCCATACAAGCCTTCTATGTTGTGGATAGATATAGGTAGGACAGATAGGAGAGATATACTATTTAATTTCAATTATGTGACTTTACAACAATGCAAAAACTTTGAATCATGTAATTATTCAGGTTTGAAGTAACCTCAGGACATCTTGAATTCATCCTCCTGCTCAAAGCTGTCACTTATGGTTCAGACCTGGTTGCTCAGGGCTTTAACCTCCTTCAACACATGAAGGACAGAGAGTGCACAACCTTTCTGGGTAACTGGCACCACTGCCGAACTACCTAGATGGTGAAAGGTGTGTTCCCTATCTCCGATCTGAAACTCCTTTTTTCAATTTATGCTCATTGTCTTCTCTTACTGCTCTGAATATTGACAAACTCAACTCCATCCCAGAGCTATGGTATAAACAGATCATTTCCACAAAAAGAAAATTGAATAAATGGATCTATCACAAAATCTCCTTTACATACTCCAAGCAAACACAAACAAAGGCTGTTAACATCCAGGACAGCATAGGAATAGTGTCATATATTATGTCTATGCTTCAGAATAGGAAACATATCTGAATGAAAGTATTTTTTCCCAGGATAATTATCAATCTATATCTATCAGTTAAAAGGTCTAAATCTTTTAAAGAATGGTGGGTTTACAGAAATTATTAGACTTCAATGGAGCATACAGAACATCAAGTAAACCATTATGGCGTTTATCTGTACTTTCCTGATTTGGAATATGCTCTGTCATAGAATCATGTCACAGAAATCCTATTCAAGATTGTACCATCACTTTCTACATAAAAGAGATAATACCTACCTAACAAAGGTATTTTAAAATTTAATATATTCAGTTTTGAACAACATCCTCAGATTCCACAATAACTGAAAGTTTAAGGGTACCTTAGAAACAGAATATTTAACGCAAATATTATATTCATATATTTTGTAAGCTAGAGAATTTGATCTTTTTGAAGCTTTTTTAAAGGCTCAAAGACAAAATAAATCTTCAAGGTGTTTGAATAAGGACAGACAAGTAAATTTATCACACATGCCAAAGAGATGTGTGGAATAAGAAAGAAAAAAGGGAAGTCTATTGGGTGATACAGATGAATGCCCACTTACAACTGGTGTCACAAAACAACATGACAGGTGAAATGAGTTTTTGAACAGCTGAGCAGTCTTATTCTCACTCTTATTAATGCTTTTTCTTTTTTTAGACAAAATTTTAGATGTTACTGAAAGATATCCATCAAATAAAATATTGTTTGTTTTTGTTTTGCTTTGTTTTGTTTTGTTTTTTAACTGCTGATTATCTCCATTAGTCACTTACTTTTAAAGTCTATAAGGGTGGCCTTGGGGCCTTGGTATTCCTTTAATTTCTTTTATTTCAGCCCTCAGTAGAGGAAGACAGTTTACCATTTTGCACCTTCTTTTGACCAAATACATAATGGCTAAGTACTGATAACTGTAATTCTTCAGTCAGTTCAGTCTCAGACACTTTCATTACAATTTCATCAGAGAAGATTCCTCTCACAAATTCTAAAACTGCTCTGCAATGTGAAGTGGTACACGGTAAATGGGAATGATAGAGAGATTCACTTCAAAAGCAGGCTTTTCATAGCATTTTTATTTTAATTTTAAGTCCCACTCCAATGGACGGATGTGGGAAGAAAAATCCTATTTCCGCATGGCATCATTTTTGCTATGTGAGTGTTCCCCTCAGCAGATACTGGTGGATTTTTCTTCTCTAAAGAGTTCAGGAATTCCTGAAACTGAGGATAGATCCTTGAGATGCTTATTTCAGCAACAAGTTCGTCCTATATCTTCACTTAACACAGCATTTCTCTAAATAAGAGGAAACCTTTAACTTAGAGACTAATTAATGTCATCTTTACTTATCTTTAGTGTATCTATGATTATCCTTTGTGAAGGATGGGTACACTTTTGAAGTTAATCTCCCAGAAGTCCTCACAGCCTGTGTTTTGGCTTCACAAATCTGCTCTTGTTGAGGACATAAACTAGTTTCTTTTTTGAATGAGGCTAGACTGAAAAATGTCTTGAACATCATCTAATGTGTTCCAGATGTTTATAGTCATCAAGTCCACAGGAGCAGACTACAGCTAAAATGAAATAAAAATGTTCAAAAATATAGTGTGGATATGCTGTCCTCTGAAATAATTATTTCACTCTATGATATTGAGTCACACTACTTGTTAATATAGACAATCATATCTGATTAAAGTATGATACTGTCTAATTTCAATGGTTGAAACTCACAGATGGTGATACAATTATCATTAGTGTTAAAATGAATCAATAATTTGATTTAACTAGGGAAAGTTAGAGGTTTTCATGACATCCATTTTTACTATATCCAAATATATTCCATGTGGAATAAACCTCAAGCAGTAAATTCTCTACCGATTCCAAGGAATTCCCAGACATAACAGGTGTCAGAAATACCTGTTTGTGGATTGTTTTTTTATATATACTTTATAGAAATATATGCCTCTATATTTAGATAGATGCACTTAATTATAAATAAATACCCACTCAAGATATTTTTTTTCCCTTTGCCTGCATTTGGAAGCAAGGCCAGCAGAACTGGTTGGTTGGTTGGTTGGTTGGTTGGTTGGTTGGTTGGTTGGTTGGATTTTTTATTTCTACTTGTGCTTCTTGGAGGTTTTTCCTGAAATAAACTTTAGTGACCTAGATTATTTTTCACTCAGTTCCACGACTGACAAACTAAAGAAAGAATGTGAGAATTGTATTATTTTGCAGTCCTGATCAGAAAAATATTTTTCAGTTCCATAAAAGAAAAAAAAAAAAAGCATGTAGTTTCAAAATAGTTTATTACTTTTCTGACGTAGAATCAAAATGACACTTTTGGAGAATGTATTTTTCTTTATGAGAAGGTTATGATAGATATTCTCTCAGCCTACCCAATGCCCAGACAATAACCCACTGGCTAGAACATTTAACTTGGGCGTGGGAGTAACCAATCTGCTTGTTTATGACAGATTAGGCTCCCACAGACTCCATCCCACATAGCAGGCAAGATTCTTGCTCATCAAATTATAGCATCAGCCTCTTTTAAAATGTCAAATTCTTCTTTGGTATATCTTCCTTTCTCTATAAACAGCTAAAGGGAAGATAAATCCTACAGTATGGACATTATGGTAGATTTGTAAGAAGAGAGGCCATATTATAAAACCTGTTCTATCTGATTCAATTTTAGCCGTTGTATGTCCCTTGAGTATTTTGTGAATTTTTACACCTGAAAATGTCCTAGCCTGAAACAATTAATTGAAATATTTCAATGCAAGTGTCTTATTTTCTCTTTATTGTCTCTTCCTAAAAGTTGGTAACTGTAAAGCCACCCCTCGCCTTTGATGGGCCACTGAGATATCTATCTGAATCCTCTCATTGCTTACCAAAATGGAATCCATGGCCATTATGCCTGCATTATTTTGTAATGTTACAACAATGGTAAGGTAATGAATGTGACTGTGCCAGTGGAATTCTCTCCAGAAAATAAAGGAGATCTGAGTTAGTAAGGAAGACTGGAAGGTTTATGAAAATGAATAAGTGATTATTCTAAACTTTATTAACTGGTATGTATATCACAATGTTTTATGTCTTGGAATGTATATTAATACATGGAAATGTGATTAAAATATATATTTTTAGTATGTTTCACTGTGTATTTTAGCAAAGGGGCATTCTATTACAAAATATGGATAAACAGGAAAGTGCATAGGGAAAGAGCCATTATAAGAGACACTGGAAAAAAAACTCTTCAAAGTCAAAACATCTATCTTTGAAAAGACCACAAAATATTGTGTTAAAATTAATCAGAACACAGAACAGAAATTCAAGGAAATATATTACAAATACATAAATAAACACTGTTAAATAAGTCAATAGATAGTGCATAATAAGATACTTAAATGCACTGAGGACATGGAGAACATATGGAATGAAGACAAATTGCTCAGTCCTGTAATTGTCATTTCCAGTTTCAGCACAGTGGTAATTGTCAGGAGAAAATTAAAAATTAACATGGAGATATGATTAAGGAAAATAAAAGTAATATTAAAGAATACTGAAGCTAAACATAATTCTTTCCAAAACACCAGTGTATATCTTTTTTTGTTGCCTGAAATGGCGTTGAGAGAGCTAGCTGAGGTGTGTTTCAAATATAGTTATGCAATGGAAAACACAGTGATAAATTGCCACCAATTTTGGGTTCAAAAAAAAAGCGTAAGAGAAGCTGTTTCTGAACCTAGTTAAATGGCAAGAGAAAAGAAGATGAAAGAAATAACTGGTATGCTGCTTAGGCTTTTTTCTCCTGACAAACACCAAGACCCATTTTCAGCCTATTTTATCACTGGCTTTATGTAAATATGAAAACCAGAAAACCAGTTGTGTTTCCCTTCTTTGAGGAAGTTTCTGTCTACAGAACTCAAAGTGGCTCAAAGGACTAAAGCTGCAAGGCAATGATGCTCATTATGTGAGTTGTCTTGGCCAATGTAAAATGCTGTTTTCATGAAAAAACGAGGGTGCTGGCCATATTATGAAAATGCAGTCAGTGATTGTTAATCCATATTTATTTTATAAGTATGTCTTCATCATGCAATTTAGTTGCCTGCTATAATGAGGACTGCAAATATGGCAATTATTTTCTCTTTAAAAACAAGAAAGCCCAGCAGCACAAGGCCTGAGTTCTCCAAAACACAAGGACTTGCAGTAATTTCTTTAATATTTAGTTCATGTAGGGAACAACTGCCTGTCTCTCTAATTCAAAATCTTTAATTTATCCTTTTTTTTTTTTCCACTGATGTGTTTTTAAAACAGAGAATGACCCTTTATGAATCACATGTGCATGGGAAATTTTCAGAGACAAAAAAATCATCGTATCATTACCATCACTTTTATGCCCAGCTAGGAAAAATACACTGACATCTTCTTGGCTGCCCTCCTGAAATGGTCTTGTCACTTTCATTCTCTGCTTGCAGAGAGAAAAACCAAAATGAACATAAGCCTACAAGGCAGGGAGCCACACAACCATAACCCACTTTGAACAGAGGGAGCTGGAGGGAAGCCCTGTGCTGGCACTCAGGCCCCTGGCTTGGCACAGAGGCCGGGAGCCTGAGTGCTGGACCTGCCGCTCACCACCTTGGGGGTGCTGCTCAGCCGCCTTCTCCCTGTGTCAGGATAAAAAGGCACCCATTGCAGTCTTCTGGCTTGGGCATTGTCAAACCAGAACTTCATTTCGTTTTGCCCAGGAGTAAAACTCTGGAAATCCCAGTTTCAAGGGGAGTCAATTGTTTAGCTTGTTTTTTTTTGTTTGGGTGGGGGTTTTTTTGTTTGTTTGTTTTTGTTTTGTTTTTGGGGTTTTTGGTTTTTTTTTATTTTGGTTTTTTTGTGTGTGTGTTTTGGGGGTTCTTTTGTGTTTTTTGTTTTGTTTTGTTTTGTTTTGTTTTTTTGGTGGCGGGGGTTTGTTTGGTTGGGGTTTTTTTGTTTATTCGTTTTTTTTGTTTTCCTCTTCTCTGTTTGATTTTAATCTTCAGTTGGATTAGGATTACAGGGCTCTTTCTTTTTCTTTTTTTATTATTCTTTTCCTAATACATAGGAGTCCTGAAAACATCCACTGTTTTGGTTTTTTAAAAAATTTATTTTGGTTTGGGAATTTTGTATTTGTGTGGGTGTATACATAATGTGAACATATTGAAAGATATGTATGCATATATATAAATAGAATATATATATATAAATATACATATTTATTTATAGAATGGGTGCATTGATGAAGGCTATTATATCCATACACAATATCATGCAGTATCTACATAGTTCTTAAGGTACAAAGCTTATTTTGCTGCAGTTAATATACATTTTGCTATTGGTTTAACTGAGGGCAAGGTGTAAGGATTTTATACTAGATCTGAAGAAATAATATTTTCATTTATTAAATAGAGACAAAATTTAGAGAGAAGGTACTTGTTTACATTGAACAGAAACAGAATACACCATACATTACTTGACAAAATTCAAATGACAAGAATAAGATGATAAAATTTCCTCCTGAAAAATTATTGGCAACTCCGAATATTGTGGGTCATTTCACAACTTAGGGAGGTTTAGATTGGATATCAGGAAGAACTTCTTTGAGGAAAGGGTTATTAAGCATTAAAATGGGCTGCCCAGGGAGGTGATAAAGTCATCATCCCAGGAGGTATTCAAGAAACAACTTGAGTGGCACTTAGTGCCATGGTCTAGCTGACAAGATGGTGATTGGTCAGAGGTGGGACTCAATGATCTGAGATGTCTTTTCCCACATAAATGATTCTGTGATTAAGGATTAACTTCAATACTAGCATTAATAATTGTAACATTAAAAGCAAAGAAGCAGAAGACACACTTCAGAATTCAGAAAGAAATGTTTAATCTTGCTAACATGAAACATTTATTTAGAACCTGGGAAAATGGAAGAATTTCAGATAAAAGTTTTTGCAGAGTGCAGCATAATTTCCTCTAAACTCCCAGCAATAAAATTCAAATTGACTGGAGAGGAAAGTTAGATTCAAAATGTGTCATTGTGGCTCATATTTAGCTGTTTACTGTACTAAATATTTATGTTCTATAGAGAAAAAGGATAGCTGTCATAATTATTTTTAGCTCCATTTTTTGTATTGTTGATTTGGGCTTTTCATGTGGGCAGTTCATTTTGATTAGGAGTAATTTTATTCACATACATTATATGAGTAATTTCAGCATATTTTTATCTTGATAAGCTAGAAGTGCTTCCGTATTTTACATGGAGTGTTAGCATCTGAGGATACTGTCCCTTTCTAAAGCTCAGCAGTGGTTAAAAAATATCTATCATCATCAAAGTAATAAATATATATTTATTCTTACAAAATCCTGTCACTTTGGAAGTGATGGAACTGTTATTTCTACATTTAAGAAAAAGCTGATTTTTGTGCAACTATTCTTCAATATTTAATCTATTCAGAGAAGGTCTAAGATTAGATCGGTTATAAAGTATTTTCAGTAAGGTTTAACACTATAAGAAATAGCCCTTTCCTGCAGTAAAGCAATGGAAAAAAAGAAATATATTTTTCTGCCTTCCTTTGTTATATTGTTTGTTGCTTAGTGTATTAAGAGACTAAGGTGGAAGTAGGGAAATTAAGTGGGCACTACATGTTGAACACAGTCTCATCTCTTTGTTTCCTAATTACTTATAGAAATGTGTAGATGGAAGTCTGTGCTTCTTGGGATTATGGCATAATTTGACAGGATCATTATAGAAAATTGTATATTACTTGAAAATAGCTAAGTGCTTGCTTGACGTAAGTAGCTAGAAATGTTAGGCAGCAAGTTGAACTCACTTTGAACTACATGGCCATGTTTAAGTCAAAGAGGAATCATAGTGAAACCCAGAGCTAACAATCTAATAATAGTTAGAATAGACTAAATTGTAGCTTAAATAATTCTTAAAAATTAATAGCTAGAGTGAACAGCCCATAAACTGTCACAACCTTGTTATAACATGAATTACAGAACTGATGGAAACCCCCACTGAAAGCAACCTAAGAGAAGATGACCATGTGATAAACCCAATGAAAGAGCAAATCCACAAAGAGTGAGAATATCCATGGTCCTAATACTGCCACTGGTCCAGACTGTTGCACGAGGGATGGGAAGCTTAGATTTCAAGATTATATTTGCCAAGGGATTTATTTGTTCTGAGTCCCTCTTTTGAGGCATCTATCTTGAGCTACCTGGTAACATAATTGATCTGTGCCAATTAATCTCTGGTAGAGGTGAGAATCTACTGTCAAAAATTTCTATAACAATCACAATGGTGCATATGAACAGCTATGGACATGCAGGACACACTATGACAAGCTTGATTACCATTTTATCACTTACATTTACAGTGAGGCCCAAGAAGATATAGTGTCATGGCTCGAAGAGTACATATGATTTACCGTCTGTAAGCATCCTCTTAGAGCAATACTAGTATTTGAAATTTACAACATTTCTCTAGATATCTGATTAGACCATGTTAAAGCAGTTAAAAGCCTAGTAATTACAAACAAATAATTTGATTTATTGCTGGTAGCTAGGTGACTCAGGTCCTACATTTTAGCACTGGCTGTAGGCATTTAAACCATGAGTACGGTGGTCCTCACAATACTTTCCAGCCTGCTTTGGATTCTCAGAAGTCCCTGGGACTGCTGTTACCTTTGCTGAGTTGGATGTGAAACACAATGCAAAATCTTACTTTTTAATATATATATATCCACTATTATCACAATAACACCCCAAAAAAAGAAAAAATAAAGCAAATTTTTGCAGTAAACCTCTCTTTATTCATGTGTGCCATAGATACACAGGCTGTAATAACCAGAAAGAAACATGTGAACCTGAGTAATTGAGATGTCTTCAAATAGAACAATGAGCCATGGAAGTATTTACTCTTTTTGGCTTTATTAATATTTTGAAAATTTCAGAATTTGACAGGCGGATCCATTGTGCAAGACCATAGTAAACAGTTTCTTTAGCATTTTTTTTGGTTCAAAACAATTTTTTTTTTCTCAAGTAAGTTGAAGTGCTACAAATTCTTGCAGGCAATTTTGCTCAGAGCAGTATTATATAGGAAGAAAAAATCAGCAAGTTGAACAGCAGAAATAAAGTCTAACAAGCAAGCTTTATTATTTTCTTTAGAAAATAATATTTTTGTCTTTTGGAATTCAAAAGTATTCACCAAATACATATTTTTCTTATTGAGAAATACTTTCTATGTGTGTATCTATGATCTAGAAGGAAAACTTTTTTAACTGGAAAAAACCTAGAGGATCTTAATGAAATTCATTCTTTGGGAAATCATTTACATTTTCAACATCCAAAAAGTGCTAGAAATGCAAGTTAGTAAGCTGTTTTGTTATTAAATATTACTAGTAGTTTAAGGAAATAGATGAATGCTATATAAATCATAAGGAGGGAATGCCCATCCTCATTAGCACTCTGACTGGGGAATAAAAGCAACACAAAAACACATTTCAAAGTGACATACCCAGAACCAAAATCTAATTACTTTACTTGTATAAATAATAATAAAATAATAATAATAATAAACCTATAATATTTGTGCTTCTGTACAATTTTAGAGGTTGTTTTCTTCTTTGAAAAAGATATTTTCCCCTTCACCTAAAAAAATCCCCTCCTGCTGATTAACATTGCAACATCAGGAAACAGAAGGCAGCTCTTCTAAACACAAGAAGTCAGAGTATAAAGTACCAAGCCTTAGCTGACAGGAAAAAGTGAAAATTGAATCCAAGTTACAGTCCAAATTGCAGTTTAGAAAGTCTGGAAAACTCCACAGGACTCTGTGAAAGGTGTCTGTTTGTGTAGAATCACAAGATTATATCTTCCCAAATGATAAATGAAAAAAGGTATCATGTAAGAGATTGCTATAAAGATCAGTAAAGTGCTGTTGTTACTTAGTAGTGAACTGTAAAGTTGCTGCATATATAGCATTTAATTATATCTTCAGAATTACAGAATGGTTGAAGTTGGAAGGAGCTGCTCTATTGGGTCTGGTTCAATCCCCTTGTTCAAGTAGAGTTCTTGAATATCTTCAAGGATGAGGACTCCACAACCTTCCTGGCCAACCTGTGCTATCCCCACAGTGCAAAAGGGTCTTCTGACATTCAAATGTCAGAGGTACTGTGTTCTACTTTGTTGCCTCTGGTCCTGTCTCTGGGAACCAGTGAATGAGCCTGGAAGTCTTTTTTACACCCTCCTTCCAAATATTTGCACACATTGATGAGATCCTTTCTGGGCCTTTTCATTTCCAGGACAAGTATTCCCAGCTTTCTCAGGTGTTTCTCATCTGAGATGCTGGAGAGATGCTCCAGACTCTTGATAATCTTCACGGTCCTTCACAGACTGTCTCCTGTGTCTCTGTTTTACTGAGCATCCAGGCACACAACATTTCAGTGGCCTAATCAGTGCTAAGGGGAGGGCTCACCTCCCTTGCTGTGCTGACAATGCTCTTCCTAGTGCAGTCAAGGGTACATTTAGCTGCCTTTGACAAAAGAGCACATTGGTGGCTCATGTTCAACTTTGTGCCCACCAGTGTCCCAAGCTCCTTCCAGCCTTTTCAGCCAAGCAGCCTCCAGCATACGCTGGTACCTGGGATTGTTCCTCAGGTGCAGGATTTTGCAATTCCCTTTTCATGATGTTCCTATAAACCCAGTTCTGGTTTTTTGGGGGGATTTTTTTTTTCCTGGTGTATATATTTTATTATACATTGACACAAAACCAAACCAACCAACCAACCAACCAGCCAACCAACCAACCAATCAAAATTTGATCCAATCTTTTTATTCCAGGTTATTCAAAGAGTTAGTGTATGTAGCTCCTTTTCCGTGCAGCACGTAGGAAGGATGAAGTAAAAGTATATTTAAAACATATTTTTGAATCTCTGAAATACAAATTTCCAAACTAGCATTTGTTATTGTTTCAAGATATTCACAGTGAATATCTTTACAGTGATATATTTAATCATAGGGGTTTTAAGAAAACTACATAGCTACAGTATAGGGGACTTAAAATGGATTGTGCATTAAAGTGCCTCTATTGCAACTCCAGTCATCCTTACTGCAACAGAAGAATTTTCAATATATTATACTAAGGTCTGGGAAGGCTACCCCAATGGTAAGTACACAAACACACATGGCAAAAAAAAAAAAAAATTGTCCCATTGAATGCAGTCTGATTATTCATTGTAGAAACAGACCTTAAATTATTTATAATTATATTTCATAGGATATTAATAAATGCAAGATGGTATGTTTTATGGAAGTGAAGCAGTAAGCATATCCAGTCTCTTCCCAGCATCATGCAATTAAATTATTACTGGGGATGATATTGTTGTACTCCAAGTTTTGTGCAAGAATTGTGCTTAAAGGTAAGCAAAAGAGAAAAAGAGAAGCTGTGTAAAATTTATTTTGGAAAGACTTAGTAGATCAAATACTCTTTGCCACTTTACAGGCTAAATAGATATTCTAAGAAGTCATAGCATGAACAAATCTGGATCAGGTATCTCAAAAAAGGTCTTTAAAACTTCGCTATGACATAAATTCCATATAATATATTTGTGCAATGTTCATCAAGAAGACTTTTTTTCTTTAATACAGCTGACATAAATCTAAACTTTTCAAACTTAAGTAAAATATTTGGACTTGTCTTAAAAACATGGTGGCTGATAGCAATTTACTTCAGCCACTAAAGAACAGTTTCCTGTCAAAGAACACTTTTGTAATGAAGGTTTGTAATTTTTAATATGCTTCTTTGCATAATAAATATCTTTGAGCCACTTTTAGCACTGAAATAATTTATTCAGTTTTGAAAGATCCACTTATGTTCACAAACACACAGTAAAAAGACAGTTATCTTGGAAGTGGTGACAATTTTTTAGGTATTTCTTCTGAAAAGAGGTACCTTTTGCCCTTAAAAGTCTGGATAGGTTTTCAGTAAATAGCCACCTATTATTTACTATGATGACAACACACAGAATAAAAAATATTACAGACAAAATTTCAGTGGTGTACACAACGTACTGTCCAACAAACTTAAAACTTCTTGAGCTGAAAACCCTTTGAACTCATTCCAATCATTATGCATTAGCAGCTGAACCCACTCTTAAAGCAGAATTTATGTGACTGAAAAATAAACAAACACAAAACTCTGAACCTTAATACTTGGTAGACCTGAATTGCAATTTATTTTTTAAGGTATATATGTAGACAAATTGAAGGCAAGAAAGACAAGAAAAAAAACAAAAACAAAAACAAAACAAAACAAAACAAAACAAACAAAACAAACAAACAAAAAAAACAAAACAAAACAAAAAAAAAAACCAAAAAAACCCCCCCCAAAAACAAAACAAAAAAAAAAAAAACAACAAAAAAAAAAAACCAAAAAAAAACAAACCAAACCAAACCAAAACCAAAACACACAAAAAAACAAAAAAACCCAAACAAACAAAAAACAAACAAACAAACAACAAAAAAAAACCCACACAACAAACCAAACCTAAAACTATAAAGAACTCATAGCCTGTGGAATAAGAGTACTGGGAAGACTAGAAATAACTCCTTCATTTAGTTGTGTCAAAGTCTAGAAGTGGCAATTTGGAATAATTTCTAAAGCTATGGTGGAAACAGAGTAGGGGCAAGGCAGGTACTGTGTCAAGCTGAATTGGGGACATGGAAAGTGGGGCTTGCAGTGAACAAAAGGATTTAGTTGAGGCATGGTTTGGAGATTCATAAATAGCACAAAAATGATACATATCCATGATGTGATCAACCATCCCTGGGTTGCAGTCATTCAGCCCAGCTGCAGCCATAGATTTTTGGTCTGTATAAGGGTCATGAAGTATTCACATCAGAAAATGACTAAGACAAATGCCTCAAAATCTGGTACTAAATTCTCGTACCCAGCTTTCCATTGAAATAGGAAATGATAAATATGAGGGGGGAAAAATGTTTTGAGAAATGAATTATGTTAATAGAAAGCTGACTTAAGTAAATACATTCCAGCCTAAAGTCAATCCCAATGAAATAACCCTTGACTTCTTAAGATGTTTGATCCTTTTTCTCTTCCATGAGGCTGAGGGCTTTTCCTTCTCTCAGACACTATGAGAAATGCCTTTGAAGTTTTGAAGTATCTTTGTATTTTCAATTGATTTCTGGGGGCTTTTCTCCTGGATTTCTCTCTAGCAGAATAAAAGAAATATTATGTTTCTTAAGTACAAAATTATGCTTTCATTTAATTGGTCTTCCAGTTGGATGCTTTAGATGCATAGTCATTTTACTAACATCCTTAAAGATAAATTACATGTTTAGGAATCAAGCTGCAGATGTGTTTATGTGAATGCCAGATCATTCATTTTTTTTAAGACTATTCACTGAGGTAAAGCAA
This sequence comes from Phylloscopus collybita, assembly GCA_027886175.1. NCBI lineage: Eukaryota > Metazoa > Chordata > Aves > Passeriformes > Phylloscopidae > Phylloscopus > Phylloscopus collybita. Next base: position 30,047,044 of record JAJNNQ010000026.1, on the reverse strand, counting down.
AGCTGAAAAATTCTTCAGTGCACTAAGTATGACTCTATGAGAACTTATGGAAATGCTATAAGTCTTATCTAATGTAATTAGAAAATGAATCGACAATGAAATAGTCTGCATTTTGTTTTTTGCACATGGCATATGATTCAACACAATATTATTCTAAAATTTAAGCAAATTTTGTCAGAAATTAGCACAAAAATAACATTGTCTGAAGTAGTAAGGAGAGTAAATGTATTCCCTTAATAAATGGAAAATTCATTCTCTTCTTGTTTTATCCTTAAGCATATATTTTAAATTTTTTCATTAATAACTGTTTTTAATACAAAGGTTGTGTTCTTCTAAATTTCTGTTGCATGGGATGGTTAAACATATTTCCAGATCCAAGATTAAGACAAACATTAGGGAAAAAAACCTGTTGCAACTCACAATCAATCTGTTACTGCTTACAAAATAGTTAGACTGGGGTCACCAGTGCCTTTTTGGTTCACAAAAATGGCAAAACACTAAATACTCAATTTAACTTCCTTTCCTTCAGAAATCAGAAATACAACTCTTTCATTTCACAGAAGGATAAAATTTAGGAAAATAAAGCCAGGAGAAACTCCTAGATTTAAGAGTGTCAAATATAATCTTGTTTGAAAAATATCAACATTATTTTTAGGAAATAAAATCCTAAAATAGAGAGAAAGAGTCTGAGATTAATAAAGTTTTCCTTGCTTGTGATGAATCCTGATTTAAAAATAAATCAGGAAATTGGTTTATTCTGCTATAAAAATTTACGCAAGAATCATTAAAGAGTTTTATGTGTCATTCCCAAGAAGTGGAGAAGCCTTAGACTGACAGTCCTAGGTAGAGTGTTTATTTCTGTCAGATCTTTCCCCCTCAGTATTTCTGTAAAGCTTAAAAAACTTTAAACATTTTTAGCATGACTTTTCATTGGCCATGAATATTTAGATAAAGCAGCCTTGTTGGAATGACTATGTAACAGAATAGATATATATTTGGCGAGCTGTGATCTTCAGTTCAAATTTTCTAAATAAGTGACTGTTTTTCCTGCACAGAAATTTTGCCTCTTGAATGGTGACACTCTTGTTTTTATATAATTTTACATAACAGCTGTTATACATGCCTCTCTGCTAAAATGCACTCCAATACACACTTGAATGTCAAATCAAGTCAGCCACAATTAAGGTTAGGAAACATCAACAGAAAAACAGTAACCATATATATTTTCTTATCATAATTTTATAAATTGCAAATTTCACAGCCCTGTACTTTACTGAATAATATAAAAATCTGCAATGACTGCACATATCATTACAGGATTTTCACACTTTAAATTCAAGATCTTTAAAATATATAAAGATGTTTCTGTATATCTTTAAAGTGCCCACAAATAGTATTTTTAAGTATTTTTTTCTGAGAAAATTCAATTAAAGTGCACAGAATAACAAGGAAGTGGAATAAGAAATATTGTTCATATTATAAAATACTGAAAACAATTTGAAAGACTTGAATTCCAGAAAGGTTTTCTTTTTCACTTTGGAAGTATATCAATGTGAAAAATTACATTGCTGTCTTGTGTTTCCTCTGCTTGAGCTATGATCTTTCTGTCTAAGACAGCAGGATAAAATTGATAAAAAATAGGTTTTCACCAGTTTTGATTTTATTTTCTGATTTGGAATATAAGAGATATATTTTTACCTTCCCAGTGTGTTTTTTATTTTTATAGATGCATGTGAGATATATACTGAAAGTAATCAAACCTGCTTAAGTATGGTGTTAAAAGTGGATTGAATTCTTCCAGCTAGTGAACTGATGTCAGGCTTGCATAAATGTCTCATTCCACAGGCCCATGAGTGGGAAGTTAACTTTCAGCAATGCATCTGACATCAAGCTTGATGAGCAAAGCCATCACTTGTTTACAAACACTTTCACATGTGGAATATTCATTGATTAATCTGCCTTATTTCCTTCTTTTTATGTACTCTAAATTTTCAATCAATCCCTACTGAGTGTGAACAATTTTATCATGAAGATAGGACAGTACAGCATCAAACATTTGAGGTCTTTGCAGTAATATTAATTATAAATATAATACACAACACTTTAATTTAAAAAATTCTGAAGACAAGGAAAAACATTCTAGATACTCATGGTGTATGATCTATTATTATATAATTTCAAGAAAGAGGACATGGATTATTTTAAAAGTTAGATGTATTTTTGTCCTGGTTTAAGTATATTGTTCTGGAATAAACAAAACCTATTGAAGAAACAGTGCTCCATATTTTATTCAAAGGGCTTCTTTTTATGTTTTCTTATCAAATATAGGATTAAGATAACACTCATCTCTACTGGGGTTTGTTTATTTGGTTTGGGTTTGACAGGACTTTTTTATCCTGAAGCCCTTCAAGACTTTGTGATTCACACTATGCTTTGAATGTCATTAATTAAGGTCAAAGGTTACAGTTAGGACATTAGTATTTACTAGGATATAATAAGATGGCTAAAAACTGCTACTACCACTATTGCTACTACCACCACCATACTAACACTGCTAATAGAAAACTGCCATACTTCATACCCTAGAAATCTGATTTCTGTCTTGGCGAGGGAAATCCTGTTGTCTGCCTGAGGGAAGCATGGCAGTGTGGTTAAAATATTATGAAAGTAAGGCCACATGAAGTCCAGATGGAAAAAAAGAATAAATCATGACCACAGCCAGGCCACTGCTCCTTTGGGGTGATGCCCAGGGTGGCTGAGGGCTTTACCTACCCTGCCCTCAACAACCTCCCAGGCTGGACCTCACCAGAGACACCTCTATCTTCAGGGACCATGGCAAGCTGAGGCTCTTGTTGGGGAAAGGAATGGGCACCAGCACTAGCATGTAGGTGTTCTCAGACAAAAATGCAAGCTGTAAAGTTTATGAAGCTGTTCTGTTTTAATCTTTAATTCAGACTATTCAACTATTAAAATATTAATTGGGTTAGCCCAAACTCGTTGTGTTTGGCACATTTGTTTTTTGAAGGTTACATTCTTTTAAGTCTTAAAATGGTGTTCCTGGAGCTGCAGGTAAAGCAGGAGAGGGAGAAATCACTGACACTAGCAAAATGTGAAAGCAAGCTGAAACTTGCTCAGGCCATGCACATTCTGCAGGACCAATGCAGAGCTTTCTGCCTTTTGCTAAAACAAGAATCAGAACCGCTGAACTAAAGAAAACACAGATTATAGTCCCCACCCCAAAGAGTTTATTGTCTAAGAAAAGAAAAAATGACAGATAAAGAGACAGATGGAAGACAAACAGGGAAATGTTAAAACTGTCTAATTCAGGCAAGTAAGTGGTCCCAGTGAACCATCTGTCTTATCTGTCGTCTACTCAGTTTTTGTTTTGGTTTGTCCTACTCTCTGTATGGAGTGGGATATGGGCCACACAAACATATATTTTGAAATGAGATATGACAAAAAACTTAGAATAAGTCCTTGTTAAGTCCCAGGTGCTGTAGGGGACAAAACAACAACATGCTTTCTTGAAAATTTAACAGGTGGATGGGAGAGACTGGCATCACTAAAGGATTGGGGGCACAAAATGACATGTTAAAGGTCAATGTGTTTAAGTGGTATAAGTTTATGAGGGGAAGATAAGTACTGAAAGACCTTGAGAGAGGAAAGAAGGTATTTGTTGACTGTGACAGAAAAGGGTGAGTCAGGAATGAAATGAGGAAGGTGACCTTATGAAAGCAGGGGCTAAGTTTACCACGGAAGTCTGATTAAATAACAACAGGTTTAACTTGCATTTTTCAAGGGATGGAAGAAAGGACATAACAAAATCTGATCCTAATGTTGCCTGTTTATGTCAGTTTTATCTACATGTACTGTAGAGACTGCTTTTCTACCTGCTGTCACAGAGAAACAAATACCAGAGATGTTATATATATATATATATATTTATATATATATGTATATGCAGTCTAGATTGGAAAGCTGAAACAGAGGTTCAAATTGAATAATTAGCTACAGTCTGGCTGCCGGTACCTACACTTCCCAAAAATTAGGAAAATAGAAGAGAAACATTCTTGAGAAAAAGTATGGTGTCTCTTGTTTAAAGGAGTATATTTGTGTTTATTGTTAAAGCTAGGTCACAGTATCAAGAACTACAAATTCTCTTTCCTTAGTTCTTCCTCCATTGTGTTGAACCAATGTACTCTGAAAATCAAACTCCGTACCTCAAATCCAAAGATTAAAAATAACATTAAATTTTAAAATGCACAACCGTATGAAATATTCCTTTAGTATGTTATCACTTGGTACTATAGACCATACATATAATGTCTCGTTTTTCCATGCAGATGACAGAAACATTTTTCTTACCTTTAATATCAAAGAAAAGACATATTGCCATTTTATATTAATAACAAAAAAGTTGAAAGAAATATGTGGTTAAGGCATTTTAGCTACTTGAATATACAGAATATAGACTACATGGAATAACTATTTTAGAATTAAAATAATATTTGTACTTGTTTGCTATATTGTTCCGCTCCAAGTCATTGCCTGAAAATTACTTTTACTGATGTCAAGAATAGTTAATATTTTTGTCTGTAATTACCCTTTGACTGGTACATTATTCTTGCTCACCAGTAGCTAATACTTTCAGTTTTGAATGCAATATAAAAAGAGTACTAAGATGGAAGGACTGCTGGAATACTCATTGCAAACTTCCTCTTAACCAGTGATTCTGATCCTATAACTACAGTTGTTTACAAAAATAAATTTAACAAACTGTTTTTTAGAAAAGGGTCCCAGCTGGTCAATATTTTAAGATTTATTCTTTCTGCTCTTTTTCTTAATAAATGTAAAACAAAGAACATTAAGCCATTAAACCAGTTCATTTCAGTACACTGAAATCAGATTTTTTTCTCTTAGATCACTATAATTCGGATTAGACTACATCATCATTAGTCCAGTTTACCAAATACTTTCACCTGTTGAATTGTCCTTTAGATCATTTCTTAAAAATCCTGTTCCAATAGAAAGAAACAAACAATCAAACAAACAAAACCCCCCAAAAAACCCTACAAGTAAGACTAGTTTTGGTACTCACAATCCCATTGCTACTGAATTGTTACTGAATTGTTTTATTGGATAGAATGCTCTTTCCTATCATTGCTTCATGGTATAGCAGGACTAATTCCATCATGCAAATATTTAAAGGTGAGATTTGGGGATTTTCTCCCTAAGTATTACAATTTAATTACAAGATACACATTGGTTACACAACATCTATATTGCCAGATACAATATTTTTATACAAATGTTTTATTTTTTTTCTTGTTAAATGAATTGATTTTTGGATTTTAGGGCTTTAGTTTTGTGTTTTTAAATTACCAGGTGATTTTTATATCTGCATGGGAAGACAAATCACTGAACTATATTTTTCATATCTATACCTTTTACATTTATATCTATTTATATTGTCCTGTGTTTGAAAGAAAAATATTTTTTCTGATCTTTGTAGTGATTAGTAAATTCCCTTAAACATCAGATGTCATTATTCACATTTGAAAACATTTATCAGTATAGAAAATATAACTACACCAAATAAATGCTTATGTTTTCAAAAGCAACCCTTAAATTTATATATCTAACACCACAGATCCTGCAGTATGATTTGAAAAGACAAAATAAATTCTCACTGAATATTAAATATGGGCATTGCTCCAGGAATCTTACTGTTTCCTACATTTGTTCCCACATAAAGAGCCATATGTCAACAGCTCAATTGCAGAGTCCTTCCTCTTCGTTGCAGTTTTGAACTCTGGTATCCTTACAGCATAGCTATTTATTTTCAGGTTGAAAGGAAAAACATAATTAGAGTTTGTAAGACAGTGTCCACATATGGAGAATAAAAATTGTGAAAGACTTATTGGTTGACCTTTGATTATTGCCAGGTACCCATCAGGCCACTTTAGCACTCTCTCCTCAGTAGGACAGGGGGAGAAAATACAATGAAAGCCAAAGGATCATCTTAAGAACAGGGAGATCAGTTACCAATTACTATCACAGGCAAAACAGACTCATCTTAGACAAATTAACCTAATTTATGGTAACAATGAACGCCCCAAGCCTCCCACAGTAAAGAGGTATTTAAACAAAATAACATGCTTTAACATTCAGTCAATCTTGAGTTGGTGAGGCAGTTGGTCAAGATGATAACTGTAGGTCCCTTCCAACTGAAATTATTCTATTCACCTCTATTTTAATCTATTCTTTCTATTCTTGAGTCCTTCATGAAGGACTGTTCTGGTATGGGTCCTCCACTGAGTCAAAGGTCCTGCAAGACCATGCTCCAGTGTAGATTACTCACAGCCTGGTCTTTGAAGAGTTTTTTAAAAAAGACAATTTTTAAATTGTCGGGTAAGTGCAATTATTTGGAACTGGAATATTTCAGTTATGTGGAAGATTTACTTACTTCTTAACAATAATAGGATACTAGAGAAAGTGGTACAGATGGTCACTCACATTGTATGCTACAAGATCCATTATCTTTTATTGTGAACAAATTTAGTTATATATCTCAAAATCATTGTACTATGTACTTTCTGATGACAGGTAAGAATATGCTGTACCCTTTCCTCCAGTGTGTAAAGGGAGAACTTTTTCTTTGTCAAGTGGCCAGTCATTTTCAGAAAAATAACTCAAAACAAAACAAAACAAAACATAACAAAACAAAAACAAACAAAAACCAACCAACCAAACAAAAAACCCCAAAAAACCCAAACCACACTGACAAAACTCCACCAAAAAAAAAAACCTAAACAAAACCAACACAACATCAAAACCCAAAATAATAACATCCCTCCTCTCCCCCAATTTCTCCAAAAGCTCAGAGAATGAGAGGATGAAATATCGATAAATGTTCTTCTTTCACATTTGGTTGTAAACAATCATTTGACTAAAAAGTTATTTGTTTTTAAATACATTTAAAAGTTAAATATATTCATATTATAAATATATTTTGGAATATCATAAAGATACATTGATAAGCTGGACCACTGGGATTCAACACTTAGTGTGGCAGCTTTTTATTTGCAGTTTTGGACTGTTCCAGTCCCAAAAAGACATTGAAATATTGGAGAAACTTCAGCAGAAGTCATCAAGACAGTTGGAGGCACTTGTCCTGTGAGGAGAGGTTCATAGAGCAGGTCTTGTTCAGACTGGAAAAGACACAGCTTTGGGAGGCAATTGTAAACTTATCTGACAATACAAGATAGTGTCAAACTCTCTCAGAGGTATGTTATGTAGCAACTAGATAAGAAGAAAGAGTAACATATTGAACTGGAAATTTATAGTATCTAAGTGGATTTTCTTCACTCTGACAGTCATCAGGCACTGGAACAGCTTGCTGTAGAGGCTATGGAATTCTCCAACACTGAACTGGACAAGACTTTGAGCATCTTCTTCTGGGTGGTCACTGCTTCCAGGAAAGGAGTGAACTGCAGAAATTCTAAAGCTGCCCCCTGTCTAAGTTACCTGGGTTTTAATATAATCCTTCTGCCATCAGGGAACAGCTTAAAAAGAGCAGTGAAATGTATTTATTTTATTTCATTTTATTTCATTTTATCTATTTTATTTTATTTTATTTTATTTTATTTTATTTTATTTTATTTTATTTTATTTTATTGATTTAGTTTTGCTATCTGCATTATTTAACACCCACAGAAGCACTTTCAAGTATCAGTGTTGGCGCTACAGCTATGAAGATAGTTGTAACTCCTTTTGTAATTGTTATGGCATTTGTGGATTTATAGAACATCTAGAAAAGTACATTATCTCTGTTTCTATGTAGGAAGATATGTGGGCTAAAATATAATGATGTTTCTTGGAAAACTGAATCTCATTTATCAGAAAAAAGTACAAGTTTTGCAGCACTTTTTTTCATTCTGAGCTGCTTTTCTCCACTGCTTAGTTCAACAGACATGCAATACAAAATATGCAGGGGAGGAAGATTAAATCGGAGAGAAACTTGACCTATATTCCTGGAGGAATTTTAATATCTGTAATCTTTTAAGTGCTCCTCATGCAGAGACCGTATTCTTTCTTAAGTGACATATTTTACAAAGTTGAATTTCATTATTCAAATTTTCACTGCCATTTTTACATGTGAATTTTGAAAATTAATTTATGGCTATTTTGTAAAAAAATACACGAATCACTACTATTAATATCATATGCTATATTTGGGCTCTCTATTAAGAGAAAATCAAACATGCAAAAATTATGGATAATTTTGTTTCATCTTAAAGAAAATGCTTTAGCACTTATTTTTCTTTCTTTTTTTTCCACTGTTGAAGATGTTTATTATCAGTCTTTTTTCCAGTGCATTTGTAACGTACATGCAGTGAAAATTTTAGTGATTAAACTAGTGAACATAATTTTTTCTAATAAAATATAAATAAATATTTTAAGAATGAAGTAGCTAAAGATCTAGCAGCTTTAATCCAAAGTCTAAAAGAACAGTATAGCAATTGCACCTGAAATCTTGGCTTGACCAAATAGAATATCCTGTTCCTTTACATCTTTCATAATTTCCGTGTTCCAGAATTTCTCAGGGTTTTTGTTAATGCTAGCATAGTTCTAAATCATAAACATTTTGGTTTAAGATAGTCAGTGGTGTGATTCTTAGAATGGTCCTCTGCAGGGCCAAGATATGGGGTTTGATGATCCCTGCAGATTCCTTCTAATTCAGGATATTCTATGATTATATAGATACCCTCAGTCTTCCTTTGTTGAGAAAAAGAAGAAATAGATCTGTTCCCACTGGTCAGATGTGAACATGTACTTGAGAATTAATTTGATGAAAAATTCTATAATTTCTTTCTGCTGTTGTCTGTAAAGTGGCAGCTCAAATATAAGCATCTAAAGTATAAGCCCATATATGACCAAACAATTTATTTGAATAAAATTTTAAATTTCAAGGACTTTTGGTAGGAGATCTTTCTTAATGGATCAGAAATGAAAAGTTTACAAATGAGCCCTAATCACCCTAAATCACCCAAAAGCCCAAATCAAAACACTTCTTAATTTTGAACTTATTCTAAAAACTACAGTTGAGGACTTTAGCTAATATTAATCAGAAAATTTTCAAATCTTCATCTCTTTTCAAATATTCACAAATTCAAAACTTGCACTATAGATTGGGCTGAAGAGCTCTTTATGCCCTGCTAATCATATGGAATTCTCCACTGATTAATGAGAGCTTGGATACTTAGTTTTTTTCTGTAGACACCTTATTATGCAAAATGGATCCTAGCTGTGAGCCTTTACTTAGCGAATGCCTTTGTGAAGGCATGAGTTCCATAAGTTCCTTATGTGCCGCCAGTGTAAATTTAAAATAATAATAATAATAATAATGGAAAAAATTAAAAACTTGGAAAAATTTGTCATAGCTGAAAGAAGGAATTCAAAGAATCTTTTGAAAGAGTTGTGCCTATACTCACTTATTTGTTTTATCTAGTCTTTATTTTAAGGATTGATTAAATTCTACTATATCTTTCTTTCTCTCCTTTTTGGATATGGTTAGGTAAACTTGTTAATTACATCTTTTCCAGGTCTTCCATTATTTTTCTTCATCTAAGTTTTTTCTTTTTCCCTTAAACTTAGAACAGAAATGTCTATCTATCTTACTATATATTCTAAAACTATGTATAACTAGGTTTAGCTCTTTTTTCTCTTCAGCATTTGATGTCAGCTTTAACCATGGCCAGGGAGCAGAATCTTTGGGTTGATGGCAATCTTATTCGTCTTAAACCTATACATCACTGTTAAATGAAAAAAAAAGGAAATTCCAAAGAAGAAACAGCAATTTGACCCTGACTACACAGTAAATAAATTAATGTGAGTGGAATTCTTGCACACTTGATTAATTCTATTTTTGCACGTTTGTAGGAGTTTCTAAGATTTTAAGTATTCTCAGCGCTGATATTGGGGGTTTTTTTAACAATTTTCTAAATAATAGTTGTTTCATTTTTATTTAACTCTCAAAATTTTTTCTCTGTCATTTTCTTCCTTATGTTGCTTTTCCATTTGTTTATTCAGATACATGCTCCCAGTTTTGATGTTTGGGTGTCAAACTCTTAACTGAGTCACTCCTTTAAATTGATAGCCTCTCACCTCTTGTATACTATCTGTTGGTGTTTTGGTGAGATGTCTAAAGAAAGGGTTTATGCACTAAAGCAAGTTGGGAAAGAGTCTAATTTCTTAAATAAGAGGGAGACATAATCCATTAACAGAAAGGTCTTACTGAGCTGGGAGACTAATTGAAAGTTTCTGTTAGGAAATGTGATGTGTCCTTTGCAGCAGAGATACAATTAATACATAAATTCTTTACTTGCTCCTAAGAAAATATTTTAGTGCAACACCAGTCTCTCTATCTTTAATTTGCTTCTCAGCAATTCCCTTTCATTCAGAGAAATGGATTAGATATTTTCTCTGTCACCTCTGGGTTTTGACCTACATACATTTTAAGAGAAGCTCTTAAAAAATTGGACTAGGACATCTACTAAGGTAGCTGTTGGAATAGCGCCCAGGAAAACTCATGACTGGCAATTCTGGGTGCTGTAATAGTGGTAAATTTTACTTCTTTAGAATACCTTCTACCTGATACTCTGAAACTTACCACTACTGCGTTATCCGAGCCTATTGAAATCTATTTCGTTAACTCCTTTAGTGGAGACAGGATTTGATGATGTGGTTAAACAAAATCTTCTCTTGAACAGTCCTCCCAAATATATTTTGTTTATTGGTCTTGGGACATTTGTTTGTTTGTTTGTTATTTCTCAGCAGTGTTAGAATTGAAAGGAAGAGGAGAAGGGAGGTGTCCTCTGTTTCACCTTATGGTGTGACAACAGGGAAATTCCCTTAGTGAAGATCTTCACATGTAAGCAACTGGTAAGCAGTTTTTCTTTACAAATGCCTACATTATCTCCAAAAATCTAACAGCAGCTAATAATACTCTTTCTTCAGTTTGCATCACCTCATAAAATTGTCCTAGAGATTCCTGATTGTTGCATATCCTACCAAAGTCTGATCCTCTCTTACATCGTGTTTGTGCTAAGAGAAACTTGCCATAGCTTGTATTAAGACAAACGTTTTGAACAGCATAAATGTCAAATACCAGTCTAGACATGATTCTAGAGAAAGGATGGGGATTCTACATCAGATGCTGAACAGAGAATTGTCTGGTTTTCATGTACTCATTCATCCATAAATATGTACACCTGTTTGTTTTCAACTTCAGTTAATACTCAAGGACATTGCAAGAGGTAAGTTTATAATGTGAGATAGGGAGCTTTGCTCTCCTCTTGTAGATTTTTTTCTGACATTCATACTTAGGCTTATTGGAAGAAAACCAAATAAAGTCCCTATTCAGAATCATGGAGTGGAGTAACTTAGAATATTTGTCTGTCAGTATTTCTGATTCTAGCTTGCAAAATAATCATGGAACTGTTTTTACCATTTGGCATTTGAAAATATGCCTACTTCATTTGAAATGCTAATATGCTTCAGTTTACTATTCCAAATGCAGTTTCAATAAAAGAAGCAATGGGGAGAGACAGAGTGTAGAAAATACTGTAGGCAACTTTGACTCCGATATGCTGAGATCTGATAAACCTTATCTAATCTCTTTTCTGCCACAGTTAGATACAATCTGGCAATACAGGTCTAAAACATCTTTCTTGTATTGTTAGTTTGCTGTGGGGTTTGGGGTTGTTTTATTATTTATTTTTAGAAACACTTTTTTCACTCTGAGTTTATGGGACTACTAGTGATGGTTACGTTTGTGATTAAAATTTTAATATCCATGTAGATTGTACTTTAAGGAATGTCATAAATGTATTTTTTCTTGAAAAAATTATATAGATTAGATACAAATTCAGTGTATTTTAGATTCGTTTCAACTCATCTCTTTATTTACCATTATCAATTCTTTCAACATGGTAGAGCTGGGCATATCTTTTAAGTAATTTGATTATTCTATGCTTGAAACCATCCTATTCCTTACTAGTACTCTTAAACTCCTTCTTGAACTTAGCATAGAGAGGTTAAATCCTTGCTTCATTAATATTTAAGGCAGACTAAATGGAAAGAAATGCTTATGAAGTCCAGACATCTTTGTCACTGATATAATAGTACAGAGAGACAATTTTCTTCATAAGAACAGGAAGATAGTTCTGTCTGTTCCATGTTGGATCATTTATCTCTGTTACACTGATGAATTCATTTTAGTGACAATGCTTTGCCTGAATAATGAAAAGCTGGATAAGATAGCCTTATGGTCAAGATGGAATACTTAAATTTTCTCCAATTACAGGAAAGCTTATTTTTAAGATTCACTGTTCAGGTAATTCATCTCATTTTTCTTTCTGTTTCTTTCTTTTTCTCTATACATTCTATCTCTTTCACCATGATCCTAGAGAATCCATTATCATAACACTTATAGTTATGGGTTTACTATTTTGTTAAAAGAGCTCTCTTCAAACCTCATCAACTATTATTTTTACCTATGCTATCAGAAATTCTTGAAAAACTGGTATTTTGCTATAGCTTTGGTATACATTATTTTGTCAGTGCTACCAAGTTTATCAGTACACTACAGAGCAGAAATTGATGGCTTTTTCTTTCTTGAAGTTAACACTTCAGCAGAAGTGCTAACCATTTGATTTAATGGGATGATAAGTAGATTTATATAGTCAATGAGTGTTTAATTCTAGAAGACACAATTGGGTTATCTAATTTGACTTGCTGATTAACATAAACTGTAGAATTGGATACTTTTAGGCCTGTATTAGACATATGATTTATGTATAACTGAAGAGTTTCCAAAGGACATCTATTAATAAATTAAAGATGTCAAGAGATTGGCCATAACTTGAATAAATGCTAAATTAGCAACTCAATTAAAAGCTTGTTTCTAAGTGAATTTGTCTGGCTTTTACTTTGTTATGTTTTTCTCTCATGGACTTCAGACCCTTTCTCAGATTTGTCCCACTGTTAAGGTACTAAAGTGCTACATTATTTTGTTATTTTTCCATATATCGAATTATTTGAATTGCTAAAATTAAAGACATATAATAAAACAGACCAGATAATGATATTAGGGTAAAAATTCACAAATTATCACATCTCTCTATTTTCATTAATTTTCTGCTTTTGGGAAATTATCTTCCTATGAAAAACAAAGCAAAAACAAAACAAAACAAAACAAAACAAAAAAAGAGCTTTGTTTTTCAGTTTTTAAATCCTTTGCACGTTTGTCAGTACTAGTGGTTTACTTTGTAAGCCTTGTAGAAATTTTCTGTGTAGATTTACATAGTCTTAGCTGATCAGCAATGACAGTAAGAGACTCTTTCCTGATGTGGTAGTTCTCCTCTGTTGAACTAATTTTTCCATAAAATTAATTAAAATAATTCATCAATCTAAAGAAAAAAAATGCTAGTATATATAAAGGGGACATCCATAACTGAAGACTTTCAAATGAGAGAGAAAGCTATTTGCAGACAGAATAAGAAGATGGAAGGAAGGGTGATTTACAGATTCTTCCTGCAGTGTTGAAACAACAGTGCTGCTAGTGGCATTGAAGTGTCCAAACTGAAAGATTTTCACAAATCTTAGAACAAATTGCAGTTAGCAGGAACTACCTAACTAAATGAAATTATTTGTAGAAAATCAGTGACAAAGATGTTTTTGGAAACAAAGAAAAATGTATTCATTTAACCCAACCACCTTAAACTGAATGTACTTTGTATAGGATTATCACCATGTTTTCAATTGTAAATTGAAGTATTTCTTCAAAATAAAATAAACCTTCTTCTGAATTTATTTTAACAAACATATAGATATTATAAACTTTTGTTTACTTCAACCTTTTGATTTTTTCTTGTCTCTGTATTAAAAAAATGTATTTTGTTCATATAGAATGTGAGTTATTAATAGAAGTACATCCTGAAAAACAGATTGGCAGAAAAATCTTCTACGAAAATCTGCATTTTGGAAACTAGAGCTAAACTATTGCTCTCTCTCTCGGCTGCTGCAGAGTACTCATGGGGTCAACAGGATGATTCAGATCCTCAGAGAGGCATGTGTTCTGGCACATATGACCCTAAGAGTAATTTTGTGTTGAATAATTTTGTTTTGGTATAACTGGTGTTCCTTCTCACTGCTGACACTTGTTGAGAAAGGAATTTGAACATACAATTGGCTGTAGGCAACCTGCTGAGCAACCTTTAACCTAATTGACCAAGTAGTGACAGCTTATGCTTGATAGGCTTTTTAGGGTATACCAACCTCTAGGACACTGATCATCAGACGCACTTTAAATAATGTATCAACAAAATTCCTTGTCTTCCCTGTTTAGGAAGATAAACGTGTTCCGGATTTTTGTCGAATATCATTGCACAAAAATGAAATTTTCTCTTGTGAAATAATTGCATAAATTGCTTTGGACAGTAATTTTTTTCTTAAGCAGTTAATAAAAGATTCATACAGACAGCTAGAAAGCTGTCATTAAAGTTTCAGTGTAATTACACATAGATGTTCAAAATTCTCTTCTAGCTTCATCTTTCCTTCTCATCTCTGGATAGAATCCACTTATGGCCTGAGATTTTAAAAGCTAGTAGATCTCTTCTCCTTTAGCTTAATTTATTTAGATGAACCAGTTCTCCAGGAATTGTTTGGTTTTTTTGTTGTTGTGGTTGGTTTTTTTGGTTTTTTTTTAACATAGATTGTTTAAAACCCTATTTCACTGGGTGAAATCTCTACCCTTGTTCTAGTGTGTAAAATAGCTCTAAAATTGAAACTCACTAAGACCAAATATCTTCAGCTTCCTGTTGCTATGTGTTATAACCACTGGCTTCATCTACCTCATCCTTGGAAGCCACCCCCTAACTGTCTTTGAAGACATCAACATCAATCCCCAGACTGGGTTGTAGCCATTTGTGTAAGTCATGTGTTTGTAACCTCCCCCTACAAATTTTAAATAATCTCCTCTCTTCCACCATTCCTTTTTTGGGCTGTAATCACAATCTCTAGCACAAGCTTAAGTCTTTTTGGCACCACTAAATTCTACACATAGAACTCTTAGCCTTCATATCAAAAATTTCAATAAATATTACTTAATTCTATATTTTCTTTAAATGGAATTTGGCTTATTCTCAGTAAAAAAACTGAAAAAAACCCCTAATAACATTAAAGGAAACCGTGGTTTTATCTTGCCCAGGCATATCCTATACATTTTTTTTATTTGCATAATTTGAATTAGTGTTGTTCATAGAATAAGTGTTATTACTATCATTCAGAAGTTGGTTTTAGCATCATTTGGACTGAAAATACTTTCAGACTGTCATCTTAGAGCTGAAACAAAACATTTATTTTGCTTTTATATTCTCAAAACACTTAATTGCTTTCTTGTTTTCTTACAAGAAATTTCTGGTGGTTTAAGCAGTTTAGGGGAAAGTAAGACAGATGATAACATAATGGTGGTTATATACTCTTAGCTTTTAAAAATAGTTCAAAATTTTGCTCATATATTAAAATGCATACAAACCTAATGATGTCTAAAACAAATCTTAGGAAGGTATCCAGAGTGTAACTCAGGCAAGGGCAACCTGGAGGTAGAAAAGCAAAACTTGGATGTTTTATCTTGTGAACAACTAAAGAACTTGTTCAGCTGCAAATCAATGTATATTGATTTTTATAGGGTTTGAACGTGGCATAGTTCACATGTAGCTATGATCCCTGAATTGCTCATGCCTTCATGCTCATTTGTATAAAATCTACTGTACTGTTTGCTACTAGTTAAATTTTCCTATTCATGTACTCTACAGCAAATAATCTTCTCATTCTGTTCCTCAGAGAGACTGATTTGAGTATAGGATAGCATGAGTTTAAACCTCAAAATGCTCAATATCACAAGAAAGATATGGAGTGGGGTATTTTTCTTGCTGTTGGGTTATTCTTTCTTCTTTTTTCTTTTTTCTTTTTTTTCCTTTTTTTTTTCTTTTTCTTTTTTTCTTTTTTTCTTTTTTTCTTTTTTTCTTTTTTTCTTTTTTTCTTTTTTTCTTTTTTTTTTTTTTCTTTTCTTTTTCTTTTTTCTTTTTCTGGGTGCTTTTTTATTTCTTTCCAGTTCAACCATCATTCATCACCCCTGACATCACTGACAGGCATTTTGCTTGTCAGTCTCAACAAATTAAATACACTGTCTCTGTTGGCCAATGTGCATTTACAAAAGGTCAGTATGGAAAATAATATCAGTTTCTTAGATGCCCCTTCTAGGATTGTCATAATAAAAACAACTCTCAAATTATTGATAACTTATGGTCAATAATCATATTTTAAAATAATTTTATTACATGCCTCATCAAGATGCTGCTTCATTTCTTACTGCATAATTTTGACAGAACTGCTTGGAAAATCAATGCCTCAGAGCTGTGTTTGGATTTACTGTTGAATCCAATTACAGTGTATTATCATAAAAAGCATCAAAGTGAAATTTATTGATGGTGCTTGTTTAGTGAGCATGCAACTGTTAATTCTAAACATAAATATTTTAATGGTGTGATTACTCACTGTAACAAAAGAACAAGATAAATAAACTCTCTATTTTGGCACAACAACTTACTTTCAGATATAAACAAAGACTTTAGAAGCACTGCATTATACACAAGTCTACTCTTACCCGACTACAATAGCAGGTGGAAGTACAAGCCTTTAGAATGTTTTTTTTTTTTTTCTTATTTCCGTTACTGATGTTACCTAAATGATAGACATCAAGTATATTCTATTGTTTATAACACTGTAATATTGCTAGTTGATATTTATGGGTTCAGGAGCACTTGAAGCAATGTAATTTGCCCATCCGACATCCCACATGAGACTGATATGTTTCTGCCTCAGACTGCCATCAATCTAATTGCTATTCCAAACTAAAAACTGGTGTAAAAGGATCAATCATTTTGTTAATGTAACATTAAGAAATTTGGCAAGTCAATCTCTTTTGATCTACTTCTGAGGTGCCTCAGCAGTCTGTGCTAGGCTACCTTTGATTCTGTGGATCTTTGCAAAATGATAATCATCTCGTCATAAGGTTACACAAAAAGAAACCTTGTGGAGTTTCCATGTCATCTTTAGCAGGAATGAAGAAACTTGAACACATGGTCATTAGAACAACCTGAGACTTTAGACAATAGAATCAAATGGGAAAAGGAAAACAACAAAAATCAAATACAAAATTTAAATTGCAGAATAACATTTCATCTCTTTTAGGATCTTTTAGGTACTTCTTTGTAGGAGTCTTATAACTAATGGTTTGTTTGTTTGTTTGTTTTTAATTTCTCATAGAAAGGATACCAGTATGTTATAACATACCTTCAAAGGAAAATTTAAAATATATTCACAAACATTTTCATTCTGATTTTTTATTTTTCATGCCTCTTTGTAAACAAATTGATTTCCTATGTTATCACATTAAGAATTTAATAAGTCTTTTGATGACTAGATTGTTTCTTAATTCTACCCAAATGTATGTTCATTTCAAAGTTACAGTTTTTACATTTTGTTTTCACTTGCTAAGAGATTTTTGACTTTGCTGTTCTATTTCTCAGCCGCTGTATTTTTTACTTAGGGTCACTTTTCAAGATTTCTTGCCATTTTAGTTCCTTTAGATAGAGATGGGAAATAAATTTCTACTCCAAAATCTTTTTAAACTGACTAAAAAATTTAAAAGTATATATATGCATCTATATAAATCAATAAATGGAACCGTCAGAAGAGAAAATTTAAAGCAAAAATCAGTAACTCAGGGTGTAATTACATAGTCTTAAAAATAAGCATGAATTTGGATTAAATTGTTTCTAGCCCTGAAAGAATTTTTACTACAAAAATGGAGAGTTCCCCGGAGTATTGAGGTAGAGCAACCATGTCATTCACTGTTTAGAGCTATAAATCTCCTGCAGAACAGTGCTGTCCATACATGTAAGAATACTTTTCTGGTTTAAAGCTTCCAGTTTAAAGGTCAAAATTTGCATAAAAATAGCAGTTTTCCAAATTTAATACATTTTACAATGTTTTTTGAATGATTTATACTAGCAATGTTGACCTATTTGTTTGTTACCAAGAATTCCTGAATTGAAACACAGTTGCCCACTGTCTGCCTTTGGCTATTAAAATACAAAACTAAAACTTCCCTTATGTGCACAGCTTAAACTTGCTACATATTCTTTCCCCTAGGGGAATGTATTGATTAAGGAAAAAAAGACAAATATCAAAAATCTGGAACCAAATAGCACTTCTAAATTAAAATAATATATAACTCCTGATGGTACATTGTTACTGCTTTAGCAAAATCAGCATTCAGAGAATTTGAGCATGTGACTGAAATGGCAGTGACTTGAAAAACTTCTAAATGTCTTTAACACAAACAATTCAACTCCTCAATGTACTTTCTACTTTCTGTAGGAGTCTAAATGCCCATAACAAATAGCAGAACTTTTTGTTCAGTCATCTGCTGAGATTTAGCAAAATAAAACAATGACCACCAAGCAGTATTTATTCCTTAAAACTGCACTTCAAAACAACTGCATATCACAAACATTGTTACTTCCTTTGCAGTGTCACACCAAAATAACCAGTCAATGCATATATCACAGATCAAAAATATTTATCCTCTCCTTAGTTCCCCAAATCTCATAAATCTCAATCCTGACATCAGCAAATACTAATTCTTAGTGATACTTAGTGGTAGATCAGGCCTGATAATTCATACAATTCTAAGGACCGAAGTGAAAGAGGTCCAAAGTTATACAGGTGTGGCAGCTCAAATTTTGAATAACGGACTCTGAAAACACTCACCACATTTGCAAATGTCTCTGTATTTATTTTCACATCAATGAAAGCAGAGGATGTTGCTTTAAAGAACTAAGGTGACTGACCTTTCTCTCTCTTTTTTCTCTCCAAAGTTCATCTACTTATAGATGGTTCTAGTGATTAGAAAAAAAAATAATATGTGTACAGTTGCAAGCTGTGATAAGTACTATTAAAATATTCCCATGTGGAAGAAAAAACAGAAAGTGCAGCAGAAGGTTTGAAGGGGAAAATTTTATAAGCATTAATTATTAAAGGAGAAATGAAATATCATATAGGAAGGACTGGATAATAATTAAAATGTTGTATTAAATTAAATGTTATAAAATATAGGAAGATGCATTTAGGGAATAATAATGAAAATTAAACTGACGGCTTGAAGTGTGCTCTTACACAGGTAGTTCCTGGACAGTTTCAATACTCAGTACAATAAATAAGTATTTGAGTCATGATATTTAACCTAACTAATGTTTAAGAAAGATTTCAATAAGGTAGGAGTTATTTTTACAGACCTCATCACTTCAAAGTGACATGTCTCTGAAAACCCATCAAATTAATGCTACTAGAAGTTTTGTGAAGATGCCATATTTCTGTCCTAAGGAACATTATCATTTTGTAAAATCTTAAAAAGACCTCAGTATAGTAACCAATGAGTAAGTTCAAATAACTCTAAGGCCCCATCGTAACATGTTTGTGGAAAAGGAAAATGTAGACCAATGTTCTATCACTGGAAGTATTACTACAGAGAAAATTATAAAGTCATATCAATACAGTGAGATCTCATCTGCCAGAGGCTGAGTTGGAAGGCGTAACAAAGGTGGATTTTTTTATCATTTCTATTAAATATTTTTCTCATAATGTTTTCAAACTGAACATTTAATGGGAAAATTTCCAATTAATGCATATTTTGCAATAGATGGAAAACTAGAAATAAGTTTAATAATATATTTTCTATACCCATCTATTTGTATAAGGATTGCCTAAGCTGGTCTAATTTATGTATTGATAAGATAAAAAGTGGGTGTTTATTCCTTCAACACAAAACCCCAATGTATACTTCATAGTACACTGCACTTCATATAGTCCACTAGACGGTAGTATATATAGTATACAGCATACTATAAGACATAAAAATATATATATATATATCTACTGTAAAAGTGCAGAGCTAAAACTTTTTTTCATCCTGTGGTGTGTGATAGAACTAAAGTCTGTGCACTGGGAGTGTGGTACAGTGTGACAGACAAAGTGCCTCTGTACAAGCCACTTCAGGAATAACAGAAATGTTCCTTTAATGATCTTTGTGACTGTTCTGATGTGGAGAAAAATGTTTATAAGTCAAACTGTATGCAGTAGTACAGGGAAAAGGCAAAAAAATGGCTGTGTATTTTGCCCAATATCAGTGAAAGGACAGTGTCAGAAAGCTATTTATTCAGATACTTCTCATGAAGAACAGTATTGAAATGTTTGCAGAAATATTTGTTGTCTTGATTTACTGCACAGATCCTGAGGTTTCTGTGTAGCTATAGAAGACCTTTCTGAAAATATATTCTTAAACATATTTATTTTTTATACAGAGCTTTTTTGAATCGTAAAGTGTCTGTTCTTAAACAGGAACGAGATATCACTAGAAAATTGTAGTACAATTCTGTTCTTCACTGTATGTTAGAGTGTAACTCTTAAAATCTTTTACTCTATGCCTATCCTGTCACTAACTATAGTTAAGGTCTGTATTTTTTAATATTCAGGGAGAAAATATAGAATAAAATATTATTTTAAATGTTTCATGTTCTCAGCAACCTTTTTATCACTTTGTATGATATACAGGATGAAATACAAAACATTTACTGCATCCTGCAGGCACAGTAAGGGATAGGAGACCAGAGCAGGTATGGAAACAGGAATGTCCCATAGAAGGATACACCCCTTGGGTTCCATCTATTTTTAGCACATAGAATAAAGCTGAAGAAATCTTGCATTATGAGAAACCTGTGCTTCAGGAATTTGTGTCTTTAGCATCTTAGCCAAAGAACACCACTGAGTGCTGCCTGGAATTTTTCACTATATACCAGACAATAGGTAGCAATTCAGGTACCCAAAAATCTGTGGTTGTGACTGATTTCACAAGAGACTAAATAACAAATCTGAAAAATTCAGGGGTGCCGTAGTAATTTCCAGAACACATGATGATGTGATCTTTAGAACACATTTTGTCCAACTTAAAAGAATCAAAAGAGACATCCCCCAGTGGCTTGTATGTTAGGGTTGTTTAGGACATTGTGCTAACAAAGTCTCAGGGAATAAATATTGAGTTTGAAACACAGATGGATCTGTTAGTGCTACTTCGGTAACAAATATATTTATTACTTCTCTTTGCTGAAGCAAGTTCAAAACTGAAGACAATTGGAAACTCCACAAAGTAGAAATGAGCCGATATCATTTGGCTGTGGCTCAAACCACCTTTTTCTAAAATGTGGTAAGAGGCCATATCTGAGAATTAGGCCTGTCAACAAGGACACCAGTTTCAAAAATGTTTGGGGGAGATTTAATATGTACTTCTTTCAGTAGTTTAATAGAACTATGTCTGGCAGGGAGTTTTTGCAAATCAAACACCGCTGGAGTGTTTCAATGAACAACTTTTCCATGTCTGGAGGTGTTAGATGGGACTTTCAGCAACCTGGTCTAGTGGGAGATCTACCTGCCCATGGTGGGGGATTCAGAACTCAATGATCTTTCAGATTTTTTCCAATCCAAACCTATGTGGTTCTATGATTCTATGTTCTATAAACTTGAGTTAAGTAAAAAGAAAGTAATGGGAAAATCTAAATATTCTCTGAAAGAGACTTTTTCTTTAATTTTGTGACTCTATGAATAAA
Source organism: Phylloscopus collybita (assembly GCA_027886175.1). NCBI lineage: Eukaryota > Metazoa > Chordata > Aves > Passeriformes > Phylloscopidae > Phylloscopus > Phylloscopus collybita. Next base: position 30,025,256 of record JAJNNQ010000026.1, on the reverse strand, counting down.
ACCACTTTAATTTAGCTTGAACCCTATACAAGAACTGATGCACTGAAAAATGAAAGAGTTAAAAGATATTCTGAAAAGAATGGCTAATGAAGAATACTCCAATGATACACCAAAAAAGGACCTAAATTATTAACTGTTTAGGACATTATTCTCAGTTCTAAAAGCTGGTTTATTTTAATTCAATTACACAACAGTTTGTGCACAATGCCATATTTCTATTATTTATTTATTTATTGATGTGGGTTTTGTCTATTAAGAAACTTAATCGTGTCTTGGGTTATGGAACCAAAAATATGTATTCTATTTCATTCACTAAAAGCAATTGGGGAGATGTTTTTCTTTCTCTCTTTTAACTCTGGGAGGAGGGGGGCAGATGCCTTCTGATAATGGGTCAGCTGCTAAAACCAGGTGGGGCAGTGTTTCTTATCTCTTTCACCACCCATCCTCCCTCCAGGGGGATATTTTCTGCTAATGGGCCATTAACACATCCCCAAGCAGTAATCCCCAAAGCATACCCTCCCCAAAACATACCTTCCCCAAAGTATACATCCCATTGTGAGATGCTCTGCCCAGTGGGGGAGCCAGCCACTCCTACCTGGATAAAAACTGAGATGCAGCAACACAAAGGTATCTGGCTTCACCTGATTCCTGGAGGAAGACTGAACCCTTGGCACCATCACTGGACCCTTTTCTACAGGATCATCTCTACTCTAAAAGAACCACATCTGCCACTCCAGGAGGACTTACTTTTGGACTGCTTCCAACACCCTGACAAACAGGGTGTCAGGTTGTAGCTCTGACTGTCACGGTTTGCCAGGATTGTTGTTCGTTTGTTTGCTTGTTTGGTTGTTTGGATTTGTTTTTCTACTACATTTGTATTGTTAATATTCCTAGTAAAGAACTGTTATCCCTATTCCCAAATCTTTGCCTGAAAGCCCCATAATTGCAAAATTATAATTTGGAGGGGGTGGGGGGTTTACATTCTCCATTCCAGGGGAAAATCCAGCTTTCCCTGGCAGATACCTGTCTTTCCAAACCAAGACAAATAGATATCAAGACTGATTGTTTCTTTAAAAAGAAAACCTGTGCCTTTAAAGGAGTCCTTACTAGTTGAAAATGTATTTAAGTTTCACTTGAACACACCTTCAAACACTCCTGGTTAACAATACATTAAAATAAATAAACTGACAGTTTTATAAAACATGCCAATAAAATGTGCCAATAAAAAAAAAATAAATTATCTAGGAGTCTTACTCCAACTCTTTGACTGTCAAGATCCAACAGGTTCTTGGTTGCTCTTCCGATTTGCTCTTGGTTCTTTTTAACACACATATTATTAGGAAATCTACGTATGTATAAATAAATAAAATGGTTTATGCAGCAATATTTATGACACAGCAAAAAACTTCCTCAGTACCTAAGCCGTAATTTCAATTCTTTTCAATACTGCTATCTTGATATATGTTTGAGAAACTTTAGAACAGAGATACATCAAATTGCTCCAAGTATGTGTAGCTAGGTCAAAGACCAAAGTTCTGAGCTAACAAAGTGTCATGATCAGTTTTTAACCCAAGGTCTATTTATGTCTCAACTGGTCTATGTTTAAACAGAGGAATTACAAGCAAGTTGCAAACTATCGCTGTTGTCAGTACTGTAGAAAGAACTGCCAAATATTTCAGTACACTCATGCACAGTAATTGGTATTCAGCTGTCATTCTTCACCTAATGGGGCTGAATAAACTCTTCATGTCATTCAAATGACAAGCTTTGATGATGGAGACAGCTATATGGACAAAAGGTAATGTGGAATGAAACTGAAAAGAAAGGAAGCTGATGTAAGTAACAAAATTTTCAGCTAACCTTTGTTTGTGAAACTTTATTTTCAATTCCATTTAAGGGTGGTATGAAGTTAATTTTCAGAGGACTCCTACCATTATTTTAAAGCTCCATAGGTGCCATGGTTTTACGCAACTTGAGTAATCTTTCAACAGTTTTTTGAAGTGATATATATTATTGTAGTTTAGGAATGGTATTCCCCAGTTTAGTTTTCCAACTGGAACACTGCTGCTTGCTCACTCCTCCTCCTCCCCTGGCATAAGACTGGAGAGAATGGGAGGCACAAAAGGTAAAGATCGTGGATTGAGATAACAGCAATTTATTGGAAACAGCAATGAGATGAGAAAATGAACAGTAACAGCAGCAATATTAATAACAGTGCATAGAAGAAACAATTCACATGCATGTGGTCACCCCCAACAATATCCCACTGCACTGTCGTGCTACCCCACCTGGAACCCCTGCCCCTGTCCTCACAAAATTACATGAGTGGGTATAGAATAACCTCTGGGTTGTAGCCATGCCTCCTCCAGGTTACTGCAAAAATTATCCCTATCCTGGCCAGGACATGTATAAATACTAGAAAGAATTAGCTAGCAGATATCTAAGGATAAGTGGGAAATAGAGGAATGGGAAGTACTACTTATGAGTGGGAAGCAGAAGCAAAACAAATCACTGAATCAACAGCTTAGGTTAGAACATTCCTGTTGTAAAATAAAGAGATTGATACAAGTTTGCCAAGTCTGGCATGCTCCTCACTATCAAGAAGCAGAAAGTTTTGAAATCCATCATCACGACTGTGACTCAAGTCCTAGGTTCTGAGCAGGCTATACAGCTCTAATGGGATGAGTTTGATTATGGGAACTGCTTCCTTGAATACATTTATACTGCACTTTCCTATTACATTGCTTAAATGAATGAAAAAGCCTGAAAACAGAGTATACACGCTGCAAGCTAACTATGAAACATGTCGAAATGACTGAAGAGGAACAACAGGTATGCATGTTACACTTTTATCGGGTAAAATATATTTTCTACTTACATGTCAATTTTTCACATGCTACTTTTTGTTCTTTACAGCTGGGGCAGGTAGATCAAAAGATGAGAATCCTGTGATAAAATCCATCTTTACTTATTAATTTCCATTACACTAAGTCAAACACTTGTAAAATAGCTTAGTTGTCTTGGATGTTTTACCTTTACATGTTCATTGTTGTTAAGCCTTTATGTTAAAATACATTGATGGATAGAGAAGTATCTGAACTCTGAAAACTGAAAGGTTACATGTGAACAGACCTTCATGAATATGAAACTTTGTGCCTATCATGGTTTAACCTCAGCCATCAACTAAGCACCATGCAACCACTTGCTGACTCCCTCACTAAAGGGATGGGGGAGAGAATCAAGAGGGCAAAAAGTGAGAAAACTTGTGGGTTGAGACAAAGCCAGCTTAATAGGGAAAGCAAAAGCTGCACCTGCAAGCAAAGCAAGACGAAGAATTAATTCACTGTCTCCCACTGACAGACAGGTGTTCAGCCATCACCAGTGAAGCAGGGCTCCATCACGTGTAACAGAGTCTGGGAAAGAAAAACACCATCACACTGTGTACCTACTTCCCTCTTCCTCCCCCAGCTTTACACACTGAACGTGATACCATATAATGTGGAATTAGGAGTGAATAATATACTGGTTTTAGCTAGTGTAGAGTCAGTTTTCTTCACAGTAGCTGCTATGGGCTGTGCTTTTGTGTTGAAAACAGGATTCACAATATAGAGATGTTTTTGTTGTTGCTGAGCAGGGCTTACACAGAGCCAAGGTCCTTTCTGCTTCTCCTACTGCCATGCTGGCAAGGAGTCTAAGGGTACACAAGGAGTTGGGAGGGAACACAGCCGTAACAGCTGACTCCAAGCAGCCAAAGAGATATCCCCTAACACACAGTGTCATGCTTAATTTGTAAAACTGGGGGAAGCAAGAAAGGGAAGATATTCAGAATGAGGGCTTTGTGTTCCAGAAAAACTGTGTGTTGAAGCCCTGTTTTCCTGGAGATGGCTGAATACCTGCTTGCCCATGGGAAGCAGTGAATGGATTCCTTGCTTTGTTTTGTTTGTGTGCACTTTTGCTTTACCTATTAAAATGTCTTTATCTCAACCCACCAGTTTTCTCATTTTTACTCTTCAATTCTCTTCCCATCCTGCTGACAGGGAAATGAGTGAGCAGTTACATGGCACTTATTTACCAGTTGAGATTAAATCATGACAGTGCCTAAATAAAAAGCTAGGATTTGTTCTATTTTTTCTTTGTATTACTATTTTATCCGTTATGCATAGATGCCTGCCTGCATAGATGTCCTCTGAGAATGTATAAAGGCATGAACAACTACACAGTAACAGATGCCCTATGTATTAAATCACCACTGTCTAATTTTACAAGAGCTTACAAGCCAAAATAACAAATCTTGAAAGCCAAATGAAGAACATTAAGTGATATACACTTTTTATTAGTCAAAATTTGTATGCCCAGTAATTCAAATCTTTATGGCCACAATGACAGTGAGATTCAAAACCTCACTTTTGAATCTTTGTGTATTTTGAATTCCAAAACTCAAAATATGCAGAGAAGTTGGAAGCGGAACAGAGCTGAATATGAGGGCATCACCAGAGCCTTGGCCATCCATATTTTGATTCTGTTTTTTTTTAATTGTTTCTTGAAATGTTACCTGGTTCCCCATAACATTGCACTCACTGATAAGGAATTAATGAAAAAAATCATAATCCCTGACTGAGGACATGTTAATCCAAAACAATTTTCCTAGGGCTGCAGTTCAATAAATTATAGTCTAATACAATCCTAATCTTGCAATAAATCATTTACTTGTCATATCCATGTAAAATCAAGTTCTCTACAAGATCAAGATAATAAATTTTGAAACTACAATACCCTTAAGATATAGGAAATCAATTTTATTTTGTTCTGTGGTTTGCACAATGAAACAAAACCATTTCCAAGAGAGAAAGAAATTGTTTTTAAGTATCATCAAATTGATAATTTGTCTTTTCTTATAATCACACCAACCTTGCCTTTCTGAATTATGTTGATGGACAATTTTTACTGTGAACGAAAACACTTTACAAATATGAGTGGGGCAACCCTGGATGTACAGACAGACTGGGGAATGAGACGCTGGAAAGCAGTGTCTTAGAAAGGGATCAGGAGATACAGGTTTAAGGAAAGTTGAACACGAATCAGCAGTGTCCTGGCAGCCAGGAGGGCCAAGCCTGTCCTGGGGGGCATCAGGCCCAGCATCACCAGCCAGGCAAGGGAGGGGATTGTCTTGCTCTGCTCTGCACTGGGGCAGCCTCACCTTAACTGCTGGGGGCAGTTTTGGGTGCCAGAATACAAGACAGATATTAAACCACTAGAGATCATGCAAAGGAGGGCAACAAAGATGGTGAAGGGCCTTTAAGGGAAGTCGTGTTGAGGCTGCTTGGTCTGCTCAGCCTGGAGAAGGGAAAAATTGCACTTACAACTTCCTTGTGAGGGAAAGGGGTGTGGCAGACACTGATCTCTTCTCTCTGGTGATAGTGACAGGACCTCAAGGAATGGCCTGAAGTTGTGTCAGGGGAGGTTTAAGTTGGATATCAGTAAAAGATTCTTCATCCAGAGTTTGGTTGACACTGGAAGAGGCTCCCAGGACTATGGTCACAGCACCAACATGACTGAGTTCAAGAAGCATTTGGGCAATGCTCTCAGGCATATGATGTGACTCTTGGGGTGGACTTGTGCAGGGCAGGGAACTGGACTTGATGACCCTTGTGAGCCTCTTCCAATTCAGAATATTCTGTGATATGCCATTTTAAAGACCAAAACAATTGCTTATAGACTAACACACACAATAGATAACGAGGATCAAAAGGTTAAGCATTAATAAATTCACTCCTCATGGTAGGACACATAATAAGTCTCTGTTGTTCACTACCTCACCAAGATGAATAAGGCATGACTGCTGTTACTTATGGAATTATACTGCTGCTTTTACTTTGCCAAGTTGTTATTTTTCAATTCCGTTTTGTTTTGATTTTTTTTCCCCTAGTACTTTTTACCTTTTTATATCAGTGTTTTCCCTCCTGAATCCTTGATCTACTAACTACCCAGCCTCAGTAGTCTTCTCTCTGAATTTTTACCTTTCTTACCTTGAATGGCTTACGGCTTATGCATTTTCTGATGGCTCCTTCCTACTGCTTAGAGGTTTTCTCAGAAATCTAAGCCAAGGTTGCACAGCTGTTCTCTATCAAAACCAGGCTTTGTATCACAGCCAAGTGAGTCCCTGGGAGAAGGGTTATGTACAGGTTACACCTATGCTGGTTTATTTGACTGGGTCAGGGACTGTCACAAGGTACTGGAAGACAAAAAAAAACAAACCAAAAACCTGTGTCATTAAATTACTGCCACATTTAGCAGTTTGGTAAGGGACAACTAGTACTCCCCAGGTTATACCTGGGCATGCTTTGAGGGATAGTATTGCAGTGTAACTCTTAACACCACACAGTTTTGATATGGCTTCCCAGTAGTGGAGTGTGAGAGAGCTTAATAATGCAAATTCCAACACTAAAGAGAAAATACAGGCATGCCTAATTTATTTGCCAGCAGCATTCCCAGGTGGCCAGGAATGGCATCCTGGCCTGTATCAGGAATAATATGCCCAGCAGGAAGCCATTCTTCCCCTGTACTCAGTACTGGTAAGGCTGCACCTTGAGTATGTGTCCAGTTCTGGGCTCCTCAATTTAGGAAGGATGTTGAGACTCTCCTGCTGATTCTCCTGTTGAGATTGTCGGACACATCCAGAGAAGGGCAGCAAGGCTGGTGAAGGGTCTAAAACACAAGACCTTTGAAGAGTGACTGAGCGAGCTGGGTTCAGCCTGGATAAAAGGAGACTCAGGGGGACCTTATCCCTCTCTACAACTCCCTGAAAGGAGGCTGCAACCAGGTGGGGTCAGTCTCTTCTCCCAGGCAGCCAGTGACAGGACAAGAGGGCACAGTCTTAAGCTGCACTAGGGGAAGTTTCGGCTAGACTTTAGCAAAACAATCCTTTACAGGAAGCATAGCTGGACATTGAAATGGGCTACCCAGAGAAATGGTGGAATCACTGCCCCTGGAGGTGTTTAAAAACAGACTGAATGTGGCTCTCTGTGCCACGGTTTAGTTGATAAGCTGGTACTAGGTCATAGGTTGGACTTGATCTCCAAGATTATTTCCAACCTAATTGATTCTGTGATTATATGTTTCTGTGATTCTGTGATGTAGCCTATCAGATCACCAATCTGACATCAGCAACAGTGTGAAAGAGGAAAGAGGCATACAAACTAAAATCAGAATTAATATATTATCCATGATGTCAGCTATAGTGAATGTATTTCTATTATAATGAAACACTTTCAGAAGATTTAGGGAGTGGAAATACTCGATTGTCCAAAACAACCCATCTCACTACAATTCAATAGCAAAATCTACAAATCTGTGAGGGGAAAAAAAAAAGTTTGCCAAATGAGGACAAGTTTATTTTAAACCATATACAAGTTTTTCTTGAACAAAAATGCATGAACAGGAATGCATGCAGGCATGAAACAGAATATGTTTCAGTGAAGGTTGCTAACACATTCCTCCCAAAATATCTTCAAAGAATTAACATAATGAATGTGTAAATTGAAGCAGAAACATGTTACATTTTTGCTGCCCTACAAGCTGAAAGCAGCTTGGCTGATTTGCTTTGAACTTTCAAAATAATTCTCTTTTGTAGTTTCAAACTAGGCAAAAGAATTTTCAAGACAGATAGCAGAGCTTTAAACAATAACAGAGGTAACGAAAAGTAGGCCAACAAATGGAATATTGGTTGAATCATTAACTAGTTCCATTCTTTCAAGTTCTGCAGATTCATTCCATAGTCTGAAGAAACATGCAAAATTTAAGTTTTCATGTAAGTTCGCTTAATATTGACACAAAGTAAAATTGAAACATTCCTTTTGATTTGCAATGTATTTTACACAGTTCCTCTCCAGCCACCAGAATATTCTGCATTGTTAACACTGAAAGAGTTGGAAAAAGAAAGAAAAGCCAAGAAAGAAAAGAGAAAATAAAATAAAATAAAAATAATAATTAAAAAAAAAAACTGAAAAAAAGCTTGGTTTTGTAACTATTCCACGTTTACTCAAAGGGAAACCAGGTAATATATATCACAGCACAGTTTACAGAGAAGGGAACAGAAGTAAATTAAAGCCAAAGAGTAGAAACTTCATATGCCACAGATTGTTGAACACCTGTTTTTCCCTAACACCCTGGAATCTATTAGGAGAGCAATGTTAGACTTCTGGAAGGGGATCTCATGATGTTAAAACCACAATCTATATTTCATAAAAACTTTTTTAAGGCTAGAACTGGCACATCGTCTTATGAGATAAAAGAGCAGAGAGGTTGAAGTTTCACAGCTCTGTGACACCTGGTTGCTTATTATTGTTTGGTCTTATTGTTTTTATTGCTGTTTATGCATTTTCCTGTTTTGCTTCCAGGCAGTTTTTTCACTGGTTTCTTCATTGTGCTTTTGTACATAGCAATCAATGATCTTGTTTTCTTATCTAGCCCTACAGGAAACCTATGTTCTCTCACTCCATCTGCCATCAGCCTCTCAGGTAATAAATGAGAGAGATGATAAGCACTCTGCTTGCCTCCCTCAGGTCTCTGACTCACCCTCCTGGAAGTGCTTTTTGCTTGAGGGATCTTGGCTGCTACTAGTTTCGTCCTTTTTTCTCTCTCCTGCACCAATGAATAGCCAAAACCAGACCATGGGACTGTAACTGCTAGCCATCTGTTTTCCTGCAAACTAGAAAAAGCATCAAAAAACTGGAAATAATTCACTCTGATTGTGAATTGATTTATTAAAAGTGTTATATTCCATGAACAAAGAGAGAGAAGCAGGGGAGAATTTGAAAATAAGAGATACTGTTTATCATTGAATTTTCCATCCATAGAAGAATCAGAAAACAGAAAAAAAATTTAAGTAATTCAAATCAATTCTCTATGAGTTTTGCAAATGTGTGCTCTTTGCTGATATTTTGGCATTATTTTACACACATATATGAATGCATCTTTTAAAAGGTACAAAAGGCACTTATGAAAGGTACTAGCAGAGGATTTTTTTTTGATATGGACATTTCACATTCAGAGAGTTTTGCAATGTCATGAACAATACAAAGAAAATTAGAAGGTGATTATTTTGCTCACAAGGTGTCAATGAAATACACATTTGTTGCTAACCTTCATGAAGGACAATGTATGCTTTTTGCTTAATACCTCAGCCTCATCTGAACTATTAATTTAGCTCCATTAGTATATAAAATGTGCAAAAGAACCTTCTTTGCACTTAAAACTAATTTCAAAATATTGAAAATTATCTGTCTTAAAAAAGAGTTTAAAAAATGGAAACAACAGTATAATGTCTAGGCCAAATTTACAACTGTGGTAGTATTTTGAATCAGATTTATTAATAGGGAATTTAAATGGAAAATTCAAGTTTATTTTCTAAAAAAAAAAAATGTAGTAGCTGCAGGCATGTTTTCTAATTTAAAAATATTCTCAAAAACAAAGCTGAATAAGCATGTGGAAGTGGCTGTGGAAACACAGAAGGAGAAGTAACTTCACCTTCAAAACCATGCCATAAAGACTTTTCTTTTATGCACAGAGAACAAAATCAAATTCTCCAAGGAAGACTGGAGGAATTTTTTGTTTTCAACAGAAATAATTTCCATTCTAACATTTAGGAAACTCCCACAAGTATATGTGAGCAGGTATTTACAATGTTTTAAAATGATTTGTCAGTGTCTTGGAGTGTTCTAAAAGTACTTCAGAGAACAACCTTAGTCTTTCACCACTCCTGCCTCATCTAGCTACCTTCATGCTTGCCCATAACCCAAAAAGAAGGTGGAAGGCACATTAGGAAACAGTAGAAGGGGGTGAAACTTTTTTACTAGGAATTGTGACGTTGGTGCTTGTCAGCTGATAAAAGATGCCTTTATTTCATGGAAGAAAAAAGCATAATTTAAAACTCATTTCCTCTTTACAATATTTTAAAGTAAGATAGTTTCTTGTATCATTTATTGTTAGCTCTACCTATGAACAATCTCAGTGTTTTAATACTTTAAAATTTCAATGACGTTTTGAAAGCAAATAAAGATGCAGAAATAAAATTCAGAAACTGTTACTAATGACTGCTTGCTCTTGTTCAGTTTATACATAGCCCAGAGCTAATCTGAGAAAATGTTGGAGGAGTTTGACAAATGTTATAAATAATTCAGAATATACATTCATTGAAGGGGATTAATAAAAGAAGGCTTTGAAGGATTTACAAAAACCTAGTCAATCAAATTATTTATCAATACAGCATTTTTAAATCTGTAAATTTCTTTACTTTTTTCAAGCTACACCAAGAAAGAAAAAGAGTTTTTTTCAGTTTCTCATAGGCTTTGAACCCTTTCAGTTAAGGTCTGCAACAGAAAAAAAATTAAAATTTAGCTTTAATTATTTTTTTTTTTTTTATCATCATATTTCTTTTCTGGCATTACTTCCAAAACACAGAAATAGTGTTAAAAAATCTTGAAAAAAATAGCTTGGAAAAAACTTAAGAACTGTAAATGTTTCACTATTATAGGATAAGGTTTCAAGTAAGAATTGTAGAAAAAGGAAATTTCGACAAAAAATGTTAAAAAGAAAGAAATCACCCAAAATCAGATAATGAGATGTGTTAAAAAGTGAAATAGATGGTTCCTTCAAATGATGGCAATTATATGTGACATTAGTGGACTAAATGTCTTGGTCAAAACATTCTCAATAAAAAAATTAAGTTTCTGAGTAAAATTGTTTAACTATGATGTCAAATAACTATGGTTATCATCAAGAAAACCAGTCACTTCAAAATTTGTTTCAGTTTTAAATAAGCAAAACAAATATTCCTGTCAGAACTTCCCCCGTTCCAATCTCTTGCCATGTTGAGCAAATAGTATATTTGGGGTTAAAAGTAAATTTGGTGTGCATTTCAGCAAATAATCTGGAACTTTTTTTTTTTTTTTTTCCCAACCTAAAATTGTTATTTATATTAGTGTTTTATCTCCAGATGCCCACATAGGAGGAAAAGCTGCTGCTCACAATGATAAAAATCACAAACATCTGTCTTCAAAATTTTGAAAGATCCGTGATTCTTAGCAGATTTCAGGCCAAAGAATGCTCATAACTATGATATGGTTGTGTCTTTCAAAAGAATCTGCCCAGTTCTTTGAGAGGCAGGACTAAAAGATAGTGACTAACAGTTACTTACGGAAGATTAGATCAGGCTTAATGTTGGATGAACATTAACCTCCAAAATTTTTCTTGTTATTTTACTGGGAAAAAGAGGTGCTGATTTGTACCTTTGGTTGCCAGAGGAACAACAGCCCACTAATTGCTTATTAGTCAGAGTGTGAGAACCTCTTTGAGGTAATTCTGATGACGTGAGGGAAAAAACCCAGAATACCGTGTCTCTCATCAGCAGGGAAAAAGCTGAATTACTAATTTCTGGTTTCATTGATTATATAAAGTTTAAACCAAGTATGTTCAAAAATGCCTTATACTCTGGAAAAAAATAACACTGGTTATGCTCATGGGTCATCACATGATTGTGTGATAATACGTGAAAGAAGAAATATTTTATCTTCCATTCTTTTGAGGAAATGGTGAAAGTTAAGATGTCTGGTTTTGTTAAAAATGACAAGAGGGATGTATAAATCATACAACAGTGGAATGACCAGTTAAGCTGAACATGTTTGCCAGTTTTAATATAGTGGTCTGAAAATAAGCATTGCTGTTATGTAACTAAATTGATTTTGCAATGTTCCATAGTTCAAAAGTTTAATTTCTCTTTATTCTGCATTTTCCAAATTGCAAGTAATGCTTTTGAGGCACTATAAAAATTTCTCAAATATTTGAAGTTTATCAGTTTTGAATCATTTTTACTACCCAATGAATTTACCCCTGTGCACAGCTGTATACACACACATACAACCCTCCACACACCTTTCAATATAGTGTCATAATAATAGAGAAGACAATAAACTGAAAAGAAAAAAAAAATGCACAAATAGTAAAATGGTCTATATTGTTTGTGAAGCAACTAATATACTTCATACTAAAGACACAACCTTGGAGAAACTGCAGGTTGCAAAGAATATATCTATGTATTGAAGTGAGAGTTTACCACTAATTTATCAAATATTTAATTTGGTCATAGATTGAAAAAATAAAAAATCTAAGGTCATAGGAAATTATCAGGACATTCAGTCTGACCAGTATAAGTAATTGCATTTTTCTTCACTAATTTCATATCAAACCCAGCAATTTTTTTAAAAATTTATCTTTTATGAGTAGCTTGCTAGCATCTGAACTAATCAAGATATTTTAAATATCTTCCTATTTTCATAATTTTAATTTTTTTCATTTGTGCAATTTAAGCCTTCAACCATCTTGTTTCCTTCATTCTAGTGGAACATTATGCTTTTATTCTTTATCACTTTCGCTGCTTATGAAGTATTATACCAAAAGTCAGTGTCTTGATTAAAAATGTAGACCCATATGAGTAAAACAATATTAGAGCATGAATCTGACCACAAGCGTCTGGACAAACAGGTGTCTGGGAAATTTTAGCTTACCAGTTCTCTTGCTATTAACACTGTCTGGGAGACTTTCATCTGAGCACAACTAATATTGTCTGCTGCAATGCCTGGGTATAGCCCAAGGATTTAAGGCACCAACAGGAGGATCAGTTCTAGTGCTCAGTCTGTATGGAGCTACCTGGTTTCTGAAGAGACAGCGTAATTGTCTGATTCATAAGTTGCTGAATGACATGGATTATCAATAATCTCCTTGAAATGCACTCCTTTGGGTGTGAAATCAGCCTGTAGAAATGATGAGGAAATATTATAAGTGGGTTTAAAACATCTGTGAAAGTGAATTTGAAATGTTTTTATCAAAAATTAAAGAATCACATTTTTTACCTTAGTTGCACTCAGAATATAATGAGATATTGTATGGTTAATTTCTCCTCTATATGAAATATGGTTTACTAGGATATGTGCAGACTATAGCACTTAGGTCTCGCTGATGGCCCAGCAGGACACTACTGTTTAGAAGCCAAGAAACGACATTAATAGTAAAGAATTCAGGAGAGAGAATGCTTTTGAATGAAGTGATGTTGAATGAGTATACAAGGAAAGAGGCTCCAGATGTAGTACACAGAAGAATTATACAGAAATTCAAGGTAGAAAGTGTCAAAAAAAAAAATAAAATAGGCATGACTACATGAAAATAATTTCTGGCAAAGAATGAAAGGGAGTATTTTAAGCCACATAAATACTAGCTGTAAACACAGGGCTAAATCTAAAAAGATTCCTACATCCACTCAATCTTGCTTTAAGTATCAGGATTAACTGTAGAAAATGAAAAACTGCAGTAATATAACTTAATGAAAATTCAGGAGTTCTCATCTCTCAGGGAGTCTTCCCTAGCTACACGGTGATGCTACACAAAAACACATGGGAAAGCTGAGGCAGTTAAAATGGACATAAAATTAAATTTAGTGAGTTTCAAGAAGGTTATGGCACAGCTCAGTGGGGTTTTTTCCTGTACATTGTTGATAACAGAAGCCAGTTCCATTCTGCTTCAGCTACCTACTTTTTGTTAGCTGGAAGAAGTCCCTGAATTGTTGCCCCCAAAAAACTTCCATTGCAGAAGGAAAGTCTTCAATTATTAAGTTATTAGACATAAGTATCTGATGTGGAATATGAGGATGGAAAGACTGTTCTGCTGCCACAAAACCAGAAACATCTTTTATTTCTTTCTCAAACTGTGTAGGATATTTGGGATAAACATGTATATGAACACTGCAGAGAAATTCCCATCTCTCAGGGAGTCTTCCCTAGCCACACAGTGATGCTACAAAAAAACACATGGGAAAGCTGACGCAGTGAAAATGGACATAAAATTCTCAAACTGTGAAGAATATTGGGGATAAATATGTATGTGAACACTGTAGAGAAAGTTCACAGTAACTGAATCCTGTAAAGCCAGCCGCCTATGTGTGTGTTTTAATACAACCAAGTTGCTAGAAAGAAGGAAGCTCATCAGAATAATGAAAGCATAGAAAAGTATGAGTTGGAAGAGACCTTCAAGATCATCTAGTTTTAACCTTTTCCATGGACAGGGATATCTTCCACTTAGATCACCATGGTCAAAGTCCCATCCAACCTCCAACCTGACCTTGAATACTTCCAGGAATGGGGCATGTACAATTTCTCTGGGCAACCTGTTAAATAATAAAAAGTTTCTTCCTCATATCTAATCTAAACCTATTTTCTTTCTGTTTAAAACCATTGCTCCTTGTCCTATCACTGCAGATTTTAGTTAAACCTCTATTTTGAGAGCCCCCTTTAACTATTAATATACCACAATAAGGTCTTCAATGAATGCTCCAAAAGTGGATTACACCTCTGAGTGCTTAACATTGATTATTACCATGCAAAGTAATTATTTTCTCCATCTTCATATGGCTTTTTCCTTGATAATGACTTTTTTTTTTACATCTTGAGTTAATGTTAAATAACTCTGTCTAAGTCAAAATTTCTCCAGTATCCCATTAAAGGTGCTGTAAGCATAGCTACATATTTTCAAAAAAAGGATATTCAGAAGCATGATTATCTCAAATTATCCAAGAATCATGTGAAGAATAAAATGAGGAAAAAATGTGGTCAATGAAGGAAAAAAGCATCTTTGGTCTTGACTATAATATTTTCATACACATCTTCACATTTCTAAAATATAAATTTAATGGAAAATTTCAGACTTCAGAAAAGGGCAAATTTTTATGCTTTAATATCAAGTCAAATGTTTTGCAAAATCTAATGAGAATTTCACCTCTTTAATGTCAAACCAGGAATAGGAGACAAAGTAAATGTGAAGGGTAAGGTCCTATTAGGCTAAATGGCCATTTCTTGTCCAAAACTTTTAAATTTCCTTCTAAAATAATTTTTTTGTTTATATAATTTCAGCAAAAACCATACTTGAAGACCTCCTAAAATTACAGTATAGGTGATGTTTCCATGAGAACAGCTGGCAGGTCTGACAGTTAAATGACACGTGATGTAAACACAGAAAAACTGCAGATCCCTACAAAAATTATTTTTCTTCAGTTTGAGTCTGTGAGACCTTCAAATGTTCAGCTGCATGTTTCCTCTTATTGAATATATTAAGATGAGTGACAATAAAGGAAATAGATGTGTGGAACCTTTGAACAAAAAATAAAAAAGAAAATACAATTCAATTCACTTAAAAACATGAATATCTGAATGTACAGATATATATGTATGTTTATATGTATGCATACACTTACATATGTGTTAAAGAAAGTATCTTTCAGAAATCACTTTGATAATGTACCTTATCATTAGCTATTTGAATCTGGCAGATTTCTATTAAGATCTAAACATTTTTTGCTTCCACTAAATTCTAAAAATATGTTTATTATCTATCCAGATTGAATGCAGCTAACTCATTTGAAATAAACATGTTTATATATACATAACATGTAAATTTATATAATTAAAATCCAAAACAAAATGTAAAATCCCTCATAACTCTTTGATGCTTTGGATTTTTTAAATGCATACATTTTTAAATGATTTATCTACCTTTCATGTTGTTTTTTAATAAAGAAATCTCTAAAAATATATGACGCATGCTGTTAACAACTTTGCAGTTTCAGTTCTTTATAAATTGTTCTCATAAATGTTTAGAAAGAAAAAATATCACAGATTGCTGAACACTTTTCACCATATTGTTTTCTTTTACAGATTTCTTTGGTTAAAAATTAGGTCAATAGTCAATCTGTTAACAACTTTACAGCATGTTTTGAAATATTAAATATCCTTTGGGATATTTAATTTCTTCTATTATTTTTTTAAAAAAATATTTACAAAATATTTTTTATTTTCCTTAAGAAAAACAGCATTCAATCTCGAGGCTTGACACATTAAGATACATAGAAGCAAAGTGACTTTGAACTTTATTACAGTGATTGGGAAGAGCAGTATATGGACTATGACACTCAGCCTGAAGTTTCTATTTCCAGCCCTGTGAATTGCAATGATTTAAAAGTTATTATTGGGCCATATTTTGGCCAAGTTCTTCCAGGACCATATTTTAAAGTATCTTCATAAATGCTTTCGATTATCAAGAAGGCCAGGAAACAGAATTTTTGATATTGTGAAAAAATAGGTGTAATATAATGGAGTCTGATGACAATGTTACATATCAAATTATATATCTGCACAATTTTTCTACATCCCTATAGCCATAAATGATCTCTCTGTAAAATTAGAAACTTAATTCAATTTGCAAATATAATAATTCATTTATTAACCTATAATTTCAGACCAAACCCAGTGTCATTTATAGGAATACATTGTTATTCCATTGCCCCCTGAAAAGCTGAATGAATATTTTCCTTTATTTGATATTTTTACGAAAATGATACAATTTCTTTTTAGCAAAATCTATCCTTCAAAAGAAAATTGTAGTCCTAAAACATATGTAAAAACTTCAGCTTCCTGAGTTTTATACACCAGCATTTTGTCCTCTGGCTTGTTTTTTTTATAGTAACTAAGTAACAGGTGGATACCTTCTAAAAACTAAAGTTTCAAAACTTTGTTATCTATTACTGGTGGTAACAAATGAAAATGAAGCATGGTCACACTCCAAAACCTAGAGACAGATAAGCTGCACATACTTGATTTTGTATGAGAGAATGACCTCGCTTAATGACCTCATTTGTTCCCTTTCACATATTGCTTGTGAGGTTGTTTTGTTTTGTTTTGTTTGTTTTGTTTTGTTTTTATGTGAGATCATAGTCACCATTTCATGTACAAGAATATCACCATTATTCTTCCTTGTAGTCAATGCTTCTTCCTTTCCATGCTTCTTTTATTTTTTATGTACTCACCCATCTCCTTCTTTCTACCTCCTCCCTGTGGGATCTCTGTAATAAAAATGTGTATAAGAAGGAGTAGGCAATAAGTAAAACCCAAAAGATTTCTTGGGTGTAAGTTTCAAGTGGCCAATAATGCTAATCCTTGGAAAGCCAGCCTCCAGCCTTTTCTACTGGAAGGGTGAGAGACCTAATGTTACAGGTAACTTGTCTGACTCTCGTCCAGATATTGCATATGGTAGCAAACAGAAAACCAGTGTTGAAAATGCAATGCAAGATATTATAACCATCGAAAGGGCATATATATTCCCTTCCATATAGTTCTTTCCAACATCATTCATAAATGTATATAATTGACAATTGATGTCCCTCAGGGATTTGTGTAATGATGGAACAACTGTTCAATATCTTCATTAATGATGTATGCGGAGGGATCAAGTGTTCCCTCAGCAAATTTGCAATGGCTCCAAGCTGAGTGGTGCATTTGGCCCAACCAAAGGATGAAATGCCATCCAGAGGGACCTGGACAAGCTCCAGAAGTGGGCCCATGGTAATCTCATGAGGTTAACACCATGAAGTGCAAGGTGCTGCACTTGGATCAGAAAAACACTGCTATCAATATAGGCTGGGGTATGAACAGACCCAGAGGAGCCCAAGAAGAACTTTGGGCTACTGATGGATGAGAGGCTGGACATGACCTGGCTACATGCCCTTGCACCCCAGAAAGTCAAACTTTTCCAGGGGTGCATCCAAGGCAGCATGGCCAGCAGGGCAAGGGAGGGGATTCTGCCCCTCTGCTCTGCCCTTGTGAGACCCCACCTTCAGAGCTGCATTCCGCTCTGGGGTTTGCACCACATGAATCCGTATTATCAAATCCAGAGGAGGGCCAGCAAAATGATTAAACATTGATGGATGGAGTTTATTACTTTTCTTATGAGGAAAGGCTGATAGAATTATGTTTGCTCAGCTTGGAAGAGAGAAGACACTGGGATGACTATATTGCAGCCTTTCAGTACTTTAAGAGAACCTACAAAGATGGAAAGGGACTCCTGCAAGAACATGTGGTGATAGGACAAGGAGGGATGCATTCAAACTGAAAAAGAATAGGTTTAGATTAGATATTAAAAAAATCTTTACTGTGAGGCTAGTGAGGTACTGGAACAGGTTGCCCAGAGAAGTTATGGATGTCTCATCCTTGGAAATATTCAAGTCCAGGTTGGATGGAGCTCTGAGGAAGCTGATCTAGGGGGAGGTGTCCCTGCTCCTGATGGGGAGTTGGAACTAGATGATCTTTAAGGTCCTTTCCAACCCAGGCAATTCTATGATTCTATGATTCTAGTATTAGCTCCTATGGAGAATTTTCTAAAAGAAAAATCCTTCTTTCTAGTCAATATTACTCAAAATAAATATGATATATTACTTTCAGCGTAATGAAGTGATTCTTTTGGAGAATGCCAAGGGGTTTTTAATAATAACATTAATGGAGGAAGTTGATTCAATTTCCCTCTTATTAAATCAGACTACTAGTCTCAGACCGAAATCTTACAAGTACAATTTTCTGAAGCTATAAGAAATTCTCTGCATACATTAACAGAATTGTGAAATGGATGTATTTCTATTCATATGTTTTTGCAACTAATCCCTCGTGTCCCAGTAGTTCTTCCGAAAAATAAAGAACAGGTGTATGATGGTGAGGTTACAGAGAACTAAGGTGAGGGAAAATGGAAAGACCCAAAAAAGCAGTAAGGAGAACCTTGGCTCTGACCCTGTTCCTTCACTGACAGAAAAAAATCCTGTAGGATTCCTCTGGGACATTCTAACAATCCAGAATTTCTCCCTTTATTCAGGCAGGTGTCTATGAACAGAGTACTGACCATGCCTAGAAAACATATTTTAAATAGCCTGAAAATAAGTGTCTGGTCACATTTTCCTATTGATACAGGCTCTTTTTTTTTTTTTTTTTTTTTTTTTTCTCCCAGTGGAACTGAAATGAATTTAAATATTTCTTTTGTATCAAACAGAAAACTGAACTAAGGAACTGAAGTCAAAGTAAGAAAAAACTACTCACTGGGTATAAAATATTTTAATTTTTAAGAAAATATTTGTTTAGAGTACTTGGCCAAGACTAGATCAAGAAATGCATGTAAATTCTATCATGTTCACTAAAGCCTATAAACAATGATAAAGAATGCTTAGCCAGGAGCTAGTGGGATATATGTTGTATTTAATAGGCTAAAATATTTCCACTTAAAAATTGCTGAATCTTTGGCATTAAGGAAAGCTTTGCAGCAGGTCATATATCTCAGTATTCTACAGGGTTTTGTAAAGCTACTTCAGCAAAAGTCGTAAGGACCCCTTTTATATAGGTCTATGTTCCTTGGAGCTAAAAAAACCCAACATCATAAGATAGAAAGATTCCTTCTGCCCTTCATCCTGCCTGCTCTTTTTGGAGTGATATATTAAGTAATGCTTCACTTTCCCCAAATATTCTGTCAATATGTTATTGAATTATAATAGCGAAGAACTTATATTTCAAGCCTGAGTGCAAAAAAGCATTTTAACAATTTTCTTATTTTATGGAAAGAAGAATTAAAATGAATGAATAGTGGACATTTGATTAAGAAATAAAAAGAAAAAATCACCTTTACATAGACTAGGTTGACACAATGCCGGAGAAACCCAGCTAGCTCACGCACCCTGGCACCACACTGTGAGTGGCCACTCCCTTGCCACCCTTCCCGGCTCGGGTAGTGGTGGAGCAGTTTTGGGTTGGTTTGTTTCCCGAGATTTGGGTGGTTTAGAGTTTTTTGCTTTCTGAAAGGCCCCAAGCCAGACGCAAGAACAAAGCGGAGTCTTCAGATTCTCGGTTTCCAAGGTTGCTTGCTCTGTTTATTATTTCTTATCTTTCTATTCACTCTGTGCTCAGCTAAGGTCTCTGCAGCTCAGGCATCAGGCAAAGACTCCTCCTCCGACAGAGGCTCATCATTTCTTATACTATTTATTACGTCTTTATTATTTACAATTGTGAGTTTGCAAGAAATTATTTAGAAGCTTTAGTTATGAATACAGTATAAAGGCTTTCATTGTTAAGTTTAGCATAGTTTGAACAACTTTGAAAAGGCCTTTTGTTTTAGAATGTATCTTTCTTGTAGTTTGATAAGAGTTTCTGGGGCAACTACAGCCTCTGCCTGGAGACCTTCTTTATTGGTTCTTTCTTGTTTCATCCTTTCTGTTATGCATAATTTCCCTTTGTCCATCATAGAATCCTTATCTTTAAGGTCCGAGAGCTTTAGCTACTAGCCTAGCTAGACTCTCCTCAGACCACCCCCAAACCTGTGTTGGGTTTGTTGGAATTTAAGTGACTTAGTTGGCATGTAGTGTTTGGATTGTTTTATTGGTTTGTGTGATTTTGTACCCACCCCAGATTGTGTAGTACAAAACCGCCCTGCAGCCCAGGCTTGGGGTCTCTCTCCGGAGGCTCCAGCCTGAGGCTGGGGGTTCCCCTGACCCCCCCCCCCCCCCAAATAAAGCCTCTGTTTCCTGAAAGCCTCGAGAGAGTCCCCACTTTTTACCACAGCCATGACAGTGTGAGCCAACTGCCTGTGAACTAAGACCCCACAAAAGTGTATTGTTGGAGCGTACCAGAGCAGCCGGGGCCCCAGGCTGAACACCAAGCTGGGCCAGAACCAGGTACGCACCCCAGCATACAATTACACACCAATATCTACAATCTTTACTAAAGCAGAGCTCCCAATAGCGCAGCAGCACAGCTACTCTCCGTGGCAGTCGATTGTGATACGCCTTGGGTGGGAGCAAACAACACGGAGGGGTTTCTCATGTGCTTCTCAAAGGATTTATTCCCCCAAGGGGTGCAGCTTCAAAAAACCAAAAAGCCCGTGCTTACACAGTCTTTTAAACCGGGGAGGAATGGGGGGAGGATACAATTCCTCAACCAGTCGGGGGTAAAACCAGGAGGGGATTGAGGTGGGACTCACAATCTGATAACCTATAGGGAAGGCAAGGGGAGTGGAAAGGGTCACACGAGCCAACGGGCCTTGAGGAAAAGGGGATTTCCGGGGAGGGGTTTAGGCAGGAGGGTAGGGACAGCAGGGATAGACAGGAAATCCTCTAGAACTAAGGGAAAGGTTCTGGGGAGATTGACATCAGGAGACTAAGGTAACAGGTGTGTCTAGAGGATGAAGGACAGGTGAGCAAGGGAGAGGAAAACTTGGGGTAAAACCAAATGTATGGGGTGGGGGGTAACAGGAACAAACCATGGAAGAATAACTTAACAATAATTTGACAAAAACACATCACCACACTAGGTTAGTTGAGATGGTAAAGAATGACGGAAGATGAGCTAGTAAAATGGGGATATGAACGTTTGAGAATGTACACAACATTGCAGATTTGTTTTCATTTTTCTATTAGAACCAAAGATATTATGAAATACACTATGTGAGCTGGAATTTATTGAGCAATTTACTTGAGGTTTTTAACTATATTTTCCTTCATGCAAATTTATTCCTAGATTTTAATCAATAATTTACATATCAGGACTTGAATTTCATTGAAGCATAGCCAATGTCAAAATTGCTTGTGTTGTTTTAATTCGTGAGTCTTTTCTTCTCTCATTGAATGCTGCCATGTTTATGGAATTTTTACCTCATATTCCTACAAAGAGACATTAAGTTCCTGCAATTGTTTCTGGATTTTACAACTTTATTTTTTTATCTTAACATTTCACTGTGACAAACTGCATTGGGTTTTGTTGTTTGGAGTTTTTTTCTGCCCAGCTCTTTCTAAATATTTTAATGAAGAACTGTTCAGCAATTTCAAATTACTAGTAGACAAATTTTTATGTGTGCAGATGTTTTCTGGGGGGCTACTTTTTTCAAGCTTAACTTTAAAATAAGATTTTATGTTAAAAATAAGTTCTCTGTTAACTCTTATAACAAAAGGTGAATTTCCCCCTGAAATTTAATTTTTATTTTAAATTCTGTTGCTTAAAATTTTTTCTCTCTTTCAGATTCCCTAATGGTCTTCCTTTTGTAGCCACTCAGTTGGACCGACTTTTAGCTGATTTGTATTACAATATATCCTTGTATTAATAGTCTCCAAGCATTTATGTAATGAATCTTTCCCTAGTCCAATACTTAAAAATGTAACATAGAAATATAGTTTCTATGTTACAAAGGATGAAGGCTGAAGAACTTATTGTCTTCTTTGCATCAGTCTTTATTAGTAAGAGCAGTTGTTCTCCAGGTGTTGATCACATTGCGTTAGAAGAGAGGGACGGGGAGCAGAATAAAGTCCCCACAATCCAAGGGAAAATGGTCAGTGACAGGCAGTTTGCTGAAGACACCAAGGTGGGTGGGAGCGTTGATCATCTGGAGGGCAGGAAGGCTCTGCAGAGGTATCTGTAGAGACTGGACTGATGGGCCAAGGCCAACAAAATGTGATTCAACAAGGACAAGTTCCAGGTCCAGTACTTGGTCACAACAATGCCCTGCAGCGCTACAGGCTGGGGACAGAATGTCTAACAAGTTGCCTTGTGGAAAAGGAGCTAGGGGTGCAGGTCAACAGCCTGCTGAATACGATGCCGAGTGTTTCCACATGGCCAAGAAGGCCAATGGCATCCTGGCCTGTATGGAAAAAAGTGTGGCCAGAAGGCCTGGGTAAGTTTTTGTCCCGTTGTACTTGGCACTGGTGAGGCCACACCTTAAATCTTGTTCCAGGCCCCATCACTAGCAGAAGGACATTGAAGTTCTGGAGTGTGTTCAGAAAAAGGCAACAAAGCTGGTGAAAGCTCTAGAGGGTAAGTTCTGTGAAGAGTGGCTGAGGAAGCTGGATTTGTTTACCCTGGAGAAGAGGCATCTCAGAGAAGACCTTGTCTTTCTCTCTCTACAGATAACCTGAAAGGAGGTTGTAGCGAGCTGGGGTTCAGTCTCGTCTCCCAAGAAACAAGCAACAGGACAAGAGGTAATGGCTTCAAGATGTACCAGGGCTTCGGATATTAAGAAAAATTTCTTCACTGAAAGGCTTCCTGGGGAAGTGGTTATCATCCCTGAAGATATTTAAAAGACATGTAGACATGGTCTTTAGAGATGTGGTTTATTAGTGAACTTGATGGTGCTGGGTTAATGGTCGAACTTCATGATCATGAAGTTTTTTTCTATGATCTTTGTAGATCACAGAAATTTTCTAGAATCTATTGTAGATTCTATGATTCTATAAGTTTGAACATTTGTTATCATGATAGCTATGAATATTAGTAGCCCAGAGTAAGTAATAGGAAAATGGTAAAATCTTCTTCTAGTCTAATGTTATATGCTATAAAAAGTAATTAGAAAGAACAGGAGAATTAGATTGACTTCTATGTAAAGATTAAAAGAACTAATTTTAACAGATAGATGATGACAAAGTAGTCATGACATTCTACAAATATTTGAAGGCTGTATGATGTATAGAGACTGATTATTCTGTGGAATAGCAGAATAACTAATAAAAAAAATAAAAGAACATTTGTAGTTAATATTAGGGAATACTTGGCACTAGGGAGATAGTGATGTCTTATGGAGACCTTTAAAGGTAGATGTTTCAGAGTTAGAAAATATCCAGTAGGCAAAAATCCGAATGGCCAGTCTATAAATCTGTTCTGTCTCTCTTTTGTATTCCCCTGCAATTTCTGTTTGATTAGTATGGTAAGCTCTGAAACATCCTTCCAAAGTCAATGGCTGAGATCACTGTATGCCAACACTTGAAAATTCTTGGGTAGATCTTAGAAGGTTCTGGTATTCTGTCTGATCCTAATGCATCTGTGTTGACTGAATCCTCATCATCCTTTCCTGCTTTTGTCTGTGTATACCAAAAGAATTCTGTAAACTGTTAGCCAGATATGTATATTACTAGGGATTTAAAAGATAAACAAGAGCTGAACCAGTACAAATTCCAAAGGAACATTCATGTGAATCAGTAATTGTTTAATTCTCATTTGGGTATTAAAACAATGTTTAGAAAGACCAACGCAACATGTGTGACAAAGACAAATCTGGGTCTTTGGCATATGTGGAGTGAAAAGCACCACTAAATAATTTTCTGTGATGTAGTAATCCTTATTTATTTTATTCTGATTGTTTATTGACATATCTCTTCTCTTACAATGGCAAAAGGGTCCATTGCAGCAATAAGAAGAGCCTTATATAGAGAAAAAGTATTTTCTCAAACACAAATTGCAACTTAGGGAGGAAATGTAAAATTGAAAGGGACTTAGTAGATCTTCTCCAATGTTGCAGCAGCCCTCTTATTAGAGGGGAGAAATGAACAGAGACACAGACTTCTTGTTTATCACAGCATGAAAAGGGTCCTGGTTTATTCCTCCTTACAGCTCAGCAAGCCTGACTCCAACCATCACTGACTCTGGCTGCAGCAAGCTCCAGTTGTAGGTTTCCCTTGCAGCCTCTGACTGCTGGTTGTTTCCTGCTAAACTATGACTGCATGTATTAGTTTGCAGACTCTGAATGCAGGTTTTACCCATCTAGACTGTGGCTGCAGGTTCCAACAACAGGCTCTAACTGCAGACCCAGACTGACCTCACAGCAGTGATTCTCTCTTCCCAGGATCTTTCTTCTTCATGATCCTCCATGATGATTCCCTTCACCAGCTAACCCACTCCCTTTTATCACACTTATCTTTATTGGATATAGCTGTGACTCATCAGGGCCAGTCTGTATTGTGCAATTAACACAGCTGTTACTTACCACAGGCAAGGTCACCGATATTCCCTTCTCCTACACTCAATAGCAGAAAACCATGATATACAAAAAACCAAAACTTTCATCTTAATTGGAGAAAACATAGGTTTGATTCATTGTGGTAATTTCTAATTCAGTTGTCAGCTTTCTCTATATAAAAAAATACTGCTAAGCAGATCCTCAAGAATGCTCTAACAAGGTATTCTAACAAATCCTTTCTCTACTCTATAGTTTCTAAAACTCTGTTTTCTTCTATTTAAATCTAGTTTATGCCATTTTATTGATTTTTTTTTTCACTGGAGTTCTGTTTTTCATTTTTTGGTTGGCTGGTTTTTGGTTGGTAGGTTTTTTGTTTTGTTTTAAAAAGCCCATAACTTTTTATAATATATTTTATTTACATTTTTCCATAAATAACTATGTATATTTTGTGTTCTGTTCTTTTTCAGTCTTCCTAATTTTTTGGATTGGTTGTTTGTTTGTGCTATACTCTTTTACTATGAGTTCATCTAAGAGACCAGAGAATGAAACAGGTTTTCCTTAAGATGCAATTTCAAAAATTGTCCTTGCCCTTCCTGAAGAGGCTCACTATATTTTTAGCCAACTTCCAACAATGTTTTCTTCTGTTAGCCAATCTGAAACTTGTAAAGTTCCAATGCATTTTATGACAGTGCTAAAAGTCATCCAAGAGGTTTTAAAATCCCCAGACTGAGAAATTGTGAAAACTTGTCTGGATAAAAACATCTAGGCAACCTAATGTATCACTGAAGTCAGCATTCTTTGTGCACAAAGTTGTACATGGTGAACTTCAGAGATGCCTTCCAATATTTTATATGATATATTTTGTATTTTGTGAAAACAACTGTCAGGAGGCTACAGGCAGTTGTTCTCACATCAAAACTCAAGCAAGTGTTTTGTGGGTCCAGACACTGTCAAAGCTCAGAGACAAGGCCAGAGTGCTGGGCTCTGAAGGCAGAAAACAACTAGAACAGATCTGGTGTGTTTAGAAAGTGGTGGCTTACCAACATGGAGAGTGTTATTTTGAGTTGCCTTTAAATACTAGGTGATGAACATCTGGGTCATTACATATATACAAGGTTGAGGACTGGTCCTCCAACTTTTCCAGAGCAATAAAAAAGGGTAATTATGATCCTTGTTTGTGTGAGAGCTCAGAGAGAAGCTTCAGCACATATTGAGACTGTGGCCAGTATTTATCAGCTCTGTATGCAAATTTAGACAGAAAACTGCATCCATTGTGGGAAGCCTCCTAAGATGAAATGGGAAACGATTCATGTGCCATTTGGTCTTTGTGTGTAGTTTCAATTCTAGGATACAACTCTTATCACCATTGTTTCAATTTTTGGGTCCAATGTTTATGAGTGTCTAAGTTTATTTACTGTTCTTATATGAATTTAAAGCAAGCAGTTCTGTTTTGGTTTGGTGATTTTTTTTTTTAATTAGATATACTAGAAGAATGAGTATTCTATCTCAGAGATTTGAATTTCTAGTGATTTGGACTTCCACGTTCAGATTTCTTGATTTTGTTTTTTAATAATTAAAAATACGATACAAGCTAAAGGAGGCTATGGTACATCTCAACTGCCACATACATCTCACTAATGTATGTGGAAAATACTTTTATTAATAAAAAATCCAAGACAAATTTTTCCTATCACATGCAACAAACTGTCAAACTTCTCTGTCCCACAATGAATGCAGAATCATGCAGAAAGAAATTAGCACAAGAATTCAGGATGATATTAAGTTAACTAGCCTTATTCTTTAACTGTAGGCATGGGTATTTATCCAAAGACAGTCATATCCATTTAACTATGCTGTGTCTTGCTCTGTGTGAGTTCTGCTTTAGTTGATTTATATTCCTTGTAACCTAGTGCATGTTGTGGAAACAGTGATAGGAGTAAAGAATACTAAATAACCGGTTTTGTATGGTAAAATACCTGCAATGTTGAAGGTCTGACTGATATGTAATAGTGACTAAATGCTATTTCTACTACGTTAAGCATTTACCAATGAAAGAATAAGCCTCTCACTGCTTCTAATCAGGAATTCACCCTGGTTCTGATAAAAAATGCTAACTAAAGGTCTTCCAGAGAACTTACTTCTTGACAAAGCTTCTTCCCATCACCCTAAACCCTCTATCCCCTTATTACAATGGAATTTCCTGAAGGAAAAAAGTCAACTGTTGCAGTACATGTCATAGGAGTAGAAAGTAAATTAGAAAGTTTCTGGTAAAAGCTTCTTTGAAGATGG
This sequence comes from Phylloscopus collybita, assembly GCA_027886175.1. Classification (NCBI taxonomy): domain Eukaryota; kingdom Metazoa; phylum Chordata; class Aves; order Passeriformes; family Phylloscopidae; genus Phylloscopus; species Phylloscopus collybita. Next base: position 29,998,346 of record JAJNNQ010000026.1, on the reverse strand, counting down.
TTTCCTTGTACATGTTTAATTTGAAGAATTCATTCCTTCGTGTTATTGAAAACTGTTAAGTAAACCATGTAAAAAGAATTTGGGGAAAAGAGGAGAACAGTAGTAATGAGAATATTTTCTAGCTGTCATGCAGAAAGAGATACTGAACTATATAAATATGAAGAACTTAGCAAACATTTCTCACTATTGATGTTTCTATTGTTCATTTAAACTTGCTTACAAAATCCTCCAAACTTTCAGTTTGCTTTTTATGTGTTCTTGATACCTATGTGAAGATTACAAATCTTTAAAATATATGCAAATTTTATTAGATGTATTATGAAGAAAAAAAGCATTGAATACTTTTGATGCCATCTTTTGGGAGAACATACAATTCCTGGATGTTCCTTTCAATCAAAACAAAAGGCAAGCAAAATATTTTTTGTATCCTGATTCTTTTTCTTTTCATGCCTTTCAAGAATTCACAGATCTGTCTCATTAATTTGTGCCTTGGTTTCCAACTATGATCTTAATACAGTTTTTAAATGGAGGTAAACTTTACACTTAACAGTTTTGAAGCAGCATATTCTGTGTAAACACAACTTATGTACAGTTTTTACTGAGAATTCAGGGCTGTGTTGCCCTTCCATTAAATTATGTGGGGATAATATCAGTGAAGTTAACAGAATTAGACCAGCTTGCCTGCAACTCACTGCAGGCAAGCCACTGAAAGTTTAGTAGAAGATATTTAATGGACTTCAAGACCTTGAAGTTCTAAGGATTGTATTAGCTTTCCCTTTTAATTACAATATTTTTTTATTCACCATATTCTTAGACCTAATACAAATAATGGAGTCTAAATATTTGGAACTACTCGATCAGCACTGATATGTAACTGATGGATCTTGCTTCTTGTTATTAAGATCTACATTATTTCGTTTTCATAAATTAATTAATTTCAGCTATGAATCCATCTTAAGTTAAATTTCTCATATGCTGCTCTGAATACAGACTTCAGTGTCTGTTCTCTAACCTTTCTGATATTCAATCCTATGAATTCATAACCTTAGTTTTCCTTGTTTAAGTCTTCTCCTTCATTGTATAATGAAGTCTTGCATAAACTCTACATAGAGACAAAGACAATTTATTTACTGAGGCTAGTGTTATTAAATATAATAATACATTTTATTCTTGGAAGCAGTCGTGCTCATGCTTCCAAAGTTCCATGATGTCATAGGAAGACCTTCTAATGACAGCTCCAAACAAGACCCTTCATAGAAGCATATGTTGACATTTGGTTTGTATCCCAGGAAACCAAAAGTCAGAGTACTGATAGGGGAAATATAGAGCTGGATACATCAAATGCTTTTATGTTTGTGTTCCCATTGTGAACCATTGTTTGTTTTATCTTAACACAAAGATAGTATTCATTGAAAGGAGATTGATCATTTACTTGCCAGCATGTTGTGAAACAGAAAAAAAAATCTAATTTAATTTTTTAGGCTAAGGCTATTTAACAGTTATCTTTGCGAAATATAAAAATATGCCAAATATAAAGTACTCTAATTTTTTAAATACTATTAATATTTGAGGAAAATAGCAACACTCAAACATGTGTCAATAATAGTTTCTTGCCAGAGTTACCCAAAAACCCCTGAAATGCCTAACTTAAATGGGCTGTTTTGGGGCAAAAATCAGTCCTTACAGTACAGCTTAAATTTGTAAGTTAAAACATTTCTCCACTTAGTCAATGTGATTTTGGTCAACAGATTTTCCTAGATAAACTTGTCTGGAATTGTTTTTTCTTATTTTCTGGTGGCAATGAATTTCCTGGTGACAATGAATATTCTATAATCAATTATATTAAATGTATACATATATATATATATACACATGCACACACACGTACATGGTAGAGTGATTTATTATGCATAGTTGCTTCATGGGTATTGCACCAAGTTTGCAAATAGAAAATATGATAAAGAAAGCACGTTTCTTTTAAAGGCTGGGATAATCACTTGGGAGGAGATTCTGCCACCTGTTTCCAGATCTGTCTAGATATTTTCTAATAACTAGTCATGGAAGATGAATCAGAGAGCAGAACATATTTAAGCTTGTTTTCTGAATATTCCAAATTTAGATGATTAAATTAAACACTAAGTATTTTCTAGGGTTAGTGGAGAAAAGGACCTTCATTAAAATTTAATCCAAAGATAATTGTGTGCATTGGGTTTGTGTAAAAAAGTTTTAGTAGCAGGGGGAAGCTACAGGTCTCACTTTTGTGAGAAGCTGCTAGAAAATTCCCCTATATCTGATAGTGCCAATGCCAGCTGGCTTCAAGATTGATTTGACACTGGCCACAACTGAGTCTGTGAGGCATAGTGGTGGTGCCTCTGGGAAAATAGAGTTGGGAAGAGGGAAAGAACCCCCCCAAAATAACTAGGCAACTGCAGCTGAAAAGAGGAGCACAAAGTTCAATGGGTTAATATATGTTCAGATTCAGGTGAAAATGCCTACATATTTCCCCTTAGGATGAGAGTTTTACACTGTTATGCAACACTGTAGATCATGCACATTTGGTGGAAGGCCCCAGAAATTAGTCTGACTTTTGACACCTTCTAGGATATGACAACACTCACAACAGCATAGTTGAACAAGTTATGGCCCATCAGAAGGGATGAACATCTTCAGACTGACATGTGAATGTCCTGATACTTTTCCTGGGGGAGGGAGAAGTTTTACACCTGAGCCAATTGTGTAAGGGAGGATACTGGTATAGTAAAAAGCATTATCCCACCTCCTCAGGATCTGCTTCTTTTCAGCCTTCTCACCCATCTGACTCCATACACAACTTGCTACTAAACAAAGTTTGGTTTGTTGTGTCATCCTCTGGTGGTGGGTATGCAGCTCTTCTGTACCAGGACTGTTTGTATGCAGATAAGAGGTTTTGCTATCGTACACCTAAGAACTCTTCTCCCCTCCTTTGGCTGGCCTCAGCAAAACACCTGCTGCTTTTGCAATTGGGGAATTGTTTGAGTATTTCAGTCCCTCACACATAGTGAGGCAGCTGTGCCCCTGCAGGTCATGGAGGTCCGTGCTGGAGCAGAGATGCACCTGCAGCCCACAGATGACCGGACACCAGAGCAGATGTGTGTGTCTGAAGGAGGCTGTGACTGTGGAGGGCTGCACTTGATCAGGCTCTTGGCAGGACCTGTGGACCCATGGAGAGCAGAGCTCATGCTGAAGCAGATTTCCTGGAAGGACCTGCCACCCCACATGGGGACCCATGCTGGAGCAATCTGCTCCTGAAAGACTGAACCCTGTAGAAAGGTCCCATGCTGTAACAGTTTGTGAAGAACTGCAGCCCATGGGAAGAACTCATACTGGAGAAGTTCATGGAGGATTATCTCCCATGAAAGAGACCCTACAGGGAAGCAGGGAAAGAGTGAGGAGTACTCCCTCTAAGAAGGGGCAGAGACAATATATGAGAAGCTGATGTCAATCCCCAGTACCCCTGCACTGCTGGGCAGGTAGGAAGTAGAGAAAATCTGTGAGTGAATTTAAGGCCGAGAACTAGGCAGGAGTGGGGGTAAGGTGTTTTGACACTGGCCAAATGCCAGGCACCTACAAAAGAAAAACTGGTGGTGATTTTGTGCACAATGACAGGCAGCCAGCTGTTCATGAGCCAGCAGTGCCCTTGTGGCCAAGAAGGCCAATGTAATCCTGGGATGCATTAGGAGGAACACTGCTAGCAGGCCTAGGAATGTATGTGATCCTGCCCCTCTACTCAGCCCTGGTGAGGCCACAGCTGGAGTGCTGTGTCCAGTTCTGGGCTCCTCAGTATGAGAGAGTACAAGAGGCAGCTCCTGGAGTGGGTCCAGTGGAGGGCAATGACATGATTAAGGGATTGGAGCCTCTCTTACAAGGATAAGCTGAGGGTCCTGGGCCTGTTCAGCCTCGAGAAGAGACAACTGAGAGGGTACCTCATAAATGTTTATGAGTATCTAATGGGAGGGTGTCAGAAGGATGGAGCCAAGCCCATCTTGGTGGTGCCAAGCAATATGACAAGATGCAATAGGTAGAAACTGATGCACAGGAAGTTCCACCTGACTATAAGGAAGAACTTCTTTACTGAGTGGGTGAACGAGCACTGGAACAGATTTCCCAGAGAGATTGTGGGCTCTCCCTCACTGGAGATACTCAAAAACCCCTGTGCTATGTGCTCTAGTATGACCTTGCCTGAGAAAAAAGGTTAGACCAGGTGACCCACTGTGGTCCCTTCTGACATTACTGGACATCTAGTTCTACATCAAGCAATCAGAATAAATCTTTATTCTTTCAGACTGTGAGTGAATATGCCTATACTCACTCCTCACTGCAAAGGTTTTCATGGCTCAGCAGGTTAGGCTTTGCTTTCTTTTTAGCTAGAAACATTGGGTAGCATCTTGATTTGATATAGGGCTATCACTTAAACCACAAATAAATAGCCATGTGACTGAAATGTAATAAATCCAGGGGAAAAAAAAAAAAAAGGTATGTTTCTTATTGTTTTTCTACCAAACAGATAGGTTTAAGGAAAATCTCAGGGGTGTTTATTGAAGAAGTTAATAAAATAGCTTTAAAGAATTGGATTTTAAACAGCTTAACCAAGTTCTGTTTCTTTAGTATTTTCATATATTTCTGCTTTTAAAGATTTCTTACTGTAAGGCAAGACAAACCTTAATACATATGCAAGTGTGTTTAAGTGTGTGTGGGTGTAGGAATAAGCACAATATCTGTTGATTTCCTAGTAAGAGCCCACTGCAAATGCCTTGCGGCTTTTTGTACTAGATTTTGTCTTTCCATTTTTATTTAATTTTTTAGAAATATGGTTTCCTCCTCTTGCCTTTTTCTTCAGGCTATTGTTTATCCCAATGGAAAAATTCCTTATAACCAGGATTTGTATCTTAAACATAAATACTGACAACTTGCCTATAGCAATATTGCCTACAGAAGCAATTACAGAATGACTGCATTGCACACGAGCAGACCAGAATCAACTTTTTACTGCAAATGTCTTTTAAATAGAAATGCATTACCATTAGAAAATGTTGGTTTTGGCTGCAAAGTTAAAGGCAGAGCATCAACAAATCTAAAATGCTTTCATCCCTGAGGGAAGAAAATATTCCATTTCATGAAATAAGAGTGTGGAAGTATAAAAAAGCAGCTCATAAAAATCATTGACTAACCATGTCTGTTTTTCCCATATCTAGCAACCTCCCCCACTCTTCCCTTCCTTCTGAACAGACACAACACTTTCCATCTATTTTTTCTACTTTGAGCAAGCATTTCCTTAACCCATTGTATTTTATTCCTCTAAAACTGTGTGGTACTGTGCTAGTTTTCTTCAAAATTGTTTAGAACAAAATCTTATTTCTACTGTGCCTTTTTACACTCCCTTTGTGCCAAAGCTTTCCCTTATGCCTTTGTAATTAAAAAAAAGAACTTATTTTCATCATATTACAAGAATAGCAGTGATTAATATTATACAGAAAATGCTTCAAATGCTTTTCTAGAAGATACTGCAAAGTCAGATCTCTCGTCATTCCAAGAATTCCCAGCCCTGCCCCACTGACTTTGGAGGTTCTATTTAGGCTGGTTAGATCTAAAGAAAGTTAGATCTAAAGAAATAAAAATTTAAAATTTATTAAATTTTATTACAAATGTATATGTAGTTATATTTCCATTTAAAATAGATCAAATGTCCTTGTCATTTATACATTAATGTGGTATTTTTGAATCTCTATTTTGTTTTAAATTAACTTTCTATGACTCTGCCAAAATAGACAACCTTGCTTGTACACCTGAATAATTTCAATTCACTGCTGTGTAGAAATTGCTAATATATGCATAAAATTGCTGCAGGAGGAGGACCTTTGAACTAGATTGAACTGGCGAACAGATGTTTTTTCTATTTAAGTAATTTCTACTTTCTCTATTAGGTAGCTTGATTTCTCATACAAACACCTATATACATTCAAGTGTGTGCATCTGTTTCTGGTCAGACGAACAAGTAAGGAGAAAAAGAGAATTTATAAATTACTTTGGGGAGGAAACTGTAACAGAAAAGCATTAGATTCAGCCATCTGTTTGATCTATACCTGAGTGGCAAGGAAATTAATTTATTAATATTAAAGCCAGCGAATGCTTGATAGTTGAGATTTTTTTTTAACATTACTTTAAATAAATTCCCTAAATCAAGTAAATCAAATATAAAGCTATGATTAAAATATTTCTGATAATAACTCATGTAGATTAGATTTGATCCTGTCAGTCAGCTCTGAACAGAAGTCACATGCCTGCATTGTAAAGAACCTTCCTATGAGTCCAAGAAGTCAGCTTTCCAAAACAAAATGAGAAACAGAATCCTGTTAAAGAAAGATTATGTCCTAAAGGACTTCAATTATTTGTAACTTCTTAAACTTTCATTCAGATCTGTTTCTCTAATTTATAATTAATATATACAACAGATCTAAAAAAAAAAAATAATCCCAAAATAAATAAAGAACCCTGAGCTTTTTTTTTATCTGTATTTCAATGAGTTCATTTTCAACAATACATTTCAGACAGAAAAGTCAAGGGTTTTAAGTTTCCTTCTGTTAATGCCTCTATTGACTCTATGCTTGATATTTAAATGTAGACAGCTTCATAAATAGTTAGTTTGGATACTATTCAAAACTCCTTGAGAAGACTGTTTACATGATATTTAAAATCTTCAGTACTTCCTATTGAATTAAAACCTTTGTTTTATTACAGAAAGTATAACATCAAGATGGAGTGACAATCACATTGTCACTTTAAACATTCCTGGGTTTGCACAAACTTGTTGGTGATACCAACAAAAAGCTAAAGAAAACTGAATTTCCCAATCTAAGTAATAAGGACTTCAAACTTTAAAACAACTGCATATGGAAGAATCTGCTACTACAGATAGAAATTAAAATCCTATTCTTTTCATAGTTAATTGACATTTGTATACAGCATTCAATGCAGCAGAATGCCATTTTTTTCTTGGCTTCTTGATATCCTTTCAAATAATAAAACCCACAAGTGATTGGTATCAATACTCTGAGCATCACAGCATTTCAGCATTTGGCATCAGAGAAAAAATTATTTCCCTGTGTTAAATATACTATTAGTGTAATACCTGCTAGAGTAGCCCTGCCTGCAAATGATCATGGGATTGAAAAAAAAGTACCACTGACATATCAAAACAAACTGTCCATTAATAAATATGACACCTGGAGGTGTGTTATAATTACTTTTATTTGACTGATTAGAATTAACGGTATAAAGTAATCACCTAATTACATTCTACTCAGAAATTTTGAGAGGCTCAAAACACAGAGCTGGTTTCCAGAATACATTTTCCCTTTTCCCCTTAATACAGCATTTCTAAAGACATGGAGTTTCTAGAAATTATGCTTAACTGCTGTCTACAGTGTTTTGAGAGGTAAGACGCTGCCATGCTAAGATGATAGATAAGGACTTGAATCTCTTTGGACACTAGAGAAAATTAATCTTTGGTCTGAGCTATCTTCAATTTAGCTAAATTAATCTTTTCCTGACTTATTGAGATATTATTTAAATGGGACATCATATCTACCTTGTGTTTGATGGGAAAGTTTAAATATATACAAGACCATGGACTATCTAATGTTGTAAACCCCGAAGTCTTCCAAGCAGATCAGCATACAAAGTTTTGGAAAAATGAAATTACATCCATTTACCTCAAGAGCTTTCAGGAATAGGTGGCAACTTAGCTGTGGCTGTGAGGAAGTACAGTTTTGAATTTAGTTATCGAAATTCAGATATTCTTTTGTGGTTAAAGCATTGGTTGCAATGGTTCATTAACTGATCAGTATCTGAATAAAATATCAGAAATATCAGCTTTATAAGAAGTACACTTTTTTTAATATCTGAGTTGTAGTCTTTCATAGATCTGCTCTCAAAAAGGAAGATCTCATGCAGCTTACAACGTTTTTAAAGTCCATGGAGACATGTAGTTGTGCCTAAATCGAGAAGTATTTCCCATGTTTTATCTTCTAAAGAAAGATTATATCAAGTTTCCTTCAATAAAAAGAACGTCACCTATTTTCCAGAAAAAAAGAAGGGTATCTTAAGCCTAAGCTATTTTTTCTTTTTTTTTTTTCTTTTTTTTTTTCTTTTTTTTTTTTTTAATTACAGTACTTTACAAATGACCATTCAGGTACTCCTTAGTCATACAAAAAAAAATCAAATTATCACCTCTTAGTTGCCATTGTACCTTGAGGAAAGTCAGGATTTGATTTCAGATCTCAGAGATGCTACTGAAAAAAACATACCCATAATCCATCCTGAGCTTTAACTGTTAATTTTGAGACAATAATTTTTTCCACTCTCTCAATAATGAGTGGGTTTAGCCTAGAGGCACCTTAAACTGATCATAATTTAACATGAACTTTGGATTTTGCCACATCATCTATGATTTATTTACTAAAATTTGCTGTAGACAGGATACAAAGGAAGGAGAGGAGATTTAATGCTGTTGAATAAAAAGCAGACTGCATTATTCTTTGACATTGTATTCCAAAGTCTTATTCAGTGCATAGAATGTGAAACTTGCAACAAACAGGGATTCCACAACTCTGATATAAACTAGTAGTATTCATAAATTTATACATTATTATCTATGTATTAACAGATTTCTGGTTTATCAAAAGTAGTACAAATATCAGTTTTAAAAGAGACTTGGTGCGTACATAAAAGACTTTAATGATAAACCACATGAGCAAATTAAAAAAAGTCTTGCATTTTCAGTTTGTTGGTATCTTTCTTTGTGAGTAAATTTTATTTCATTACATGTGCTAGATAAATGTTGACTAAGTTTCTTTTAAATAAAAAAAAACAAACTATTGTGAACCTTGGATAACCATAATTGTAATATGTTAAAATGACTTTTAAACCACAGGTTTTGATAACAGCATTTAAGTAAATAAGCATATATTTGGTAACAAAAAAAATAATTCTAAAGGGAGATTTTCACCCAAAGAACCCATTCAGATAAATGACTTTTCATGTTTACAAACTGAAAGAATTAGAATTCTCTATGAAATAATCTATTGGTACATGTATCAAATTGCAAAATTACCATCTCTGAAAATTATTGTAGATCTATTTTCTGAGAAAAAAAAAAAAAAAAAACCAAAACCAAAAAAAGAAACCAAAACAAAACAAAGAAACCCACCAAAAACATTAGAGGAAAATAAATTCTGCTGAATAAAAAGTTAAAGCCCCAATTATTTCCTTGTTCAGTTTTACTGCCTGTGGAGGGAGTGTGCAGTATTACTTGACTGCATTAGAGCAACAATTTTGTCTCAGTAATAAAATTGATTGCAAATATATTCCATTTCAGTTTTAATGTAAATCATTGACCAATCTTGTTTCTTTTGTGGCCTAAAATGCTCGTAAAAGAAAGACTTTTTTTATTCCTCATGTTGCAGTTTGCTGACACTGCTGAAATTTTTCTACACAAAAGGTGACCAAAATATTCTGACAGATCAGAAGCGTCTTTTTCTCACCCTGAACAACAGGAAAGCAGAAAGTAAGTTTGATTTTTGAAAGGCCTTCATGACTCTTGATCAATGTCCCAGTGATTTTCAATGGATTTGGACTTGAAGTTTTTAAAGGATGTGTGTCTTTTGCAGAGATATTAGCTTTCATTGACCTCAATTGAACCATCTCTGGGACTGTGAGGAGTATAGCTCTATTAAGCTTAACCTGACTCATGAATGAAGCTAAGAAAGCAGTGACAGCAAACAGTTAACATGGTTCCTGCAGCATTACTGGGTAAGTTTAGTTTACTTTGCGCAAGCTCCATAAATATTTTAAAGAGACAGCAAGTGAGAGCTTGACACCTTTGTGAATACTCAGATCCTATCAGTATGTGGTTGCATCAAATTCATAAAAGGTATTCTAAGGAGACCTCAAAGGCAAGGAAGAATGTTATCTATCAAAAAATCTACCTCCCAGATAAAGATTTTGGACAGACTATTGATTTAGCAGGCAGTGACAGGGTGAGCAGGTGACTCGGTAAGGGGTAGTGGTTGCCTGCCAATATATTTCCCAGTTATCAATAATTTCACAGATTCTCATGTCAAATGTTCCTTTGGCACTGGCAACTATCTCTGTAGAAGACTAAAAATGGCAAGCGGCTCCCTTGTCATCATGAGAATTTACCAATTCTAGGGCAAGATATTCATCTAGAAGAAATTTAACCTCATGTATATTCCGAATGCTCTACACAATGCTCATCAGATTATCAATATTTATGAATTTCCTGTGGGTTTTTTTTGAAAATATAGCAACAAACTTGAATGTATTTGAGTAAGATACAGCAAAAATGGTCCAGTGTAGATTTACACGTCTGACATATGAGATCATACAGAATATACAGCTTTAGTGAATATTTCTAAATATATATATTTCTGAGCAAAACTTCTTATTCCACTTCATAATATTTTACTAAGAAAATTTTGGGGTTGCTCCTTAATTTCAACACTAGAAAACAGAATTTTGAAAAAAAACCCCAAAACTTCCTTAATTGAATCTTCCTGCATTCTTAATTTACTATAAATTAAATTCATGTTCCACAAGTTGAGTCTGTTTTGTTCATGATGGCAATAGGTAAGTCCTGACCTCATGGTCACACTCAGGGGCTATTTGCTAGCTATGGGTCTGGAGCTGAGCTGTGGCTGGTCACCATCTTCAGAGTACTGCATTGCTAAAAAAACACAACTGCACTTTTTCTTTCTACACAATATTTAGGATGTTAGGAAAAATTTCTTCACTGAAAGGGTTTTCAAACATTGGAAGAGACTGCTCAGGGAAGTGAGTCATCCTGCATGGATGTACCTAAAAGGTGTGCAGCTGTGACATTTAATGACATGGTTTATGGGTAGACTTGGCAGTGCAGGGTTAATGGTTGGACTGCATGACCTTATGAGACTTTTTCCAACCTAAATGATTCTATGAATACATGATTTAAGAATTTTAAAAAAACTAGTCCATCATAAGTTCTAAAGCAAGACAAGGAAACAGCATGCACATTTTTCTTTTTTAGGTTCTTTAAAAGAAGGAATTCTGAACATTTTTCTCTGAGAAAAAAAAATCTCAAATTGTAGATGAAAAAATAGCACAAAATATTAGTTCTGAAAGATAGACAAACTGATGACATTAGAAGACATTCTAAACAACAATCTAAATTCAGTGCTGCTGCTCTTTAATGTGCAAGATAGTATTTGAGAAATTATGTTCTATTAATTTAATTAATTTGCTATGTTGCTTGTACAAAAAACTGCCAGCTATTTTATAAAACTTGTAAGAGTATAGCTTAATCCTGTGATTTTTCTAATTGAATACCATCATATTACAATTGTACATGAGTAATTATATGCATCACTAATCCCCATCTTGCTCTCAATAAGTCTGTTCATATGAATAATGTTTACACATTTTGCTTCTAAATAGAAAAATCAGACAATAAAAAAAGGCTGTGAAATAAAATTTTAATAATTAAAAAACAAAATAAAAGGCACTATAAAGAGCAGAAAACCTACAACCAAAACCCTGCTTTAGGATTTGAGTTCATATTTTTAAATAGTAGTTTTTTCATTCTTGAATATTTTACCTTTCATCTTTCCTACGAGTATTTATTAGCTGTCTTTTATTAAGCCTTGATCCTGAAAATGCTTTGAAATTTGAATAAAGATTTTGAGAAATAGATTACCAACAAGAATAAAACATGAATTTTTATGTGAAGAATTGGCAACGTTGCAATTTGTGGTTTTATTTATAGTAAAGTTTTTATGAAGACTTACTTACAATAAATTTAAAAGTCACTTGATAAAATAAATATTTATAAAATTCTTTAAGAATAACCCCCACCTATGGTGTACTAACAAGTACTTTATTTTCCCCCAAAATTATAATTTTTAAAAGATCAAGATAATAGGCATTTTTCTGTTCAGGAGTTATATAGTGTGATAGGTCATGTCTCTGTTAAAAGATTTAGTTAACTGCATTTGACATAACACAAATTTTAAGGTATTCAGTGTCAAGATTAAATGAAAATATTGTTTTTCAGTATTAAACACACCCCCAACATAAATGTCACAAATTATGGAAAAAAAAAAGAAGAAAATTATTTTTTACAGAAATTACCATACTTGTATTTTTAACAACAAAAGTGGCTGGGAAATTAATTCTTGATTTTGTTCTTTGATATTTTTTATATATTTTTTTTTAAGATTATCACAAATATTCACTTTTTTACCTCAAGTATATTCTTAGAAAGACCATGAATATGCTTTGCAACATGTAAATTTCAGTAGAATCCATGCTGGTTCCTTTTTATCAGCTTGTCCTTTGGTCCAATCGGTTGATGTAATCAAACAAATTATATTCAACTGATACTTGGTAGTATACCTTTGTAATCTTTCACCATAATTGCAGTATTTTGAACTGTAATGAAGTGGTTAAAATAAGTTTACAAAACAAAGAGATTCATGCAATTATACCACTGTACAATTTGACAAAATTTTGTCTTTCAGTAATATACAAAAAATGCTGTCTTTAAAGGTCTCTGAATTATTACCTCAAAATCTACACTTGATGTTCTATCTTGACATAGCTTCCTCAGATTTATTTAACACAAGGGGAAAGAAGATACTTTTTTCTTTTCTTTACACCTTTCAGTCTTTCAGATCTCAGTTTCACAAAACTGCTAAAACACTGTGGCCTTTCCATTGAGTGAAAGTAAATTATGCCAGTTTTCCCAAAAGCTTCTCAGTAGTTTGGTTTTGTCATATTAGGTAGCCCAAAGTTATATCAAAATACAAAAAAATTTTACAGATCATATTAATGTGTACACCAGAAGCAGTTTTAGTTGACAAAACAAAGCCACAGTATTATAAGAATTTTCTTACGCTCAGTGTTACCCTATCCAATTTCATCTACTATGCAGGTTGCAAGCCAACTTAATGACTGTACTGGCAATAACTGAAGACATTTCTTTCCATCTTAAATGTTTTAAATGTTCAAACGGTGCCCACTCATATCCTTGCAGTAATTATTTACTGTTCATTGTGTCTGTAAGTTTTTCCTAACAAGTGTTGCCCTCAGAGATTTCAAGGAAGAAGTTTGATTTTTTTTTTTTTTTGAGACAGCGGCAGTTCAGTGTTTGGCTTCAACTGGGCCTCATATATTTGGCAGTGTAAGTTCTTGGTTTGTGCCAGATGCGTTAATTAGTTGAATAAATCATAGGACCATAGATGAGCACAGGATACACAAATCTTACCCATATTGATTAATGCCACTCCCAGAATGCTTAATTGATATATGCATTGTATTATTTGAAGGACAAAATAAATTCTTTTACTAGACTAGTTGATATTTTGTGGAAAAACTTTTGAGCCCAGAATTTTTGTCAGGTTTGGAAGCACTGTTTCCATTTCTAAAAAGGCATGTATGCATCTCATTTGAAAATATTGATTTATGTATAAAATTCCCACTGAAACAATAAATCTAAACAACAATAAACTTGAATATGTTGGAAAATTTCAGAATTAAAAGGGTAGTCACATTTTATTCCAACCATATTTTTTTCATCTTTTGATAGCCATGCGTTGATTAAGAAAGGGAAACAAAAAGAAATTCCTATGTGATGCAAATGTATCCTGTTTGCATGCAATGAATGCTAGTTATAACCACCCTTTTGAAATAGAAGCAGCTTAGGCTTCAGTTGCTTTGTGTCTTCTTATATCTTTAAGTTAAACTTACTCCTTTTTTAATTGCCATATTCTTGAGCAATATTTTTTATCAGTGAGGAGTGGATCTCAGACCTATTTTTGAGGATACAGTGAGCACTAAGCCACAGGAAGATCTGTGGGTTATAAAGCATCAGGTCTTGTAACTAAATATTTGTATTTCGAAAAGAAATAAATGTGAACTGCAAATTCAGTCATTTTTGTTCCACCACTTAGTGATTTGTGAATGTTTAACTTGGCCAAAATCAGATTTACTGATTCATTTTTGACCTCTATTACTTATAGCTGTTCCATTTTCTTATTTTTTCCCACCATACAAGACTGTTAAGGCTGCTTTGGTCATCTCTTTCACTTCCTTGTTTCAAAGGTCAGTAGAAAGATTAGTGAAAATGCAGGCAAGACAGGTCTGTTCTGGTACCAGTGCCAGCGGGAAAAAATGTCATTATTCAGATTACACAGCCCTTGTCTGAGGTTTAATTTCAGAAGACAGGAATCGAGAAACCTGTAGTTACCAATTCTTTAATCTTTTATCTAAACAGTTTTTCAAAGGACTAAGAAAAGATAAACAGATTAGCAACAACAACAACAAAAAAATCATCCCCTAGCAGTTTCTCTGTAGGAAAATCTGATTTACCTGATTTAGTGTGCAATTCATTGTCAACTGCTTTTACTATGACAAAGTTAGAAGCAAGGATAAGCAGGCCCTTTCAAAGAAAGCTGTCAGTCTCATTGTGGTGGTTTAAGCTTTGCCTATTTAACAGATATACAGAGAGTTAGCTTAAATTTTTGCAAGTGGAAACTTGAATTCATAGTCATGAACTTCAAAAAAGTTTCAAAAAACCAGCTTATTCTATGCTTTATAATTAAAAACAAAAAAAGTGAAATTATTGTATCTTTTTTTTAAGACCTCAGAGCTGGATGCAGCACTCCTGGTAGTGTCATACAAGACTGGATTACAGGGACAGAATCACCTCCCTCAGTGAAGAGACATTGGGAGAAATGGGATTGCTCAGCCTGGAAAAGAGAAGGCTTTGGGGTGACCTAATTGCAGCCTTCCACTATGTGAAGGGAACATACAGGAAAGATGGGGTAAGACTATTTTCAAGAGCATGTAGTAATAGGACAAGTATGTTTCCATTTTTTCTTTTATTTGCACCTCTCATTCACAGATATAAGCTGTCGGAAAGAGAAGTTGAAATTCTTTGTTTAAATACGTGTATAAACTTTTACAGTTATTTAACATTCATAATTATGAGATTAATGTTCACCATTCAGAGACTTCTGCAACTGAATAATGCAGTCGTTAATATTTTTTTGCCTTTCAGAGGTACAAAGTCTAAGAATACTATCAAGGTGTGAAAATTTCTCAAATAAATTTTAAAAAAATTATAGAAAAAACAAATGCCTACTCTTTTCTAATAGAAGAACCATAGGAGGGACTTCTATGGCATTATCAGATTCTGCATGTGGCCCTTCAGAGTTAAAAGAAAGATAATGATATCTTTATCTACCTGTCTGTTTTTCACTATTCATCAGTAAGGTAAGAGGAAATAAGTTTTTTTTGTTATGTCTTTATACCATTACTAAAATGAAAATACAAAAGCAAAATTATTTTGGAAGGGACATCCTATTTGCAAGAAGTGCAAAATGCTTTGGATATTCTGGAAATGTTTAGTATTGAGACCAACTGCATTTCATTAATGACATCATTACTTTATCTTTCTTAATGTTCAGGTGCAATTTCCTGAGACTCTTATGCAAAGGATCTTGAAACTGGTTAAGCAGAGCCGTTCCAACTTCTTTCTTTGATGCTGACTGCACAGGCTATTTACTCATTCTCTCCTTATCTTTCTTTTGCAGTCTAATTGAAAGAAATTGGATTACTTAGCTCTTTCTTTGCAGGTGGTTGCTCTAAGCACATGTTGCAAGACACTGACATTTTCCTGTATTTTGTTTACTATGGGAGTCACCTCCTAAATTAAAATACCTCATCATAATAATGCTCTGAGACAAAGTTTGTAGGAAGGATAGTAGCTGACAAGCTGGTAAAATTGAAAATAAGTTTTCAGAAACAGCCTTTGTTTAGGTCTTGAACAGAAGCAAGAATCTCACAGTCTAACTTTTCTTGATTTAGCTTGATTCTGCTCCTCAATTAGACAATTTGAATAAAAAGCTGGGTAGCAGCTGCAAATCAGGAACCATTTCAGGATGAGAAAAATGACAATGCTCTTAGTTTCTTTATGATGAGAGATCATCTGTCCTGAAGAAGAAATGAGAAATGTGGAAAGTCAAAAATTATGAAACAAGCTTTTCTAATTACTTGATTTTTTTGTCTTAAAATTCAACTCAGCTATGAATTTCAACTACTAGGACCTTAAGGAGGTGTTTCACTGAACTTTAGTCAACATCAGTACTGAGAAGTCAAACCTTAGATTTTTAGTGAAAGGTATTCTTCCATTGGTAACTAGGCATTGATACCCTTTATTGCTTCTTTTTGTCCCAGTTAATTTGGATATGCAATAGTTATATACTTTAATCATCAACAAAGTTGTTCAGTACCCTACATTCCATTTTCTTTCTTCAAGTATATTGATTCTGAAAATGATTTCAGTAAGATCAGGGATTTTTTGAGTGTTAGGAGAATTCCTTGTTCCAAGACACAATCTCCTTTCATGAATACTGTCTCATTGTGAGAAAATAAATTTCAGCATGCAGCATACAACAACTTAAGTCTTGAAAAACCATAGGTTTTTTTTTTTCACTTCTGTCTGTTTACAGGTAGAATATAATTTCTTTTCAGACCTTACAATAAAGAGAGACCTCCTATGAACAAAACTGCTTTTTAGATTTGTGAGAGAAACTTGGAAAAAAACCCAAACCAAACCAAACCAAACCAAAAACAAAACAAAACAAACAAACAAAACCAAACAAAACCAAACAAAAAACCTCAAACCTCTAAACATAGCTAGAGCCTTAGATACCAATAGCTTTCATTTGAGGATGATACCAAACAAAATAGCACCTTAAAACCTGTTTTATTAGTAGGTGAAACCAAGTTCCTGGTCCCTGATAGTAGTGTGGTGACTTTGCTACTTACAAAATGAATCTAATACAACTTTGCATAAGTAGAGTAGTTCTTGCCAATTAGCTATGACAGCTTTTGAGAAAAACACATTAACAATTTTGCAGTTGTAATGTTCATGTTAAGCCAAAACTCATGACAGTATATGCTAATCCTATTTGTGTTTTTCAAGTTTTAAAAGATTTAAACAAATCAAGTCTTTTTGCCTTTTGAAAAAATGTTACTTCAGGTAAAAATTAAGGCAAAAAATTGATTGTCATAGAAGTTCACCTCTTCAAACAAATTGGAAGGGTTCAGTTTTGGTTTTGGAAAATATGTAAAAATTGAAATAGAAATATATCATAAAATAGTAAGTCAAAGAATTTCATTAAAATGAGAGGGAGACTACAGCTGTATATCACAGTTTTTTAAAGATAAAATATAATTAAAAGAGGTTTTGTTCATGAAAATTTGGGGGGCGGTTAATTTTCCAGTTGACAGTAATGCTCATTAAGGCAATTATATAATAAAAATTATTAAATCTACAGTTCAGATTTCCAGAAACCACATTTCTTATGAAAAATTTGGCTAAATGTCAGTACATATACAATTACTTTCTAATTTTTTTCTCTTACTGCTCAAAAACATCCAAACATGATCAGATAAAAAGAAACACTTAATTTTTCTAATAACTTCTACAAACAATTTCAATTTAGGTGTTCTCATTATTGAATTTATGTAATGATTTAGAGAAGAGCATTTTCATTTAGATATAGTGACATTAGTAATTTTTTAAAATTAATTTTGCTTTTTCCATTGATTGATTGCATTTCTGCAAGATAAAATGAAAACCTGTGTAAATGAAAAGAGTAAATAAAGAACTTACACTAATGTTTTAATTTAGATCAAGAATATAATTTGTGTGAATATAAGCTGGGTGTTCCTCTGGTCCAGGGCATTTTTCAGATGCCTCACTGTCCTATCTGGGTCACAAAAAACTGATGCCTTGGAATGGCTCGCATGTAACAGAGACTGAACAGAGCTAGAGAATAAAGTAGATATTTATTGAAGGGCCTTTAAGAGTACCCCTTGGGCAGCACAAGAGCCTAACCAGGGCTATACCCAAAGGGGACCTAGAATGGTCACAAAATGTACAACCGGTCATGAGATCTTACACTTTTATAAGTTTTGGTCCATTTGCAGATTGGGGTTTAATTGTCCAATTTCAGCTTTGGATTGTGAAGTCCCATCTTTCTTGTTTTCCTTGTTCAGTCCCCCATTGTTTATGCTTTTGGGCCAGAAATTTGTACTTGTTGTCCTTGGTCTTCAGCAGGAAAAGGATTTGTTTTGTCTGTGTACTCTGTGAAGAGAGCTTACCAGCACTTAATATGAGGCTCAGAACTGCACCCCTAGGCAGCACAGAATCTGAAAAACATGAAAGCTGAAACTTAAGACATCATTGTGAGTCTCCTAATTATTCTCACTCTTCACACAGACACATTCCTACCAGAAAGTGGTTTCAGAGTGTCAGCTGTTTCTGTTCTGGATGAAAATGAAGCACAGAAAAGAAACACTTCTAGTATTCTCTATAAGCTAAAATTGCTTAAATCCAGGGCTCCAGTCCAGCACTAGCAAGAGCAAAGCCTCACACGGTGTGGACGCAGCATCTTCAATATTTATTGATTGTGTTTGAAGGTCAGCATCCACTGAGATGTACTGGTTACTACACACTCTAAATACTTCAGGTAGGGAGCTGTCAGGGAAAGAGCAGAATGTCCAGTCAAAGTGCTATTAGCTCAAATGAAAGTAAATTTAAAATGCTTTCCATAATTTCTATTAAGACTTAATATTTCAATGCAAGCAAAATGAATGGAATATTTTGGGGGGCTTTTAAAAGGATGTGGGATTGCTATATTCTGTCACTTGACCTTGAATGTGTTTGAAATCATACTTTTCAAAGATATGTTTGCTTATTCTGTCCTGTAGCAGAGGCAGATTTTTCTTTTAATCTGCCTTTTTATCAAGAAATTCAAGTTCCTGTGCCTCTTTCATGGTGGAATCATGTGGTTCAACACTAGAAAATTACTATTTCTTAGGTCTTACTATTCTTTTCTATTTTTCTTCATACAGGCTACTTATATGTTTAGTATTCTTCATGGTTTGTATTCTGTTTGAAATACAAAACAATAAATAGAGTTCAAGATCAGTAAAAAAACCCAGAGCAATATCCCCCAAAAGTACACCATGTAGGGCAAAGAGAAGCAAAACCCCTATATGTATTCTATTCATATCTAGGCTTAAACTGTTCAAATTTTTATAAGTTCCAGACATCGTAGTTATTGATATTTCCTGAGGTAAAGAAAAGAGAAGCAGATTATACTTTGGTAATATACTTTCCCTGTTTGTCTGCTTGAGATTCATATCCATCTCTTGTTATCAACCTGAACAATATTTTTTCTTCTGAAGGAGCCTGTAGTGATTTTAGCATTAGTCTCTTATAGGCTTGCTCAGAAGTGGGACTTCCGAATAAAGATATTCTCTTCTTTTATAAATCTCTTCATCTATAAATATTATTATTGGCATTTTCTCTTTGCCTTCTATTTCATTTAATTATACCCTTTTGTTTATGTATGTACAGACAATTTGCATAATAATAATCAAGTAACTTGTAGGTGATGTGTGTATTGAAAAAGAATGCCTCCTCCCCTGTCTTTTTGTATAATGTCTTTGCTTACACTGGGGCTGAATAGCAATTTCAATAACTAGAAAAGTGTTCTACTGTTAGATAATAGGAGTGACACATGAAAAAGTCCTTAAACTGCTACAATGAAGGATATAAAGAACATATAAATATTCCAAACTTCACTGGAATACCAGAAATCAGCTGATAAAAGATAGCCAGGGCAACATGTTACAAACTAGGCAGTGATATAACCCCTTTTTGTGGCCCTTGGGCACTGTTTTATCAACAGAGTGTCAATATAGGTACAACTAAGATATTTTCTTTTAATATTTTTATCTATTCTAAAAATCTAAATCTATCTATCTATATCTAAAAATCTATTTAAGATTTTTCTTTTAATATATTTCAATAATTAATGTTTTCTCCAGCTTTATATACTCTTTTCCCTTCCAGAATAGCCGTACTTAGTGTTCTAGTTCAGTAAGCAATTGCCCATATATAAATATTTGAGTTATCCCTTGAAGACATCTTGCTGAGGAAATGCAGCAAATTAGGATCTGAGGGATTGATCATGCAAATTTTAACTGGTATCAACAGCAATGGTTGGAATCTGTCTAGGTAGCCATCTGATTTGTCTGTGAATGAGAACTCCTTCTGATTATTATACACATTTTATAAATGCAGGCAAGGATAAGATAACAAAATTTTAAGTAAAAAAACATTAATTCCAAAATTAATTTATCCTAAATTTCTATTTTGAAATATACGTAAATCAGAGGAACTTACAAATATTCTCTGGGCTTCAACAAATAACATGTGTTAAAATAAGCTATAGCATGTATCAAATAAAATATTGTTGCCACAAAACAAAGGTCTAAACTCGAAGAGCTTTTGAAGACATTTAAAAGACTTAGTTGAATCAGAAAAGATTTTCAGAGGAGCATCTAAACTGGCAGAGAAAATGCTTGCAATTAAGCAGTTTTAGAAGAAAGCCTCTGAAAAGCTCATCTCAACTCCAATAAATTACATATTTCATGTTATTACCCTCCTGAGATGAGGAATGTCTGAATGGTACATTGAGGTAGGAGGTATGGAACAATTTACAAACACATGTTGCCTTCAAATTATAGCACTCTCCTTCTAAGTAATTGTTTGTGCATTGTCTCTGTCAGTATTGATTACACTAAATATATTATTAAAAGACAATATTTTCTGGAAAGGAGAAGAACATGGCTCAGTGGATAAGATTTTCATGTCTAGAAACAGACATTCATTGAGTGAACATTTGGAAATTAACATTAATTTTTTGGACTGGAGTTCAAATTTAACTATGGTGTAAAATCCCTACACAGTTAAAATGATTGGCTAGCAGGTTTTTGCATTGACTATGAGATTATGATGAAAATAAGAAAAACATAAATACATGGCACAGAGACTTACTATGGATTTCTGAGAGAATAAAGAACAGGGAACAGTGTTCACAGAACTAGTAGCTCGTATAGTCCAGTTTTAAGCATACAGTTTTATTTTCTATGCAATTATTTGTCCCTAATTTAACATCTGAAATAAATGCCTAGCTCATTTTCTTATTAACACACTAAACTTAAACCTATTTCACTGAATTCAATAAAGTTAAAATTTGATCTCTAGGGAATTATAAACTATTTATTCAAGATGTTCATCAGGATAATAATAATTAGGTGTATTTTAGTTTTCAAAAAGAAGAATAAAATTCTTCAATTGTCTTCATCTAACCACTGACCCTTGTTTTCAACATGCAACAAAGTGTCTTGGTTTGAAAAGACAGGTTTCTGCCAGGGAAACTGGGGTTCCCCTAGAATGGAGAATGCGAACTCCTCACACCCCGCCAAATTATAATTTTGCAATCAAGGGCTCTCAGGCAAAGATTTTGGGGATAGGAATAACAGTTCTTTACTAGAAATATTAACAATACAAATGTAATAGGAAACAAAACCACCCAACCAAACAAGCAAATAAACAAATAAACAACAATTTTGGAAAACTCTGACAGAGTCAGAGCCACAACCTGACCCTGTGATTCAGGGTGTTGAAAGCTGTCCAAAAGTGAGTCCTTCTGAAGACGTGATTCTGTTGGAGCAGAGATGATTCTGTGGAAAAGCAGATCCAGGGGTGGTGAGGAGGGGTTCTGGTGATGATGAGGAGGGGGTCCAGGAATGGTGAGATGGATTTTAGTGAGATGAGGTCCGGTCTTCCTCCCAGGAAAAATCGGGTGAAAAACTAGCAGCTCTCCTGTCTGTGAGTCTCCATTTATCCAAACTGCCTGCTCCCCCCCCCCCCCCCCCACTGCCAGGGGATGAGATGTATCTCACAATAGGGTGATACAAATGCAGATGCACCGCTCTGGAGGGGAAGGTACAGGCTGGGAAGGTGCTAATGGCCTATTAAGATGAGGCGTCAGGCCTTCAAACAAATGGAAATAGAATACACAAAACTGGCTCCACAACCCAAGAAACAAAGCTACTTTTGAAGGCCTCTATTTGGGTCATAGGGATCAATAGTCTATTGAGCTTGTAAAGCTCCTGAATGAATGAAAATTTGGGGCCAGTCTTGTGCATTGCATATAGGAAATACTTCACATTACATAGAGTTAATACTCCACACACACACAAAAAAAACCAAAAAAAAAAAAAACAACAAAAAAAAAACAAACAAACAAACAAACAAAAAAAAAGTGTATTTATAGGAACACATTGTTTCATTGTTTCCTATAAATAATATTCTTCCAGTGTTCAGTAATCCACATCCTTAGACACCTGCTATTTTAGAAATAGAGCATTGATGTGAACTCAGACCTCATTCTTCTAGAAAAATACTCATTTTAAATTAATTTTAGTGATACTAAGTAGTCACTGGTAGTGATAGTGCTAAGTAGGCAATTATACTCTGTGGTGCATTTGGTTATCTGAATGTTAAGTGTATAGTTTTCCCCTGTGCATAAACACAAGTCCATGTTGACACCTGAATGGAGCCCACCCACCTGCGTGCCAGTTGCCTCTAAAGAAGGTTCTTTATTATACCAGAAAAGTTCAACAGTTCAATGACCATTGGTTCATTGGATCACTTGACCAATTACCAGGATTTAGGCTGGTAACAAATCTACCTTAAAATGTAGACACTGCCATAAAATTCAGAGATTCTTGCAATTCCTATATGTGCAGCTTAATTTATGTGAAAGATGTATTTAATATTATATGGAACATGGTCTTTTGCCCTCAAAAGTCTGCACTTTAGGAGAGGCTGAGATTATAAATATGCTTCAACCACTTCGTCTTTTGGGCTTCCCACCATTTAAATGACATTAGTTCCAACCTATTTTTCTAACTACTTCAGACAGAATAGTTCCTTGAAGTTGTCCTGTAAAATTGAACAATTGCATCTCAGGAATACCCTAGGAGCCAAGTTGATCAGACAAACTCCAAGGAGTATCAGAAAGAGACAAATGTTTGAAAGTGAAATCTTTACCAGAAACAGACTGATAGATACTTCTAAAACAAAATGCTGAATGATTTGGTAGAGCTCATTTGTTTGCTAATTTTAAAATATATACTTTTATATCAATTAGAAGTTGAAATCCAAATTATTTATTCACTTCTTGGTAATTTATTATTTGAATCAGCAATCATTTTAAGCCATTTTAACCATTTTTACATGGGATTTTCACTTCTATTCCATTCTTGTTCTGTGTTAATTAAAGAAAAAGATATAACAGCTGCTGACCAGTTAGTATAAATAAACATGAAGATGAAGAAAAAAGGATGTATCATCCCTTTGAGAAAAGGAATAGTTATATTTTGCTATGGTTATCTCAATTCATGTTATTTCTTGTTAACCCTCAGTAAAACACAAGTATTGGCACATCAGAATTTAATGAAAAATACATATTTAGAGCTGAACACTTGTTAAATGAAGCACTATTTCTTAGCAATTTCTTTCTAAACACATATTTAATATTTATTGTTCATCAATATTTGCTAAGTAATTCAATTTTCTTAATTAATATGACTCATATTACACAAAAGGAACCAACATGCATGTGATAGAATAAAACAAATCTGTTTTAAAGTTGTGCCTAATGGTAATCAATAAGCAATTTATCAAATTTCTCTTTCATGTGTTTTCTTTTGATGAAGGAAATGGATTTCATTGAACAGCATGGGAAATTACCTGACTCTGAGTTGATTAACAATTGAATAGCATATATATTGGCTGGTTTCATTTATAAGACAGGTAATGGTCAAAGCGACTTACCTCTAACCCTTATGTCTTCTTGATTATAAATACTAAATCACTCCCAACACTTGGGCATCTGTGGATACTGTAGGTGCACGAACTTGATCAAAACTGAAATCTCATCTAAAAACATGTCAAGTGCTTCTGAATTGATTAGAGCTGATGTGTGGCACACCCTCAAGAGAGTTTTACCTTATTATTCCTGACTAAGACTCTGGAGAGTACAACAAAATTTTTCAATTTAGTTGCGTGTTCATATCTATTCTCCCAGAATAATATTTTGCACCATTTCCAAATGTTACCAAAATATAGTAAAATTTCCATTCTGCACATATAAAACCTCATCTTCCTAATGTTTCTTTCTACAAGCTTCAAGTTTTCATCAGTTTCTGTGAAAAGTGCACATTTTCCTCCATATTTTGATTACTAGTATTAAGACACTTATTCTTCACTTATTTTTCATTGCTATTGTCAGGATCCTCAAAAGTCTCTCTAAAATAGTGATATATCTTTCTCAGCTGCAGTTAATTGATAAAGTCCTGCTGACATGATTAGTCTACCTAGGTGACTTACCACTAGGAATGACTATCATGGTGTTTATCTCATAAAAACTAAGTGCTTAAGTGTCTCACTTTGATAAAATGTAGAGCTATTTCTGCCCACACTAAATGTAATTCAAAATCTCTTTGATAATTTGTTGCACAGGTGATAAGAAGGCTAAAAAAGGACTAAACCTACATTATTACATATTAATTAATATGTATTAATGTCTGTGTTAGTTGTATTTAGCTATAATCACTTTTCCAGTATGACAGAAGTCAAGACTCAATATGTGATTTAAATACAAGGTGAAAATATTGGGCAGCATAAAAAGTCTGTTTACCTTGATATTCTTGAATCTGATGGTAGCCAGTAACACTAAAGGAAGATTACATATACACCACAAGTGCATAGTAGTGTTGTTTGTTTGAGTTTTCTTATTTGCTCTTTCAGTTTGTAGCAATTTGGGGGTTAGGGATCTTTTTGGGGTTTTTTTGGACTCACAAAATGTAGTTTTAATGTTTAATGCCTTTCAGTAAACTTGTATTTCCTATAATTGTCTAGTAACATTTTGAATCAAGATTGCTCCAGGCAACTATAAGGCTATTCAACAATGTTTTATTTTACTGAGTTACACACAGTATTCCATTTGATTTATTTAAATTTGTTACAATTTTTTTAAGTGGTTCTCTCTTGTCATTTTAATTTGTTCAATTTTTTGCCTGTTCTTTTTATCACTGAGTTAGTATTTTCAGTTACATCTCCTTAGAAATTCTAAGATCTCTTTTCTGTAAAAGTAATAGATAATTTCATGGGTATCATTTTATACAGATTTTTTGGGATTGCTCATTTACATACAAATCATTTTACAGTTATTCATACTGAATTTTATCTGCCAACATACTGCCCATCAGGAGATGCTCCTGTGCTTTTTCACAATTTTTTTTTCACTATCCTGTAATACCTTGCATACATGTCTGTCACCTCATTAATTTTGTCTTTTTCTAAGCAGCTAATGAATATGTTGAATGTCAGTTCTGTTAGCAGATCCTATATTTTCATCAGTTGTTGAAATTTCTTATAATGCGCTTGCAGGCCTTTTGACAGGCAAAAATTATGTTTGTTAAACATTTCATTTAGAGCATCAATTTATCTGCAGCAACAACAAAACAAATAATTCCCCATTCCAGAAAGTGCATATATGTATGAATATCGTTAAAATGGTGGCAGTACATACCTTGCACACATAATCAAAGTGTAGTTCAGTGTCTAAATCACCTATTTTGAAATCTCCAAAAATAATCATGTACAAGTATCAAATATCCTAACTTACAAAGTATGCTAATGTCTCAATAAATTACTAAAAAGATTGTTTCATGTCAATCTGTAGAATGCTTTTATAGTCAGTGGAATATGATAAGTTCCTATTTTTATTTGCTATTTATTGTCTCATAGACATCCATCTTAAAGGGAAACTCCTGCTTGATTGGCTAGTTCTCATTAGTTATGTTGAGAATACATGTTCTTTAGCTTGGAAAAATATGTAGTTTGCAGATGACTAAAGGTAGTATTCTGTCATTCTTATTTCAGTTAAAATTAATGCCGAAGTCTTCTTCCTCAAATAATTACCTAATAATGTTAAAAAGAAGCTATACCTACAAGTCATATACCCACCTAGAAGACTTAGGGACATGATAAAAGCAGAGTGAGGTTTTGTACAAACCCAAATGGATGGAACTTGTCTAGATGAGGACAATTGTGAAACTGAGCCAGAAAGAAAGAGATTTTTTTTAATTTTATTTTGTGGGGGGTATATAATGTGTGTATATGATGTATAGCACACTGCACATAGATGGAGTGGAAGAACTCTCACATAAATCTGTTTTAATATTGAAGTGTACAAATTTTTCATGGTGACTGTATCATTGACTTCCACTAATACGCAATTTAGAGAACCAGTTGTAACTCCCTTGTTTGTGAAACATAAGGGAAGTATAGAAAAGGAAAATTGTTCTCAAAATATATAGTACAAGGAATATGAAAGAGAAAAGTTAAATTAACTGTAGAAAAGGTGATTGTACCCAGACAATATTTGGACTGCCTTGGTTTTTCATATGTGTAGAATAATGGTGTTATATTTGCATGGAATAGGAAGTAAAGAAAAAAATATTATTTACAAGTCTCTCTTGCTTTTCATGTTTAAGTTAATATCTGTGACAGATAGTCTTACTACTACAAGTACTTCAACTTTTAGATTTGATATTCATGTACAAAATCAAATCTTTGATATCCTGACCACAACACTCTTTAAGAGTCATGACTACAGATGGAATTTTTAAAATAAACTACACTGAAAGTTTTGTTTGATGCTGTTAACTATTAATTATTTACCTAATCCTGATTATAATCTGTGGATATTGTGAAAAATTGGTACATGCATTAAATTGCATGAATAAAGACTTGTCTCCACATACCCTCAAAAGAACCCACTGGCAAACAGGAGCACCCTAATTCTCCAGTCAGAAACATGAGTCCCCTCTCTGAACTGCCAGAGCTGTCCCAAGGGGCCCTCAGGCCCAGGGGCAGGGAAAACCCTCCACCAGAAGTTAGTAAGGGATATTCCCCATGGCATCTCAAAAAGTGAGGGAAGACACAGTCCATTGCTCTGTAGCTTATCATGGGAAGAGTATCTGGAAATGGAGATAGGAATGGATAGGATCTATTCTGCATACATATTTTTGTGGGAAGGTCTAGAAACTAGACTGTTATTGGGACTATGGGGCACAGGGTCCCTTGTGTCTGGGTAACAGCAGCTGGAGAGAAACTGGAAGCGTACATATGGGTAGCATCCAGTGGGTATCAAAGTGGCCTATCTGGTAAGTAAAATAACAGTCATGGGAGCCAGGTATCAAAGTCACCAGAAACTTGGCTACCAGAGAGACTAGCACTAGCTAAGCAGCTAACCAGCAGTCAGCTGGAAGATCCATTTGCATGTGTCCATCCCAGAATTAGTCAACTGGAGTCCAGAGAATGTAAAGGTTAGTTACTGGATAAACTAAGTGTATAAGACCAGCTGCAAGAGAGACTCATATTATGCATACACATATTTTCCAATAATGGACATTCATCCCAAGCAGCCAAAAAAATGAACAAGGTCAGGCCATTACTGCTGTTTGCATTTGTCTTAATGCAATGTGCTCCATCTGTGTTGATCTGAGTGGCCAGACGTGTACATGCATTGTGAGTCCATGTGCATGTCTGTCTGCTAGGGCTGCGTGCTAAGCTTCATTTGCCATTAATAACAGCATCTCAGGACATGAGGCTGCTGCAGGCTTGTGTTTATTGAGCTACTGCATTCTTCAACTCCTACTAGTAGACTTAACAGGAAAAAAAGGTAAATTTGATTAATTATATGCACCATTTAAATGTTAAATAAATGTATATAAAATTGTAATAGATTCTGACTACAATTTCTCTTCCAATATTCTTCACAGTCTGTTGCTTTGGCTGTGCATCAGTGAGTGCTACATATTGTCCTTCCTCATATCAGAAGGCCGTGGCCTTCTGCAGGGTAATTTGTAATTTGTGTTATTGCAGAAGTAAATTATGCAACTTGAAGCACACCATTAACACTGTACAAGGTTTTCCAGATGTCCAGATATCAAATGATTAGTATATAGTCTGTGGACATTACAAGCCAAATGTTATTAATTGGCTGTAAAGGAGACAGAGATGAAGAGACTGTGACCAGGTTCTCTGGAAATATTTGCTCTTCCTTGTGAGAATATACATCCATCCCGTCTATCACAGATGTAAATGCACTTAAAACTGACTAAATTTATAGTTTCCTCAAGCAAAGGTCTGCTTAATCCATGTTTCTAACAGAGATGGAAGATGTACACTTATTAGATGGAACTGAGATGCTTGCCTGGTAACAGCAAGAGTCTGTATTTGGCATATAGCAATGTTTTTTTCCGTTCCAGCTACATATAGTCATATATTACAGAAGGTAAAAATAATGCTTGTGAGTATAAGATGAAGCAGAAACTTGCAGAGAACAAGGAAGAGAAACCAAACGCCAGTTTCCCCCAAAGTGCAAAATGGAAAACATCATGCTAGCAACAGAGAAACAGTAGCCAAAGAGCAGATATGTGAATAGATGTGGTAACAAACGTCAGTAGGAGATACCAGGTATGTTAATTCTCTTTTAGACCATAAAAACATGCAAATATTGCCCAGATGGTATGATTAGGAATGATGAAAATGAAAAATCCTCATATTAAATGCTAGCATTATAAGTAAAAAAAAGAGGAGTGGGCTTTGACTTCCAAAATAGTTATAGATAAAACACAGTGCTGTCTAACAAGGTATTCAACCCACCTGAGATCTGAGCCATTCTTCAGAGGCATCTGTCAATGTGCATTAACAATGCAAGCATTCTAACTTGATAATGTTCTGACCCAGAAGCCTCATTTTGATGTCATATTCAGATGAGCTGCATCCTGAACTCTACACTCAATTCTTCTCTAGAGGGAGCTGATGACAAAGCCCTTAATATCTTTTCTGGTGACAGAGCTATTATTGTTTACATCTTAGGATCTTCAGATATATCCTACTCATTTTCTGCAGTCTGCACTTGTGCTGTAATTAAGATGTCATCTTTGAAATATATGAAATCTCACCTGTTCTGTGGAACACAGCTTACATATCCTCTCTTGTCCTTTACTGCTTTATGCTTTTTGTTGAAAATGTTTAATGGAATAAGGTGTTTTGGATTATTTGGTTAATTTGCACATACTAATTGCAAAGAATACAGTAAAAATAAGTGATACATAAAGCCCCCTCACTTTCGGACAATAAATCATTAATTATGACATATCACAGTGAAGTAGAATAAATAATGGCTTAAAAATCAAACAAATTAGAAGTAACTTATTTTTAAAATAAATCAGTGGGGAATAAAAATTTATATTGTTATATTCTTTTAAGTATCAGGCCCACTGAATACATTGCTCATATGAAACAGAACTATTTTTGAATATAGCCTGGGAACAGATTTTCAAAGTGTCACATGCCAATTAACACAGTACATGTGAACAGAAGCATAATGAATTTCAGATGATAATATTCCCACATGCAGAAAATGTCAACAAGAACATAATTGGCAGCTATAGCATATGGTATATTGAGCTCAAAAACTTGTTTATACCATCTTGAATCTCCCACTAATAAGATTTCTCTTTATTAACAAAATATAAAGGAACATATCTGAAGTGCCATTCCGAAGTGTCACTTCGTTTTTGAGATTCAGGCATGAAAATTGATTGACGTGCTTTCTAATGTCAAGTTTGATGTTATGTAATCCAGTGGGGTTTGTACAGCACTAAGAGTATGGACTTTAATACATGTTCACCGAGGTTGCACAAAACTGCTTACTAGCTAAAAGTGATATTGACCAAGAAATTTTTATGTCTGTGCATGTGGCTGTATATTTCTGAACTTTTAGTATCTGAAATCACAATAGTCAGTATTTTCAAAAACAAATATGCAGGTCTGATTTCATAACTTTTGTGGACTCTGCTCTAGCCATAGTTTGTTCACACTAAATGTAAATGACCAAAAGAAGATTTCTTCAATGTTCTGGGCAGGATATTTCAGCTACCAAATCAAACCTATTTGCTTCATTTACATCTGACTGGCAAGGAGATTTAGATATTTTGGAAATGATATATCAGTGTTACAGTGGATGATCTCTCTTTGGCTTTTCTGATGCTTTCTAAATGTTCTATGAAAGCAGAACATACTATGAGTGTCTTAAAACTCCCAAACATATGCACAAAGAAAGTAAGTATGTATTAGATGGACATGAGATCTGAACTATAAATCAGACTGGTGATAATTTCTTGTGCATTTCTGACTCTTTCATAAATTCTTAGGATACATAAGCTTAAATTCAATTAGCTGCAATAATTAGAATAATTTTCAGATTTTACATCACTGAAAAAAATAATAATAAAAAAAAAAGTTTTAAACAAAATCCTGGAATGTTTCCCTCAATATTTCCCAGGAAGTTCATCAAACCCTTCTCTTTCATTCCCCTCTAGTTCTACCTCGTCCAACATGCCTATTAATAGTATTAGTGACATGTAGTTATCATTTGTTATTAAAAGTGTGCAAACATCACTCTAATCACGTGGTTACTTTCCAAAGTTTCCTCCTCTTGATAGTATCAGGCAAATTGCATTTGCATACAATCTAAGAATTGCTTTCCACAAAAGTGAATCCAGGCTAGGCTCAGATACCCCTTATTTAAACTTGTTTAAAGGATTTAAACACCACTGAAACAGAGGTATCCTGCCTCTTAAATTTGATATGAAGAGGCTGACACTATAAGAACATAATGTAGAAATTTATCTACATCAAATGCTTAAGTATGGTGCCTTTTTCCGAGTTGGAAAGGGATGTCCAGAAAGCAATCAGATATTAGAGATTCATGAATTTTCCTCTAGAAATGTTTTGAACATTGATAAAAACAGACATTTACCAGTGAAATTAAATACTGATTATATCTGGGAGGTCTTGTGCTTTTTTTTAACTTCTTAACTACATGATCCTATATATTGGAAAACCTTCTTTTTTAATTATGAGCACAAAGGACATAAAATTTAAATTTTTTCTTTTAGATTTAAACCCAATTTTAAATTTACAGTAAACAAATTTGATGGCAAACACAATGATTTTACAAGAATGGCTATAAAGAAAATACGGTAGAATCCAATATCCAGCTGAAATTGGAGGAGAATTGTAGAAAATCTGAATTTGCCTTATTAAATTAATGATGAGAATGACACTGAGGTAAGAAGTAACTGAATTTTTTAAACACCACCGTGCTTATGCCTACCAGTTTTACAGGTCATCTGATATTTCTTGTGACTTCCTACCCATGTTTCATTGGCTATTCAAGAGCTGCTTAAGAAAAGGGTATAATTAATTACTGTCATTGTCCTCAATAGCTTTTTCCATTGTTTTTTGAAGACTTGCATCCATGTAGTAGATTCATCATGATTTAATTTATAAAGACTACCTAGAAAACATTTGAAAATATGCTAAATTACAGTTTTCAGTAATGGTTTTAGTCTCACATGAGGCTGCTAATTTAGGGCTAATCTGGTGCAGTTTTACTTTAGCCCTACAAGTCTACAATGACATACTAAAGCTATTTCTGACTGTTCAAATCATGAAAAACAATACAGAACTACTTAACATGTTCTAGTTATTTTTAAAGCTTATGTTCCTTGTTCATAAATGGCAAACAATCCTCAAAAATACTTATGGTTGCTTTAAAAAAGATCACCCCATTTAGTTTCCAGAAGGATCTCAAGGACAATTTAGTCTTGATTCTACTTTAAGATTTACCTGTAAATGGATTAACACTATATGCTTATTGTATGCTTTGTCAAGCTGATTTTTCATGAAAAAGCTTTGCATGTTCTAATTTATCATTTACTATCTTACAGTATCCTTTTTTTTTCCCATGGTGAATCTTCAGTTGCCTGTGAGACCTTTCTTCTTAGGGAGGTAGTTTTCTTATACAATTACCATGTAATTCTCTGGAAATTGTGCAAGTTGGCAAGAGAGTTGCTTGTGCTGTAAATCTGGCTAAGTTATTGCTTAATTTTGTTTGTAAAATATAAACAAAACATAAAAGCAGAATACATGATGTCAAAATAAACACAAAGGAAAAGATCTTTTGGAGGGATGGTAATAGATTTTGTTCTCTCTTAGATGTTTATCTCTGTGTTTCAGAATGCAATTGAACTTCATATTAAAATAAAAAAATAAAATATTTTGAACAGGAGAGTAGCTCTCATGGCTGACATCTTTTGTCTTGGTCTCATAATGTGAAACTGGCAAGACCCAGCCCCCATTGCTCTAGAGGCTCATCCCTACCTTTACTGGAGACTGAAAGCATATATACCAAGCCTCAAAGCTTGAAACACAATTTGCTTATCATTCTGAGCTTCCATGATGTGGTAGAACTAGCAAACACCTATTAACATAATACCGAGTTCTGATGAGTCCAACATTCAATGCTGAGTACTTAAAATGGTCAATGAATTTCAAATTTAAATGTTTTTGAGTGGATTGAAATTACTGAAAGTAATTTCAAAGCATTTTCATCAATATGTTCATGGTTTTATGGGCAAAAAAATTATCTAACTGATCAGCTGCACTAGATATCTGAATGCTTTTAGTGACTGTTTGAACACGGGTCCATTTTTTGTCAGTAAATTTCCTTCCTACTCAAGGGTTAAAATAATAAGTAAAATCACCCTCTTTTAAATTACATTTGCTAATGTCCCTTTTTAATATAGTGACCAGTAATACTCAACTACTTTTTTTAGCCCCTCTCCTCTTTTGTTCTTGTGCTTAGATGTTTAAGAAATACATGAAGTGATATCTCTGGGTCTATTAAAGATAATTGAACCTTCTCATTTTGCAAGATGTTGTTACAATTCACTATTAAGAAAGTAGAGCAAAAAGTTGCAGCACAGATCCATTACACTATCACAGCAATTACTTTCTGCTGTTACAGATTATATCTAGACTAGTGTACAAGAAAAGGGAAAACAACATGTAATGCATGCTACAAAGGAATATCCATCACTTGATGGGCATAATTATGATGATACAGAAGGTGCAATTTAACCAGTATCAATGGAGAAGTTCTTTATATCCCCTAAGGAATAATCATTGTACATATCCCTTTCACTTATTTATGTCTTCCTATTGTCCATTTCTCTGAGGAAAATTAATTTGGTCTAGCCAAGTAAAACATTTCTGTCTGCAGTCTCTTCAAGAAAAATAATCTAGACAGTCGGCAAAAATATGAAGCTAGTCTAAATCTGAGCAATACCACAAAAACCCTGTCAAAAGTTATTTTTGTGTAGTATGGGCTAGATAAATTAATCATTTGGAGTATAAATAAGGTCAAGGATGATCCTATTTTAATACTAGGCCAAGATTTTGAATAATTTTTTCTCAAGAAAAAACCCAAACAGAAATCAAACAAACTTGAACACAGTTTGTTGATGTGCCTTATATACATGTGTAATCTAAGTCAATGTAGTGACATTTTAAAGGGTGTTTTGTTCTGATAGCAATTGGCTTAAATGATATTACCTGGCTACTGAATTTGCAAACATATGGGCATGCATTTGAAAAAAAAAATCCCTCAGTAACATTGAAACCCACAAGAAAACTACATTAGAGTAAAGAAAACCAGGTTGCAACTTCTGGGCAATTAATAGATTGATAAAATTCTTGTCACAGTGCTGTTGTTTTACAACAGGCTTAGGAAGATCAAAGTCTAAAACTACCCAAAGTGGAAATATGAACTCCAGGCATAGTATGAAGATCACAAAAAAAGCCAAAAGACTAAGCAAATGCAAATAAAATGGGCCAACCCCCCATTCCCAAAATAAAGTTATTGATGAAGATTTTTCTAACTGATGAAAAGGGCAGCCCACTATGAATAACTTCCCTGCCAGTACTTAATAGTCATACAACCAGAATCTTCACTCTACCTAGATATGACATAATTACTTCAAAAACTAGTGTAAAATAGAGTTGTGACATATTAGTAGTTAAAATGGGGTTCAGGAAGAAAAGTAAAATCAAGAAAATAATTCCCATCATTACACTGAGGCCAGCACAGTCAATATATCTTCCCAAAAATCAGTAGTGAGTTTACAGAAAAGTAGAGAATTAGATATACTTTGATATGTCTCCATGACTCTTAAAAATATTAGCTTTATAAAATGAAGTCCAAGTATCTTTCTGATACAGGTGGCCCCAGGAATATGCACTTCTAAAAGTCAAAACTATGGATGTTAGTCACATATGACTGATCACGCAGATGCAGTTTTTCTTTTTCATATTTTTCTTTACACTTTCAAAAGCTGTCTTTTAGCATTCATAGAAATGGTTTTTTAAAAATACATGCATATATTTAAATTTGGTTTTCTATACTTCTATCAAATTAAACTAAGACAAACATGTATTCTTGATAAATAAGCAAATATAAAGTGTGAAAGAAACATTAACCATGTAATGTTCTTTTGCATATTTATAGAGCAGAAATAATATGACTTCTTTCATTACTATGACTTTGTTCACTTAATATGAATTAAAAGATGTACTACTTATTTTCATCTACAATATTTTAATCTAAAAAGCATCTTTACCAGCTGAATAAAAATAAATAAAAGGATGAAAGAAGTATATTTAGCAAAAATATGCTAAAAATTAAGATACAGACTCTTTAATATTTGTAGTAACTTGTCAGTATAAAATAAAAAAGTGTATATCATAATGATGTTGGGAAAAAAAATATAAACTGATCTTCTAAAGCATTCAATAACTTGGACTGGGGTCATTTACAAAATTTGTAATTATCTGCACTTTTTGTCTTTTTTTTGTAATTGTTTTTGTGAAAAAAAAAATCTCCCAAATATTTAATTCACTGCTGAAAAATTCAGAGTACTGTCATAATACAGTTTTGATGACAACCTGAATCATTCCATACAAAAAAACCTATTGATTAACATATACGTTTTGTATTTCACCAAGTCATATAACATTTTAAGTATTTTACTGTTTTCAAACATTTGCTCTGATGTTAAATTTTGAACAGTTGCCAGTATTACACAAGATTAACATGACAGATAAAAGTGTCAGCATTCCTTAGTGATAAACACCATCCTCTCTCCTCTCCTGATAGATTATATGTTCTTTCATTAAATGGAAAGAAAGGATATCAGGGATAAGCAATGTTCTGGTGTTTTCTGTTAAAATATTGCTGGAATTTGAAGGGCTTTTTCTACACTTTTCTAAAAGAAAAGGTGTTATTGGTAATTGATTCTGTTGGGAAACTTATGATGAAAATCGCATATACTCCCACAGCTTAGGGGACTGTCAAATTTTAACTCCATCAGTTTTCTTCTAGACATGCCAGACAGAAGTGTTAACAAGTAAATATTAAATAACTTAAAACTTTTAAACTGGTATTTAGGGAAAGGAAGATTTTAAATATAAGGACTGATAATACCAATAAGGCTGAAATGGACATTTGTGTTTTCAAGACTTTAAGAATTCACAACTATTAAGTAACTTAATATCATGAACCTAAAGTGAAATTATAACTCTGTATTGGTTGAACCAGTCATATTTGTGACTACATAAAACTTGCAGCTTTACTATTATATTATTTCTTACTCTTTCTGTTCCGTATTATCCTTGTTTATCCTGGGAAGAAGTTACAAGTGCAATTTTGGTGAAAGAGACCTGGCTTAACTATATTCCTTTCTACATGAAGGATCTAAGCCAACTTCATTAAGTTAAAGCTTGCCCAATCTGAATTGCAAAATTGAGCATAACTAAAAATATCTAATTCTTTATGCCGTTTTGGCAGCTATTCCATACTCTGTTACAAAGTAGGTCATCTACAATTTTTTTAGCATAATGGATATTCTGTTGTACAATAGCATCATTTACCTCTCCATTTACTCTAATTGAGGGCAGTTTAATTTGAATTAAATTTAGTTTTACGGCTGAAGCACCACAATAACAGAAAAGTCAAGGTGAACATGGTCTTCTTTTTAGTTTACTTGATTAAAGTGCATTCCTATATACTTCCTACCAGAGTAAAGAAGTACTACATACAGCACCTACCAAAGGCAATATTAATAAGGTAGAAGCCATTGGAATGGATTCCAGCTGAAGAACAGACACCTAAAGGAATATTTTTTTTCACAATGAAGTGATAAAATTTCTCTGACAAGATGTCACTGCTGCTCAAATGGTTAAAGGAGATGATTATAAAGAAAAAATAATAACCACAGGTGCATATATTAGCACATAGAAATAAAGAACTGAGACTGTTACTTTTGCAAATCAGTCTGCACTAAGCATACCATCAATATATATTAAACACCTGTATTAATCAAAAAAATATTATTCTGATTGACAATTTTCTGCATATGTGTTGACTTCTCTCTTCTTCCCCTCCCTTATTGCTATCAGACCAGATACCATGTCTCCATTTTCCCTCTTGTTTCTTTATAAGAAAAATTAAGACTAAATTGGTGACTGCAGGTGCCCTGTGAGGACACTTCAAGTTTCCTCATTCAGGATGAGGAGATGACACATCAGATTACCAAGGTGAGGTCTGGAAGCAAGGTTTTGTGACTATGCCATGGAAAGCAGCAGTACAGCTAAGAATTCCATCTGTTTTTAAAGAACTTGACTTGTTCAAGTCTTCATACTTGTCTCTATCCCTCTGGCTGATTTCTCTTGTTTTAAAATTGTCCTTCTTCAAGTTTCTCCAGGCCTTGATTTTCCAGTATCATTTCAACTATATGCTTTGCAGTTCTGCCTTTTTTTGTCCTCATTTTCAATACTTTTGTTTCTCAGCATTTATTGGTGCTTGATCCTTCATTGGTGTTGCTACAAGCTCTGTTTCTTTTTGCTTGCATCATATTTCCAGTTTCATTTTTTTCCTGTGGTTTCACTTTTCACTACTTTTTTTGATGTTTCCACTTATAAGGTCTTTGTTTCATCTCTCTTCTTTTTCAAACTGCCATTAGATCAGGTACCACGGAGCAGTTACCTTGAGTGTTTCCAATGCAATCTACTGACAACTAAACAGTATGTGTAGTGAGCATTTGTTCAGGGATTTTTTTTTCTGTTCTTATTACCAGCAGAGTCCAGCTTGTATTTTTCTTCTCTTTCTACATTTAAAATAAAGATCCTTTATTTATGTAGGAAGCGCTATCTTTTAAAACTTACTTTCCAAATGTGTCATCGCTGGGAGGAAGGCCCCTAGAATCTTTAAGACGTGATTTTTCCTATACCCTTTAGCAAAATAATTTTACTGCTGATATATGCTTACAGGAGGTCTCCCCTCATGGTACAGTGGAGGAACAAATGAGCTGTGAGATCCTCAATACAAGAGGTCATAGCTGAAGGTCACACCGCCAGCAGAATTACTGCTTGTGTAAGGAAACTGAAATATTTTGAGAACTAAAGTGCTAGTTCACAAGAGATTTTTTTTTTTTTTTTTTTGCATTCAGTATCATAAGTGCATCAGTATTATAAGTGCATTTACCTCACTAATTCACACACTAGAGGGACAAATTTGGGTATACAAACCAATAAAGCTGTACATGGAAACCAAACCAGTTTAAGTTTTTCTTTTGTCTTTAGGGGCATT
This sequence comes from Phylloscopus collybita, assembly GCA_027886175.1. Lineage (NCBI taxonomy): Eukaryota > Metazoa > Chordata > Aves > Passeriformes > Phylloscopidae > Phylloscopus > Phylloscopus collybita. The sequence goes on along the minus strand of JAJNNQ010000026.1, from coordinate 29,960,694 downwards.
TAATGCAATATTCATGACAGATTGTTATGAGGATTAGGTTGCTAAGACAAGATATTCTAGCCTGTAACATGATATGGAGTACAAAGCAAAATAAATTATACTAATTGAGAAGAAAAAATCTTAAATTTTAGTTCCTCTGAGCCATGCCTGCCTTCAGTCATCTATGTCCTTTTCTCCACATACTGAAAAATCTGTTGTGTTGAAACATCAAAAGTTATAAGCACAAAAGCTACTTGCCAATGCTCCTTCTCTTGCCTAAAATATCAAGAATTGTAACAAAAAAGCACTTCTTTTGCAGATCACTGCAGGGTGACAATAATATGTACAATATTTAATTTACTTATTTTTACTGAGTTGATTTCTTTTTTATGACTGCATGCATGCAGATTCTCCAATAAGTGATCATGGTCAGCATAATACAAGAACCAACTTCAGCAGGACTATTCTGGATTTTATGGATGAGTTTTAAAATCTAACAGAATTAGATAGGGATGTTTTAAATGAAAGCACTAATTTTCAGGTGCTCAGCAGTAGACATTTTCAGCATAGGATGCCAAAGCTAAACAGTCGCTCATTGTTGAAAAGAGATTTCCACAAAAAAAGAAGATGATGGAGGAGCATATCCACTCTTTCTCAGAAAGGTCTATGCAAATTTTCTCTTTCAGAACTGGTAGCATTGTCTCTTTGGTATGGTACAGGATGCCAACAAATCTTCAGTTTACTCTTCAATTTGCTAATCATGATAGATACTACTACCAGCAGCCTGGATAGTTTGGTTTTTTGAAAGTTTTATCCAGTAGAAGGGCTAATATCAAGATATAACCCAAAAGCAGCATTTTAAACTAAAATATTAAAAGGAAAAAAAAAAACCCAGAAAGAAACCCACAAAAAATTCTCAGAAAACTGTCCTATCATATTTGTGTTCATTAAAGCATGCTCCATCATAATACGTGCCTTTATCTCTACTGAGACACAGGTTACAGCCCAGGGAGCTAATGAAATGGTTTACACTGCGACTACAGAATTGCAGCATGAGGAAAGTACAGGTCTAACACAAGGATTGTTATAACTTGGAAATTATAGTAACTATAGAGAGATGTTCAGATTTCTGTTGTAAAGAGATGGTAAACATACTAAATACCAGTGTTACCTTAAAACGTATTTTTGAATCTTTGTAAAAATGTCTTCTTTTAATATTGTTGTATGCATTTTAAGATTTTATTTGTCTTCTCATTGTTCTACTCTCTCCTGCTTGTCAGCCTCTACTGCAATTTCCCCTCTCTCTGTTATTCCTCTGGCCTCCTTTTGTCTCTTTTTTTCTCTTGGCTTTATTTTTCTCTCCCTGGAGAGACTCCCAGATCACATTAGAAATGTAGGTTAGACTTCTGATGTCATTTTTAGAGAAAGAAAAAGAAATTACAACCTTAGTGTTCAAGGCTATATTAGGAAATTCTCTTACATGTCTCTGTAGCAATGCTTTTTCTTGGTCCTGAGATGCTTGAATGTATATTTGTGGATTGGGAAAAAATGAAAACTTAGGACGGTATAACTTCAGAGTGTCTGAAAACTTAGGCAGGGTTGTTTGTCTCACTGTAGCATTGGTGTTGTGCTAGCCATCCTGTGAGAAAAAAATTCAGAAATGTCACTTTAAAATAAATTAATACAGTGATTTTGGGATTTGAAATGCATTTGTTTCATCAGGTCTTCCTTGTTTAGACAGTGCTGTGTGCTATGAATCCCATGAGATGCTCCAATCTAGGGAACATAGGTGCTTGACTCAGTTTCATAGATTCTACTGCACAGCCTGAAGCAATGAAATTCAGAGCAGTCAGGTTCCTTGCCTATTAGACATCTTTCTGAATAAAAATAGGTATTCTTGAGCATCTGAGTTGTATAGGTTGTTTTCTTGGGTTAGGATCAAATCTTGTTAAATGATACAATATATTTTTATTACTGTATTTCTGTAGCATATGCTCCATACATAGAAAGAGCAGTCACATATGTGTTAACACAATTATTTCCGAAACCAAAGATCTCAGATGTAGGCTGTTATTCTTTTCTAATGGTTGTAATTATGCATCACTCATATGGTTGTTGCATGGTTTTAAAGTTCAAAACCTATTGAAAATCACCGTCTATACTACACAATGCAAAACATTGCTTCCAATTCACTTTTTTTAATTGGCAAAGCCATTTGTATAAGAGCAGGATCTTTGTTTCTAACAATTCATCTGCTAGACAGAAGGCACTATTGTGTTGTAGAAAGCAATCAGGTTAGTCTGGCATGGTTTGCCTTAGGTAAATTCATGTTGGCTTTTGTCAACCACCTTCTACATTTGATTTGTAGGGTGCCTCAATAGTTTAAAGTGGGAAAGCTTTACACCTCAGACATGTATGTTGCTAGGAAGAGGTTTATGTTTGATTTAATGTTGTTTGATTTGAACTCCCATAATTTTTTCTAAAATTTATCATATTCACTTCCATGGTGTTCCAAACTGTGTCTTTTGTACCTAATTCTCTCGTCTATTCAGTCAGGTCTTGGCAGAAGGGTAGCTCTCTTTGTAATCAAGTACTCTCCCTGTAAATCTATAAACTGCATTTCCCATTTGCTTCTCAGTAGTGAATTTTGATGCACAGGCCCAGTTGTGGTTTGTTCCAGTACACTGTCTGCTTTATCTGCTCTGAGCAATCAAGCTACAGAACATTTCACCCACATTGATCAATCTCAGTAATATGCACCACAAAACACATATAGCAATGACAAAGTCAAAGGGCTTTTATAAGGACGTGTTCCTAATTACCATAAGCATTTTTATTATTTATTTCTTTTATTGGAGATCCTTGTAATTCTAAGTGTTTGTGCAAAATCCCATGTGATAGGACAATTTTTTAAAAATTTGTTCTCTCCATTATATAATTGAGAGTATGGTCACACAAAAATCCTCTGGACGAGCTATGAAGCTGTGCTTTTTTCAGGCCTTCACAAGAGTCACTTGTAAATCATTCCTTAGCAAGCTAAACTAAAATAAAAATGGAGAGCAACACATGAGAATCTGATTTTTGTTTTTACCCTGCTGATTTTTTGTAATAAATAATATTTTTCCCTGAAATGAATATTATAGAAAGTTACAGACAATGTATTTTAAAATGTTCTGTAGTAGACAATATTTTTATGTAATGAAATAGGATAAAATTATTTAACTGTCTGGGAAAGAAAAAAGACAAAATGTCATTAATCTCGTGTCAGTGATGCTTTTATCTAAAACAAACAATGATGTTTGTGGTGCAAGGGCTTGCTTCATCCTAGAGTGAATAAATGACTACACTGACACATTGACTGATAAACTGGTGATGAAGGCTCATGTGTTTCCTTGTTCAGTTCTCATATTAGGGGAAAAGTTCCAAATGGCAATCAAAAATTTCTCTTAAACACTAGAGAAGATGTGGGTAGTTATTATAAACAAGATTTTGTATGAAGTATTAGACAATTCCTCACTGTATTTACAAACTGCTGAAACATATTGAGATACTTGGACTAATAAGTTGCAGGGTCTCCTTTCTGGTGCCTTGTTTTCTTTCATTACATTTCTTTCATAGGAAACAAAGATTTGATCAAAACAGCAGGAAACAGCATGGGTATTGTTTCATGCTCTTATGTAAGCAGTTTCCAAGAGAAAGAAGAGCAGAAAATGAATTATGGCTGTACATGAAGTATCTGGATTTCTTCAGCATTCTTAATTTATAGCTTAAACAATATAGGTTGAGGAAATTTGAGGCAGCAAATCTGAAAAATTACCTGGAGCATGGAGGATGAATTAAATATATTTCTTGTCATATATAAGGAAATTAGAGATATTTTAATATTTTCCCTTAATATAAATTTAAAACAACCTCTATGTAACTGAGGAACTAGGAGTAGAGAACAGGGAAGAAAGAGGTAGGCTTATTAAAAGTGAATACAAACAAGATGGAAAACCAGTGCGGTAAAAATTATTCCATTTTTCCATTGGAAAGAAAATAATATCTATCTACATTTAGATGGGCAAATAAGCTTTAACATGATAATTTGTTCAATTTGTCAATTAATTTTTAAATTCGTGTTTTGACACCAGCAAGCTGAACAGTTGTTTTAGGACAGACCAGAGGCCACTTGAATAAAGTAAAAACCACGTATACTTTTTATTTTTAATTGCTAGACTATCTTCAGGAAAGGGACATTCAAAGTATGGCTTTGTTTTCCTTGATAGTACTGGGGTTTCTGATTCTATTGGATCAGTCAATGTAGGATAAAAACCTGAGGAAACTTACACTGATTTTGTGGGTTCTGGGTTCTATACACTTCTCTAGTTACATTTAATTCCATATAATACCTTGATTTAAAATCAGACTCTCAAACTCAAAAGATTTAAGATTTTTATAGAGGAGGAAGGTAATTCATGAACATTTTAAATCAGTCTTTCACATGACTGTTGTTGAAAGTTTTATGTGTAGACTTTTAAACACATTTGTATTCAAGGTTCCAGATTAAAAAAAATAAAATAAAAATAAAAATCCAACAAAAACAACAACGACAACAAAAAACCAACATCTCAGCTGATGTTAGTTATTTTTGAGGCAGAGAAAGAGAATTTTTTTTTTTTTTTAAAGACAGCTATACATTTTAGAAACCTACAATAGCCCTTAACATCCAGTGGTAAATTGATCACTAATTACCATATAGACTTCAATGAGGCTTAATGAGACTATGCCTCTTCCTACTACCATTCTTATCTATATGCATACATTTTAAAAAAAATCTTAAATATTTTTTCTAAGCAAAGCAACTTTAACATGTTTTCTAGAAAATAAAATACTGTCATTTTCATCCTGATTTGAAGTATTTTGAAATGTCTGTTTGTATATGTAATATTCCTGTAATTAAGCAATCAGTTATGCTACTCCTCTTATACCTCTTGTGCAAAGCAAATGGGAGTAATTATTTTTTTTTTACCGTTGCTATGAAATGTTTCTTTAACTAACAAACATCTTCTCTTCAAATATCTCTCTTCCAAAGAAGCCTTGACTTGCCTTCACAAAAGACTTGATAAGTGTTTTGGAGTTTTACTTGCCTGTCAATCCCAAAAATGTTGACAAATACAAGACATTACCTGCTGTCCTGATGGAAGAAAGAATAGGTGTTAGCGTTTTCATAAAACAGTTACTTTACAGTAACTGTTTCATCTTTGGGATAAGCAATTTAAAGAAACCTCACTGCTAATGTGGTTATAAACCAGTCAAAAAAGTGGTATAAAAGATAGTGAAAGACTGTCTTAATTGAAAGCTTCAAGTTATGACTTTAGAGGGCCTGTGAGACCAACTGTTCCTGGTGGCCACCTGGCTGGAAAATCCCATTTTATATATGGATTGTTTTGACAGCAGCCAACCATGAAGATGAAAAAGTAGCAGCTGCTGATTTAGTTTCCCTTGGCATCTTCCAGGAGAGGATCTAAGGCTCCCTGAGCATGTACAGTAAGTTATGATCTTAATGTAATAAGTTGTGAAGTCTAGAAGGAGGTTATGATCAAACTTCAGGGCTTATTATTTTAACAACTCTAATAAAATATTTTAGAGGAACATGTAAATTCCAGCCAGCTTTGTAGTGAAGAGGCCAGCCTGCACTTGAACTCAAGAGGAGAAAGGGATTTAGTTCAACTGAGTTTGTTGAAATTCAATGTATAATGCTCCAGAGTAGCAAGTTAAAAGTACACTTTTCTTTTCAAGTGTGGAAGCGTTTGAGTGATTTGAAAATGTCATACTTTTTTTTCTGTGACTCACTCAAATGTTCTTGGAGTCAAGGTGTGAAGCAATGTTTCAATGGAGAATAAAAATAATAATTTTGAATTATTGCATAGAAAAGAGGACTGAACGTTGTGAAGGAGACCAGTTCTGCTTATTCTTCTTCTAAGGGTTTCTATACCACTTGCTGATTTTTATCAGAGCTATAAAATATTATAGATATAGATATAGCTATAACTATAGCTATAGATAGATATAGACGATATAGATATATAGATATAGATATAGATATAGATATAGATTGTAGATATAGATATAGAACTTTTATTACTTTTTAACTTTTGTTATGATACATATTATATGAAAGTTATGCATTCATAATATTTTTACATTTTAGCTTTCTAAACACTTAAAAATTTCAAAATGCTGTAATCTTGAAACAGTCTATAAAAGTGGGTGACAGCAAAGTATGGGGTTAAGCTAACACTGGAAATATCATTCAGTTTCCTAACTGTTCTAGACACAAAAAGGTCTAGAACAACTTTAAAAATACTTCACATTTCAGCAATTTTATGTTGTGGCAGTCTATGCCGTATAGGTGTCCAAGCATTCAGATTCATCCAGAAAATGTCATCCATGCTTAGAAATGTAATTTTTATTGTCAATAAAAATATTTCAGCACAGTATTGGGATATTTGTTGCAATTCTGCCATACTACTTACTTACTGCACGTTTCTAATACTATTACAAATATTATTAAAGATATAAATTAATTATTTTAATATGCATAAGGTAAATATTGAAAATGGTTAACCATGGTTAAGAACCCAGAACAAAATTCATATAAATAATAACTTCAGTATAGTGGTATGGCTTTCAGAATGCTCTTCCAGCAAAACAAACAAACAAACAAAAAAACAAACAAACAAACAAAAAAAATTGCTTTTGCAGATAAAAGTATCTAAATTCCATATCTCTTTGATGAAATTGTCACTACAATAATACCACATCTGCACTTTCTAAACAAGCCAGAAATTCACTGACTTTAAAGTTCAAATAGAAATTCTAGTGAACCTCATAAAAGAAAATATTTGTAACATCTTCCTTGTAGTGGTCCATTGCAATGTTCTTTCAGTTCTGTGCCATATAGAAAAAAAGCCAAAAACTTATTTCCAAAGATTTGATGCTGAATGTAGAGCAGACTTCTTTTTTTGGAACATGATGCTTTACTTAAAAGTTCCTGTTTCTGCTATCTGTGGAATTGCCTACTGTGTAGTCTGTGTTACCTGGATAGCACGTGTAAAAAAAGATATTGAAAATGAAATTCCAAACATACTAGAAACTAAAGGATTTTCCGCAAGAAATAAAGCTGTCCTTCTAAAGCATAAGCAAAAGAAAAATGTAGCATATTAAAAAAAAAGGCATATAGAAGTAAACCAGTGTTGCAGTTCAATTGGTCACCAGCAGGCTTTATTAAGCAGAGGAATGGTGGATGAATTTCAGATGACACTAACTAGATTGTGCTCTGACCTGGAATATACAGTACTTGAAATTTCATGGCTCTGTCCCAGACTATTAGTAATGGCAGCTTGAATGCAGCAAACTCAGCATGTAGCAAATGATAGATAAGCCAAAATCTGGGCACCTGTCCATAACTGAATTGTAAATACAATTCTCTTTCTGCCGTTGGGAAAGTAGCATCTGTCTTACACTTTTTAGCATACAATTAAGAGATTATTTTTAATTAATATTCCCCATGTTCTACTGTGTTCCATCTCTTTGTTGATAAATTGATAATAAAATTTTAAAAAATATTCTATATATTTAATATATTTAATTTGAATATCATTTATTTTGAAATGTTTGTAAATGTCATTCACAGCTCACACTGATTTGCAAATTATGTTCTTGAACTTCAGAAGTATATTGTGAAGTTTTACTTTAATAAGAAAAATAGAAATGTTTTTCTTTAATTTGCATGTAAATTTTTTTCTCACTGTATCAAATTTGACTTTTATATTCTTTTTTCATCTTTGGCTTCCTCTGTTGATTGCATAATGTTAACATTGTAGGCATGAGGATAAAATAGATGTGATTAGATATAGCTTAGATTAAAATTTTTCTGTCATGCTTAAAACATACTCAAGTTATGTCAAATTTAACCAGTTCCACATTTCCATTATACCTTTTGCCAATTTCAAAATATTGTGCAAAAGACTAAGGTAGCACTAAAATATCCTTCATTGGTTAGAAATTGTCATTATCAGAAATTTTGCCTGCACGCAGTATATCCCAGCAATCTGATAGCCTTAACATTCAGATATTTGCAGAGTCTAAATTTAATTATATTACAGCAAAGCTGAAACATCCTCTTCCTTTCCTGAAAAAAAATGCAGCTTAAGATCGAATTCAGACCACATTCACCAAATCTGTACTTTGAGTGGGACTTTTTATTCCAGTAACAGTTATTGTAGGAAAATTAATTCCAGTGTAATAAAGATTTTCAACAAGAACCCTTGCTGAATGTAAAATCACCTTCTTCACTTCTAAATAAATTCTGCAGTATTTTTTCCCAAATGATAAGTGTAACATTTAAATAAAATATGTTCAAGTGACATGTTGTTCAAAGTGCAAATATCCTAATGCAACTCTTGAGAATAAAGAAGGAATGATACCCAAAACTTATATTCTTGACAATCGCAGCTGAAACCATTCTATGAATATTCCAAGTTAAATTTTTGAATGATATGCAGTTAGAATGTACTAATTTTTAAGATCTCTGGAATACCATTGACAGGGGGAAAAAATCCCTTGTATTTCGAGAGGCGAGAAATCTTGATGAGTTCCTGCAGAGCCGTGGAAAAACCAAGGACCAAAAAATCACCAGCCAAGAAGGCTTCTTCAGCTAGAAGGAACTCCATTTTAAAGCAATGAAGATGAGAAAAGCTTCATGTGCTGAAGAAAAGGAACTAATTATTCTACTAGACTGCAAAAGAAGTTACACGTTAAAGACAAAGCTGCAGTACATAGTCTTGTTATAACAGCAAGGCAGATAAATAGATTTGGCTCATGTGAAGGAATAAAAACTTTTGGAGGGAATAGCATAGTAACTGCTGTAGAAACAAGAAAAGAAACCTAACTTAGAGAAGATGATACAACTTAAAATGAGAGTGATTTAGATGTACTACTTTTCCAGCTGTTTAACAAGCTCAGATAGTGAACTGTGCAAAATATTTTAATTTTTATAGGGTGAATTTTATGGGAAAAGCTTTTGCATTTATTTTAAAGCAGACAGCACCATTAACTGTGATTGTCAGCACCTTGCTTCTTAGAGAGCATGTGATTTCAGGGAGGAGCTAAACAAGATATTGATTGATCAGACAAAGACAGAGCAAGAATTCTGAAGAAAAAGACTAGAGTATTATAAGCCCAAGTTAGCACTGCAAGCAAAATAAAACAGCTGATCAGTTGTCCAGAATTATCCAATACCTGTTTTCTGTGTGTTCATCAGAGAAAACTCTTCTTCAGATCTCTGTGTGAAATATTGTGTCCAAATCTACTTAAAACTGACCTGTGTTTAACAAAATGTCAGATATGATGATTGAAACAGTACTTTTGACATTATTATTAGTGAAGGGAGTCTTGAATGCTAAATAATTATTACAAAAAGAACTGAATGTTTATCCACTGAGAAAAAAAAAAAAAAAAAAGCCAACCAAAAAACCAAATATGCATTTAATCTAAAATATAAGTAACACAAACTCCTTTTACATCAAACTAATACAGGAATAGAGATAGCTATCACTGAATCATCTTTGTCCTCTGTGAGATAAAGGTCTTCCCATTTCTTCCTTAATGACCTTATCCTGTTGATGAGTTCACTATTATGCAGTGATATACATAATGTATTTTAATACATTATGATTAATAAAATCTTAATACAGCAATCAATAATACAGTAATATAACACAACAGGATCCAGACTCTCTAATATGCAGGAAACAGGAAAATCTCTTAAGAGTAAATCATATGGGAAATTCCTCATAGCCAGCATATTACATATCCGAAAGTGCCTGTTTGCTTTTGTCAGGGTATGCCTAAGAGGGCCCAGGACCACTCTAACATCTGATCAGAGCAGATACACAGCTCCAGTGGACAGGAGCAATCCAGAGCCTGGCAATACTTTTTTCGCTAGTACAGAGATAGTCTGAACACCCTGCTCTGACTGTGATTCTTCTTGAAGTGTCGGCATTGTGGTAAGTGATGCTACTCTGGCCTAGGATCCAATGATCACAGTGTAATTTTCTTTTCTTAAAGATAATCTGTAGTTTAATTGCATCAAATAAAGGATTTCTGATGCTATAAATTTTTTCCATACTTTAATTATTATTTTGATTTTATGTTTAACCAGAGTTTTTCTTGAAGATAATAAAATTGATTAATGATTGAAATTCAAACTAAATAAACACTGTCCAATGATCAAACACAAATCTTCTTCCATGTTCAAGAAAGACTGATTTAAAAATCAAGAAAGTTGACAGTTTGTATTTTAACTATTTAAAGGAGAAAACTTTATCTTCTCTGTGTCCCATTAATTGCTAGTATTGCTCTGTTACCATTTTTTTTAATATCACATTAATTTATGCATCTATGCCCATACAAATGTTGCCTTTTATTTCAGGCTGCTAGTTTATTCATCTTACGCAAAAATGCTGGGTATGGTTGTTGTGAATTACTCCTCTGAATTAATGGTCTTAGATCTCCCTTATTCTGTTTGCTACACTCTCATAACATTTGGTAGTGCATAACCATTACCACCCTTGGGCCATATCATACTATGATCTCAGGAATGCTCTTTAGCCCTTGGCCTTGATTACTGGCAGTTTAGCCGCCCTAGAGTTTGTCAGAAATACTTTCTGCTCCCAATACTCCTGCTTTTGCTGATACCTTCCTGGTCATTCTTTAAGTGACATAAAGCACTTATGACACTTGCAAATTCTTGAAAAACATCCCACAAACGACTGCAGTTCTCACTACCTTTCATTGCCATGGGTCATGGGTCATGATATTGCCTTTTGTTGCATCATTTCCTTCACCATACACTTACATGTGGTTTTGTTGGTTGAATAATTGTAACTCGAATTTCTGCATATTGCCCTGCCTCAAAATTGTTTACTGTTTCTGTTTAGAATTTGAAGCAGTATTTCCAGTGTCAGAACACAGTCCATACTTCACAAGCTGTGAAAACAACTAAGCAGTCTCTTATTTTTAAAACAATGAGCTGGCTTTTACAAGTTTGAACAGCCAAAAAGTAGTTTAGTCATAAATGCTTTGTTTTTATCTTGCTTTTCACAACATATTTAAAAACATCCTGTACATGCCCTACTTCAGAATAAGTGAAGTTCTCTTCATCTGTGTTTTAGTTTTCTTTTCCTGACTTGCTGAAAGCTACAGTAAACATCAAATACCTTGGAATAATTTTGCAAGCTCTACACTTCTTAACATTTTGTGAAAAACAAATAATATTCAAGCTCCTTAAATATTTTTAAGCAGTTCCTTAAGAGATGAATGTCCTTTCTTTCTCTCTCATGCAAATTATGTATTTTTAGTTTCCGTATTTTACTTCTGGTCTATCTTGTGGTCAGAAGTCACCCAAAAATGGCCTGTTCTAGAATAGTGTATTAGCACACTGGCATAGTTTAAGACAAGTTTCAATATAATACAACAGTTAGTTCTAAGTAACTCTCACCTGAGTCTTCTAAACATTCAAACATTTCCCCACCATTTCCACACCAATTTGCTAATGAAAATTTATCATTTAGACTTTCATACCTGTCCACTCTCTTAAATTCTCTTAAAAGTGATTTTTTATCATGTACAGTCTATCCACCTAATTGCATTTCTGTATACTCAAAAAGGGACGTTATTGCCATCTATCTATTTTTAGATATAAATTAGTTTAAACTCTGCAAATGTCTTTTTAATATCTTTCCTAAATGAGGAATAGAAGTAATTTTTGATGCTTTGCATATATGACTGATTTAGTAAGCATAGAATTTTTTGTCAAAATCATAGGGATGGAGTAGGAGCCTTTTACGCAATACTCAATGGGACAAGAGACAGGATATCCTATTCCCAACATTGATTCCAGTTAATAATGTCTATCACCGTAATGAATTTTTGGTAATAATACAACTCTCGTGTCTAAATTGCAGTGTATGAGTTATATTGAAATAACTTGATTTCCTCAAAATACTATGTATATATATTCTGTACTTTCTTTAAGATATTTATTGCTTAGTGAGACTGTATTAAATTTGATTTACCCATGCTTATATTCCTCAAACTCCTAGGAAAGCACAAATCATGTCAATTCTCCTAAGTAAATATATTTTAGTATACTTTAGTGGGTCTATGTTGTTACCAAAAATTGCTGCTAACAGAAATCACTGCCTTCCTGCCACTGAAAGGCTCTGTAAAAGTATAATTGCAAAAATTCTATCAGGTTGTCTTTGTTGGGCAAGTAATCAAAGATGTCAGACTGTAGCAGTCCAAAATCAGCCCATTATAGCCATTCAACAACACCTTACTGCATGGCCAAAATAACAGAAAATTGAATAGCACAGGTGATAAGTGATTATATGTCAAAGAAGAAATAGTGAGGAAAACAGATTTGGGAAGTGCTATCAAATTTTTTTAGGGAAATAAATATTATTCCTGGATTAATATTAAAGGTTTTATATGGTTTTAAACTAACAAACTGAATCATATAAACCAAGAAGAAGAAGAAGGCTGCATTTGATATAGTTTTGCTTTGCCACTTATATATTAATTAATTTCAAAATTGAAAATTGTGAGGAGAAGTATTAGGAAAAAAGACTTAAGCTTTTCTTTTGTGACTATAGAAGTGGAATAAAAATGTTTAAATTCACTTTACAAAAGAGACTATGACTGATTTTCCAAACTATTTGTATACATATGTGTTACAAGACAATGCAGAACAATGACCAAGTTTAGAGACTCCTCACAAAATCCCCAAATGGTTGAGGTCAGAAGGGACCTCTGGAGGTCATTTAGTCCAATTCCCCTGCTCAAGGAGGGATACCTAGAGCTGATTGGCAAGGTCTGTGTACAGATGGCTTTTGAACGTCTCCAAGGAGGGAGATTCCACACCCTCCCTTTGCAACCTGTGCCAGTGCTCAGTCACCCTCACAGTAAAAAATTGTGACACCTAGACAGGGTGACCTCTGCTTCAGTTTGTACCCATTGTCTCTGGTACTGTCACTGATAAGATCCAGACTCTGTGCACTCTATGTACCCTCAGGTATTTATACACATTGATAAGATTGCCCCTGAGTCTTCTCCTTTCTGTAGTAAACAGTCCTAGCTTTTTTTTCTTCCTTGTGGCTCTTCATTGGACTCTTTCCAGTATGTCCATGCCTCTCTCATACAAGGGAGGCTGAGAACTTGACACACCACTCCAGCTGTGGCTGAGTAGAGGAGGATTATCTCTGTCAGCCTGCTGGCAATATTATATAATGAAGGCCAGGTGTACACCAGTACCCCCAGGTCTTCTTTGCAAAGTTCTTTCTTAGATGGCTAGCCCTCAGCATATATTGACACCTTAAGATTTTTGTCCCCCTAGGTTCAGAACTTTGCAATTCCCCTTGTTGATCCTCATGAGAGTCTTTTCAGCCCCTTTCTCCAGGCCATTCTGGACAGCAGAATGACCCTCTGGGGTATCAGTCAATCCAGAAATAGACATGACTAAGATGACAAAATAAAACCCAGAATATTATCTGACACTTTATTCTGTTCTTTTGGAAAATCTGTATGGTCTTGTATAAAATGGATAAATTGAAAGGAAGAAAAGGAAATAGAAAAGAGGCAGAGATCATAAAGAGTGGTGCTATATGAAGCAAACACTTTGCATAAATAAGTTTTTTTATTAGATATGAAAAAAGCAGTGCAAGAAAATAGGTATTCTCAATATGTTGAAAGAAAAATTCCATTGAAACAAGTCTGAAGAAAAAGAGAAGACTGCGAGCAGAAACTAGGGTTCTTAGTGCTAACAATGATGAAGACTAAACTAATAAATGGATTAAAATGTTACAATTACAATACTGGCTGGAAGGTAGACAAGGAGTCAGATGAACTATTGAAGGACAAGAGTGAGATGTTAATGACAAATGAGGTTCATATTGCCAAGAGGCTGAATGAATCCTTTGCTAGTGTATGCATGAAAGAATTTGAAGGTCATATTCCATAGCCTGGGATAAATTTTCCTGGTGAAGCAAGTGAAATGTTAAAAGTCTTTATGGTCACAATGAAGCAGGGAGTTAGGAAATTAGACCTATTAAAACTGACATAGTACCAGGCCAGGATAAATTACATCCTGAACATCTTCATGAAACTGTAACAAGCAGCAGAAACATTTCTGGATTAGGTATTTGCCTGAATATGAGAATGGAAAAGACCAAGCAATTCACCACGAGCACCTAAGATCATTTATCATTTAAGTAAAGGACATAAATGTTACATGAGCACTACCAATCAAAGCTAAACATTAATTGATCTAATGTTCTGGAAACATTGATAGGAGAAATACTTCATCATAAGAAATTGCATCTTACAGAAATTGCTCAGTACAACAATAAATATATGTGGAATTAAAAAGGCATAACTTTTATCTCTGGATGTTTTTTTAATCAGTGTTATTTTGAGGGACTGGGGGATGAATGGCTAAATTATTTGTCAGATATCAAAAAATAGGGATTTATGCTTTGGTCTGTTCAGTGGAAAGGCTACTTTAATCAGTCTAGTTATAAGTGGTTACTGGATAGTCAGTTGCAGCGATCAAAGGCAGCCAGATAAACTGACCAATTACTTTGGTATTTACAACCAAGTTCAGAGGTGGGTTCTGGGTTGAATTAACCTTGTTAAGGTTCTGAGTCACACATCTTATAAAGACATTTCATTTAGTAGGTTATGTGTGTGGTCTTTTGTGTGTGTGCAAATACACGTACACAAACTGTGTATATAATATGTGTAACTTAATTTGTATTTAAGTTTCGTACTTACATTCTTGATAAATTGCTGTATGTTATGTTTTCCTAATGACATGTACATTTATTCAACGATTAATGTGAGTGCTAAAAGGGTTTTCAGCAGTAGAGCCCCACTAGAACTCTCCCACCATGACATCATTAAGTTGGTAGTATTAAAAGCAGTGATATGATACATGCTGTGGAAAATATCAAGTACAAAGAGGAGGACACTCGTGATGAACTATTCAGTTTTACTTGTCAATAGGCAGACTTTATGGCATAAGAACAGTTTACAGATCTAGAAGTCAGCATTTCATGGCTATCATGAAATATTATGCAGGGTGATGAAGCATAGCAGATTCCAAACATTTCTAAAAGAATAGCAAGACATGGGAAGCCAGGAAGAAGGAAGGAAGAAAGGAAGGAAGCAAGCAAACAAGCAAGCAAGCAGGAGGTGATTCAAATTCAGATGCAATGCTAAGATATTGGTCAAAGACAAAAGCCTGAAATTTGGAAACAGGTTAGAATTTGGATTGTCTTTTATGTTACTGAAGTTACACAGATTGATTTTGGGGGAAGGTTTATATCTATGTAAATAGCACTTCTGACAAAACAGTAACATATTTATTTAAAGATATTTTATGTAGATGTGCTGGTTTTGCATTGATTGGTAAGGAGGGAAGGAGCCACACACGGAAATGATTTTTCTAAGAGAAACTGCTCGCAGTTTCCTCTGTGCCTGACAAAACCAATCAGTGACTAGTTTTGAATATTGACACCTTGTTAAATCACTAGAAAGCTGAACATGCCTTTGTGAACACACATGGTAAAAATGAACAAAGCCTAGGAAAGCTCTTCTTCCAGTCTGGGAACAGATACCAGGCCAACCCGGCCTGCTCCGTGTGGCCGGGCCGGGCAGGCCCTGATCAGAGGCTGGGCCCCTTCCCGGGGATCCTGCAAAAAAAAAGGTCTGGGGAACTTCTCTGCCTCAGCTAGCTAAAACTAACTAAAAGCACAGGAGGTCTCTGCCCCACTGCTGTCCGTGCCTCAGAAGAAGGCCAGAGCAAGGACGTGTGGGAGTCAGGCAGTTTTCTCAAAACAAACTGTGCACTGCATCTTTCTCCTCCTTTGCTCCCAGAATCATTTTAAAAGTACAGAACTTAATATACAGCACATATAGAGAGACAATTGGGGATACAAGCATCATAACATCACTGTAGGACACTCATGAACACAGCTGTGGGAAGGCTGTGAAAGATCCTCATGAAGGCAGATTTCTGGGTGGCTGCTATTCATGAGAATTGAAACCATGAGAGAACTTTTCTTGTGGATCAGTCTCTATGACATGGCAAAAGAGACTCGTCTCCCTGGGAACAGATGAAAGAATATTTTAGAGGTAGTAAACTGACTAAAAGTCCCAAGTTTTATCTTTATACATTGTCAGTGGGAAAGAAAAAAAGGTTGTGGTGCAAGAAGTGTTCTGAAGGTTTTATTCTGATTCCTATTATTTTTTTTCTTTTCTTTCAGTTCTGTTTTCTTAAAGTTTTAAGAATAAAGTTTTCTTCATACCTTTTAAAATTTGAGCCTGCTTTGCTCTTTTTGTCCTATCTCACAGCAGAAAAAGAGTAAATAATTCTAGTAGGTGCATTGGTGTTTAGCCGACATTTTACCAACTACATTAATTGGTGCGTTGGCGGGGAAATCTCAAATTAGCGAACCAAAACCATGACAGTAGAGGATGTCGAGACTATGATTTTTTTAAATTCTGGATGTGCCAAAAGTCACATTAAAAAACAGCCTGTAGGATGTAGCACTAAGGATGCTAATGAACCATTAATGAACAGACAAGATGTCCAACAAGACCGCCAGCTACTTATAAGGGAAATAGGTAGCAATGCAATCAGGAAAAATAAATCTAGAGAATAATCGGTGAAGGCTCTTTTATAGATTTCTGACCTTTAATTCTATTCCTGGAGATAATTTTCAGCCCAAATAATGAAGGTGAAACATCTCAGTTTATGAGTCAGTTCCATCTATTGAACAGCCATAATCTCAAACCATTTCTGGACATTTCAGACCAGTACAATGTGGTCGTCTTAGTAACAAATTCTTAACAATAAACATCTTCACATTCAGTTGATGAAAGATTCTTCAGCTGTACGAAGTGAAGACTAGTTTAAAGGTGAAGTAGAAATCAAGCTCATCTTAGAAACAGAAAGCCAGATGGAGTCTCAGCCTTTGGCTAATGTAGACGGAGTAGAGTAGAAATGAGAAATAGATGGGTGCTTAAAATCTGACCTCCCTGAGAGAAAGATACTAACCTTTAAAAATATCTCATTCCCATTTTCTTCACATAAAACAGCCTGGAGATGCGTGTTATATGTCTCTGCTAACTTTTTCATTTTATACTCAATTAGCTAGAAGTGTTTGCTTTCTTTGAAATTGAAAACCCTAAACTATTACTTTTGAAAAAGAAAATAAAATTCTAATATCAAAACAAAAGCACAAAACCACCATATGACACATAAGTTGCAATTTATGTTTCCCTATGTGGTGTAAAAATGAGTAATTGAATATTTGATTGTTAATTGCATTGTGTGCTGAGAATGTTCTTAGTACATTCTTGTAGAGTTATGTTTCTTTGTTCTTTTTATTTACTAGTACAGCTATATTGCTGATGCATTTGAGCGCAAGTTCAAGCCAACAACACATATTCATAGACTCACAATAAAGCTGAGGAGATTTTTAATTATTGTAAGCTCTCTTTTTTATTACATAAACATGATAATTAATATTTTATTATCAAACAAATTTATATCATTCAATTAACTATTAAAATATATTTTCTCAGATGACAATATATTTATATTGACTTCTGAAAAACAATTAAACCCATGTTTTCCACGATTTGAGTAGGGTTTTTTGCATAATTATTCCTCCTGTTGACTAAAGTCTGAAGAATCTTATTTTGAAATTACTACTATTAACAGAAAAATATTACTAAAAGCCAATTTATATGTGTTGTGATGATATATTGAAAAAAGAGATAAAACTAAAGAAGATAGCTGCTTCAACCTGAAATAGCAGAGTTTTATTTTAAGAAATGATAGAGCCATTCTTTGAAAGCCTCAGTTAAAACTAACTAGACGGAAACTGAAAAACACAGTCTTTTCCTGTTTATACCATTATATTCTTTTCTTCTTAGTGTAAAACTTGAAATAGTCTGGAAACCATCTTTTGTAATCACAGAAGCCTCAAGTTTCCACTCAACAGAATTTTCATTAATATAAAGGTTTTGGATTAGTGACCAGTTAAATATCACCAGATATCTGACAGGAATTTAATTTCCACAGATATGCATAATGTATTAGGTTGAAAATTAAAGGCTTCTAATAAAATTGAATGTTGATTTACTTAAAGAGATTCTGAATTAACTCATTTGTGCTTAAAGTCATATCTGTTTGTATTCAAAGACCTGTTCAACTTTACAGAACATCCTGTAGCTACAATATGGAGAGCTCTAAACTAATTAAAATTATTTAATGAAAAAAGTAAGGGCACATATGAGTATGTAGAATTTCAATGAAAATATTTAAACAAAACCATGGCATATGTCTTCAAAATTTATTATCCTGTGGGTTTTTCTTACAGTAGCAGAAGTCAGAAAACTCTGAATATAGTGAAGATTAAAGATAAAAAAAATACACTAGTGTATTTCTTCAGAAAGTTCCTGGTCTGTTTTTTTTTTCCTCCTGGTGCAGCCCATGAAAACTTGGGTCAGTTTTCATGTATTGAGATAAGCTAATTTACTCTTTCCAAAAATAACTGTCTCAAATAGTAAAAATAAAAATGCTTCAGGAAGTAGCAATGAAAGAACTTTTTGAACCAAGCATATTGGTCAGCTAGAATAAACAAAGTAGAATTATTTTTATTGCACTAAAATATCTCCTTGTTTTGCTCAATTTTCAAGTTTTATTTCCATCCCTTTGGATTCTCTGTATTGGTCAATATATTTTCTGAGAATTTCCTTATTTGAAGCTCATTTTTCATCCAGACCCTGTTTAGAATAGGGTTCTTGCTATAAACTGATTCACAGTACAACTCTCATCATCATTCTGTCTTGTTTTAGTGTGATGAATCTATTTTTGTTGTTGTTACCTTGTCATTCCTTCAAAGCCCGATTCCTTTAATTCTAAACTATTAAAATGTTCATAATGATATATCAGGATGATATATTGTTTGTTATGTATGACTCTTAAACTAATTCTTTGACCCCTTATTTTCTGGAGGAAGGAAAGAATCCTTCATAACCCTAATGGATTTAGAAGGAATGGGAGGCTAAATCTTATGGTAAAGTCTGTTCCTTAAATTGCATTTACAGTCTCCTATATATATCCATTTTTCTTTGTCATCCTTTCCAGAGAATAGGTCCTACATATGTTGCAAAAACCAAATGGAAAAGCTCAAGCTTTTACAAAAGTAAGTCTTTTTCCGTAGAATCTGAAAAATGCCCACTGATGAAATGTACAGAAGTAGGGGGCACCTGCAATACACTTTTAAAATAGGTATAATTTATGATTTGAAATAGTGAGTCATGCTGAGGGGCAGGAATTCAATGAATCACAGATTCCTTTTCCAAAATAGAGTTTGTCTCAGGTTCCTGCTTTCTCAGCACAGGTCTTAAGCTTCTCTAAAATTATGAAGTCCTCTCCACAATGGCAGCAATCTTTTCCTCTTCTGTCTAGGGATAATTTTGCAAGGTGTGGTCCTGTTCAGTCAGTAGAATTATGGCAATATGGAAGAATATGGAAGATTTAGCTCTTTGGCAATGTTTTGTTTCATTTTCTCTTTTATGTTACTTTTGTGACTAATGATAGAGGAAGAAAAAAAAATATCTGCTCTCAAGAAACCATGTATGTTTTGAAGCACTGGAACAGAAGCAGTAGAAAGAAAAGATGCTACCTGATATTGGGCCCAAGGTCTGTTGAAGTTTTTCAGTCCTTAGTGTGCATAAATCCATCAGATTATGGAGCACTTTCTGTCAAGCATTTTGTTCTTGGATATTCACATTAGCTGTGATATTAATTTCACTTTCAGCAGAAAAGAAAATGCTAAAGTGCCGTTCAAGTGAAATCAACATATTTTACTTGGTCTTGTATTAAGACTGGGAGATTTAGGCTGCTTTAGAAAAAGGTCAAAAAGCATTACTATTTGAAAAAAAACCACATGGGTAATCTGGAGGTATGAATGATTGAAGAAATTTAGGCTCCACTGGATAGTGTTTTAAAAGTGAAGCATGTGTGAAGAAAAATCTATAAAGATTTAAATATATGTAATTAAAGAGATAGGGATAAAACAGAGAAGAAGCCCAGAATAATTTATTTGAAACATCTCACTGTGTGAAATGTAAACTGACTTGTTCAAAGTTCCATCTATACCTTGTGTATCACTTAAGTATGCAAAGGATTAGAACAATAGAGAAGGAAAGATGAACTTTATCCCAGGTTGATGTAGTGGGTTGATCCTGGCTGAATGCCAGGCACTCACCAAAGCCTCTCCATCATTCCTCTCTGCAGCTGGACAGAGAGAAAATATGGCAAAAGTTCATGAGTTAAAGGTCATGTGAGAGATCTCTCACTGAATACCACTGTGGGAAAAACAGACTTGAATTGGGGAAATTACCTGAATCAAAACCAGAGAAGGATAATGAGAAGTGAAACAAATCTTAAAAACTCATTACTCCCACCCCTCCCTCTTTCCTGCGTTCTACTTCCCCACCAGCAGCACAGGAGACTGGGAACACAGTTATGGTCGGTTCATCACAGGTTGTCTCTGCTGCTGTTTCTCCTTCCTTCATTCCATGTCCTAATAATTGTGACAAATGCATAATTTTTAAAATATGGACTGTGACTGAGTTAATTTTAGATTGTGTCATCTGTTTTTCAAAAATAATGAAATAGCTGAAGACATTTAATGATAATATTTTCTACCTTTTTTTCCTTGAATGCAAATCTGAAAAATAGTTTTTAAGTTAAATTAAATGAACATCCAGATATCAATATCTACAAATATGCTATATCTTGTCACAAATGTAATTCCACAAAACTGAATCATTGCAACATAAAAGATAGATTTCCATCACTCCTTAAGAAAATGCTATCCTACTTCATGACTCTAACCAAGTTCTCTTTTTGAAGGAAGTTTGTAGTAATGTTGACATTTTAAAAATTCTCTGTATTCCAGGGGACAAAAAAAAGCTGAGAGAAGTAAGATTAAGAGGACTGTGCTGATGTTATTTTTCCTGTTATATGTTCGAGATGTTTTCTGTTCTGCCTTTATGGATTTAGTTCCTGTTATCTACATCTACTGACAGAAAGTCCAGAGTATTTTTATTTTTTTAGGTTTTATAGTAATATGGGAAACAAAAAAACTCAAAGAATAGGAGAGAAAAAGAATGTCTGTTAAAATATTTTAATGCAATCTTTTATGAAGAGATGTGAATGTTACTAGTGCGAACTCAAATATTCATGCTTTGCACCATCAGATTTACAAGGAATTAAGCATTCAGAAGAAAAGAAAGATTTTTTTTTTTTTTTGGCAAGGCTGTTTGGGGTTTTTAGTTTCTTTTATAACGTTCCATTGTCCTGACACCACTCATTTTGATTTTTACATGAGATAGAACACCTTTATAGTAGAAGTTATGTGATTCCAATGATGTGTGACCAGCAGCCTCCCTGTCTGTATGTAGAATGAGTGTATCTGTCTCTGTACCTCTTTAGCAATCCCTCATCTCCATCTTTCAAACAGCATTAAAAGATAACCTTTCTATTGACTGACATTACTGCTGTGAAGTTACAGGTTAAGTTTGTTAAGTTAAGCTTGTGAAGTTACAGGTTTGTTGAGAGTTCCACTGACTGGTCAAGTATTCATTTGAAAAGGGTCTGAAATTCTCATTAGTATGTCGACTATTTGTGTTATTCTATAAGACTGCGGTCAATTGATTGAAAGAAGATCAATAAAGATCGGTGGAATTGCAGAGTTTCCAAGGAAGTAAACAAATTGTATAAAATTGCTATCATAAGAAAACAATCCCTGCATGATAGCATAAGACTCTTTCTAGGCACAGCTCATCAAGATAAAGGAATTCCTATGATATACACAGCAAATTATTACAGAAAAGTAACCTGTTATTGTACAGTGCAATCAACAGGTATTTGTATTTTAAACTTACTCTTTTTCTGTACTTTTTATATTCACTAAGGCTCTGCAGAAATTCTAAAATAAAGGATAAGAGTTGGAGATCTTTGTTAAAATTCTTCCCTCCTACACCACAAAAAAGCATTTCCTATTATTTTGAAGTACTTGTCCTGGAAGTACTGTAAAACATTTCACTGAAAACATAGCTTTTTAGGGCTGTAAATGAATTTAATGCCATTTTTACCCTAAAATCTTAGAAAAAACACAGGCATGGAGGGACAAAGTCATGACAAGGGAATCTGATCCTCCTCAGTTCATTTAATGAAACTGAAACAGAAAGATACAGTGGTCTACTTCAGCATTTTGCCTTGAGCTTCATTGGTGAGAAACAACAAGCAAAAAAACCCAGGCCTTTCTGAATCCATAATTTCACCTGGATCCACCTATCTAGAAGAGGAAGGAGAATCTCAGCTGGCAGATTGGTTAACTTAGTGACTCACACTTTAAGCTAACAAACTCGAGGGACGGGGTCCGAAGATATAATAACACTTGTGTACTGAAAACCAGTGGGCTGGATGTTACCTATGAAAGTAATGAGGAGTGTCTTCTAACCCTCCAAAAGGCTGTGCCAAAAGGATGAGGCAGTCAGCAATGCAGCTAATGTGTCTCTATACCAATGGGTAGTAAACAGGAGTAGCTGGAAGTCACGGTGCACCTTGAAAGCTATGATGGTTCAGTTCACTGTCACAGAAACTTGGTGGGATGAATCACACTTGCATGCCCTGGCCCTCCTGGGGAACAGCAACCCCCTGACATCTGAATAAGCAGCACAGCAACCTGCAAGCAGTCCAGAAGACTCTTGGAGTGTATTGAGGATAATTTCTTAATTCACGTGATACAGCTTGACCAGAAAATAGGTGTTGTTAGCCTTGTGCTTGCCCATTTACAGGAACTAATTACAGAGGCTAAGACTGGTGGCAGCCTGGCCTGCAGTGATCATGCCCTGACCATGAAAATGGTCCAAGAGCTGAAAAAGCTCTCCTAAGAAAATTCAAAGTTGAGGTTTTTCTGCCTGGAGGGGAGAAGGGTTTGGGAATACTTCATTGCAGCCTTTCAGTATATAAAGAGAGCTTAAAAAGGAGATGGAGAGAGATAATTTTTATTGAGCCCTGTAGTGACAGAAAAAGGGGAAGTAGCATTAAACTGAAAGGGGTTGGATATAAGCAAGGAATATTTTACGAAGGTGGTGAGACATTGGAACATATTGCTCAGAAAAGTTCTGGATATTCCATCATGTTCATCCCACTGAATTCCAGTGATAAGATCATAGCTTTCCAGTTACACAGGGGCATCCTGCTTCTTGTGTTCGCAGCAATCATGAAACCTTAAAAAACTGATTGCACATAAATGCAACCATGCATACACAGCTATGGGACAGGAGATCAACATTTTCCCTGATCCAGTCTACTCTATCAAAGTTCAGTCTGAAAAGAGACAATTTGATATCTACAAATTTCATATGACCCTCTAGCTAGAAACTATCCTGCACTGAGATATTTCATTCTTTCTTATTAAAGTGTTAACTTTCTTTCTGGTGAAGAAATTAATTCAAATTATTTTGGGGTGGAAAGAGAAGCAATATATGATACGATTTAGTATAATAATTTATATCCTGGTCTTGTATCCAAGTCACTTTCATAGACTCATGAAATCATCTAATACTTCGTGTTGGAAAGAACTTTCAAGATCACTTAGTTCCAACCACCTTGCCATGGACGGGGACACTTACCACTAGAACAGGTTGCTCAACACCACATCCAAGCTGGCCTTGAATGCTTCCAGGGATGGGGCATCAACAGCTTTCCTGGGCAACAATTTTTATGTGATATATAAAAATACTATTCATAACACAAGGAAAACTGTGCTGGACTTCCCTCTCCAACTGTTTGGGCTAAACATTTTCTAGAATTCTTGTCAGCTTTTTCTGGTCTAATTTTTTTTGATTTTCTCTTACTTTGTCATGTTCCACTTAAAAAGAATGGAGTAAAGATGATGCAATTGATATCTGTGATATCATCATATCAAATAGCTTAGTGGTTAGGACATTTTCTAGGGAAAAAAAAAAAGACATATAGAGAATGTGCACAATGATGTCTAAATATTTTAAATATTTTTGTTTTCTGGAAACATTGTGAGGAAACAAAAATCACCCCAAAAAATGTTCCAAGGAAATTAATAAAAGCAACTGCAAACAATGTAATTTTTTGTGGTGTTTAACTAAAAAAAAAGAAAGAAAAAGTGTTTTACAGTGTCTCCAAACTCTTCTCATCACTCTGAAAACATTACTTTTGCTGAAAATCCCTTCTGTATTTCATTTTTCTGTCATAACCTGTAATATTGTATAAAATTGTGAAGATGTACTGTCTGTGTTACTGTATGATGCATTTTCCAAAATGCAAAGTAGATCATTGTACCATATAGCTGAATTGAAGGATTCAGATTAGAATCAGATAAAACGCACTTACTTGAACAAGCTAGTAATTACACTGAATCATGTAATGTGTCTCTAGAGCTACTCTATTCTAGTTTGCTTACAGAGCAGCTGACTCTGAAATCATACTGTTTACAAGCCATTCTGTTCCCATATTATACATTTTTCAATATTTATCTTCCATTGTTCTTTACTACTAGGAGCATTTGCATGAAAACAGGATCTTTGTTTTTCAGGAGTCCATCTGCTACTGCTGCTTATTCTCAGCCTGAAGTCATAATCCAGTGTTTGAGACATCAGCCTTATATTTAGAGGAACCAGATGAATTGTCATTATAAAAAGTGTAAAAACACTCTCAGATTCTGTTTTCAGATGTGGTTTAAAAGGAGAAACTTGAGAACTCTCAACCATGATACCTATTTTTTGCAAGTGCACATAATGATGCACAGCTAGGAAATCAGTAAGAAGAATCAGCAACTTCTTTAAAAGGTATGAAGTTACTCCAGGGGGTTAAGGAACTAGATTGCAGAAAGTAGGTTTTGCTATGGTAACACCACCTACACCTCTTAAGTTCTCTAATTTCTTCAAAACCTAAGCTGATTTTACCTTTATTACATGAATTTCTTACTCAGACAAATTCTCACTTATCAAGTAGGACACCAGCAGAGATATTGTCATGACTTTGAGAGGACCAGAGAATTGCAATCCAGACAAAGCCCTCTAAAAACCCCATATTTTTACAGTTGGCTTTGACAGAACATAGATTTATATTTGGATTCAGACTGTTTCTAATTCTGACTAATGAACTGGAAATGACATTCCAGATGCTGATAGAAATATTTGAATTAAAATGCATTGTTTGTTTGTTTGATTGTTTAATATTTGAAAAAAAAAAAGTAAGAAGAAAAAGAGAAAATAAATTAAAAGAAAATTAATTGTAAGTAGTTAGTTAAACTCTTTCTCTACTTGACACCAAGGGCTGATACCTGCTAAGGACAATTTGCCACTACCACATCTTATCTGTCTCTCAGCAATTCCCACAGAAACATAGAAGACTAGCTTAGGGAACTTAACTTTTTGTTAACTGATGCCTGGTGAGGGAAGTCACATCCCAAGTAATAAATACAAGATGCAGTCCGGGAAATAGAACTGTTTTTCACTATTTTAATGATGCCAGAAAATGATGTGCATATATGTTGTGGGCCGAGATTCCAGCTGTACACACATAGGCCTAGAAAACATGCAAGTTTGTGGGTAAATACATAAATAATATTAGGCAAAAGGCTAACACATTGGTGATTTCTTTGTCATTGCTGTTTTCCATGTATTTATATTGAGGAGGAAACAAACATTCAAACTCCTAAAATATTTAGTCTGAAATTATTTAAATTTTATTACAGTGGCAGAGTATCTCAAATAACAGCAACTCTCCTGTCCATGTCATTTGGTTTTCATTCTCCAGTTAGATTAAATTTTCAGATGGAAGAGAATGAAACATGGCTCATAATTATTGCAGTTTCCTACTTGCCCACATTCCTCACAGCAAATATAGTCCAGCTAACAAATGTGCAGGGAAAACCACGTTGGGAGGTAGAGTGAGGTTTTAGATTTACAAACCATACTAGTTATTCAGAAAGCATTTCGAAAACTATATTCTGTGACTTAGAGCAAATTACAATTCTACTTTCTATCTGAGATTTTCTATCAATCATGGTTCACTTTATTGAACTAAAATTTAGGTCTGCATCAGGTAGGGTGTTTTTGTTCATAACCATGTATAGTTTCACTCCCGTTGACCAGTCTGAATAAGTATTGTAAAGAACAACCTAAAGCTGCTATCATCTGTTTTCATTTCATCCTTTGTCTTCTGTGTTTTAGCTGTGTTCATCCTCCATTCTTCATCTCTTGTAACTTGGTCTGCCTTATTTCTCTTATTTTTAATTTTACTTGCAATTTGGGGATGCAATTCCAAGAGATTTTCCTGCTAGCATTTAAGAAGGCAACATGGAAGGAAATAGTGAAATTTATGAAAACCTGAGAGAAACTTTGGTGTATTGAAGAGAATTTATGTGGACTTTCTGTTACTGAGTGACTGCATGAAATATTTGACATGCACTTATTTGAAAAAAACCCAACTATTAGATTTTATCACATATCAAAAGCTTTTCTATATCAAACTTAAATTGTACCATCTACAGTATATAGTCTGGCAGTGCCCTGCAATTTCATTTACAAAAGAAACATCTCTAGGCTTAAAAAACAAGAATTTCTACACTAGTCCTTCATGTAAATGTCAGAGACAGATTTCTATCAATGCTCCAATCACTTAAATATGCATTAGTATATATAATTGAAAAAAAAGAAACAGCACCTTCAATTCTCATTCTGTTATTGCTTATGTGTCTTGGTTCCCCTCCAAAAATTGCTTAGGACATTGGTTTCTGTTCAGATTTTATTTTTCTTCAGCCACATGAACCAATAGACTTTCTCTTTAATTTCAGGTTTAGAACTGACAGCTCCATCAAAGAGATTTTCTAAGAGAGATTAATGACTTTCATGAATCCACAGTGGACACCTGAACTTCTTTATTAGTTCTCTTTTTCTTTATCTAATAACTAATGGATATTTTCTTTCACATGCTAATTAAAAATTGGTTTTTTATCCACTCTGTTACCAGTTTCTGAGCATTATGAGTTTTGATCTTATATTAAAGATCACTTTTTTGAAGTCTGATATAAGACCGTAGTCAATTATACTTTGCCTTCTTGTGGTCCAGTATTAAACATGCATTTATTATAGACAGACAATAATTTCCTTCTTACATGTAAGCTGAAAACAGGTTCAATTACTAAGTCTGGGAAAGGTTGAGTTTTTCAGTTCATTTACAGCATTTTTGCAGCACAAACTTGACACAAGGAGTTTATAAGCCATTTCAAAAGTCTCAATAAGATTGGTGAGGATGTTTTAGATTCTCAGGAAATTTCTCTGCTTCCTGGATTACCAATGATACATTTCAACATATATAATAATAATAATAATAATAATAATAATAATAATAATAATAATAATAATAATACCTATTCACTTTCTGATTTATTTTTACATAATAAAATAGTATGATTTTAATAGAATTCTGTACTTATACATGTGGACATAATCAGAATTTATATTTTGAAAAATAAATGCTATGGAATTATGTATTATTTAATAGAAAGTATATTTAATAGATTTTATCAAATGTTATATTTTAATTATTTTTTAAACATTTCATTAAATAATTGTTGTAGTGAGAAACACATTCTATGAGCTTTTTATAAACAATTCTTTATAAACAATTTTCCTCCAAACCCTTCCATGACACATTTTTCCTCACCCAATTTCTATGCTCCCGCTTCTGTATTTTTCCAATGAAAAGTGAAAGTTCTTTCAGTTCTACCAATATGTGCCAATCATATGATCTAATGTCCAACATCAGAGCTCACATTTCTTTCCTAAAACTCTTAATTTCTCATACTCTTTGAATATATCAGAGACAGAAGAAAAATATATTTGTGGAATCAAAGTGAAATTTAAACTTAAGCAAGGTTTACCTGATCTACAGCATGCTTCAAATATGTTTGTTGGATATCAATACTTGCTGGCAGTGCACACAGGAAGGTGATAATTTAGCACATATCTGGCATTGCCTTTCTATTTAAATTGTTAGAAAATCTATGATATATTAAGTCATCACATAACCTATCTTTGTTATATTTAACCTAAATGCATGTGAATGTAGTCTTCTAGTAGAGACTGTGATTGCCCTCAGTTGTGCAAAGCTTTGAGTCCTTTGAATGCAAGTGCAATCATGTTTCTCTAAAAGAATTCAATATAGACATATTCTATAATATCTAATTTATAAAATTTATTTTAAGAATAGACAATATGAAGAAAACTAGTTGCTCCTTTTTTGCTTCAAGTTCAGAATTTAAAAGAAACATATTTGAAACAGAACTGGAATTGTACACAGACTTGTTAGTGAAGTAGCTTGTCTTGGTTTTAACTTGTTGTTTTACACCTTTTCTATAGCTGTTTGACAACTGCTGTTTGGTTTTTTAATTTAGGCTTAAACAAAAGTTTATGAGACTCAGTCACATTGAAGAATACCTTACAGTATAGTTGGTCTCACTGATATGTATCTAAATAAATTAACTGTGTAGAAAGGAAACAGAACCTAGTCTTATATGAGCTGTAAGTTTTCATAATTATCTTTTCCCTTCAATCATTAAAGCTAGTAATGGTAAGTTTCTTAAATAAAAACAAACAAATGTGGATAATCAGCAACTTTCTTAGATAACTGTATTTTGTTACTTCATGTATGCATTTTTTTCTTTGCATATTTTCAATGCATATGTATGTATGAAAAGGGTAGACTTGTTGAAATATTTTTTTATACAACTAACAACATCAGATTAATATAGTAAATATCTATTCTCTTAGGTTCTTAATTTTGCATATTAGCTGAGTAATGACTATCCAATAATCATTTTAGTTTTTCATTCACAAAATTTTAACTGTAACTATCTGAAAAAAAATCTTGTAGAGATGTTGACAGATCATGTAAATTATTTTTCACCTACCTTCTCAGAATTACAAAATCAGATTCTACAAAAATGAATAAACAAATTATTTCCTTATCTTCTTAAGTAGTTCCCAAAGTAGTTTCCTAAGTAGTTCCCTTAGTTCCCTAGTTTTCTTATTTTCTGTAAGTTTTGATAACTGGGGGGCGCTACCATCGATTATAACTGTTATGTCACCCATAATTACATCTTTTGTTTTTTCATCTGTCTGCCTCTGTTGTTTTGAGAACCTTGGAGATGAAGGAATTTTTTTCTGTCTTCATATGATGGATACAAACCCCAGTCATATTTCAGATTTTTCCATCTAATGGACCTGTCCCCCCTAATATTTGTTCAACAGACCACTATAGCTCTGGCTGTAGCTGGAATGGAGTACTTCAGCACAATTAATATTTTAACTCATAGACAGACACTTGGCCTTATTGTCCAGAAGGAATATGTACCATCTCTCTCTCTAAGCATGTCTGTCTCTGTATGTACAGAAAGCATTCTGAGGCCAGTCTTGCCAAGCTAATAGCTAAAAAGATGGTCATTAAGTGCATGTGTCCTGAAGTAAAGCACTTTAAGCCCACTCCTAAGTCAACTCATCCTCCAATAGCTTAATCGAGCCTTTGTGAGCAGTTTTCTCTCTGCTGAGTAGTTGCTTGATGTGTGTTTGGCTTTCACAATGTTGTTGAATCTGTTTTACTACAATTTATCATGTACTGTCTTCAGTGGGCAAGAAAAGCTGTCAAACTCCCTAGTTTGAAGTAAATTACTGCTTAAGGATATATCTCAAATTCGATCTCATCTCACAACCCAGCTACTGCAACCGAAAAGCCTCTTCCTTTTGAGTATTTGCTGGCACAAGAACTTGGTCCTTGCAAATGGTCAGTCCGTGGTCACCAGTCTGAAAGTTAGTTATCTGTTTACTTGTATTTGTACAAATGTGGAAAGAGATGCTGAACATATACACCTTGCTTGAATTCTGATGTAACATAGTAAAAGGTGAGCAAACTTTTTTTTTCTTTTTCTTTTTTTTTTTTTTTTTTTTTTAAAGAACACATGGGTTACTAAAAGATTTGAGTTTAAAAAAATCCAAGAAGTGATCACCGTGTTTTACACTCAAAGAAAATTTCAATCACTCTTTGGATTCCCTTGTGTTAGGTGCCTTATTGCACTTGCTTATAATCCTTATGTCCTTAAGTTTAAAAAAGCCCTCAGAAACTTCAGATATGACTGACCAGGCAACACATATATGTATATCTATATCTATATCTATATACACATCTCATATATATGTGTATATATATCTATAGTATACTATCATATAGTATTAAAGAATACAACTGATCATAATTTTTTTTAAATTATTTTTCTTCTTTAGATGTCAAAAATTGTAGTGTCTGAATGTCATGAAGATCAAACTGGTAAAAGCTAAAAATGACTCAGCACCTCTGACTGAGGTCATGTTTTTTAAAGAATCAGCTCCCCTTTAGGACTCAAATTAATTGGCCAGATTTCAAGAAAATATAGCATTAGAAAAATGGATCATAAGCGTTATGATTGGAGTTACTGAGTTTTGTGCTTTTATCTTTTTCCTTTAGAAGAAAAAAAATTATTTTAAATTACTCATTTCCAGTTCTAGAGGAAGAGTACTTAAAAATGTGGCCTTCAGGTCTTCTCAAAATCTGTCTGTAATTGTGAAGCTGAAACAACCTTCTCAGACCATAGCTACTCAAAATGCCAGGAATATTCTGAATATGATTGAGTTTTATAACTTTGTCAATCAAGCCTATCACTAAATAAAATGTCAGATGTTGAATTTGTCTATTTATTGCCAATAAAGTTTGAATTTTAACTTTGACAATGTGCCTGAGAAATTATAATTTTCCATCTTCCTGTTAAATCTTCCAAGCAAACTTGCAAAGTATCGTCATGGTTTGTACTTGGAATAAAGCAATTTTCCCCATTTTAAATGAGTTGATATTTCTGAATATTACAGGAAAAAAAAAAACAAAGGAACAATGAACAACTGTCCTGGAATCCACAGTACTATGTATAATGGCAGAAAAAAAAGGATGAAGTTAAAATACTTTTTGAAATGGACCCGAGCTCACAAAAAAAATTTTAATTGTAATCTTTACCATTTAAAAGGGTTTTTGTTTAAATTCTCAGTAGTTTCATGAAAATATTTGAATATACCTTTCTTTTTTCAAGCTCTTCAATATCTCAAATTAATTGTGAGCTCATACTGGAGTGCAATTATGTTGTGGTCCAGGCTCTCACTTAACATATAGGAAAGGCACATCTGTCTATTTCTTTTACTTCCCTGTACCACACATGTCTGAAAATCTTATTCTCCAGCAAAGATGATGAAACCAATGGACCTGATTATTAATTATAACTTTTTAGTCCTATACACAATAGTATGGTTAGATTTTTCATACATACAGATGATATCTCATCTTATGGGATACTAATTTATAGAGATATTCTTATTGTAACTGAAAGCATAAAGCTCATGACATTACTTTACAGATTATTTTGTCACATCTCTATTGTCTCAATATTACATGACTAATTCTTCCTAAAAGGTATTTTGACCCCTTTTTTTTGACTGTGTTCTCTCTAAATTCTTCAATCTTTTTATATTATGGTGACTATTAACATTTTTTGTTACAAAATTTGGAGCTTTTGTTTAGTGTATGAAATTACACTTCAATGGCAGAAGAATATAACTATGGAATATATAGTGGTTTGTCAGTGTATCCAAACTTAATGCTTCTGTTTTTCAAAAGTGATGAGACTTTCATGCACATGACACATAACTACTCAAAAATTGAATATTACCAAGATAATAACATTAAAATTATTTAGTACTGTGTGAACCCTACTGTAAAATTTCCTTCTTTTCCATACCTCCCCTACCAATAATATCTCCCCATAATGCCTATGGATTTTTATCTTCCTTAAACTATTCCTACTTTTGAATCCACTCTGCTTTAACTTCTGAGGAGGTGTAATTATCAAGTGGTGCCAGACTTAATTTTCATTCCTGGTGCATTTCAAAAAGTGTAGGCTGTGTGAGGTACTAAATATATATACATATATATAATCTGAATGTGTTGCAGGCATTATTTCCTGATTTGGCTGTACTGTTTCCTGAGAAGAACTATCGTACACTAGACCTACAGAAAGATTAAATTTCTTTTATGTAATCTCTGAGTCTTCTCTGCTATCCTCCATACTTTGAGACTGGCATTCTCTGGGGTCAGTTATGAAAAACAGTGGGATAGCTTATATAAGTCTAGCCCTGGATGCTGATACTGTGGGTGGGGGAAACATCAGGTAGAACATCAGAAGAACAAATATAGATGAAGAAAAAAAAAACATTTCCACCAAACTCTGACATTTTTGTTGTTGTACAAAAAATTGTACAACCAACAATTGTACTTTTCTACATGCAAACTACAAGTGTATGTCTGGATTCTGGGAAAGGGGGGAAATAAACACCATCTGTGGGGTGAGAATTGTGGAATGGGAGAGAATGAACACAAAGAATTATAATCACGCAAAGGAGAACACTCCATAGAGGATGTGCAAGAAGTTCCTCTGAAACCTCTGCTGGACTAGGTGAGCTCTGCCTTATTAATGTATTTAGCTGGTGGCTGATACCTTCCAGGAGAGGCATTTAATTTCAGAACACAGTCTTCTCATTGTGGCAGTGATTTTAAACTTACTGGGTAATGGAGCGTATTACCATTTACCATATGATGAGATGGCCTTGTCTGTCAGCCAGAGAGCTGCTTAATGTTATATATGGGTCAAATGAGCCAAAAAAAGAGAGAAGAGAAAAAATTCAAGAACCTTGAGCCCTCTAACAAAAGGGGAAACTTCCCCTATGGCAAGCAGCCACATAGATTTTTTTTTTTAAGATCCATTTTCTCCTGAAAATTGATTAAGTAGCACTAAATCACATAAGATAAAGGAATTCCAAGGTCAAGGGGAATTTCTGCAGAATCACCCATTGCATTGATCACAGTAGCAGATGTTGTCCTTTTGGCAGAAATAATTCTTTAATGTTTGCAAATACATTTAGTTCCATGAAAAAATAACAACCCCCCAACATATCAGAACACTAAAGCTTTTCCTTGTGAATATTTGCACACAATAAACGAGGAAGAGCTATAAAAAACAAATCAATAAGATGTTTGGAATTTGACTAGTTGTTCCCAAAGACAGTTTTACTGAATGCATGCCTTGGAAGGTGCAATGCTATTTGCAAACCTTGCATGACATCTGGCTAAGTAAAGACATGACATCTGGCTAAGTAAAGACATGACATCTGGCTAAGTAGAGAAATATGTAAGCTAAAAATAAAGAGATTTATTGAACTAATCTTATGTCTGAACTTGATTTAGTGAAGGTGTTTATTTTTCAGCAATACTGACCAGATAAATAAAATAAGCTCAAGTTCAGTCCTGAAAAAAGTTCTACAATAACCATGAAATGTACTAAGTAGATAAAATAACATTTTTTTCTCACTCTTCATAACATTAAAATCCTAGGAACCTTTTATTGAGACAATCTAGAGCAAAATTCATCTTTGAAGGGCTTGGATAGCCGAAAAATTCTAGAGCATGATCCATTACGCATTGCACTCCTTTAAAGCTAGAACGATTCTGAGTGGTGAATTTAAATGTAGACCATCTTTCTGTCACCTGAATTAGTTGACATTGATTTTACGCTAACTATATAAATCGTTATTGTGGTAAACATATGGAAACAATTTGATTACAAATAAGAATAAAAAAGGTGAAGACCTTTCAATTCAGTCACATGATCAGCCTACTCTTAGCCAGTAGTCTTAGCCTTGCACAGTGCCCGCTTTCCCCCACAGAAGCCATATACTCCTTTATGAGTGCAGTATATGTGGAAATTATCTCCTAGAATCTGCTTAGTAAACTCCTTTAAATAAATCTGAGGACCACAGAGCTGAAATTCATGCCTAGTGTTTCTACAGCTGAACAGGCAGGTCTATATTTGAGATGAATTTGATCCTTATCTACAACACTCTTTTGTATATACTGCTTTTAAAAGATGCATGGTTATATGCAATGTCTTCAGCAAGAATTTTACTACAGGGCTGTTTGTGTCTATTAAAAGGTGTCTTATATTATCACAGCTTATTTTTATGATAGGATGTGCATAAATTTATAACTTTGTCCCAAGTACAGTTTTGTTTCAGGTACAAAGCAGCCTCTCAATCCATCTCAAAGATCTAAAAACAGCTATAGGCCGGAAAGAGGTCCTGGGAGAAATCTGAAACAAAGGTGAAATAGGAAAAAAGTAAATGGATCTTGCTGTTTCCCCTGGAAATTCACAAAACAAACAAACAAACCAAAACAAACAAACCAAAACAAACAAACAAAAACAAACAGACAAAAGACACAAACCACCAATACAGCAGCTGTTATTTTAATCACCCAGATATTTTTTAATTAGATCAATATAGAACTGTTCTGGAGTTCACAGTAATCACAATGCTGTAAATTCTCCCATCTTAATTCTTAGTCTTAAGATTTATTAAAGCCAAATTATGCCTCAAGAGAGAAATTTCTGGAATGTGCCTATGGATGATGGTGAATTTTTAATATCAAAGATGAACCAGAAGTTTAGGTAATCCAATCAACACCACTGTTCCAAAATCAATATCTGTAAATACCCTGTGGTGTTAAATTTTCTCTTGCCAGTCTCCAATTTTCTTGACAGCCACTATGATTTGCTTTCACTTTTAGCATGTTAGCATTTAGTCAGTAATTTGATGTTATCTGAGGATTTTGAGTGGAAAAATATCTTTCCTTTTACACGGCACTAGCATAATGGTAAAAAGTGCCCAGGAAAATGCCCAAGCTCTAATTCACAAGTGATGGCATTCTGTATTTCTTCCATAATGTCAGGTGATTTTCTGTACTGTCAAGTGTACAGATTGACTTGGGATATTTTTTGCTTCTTTGTTTGATTGATTGATTTTTTTTTTATTATTATTATTAGTTTGTTGGGTTTGTTGCCTTTTTTCCCATCCCTTTTTTAAGTTCTATCTTTGTAAAATTATGACTCGCACATCTCCATGTGCTGTTTTTGTTAGACAAATGTGTTCAGATCAGACGACTAAAAACAGTTGCAGCACAGGAACCTGTAACTTGTGCTGCCACAATTTCCTCTGTTCAGCAGTCAGGAGGCAGCTGGTGTTAAGTGCTCCCCCTCTCTCTAAGTCAATGGTAACAGATGGTAAGGACAGAGTAACAGTTCATGTTGCCCTTCTTTGTGACATCACACTGGGTTCTCTGAAGAGTAGAGTAACCACAAAGGGACTGCTGTGATGGTTTCATGTACTAGTGGCTCTGCAGGCGTTCAGTTGGATGGCTTCATCTGACTTAGCTTCACAGAGGAACCCATAACTTGGTCATAATATGGAAAATAAACAATAATAGTCATAATTAAAACAAAATAGCCCCACAAAGACAACCAGAGAACTTCACAAAAAACTAGAACACTGTAAAACCTTTCTTCAAACCTCCATCTTATTGTTTGTTGCAAAATGTATATTTATGCAGCTGTGAAAGAGCTAACTGAAGATTTTACACAACGGTATAAAAACCTATAATTTGTGAATGGCTCAATTGTTTGGAATCCTGGATTAATAATAGAGAAATAATTAGTTCTGGTCATAAACTAGAAAGAAAAACACAAACATGAAATCTATTCTATTTACATTTAATAAATGGTGTCAAATTAAGAAACTTACCAAATACAACAAAATACAAATTCAAAGGATGTTATCATGTGCCTGAGATATACTACTGCTGTTTAATGTTTTACAAGCCATCTTTATTATCCTCTCATATAGCATCAGAACAAATGTACGTCTGTTAAGGTGAGTTTCGTCATTCTTGAGTCTAACTAAACCTTTGTTCTCTTTTATATTGAAAAGAAAATCTTTACAGACCATATGGAAAATACTTATTAAGATTTATTTTATTTTTTATTGCCCTTGCATTTTTTTTTTGTCTGGTTATAAACTCTCAAATCTTTTTTAGTTTGGAACTTGAAATCTACCAATAAAAGGAAAAAAAAAAATTAAACAGAAGCTACCAAGAAATAAAGTTTATATCAGGTTGTGTTTACTGAAAAATCACAGAACAAAAAATATTCGAGGCACCACTGAATTTATAGGCTATATGATTCATCATTCACTTAGGAGCTGGACTTGGTGATCTTTGTGGGTCCCTTCCAAATCAGGATATTATGTGAAATCTGTGAGTAATTCAATTGTAATCAGTGTGAAATGAAAGACAAAGTGACTGACCTATATGCATGCTGGAAAATACACTCTCTTTTGAAGGGAAGAATGTACACAGAAATGAACATTCTGATTATAGACAAACAAAGGTATGTTAATGTAGACTTGTGAACACCTCAAAACTTAAATAGTTTTGATTTTTGGGACTAATTGCTCCAAGTGTAATCTACAGTAGACATGGATGCTTTTTAATATGCCCTAGACAAGTATTGATATGATATGAATGCTCATATGCTATTGTGTGGGCTATTTTAAAATGTGTTTTTTAGGGAAAAAGAAAAAAAATATTTCAGATATATAAATTCCTTTTATAGTCAATATATAGAGGTTGGCATCTAAATAGCCGGATAAAATCATTTGCTTCTAAAGAGATTTATCTGGATTGAAGCTGCCAAAATTAGAATCAACCATAAAACCTCTGTGACTGGCTTAATATTGTATTTTTTATGACAAGGTTTACAGATATGTTTGTTTGGTGGGCTTTTTTCCTGTGTTTGGCATTTACCTTCATACCTAGAACTGCTGGAAGTAATCCCTTTTGCGTTGACTGTAGTGTTGACTTCATTAGTGTTGCAAAGAGCAAGCTAGATAATAATCTACCTGACTAATTATGCCTGCAAATTATCATGAGGGGAAAATGGAAACTGCTTCTCAAAATCAAGATCAAAATAAAACATGGAATACAGTATTTTCATAACCGCACACCAGTATTGTATGTGCTTGTTCTTTTTCTAGCTCGCAATGGTCAGAAAGATATCAATGAGAATGCACAGCAGAACACTATCACAGTATCTCAAACAATTAAGTTACTCAAAACAAAGCACTGAATGAAGAAAAACTGTCATTCTACTAGAAACTGCAGAACATATGAGGTGTTAAGAACAGGAGGAGTTAAAATTCTGATGCCTCTTTCTCTTTTGGATAGATCATAACGAGAACAGAAAATAGTACATTAATCAGTCCTGTGACAAACCTTGCAAGGTAAAGGGCAATGGGTACAAACTGATCTGTCCTTGTTACTGTCTTCTTGTGATGCCACAATCCTCTCTAGTTACCCAAGTACAAAGTCATACAAAGTTTTAGTTTTCAAATCAAATTGTACTGTTTGCAGTGTGTCCAGTTAACTGAAACTGCAGTTTCACTTAAAATAGGTAAATAATGAGACACAATGTGCTGAGAATTCAGTCAATAGTAATGGCTATTTCATACTCAAGTAAAGGACTGACTTTATCTCTGGTGTATCTCTTGATTTTGGTGTTGAATTTTCCACAGAGGTTATATGCTGTCACATATATCTGGAAGCTTTGGTTTAATTGGATGCTTTTGTATTTGAGTACAAAGAAACCCCAAATGACACTATTTATGCTAATTCAAAAGTGTGGGATGTAGTGAACATTTAAAAATAGACTACATGACTATGTATCATAGAATTGGAGTTTCAAGGTTATTTCAATACACAAAAAGATTTTTTTTCTGCTTAAACACCACTGCAAGAGAGGCTACGCTAATCAGGTGAAGGCACGTCTCTGAAGTATCCCAGATGATTAGATCTACCGAGGGCTACTTCCTTCCTACAGCAGTTTCTAATGTCTTTGTGATCTTCTAAAAAACGTTAAATATTTATCTTTAACTCTTTGACTCTTTGAAACAAATGAAATCCCATTTTTCAAATTTACTTTATTTTCAAAATCAAGATTACTAAGAAATATTAGTCAAGACTTTAATTTTCGCCTTCTCAATGAATTAAGAGGAAAAAAATATACTTTGTGAAAAATTATTTTCAGAGAGGTTTAGCACAGCATTCCAACAGTATCACGGTATTGACAGGCCTAGAAAAGACAAATATACTAATAAGAATGAAATCCCAGATATACCTCAGGAATTTCTTGATTCATTCATGTGTCAAAAGTGGCAAATATGTGGGTTTAAAATTGAAATATATTAAAAAAGACCATCTCTTTTTTATAAAAAAGATAACAGTCATCTTATTTTTCCTCCCCATGTAATCATTGTCCAGCACTGGGATGCACCACACCAATGTACAGGTGTGGGTTTTTTTTTTTAAATTCTTCATGTCACAAAGTGATTCAAATTATGAGATTAAATATGATAATCTAGATAAAATGTGTGAAAGAGAAGAATGAAGAAGAAAACCAGAAAATAGTATGAGGTATTTCACACAGTTATAGATTGTACTACAATACAAATTACAAATGTATCAAGTAGAGATTGATTCTCAGAAACTAATGAGATAGTTGACATAGGTTTTAGTCAATAAAGAATGAAAAGAAGTGTAAAAGAATTTAACCCACTCTCTGTTGTGTAAGGATAGCAACTAGTTAAGTTTATTTAGTGCTTAAGTACATACCTGGGCAGTATTATTTGGAAAGATTATGAATGTGGTGGATGAAGGTAATTATGCTAATCTGAATTCTTTAACTCCATGAGTACTGGATACGTTAGTATTACTGGATCTAAAAGCATTTTTCTGCTTTTGCTTCAGGTATAGGACTTTGTTTTATCAAGGTAATTGACAGTGTATCACCCACCCCACTGCACACTGCAGTCCCCTGCCCCATGTACCCATCAATGGAAATGCCAATGTACAGGTGTTATTTTTGAAAATCAGATCCCTTGACTGATACTGGTTATATGTCTAATAAGAAAAGCATTTTAACGATTCTGTTATTAAAGTTCAGAGACAGACCTTATATCAAGCATGCTAGAACCTTCATCATGTTTGGGGAAGGTACCTCTTTGATTGCAGAAAATACTCTTTTTAAGAAGACTCCCCTTGCCATGTCCAGAAATTTCCTATGATCCACAGAACTGGAAAATTTGAGCTAAGCCTAGATATTTAAGATCCACGTATTTAAAATCCACCTATTTTCAGTTCTTTTATGCTTTGCTTTCTTTCAAAGTGGTGGTCAATTAACTGGAAAGTATGCAGAGCTGGAGATTTTTAATGACTTCCTGATAAATCACCTATTTTTTTAAAAAAATTTTGCTACCCTATTTCATAAAACACTGCATTTGACTAGGCCATTTTTTCTTCAGGTCTGGGTTTTGTCCCTGAAATTTGTAACTCCCTTGCAGCTAAGCTTCAAATGCACTCTTGACCTGAGACATAAATAAAATTGTCTGCACTTTTCCAGACACATTAATCCTACAATAGTAATTACGTGTATGTGAATTCTTAGGGAGGCACTCACAGTCTCACGGACAAAGAGTTTGTTAAAAGGCAAAATTAATTTATTGGGATCTTGGCAAATGATAACACTCATATGGGAAATCAAGCCTCTTGAACAGCATGATCGATTGTTGTCTGATGGCAATGGGTGTCTCCACTGCAATAACCACTGCAGTGGCATCTTCAGCAGGCTTGGGTAAAATTCCAGCTGCTACATGATCCTGTGTGACCACTCCAGCATATGAATAACCCACTGCTAACAATTACCCTAACTACATATAAAATATCTTTCAAAAATCTCAGCTATGTACAAAATGCTGTTCTGCATGACCTTTTTTTGTATCTCTATGAGGAGTTCTCTATTGGCTCTTTAAAAATGTTTGTTCTATGTACAGTTTGATCACTTCTGCAGCAGGAGCTGCCTGGAGGTCCTTGGGATAATTCACATGGAGTATAAATCAGCAAATTTAAGGACAACTTTATTTTTGAGCAGTCTTGGGGATCCAGAGAGGTCCCAGCTGACTGGAAACTGACAAATGTTCCAGTTTTCAAGAAGAGAAAGAAGGAGGACCCCAGAAACTTTGGGCCTGCCAGCCTCACTTCAGTGTCTGATAAAATAATGGAAAAGGTTCAGTACTGTGAGGTACTGAAAAACACTTGGGAGAACAGCATAGTCATTGGTACCAGACAGCTTCATGAGGGGAAAGTCCTGCTTGTTGGACCTGATTTCCTTCTGTGACAGGGTAACCCACATAGGTGATCTAGAAAAGCCAGTAGACTTTGGACTTCAGCAAAGCTTTTGATACTGTCTCTCAAAGTATCCTCTGGAAAAAATGCCTGATGATGATGAAGATTAGTGGTGCAGTCAGTCAACTGGTTAAAAGCTCTTTGTCTGCAATCAATTATCTCTTGTATGCAGATCCCCGGCTGGGGAGCTCCTGAGCAACCCAGGAATTAACATCCTGATGTCCATCCACATCACAGTTTTAACTAAAGGACAGGCTGGAATTTCAGGCTGTAGCTCACTGATAACTAAGATTCTTAGCATTTGCCACACAATAGATCAGTGAAATGCTTTGGCATATATAAGGTTAAAAAATAAATATACAAATCCAAGGAGAATGTGATTGAAATAAGAATAGGCCATGATTCTGTTGGGGTTTTTTATTCTGTAGAAGAGTAGAATTTCCTTATCACTTGCAAGCAGGGTCGGTATATATATGTAAGTGCAGAAAATCTCAAAACATGCATGCAGATTTGAACATTACTTCCAGTTCTATCTATCTTGTATTACAAAACCACACTCCCAGAAAATCTGTTGTGTAGGCTAACATTTTTCTTCACCCTTGTCATGATGGATTTTTTTGTTGTTGTTCATGTTTTTTGGCATCTGAGCACAAAATACAGCATACATGATGTGTTGCTAAAGACAGCTTTTGGGAGGATGTAAATGGACAACTAAGCTTGTCTTAGTACTAAAAGTAAGAAAAATTTTCCTTACTTTTTGGCTGTCTGTTCTATTGAGATTTACTTTTGCTGACAGACTTTTACATTAATTTCCCCTGTAGAAGATAAAAGAACAAGGCTATGGGGGATTGTATTATTGCATTTATTTATAATATTCTTATGCCTACAATATAGTGAGCACTTAACAATAACTTGTTTGAGATCTAATAAAACTAAGGCCTGTTATTTCATTCTAATCTGTTTATTTTCTCCACCTTCCTTTATTTGTTTTGTTTCTGGCTTCTATTTATTTCCTTGTCATAATCCTTGTCTGTTTAGAGATTTGTGTGGATAAAATAAAAAACCTTCTTTCCTGTCATGGGTTTATTCTCATTCCATCTTGACAAGAACTGTAGAAAACCCAGCTAGAAGGTAAGGGGTTTTAAGCATACAGTGCTTCTTTACCTACCAGCAGCTATGTAAATTAAAAGAAAAGCAAAAACAAAAAAAAAAAACCAAAAACAAACACACAAAAACACAACCAAAAAAAACCACCACCAAAAAACAACAACAACGAACCAGCAAAACACCTTAAATCATTTCGTATCTTCTCAGAGCATTGTTTCCTAGTGCAATGGCACTTTCACTCCCTGTGGACTGCCCTTTTATACAACCTTCATGCTTAGTTGTGTACAATCTTTTTAGTCTCCATGCAATACCTCTCCTTTCCTGTTTTCTTGGTTATAATTTCCATCACAGAGAAAATCTTTTTGTTATTGTCCTTAGACCGTTTCAACTGTGTCCTTTCCAGATTTCCGAAACTTTATCAGGAATTAATTTTTTTATATTTACACGATAATTTTATAAACATTTTAGGGATGTATTTGTAGTTCATAGTTCTCTGCAGGTGAATTTTTCCCCTGGGCCTGTTCACTTCATGACATCTCTGTAATTTCATTCTCTTAATAATAATATTTTAGCATGCAATAACACTGGGAGGTAGTCTCCTCAGATGTTAGACAAAACCTGCCACAGATCTTACTAAAATTTCCTGCCAACAATGATTTTTCTGATAAGCCTCACA
Organism: Phylloscopus collybita; assembly: GCA_027886175.1. Taxonomy (NCBI): domain Eukaryota; kingdom Metazoa; phylum Chordata; class Aves; order Passeriformes; family Phylloscopidae; genus Phylloscopus; species Phylloscopus collybita. The sequence continues at coordinate 29,918,500 of JAJNNQ010000026.1, read as the reverse complement.
ATTATTAAGAAACAGCCTGTTTTGTAACATATATAATTGTTACAAACATAGAAAACATTAAAAACGTATATATATATATGTTTTCTACATATAGTTGTAGAAAATTATAGCAATCTGATTAAAATACTGAGAATGTTCAATGCTGCTTGTGTTCATTACGGAGGCTGGAGAAGCCACCTAAGTGACTGATGAGTAAATCCACTATCAGGAGATTTCAAGCTTTTTTCAAGGGCAAAATTCAATGTCACTCAAAGATAATTCATTTCAGTGTAGAACTCCATCCACTTTCGTACCTATGAATCCCACACACCAGAGAAGCTCAGTTACAATTTCCTTATTTGGGAAAATGCTTAATCTCCTCACCAGAGAAGTTCTGTTTGTTGTTCATAGCCCAACTGATTCTTTTATGTCCACCCCAGAGCACCCAAACAGTTGGGTTCAGCCTACTCATTTCTACATTAAGTACCAAATGTCTTTGAAAATTTGTATTGCAAAAGGCAGAGGACTGCCAGAGTGGTTGTTTTTGTAATTAATCCCTATGGAAACAAAATGTTGTGATTTGAAATTTTGAACAGTCGAAGAAATAAATGGACTTTAAAAAGGAAAGCTTTTGTTAATAATAAAATTTAGGTATGCCACATGATAAGTAATGCAATTGGCATGAGTTAATTTATAGTACGTATGAAAAGATATTTTTTCATTACATGTAGTTCCATGCATTGATAAATAATAGGAATAAGACTACTCCTGACTTGTTTAATCAAGAAGCTGGATAATCATAAAATCAAAGAATGGTTAGGGTAGAAAGGCACCTTAGTGATCATCTATTCCAATGCCCCCATTATTTGCCATGGGCAGGGACACCTGCCACTAGATCAGGTTGCTCAAAGACCCATCCAACTTGGCTTTGAACACTGTCACAGATGGGGCAGCCACAACTTCTCTGGGCAAACCGTTCTAGTGCCTCACTTCCTTCTGAAAAAAGAATTTCTGCTTAAAACCTAACTTAAATCTCTACTCATTTAGTTTAAAACACTTACTCCTTTTTCTATCACTGTCTGTCCATGGAACAGGTCACTCTCCCTCTTTTTTTTTTTTTAAACCTCCTTTAAGTACTTAAAGGCTGCAAAAAAGGTTTCTCCAGTGCCTTCTCATCTCCAGGCTGAGCAACCCCATCTCTCTCAGCCTGTCTTTCTAGAAGAGGTGTTCCAGTCCTGGAATAATCTTTGCGGCCCTCCTCTGGACCCACTCTAACAGATCCATGTCTGTCCTGTGCTGAGGACTCCAGACCTGGACACAGTACTTTAGGTGGAATCTCACACTACTGTCTGTGATTAAGACAGCTGAGTTCAAATTTGATCTGTTAAAAACCTGTATTTACATGATTTCCATCTGGAGAAACATAAGGAGTGATTCTGGTCATTTTCATTACAAAAAAAAAGAGGGAATGCTTTCTATTTGACAGTTTGTAATATGAAGAGAGTTTGCCAGATGAGGAAGAATATTCACTTTTATGACTCTTGTGTTACAGCACACCTGAGAATATGTTGGGGTTTTTACCTCAGCCAACAAGCAAGTCCTACACAGCAGCTCTCTCACCCCTCCACCAGAAGCACTGGGGAGACAACTGGAAGACTAAAAGCTGGAAAGCTTGTGACTTGAGATGAAAACAGTTTACATAGGGAAAGCAAAAACCACACACACAAGCAAAGCAAAACAAGGAATAAATTCACAGCATCCCATGGGCAGGCAGGTGTTCAGCCATTCCCAGGAGAACCGGGGCACATCACACATAAAGGTTTCTTTGGGAGCACAGATACTATCACTGCAAATATTCCCCATTTCCTCCTTCTTTCCCTCACTTTAATGCTGAGCATGATCTCCTATGGTCTGGAATATCCCTTTGGTCACTTCAAATCAGCTGCCCTGGCTGTGTCTCCTTCCAGCTTCCCCATGCAGCCTCAACTTCCTCACAAATGTGGCAGTAATAAAAAAGCAGAAAAGGCCTTGGCTCTGTATACGTCCTGCTCAACAAATGCAAAACCATTTCTATTGCCATCATTGTGTTCAGCACAGATCCAAAACACATCCACTGTGAAGAAAATTAACCCCATTCCAGCCAAAACCAGGACAAGAATATCTGAATCTTCAGCTGAGGCATACCACAGCCTAAAATATCTTGTACTAAAGGGCTTCCTTGATAAACAAAGAGGAGAATTAGCTGCTTTCAAAGAGATTGAGGCAAATGAACACTTTCAGAGCAGCCAAGAGAGCAGGCTTTTCATTACTTCCCATCAGAGTTAGGAAGGGTAGTGAACTCATGTAAGAAAACATTTTTTCAGATAGGAGAACAGCACCTTCTTGGAACAAACCTAGGGGAGACTGATATTGTTCTTTAATGTTCTTTAAGATACCTACATCCTAAGTTACCCTTAATGGCAGTTAAAGGCCTAGATTTAGGTTTCTGAATCAAGCCCTTAGGTGATCAATGACCAGGGCTTGAGTTACTTGTAATACAAAGCTCAGCTCTTTGCAGAATGGCTGTATGACATTCACCAAGTTTTATCACAAACGCTGAGTTGTGACAGACTACAAAAGGCATAGCCAGGCAAGATAAATCAAGTGAAAATGGAGAAATAAAAGTGTTGAGATGGTAATACCATCACAAGGATCTAGGACAGAAACACCATCTCAGTAGAATGTATAAAAAAATCTAAGCAAAAGAAAAGAGATGGGAGGTCTCAACTTGACAATATAAGGGGTTATGCTGTTCCAAGAAGCAATGAAAGCCAATTCTTTCTCAGCTGACTGATGAGACCCAAGTTAGCTCGAGGTTAGATTAGGCAGAACATTAATGATTAGCCCTGTATTTTGCAAGTCCTACTTCTCAGGTGTATCTATCAGACAGTAAAAATGTTCTGGGTGCTCATGGGAATGTGCGTCTTGATCTCAAGGTCTCCTTGCGCACAGCAAAATATGCCTGGAGAAGTTATGGTTCAGTAAGGGGAGGCTGGACCAGGCCACTACTTCAGCATGAGTGGAATCACTCTCCAGAGGTTGACTGTCAGGTAGGTAATTCAGGAGTTAGGTACCTCTGATCTTTAGAGCAGTAGCCTTAGCCATGCTGTGAACAGATAAAACAATCAATGCAGCCAGCAAATCAATGTGGGATCTTTTGTACTTTCATATCCACATCTTCTAGTCTGGTAGAAGTGCTTTGCTACAAAGTTCATATCCTTATGAGACAGATTTTTACTCTGCCTGCCTGCTCAGGGAAAAATTGCTTTACTGCTTGTTAGACCACATTGTAAATTTATTTTCAGAGGTTGTGAGTAGATTTGTACTTTTTAGGTTTTTGTGCTTTTTTTTGTGTGGTTTTTTTTGTTTGTTTGTTTGGGGGTTTTGTGTTGGTTTGTTTTGTTTTGTTTTGTTTTTTTGCAAAGGAAAGATGAAATTCTTATTTTACTGTGTAGCACCAGAAAGACAGAACTAAACAGGCACTGCTTATGCAATCCTGCTACTATCTTCCTAATTAACTTGACATGGGTCTGAATGGTTTTAAGCCTCCATTTGCTTGAAACAGCACAAAATCTGTATTTATTCAATCTCAATTTAGTCTTCAGATATTTGTGTCTACACCTGTTGGAGAAAAGCAGGTTCTCCACAGGATGATTCAGAACTTATTTAAATTTCTCTCTTGAGATGTCATTCTGTTAAGTACAGAAATAGCTTATGCCATTTTTGTGCCTAGGTTAGACTCCTCAGGAAGGTGAGAGAAGCTAAGTGGAATGAATTTAGAATAAATTTTCTGACAAAAAAGTTTAGGTTCAAAAATTAAAAAAAAAAAAAAGGAAAGTCCTGCCAATTATATACTTTGTGTCTGAGAGCTCCTAACTTACTGAGAAGGATAATAAACATTAGACTTCCTTTCAAATTTACTCCCTAATTTCCAGAAGCATATGGCCTGTTAACCCACCTAGCTGCAATTGCATTCAGCACTAACTCCTGTGCCTGTGTTGCCCTGTCAACCAGTAGATTGGTACTTCGCTGCTTGAGAGTTACTCGCTGATGTGCTATCAGTGTTCAGATGACATTGTCTATAATTTTGCTCACTTCTGCTATGACTTACGAAGTTATTCAGGGCTTTGGTTTAGATTCTCCTCCCCTAAACTCTTAACAGCTGATACTCAGACATCTAATTCCATGAGTGCAACCAGAACCCAAACTGCCTGAAATAATAGTATATTTCATTTGACTTATTATACATGTGCTTTCACAGGTACTATTGCAGTACTTCCTCACAGTTCTACAGTTAAAGCCAAAGTGTCAGAAGGCAACACACCTCCAAAGAACAATAACTTGCAGAACAAAACAAAAAAGTAAAATTAAAAAGTTTAAGTCCCCTCAGCTACGGTTTCTATATGCACCTAAAGATTGGTCAAGAAATTATATAATTCTTTGTGAAAATTGGGGCAGAAATTCTACTTTATTCAGATCTAGGACACAGAACTCACACTCTGTAGTAGCCACAAGAACTAGATGAATTATTGATGAGTAAAAACAGGATATTAATTCACAGAGGAACAAGATATTTTTATTTTTTACTTCTCATGCTGGTGATAAAATATATCATTTGGCATGAGCCTCATTAAATGTATGCATCCTATGCTTTCATAACTCTTTAACGTTTTCCAGCCTGTATTTCAGCTTTAAATACTGACAGCGAAATCAAGACACATGAATTATTAAGAGCAAGATTTTGCTAAAATGACAGAGCATTCAGTCCATCTGTCTCACATTTTGGAGTTGTCCTATACACATTTTCCAAAATTACAAAAAAAATTAACATAGAGGTTTCAAATACATTTTTTCCTTAATATATATATATTTATTTAAAAACCTCAATTTTTTAATGTAGGCTCTTGCATGCTCAGCAAAAAAAGGTGTCAAAACCCACAGGGAATAAGATTTTGCAGATTGTTTTGTTAAACCACAGGAGATCAAGGTCCTATATCTATGAGATTTGATACCCATATTTCTCAGTTAGCTAGATAATTCCTTAGTTGCCAGACTGTAAAAAGTTCTAATTTTTTTTTTTTCTCTCCAGGCTTCCTCCTAGATTTGCATTAGAAAATGAAGAAAAGAATTGCAAGGCAAGGAAAAAAAACAAACAAAAAGAAGTGTGATTTTTCAGCTTAGTAAGATATCTTTTTTTCCTAAAATGGTAAAGTTCCAGATTTTGTTTCAGTCCTACTTACTCACTACATTTTGTTAACCTTAAATGAAAATTCAGAAACCATTATGAAACATGTGTGTTCTAACCCATATTTTGTGGAACTGAACTTTTGCCTAAAATGAGACTTGTTTAGTTTCTAAAGACAATCTGCTGTCATTCTCTAGAGCTGTTAAAATAAATCAAGTCCAGGTAGGCTAGTTGTGGAAATGTGCTTGAATTTCCTTTCCTTGAGAATATTAAAGTCAAAATAATCAAACAATTGCTATTTTCAACAAGCAATAAAGTAATATAATGGAATCACAGAATCAAAAAATATTAAGGCCAGGAGGGACTTCTTGTAGTTTAGTCCAACATTCTTCTAAAAGCAAGACAAATTCAGTCAGGCTGTGCAGGACTGTGTCTGCAAGATTTGAATACCTCCAGGGTTCGATACTCACTGCAATCCTCTCTGGGTAACTTGCTCCAAATTCCCATGTTTTTTCCCATGATTACTGTCTTTTGATCTCTTCCAATCACTGGACACTTCCATGAGATTGCCCCATATCCTCTGAACCCTCAGACCAGGTAGTTGCAGACAGCAATGTGGTCTCACTGAGTCTTCTTTTCTCCAGGCTGAGTCAAGCCAGATCTCTCAGCTTTTTCTAGTCTATTATGTGCTCCATCCCCATGACAGACATAGTGACCTGTGCTGGACAAGCCCCACGATGTCCATGTTTATTCGTAGGGAGTTGCCCAGATTCTGTGAAAAAACCAAAACACTGCAGCTGTGGTCTCACCGGTGCTGAATTTGGACAAGGATTATTTCCCTCAGTCTGCTGGCTGCAGTCCTGCTTGTGCAGTCCAGAAGGCAATTGGCCTCTGCTGCTAGGATGCACTGCTGGCTAGTCATCAATTTAGAGTCCATCAGCTTTTGCAAAGCTGCTTTCCAGCTGGCCAATTGCCACTATGTACTAGTAATTGGGTTTACTGCTCTCCAGGTGCAGACTTTTGCATTTGTTTTTAGTGAACTTCCTGAGGTTTCTGCTAGCCAATTTGTCCCACCTGCCCAGGTCCTTCTTAGTAACTGTCCTGCCCTCTGTCTGTGCTTCATACTCTGGAGTTTGCAAATTTGCTGAGAGCATGCTCTGTCCCACCATCTAGGTTGTTATAAAGACATTAAGATGCATTTGTTCCAGAACTGATTCCTGAAAGATGCCACAACATCAGCACACACCAGTCTAGCATCTGCTCTTTCCAGCGTTAGCCACTGGTCTTTGAGTCCAGCCATTCAGTCAGTTTTCTATGCACATTACTGCTGACTTGTCCACACCATATCTCAAAATTTCATTACTAAGGAGACTATGAGGTACTGTGTCAAAGACCTTCCAAATGTTAAAGTGTGAAGCATCAGCAATAATCACTTTGTCACAGAAAGCAGTTAGGTTGCCCAGGCATGAGTTACCCTTGGTACACTCATGCTAGCTGTGTCCAGTTACTTAAATTGTCTACAGTGTCTTGATAAATAGCTTCTGATAGGATTTGTCCCATAACAGATGAGGCGAGACCTTTACTTGGATCCTTCTGGAAGATGAATGTGATGTTTACCTTTTTCCAGTCACCAGAAACCTTTCACAATTTCCATTTGATTTTGAAAATTATAAGGTTGACCCCTCAGCAACATCAGCCAGCTCCTCTGGTAGCCATGGATATATGGCATTTGGACATACAGGCTTGTCTATGTCTAATTGTCTAATATTTAAAAGGCAGAAATGAGAAGTCTATGTTGCTGATCTTTCCACGTACATTTTTTAGTTCTGTCAAGTAAAGAGGGAAGTTCTATCTAAATGGGAATTTTGTACCTGTCAAAATTTTGATGATGACAGAAAATATATTTTTCAGTTCATCTTTAAACCATTCCCAAGCCTTTAAAGAGCTCAGCTTTTACGTCATGCCACTATTCCATTCCTCCCTCTACATCTTTTTTCTTATGACATTCCCAAGTATATCAACTGCTCAGCACATTTTTCAGGCTTTGCTATAGATTTGAAAACTCTGTTTTTAAATCTTTCTTTCAGTCATTCATATGACATTCATATACTTTCAGTACGTCTTTGATTAATCAAAGATATTTCCTAAACTTTTATATGCAAACCAAATAAAAAATAAACTCTACAATAAAATCCTATATGAAGCAGTAACATGTATTAGCTTAATATTTATATTGCATTAACAGACATTGAAAATGAGAGAGACACATTTTCATGTCATTGTCATCAAAAACATTCAAAGCAACTTAATTCTATTATTCCAGTTTTGTGACCAAATTTAGTTTATTCATCCAGGGAGAAATGAATCTGTTTGTATTGCTGATTTATTTTGCACAAACCACTTTAATTGAGGTGGCGTAGTCAGTGGAAAGTAAAGAGCTATTAGACTGCATGCAGTGAAAGGAAGAGTAAAGCATATTCTGCTCCCTAATCAGCTGTTGGGAAAGAACATAAAGTTTGTCTTTCAGTTATCAAGTAAAAATTTGGAATTAAGTGTGAAGGAGGGGAGAAAAAACAGTTTGTTTACAGTGTGTTGCATTGCTTGTTTTTTTATGAGAACATAGCTGTGAAACATTACCTAGCTGACAGAAAAACAAGGATTAGCAGTATGGAGACACATGTATGTATTTAACATGATTATATTCCCATATGTTTCTTCTGTACCCAGTAAATATGCTGTTGGCCTGTAAAGGTGATGGCCCTGCTGTGTGCTAACCTGGCATTTTGAGGGCTCAGTGTTGCCATGGCCTGGATCTGTGTGTTGCTGGTTTAACCCCTGTGCTGGTGCCCATGGCTGCTTCCTCCCCTGCTCCAGCTTCAGCTCTGTGGTGGCCCCACTGGGGAAGGGGTGACACCCTCACCTCCATCACTGCCTAATCAATGCATAGCCCTTTGTGTACATGGGGCTGGAAGAACTTCAGCTGGCAGACCAGGAGAAGGATGCCAAATGGATGAGAACACTTATAAAGATAAACCTAAGAATAACCAAGGCCAGAGGCAAAGGTTCCACCCACCATCATGCCTTTCTCACTGAAGTAGGCAGCATGCTGGCAGCTCCATGTACCAGCCTCACCTCTTTTTCTGAAATTGTCAACAGAATTAACTACATTGGAAAAGACCTTTGAGATCATTGAGTCCAACAACCTTAAACCTGAAAGGAACCCAGTCTCATATTGCTATAACTGAATTATAAAAAAAAAAAAAAATCTGTATTTTCATGGAGTTGTTAAGATTATAATTAGGTTAATAAATTATTTGTTCCACTTATATACACTGTGTTCTATTTTTGCATATAACAGGGTTTGGAGCATAAAATGCTCCTAGTCACACAGAAGGAAGTGCTTTTCAGCAGTATAATTTAAAGCTGTATTTCATACTGTTCATCATCCTATGAGCAGTCTTTAAATTCCTATTTCACAATTCATTCCTTTTTCTTTTTTTGAGATGAAGTGGGAGCGGTCTGCCTGCAGAATAGAGGCAAGATCCTGAGACAGGTTTGTATGAATACATGAATAGATTCTGAGTTAGTTCTGGGTTTTTTCTGCACCAGAAGTGAAGATTTCCACACATGAAGTGAAAAGAAGGCAAGTTATTAGGTATAGTCAAACCATGACTCATTTTCCCTACTTTTGGCCTGTTTACATTAACACTTTGGAAAGAACTTACTGACATAATTAAAACTGAAATTAAGAATATCAAAAAACTCCTGATGCTTTCCTATTTCTTTTAGAAGTAGCCTTTCGGTTTTCTTTTCAGAGATTCTACCTGGAGTCATTGGGGCTATTTAACTGTAAAACAAAGACACAGGTCACACAAAGGATTGAGATTAAATTTATTAGGTATTCAATAGACCACATCTAAGCTACTGTTTCCAATACAACTGGAAATATTCTATTTTCCCAATACAAGCAAGATACTGCTGTACTTGAGTGACTTTAGCAGAGGCTACCAGGGTGCTTGTGCATTGGAGCGCCTGACCTGTGAGGGAATACTGAGGAAGATGAGCTTGTTCTCTTCAGGAAAGAAAAGGCTTTTGGGTATTTTAGAGAAGCACCTGATATATAGGGGACAAGTTAGATGGACTGTTAATAGCATTGCGTAGCAGATAGACAAGAGAAGAGTTTTTAAATTAAACAGGAACTATTCAGACTGGGTATGAAGAAAACCTCTTTTGTTTTTCCCCATGACCATGGTCCAACAGTGGAGGTAGTTGCCCAGAGATATTGTGCAGCATCCATCTCTGAATTTTTTTCTACATTCAATTGGATAAAGTTTTGAGCTGCCTGGTTTGACCCCATAGATGGACCCTATTTGGAGCAGGAGGTTGGACTAGACATCTCCTGAGTTCCCTTTTCACTTGAACTATTCTGTGCTTCTATGGTCAGAATGTTTATCCAGACTTGGACAGTTCTCACAATTCTGTAAATGCAGACAGAGTCAGGATTCATGGCTATATGTTGTTGTAGTCTTATGACACATCATATCCATGGTATTCCTTTAATGACTCTAGGAAAGTAAATAAAATTTAATGCATGTAAAGAAAAGTGACATAAACCCCATTTCAATGGAGACTAATCCTTTTTCCTCCAGTATATATAGGATCATATGTACAATAATAAATACAAGATGATGCATATATAAGTCCTTCTTTTTAGATAGAAAGACAACAACCACCAGATGACAGATAGGCAGCTGAAAAAGAATCATTGGAACCATGGATTGATCAGGAAATATTATTAATTAAATCCAAAAATCAGTATCTATTTACATATTGCTAGGTATCCAAACTATTGTCATTAACAATAGTGTATTATAGAAGAAGAATAAAAAGTACCTGTAATATCATTTCAGGTACTGTAATTACAGATAATTATAATATCATTATATTTGCTTTTAAAACAGCTATGGTATTGAATTACTGCATATCTTTTAAAATCCTGTATGGTGATTTGCAGTATCAACATGCATCAATTCCTCATTTCTTCATTGTCAACAGAATTTCTGTCATTATATTGTTTTATAATAGTTTGGAAATCCTGACTATATTTCAGTATGCATCTATGAAAAGAAAACTGCTGACAGTAAAAAAAAAGTGAATTAAATACAATTTTAAAATAAATATCAAATAGAATTCTAAGTTTGATCTGAACTTTTAGAGAATTCTGCTGAAGCTCAAGCATTAATATTTGGTACAACTGAAGCAAAACAATCTATCAGAAATATCATTTGTCACTGACTGAAAAGGAGTGTCCTTTAAATGTTTTATTTGCATTCATTCTTAAACCTCATCTTAACCACATTCTTATCCTCTCTCTTTTTTGCTTCTTTTGTTTTCCAGCTGCATGTGTTTGATAGGTATAAAGAAATTGTATACTTATAATAAGTGTTATTTTAGTCTTATTTTGTGGTATGTAATTTGAAAATGTCTGTATGTCTCTGCCATTTCTCTTACTAACATGCTTTCTTCTCCCCTACAAAGTAAAAATATTTTACCATATGAATTTTTATTTTCGACAATTTTCATTGTATAGTATTCTTAATCTTTAATTGTTAAATCAACAGCAGTCATTCAGTAGGGAGGATATTTTTATAATAGATGATCTCACTAGAATTTATTTTTTATCTTCCTAAACAGAATTTTAAATTACAAAATAAATGTATGCTTAAGGCATCTGAACATCATTTATATTTGTATTTTTTAAGTGTACTCAAGGTAGATGTTCTTACTTAAAGAAAAGTTCTTTGTATGGGGCGTGTTGGATTTGCCAAAATCTATGTGCTGCATCTGTATCCGGTAAAACAACTACCAGAAAACTATGACTAATGTGGATAGATAACTGTAAGACCTCAGAGCTTGCTCAACAAGGGTTTAAAAGAGGGTTGAGATTCTTTTATGTACCCAACAAGATATTCCTTAAGAGGTCAAAAAAACAAAAGCTTTACTGTCAAACTTCAGAAAATAAGGGAACTCGAGCAAAAGTTCAAAGCAACGTTCAATCAAAACAAAGCATTTCACAAAGCATTAACTTATCAAACTACAATTCATCTGATTTTCAGTTACTCAAACTTTGAGAAGAGAGAGAGAAGAGATACAGAAAAGAACAAATATAGCTATCATCACCCATGGCTCCAGTACAGTTTCAGCTGATTTAAAACTCAAGAAGAGGTAGGATCAAGACCTGTGTGCACCTCATGCTTTGGCTTAAGTACACTTTGGCTTTCCTAGGCCCTTCCCCTATGTGGGGCTTGCAGTCAGTTGGCCACTCAAGAGCTGGGTTTGAGGCTCTAGGGTCAGTGTGTGGAGCATTGCCTCCCTCATGCCAGGGACTGGCCCCACTGCAGGGCCGGGATACAGGCCCTGGGTGTGTGGAGCAGGGCATTGCCTTGACAGGGCAAGATCTGACTTGCACCTTTCCCCCCAACATGACCCTGAAACATTTTGAGCCAGGATCCTCCTCCAGGCCCTCACAACAACCTAACTCTAAAGTTCAACCTACATGGTTTCAATATGAACAAGTAAATTATAAATGGATACAATGCAAAAGAACTCACAGTACTAATATGTGAAATGTATATATAGTGCAACTTTTTTTTTTTTTAGTTTATGGCAATAATGTTTCCTTAAGAAGAATTGCGTACCTGAAATGTAATGATATTACAAAACAGAAAGCATGAATTCTATTGTGTAGTCAGCAACCAATTGTAGTCATCTGCAAATGTTCTAAATTTCACCAATAACTCTGTGATTGAATAATTTTAGTTATGGACTGTTGAAAGAGATTCCAATATTGCTGCAACATTGTTTTGGATGATAAATAACAACCAAAAGAGGAGAAAAAAAAAAAAAAAAAAAAAAAAAAAAAAGGAAATAATTACATGCTATTTGATGATTTCAAAGAGATGAACCGTTTCAGAGAAATACTTTTGTTTATTATCGAAGTAGAGTGAGAATTCTGTGGATTCTAGACACAAAGATGTTTAAAGTATAGATCATCAATTAAGGATCTTGCATCAAGCGTTGATACAACTTAACTCTTAACTCCCCTCAGTCTATACCAAGGATGCCATTGTTTGGGGGTTTTTTTTCAGACTGCTACAGGATTTTTCTTTGTCTTTCAAAACAATAAATCCACCCTACACACTGTTCACAGAGTCCTTCTCACAAGGAAAGGTGTTTTATCTTATAAGTCTAGCCTATTTTTTTTAATTCTGTCTTTGTATGGAATAGATATGCCATCTAAAAGCACAAACTGTGCCCCAGGTAATTCTTGGTAATTACCTGAAGCAAAATTACCTCTAGGTAATTGTGTATCAAGCATCCACTTTCCAAATTATCACTCTTCCAAGATTATAGAAATGTTCTTATATATCTTTGCATGTTTGCTTTCAGATTACTCCACTAAAATGCTTTCCTGATAACTGTAATATTGTTGCAGCAGCCCTTTTGTTAGAGGGTAGAAATCAGCAGAGACACAGACTTCTTGTTTGTCACAGCACAAAGAGGGTCCTTGGTTTACTCCTCTTTACAGCTCAGCCATCCTGACTCCAACCATTCACTGACTCTGGTTGCAGCAAGCTCCTACTGTAGACTTCTATTGCAGCCTCTGACTGCTGGTTGTTTCCTGCTAAACTATGACTGCATGTATTAGTTTGCAGACTCTGAATGCAGGCTTTTACCCAGCTAGACTGTGGCTGCAGGTTCCAACAACAAGCTCTAACTGCAGCCCCAGAGTGACCTCAGAGCAGTGATTCTCTTTCCCCAGGATCCTGCTTCATCATGATCCTCCATGATGATTCCCTTCACCAGCTAACCCACTCCCTTTTATCCCACTTTATTGGATACAGCTGTGACTCATCAGGGGCGAGGCTGTATTGGGTAGTTAACACCGCTGCTACTTATCAGGGGTTGGGTCACCTGTATTCCTTTCTCCTACATAATATAGTTAATATTCATGTAATATAGTTATTTTTTTCATTAAACTATGCCTAATAACATAAGGATAATCTTCAGTATTTGTGAGGAAAATGTACAGATATGATTTTACTATAGTCTTCAAATTACTTGCAAAATTAAAAATTGTGTAGAAAGATGATACAAAATTATATAATCAGAGGATATAAGTCCAGTCAAGGCTTGAATTACCTCCAGGGTTTGACACACTCCACTCTGTCTAGCTCTTTCAGTTGCCCTTTGTCTGTCATGCACACCAGCCCCATGACAGACATGGTGTCCTGTGCTGGATGGCCTCCAGGATGTCCATGCCTTTTTGTAAGGGGCAGCCCAGGTTCTCTGAAAAAAAAAAAAACAAAAAAACAAAAAACCCCACTGCAGTCATGGTCTCACTGGTGTTGAATTGAGTTCTTTGATCTGTTTGTGAAACTCCTCCTGGTGCGGCAGGCAAAACACCAGTACACATTGGTGGCTTATGGTCACCCTGGTGTCTATCAGGACCTCTAGGTTCTGTTCTGCAAAGCTGTCTTCCAGTGGTCACCTGTACATGGGTTTAATCCTTCTCAGGTGCATTCTTTTTTTTGCATTTGCTTTTGATAGACTTCCTGAAGTTTCTGTCAGTCAAATCTTGTCAGTTTCTGCAACTCTGGTCTCAGTAGCTGTCCTGCCCTCCAATGCACCAACACCCTCCATGAACACATTCCATAGTGTTGTCTGAACACTTGCTGAGTTTACAACATGTCCTGATATCCAACTCATTGTTTATTTTTCCTATTTCCTCATCAGTTGTCTTTTCTTCTGTGGATATTTGATGGTGGTTCCAGACATACTAAAAATTCACCAAAGTGACCCAAAATTTTCCTCTAATAGAACTTCTGCAATTCTGTTGTCATTGATATTTAAAGTTCTACCATTTCCCTCTGGTAAATAAACCAATGAATATTTAAAGATTGTTTTTATTTTTGATATTTATTTAATTCTGCTTCTGTTGTTTCAGTGGCTCTGGTTGGGATGGAGTTTGTTTTTTTTTCTAACAGACCATATACTGCTGATATTGGATTTCTGTCTTAAACAGTGTTGATAACACACCAGTGTTTTGGCTGTTTCTGAGCAGCATTTGCACAGTGTCAAGGTTTTCCCTGTTTCTCACATGGCCTCTGCAGCAAGTAGGCTGGAGTCATTAAGACGCTAGGAAGAGACACAGACAAAAGTGGTGATCTGAGTTGACTAAAGGGATATTCCATGACATATATCATGTTCAACAATAAAACCTCAGTGGATTTTTTGGGGGGACTTCAGCCATTTATTGAAGACTGGCTGGGTGTCAGTCTTCTTGTGGATGGTTTTGAGTGACTGCCCTTGCATAACTTGGGCCTTCTTTTTGTTTGTTTGTTTGTTTGCAGGATTTTGCTTTTGTTTTTGTTTATCTTAACTTATCAAACTGTCCTTAGGATCCATGAGTTTTCTCTCTGCTCTTCCTATTGTCTGCCCCATTCTGGTGGGGTGACGGTTAGGGTTAGCCAGCAGTTGTGTGGAGCTTAGCTGCTGGCCAGCATCCACTCACTACTTGTGGTCTTCAACTATACTGCAGAAGTATTTTAGTTATGTTGGTTTCCCTTCAATGTAACAGATCTTGACTTTTTTTTTTTGTTTTTACTACTTGTCATCAATTTCCCTTTTTGGTATATTACATCAGTCTATTATAAAGATAATTTTTCATATCAATATAGATAGAATTATGATCTATCAATGCTTCACATTCCAGTCATATTAATTTTAGTTTCAAATTTTAGTTAGGCTGAACTGAAGTTTATAAAAAGTCTTTATTTAATTATTCTTGTTTAACACTTTACGTCAACAAATAGTTAAATAAATTCTTCTACAGCTTGTATGTCTTAATTAATTTTGATGACTTGATTTTGTGTCAAATTCCTTTGCTGCTGTTTTTCACTTCTCTTTGGTCAAGTCAGTTCATCTACCATGAAGATTTGTTCTGCTTTTATGCAGGAGTCCAAATGAAGTGCACCGTTTTTCTGGAAAAGTTGGAACATCTGGGGGGAGGAGGAAAAACAACCCAACCAAACAAATACATATGAAAGCAAAACACAAACACCACCATCCCTTTTTTATGTCTCTTATCCAACTCAAACAATTATTCATGACAACATGAAAAAATAAAACAACAACAAAGCAGGCACAGGCTCAGTTGTAATCTAAAAGAAGGAAAATGCTTTTTAAAAATTTCGATTCCATTACTTCTGTGATTATGGGACTTTAAGACACCTATTACATACATAAAACCCTAAAAAAACCTCTCAAACGTACAACACTGTAGATGTTTTAAATCTTACAATTTACTGGAATGCCAATAGCTAACGTAGAATATTGAGGCACTAGGAAATCCAATTATTTAAAAAAACATAATGTAATGCAATGAAAACTCAAACTGTGTGGGGTTTTTTTGGTTTGGTTTGGTTTGGTTTGGTTTGGTTTGGTTTGGTTTGGTTTTGGTTTTGGGTTGTTTTTTTTTTTTTTTTTGCCAAAGAGAAGAAATAATTTTTAAATATTTATCAAAGTCTATGCTTTTGTATTCATATTTAAGCTTTTTGTAAAAATTCCATTTGTCTTACATTGTGTCAATGATGGATATGTTTCATAGTCTCATGAACCTAAATTAATATGTCCATGATCATAATCAAAGGCTTGTTGAATTCCTTGGGAAATTGTGAATTGATTTAATACTTCATAAAACATGCCTGTAATAGGCATGGAAGATGTCCCTCATCCCTCAAAACCCATCTAACTGATTAGAAAGTTAGTATTTCTTTATCTGTTGCTCATTGGTAGTTGACAGTATAAGCTGTGTCACTGTTTCAATAAGATTGCTTATAGTCCTCAGAATATGCTTTAAAAATCTATCATATACCTCTACCATGACTTTCTTTCTTGTGCTAGTGTAAATTCTCAGCCTAAAGGAGATTCCAATCTTTGGTTTTAAACAATTTCAGGGGTGAGCATTTTATTAGCTCTTTTTAGTTTATTCGCTTGTTTGTTCTCAGAAAAGCTCCATCATAAACAATTTCAATCTTTGTTTCTCAAAGAAAAATAAAAGAAAGAGGGAGGGATGAAATTTTTGAACTGTTTTACATCACAGATATTATTCAGAACAGATTATTGTACTACTTCCA
The DNA here is from genome assembly GCA_027886175.1 of Phylloscopus collybita. Lineage (NCBI taxonomy): Eukaryota > Metazoa > Chordata > Aves > Passeriformes > Phylloscopidae > Phylloscopus > Phylloscopus collybita. The sequence goes on along the minus strand of JAJNNQ010000026.1, from coordinate 29,902,099 downwards.
GCTGAGCCAGAATACTCAGTCTTGTTCTACCTCGTGAAAATAAAACAATGCATAAAATTTTCCCCAGTGTACTGCAGAGGTGTGCCTAACCTATATGGACAGTATCACATCCTCAGAAAACTTCCTAATGATTCCCTCCACAGCCACATTGGAAATCTAAGGTTCTTTAATATTACAGTTTCATTATTCTTATTTTCTATAATTTAACAACTTTTCTTATTATACTTAATGGAAAAGTCATGCAATATTGAGCAGTAACTGCTGTTAATTTCCTGCTGTATATAATTTGCATTTTTTGTTGCTAGTGGAGAGTAATTAACATGCTCTAATTATCATACTGATTGTCTTTTTTAGCTTATGAGAATATAGTCATCTCAAACCTCCTTGATCTTATAATAGTGCATTTTATTGCCCTCAGTAATTGTATACAGGGCTTCGTTTTTTACTGAAAAAAATGGTGTGATCTAGCTGGAAAAAATTTCCCTAAATGTTTCAATTAGGAGAGAAGAAATGTAAGTTTTTAGAGTGCCTATTAAGAAAATAGAGCTCTGCTTCTACAGTAGTGCAATGACACCTTTTTCAAAACAGAATTGTAGTTGTATTACCATTATCACACAAAAAATATTTTCTTGTGTTCCATTCAGATTATGTTTTACTCTGTCGGTGAACAGTTAACACAGAAAACACATTCAACATGGAATACGCTTACAAGTAATAGTGAGTGGTTTTTCTTCTTGCAAGAATGCTTTTCAGGCAAATAGACATTTATGTGTAGGAAAAATGTTTTCCTTAAGCTAAAATTTCTATCTAATTAAACTCCTTAGTAAATTTTGTGTCTGTCTACAACTACCTTATAAAATAGTACTGCAGATAGGAATGTGTAAGTGAAATCAAGTCTTCTGTTGGAATGCTGTATACAATAACAATGAGGCTTTTGGGTTTTAAAATGTGAAGAAACATCAAGTACAATGAATTACAGCAGTACATGCAAATAAATTGCATTGTTTTCACAATATCAAGTCAAGTCAAACAAGTGGTGAAATTCAAATGGGAGATTTTGTATAAGCTTGTTCTGCATTTATTTAAGCATAACCATTTAGTCTAGGAGAAACAGAATTCAGCAGTCTGAATTGTATCTTACGACTTCATGGGAATCAGAATTTCATTTGCAACAAGATTCTTCCAGGGGATCAATAACGACTGTGAAGATTTATGACTACATTGTAAATGTTCTCCATTAATTCTGAAATTGATATTGTCTCTCTGAAAGAGAGTGCTATATTTGGTTTTTTTCTTTATTCTTCTGAAAACTATCCACAGTATTCACAACTCTTGCAGTGCCTATATGAATCTGCAGGTGTATAACAGGGTATGCTAGTGTAAGAGTGAGACAAGCTGTGTGCTTTTTTTTTATCTGTGTGTGGTTAATTCTGTTTTGTATTATAGATTAGTATATAGTATATATTTTATATATATAGATATATAAGTATATACAATTTTTGAATGATACTAAACCCCAATAGCTGTTAACAGAGAAACAAAGTAAAACAATCCCAGATTCCAAAGCAGAGAGTTTCTTTGAGTTTTCTGTACTCAAGGTATGAAATAATACAACTCAGAGAAACCCCCAGAGTGCTCTTATCAGCACAAGAAGATGAAGTAATATGCAGCAAAATCAGAGGAGACATATACCATGTTGCACCAGTGACATAAGTCAGATTGACATCACACACGTCAAGAAAATATCTGATCATAAGCATGTAAATAGCTATGTTTTTTTGATTATTTTAATTTATTGTAGCATTATATATAAGAGTCAGATATTCCTCTACCACATTGCACTGGATTCTGTCAAAAGAAGTAGAAGCACATGGTACCTGCTAATTGATCAAATGCACAAAATTCACAATGAAGAACTAGACTAATTTACTGAGAACCTAATCACTTCAATGAATGGAAAATTCTGGATCAGAGAATGAGTAGAAAACAGTAGGGCTTACTAACACTTAGAATTCTAGAAGCAAGGCATAATCTTTGCGTGATTTATTTTCCTTCCATTTTTTAAACTTTTTTCCTTTTATTTCCTTCCTCATCCCCTT